>CM073768.1:129748887-131127637 GCA_037158775.1 Hetaerina titia
AGAAAACATTGGCTTCCATAATTCTCTGATAACTGAAACGATGGCATTCGTGCAAATAATTAACGCTCTCTTCCTCCGCCTTGTTGCTTTTGACTTCGCAATACTGGAATCGACCGATCTGATCTTAATCCAAGATAAAATATTCATTTCTTTTTTTTTAGAAATATAGGACGAAGTCAAATTTTCACCAAAAAATATCTGTGACTCCGAAGGTGTTCTTTTAGGAAAGAAACGCTATTGCATTGCGGGACCCATTAAAAAAGTTTTTATCTCGCATGCTGTCGAATATCCAAGCGTCTGAAATCTTCGGGCCTTGTCCCGTTTCTTTCGGGAATGTGATGGAATAAAATCGATTCCATCTAGTCGGTTCTCCATCCTTCGTCTACGTTTTGTCGTAATCACGGGGAGATCCGAATCCACTTAGTTAGAAGAAAGAGGGTAGTAGTTTTAAACCTTCTGGCTCGTCCTCTTCTTGGGGATCGGAAATCCATTTCGATTCCGCCGAAGACAAAAGTCACTCGCGCGCTCTGTCCTAAAACTCGCCGCAATCCGTTAAAAATCGTTCCCATCGGAGTGGTCTGGGGAAAAGGGCGGTGTGGGGAGTGAAGAGGAATGCCCCCGTGGTCGTCGTCATCTTGGTCCGCAGTCGTCCTCGGTGAGTTCCCGGAACCTCCGCCCACCTTCTCTATCTGTTCGGAATCTTCGCGTGATGCGGAGAAAGGAAAGGGGTCGGAAATATGGAAGAGGAGGAATCCCTTTATAAGGTATTGTCGGCGACAGAACCTCATTTCGCCTTCTCCGAGTGGAGACGTAAAAAGAGGAGCGTTCGAGGTATCGAGGGCTTCATATCAGCGGAGAAGGGAAAAAGGGGGAAATGTCGCATCGTTTGCCCACCCCGTGTTGGGACATAAACTGGGGGAAAGGGGGGGCGGGGGGGGTAGGTGGAGCTCTTGAGTGCGCTCGGCTCGGCACGGCAACTCGAGAAAGGGGCACTCATTTGGTTTCCGCCTTTCCTCTATTTCCCTCGTGTGTATTTCCCGGGGCTGTACTTACGCAACAAAGATGTAAAAGGCACATGCCCTTATCCTCAAGGGTGTGTCTCGTCACTCCCCGTTTAATTTCTTCCAGAGAAGATGCGAGAGTTCTTTCTTAAAATGTATCAAGCATTATCGAATTCCCATTTAGTGTATGTAGCAGTGCAATTTGGCTTCGTGTACGAATGACGTCACGCTGTTTCTGGTCCCCTTCAATTCTTCCTTCCCCATTTTCATGTTTCTCCATATCGCCCTCTAACGGATCACTCGCAAATGAAGTCGCATTGCAACCCATCCTGTTAATGCTAAAGCAAAGGTTTGTTTCGTAATGGTTGAAATAGACTCATGCTTAGTGTCATGGCCTTTTGATGACATTTCCGCATTTACCGCAGAAGTTAGAGAACGATAAATTTCCATTACGCAACACTCGCAGATAAGGAGGGGGCATGAAACATTTGACCTCTCACCGCAATGCCTAACGGGTTTTTACGTCCGAAACAAGTAACTATTTTCATTGATGGAGCAGATTAATAGGACGAGAGAACGCTGGTAACGTTATTTCATCTCTTACCAGTGGTTAAGGCATTATTCCTCTTCAGTTATCATCCCCGAGGTTGGCTGACAGGAGATATCGCCTTGTCTCAAACCTGCGGAATCCTATTCACCGCGACGGGCAGCCTTCCTTCAGTTGTCCTAGCTGGTCTAACGTACGTCATCTGTCTCTCCATTTCCACCGTAGGGACGCATCATTAACTTATTGCAAAGGTGTCTATTTCGTAATTTTACTTGTGAAATTGTGGAATGATCAAATACTTAGCTGGAAAAGACGAGAGCGGCAGATCTAGAGATACTATATAGTGTATCACGAACAAGTGCACACGAGGATTCCTTTAACAAATTTCTTCCCCTCCTGAATTGTTCTCGGCCACAAGCACTTGTGCTGGTTTACGGAGTTATGGCTTAATAATTGTGCATTGTACTTATTTACCAATTTCGGGATCACCGAATGAAATTCTATTGTTGAAATTAATATAAAGTTGCTGAAATTTAATTTATGGCGTAATTATTGGCAGGATAAGCAGGTACTGGGATGCAGAAGACGGTAATAGTAGGGAGACTGTTGGTAAAGCGAGGGAGAGAACAGGCATTTTGCACAGAATTAAGGGAGGTATAAAAAGTATGCATTGACAATGGATGAGCTTTTGTAATATTTAATATGGGGTTAAAGATATTGTGTCATGTTAGGTAGGGTTTCGGAATTCAGTAGTGTTTAGTGCCTAGACCCATCAAAATTTACCTTAACCCGGAAGAAACTTTAAAAAAAAATATTATATAACAATGAGGAAGGGACACTTCTCTCTCTCTTTCCCCGTTCATAGCCGTGGAAGGGGCATGGCTTTGGACGGGAATGGATGTCATATCCCAGGCGTTTCGAGTTATGGCCAAACACGTGCAGCAGTCCTTCAGGTCGAAAAGAGAACACGTTTTTTTCCCGCGTGCTGTCGGGGGGGTTCCATATACGATACGGGAAGGTGTGCTCGCACATACATGCACAAGTGTTTGTTTACATTCATTGCCGATCGACTGGCGCCGGGGCGACAGCAACCATATCCCCACCACTCCACCAACTCCCACCCCTCGATCTCTCTCTCTCCCGGGTGCGAAATGACGAGGGAGTGGTGTGACATGTTTCCTGGGAGTCGAATGAATGAAGTCGTGCTCTCTTGGTTTTAATTTTTCGGCCGAGTGGAGGCAAAGCCGTTTCCTATTTCGGGGGTGGCGAGGGGTTGCGAGGATGGGGTTGGTGGGGCGGGCTGCTGGGCCGTGTAAATCGCCCGACGCGTCAATGATACGTCTCTCCCCGCCCACCTCCAACCGTTGATTCGAATATTTTTCTTTGCCTCCCAATTTACGACCGTTTGTTTTTTCGAGCGAGCGAGAGAGTCGAGCCATAATGAAAAAAGACCGTCAGCGGGAGACGGGAGGGAAATTCTTTTCCGTTTTCCCTCGATTCAGATCCCGGGGAGGGGTTAAAGGAAACGGGAGGAGACTTTGAACTGAGTGACTAGTGGTGCTCCCGGTTGTAGTAGTCGCGCATTCCTACCGTCTCCATGGCTACGGAAGGGCGGGCGAGGCCCGTATCATTCCGTGTGGAAGGAGGGGAGCAGAGAAAGGTAAGAAAAGGAGGAGGGTGTAAGGTGGTGTGTGAGGGGAGGGGGGAGGGCAGGTTAGAGTTTGATACCGGTCCAGGAAAGAAAAAGAAGAAATGGGGTCCGGTGTGGTGGGGAAGGGGGAGATAAAGCGCTTCCCCAAAAAATCGTCTCACGTCGCTCGCGTGAGCTGACAGTTGAAAGGCGAACGGAAGAGGCGTATTAATTAGACAGGGAATCTGGAGTCGTCTCCTCCTCTCCGTCAGGACCCCTCCTCCTCCTTCTTTCCATTCCTTGCCCCGCTGTTAACCCTTCGTCCCAACTCTCACGCCCCTTCTTATAAGCCCCACTATTTCAGCACCCGGAATTCCTCCTTCCCCCAACCCCGCCTCCCCACCCGACCTCTCCCACTTTCTCGCCTTGCGTCTATTTTAGCAAGGACCTCTCCGTTTTCAGTCTCTCTCTCTCTTTCGCTCCTCGTCTTTTTCCCCCTTCAGTTTCCACTTCTCTCCCTATCCCCTCCACTCGCTCACGAGCCCGCTGGGGGATAAAAAGACGCCCTCGACATATTCCCTCACCCTCTCTCTCTCTCTCCCTCTCCACATCCCTCCACCCTTCTCCTGTCCTCTTCTGTCCTTTATGTCCTTCGATTCTCTCTCTCTGCCCCCCCTCGTCTCCTTCAACGACCCTTTTCATCTCGTTTCCCATTCCGATCCCGGGACGGAGAATTCGCGGATTTCTTTCCGTTAGGATCCGCTTTTGGGATGCGTCCGGTAGGGTATGGGGGGGGGGGAAGCGAGGAGGAGGGGGAAATTTGTGTGTGTGTGGCAGGAGGATGATGGGAAGAATTGGGGAGGGAGGGTGCGACGGGACGGACGGACGGACGTGTTGGGGAATGCTGGTTTCCGGATTCTCCACCGGGCGGCGTCTCTGAGGGAGCGTGACTTTTCCCCGAGGGATGGGTGCCACAAGAGTCTCCTCCTCCCTGTCGCAATCCTCTTCTCGCGGAGAGAGGCGCCGCATCCCCCGGGTACCTCTCTCCTCCCCCTCCCTTCCTCTCCTAGAGCTCTAATTCCCCTCCCTCCCCTCATCATCCCTCTTTCCCCTACCCATTATTTTATTTTTAATCTTCTCCCTCACCCCCTCCCCCTCCCCGTTGCCTTCTTCCTCTCTCTGGCTTGTGTTTCTGGCGGAGATTCGCCACACCTCCGCCCTTCCGCTGACAATGGTCCTTCTCCACGTGAGGATTCCCGTTTTCGTGCGAAGGAATTACATACTTTTATTTTGAGAGGGCGTGAGAGAGATAGAGAGCCGACTGACTCAGGTTGGTAGCGATCTTTGGTGGCTTGTACTTTCATTCTTGGTCTAACCCCCTCTATTCCGCCCAACACATGGAACCAGAGCGTGGGTCAGTCCGCTTTCCCGAGCCTTCCTCCTTCCCTCTCGAACTCGTGTCGTGAGAGGGTTGTCGGTTCGGTAACCCGACATCCTTTTGTTTTGCGGTAAAGTTTTAGCGTGTCCGGCTCTTTTGAGATTTTCTTCATTTAGGTACCAAGTGGGCGTTCTCTCTCTCTCTTCGCTCCCAGTGGATGGTTCACGATTGTTGCGAAGGAATGAGAAATTTTACCAAATTAACAGTAAGCATAGGTGGTCATGTCATGTCAAATCATGCAAATCCCTTTTAAGATTCTAGTTTGTTTTATTTCCGTTTGAATTGGCCCATTCATTCAAGCGTGTATGAAAAAGTTGGGAGGGTTATTAGAGACTAGTTTTTAAACTGAAATTATTTTATTGCTGTAATAGATTAAGGAGTGGCTAATGAAGAATCATGTGTAACTATAATCTGAGGCATTTTGATTCTTATTAAATCTTATAAGTTATGATTCTTAAAAAAAATGTCTTGCGTTCATCGATTGAGCCGCACCTAAAGGATCAAGTCAACCGAACTTAAACGCGATCAATATTACGAGCTCGTAATCATGATTTTGTTTTTTATCGTAAAAGAGACAGTTTTTAATTGTGGTGCTTAAGTGTGTTGCATTGCTAGAAGGATAATTTCGTTTTTACTACATCTACATGGTAACCATACCAATTTTCCTGCTATAAATTATTCCCTGGCATCACTTCCGTGCATTAATACACTATATTTTCCCCAATCTTGTCGATGAGTAAAAAAATCAGCTTCGACCGACTGCTGGGAAACTTATTTGTGAAATATCGATTGATTCACTGAAATGGCTGCGGCCAACGTCGAGCTTTCTCGGGGAAATGTAATTTTATTCACCACTTTCATTGCGCCTTACCATTGCATAACACAAGAGTTTTATTTTTTGTAACGTGAGTGAGAATAAAGTAAACTTCACGAAATGGGAAAGCTTCAAGTCGACCGCATTTATGAAATAATTCCGTCTGTGAAGAGTTGAGTGCATAATTTCCCTAACTCCCAATTTTTTGCAATCCTTTTTTTTTCGCGTTCCAATTTCGGTCGATGCGGAAGAATGGACAGCATTATCCCCTTCACTTACGTTTTTTACGCTAAATTAGGGTGTTGGCGAGTAATCTTGCAAATAATCTACCTGAAACGCGATCGCCCTGAACGCAGCAATAAAACAGTCTCTTGCATTAACGAGACCTTCAGGGAACGCGCATAGCTTACGGGAGGAATAAAATTATACGCAATTACAGGGCAGCGTTTATATCAAATGGCGTGTTATTTGTGTGGACGCTCACCACTTATAATGTCTATATGTCTAGACTATCTTTCTTCCTTAAATGTTCATTACGGAGCTTGCTCTCTTCCCGCAGTAGTACCTTGTTTGATGCGAATGTCCAACTTTCCCCTCTTGTCCGTGTTTTCTCTCAGATAACTTTCCTGCTACCTGTATAGCCGAGAAATTTAGTAATTATGTTTTTCTTCGAAAAGAACTAGGATCCATACGAGCATTCTTTCGACCGTTCGAAATTTTCTCGATCTACGTGCTCTTGGATAAGGTTTTCCTAAGACTGGAATGCTGCATGTTCCTAATTTTAAGACTACTTGTAAGCGTTTTGAAGTGAAATGATTGCATTTGATAGCTCGTACTCATTAAACGTCATAGTCCCTCAACCTTCTGCCTCTTTGATTCAGTTTTCTTCTGTCCTATAGATTTAGCCTGAAGTAAAGGATAAAACAGTGGCTGGAGGTGAAAGTAATCGACTTAGGATAATGATTGTCAAACAGTATTTAAACCGATTCCCATGGTAGATGCGAAATTGTCTCAGCGGAGGCGCAGTGGAATTGAAAATACAAAAATTGAAAATGAAACATTATAAGCGGCCATTTTAATTCGCGATATCTAATTTCTCTTTCCTAAGAGAATGCATGGTAGTTTGGTTAGATGTTAGTGCTTTACGTAATTATTTCAACTTTGCACCCTCAAATCATGTAATTTTATATTTTTATTCATACATACACCTACTTTCGAGTTAATAATAAGGTTTAGTGTATGTATGTTGTATATGTGTATATGGAAATGTTCTGAGAGACGTCGACGAAAAATGCATGTACTCTAATGTATGTGTGTGTGTGTGTATATATATATATATATATATATATATAACTTTTGGACGACACAATAGAACACAGAATAAAACAGAGGCCGAAAGCTTAAATCATCTACAGTGTGAGTGTCCTTTTACGTGTTATCTGTTTTATTCTGTGTTCTATTGTGCCGTCCAAAAGTTATATTGCTCTCGTGAGTACTTCCGCATCATCTATATATATATAAATACTAAGATAATAAATATTACGCACACAGAAACATAAAAGAAGGACACTTACAGTGGATATTTACGTTTCGACGGCACGGACGTCGTCATCAGATATATATATATATATATATATCTGGAAAGGTTTTGAGAGACGTCGACGAAAAAACCTTGGGAACTGCTGCGGCAGAAGATTTATCTCGTAAATAAAATTAAATGCAGCAGAAATGCATAGCGCGCGTATAATTTTGATGGGAATTTTAATGCTGATTCCTGTTTTGAAGTAGTTTTTTCTGTTTCGAAAATCTAGAATTTCGATATTGACAAATAAACTACTCCTGCCCTTATAATAACAAATAAACTCCTCCTCCCCAAGTTTCGGCCTACAGCAGGTCTAGAGTTGTTTTCTCGACCGAGATTCTGGCCTTTCCACGGTGTAATTATTTTATTCTGATGGCCGGATCCCGTCCAATCTCCCCTCCCGCTTCTTCTCCCTCACATCGTCGTCCTTCGTCGAGAGATCAAAAATCCGAAAGGCCGTCACGTGTCGTGGAACTTAAGTTTATTCTCTCAGCCTCCTCGACTATGGCTTTCATTCTTCTCGTCTTGTCGCGCTCCGGTCGGTCGTCCTCGTCCTTTTGTTGTTTCCGGCGCCGTTGTTTTTCGTAGCTAATTGTGTTTCCCTCCCTATCCGGACTTGGCTCCGTGCTTTGCAATTATGTGGGTGTCGTGCGGAAAGGCGCCTTTCTCTCCGGGGTGGTTTGTTGTAAGGAAATTTATTATTCGAGTCTTTGTCCCGCGTTTATTTTTTTCCCCTTCCCGCATCTCCCTTCGGTCACTCCTCGAGTGAGGAGATGATGATACGGAGGCCAATTGTTCGCGGGAAGACGCTCCTCAACCTCAAGGAGAAGAGTGGACCTTGCAAAGGTCAGTTGGCTGGGGTTCATTGCTCTCGCTCTCTTTTTAGACCGCGTTCTTTGTGGAACGGGAGCTTATTATAATCGTCCGCGGTGCCTTTCTTTTGTTTGGCTCCCCTCTTATCCCCCACACCTCCTCCAAGCCATTTCTATTCTGATGCTATTTCGTCGCTCGGACGTACTTTTTTTTCTGGAGATCCAAGGACAGGTCACATGCCTGGGTTGACATTTTTTAGTTCTCACGAGCGAAGTAATCATCATAGTTCGAGTGAGAAAGGCTTTCCGTGGGAAACTCATTGATTTTCACTTTTGAACATTTTTTTCTGCTATAGTTTGCCAATGAATTTTCGCTGCGTTTGAAATTTCCGGCTTGTTATGCTCCTGTCTGACGCTATACATTCCATACCCGACGGAAGGGAGTATGGAAGTTTACTTAGTGTATGTGCCATTCATTTTCCTTAATGATTACGCGAATTTGTGGAAGCCCAGCACAAATTTAGTACTTTACAAGAAAAGCATTGACTATGTTACAGTTGAAGTGGTCCATAATTTGGATGATGCCTTTTTTTTCATGTTCAAGTTTTCTCCATGTCCTAGTTCTGCTTAACTTGCAGGATCACTTTTAAAAATAAACAACTCGTTAATTGCAGTTCGGGTGCCTCATTGCATCACGTTGTAATGTGAGAGAACGTTTGTGAAATATGTTCAAATTCGTCAGTCATTAATCTTGTCACGGGTTTCAGCAAGGGACATTGTTGTAGGAATGGTTGTAGAGATCTCCTATCGTACTCCATGAGTTCGATATTTCCTAAGATTCAGGATGAAACATTTCCCGTGGTCAATGGCGATGGATCGGTGCGTTGTTTTCTTTCCCCTGTTCGCGCGATACAAGATTTCGTTAGTTACCCAGCAGCGCCGACATGCCCGGCGCACCTCTGTGCTGATGCTATCCAAGAGAGGTCGCCGCTGATTGTCCTGCTCGGTTGCACGGTTCCTCCGAGACGGCCTCTTTACCACCAATCCCTTCTGCGGTGTAACCAGGACGTCGCGACGCGAACCTCGTGTGAGCGTCGGCCGAGGAATGCCGATAGAAATCGCAACACTCCGTAACTGACCCCCCCCCCCCGAGAGAGGAGCAGTAAATTTTTGCGTAATTTATTATTGGCGTTAATCTGTGTTTTTGTTTTTACTCCGCCCCGTGTAACTCTTACAAGGCATCGTGGAAGAATGGCGGTAATGTTAGTTCCATGAGATTTGTAGCTACGAGTCCGCGTCTAGATCCTTATACATATTAGACAAATGACAGGAAAAAGTCGAGTCGATAAAAAAAATCTCTCGTTCGAGTGGGAAAGCTCGAGTGTTGTTCTCATCGGCGCCGCGCCAGAGGTGGTGTACTCGACGCTTTCAAAAGCCGATAATTCATTACCTTCGGGACAATTCGTGTCTCTGGCCCCACTACCGATCGTAAAGAGCTTGGGATGAGTGGGAGTTTTCCATTGGCGCTCGAAAAATAAAACGGGCGGATATGAACCACTTGAATTGAACCGATGAGTTTTCCTTCTCGTTCTCCTGTTATCTATTTCTTCCCGTCGTTCCATAAGTGATTGATGGTCCAGGGAGCGCTTATCGGTCGTCGTAATCTTAATAACATTGCCGGTTGATTTTTTTTTGTAATTTTTCCATCGATGTCTGTCACTTTAAATATGAAAGCTGTTTTAAGTTCCTTTCCCTCATGTACTAATCATACTTCCTACGCGTTGTTTCTTATGCATCGTTCTGAAGACCTACTGTTTATTAAATGAATGCGGGCGAGCAAGCCACCTATTTAACCCCCACGGAACAATATCGTTCTGCTATTAATTTATTCCCCTTTATTTCATGCTACCTACGAACCTTTTACGTCCGCTATTTTCATGCTTTCAAATCAAGAGTCTTGCTTCGAGTGGCGGGGTCCAAGGGAGTCAGCCATAGGAAGGTTATCGGTCGTAAATCATGAGTGCCGTGGCATTTACAGGTCACAAATCCTTGCCCGTATAGCCCTTTACTGGAGGGAGTGGGGTGCCAAGCGTTGCACCGGGGCATTCAAGATATTATTTACAATCCCACAGCCCTTGCGTAGGAAACATTTGCTTGCTTTGATTGCATTTATGTTTTCGTGCCATCGACGCTCGGGAGTCCATTCCGTAACTCGGATGGATCGCCACTCTCGCAAAGAAGAAATCACCGCCCCGTTCTTCCGAATCGCCTCCTCCCCTCTTTTTCCCCTGTTCGCTAGAAAAAAATCGAAACGCTTTTTGCGCGCCCTGCCATACTTGCATTGTTTCGGTCTCCGTCTCCCCCTCCCCTATCCATTTCTTTCAAATGCTTCCACCCCAAAAGTCTTCCGGAAGTCGTGCGCTTGTTTGTCGAGGAGCTTCGGGAGGATGGATACCGCCAAGGAAACTATTTCTCGCTCCCCTCCCCGGACCCTCCTCCTCCTCGACTCTCTCTCTCTTTTTCTCGGTCTCCTGCCCTTCCACATCGCCTATCTATCGTATATTTCCACTCCGAGGGGGAAGTAAACAATCCCATTTCGAGTCTCCAATTGGCCCCTCGCGCGAGGGCTGGGATGGGCGAGAGAAATAGAATCTTTCCGTTTAGATGCGGGAGGGTTGGGTGAACTGGGGAGCCGAGAGAACCTTTGAGAGGGGGTGGGGTGAGGGTGTTTCGGGGAAAATAAAGAGGGATGAGGGATCCTTTTAACTTCCGCGCCTCACGAACGGGGGTGGATTTCTATTTCTTGGAAAAGCCTCCCGTTGCGTAGCACTAGCTTAAGGAGGAGGAGAGGGCGTTAGAGTTAGGGTAAGAAGGAGGGTTAGGGCGCAGTGGAAACGCTGAAGGGGGGGGGGGGACCACCGGTCGCGTCTCTCCACGATCACGTGGGGAAATGCCCCCGAATGCGCGCCGCATGGATGAGCGAGGGAAGAGGCTTTAGGGAGTGGAAGAGCAAGAGCGGAGGTCCCGCGGGGCAATTCAGAAAGACCTCGGAACTGTCGTTCATTTAAAGTGCCGCGAATGTGATGTCGCCGTCTCGAAAATTCCCAATTCTAATGTGTTAAATTTAGGAATCGTATAGTCCACGGTGTCTAGTATTTGGCGTCTACATTCTACGAGAGGAACGATTAACGTGCCATTAATCATTATCTGTTTTAAAAATACATATACCGCAATAGCTACAATTACTCCTTGACAACAGTATCACAATTTTTTTTTAAAACAATTGAAGACCTTTTGGAAATGATGAGTATTTATTTACGCTACGACCAGTTTCAGATCATACATTTTTAGGTGAAATTTTTTATGCAAAAAAATCACTTCAATATGTTACTTAAAAGAGGGAGTCGTTAACTTTTGATTGCTTCTAAAAAATTATCGCGAAAGAGTTTCATTTTTATTTATTTTTCTTAAGACTTCTGGACATAGTCACTATCCAGAGTTATACATTTCTCCCAGTATTCATTGACCTTAGAATGCCGTCATTGTAGAACTCAGCAGATTGTGTTGATAACCACTGTTCCACCTCTTGAATGATGTTGTTTCTGTTGTCAAATATCTGACCCGGTATTGGTTTTTTGAGTTCTGGGAATAAGAAAAAATCGCTTGATGCGAGATCGGGAGAATAGGGCGATTTGGAAAAATTTCATAGCCACATCGCTTTGAGTGCGGGTCGCGCTGTGGTCGCGATTGCAGGTCGCGCCGTGTTTGCTTCTGGAAAGAAGCCAGTAGTCGTGGAACCCAGCGTACTGACACCTTTGACATGTGGAGTTTTTCGTAAAAAGTTTTCCACACACTAGCGTAACAAGGATCAGTCTCATTCATGATCATTTGGATTGTGGCTCTTTGGTCTAATTGGATAAAGTTCTCTACTTTTTTCACTGTGGCAGCATCGTCCGTGAGTGATGGTCTTTCACTTCTTGGATCGTCTCTGATGGACATGTGGTCAGTTTAAAAATTTCCCTTCTACCTAATCAATGTATCGTTTGGTGAGCCATCATTTCATCGTGGATATGCCGGGCACTGTAACCTTTCAAATGAAGGAACTCAGTCACTCTGAGAGTCTCTGTGTTCTGCACACTGCGAGTTGCTTCAATCTGCGGCTTCCTGAAATAAAACAATAATTCAACATTAATGGCTGAAATTTACAATGTCGGCTCATAAGGATTAATTAATATATAGAATATATTTTATCTAGAGTTCTAGGTTGTTTCTTAGTAATGATTATATAAAAACGATGCCCCCACATATCTTATAAAACCGGTCGAACTGCATTAAATTTCTTTAAAGTCCGCTAAGTTTTTGTAATTGAGGGACCACTCATCCGGCACAGTTACACACCACCTTGAAAGAAATCGAGGCGATGGTCTGCTCTCAGGGACCGACCTTGGGTTGATATGTTATTCGGAGAGCAAGATAAAGAAGTGAGGAAAGAAAAAAGAAGTGGGGAAAGGAAGTCTCCTACCATGTTTACTCGTACTATCGATGCTCTGAGGAGATACTTTGAAGTCCAATCTATGGTCCATCTATCGATCTTGGGCTTTCTTCCCGCTGCTCTCTCGGCCGGAAAAATACGTGTTCTCCGCTCTAATGGAAAGATATAAACGCAAAATAATTCATTGTTCTTACCGGTTGCTAAAATGGAAGTAAATTCTAGGGTAACTGATGATATAGGTAGACAAAATAATATTATTAATTTGGTATTCAATCGGTTTAGGTAGGTTTTGAATGGGCACAGCGCACACTACTATACAACGGTGCATTAGCAATAAAATAATATATTTCATCTTTGTTTAAACGGTGGTGGGCATCGATTCCGGAAATTTCCGTGCTCTTAAAGCGAATTACCGTTGTTTCAGGTGTTATCATTATGCATATGGGCGTGCACAATCTGTCGTTACGAACTCCATTCCCTGAGAATGCGGCCACGCTTTGGATAGTTCGGCAGGCGTCGAAGAGCCCCTTGATGCTGGAGAGGGACCGTCACAGGGCGGGAGGGCGAGCGAGCCAGCCCTCGGGGGAGGGAAGGACTCGAATGGGAAAGGGAAGGAGTTATCTTTCTTCACGACTCCCCAGTCGCCCTAACCCTCCCGCTTTCATCTTCCCATTCCGCGGCCCGCTCGTCCCTAAGGGAGGGGGGAGGGGAGAGGCGGAAGGGGCGGCGGGTTGCAGGCTAAAGGGTTCGGAATAAAAGGGATAGTGGGGGAAGGGTCTGGGGCAGGCGATAGGGCGTGAAGGCTCTGTGGCGCCGGCGGCGTCCACGCAGCGGGGGATCGGTTGGCCTCTCCCGCCCCCACCCTTCCCAAACTCAACCCCCCCCGCCCCACCCTCCCCTCGGAGCGCACAAGACACGGCCTCTTGTTTGGAGAAAGAGAGAGAACTTCGCTCCTTTGTTTGGGCGAGTAATTCAGGAGCTCCACCACCCCCTTCCCTCTCCTCTTGGCTCGTCCTCGACTCGGCAAACTCCTCATTATCCTTTTATCATTTTTTTGGCACGCGGTTCTCCCTGTGTGTATTTGCAGAACAGGCAATTTTAGCATTTTTAAGAGGGATTCGCTCATAAAATTTGACTCTTGGGCACTTTGACTGTTTTCGGGATTCATAATCGACGGAGAAACGGAAAATAGTTAGAATTTCAGTGGAAAGGTCTTCCGCCAGTTTCTTCGTTGATGTCTTACACCAGGTGTAAAAACTTAAAAATTTACTAAAAAACACTTTTATAGATCCTCAGTTTTTAAAGTCTAAATGGAGTTAGTGTCAAACGTTGTACCTGTTTTTCTTTTTGAATCATTTGGTTGATGTGGGCGAGTTTAGAAAGGGTTATTTGAATTGGATTCTCGCACATTTATAATAAGACAAATTTTAAAGTTAAATGATGGCAGAATGTATTTATTTTACTTTGTATCATTCACGCATCAAACCGACCTTCTGGTTGAATACCGTTTTATGGTTAATTAGCTAAATACTTCGTAAAATAGCTACCTTAGAGTGGTCTAACTTGTCAGTTGTGCAGTATGTTCTACACCTGTATGTGGATTTATAGAAATTCAAATAATTGTCAAAAATTTGAACTCATTGCAAAGATAAGCTTTTATATTTTTCGGTATAGTTCAGAATGAGTGTTGTTTCCACTTAATCCACGAATTCGTTCATTGGACAGTGACAGTTCCCAGTGCGGTATAGAAATGTAGATCCCGAATTAATGGATTCACGTTGAGGCAGAATGAATAGGTAGGAATTTAATGCGGGGGAGGGGGAAGTCTCTCGAGACATGCTGACGGTTAAATTTGTAGACTATTGGGATGCGAGAGAGAAAAGCTATCAATCATGCAAAATTCGGACTGATTGATGAATTAATTTTCCTATACAAGCATTGCCCCTAAGAGCACTGCTTTACGCTAGCTTCTGCTTACTTTCACTTGTAGACATTGACGTAATTTTTGCTGGTGAAAACGCTTTCTAAGGTGGATAACATTCCCTAGCCGCGGTAGGTTTATTTTCCTTTCCTTTTCACTATTCCTCTCCTTCCGCTATGTACACTTTGGCCACGGCGCTATTACTGATTGCCTCCGACTCCTGAATGTTGTCCGCGCTTAAAGTGAGTGCTTCACCGTGGTATCCCATATTTCACTGTACGCAATGGGCATTTAAATAAAAAAACGTACTATTTTTTTGACGTTGTTACGGCTGCTGCCATAAGCTGCTTGGTAAAATCCACGGCTGATTTCTATTCCCAGCGGTGGATTTGAGTTTTAATTTGCGTCGTCCTGCACTTAGCGGCCGATTCATTCGCGAAAGAGAAAATTTCAGACACGCTTACCCCTCAATCCGAGTTAAGAGGTTTATGCTTGAAAGGGGAATTTTTTTATTGTACGCTTTCCGCGAAATGCCATAACTCGTGGACGATGCGAGGGAATTTTTTCACAAAATTTCAAAATGGTGTCAAAAAAATGTAACCCCCCCCGAACGAGCTTTTCAAATTGGATTCCTTTGTGAAAGGTTTGGCTCGGATGGACGTTTTTCGCGGGTGCGTCGAAAAAGTCGTCGTGTTTTCGATGCTCATTTTTCGCCCGTGGCGACGCGGTGGTTCTCCCGTCTAAAAATTATTATTGCTAATGTGTGTCCCCTCGCTCCCCTGCCGCGAAATATGTGCCCCCTCCCTCCCCGCGTCATAATCGCCATTGGGTTCCATAATCGCTCCGCCCCACCCCCCAACTTCACTCACTCGCTCATCCGCTCTCTCTGAACCCGGCCCCCTCTCCAACCCCAAATCCCTCCGGGCGTTGACCATTTGCACCGCCCCTTCCGCCCACCCACGCACACAAGAATACTATAGCACAAAGTCTGCCCTCCGTCCCACGGGACCTCTCCTTCCGCCTGCCCATCAACGGACGCATTATGACCTTCCTCCCCCTCCCCCCAGAGGACACCGCGTCCAGGGAAGGCTCTTTGTGAGTGACCCTTCTTCCCCACTTCTCCGTCTCTCTCTCCCTGCCATCCCACGCAATTGGCGGACCCCGATGCTCGCTCCTCCGCGTGGGGACCCATCAGTCAATTCAGCAATTTGGCCCGCCAGGCCTTATGACCCCTCACCCTCCACCCCACATCCCCGGAATCCACGCCGGGCCCTTTTCAGGCGACCCAATCATCCCACACGCCGCGGCCCTCTCTGCCGCCCGTCCTTCGCTCTCTTCCTCCGCCGATATTTTTCTGTGTCCTCCCCGGGTTGGATGGGTCACAAAGTGGATTGGACGGACGACGGGCTACGACGTTTTCGGTCCATTTCCCGCCGTCTTCTTTCGACGGAAGGCGGCGTCGGTCTGCGCAGTGGGGAACGCGGGCCAGGAGGGCGGGCCGCCATCAATTCACGGCCCGGGCGGGTTTCCCTCGTAGTCGTTCATCGCTCGCTCTGGGGCGTGTTTTGTGCCTCGGTGAATATTACGTGCGCGCCTCCCCGCCTCGGCGCCAAGTTTTCAGCGAAACGTCCACCCGGGCCGGGGTAGAGGGAGAAAAAAATGCGAATGTAAAAAGGGTGTTATTCGCGAGGGAACGGGGACGGTCATGATTTGTTTTCACGCTTGGTTGCGTTTCGTAAAATGAGTTCGTAAAAAGGGAAAAAACGAGAGGCAACGTTGTTTTCATCCCGTGCTACATTTCGAAATTGGTTTCGGATGTATTATTAGTTTTTATAGCTGCGCAAAAAAATAAAACACAAGATAAAAGAATCGCTTCCTCGTAGCGCAGTGCCAAGGACGCCTTTTCATAAAAAAAGGTTATCAAAATAAGGGGACGTGCGCTTTACTGCCGCCTTCGTATTTTCTATTTTGTTTCGGAATTCCCTTCAACCGTCTCTTTTCGTGTCTATTTCCGTCCCGTGGACGTGCAGTTGAAGGGTTGTCTGTCTGTTTCCCTACTTTTCACCGCGAGCGGAGTTCCTTTCGGCCAATTGAGTGATAATCCTATGAGCGCAAAAAGTGATAATCCGATTCTGAGGCTCGTGTCCTATATCGCCGTCACCTCGCAGTAAATAAGTTCACGTGTTATTCTCCTCCCGGTGTGCGAGAGGAACGAGTCTTAAACCCACCCGGTCGAAAGAACAAACTCTCGAGCATATCCACTCGCTGTCAGGTATCAGGTCGCAAACAACCTCTCCGGGGAGAAGAATAAATCGGACCGAAAGTCGCGAATGCCTTCCATTTCCTTTTCTCCTCTTCGTTTCCCTCCTCGGAGTGAATCTCCGCCATAGGATCCCTCTCTTTTCTAATGATAAATGATGTGCGTGTGTTTACGTTATTCCAATTTTTTTCCCTTCCTCCCACTCTGTTCCTTCGTTTTTCTCTCGTGCTGTGCATTCGGTGACGGCTTGATGTTTCATTGTCGAGTTTTCCTTTTTGGTCACCCTCCTTGCCGTCGATGCTATTTCCTCCCAACCCCTTCTGCCGATCTTAACATCTTTCCTCTTAGCCGCCAAGGCTACATGGTCACAATGTCCTCTTCTGCCAAATAGTCCTTCGCGTTCGTCATCATTCGGCATCTGACGTTCGAGCTGAGGGAGTTTTCGGTATTAATTTTTGTAATTTATGACTATGAATCCACGTGGAAACATTTCCTTTGGAATTTACGGGAAATGGCTTTGAGTCGATATGATCGATTCGATTTGAATCAGATTTTTGCGAATAGCCATCCGATCCTAGATCAGTTTTGGATGTACTTTTTAGACCAGTTCATATCCCCATTTTCATCTTCATTGCTGAAAATAATTCATCACAACAGGATTGTGCCTTCTTCATTTATTTTTCTCATATTGTTTCGTTTTTTCCAAACAGGCAAATACTGGAATACTGCGCTGGATTCTTATTGAACGTAGGGATTTAATATTTATTTCCTGTGATACAAAACGCCATATAATTTAACTCTAATACTTCGAATTGCTGACATTTTGTACTTCCAATTTTTTCTCATAAATGTATTCGAGACTCATAACGGGTGCATGTTTTTGCTAAATCGAAGAATAACGGTGGTATTTGGACCTGGACCAAATATTTTTCCCACTTTTTCATTTACCGTCTGCATAATTCAGCGTACGTTCAGAAAAATGCAAGGACGACAGCATTGAGCTCACGAAAGACGAATAATGGCGACCGTGAGTTAGTACTAATAAATAAAGCATTCCGAAGGGGCAAGAACAAGAGGCTTGACATCTTAAAGAATCAATAACTCCCCCATATTATTTGATGGGAATGTGAGCAATTCGCAGCTGTCACGATTTTATGGAAATGCCATCGAGTTGCTCCGCGGGAGTGCAAGCATGACACGGCTGAAGCAGAGTCGGAGGCGTCGGGGCATGACGAGAGACGGGGGGGCGGAGCGGGAAGGGGGCATGCGGAGAACCGCCCCAGTCACTTCGCAACGCCCTGCCCATAAAACCTGCGGCTGTGGGCTCTTGTCCCAAGATGTCCGCCGATCCCTCCGCCCATGCGCTTGCACGATCCCCGACACCTGGCCGACCTGTGGAATGACGCCCTCCTTCACTTATTCACCTACCCTCGAGTCAACCTTGGGTTCGTGCATTTCGGTATTTATCATTTGAGCGTGCGCCGTTACCTTTTGTTTCACGGGCCCTTGATATTCGCTCAGGGGCGGGAGGATGGGGAGCGTCGAGCCCCCGAGGGGCCAGGTCGGGAGCAGCGATGTGGGCTCGCTCGCACATGCGCTCCCTAACCGCGCTTTTCCCCTCGGGGAGATTTTCGGCGAACTTCTTGAGCTCTTTAAAAAGTGAGTAAAAAGAAATGAGGTGGTTCCCTACGAGAGCGCTTTTGGGATACCAACGTGAGCTGAGGACTAAACTACTCTCGATCGAGCCAGTTCGATGGAAGTGCATTTGGTGAAACTCAATTAAATTCGCTGAGAAGTCATTTGGTGTGTCTTCACGTCCATCGCGTAGATTTTCTCGATCTAGTACTCGCACACGCCGTTAACGTGATACGCTCGCCTTCAATGTGTTCTATAGATGTTATAAAGTTTCTCCGGTATTTTATTCCAAAAATCTGACCGTCGAGAATGGGAATGAATTTTATTCGTGAAATGAGAACAGGGGAGATCGGAATCGGGCGGTGGCTAGCGTACTGGCTATCCACCCAGATGGTCCGGGTTCGAATCCCGGCGGCGGCAGATATTTTCGGTTTTATCCCGATTCTTACTTGAGGTGCTTTGTGGAGGGCACTTTGAGTGAGTACGTCGTCCGTCGGATGGAACGTTAAGCTGCGGGCCCCTTGGCGCCTTTCGTTAAGAGTAGGCTAATGCCGACGCCGGGTTTCTCTCCCCCTAATGGCGTAAATGACCTTAGCTGTCGGTCGCCTCCCTGAATACTACTATGAGGACAGTAAATATTTCTAAATTGGGAATTTTGAGGTCAGTAGGCGACTGCCCAGTGAAATCATTTGCCCCATTAGGGGTAGATGGGTAATTTGGTGGGAGTAGGACATTCAGGGAATTGAGGAATGGTGGAGAGAACCTTGGCGCCAGCATTAGCTTACTCTTAGCGAAAGGCGGCAAGGGGTCCATAGTTGAACGTCCCATCCGACGGACGGCGTACTTACTTGAAGTGTTCTCCAAATAGTAATAGATTTTGGGATAATACTGAAATATCCTGTTCCCACCGGGATTTGAGCCTGGGCCCTCAGAGTGGGAAGCCATTGCATTAGCCACCGTACCATCTCGTTCGAGGAAATACGGGATAAACCCGCAGTGTCCGAACCATTTCCACTCCCTTATACTTTGAGTGGTGTTTCTGTGCCTGAAGAAGGCTGACTTTTCATGGCTATTTGATTGCTTCTCTCAACTCCTTATTATTCCACCTGTTCCTCGAAGCTAATAGCTAGCTAGCTAAAGTAAATTTGAAAGTCCTCGAATAAGAGAGTTGATAAAGACATTAAAAATTCAACACCGCCCACATTTTCTGTGGAAAGGTGTTTATGCTGGGAGAAAAAAAATATATTTACAAAGTTCTGAAATGGCGAGCTGAAAGGGTTTTTATACGAGTCATAATGTATGCATTTAATAGTATAAAGCGTCACTTGGCTCAACTCCATGATGCGGAAAGAAACCATTAGGCCATCCGTATTCTGGCACCGGCTCTGTGCCGGTGGTAAATTATTTACGTTATGTGGTACAGCAATGCTATGCTATCCTCCTATCACGACTAGTAAGTGCGCTTTTATTTTTAGATAAACGTACCTTGACCAAACTATTGCGCAATTTGGGAACAGTCGAACTTTTTAATATTTGTTTAATAGCAACGATTTGCTCGGGCGTGTCGAGTGAAACGTCATGTGAATGAATGCATGAAGACCAGTGTCATATCATTAAATTGTCAGTTTTATGGGCCGCGCCACAAAATTCATTTAAAGTACGCGATCCGACTGCATTAGCATGGAAAACGGTTGGCAGTGTTCCCCTTCCTCGTGATTTCCACCATTCACGCATTAATTTCTTCGTTTCCTTCGCAGGCGACGTCCTCAGCGGGGTGTGCTTCGTTGGTCTGCGGGACGCGGACGCCCTCCGGGGCTTCGTCCTCGCCCCCTTGGCCTTCTACCTGCTCCTCGGCACCGCCTTCCTCCTTGCCGGTTTCGTCTCCCTCTTCCGCATCCGCACCGTGATGAAGCACGACGGCACCCGCACGGACAAACTGGAGCGCCTCATGATCCGCATCGGCGTCTTCTCTGTCCTCTACACCGTCCCAGCCGTCGTCGTCCTGGCCTGCCTCTTCTACGAACAGGTGAGCGGAGTGAAAGCCCTCCAGTTACCATTACGAGCTTTTTATAAACCATATTAAAAGCAATAAAAAGTGTTAATTCAATACCACTTATTGAATTAAAAACAAGTTTAATTTCCGAAGGTCCTCCTTTGTCCTCCCGTTTACACGTACCCCTTAACTGTAATTTTCCTATGTTATGTCCCCTGGATCCGTTTTCCGTTTCATTGCTCTTGAGTGTGCTTCCTCTCCGTGTTCTACCAGTGGCTTGGTACTGGAGACTTGACCTGTACTCGACTGAACATCATGTATGTAGATGAGAAAAAGGAGACCGATCATTTCCCTGTAATATATACGTGACTGAATTAAAAGTCGGTTATTTTTATTTGAAGCATTTGTTTATTGTATGATACGAAAATACCTCTTACAGTATACCATTGCTTCAAAGGTCTCCTCCGTGTCAATTAAGGCATCAATATAATCTTTAGACTTCGTCATCTCCTTTTGAACCATTTTTTTTCAAGTAAATTCCACTGTGCATTGATGAATTTAGATAGACGTGGTCAATGGAAATAGTTTCAGGGTCTGATTCTGATGTTACCGTACTCGGCTTTAATAGCAGAATTCGCCAATGTCAACTGATCCCTCGCGAGCACATGCCCTTTGGAATGCCTTCTGATGCAAGATTTCGTCCTCAGGCTCACTTGGACACGTGGATGAGGGGCTGGCACCTGGAGCTGTGCCACCCGCGGGTGCCCGTGGGCGCCGTCCTCCCCGGAGGCGGAATTCCGGGTGGCAGCTCCCCCTACCCCATCCCCTGCCCGCTCACCGCGGCGGGGTTGGTGGCGAGCCTCGGCCCCATGGGCGCGGCGCACCACCAGTTCCAGGGGATCCACTCGCAGGGGGGAGGTCACGTGCCCATCCTGCACCAGCAGCAGACGGAGGTCACCGCCAAGCCGGAATTCGAGGTGTTCATGATCAAATACCTGATGGCGCTCATCGTGGGGATCACGTCCTCCTTCTGGATATGGTCTGGCAAGACGGTTACCAGCTGGAGGAATTTCTTCCTGAGGATAAGGGGAAGGAGGGTCGAAGCCTACGTGTGATTCGAAACCCTAGCACCGCTGTCATCGGGAGCGAATTGTGTTCGTTTTTTGAATTGATTTTTTCAAATCGAGTTCTTTTTTTTGCGTGAGCCTTCGCCAAAGTTGTTCGAGAGGACTCACTCACTGTATGTAGCCTTAAACGTGTAAAAGGAATCCCTGAAGAGACTGAAAGTTTTCACGTTGTGATCTGGTGTCGCCCGAGCTCCTAGGCCCGCACCGAAACGCGATAATGTCTTTCGCCGATGTCCGATGGAAAGTATCTGCGCCACCATGACGACGCAGTG
Organism: Hetaerina titia; assembly: GCA_037158775.1. Classification (NCBI taxonomy): domain Eukaryota; kingdom Metazoa; phylum Arthropoda; class Insecta; order Odonata; family Calopterygidae; genus Hetaerina; species Hetaerina titia. The sequence continues at coordinate 129,770,412 of CM073768.1, forward strand.
CCTTTTTTTCCTCGTGAGTGCGCTGAAACGTCATCCAGCTTTTTGAAAAGGCGAAATAGCCGCTGAAGGATCCCCTCGGGATTCCTTTGGTACCTTACTTTTCCTTAATGTTTTGATGAGTCAACGGACGTTTGTAATCAAAATATGTTGCATTGACCGCGACGCGGACTGTAAATATCGCACGTTTGCAACACAATATTAATTGAGAATAATTTGTGGCAAACATTTTGTTGGAAATGTGTTCCGGCGACTTTGTTACTTGCTCAAAGTGATAATACAGTTTACGGTGATGAAATATTTACTTTAAGCATTATAAAGAAACACCTATTGCCTTTGAAAGCTATCACTTGGACAATATTTTTGAGGAATGGCCCATTTTTATATGTCAGTCTTTCTCAGTAAGATCTTCAGATGACAGCTTCTTGTAGTGAAGAAGTGCCGATTACAGGACTGGCCTTCAACTATTGAGCTTTCCTCGTCAGTCAAAATGATTGATAATGTGGACGTGAAAAAAGCATTGCATGTGATCAAAGTGCCATTCACTTCTCTTTTGGCTTTCTTTTTTTTGTGAGGTAATTCAGAATTGGTGCGGCGTAATTAATGCGCCAGTAGCAGGGCAATTTAATTTTTATAGAAAGGATGATAAGAAGGAGAGTAAGGAGAAGTAGCCCCGTGAGAATATTTTATATCATGTTTTGGTTCCTTTGTCACTAAGGATACCATTATATTAGTGTCCTTGATGAGGAAAGCCTTATTGTTTAGGTTTCCGAGTGGAACTTACATTTAAGAATGCACTCCATGTCAATAGTGCCAAACTTATTATTATTTCATTGACCAACTCATTATCGTAGAGTTCAAAGTGTTCACATCATGCTTGCCCTCATTTGGGAAGTTCATTCATACACCTGTTTCAAGGGCATTGTAGTTACTTTGTTTTTCATCAATCTATCACTATTAAAATTTGCGTTGCTTTTGGTTATTTGTAGTTCCTCCATTTGAGTTAATTTGTCCTTAGCCAACTTAGTTTTGTGGCATGACTGACTTTGCCGAAAGTAAAAGCAAATTGTTCATATTATACCTCACGTGTCATATATAAGTCTGAATACCAAGGCCTTTTATTGGCTCTCAGGAAAGGCTTGTCATTGTAAATAACATTTTATTGATGTCAATGTGAACATGATTTTTTAGGAAGTGGGAGTGCTACCTAATTAAATCCTTTGTGAAAACTTAGACATTATATGTATTTTTGTTATGACCCATTCTTTTAAAAATGTGATCATTGAGAATAAAGAAGCAAGTTCTATGTGGTTATTGGAAATTGGAGCTTCACTACATTGTGTACATAGCTGTATAAAGTTATAATACAAATTAATAAAAACTATTAACAATGTTTTATATAATGTAAAAAAATGCATGGATAAATTGCATTAGTCGAAAACAGCTGTGTCACACATAGGGATGTGTTTATAACTCTGTAAATAAAAGAGATTTGTGGCGATAGTGTGCTAGCATGTCACCCTGATGTGTGAAACAACTTAACTGTGTATAGTGTTGTATTAATATCATCCATGCATTTTGTTTTTGTGTCATTATGGTATTAGAAGCCAAAAACTTCCTTTTTCATTCACTGTAACACCCTTAACATCATTATTTTGCTTCACATGTTTCTGGATCATCGAAGGTCTAAGTAATAATTTTGTGCAAAAATGTATCGTTTTCAAAAAAAAAGGTGCTATGAAAAATGTTCATGTTTATTCAGCTGTGTTTTTAAATATACCGTACTTTCTGGCTTAAACCATGTGTATCATCATCGTGTCTACCACTTATAAATTGAAATGCCCGATTTAATGTTCAACCATTGCTGTTACTTTAAATGTTGAGGGTCAGTCCACCTGTACGGACGATGCCATTTGTATATTTGTATTGCTGTCTATTATTTCTCACATCTATGGTGTACATGTTTCATCGTCCACATCGATAGCATTGACGATCCTCACTTTGTGGGGCACCTGTTGTATTTATTTTATTTTTAAAAATAAACGAGAAGGACTTATTGCCTCATCAGAAATGAGTTCACTGCATTTTCTTCTCTTCCCTACCCCAATCCCTTGTTGAGAACTGCATTGTTAACCAGTCCTCCCATATCCTGAAGGAAGCTCTTAACTACTGCAGAAATACGTAAATCAAAATGAGAAATCCCCCTCAATTTCCTCACCTCTAAAATACCATGTCATTCATGCATTAGTAACGGTTGCGGGCTCCAACTCCTGCACTTCTAATGCAACTGTCGCAGATTGAGCGTGCTTGAGAATTTGGAAATAAGTTCATAATATGCAAGTGCATAACATGAAAGTCCTCCTTATATTATCCCGCTGTCTATTGTGGTTTATTGTGAGCGAATTTGCATTATCACTTTTCCCATCAAGTCTTCAAAATTTGCAATTTCAGACCGATTTATTTGACAATTGTAAGAGTAATTACTAAAACCACACTATAATCACCTTCAATAGTTATGGGAAATCATCTTCCTGGAAAACCTGGGATTCTAAAAAATATTGTTCACTGCATGGCAGTCGCTCCTTCATCGAGGGAATAGAAAGGAGTGTGGGGATTGAGAGTCGAACGCTCCGTGTGTCGGAGGCGGCGTTGGCTTCGCATTCAGGATGAAATTATGCGACGACTCCAATTAGACACGAGCTCTCCAATCTCCATCTGCGCGTGATTTAACGCCTCCAAGGGGATCTCATTAATCGGATTTCTTCGGATGCGGCGGGATGATTCTTTGTCAACTATTTAGTTCAACATTAGTTGCTGTCTGTGAATGAAATTATTCTCGACGGCGAGACGTTTATCCCATCCTCGGGTGATATTTTGCACCCTAAGTGTCGCAAGAAAGGGAGGGCTCGTTTGCAGAATCTCAATATGTTACGTGATTGGTCAAAGGAGAATATATGATCTAAGGCTGGGGAAATAAGAATAAATGCCCTACAAAGAGTAAAATGCTTCATGCATACTTGACAGATTTAGTTATTATCGTTCACTACACGGCTTCTGTAACAATAACTTGAACTTGCAAAAGTGTATACATACATCTACGTGTGTCATGGTCGCACATAGAAGAGCGTGGCAGAGAGTTGTTTGATTGGCATAAATCGTGGTTATTTTAGTTGCAGTTTGAATTGTTGCAGATTTTTTACGATGGCTATAGTTTCAGGATATTGAATTAAAATTGAGGCGACACGCATAAAGTCACCCTGGGAAATGTCTTTTATGCCATTTATTAGATAGGATGACTGGATCCGTCTATTCGTCCCTCCCCAATGCAAGTTGTACGCCCGGAGAGATCCGTATTGCTGTTTGTTTAGGGTTAATTCTCCTCTTTGCTTTTTCATGAAACCTTCCCCATTATGTTTCAAGGAGATCCATTGGCTCAAGATGTTGCAAATCCATCTGTTCCATCTTTCCCACGCATTTCGCATGGCAAAATGTACGTATCTTCTTCTATTCTACTGTACTTTTCTTCGTTTCTCGCAACATGTGAGCATCCAGAACCAAGATTCGGAGACCTCCCTTGTTTTATGCCTTTCTTGACTTTGATTTACTTTTCAAAAGTCTCCGATTCGATTAGTGTTTCACTTCATAATAATATTTTACGTACTTTTTCCTTGATTAACAACGTGGCTTTTATTAAACTCAGGAGATGCTTCTCATAATCGCCTAATCAGAAGTCTCTAGTGGCTTCAGCTATTTTAGCTATCCCGAGTTTGATGATTGTCGAGGTCATTACTTCTCATCTTATGTTCTTGCTTCTGACGTAGACGAAAGATTCTACTTTTTAATTTCCTTCCCCTTACTCAATTGTTTGGAGTCAAACTCCTGAGATTCCTCATGTTGTAGACAGCATAGCCGAGATGATCCTCTTTGGGTGATGAAACCGGTTTTATCGCACTCAAATCGTGAAATCTACGGATGTTTTCACTCAAACGTTCCCTCCTAATTACCCAAAGTTTCCTAAACAATCTGCGTCTACGCAATCCTCGCAAATCACCTCGGGGGATGTTAGACAGCCAGCCTTTTATTTTTTTTACGAGCATCTCTCGTCCGTGAATGTTTAGTCCTTTTTCATGGCATATCCTTGAATGAATTGATCCTTTGCGTTCCTAGATGTCCGGGACTTTTCTCAATCGTATGTGCCATAACTATTTATTGAAATTAGTGCCTTAGTTAAAGTACTAATGAGGGAATGGCGAAGGATCGAGAGGTGTTCGACCCGGGTATTTGCCTGCATCTAGTAAAATATGCTTATTAGCCTACTTTCCCTTTGAAAAAATTCACATACAAGTGCTTGTACACATCTACCTCTGCTTATTTGATACCTATCATTCAACCCACGTTTAGAGTGAATCCAGGCATCAGAAATAAATATCATACTATATGGTTTGGAGCTAGTGGAGAAACTCCTATATACCCAAAAAGATGAAAATAACCGATGCTGGAAACAGCTTTAAACTCTCCGCAGTGCCTACGTACATCCGGTTGCGTCGGTCTGGAGAAGGGGTTTCCGGTTGCTATCCTGAAGCCCTCACTCTGGCATGGCTGTTGCGTAAACGTTGATGGCTCTGGCCCTGGGAAATCTGATGGAAAACTATGAATTACGCATCGGAATTCATAGTGGTGCATCGGCCAACCGATATGTTAGGGAAAAGTAATGATTAATACTCACTAATGGTTAATGGAACACTGCTAATAAATCTCGTGCACCGAAATTTGTTCATTGAAACCAATAATTTATTAATTTTACCAATGCGATTTTATGAAAAATCATTGTCACTTTTGCTTTTCCTGGTTTTTGTTCAAAAAAGCACCCGGTTATATTTATGTATTGATTTGTGTACATTTTAAAAATTAATTTAAAATGATATTATATGTTGATTCATTGCGTATCCGCATCCATTGTCTTCGAAATTAAAATTTTACTTGTATCTGCCGTTATTCGATCAAAATCTCATTCGTTTCATTTCTATTTTATTATTTTATTTAAAAACTTCGACACATGAGGAAACTGATTAATCTTCTACTACACTAACTTTAACTCCTATTAATAATGTGGATAGTCAGGGGTAGAGAGCTCGAACAAATGCAGTGAAAACACTTCCACAGAAAAAATTCCAGACCTAGAAGTGATTCCAACGTCAGAAGTGGCCTCCTTTCATGAACCTGTAATTTTGGCAGAGATCCATAAAATTTTAACCTTTGGGTTAATGGTGTCCTACTATTCTCTATATCGAAAGAAGAGCTTTCTTTCGATATAGGGTCATTTCTTACTTCACCATGGCCGCTTTAACAAGTATTAAATTCAGGAATTAGAATGCCATTCTCTTTTTTCGCTGTAACCCTTGGGCCAAAAATTATATAAATTATTTCGGCTTCAGGGATTTCTTAACTTTACTTAGCGTATTATTTTAGTGAATGGAATAGTTTTCCGATGGTATTTTTAAGTAGTCTTAATTTATTTATTATTAATACAATTGATTTATCTGAAGGTATAAAATTTAAAAATATTTATTTTTCGTGAGTGTATACCCGGTGAGAATAAAACTCATATTTACATCCAAAATACTTACCCTTTTGCCCTGGGTTTGAATAAGGTTCGTGAAATGGAGGTGTTTAGTCATCGTTTCGGAACGGCATATAAGTTTCAAAAGGGGAAGATCGGAAGGTGGTGAATTGGCTTCCAGCCAGCAAACCCCGCAATGCATACGCCCTGTCAAAAGATACCCGTAGATGTTTCTGGGACGATAAATGGGACATTTTTGCGTACACGGGCTACTCCGGTTCAGAACCTATCGTTGTGTGACCGGAGACACCTCGCTGTAAGGATGGACGCCTCACGGCTTCGCGGCTGACGCTGAGACGACCCTCGGCCGAGTTCTTCCCCTGTGGATTCCGCTGCTCAAGGTACTACCAAATAACACCCACTCACCAACCCGCACACGTTGTGAGTTTAACTTTTTATCGACGCTTGCGCGCTAAACAGCGAACACTTGTGTGGAATTTAGCCTGCCCTGTATCGAATCCCATGCCTAATTAATGGTCCTTGTTGTTAAGGTTTGGAAACGCCTAGTTTAGAGCTGCAAGGCCGAAGTATTATGTCCGGTCTTAAGATTTCAAGTGAAAGCACTGAATAGGAATCAATGAACCAAGCGGTCTTCGCCCTACTTCCATTACGGTCCCGACTATAATTTCGGAAAGTAGAAGGATAAAGGGTTGTTGGTGAATTTATTCGAGGAATACTGGAACTCTCATTTAATTTACGACTCAAGGGACGAAATTTGACCAAACCACGCCTTTTCCCACGTGACAGTATGTTCGAAATTTTATGGAGTAATGGCTGACGTTAGTGAAGAAGGGTGGTGGAAGTGCCCTAAGTGAGATTTGTCAAAATGATCTCTCTCTGAATCTTACCTAAAATAATGGAATTTAATGAAGCATAAACGTGAATTACACCTCTTAAAAACATTTATTTAGCTCAACTTCAAGTTTTCTTGAAGACTGCTGGATCTTAATAAGGATTTCCATCGTATCGAGTTTAATCCGCCGGGTTTTAAATATTTCTATCGTGGCTTCAGTTTGCATGCTGGATCTACTGGAGGAAAAAATGCTGAAAACAATCACACTTCTTCTCCCCCTTGAACAAAAACGAGTTGCCGACTTGCGCACGCATTCATTAGATATTTTTGAGCTTTGTTAGTACAACTAGCTATATGAAGCTTTTTCCTGCTATTCTTTTCCTTCATGTCTCCACCTTAGTCTACGTAGACTTGGGCTCGTGATACAATTGTAGGTGACCAACTTAGGTCTTCATAAAAGACATTGAGGAGCGCTGAACAAGTGATATCCTCTCAGCGGTTTTGCAAAAGCGAAAACATATTCCAAACGCCCGGCATATGAGGTAGCAATAGATACTGATCGATTGTCGATCGATGCATGATGTGAGTCAGCCTTAAGGCAGCGAGGTTTCATTAGACGGGTTGTAGACGAATTGATTGAAAAGGTTACGATTTTGATAGGCCACGTTCGGAATGTGTAGCAAATATCTAGGATTGATAGGCGAAAGCTTTAATCAAGCAATTGCATATGATTCGGAGAAAATCAGATAGGTTCGTTAAAAATTGCTGCTAGGAGGCAGTAAGCATGATGAGTATGAGGAATTAGTTCGGAAGCTCTTGACTCACTTAGAGTCGGAAAAAAAACTATATTCGGACTTAAAGCAGAATTACGCAGACTTGCTACCATTGCACATCGGGTTCTTTTCGCATGAACTTAACACAGGGTTGTTTAAATATTTCATTGTATTTGTCGAGCATGGGCGTTAATTTTAGCTATCATATATTCATCATTAATGGAAGGTATTATGTAAAGTACTGTGTTTTTCCAACCACATTTGAAAATGGTGAAGCTTACTTATCCATTAATCATCTGCAATCACTGTCCCAGCTGTAAAATGCCCACTGGTAAGCGTAGTCGTGTGTCCAAATCCATCGATAACCACCAGAATCTAATGACGGCATTAAGCTTTGGAGTGCGTTCAAACAAAGCATCCCTGTTGGAATTGATTTTGTCTCTTAAATGCAGGTGTGGACTTGTTGAAATGAAATACGTTGTCGTTAGCCAGTTGATATCATCGTACGGCAAGGGCATTGTTGCTCTTTCAAATAAATGGATATCAAGATTCTTTAAGTTATATAATCTTTTACTACTTTTACACTTTCTTGATATAATCGCGTGCTACTTAATTACAAAGCTGAGTGTTGCACCCCCTTGCTCCCTATGTGCTCTCTCTCCCTTACCTTCAGCTCCTAGAATTTACTATCAAGAGTGGTCTACAGGCCATGGTGGGTTTTTGATGGATTCTCTATCTAAGAACCGCTTCACTTCAAAGCCCCATCTGACACAATACAAAATAATGTTTTAAAACCCTGCTAACCGTAAACCATTCTTCAAATCCACATACTTTCTGCCTTTCCGTCCAACATGACTATTCTTTTTTCTGCCTCTACCTCGCTTAGCCACCAATCTCCCCTGTCATAGTCTCCCAAATTCTTTTTCCGCTCATTGGTACCTTTATCTATTTATTTTCCCCGCTTTCTTTGAATTTTTCCTAACATATCTCTTCTCTTCTAATATTTCTAGAGCCTCTTTGTTTGTATATATTTCTGTCCTAGCGTTTTCCATCTTACCTCATGAAAGTGATCCTCCGTAAATACGTATGTCCCATTTGTCCTGAGTCCCAGGGGTCTCCTTTTCCCACTGTCATATTCATAGGTGAGTTGAAGATGAAAGAAGAATTATTCTCCCAGATATTTACGAATAATTTGGGTCTAGACCTTTGAAGCTTTGTTGTAATTCCACTCGTTAGGATCGATCCTCTGGTATTTTATTCATTTCTTTTAATCTGAGTGAACGCATTATTTGCCATTTTCCATCCCATGTGCTCAGCTGTGTAGTGCGACACCACTTGGAAAAAGTTTGGAACGATGAAAGAAACCATTTTATTAGACCTTAAAAAATGTAATGGATGCGTAACTTTAAAACTCTCAAACTTTATGTCGAAATAGCACAGTGAAATATAAGTAGTATATCGCATGTATCCATTCCCAGAGTTGTTTGGATAAGAACTGATCCAAATTTCTTTTCCATTCTTGGGTCATACGTTTTCCATTAGATTATAATTTGGAACTTGGGTACTAGTACGTAGCGTATTCGGCGACCCATTCCACGCAAACGAGTACTCATATATATGGTTGAAAAGCCGCATATCCGCCCGTCTCTCATGGATATCGTGAAGTATGCCGTATGATAAACATTTTTTTATTTTAGGAGTAAAATGCTGTTGTGCATTCAGCAGTCGGAGGTCATGTAAACGGAAATACTGACAATTTATGCATGGATATTTATATTCTAAGGTTTTAGGGTTTACTTCTTGGGCGTATTTAATATCCACATTAAAAGATTTTGTACAGAATTTAATTCAGTGGAAAAATAAAAATATATTTCAATGAAGATGTTGGGTGTTCCTTTTTACTTTGAAGACAAAGTCAATCCTTACAATCTGAACTACAGGTAACATTATGAACCTATGAGGACAATGATCTCTTCCCTTATTCATTAGTAAGAGTTTTGAAATCTGTATAGCCATAGTCATCTTGTCCATGGCACCAACAAGCCAGACAACGAGCTCCTTTCCTTCAAGAATAGCAGCGAGGGACCCCAGAAGAGATAAAGAGAAGTAATCGTCCTGGCATATGTTATGCGCGTCCGTTATAACCCAGCCACCTTGTTCCCCATCTTATCCTGTCACAGCCTCCCTACCCAACAGCTAACAGAAGTTATGTTAAATATTCTCCAACCACGCCCCTAAAGTCTCTCCTCTAACCTTGTCGACGGGAATTCTCTTCTAAGCTTCTAAATTTACTGGTTGCTGAACTTACTGACTCCCGGGACACTTCTTCCTAATAGCTCTCTCCTCCATCCCCCACTTCCCTTGGGATTATCCCTCTCTTCCCCGAATGTAATCCCTTCCATCAATTCTCTGCCGAGACTCAAAGTTAAGGCGTCGGATACCAATTATTTCTTTCCCCGTCTACCTTAATCTCTCTCTCTACCTCTCTTCTTCTATCCCTCACTCCCTTAGCTCCTCTTGATCTCTTGAACTAGTTATCCACCTCCGGTCCCACAGCGACGCGTCCTCCCCATACACTCTATTCCCCTCTTCTCTACTTCGTTTATCCAACTTCATCCTGTTTCTTTTGATTTTTCTCTTTCCTTGGATACTCGAATTTTTTTGTCACACCAAATACAACTTTATTCGTTTAATTTTCATCTTTTCCATCCCGACAACATCACTTCTCTCGAGGTTCTTTATTAATCCTGTGCTTAAAAACGAGGAATGTCTTTTTACATTAAAACATTCTGTCAACCCTCCTTGCTAGAAAATTACCCCCGCAAAAAAGAGTTTGAAAGTGAAGAAAGCATTCATTTGAGTCTGTAACTTCTTGGGAATAAATTAAATGAAATATTTTTCTTCAATTTATGTGTGTATTTTTGCCAAGATTGGCATTTTAAATTAAACTAGGTGTAACCTGTTGTGAGAAACATCAAAATGACGTAGGAAAATTAGTACGTACCATAAAGTGAAATTAGATAGCAACATTGTCTCAAGCTAAAGTAATTTTCTACTATCGCTGGCTGACGTCTCGTGGAAACAAGCTAATATCTCGAAGCAATAGATTTCATAATTAAATATGAAGGAGTTTGCATTTTCTTATCTTGTTTATAGACACATAGGCGTTTCCCTAAGTTTCTGAGCTATCTATTTACTTATACAAGCCATTCCATCCTTTATTGAATAAAGCGGTTAGATAAAGGCAGTAATTTTAGAGGTCTCAAAAAAGCGCAAGTACTAAGTAAAATGCCTCCTGCGTGATATTCCTCTTATTCCCATGAACTCGTGAATATTAAATCATTCGTTTTTATTCCGATAGTTATCTGCTCGAATGCATTTGCGTCAAGTCCTCGTGAAAAATCTAGGTAACTCTCAATAAAGCGTGGAAAGCATGCAATCAAATTCCTACGGCTAAAACAATAAAAACTTAACAAAGATACGCCGTCGAGCATAAAAAAATGATCTACTCATTTCGGCGGCACTTTTTCTTTTGTCGTAAACCCGACTTTATACACTTTTTTTTAAGATGGAATAAAACGTTCCTGCTTGTTTGTAAATGTTCTCGAGCCCAATCAGTAGCATAATTCTAGTAATTAATCGTAATTTACACGGAATTATTCAAAACGTGAGTTCCCTAGCAGTGCGATTTCCAGGAAATTTCCGACATCGAAGGAGTCGAGTTCAACGCCCGGGCAACAGAATCCTTGCATACGCACACGGGAAGTGTAAAATAAAGACAATTGTGCGTTCGGCGCGATCTCTTTTGTGCCCTCACCACTCTCCACCAACTTCCCCTCACCCTCCGCTCTTGATAATTATTTCGCAACCCTCCTCACCACACTTCCTCCCTCATCTCCCGCCAATCAAATTTCCTTCAAAATCCATCCCTCGGAACTTTTTTCCGTCGTCTCTCAATCGTCCATTCGTCCTTGGCCCCGAGCTCATTTCTTTCCTTTTTCCAAAGGATCGCCCACCCCCCCTTCCTCCTCACCCTCACCCTCACTCTCACTCCGTCGCCACAAACCCTTGTCCCGTCCTTTTAGATATGCGTTATTCTCCGCGTAGATTTATTACGGATAAAAGCGAGCAAGAGGAGACGGAGCGTGGTGGGCTAGGGGACACGTGGGGGTATGTGTCGGGTGGATGAGGAGGAGGAGGAGGGAACCGAGATTGGGGGAGAGGATAGGGAGTGGGGTTTGTGCGTTAGTGTGGGTGCGTGAGACGGAGAAGTGCGCCACGGAATACTTCTAGAGGGAGGAGAACCTCGCAGATAAGTGTGCGGTGAAAGGGGATTTAATACCCTATCCGAGTTGTTGTTTTTTTACATCCTTTCTTAATGCCCTCTCTCTCCGTCCTTCCTAAAGATTCCGTTGTTTTATACGTCGAATGCTTTATAGGAGAGAGAGAAAGAGAGAGAAGCGGGGGAATCGGTTGTGAGGGAGGTAGCAGAGGAAGAGGCGGAGTGTCGCGTGTTACGGAGAGATTACGATGGGGGACGGAGAGAGCGTTTCTGTTATTTTTCCTCCGCTCCCTCACTGGCGTGGCAGAGGGCGTGGCGACGAAAGAGCAGGAGAGAGAGAGCAAAAATGTAATAATAAAAAAATAAGGACGCATTAATTTGGTTCGGAGAGAAAAATGGGGAACGGGAGCGAGGTGTGGGACTCCTTTTTTTCTCCTCTTCCTGTTCTCCCACACTTCCCCTCCCATTTTCCTCTCTCTCTTTCCCTCCCTTCCTCCCAGGGGGTGGAAGGAGGAGGACTTTTTCGAGTCGGGAATGTAGAGAGAGGGTGGGGGCGGAGGGGGTGGTAGGAGACGGAGAGAAATGTCGTGTGGTGAGAGCTGTGTTTCTTTTGTTTCGCTTGTTCGTTTTCAGCTCAGGGGAGGAGGGAGGGCGGGGGTTGAGAAAGGGGTATATGGGAAGGGGCACGGGGTCTCCAGGCTGTCTCTCTGTCGGAGATCGAGGGCTGGTTCCACGCTTTGGAGGCGTTTATAAGAGTGATAAGGGGGAGGGGATGTGTGCGGGAGAAGGCAGGGAGGGACACTCCGCGGCTAAAGTTAAAGACGGCAGCTGCCTCCCACGTTTCACGGTCCTGGATGGTTTTCCCTTTTTATTCGGGAGGGATATTCTCTTTTTCTTTCCACGCTCCGCCACCACTCACTACTCACTCACACTTCGCGTTTCCTCCTCTGCCACCGAAAGTTTTGTCGTCTTCCTTCCCTCCAGTCCTCTCCACCTCCTCCTTCTCTAACTCATTCTCTTTTTCGGCAGGGGAGTGGGGGGGTGGTGTGGCGTTGGGTTGGAGTGTGACGACGTGGGGGAAAGGGGCGGAGTTCACAGCTTCCTGCATGATAAGTGGTAATTACCGGGTCCTCGGCGGGGAAATTCCTACCCAACCACTCACCCAACCCACACCACCTCCCCGCTTCAGGGTTGGATAAGGGCGAGAAGGGCGTGGAAAGGGAGAATAAGGTGAGGGGTTAGAGGAGAGGGGGTGATAGAGGTAGGTGGATAGGCATATCGGTATTGGGGAATGAGCCCAGCGGTCCCTACTTTCCGGCCGGGGGTTTAGTGGATATTTCGTAAACACTCGAAACAAACGCGGGTGTTGGAGGGGGAGGTCGGGGGGAAGAGGGGGAAGGGGGGTTGGGGTCGACCCCGTGGAGGGAATATAAAGATTGGAGAGAAGAATTTCGACGATTCCGTCCACTTTCTGAGCTCCTTAAGAGGGTATTCTTGACGGCTTAATGTCATAGTCCCAGTCGCATGGGTAAAGAAGACCGGAAAACGAAGCAGATTTCTCAGTTTCTCGCTTCTTATCCCCACATCTTCAATGGAAAAAGAGAACAAATATTAATGTCAATTACACATCTTTCGAGGGTAGAATTAAGTCTTCCTCGTAGGCATAATTTTTGAACCGTCGAAATATTCCTCTTACCTTCCCTGCAATTTTGTGAACTCGCTGCATAAATTTTCTTTTCAGATATATATTTTATAGTGAATGCTGATGTATGCAAATTGATTGTCCACAGCGACGGTATTTTTTCGTCGGGCGATAATTAATCCTCCTAAGCTCACCTTCGCAGATGGCTGCATATCCGAGTCTCTTAGCATGCCTACGGTCGGATAGCATGCCGGATCTCAATTATCAGCACATCCTTTCAGAAGCTTGTCCGAAGCGATGAGGCTTATTCGCATCTTGTTTATTATTTCTTTCTAAGCTGGCGAAGGTGACTATTCTGCAGAGGCAATCCCGTGGAGACCCGGTAATCATGGAGATTCACACCATCCAAACGGACCAAATTTCGGAATTAAACAATTCCGAGATAAGCTCCCCGTTTTGGGAAATGGGCAGCTTCGTGAACGAACGGGAAGCATCGCATTATTTCTTGATAGTAGTCTTGATTTGAGGCCGACTGGAAGCGCGAAGATTACAAGGAAGACTTAAACTACAGTGAAACCAACCAAATTCGAGTTCTCAGAGGACTGATCGCAATTTCCGAGATAAAGTGGCACACCAATCAATGGAATTCGCGAAAAATGGAACTGACTGCATAAAAATGAAATAATATTTCTTTAACAACCTTACGGTCCATAAAAAGAATTAAAGAATTCCAAAAGGAATGGATTTTTTTTTACCACAGATGGTTTTCAAACGGTTAGGAAAAACTCCAACCCCGAATCAGACCACCTAAAGTCTTTTTGGTCATAAATATTCTTTCCTTCTTTAATGCATCCAAATGGAGCTAATGCTTCCGCGAGAAATGTCTCGCACGATGCTCTGCGTCTCACAGGTTCGGTCTTACACGGGAGCTCGTTGGAGGAAAACCTTTATAAATTAAAATAACAATCCCGACTTCGAAAGTTTTCCGCCTTAAGCATGTTCCGCGATTGACAAGTTTCGCTGTAGAATTCAAATCATTCGAGAATGACGCTAACAAAGAGGAAATAATATTACTCCCGAATTGCATTGTTTGGCGAGACCATGTGGACAGGTTTAGGGAAATTCGATGTCGAACAAATCGATTAAAGAAATCATTTTTCTTTGTTAAATCCGTGACCATGGAAGATGGAAACATCAGGTGCGGGAGTTCAAAATTTTCGGGTCTCAAACGAAACCTAAAGCTAATAATAAAAAAATAGCTGCAAAAGCTGTTGGAATGACATGAACTGCCACACTCCCTCGCGGTGGTCTACAAGGCGAGTTTCATCTAGACGCAGAGATAATGTAAAACACCCTTGAAGACCGAACTGGTTCACATGGGGAAAATAGTGGTGTTGATTATGTGATTTTAATGTGGAATTCCCGAATTTCCGTATACAGTTTGAAAATCCTAGGGAATCAGAACCTTTTCACCCCTTTAATTCGTCACGAGATTCTTCCACGGCGTGCACGTGCACTCCTACATGACGTAATGCTTCATCTGCACCTATGCCTACTTGTAGAATACTTCTGGGATAAATGGCATTGATGATTCCATTCCAGACATAAACAATACGATAGTTAAATTTGCTGAGACATTTGAGGCAAATTGATAATTTTCAAAGAAGTGGCAGGCATAGTACTTTTCCACTTTTTTTATAAATACGACCATTTTCATATTAATAAGACATCTTCTGGCATTTTTACTTATAAAAACTGAGTAAAAGTACCATGTCTGTCGCTTCTTTCAACTAACATCACTTCGAAAACGTTACGCCTAAATGCATTAAGGTTAATTAATATTTTAGAAGTCATGCAAGTAGAAGTAGCAATCTAAATAAAAATCTTTTAATACACTGCAGTACTTAAATTTTAAGGAAAATTTTCCGCATGCCACTCCAGCTGATAGAGGGGATTATGATAAAATATTTTATAATTATACATGAATACATACTTTAATAACTGAAAATTAGGCTTTTAATTCGATCTAGTCTATCTATGTCACTTCGCTGAGAAATTTAGGTACCCCTAATGGTTCGCCTAAAAATTGAAACTTTTAATACGTATATCATGAGATTGATGCCAAATTTGATTTCTATAATCCTATATTGACCATCTTCCACTGAAGTAGGAAAGGGTTTATGACACAGTTTTCTAATATCTTTACAATGACGATTTAAATGAATGTGTGTGAGGTATATATGTAGTTTACACCCTGGCATGTGGGTGATCGCTACTTATTTTCTCCAGTAATATGCGCACCCCACTATGCTTTTCTAAATTGTTCAATTTATGTATCAGTCACGCCATTAATTGCCTTGAAGAAAATAGCATCGTCACACTAGTGGAATCAAATGATTTATTACATTTGTTCACAAATTATCCGAACAAGTTTTAACACCGTAGGTGTACATGATTTTTTTCAGAACGTCGTTAATCACTTAAACAACATGGAGGTATTAATGAAACTGTCAATTTTGTTGGCTAAATGCCAATTGGATTAGCTGCTTTAATGAGTCAACCGTGTGTAGATAGAAATACTGGTTGCTAGTTGCAGTTTCTTTCTTAGAAGAGCTGAATTTTTCATGAATCATGGACGGTGTTTAGAGTACGGCATAGTGTACTTCAGTTTTTCTATTTCTGAGTTGGCTCATTGCTACTACTCGGAATGATTATTATTTCATATAGAGAAGGGATGTATCAAGTAAAAGATATTTTAATGAAGGTTTTGGTATTTTAAAAACTTAATAAAATTGTACAATTGAGGTTCAAGTACTTCATTGTACAGTTAATCTTTTCATATTTCGACAGAAAAGGGGCAATCCAAACAATGTCACCCTAAAAAGCATGGCACATTCGAAGAATATGATATTTAATTTCAGATCTGGAGAATCCACCTTCACGGCGAAGACCCTTTATATAAATCTGCGTGCAATTGGCCATGTAATCCCTTATATCCACAGTTATGGTATCTGGCAGGATTTGAATATACAACTGTCATGCACAGTACGCAAAAGTTGCGGTTAGGTACCATACATAAAAGACAGGGAGTCTCAAAAAGCTTATGTCATGTTACGCAATGAAAAAATTGTTACACTGAATGTACGCGTAAATGCTTCCCCATATATTTTTGTTCTAAATATGAAATCAAATTATTACAGTCAAGTGATATACGTAAACTGACTGCTGCCATTACTGGATGTTTGGTTTTATTTAAAGAAGTAGTGTACATATTGACCGGTCACCTAATGAATCTGCCTTCGAGTTAGGAATCGGAAAGGAATAGGAATAATAAGCGTTAGGCATCAGTTACTTCCTCCATGACTAACTTGAATTTCAAATCCTATTTCATGATCGTGAGATGATACACAGATTGGATGTGGATTCTTTTAAAATTTTGTGTTACATTTTGCTGTACCGTATCTTATAAGGTTTATAATGTTCATTCTCCCCAGTGAGTTCGTTTAAAGAAATTCACAGTATTTCTTAATAGTGTCCCAAAAATTGTTTTTCTTTTGTATATTTGATCTCGGGGAACAGCTTGTATGATTCGATCAAAGCATTCTTAATTCATCCTGGAATAATGTTTTAAATTCTACTGAGTAAAAGTTAACCAGCCTTCGGATCATTAGGCTAGTGAATTAATTGATTATTCGTTGGCATGCTGAAATTGATGGAATTTAATTTTTATTTTGTCAAAATGTTAATCACAGAGTTTGAAATGATCATAATTCATTTCAAGCCCCGACCAAAATACAATTAAATACGCGCTCTTATTAATTCAGAATGAGATTAAACAACTTTAAGTCTCAAAGTGTTCGTCTCCGATGCGTGCCTCTCCTTTTGCTTTTTGCCGATGAAAAGGTGACTAATAGAACTTCCTTTTAATAGGGAAACATATTAGCAAACAAGTACAAGTGTCGTGATTGCAATCGAAGACTAAGTCACCAACAGGTTTTTAATTCAGAATAATTAGAAGTGACTCATCAAATAAATCCCCTTACAGAACTGCAAAAGCATCTATTAAGAAGATAGCATCGAAATTTATGAATTGCCATTAGAATAGAATCAGATTGTGATGAAACAAGTCACTTTGACAAATGCTTAAATCTTCACCTATCTTAGAGCTTTTAAAATGTCATCGGTGAATCGGTGAATTTACTGTTTTGTCACCCCGTGATAATAATATTGCTACAGAGATGGGATTATCCTGGCGGCACTGCGGCGCCAACAGGATTATTGTCGCCGGCATCGGGTCATTGTCTCGTCCGCCTTGCAGCGGCATCCGATGCCCGGGTACGCCATCCATTCTCGTCACGTTCTCCTTCCCGAATCAGGGGCCTCCCCGGGTCAAGGGAATGGTTTGGGATTCGTCGTTGGTCACTTCGCCAGCGCACGGCATGTAATGGGCAATGGCAGGAGATGGGGAATGCATGTACTGGTGACTTAGCAAAAGTCCTGAGTCAGATGAAAAGCTGTAACCGAAGAAATTCTATAGTTCACTCACCCTCGACCCAATTGTTTTTGGTAAATCTGCCTTCAATGTGGATTACTTGGCAAACGGTTGGCTTACTTAAAAAGGAGTGGTAAAAGAGAGAGAAAAGTGAAGATATGTATACAACCGAGAAAGACCGAAGTTTGCTTTCAGACTTTTTTTAAATCAATACCATTTATTTTCATTAATTAGAATTCTGATGCATGTTAATTGTAGGACCGAGGCCTTTTTAATGCAATGGCTGTCTTGAAATTGGTAAAGATGAAATGAAATATACATTTTTTAAATACGGTCAATCTATTTTATTATATTGAAAATCTATCTCTTCTTCATCCATATACCTCGCTGAATTCGGTTTAAAAAATGGAAACGGATTCGAGATGTCGGATCGTAAGCATTAGCATTTAGATAGAAAGTGGGGAAAGAGATCATTCCGTATACACATCCCTCATCTCTTGTACGTAACTATTTCAACCGCCATGTACCGACTTCCCTCAAATCATATAGTATATCCTATTCTTCGAGAAATTATCATAATAAACGTATAATTTAGCCTGACATTCTTAAAACTTTAGTGTGGAATATGGCGTTGTACACATGAGTATTCTGTTTATGCAAGTCTTTGTGTTTATGGACTCCATGCATCAATTTTTCACTTCACCAGCTAGGGAAGATAATATTCTTGAATTGTTAGTAACGAACGAACCCGAAAAAGTTTTAATCATGGAAACTGTTAAAGAAATTAGTTACCACAGAGCAATAAATTATAAGTTTTCCATCTATGACGTCCGAAATAAGAAGCCTAAAAGAAAGACTTACTTATTTAAAGAAGTGGACTATAATGTCCTAAAATTTCAAGGACCTACAGAGTCATTTTGCAAATTTTAAGGGAGATAGTAAACACCGAAATAGTGAGGATACTGGAATAATTTCATTGGCATCACCCGTTCAACAGCCAACAAGCCCATTCCCAGTAACTTCATAAAAGATAACATGGAACCTAGGTGGTACAACGCGGATGTTAGAAAATCATTGCGACGTCTAGGGCTATGTCACGCCATGATGAAACGTATTAGGAATGTTACATCTAGCGACAAGAGAAATGAGATAATGAAGGAAAAACATATCTATGGCGAATACCAAAAATCCCAGTGAAAACGAGCAATTTCCTCCCGAAGGCCTGCTGCATCAGAAACACCAAAATGGAATGTGTAGGCTTGATTAAATACTTATGCGTTACCCTCACTCACGACCTCACCTGGATGAAACATCTACGGGGCATATGTGGACAAGATAACGAAAAATTAGGATTTATTAGAAGAGTTTCGGGGAAATCCGAAAAAAAGGTTAAAGAGAAATGTTATATTTCGCTGGTTCGGCCTCATTTAGAATATGTTGTAAATATATGGGATCCTCACGAATTTGAATTGATTGTTGAATTGGATCGCGTGAAGCGTAGAGGAGCCAGATTTGGAAAACATGGCCATGATAAACTGAGTAGCATATCAAAATTATTAGAGGAGCTTGGCTGGGAAAAACTCACGAAGCGAAGGTTAAATTACATAAAAACCTCTTGCATAAATTGGAAGGGTGTCTCTATAGCAGTGATGTTGAAAATGTATTATTACCCCCATCGTTCTACGATAGGCGAGATCATTTCAATAAAAGTAGGGAGATGAATTGCAAAACAGATAGATTTAATATGTAATTTTTCCCACGAACGATAGGGGATCAATATAACTTTGTCTGACCGCGCTATTGGGGAAAATATTCGGATCAAAATTAGTCTTGTGTTTATTCACCTTGATCTCTCTCCGTAATTCCCCCCTCGCTAAAAGCTACACTACTCCTGATAAATCTCTCAAACCGAACGGCAAAAATGACCTCAGCAATGGATACGCTTATTACTTTGTCTAACGGAAACTTTTCGTCACTCTCTTTGTTACACCTTCTCTTCATCTGGATACCACCCCTGAGGGTAATCATTTTTAACAGGCTATGCATGCTACATGACTTGAGCAGTTTCCTTACACTTACCTACTGTCTCATTTTAAGCTTTACTGTGTAACGGAGCCCTCATCCGTATTTCGTCTTTGATCAACTCTGACAAGCTCTTGGGGCCAAACATCTCAGGTCCCCGCGTCCAAAACAGACTCATTAAGTGTCCTAACTAACTTGAAGCAGCAGCGCCCGTGGCGTCGGAAATTCGTCTCTCCCATCATAGGGTTTATTATTCTGGGGAGGAGACGGCCACTTCCCTTAGCCTGCGCCGTTTATTGTGTTGGGCGTCTTTATGTCGTCACAGTCACTTGACGAGAGGCAGGAAGGCGTCGCGGGGAGCCTATTTCTCCGGTTGGGGTTGATGATTGTTCTCCGAGCGTTTCCTAGACATGAATAAAGTTTGCTTCAGGGAATCCTTTGGAAAACTTAAACTTGTGCCCGCGGGAGGGCGCCCGCACGATCAAAGCCTTGCATAGCAAACCATGGAGGACTCGATTGGATTTTTAAAGAGAGGGGGATGAAGAATGAAACTGATTGTGAAGGGACTCTACGTCAAATTATGTGGTGTATGGGATGAGAGATCAAATCATAAAGCGAAGGGAAAAAACTTCACCATCAGGGAAAATTTACATTTATTGGGTTTCAATGACGATTACTCTCACTCTGGAAAAATAATCGAATGGTGGTAAAAATGAAATTAATACAGAGTAAGGATTCTATTAGCGTTTCATATTACAATATTTTTTTAAATAATTACATCAGGACAGATTCTGAAAATGTAAATCTTGCGGGGAACCACCTCCTCTTTTTGTTCACGATGTTATGGTTTTGGGGAACATTATATGCAGATTGATGCGATATTCCTAGATTTCAAAACGATTTTCGATAAAGCGATCCATGGTAATGTATTAATCTCGAAGTTATAAACCTTTTGAATTAACCAGGTTGTTGCGTGATAGAGCAGAGAATTCATAAAAAAAACTTTCGGAAAAAAGGCTCGCTGTTGACGATACGGTTAGTGATTGTCAAAGTGTCCTACGTTTTGGAAATGACTAATAATTAATGGGAACATCTGACATCACTCGTAACGTCAGATGTTCCCTTTAGTTATTATGATAATAATGGTCTCTCGGAGACTTTTATATACTGGAAAGTTTATTTAAAACACTTTTGAGTATTTAAAGCGCTAAGAGAGATCAGTATGAAGAAAATTTAAAGGTAAATTTATTTCTGTCACGTAAGAACCAGAGCGTTAAAAATTAATTCTTTTAATTGGAAATCTAGAAAATGTAGACTTTATTCTCCGCGAGTTGGCCTTTTACGTTCTTATAAACGGTAATAATATTTTCATTTAGTTGAATTAAGCACTGTATTCTGACGAATTTGTAGCAAAAAATAAAAAATAGCTACATCAAATTGTAAAACTCATTTAAATTCAGGTTCAAAATTACATGAATCATTTTCAACGAGAAATAGTTTTTTGTGTACAATGAAACATTTTCTCAGGAGTTTGGTATACTTGTCATGTTAATAATACGAATTGGGGGGATTAGGTGGTTGCGGAGAGGATAGAGATATGAGTGTGTGTGCGTGTATATATGTGTGTGTGTGTATATATAAACCCATAAATACCGTAATAAACCCAAAAATCGGCTTGGTAGGTGATGGTAGAGTTCATCCAGTACAGGAATGCCCAATGAGGTTTGCCCGGTAATCGAACCCGGGCCCTAACTCGGGTCAGTAGTCCAACGCTCTATCCACAGACTACCATGACCCCCTCCACACACAAACATATATATATATATATATAATAAAACAAAGGGCAAGGTTTATCTCTCAGGTAGCTTTGAATGATTGATGGCGATACATTTTCCGCTGTACTTTCTCTTTCCACCTAAATACAAAGCACTGCAAATCTCTAACTATAAATTGTTCCCAAAAATTTTTTGGAAATATCCAACGTCTTCTTTCTTCATTTTTAATGATTATTGTTTTGGGTACTCAAATTTTGGGGGTTTCATCACAATCCTAATTCATCTTCAACGATTGATCGAAAAATGAAAGTCAGGAAGGCCTACGCTGTACGTCAATTAAAAAAGGGCCGAAGAAGTGAATTATTATCGAGTATAGAATCAAATGCGGTTAATGATGCGATAACACCTTATTTAGAAGTAAGGGAATGATTTCACACGAAGCTTTAATTTAAATACCTCGAAAATGTCTTCATTCCTTGCACATTACAACAAAAACGAAACGATCTCAAGCAAAGGAGCAGCCTCATTTGGCAAAGTGATGTGATTATGACGGATCCGGAATCCGGGGTGAAAAAAGAACGAGTAGGGATAACAAGACCACGCTTCTCGCTGATTTTGGATCCGCGAGGTATTTATTTCTTACCCCTCACACCCGCTTGCCCTCTCCGCCTCCTTATTGGGACGACTTGCCCATCAATTACCTCTTCCTCCTCGTCAGCGGTGTAGAGGGATGGGTTGAGCAACGAGGCCTTAGGGGGGTGGGGGTGGAGTGGGAAGGGAATGTGGCCGAGGTAGGGGGATCGAGTTGTTCGAGACCTCGGTCGTGCCCCTGTTCTCTCCCCTGACGTGATGCCCCATTCCTGTAGGATTATGCAGATAATGATTCACCGGGGCAAAATATTCCAGTAGTTGATGATTTACCCAAACCTCGCTTTGGAACAGTAAAGTAGGGGGGGGTGTGCAAATTATAATTGTCCTCGGACCACGAACATATCCGAAACTCGCTTCATCTCCTTCTCTCAACCTTCCGGCGGTATCCTTCCTCCATCATTCCTCGGCCGTTTTTCAGAAAATGAGCATCCATCGAATATGGCGTGTCCGTCTGGAGACTATACCTTACGACATAATCATTCCTTTCCCCTTCCTATTCCGCCTTCCCCCCTCCACTAATCATCCTCTTCCCAAATTCTTGTAACCGGGCCTTCCCCACAGATTTTCAGTTTTCATTTCCTTTCCAGGCTTGAATCATCAGATGTGCTCGATTCCGTGAAAGATTTGACGAGTTGCATTTTTCCCCTCGAGATTTGTTTTGACCAATTCCCGAAATAAAGCTTTGGTGTAGGATATATAGTATAGGAGTGAAACGTCGTCTTCAGTCCCAATATTCAACAATGGTGGAGATTTTTTTCTGGTTTGCTCGAACTCAGATTGACTGCCTAATAATTACTTGAGATAAATATTTTTACCTGTAATGCCATATTTTCTGAAATGTGGTAGATATATAGGGAACGGGATGGTGCGGTGGCTAACGTACAGGCTTCCCACCGAGAAGGTAAAGACAATAAATATTTTTCAGTGGTATCCCGATCCCTACTTGAGGTGCTTTGTGGAGAGCACTTTGAATGAGTTCGACGTCCGTCGGATGGGACGTTAAACTATGTCATGACCTTGGTGCCTTTTTACAAGAATAGGCTAATGCCGACGCCGGGTTTCTCTCAATTCTTCCTTTACCATCCATCCCTAATGGCGCAAATGACCTCAGCTGTCGGTCGCCTCCCCAACAAAACTAAATAACTAACGTGGTAGATATTTTCTGTTTTTAAAACAATGACCGGTCAAAGCGAATGATCTGTATGTTTTGAAATTTTAGCAATAATCATGCAGTAATCTCCAATTTTAAAGAATTGGTACATGTTTTGGTGATTTTTGGAAAGGGGGGTAAACAAATTTGAAGCATAATGTCCTATAATGACTATGATATCGGGATTAAAATTTGGTACAATCGTCACCTTCTAATATTGTTTCAGGCCTCGCAGAATGAACTAATAAATATATTCACCCGATTGCTGATCTGTCAGAGTAAAGTGATATTTGGCGGGAGTAGGTATTTATACAAGGTGGGAAATGGATGGAGGGGAACATGTTTATCTTGACGAATATTGCATGATGAGCGATTACCATAGAATAGCCGTCCTGCAATATTTTAAATGGGTTATTTTTTTAAAGGCGGATCGAGTTCAGCGACGTAGATCTTCGAAATAAAGTACGATCGATATGGCGAACGTACCACTACGTGCATACGCAATGACGTAGGGAATTTTTTTCGGGGGCGGGGATGGACACACACATAAACAGTCAAGATTCAATGGCGCAAAATTCTCGCACACGGCGCGCCTCGGTCGTGAGTGTGAATCCCGTCCGACGGACGAGCGTGCCAAATGCAGAGAGCTAGCTGCACCATGCGGCAAAATGAATTCCGGCGGTGCAGGAAAACAGCAGCTCCTCCCCGGCGCGTTTGTGTGCACAGCGTCCGCCTGCGTGAATTCGCGTACGTGCATCGCCCCAGCCACGCCGTCCCGCCTCCCTCCGCGCCCCCTCTCCGCGCCGGCACAGCAACAAAATTGCCCGTCAGGATCCCTCCATTTTCATTCCACTCCCTCTCTCCTCGAAAACGCTTTTTCGCACGTTTGTTTGTTTTTACGCGTCTGGGAGTTCTTTTTTTTTGTAAATCTCCAGCGTCGTCCCGTTCCAAGTTTTTTTTTATTATTATCGTTTCGGCTCAATTTTCCGATACGTCGGCGGCGGACTTGGTCGCGTACAGGTCTGCCCCCAACCTTCCAATCTCCCTTCCTCCCCCCACCTCCAACGCCGCTTTGGGAAGTCCCCCCGCCCTCCCTCCCCCTCCCTCTGTGGGAATGTCGCCGCCAGCACCGATAGTGTGTACCTATAAATGTAGTTATGCACCCCTTTCCCGACGATGCAAACAGGAGACCTACGGGGTAATTTATACAGGAACGGCAGGTGCTCGAAAGTGGTGTGCGGTGTGGAGAGGGGCCAAGGGAGACCCCACACAAACCTGTCGACCCCTCCAGTTTCACCTTGCGGGATCCCATCCGGCACGCACCCATTGGACACACTTTGACCGCTATCCCCACTTTTCCCCGACGCCCTCCGAGACCACCTTTCCATAAACCAGGCTGGACCGCTCCCGTTGTGGGGCCCGCCCATTATTCCCACTTTCCCCTCCCCTTTGTCTTCATCCCGAACCCCTGAGGACCCCGCGCGCATCGCGTCTGGTCCCCGTGGGGCGCATCTATCCCATGAACCTCCTCCCTTGCGGCCCCTCGCGCTCCGTGCGTGGGCGGACTTCTTGAAATGGGTGTCCGGGGGTGGGGGGCCGATGAGACGCCAACTGGGAGGGGGTGATGACCGCTTTGGGAGGCCGCCAGAGGACCCTCTAGTGCCGCTTCCTCCCCCGGAAAGAACTCCCTCATCCGCCCGGTCTGCGACCTCCCACATTCCACCCCCCTTTCCCTTCAATCCCCCCTCCTCTCCCCCTTTCTCCTCAGTCCACCTTCCCCCGACTTTCTCTCGGTCTATTCCTGCTCCCTTCCCACTCCCACCCTGCCTCTTTCCCCACAACTCGGTTTCTCGGTAGTCCGGTAATCCCATCAAGGATTTATACAATGCATTGCACTAACCCCAGCGGTAGGCCGATGAATATCCGCCAAATTTCATCACGCATGACATTTGTTTGCAAATGTCACGGTTATTTTTATTTGATAAAGCAGCGATGAAAATAAAATACTAGTGACGCATTATATAAATTACTCCGCGCCAAGAGAAATATGTGACTGCCTAAATTCAGTCTGTTTATTCAGCTAGACTGCTATCTCTAAAGTGGTCTAAAATCTTCATTATGATCACGGAATTAATGTGATGTCACACGTTTCGCAAATACTGGTCATGAATCATGCTTGACGCTTAAATGGTGTAATTTTAAGTTTTTTTGAGCAGATGCCAAATGGATATTAAAATTTGCCAAAAACAAAAATAGAGGATTTTTTTCTACTCTCCTCTTATTTACATTTCAGCGACTTAATTAAGCCTGGTGGACATTTATTGCTATCTTAATCACTGCACTATACCCATCAGACATTGAGTGATATAATTCATTTAAATGACATCGTAACATTTTGCAATTAATCTCGGTGGTAAGATATGTTTCTACTTCACATGAGTTAGATCTTCTTTTACAATTTGTATCCGTATTAATTGAATAAGTACTGTGTCTATAATTCTGCTTCCAAACTGATGGTATTTAAACTCTCGTTCTTAGAATAAAACTTTAAGAATATTTATTGCTAAGGGATACCTAGTGCACTCATAGTTGTAGGCTAAAAGTGTGATAAACCTTGTAAGTCGTGTGGATTTGAACAGAGCCATTCGGAATACGACAGTCACCCATACATCTGTCTCTATGTCCCGTAATTTGCTTTTTCCACTACAGAATTATTACTATTCACAAAAGTTACTGCGGATGAGAAATTTTTTATCGGTGATATTGACAAACTTCAGCATGCCTGTAATTAATGTTCTAGATCCATCCAAAAACAATAGAGGGACACCAGGAGATGTTTATATCGCTAATTTTAGCCCACTTAATCATTTCACGGGCTTTAATTCACATTTAAGCACGGGCTTAAATAGGATACAATGAAAAGCTGCTCCATATGAATGAACATAAAGAGTCGCGGTATTATTGGAAGGCCTTGTTTCGGAAACATCGAAAACACGTAGGTAGCCGGCGCGACTTAGACTTTAAGAAGAGTGGATAGCACTCGAATTTAATGTCAACACGGAAGGAATACAATTCCTGGCGCTGTATTGCAACAGTGACTGGCGAGGTCACAGTAGTAGGCAAAAGAGAAATTGACAAAAGTTTTGATCGCTGTTTAAGGATTTATTTTTCCTCGCGCACAACTCGACACCATTACGACAGGAAACATTTTCTACAACACATCAATTAATAATTACTTAAATGACTGGTAAGCTAACACCCTCTTTCACGGTGATTTGCTTGATAAGATATAAAAGTGCATCAACCTGCAGTTGAATTCGTAATATCTCCGTCGTTCCAGTTATTCCGTATAATGTGAAATGAAACCTAATACTTCACCTGTATTAGAACCTCCCATGGGTGGTGAGCACAGTGAAGCTGTTCTTTATTGGATATATTCAATTATTTCTCTAATATTGGATAACTCGTCCCTTTATTAACCAACGCTTCAGCCAAAATATATTTTGCCTAGAGTTTATTTTTAAAATATCTCAAAATTATTAACGATCACTACCGAGTGGAAAGTAGCATTCATTACAAAGGCCAACAGTAGTTTTGGTGCCGGAGCTTTTAATGTTGATTTAAAGAACAATTGGGGTGTTGAATCCAATTATGACACTAGTTTTTTCCTATCAGCTATAGTTTTCAAGATATAGATATGTTGTTACTACCGTAAAAAATCTTCTACATGATGATATGGGAATATTATATTAAAAATAAAACCCACTAAATATAAAGACTTGATTTATTTCTAGGGCTGTTAAATCACCTACAAACACAACAGAATTTTACAATACAATTGAACACAAATACTAAAATTTTTTACTGTAATAAAACAAATTGAAAAGAAAAAAATACATAAAAACATCACTCAACACATCGGAAGCTTCTTTTGCGCGATTTTCTTGAGTGCACTTTCTTCAAACAGTCTCGTTTTAAGCACCAGCAGTAATCTGCCATCATATGGTTATCCCATCTTCCTTGGTAGCGAGCTTCCATTGTTTTTATATCCTGGTGAAATCTTTCACCTTGTTCTTCACTCGTGTCTCCTAAATTTCCAAGAAATTGTCTAAGTGGCTGTGTAGGTAGTGAACTTTTGTGCTCATATTACATCCAAGTGATTTGAAGTTACTGAGCATAATGTTTACCAGCTCAATATAATTTTCACTTTTGTGATTTCCTAGAAAATTTTTTATGACCTCAACAAATGACATCCAACTAATTTTTTCAATCTCATTCATTGACTCGACAAAAGCAGGATCCTTTGTAAGTTGTCTGATTTGTGGCCCCTCAAAAATACCAGCTTTAAGTTTTTCAATACTTATATGGGGCATAATTCGCCTTAAGTAGCCGAAGCATGGTCCATCCTTGTCAAGAGCCTTTACAAATTGCTTCATTAGGTCTAGTTTAATATGTAGAGGCGGTAAGATGATTTTCTCTCTTTCAACTAAAGATTCAGCAATGATGATTTCTTTCCCAACAACCAAGTTTTCTCTCTTAGGCCACTCCTTCTTAATCCAGTGGTTTTGTCTGTCCCTGCTATCCCAGAGGCACAAGAAACAAGGATATTTTGTGTAGCCACTTTGCTGCCCAAGAAGAAAGTTCACCATTTTTAAATCTACACAAATCACCCAGCGAGGTTCCTGGTATTTTATCTTCTGTAAGACCAATGCTATTGTATCGTATTCTTCTTTCATTTTAGTTGAATGAGCGATTGGTATTTCGCCAAACCTGTTACCATTGTGAAGAAGGACACATTTTAAACTACGCTTGGAGCTATCAATAAACAAACGCCAATCACTAGCATCATATTGTGATATTAGTCCCATTTTTTCCAAAAGACCCTTAACCTCTAAACAAAATGTAAGATTGTCTTCTTGAGTAAAGAAGGGTAGCATATCCTTTTCCCTTGTGCGATAAAAACTTATTTCTGTACCGGTACCGGTACCGTACCGTATTTTTGTACCGGTACCGTATTTTTGTTTTTTAATCTCATTGGCCTACAATATAGAAATATACATAAAACTTATTGACAGTTTATTGAAAATAAAAGGAACACCGCAGAGTGGTTGTAAATTAGTATACTTATAGATTTATTTAACTTTGAAAATTATTTTCCGGAATATATCAAATATTAAAACAACTAATCGTAAGATGTGTCATATCTAAAAAAGTAGAGCTGTTAAATAAAAACGGATTTCATATTTGGATTCAGCTCTACAAATATAGTTAAAATCAGCACAAAGATTCCCGGCACCAAAAATAACATTTTTTTGTAGGCCTGTGTTATTTAAGAGAAGCTTTAATGAAAATACTGAGACATCGTGTCACTTTCAATAATCTTTCTAAAAATTAAAAAAAGATGAATGTCCTGGGCCATTAAGCCACCCTCCATCGTGTACTTCCGCTTCGCTGTTATACTAACATTAAGGAAAAAGTAAGGCATTCGTTAACAATAACAGCATAGCGTTATGCAAATCCCTATCAATTGCAATTATTTAATATTTGTCAAAGTATTGGAGCAAATATGCTCTCCCTAATAAAGCTGAAATGTGGGATGTTGATAAACTCTATCTTGTCAATGTCATAGCAATATTTATTTTTCTTTCCGTTAGTTTTTTGTGAATAAATATAAAGTTGGCTCGCCTTGGCAATATGAGCACTAAATTAAACATTGAATATACTCTCTCAACACAGGCATGTTACTTGTGGCGCCTGAGAGGGTTGGCAAGTCTTTAGGTCAATTAATTTAAAGGTCACGAGTTTGAGCAATGCTAGCGGTGTGGACGTTGTGGTCTTGGGTAATGGTGTGCGCTAAACTGTTTGTTAGCTGTGGGAATGGAAATCTACTGTCAGAGCTAATAAATACCAAGTAACCGACTAGGAGAGCAGTTAGTAGGTTATTAGTTAGAAAATACCAAGTAATAGTTAAATGAAATGCCCTGTGAAGGTTGAATAAGTACGTATAGTAGATGGCCTATAGTAAAAAAAATCAATAAATCGGCTGTTGGCATATTCAAAAACTATTGCTCTGTCCGATGGATTTTTATATCATTAAAAATCAATGTATCAAAAAATCGGGAAAAGTTTAATACTAAAGAATTGGTAGTCGCTATATAAATTCATATGATTGCTATGGAACCATAAATGTCAGTTTTTAAATTGGTCAAAGGTATAAGAGATATGTATATCTTCAATAACTTATAAATATTGGAGTGCTGTTGTTTCATGCCCTAAATGAGAATGTTGCGATCATTAAATGTTATTTCAGAACATTAACACCTTGAATTTTTGCACCGAGTATGTTACGATTTCATTTCATGTAATATATTGCATTATGAAAATGTTAAAAAGCACACGGCTTAACGTGCATTAATTTCTGTTGAACTGCTGTCAACAAACCAATATAAATGCATATTTTATCAACATTCAATTAATTTTACCTTTTGTGTAATTAATAAAAACCTGTCAGTTACATCTTGATTTTCTCATACATAATTATATGCAATTATTACATGGAAGCCTTAGATGACACAATCGAGTATATACTTAATTATCGCCGATTGAGCGAATCAACACGAGCTTTGTTACAAGGAGCATCCACGTGAAGGAGTCGACGGTAGCACTCAACTTACGAAATTCTGAGTTCAATTCGATTTTAAAAGATGAATAAAATTAATTTAAAAATCAAATATTTACTTCTAAAACTGATAGGATTATATTTGTGTGTGACACATTGAAAATTCACCTTCATTATATACCTCCGGTCAAGATACTTAGCTAGGAGTCTTCATTAGGTCAGTTTAGAACCTCTTTCTGCAACAGAGTATATCAATAGTATGTGAGCTCTATAGAAGCCTATTATTAGTTTAATTCCATATGCCGCATAATTAGTGCTCATATAAATCAATAGAAGATTACGCAATAGCATAAACAGGTACTAATGTTGAGGTCAGTTTCATCTTTGGAAGGAAAGGGAAATACGTGACGCCGTGTTAGTCATGAGAGCATTAAAAAAAAATAATATAAAATACAACCAGAATAACTTAATGAAGAAATTTCTTATGCTTTCCCCGTGGATAGTGTGGGTGACATTTTCTCATGTTTTCTACCGGATTAGACCCTCCATCACCGCCGACACATCGACCCGCCCATCGTCTTAAGGGCAATTCAAATTCCCGATGGAGAATAAGAAGGATGGATTGCAAAAAGTGAGGATTACAAAATACACTAGGAGGGAATACACTTACGATTAATTATGAATTCCGTACGTTCACCTACCTACGACCTGGCTCAATACGTGACCGGAGACCTAACGCCGTGCTTGGGTTCATGTGAGGACTACGTCGGAAAGTCAACAGAATGTGTAAATACTCTGGAAGGAATTAAATTAGAGGCTAAAGATGTCTTAGACAGCCTAGATATATTCTTCATTCGAGAACCAATTGTCGACACCATGCAACTCCTGGAGAGAAAACTCGACTGTGACACAGTGAAACTGTTCCATTACATACTGACCACAACATATAGTCTACCCACTAGAAAGTTGAACGAGCAGGTGGATGGTGATGCCATGGAATCTCTGTGCCTGAACCTTGAGCCAGCACAACCAGCTGATCCTTGAATCAGCTCATCTGTGACTAAAATGATTCTACAGATACGTGGACAACACGTTTACCGTCTGGAACCATGAAATGGACCTTCTGGACTCGTTCCCGGGACACATGAGCAACCAGCATACCAACATCCAATTGAAGATAGAGACTGAGATCGACCTTCATTCCCTTTCCTTGATATCTCAATGCAAAGGAAAACGAGTGGTAACCAAGGACACAGTGTCTTCCGAAGACAAAGGTAAAGCGACCTACTTATACAACGGAGCAGGTCACCACCACCCTTCCCAACGGTTCAAAGTGTTGTCACCGCTAGTAAAAAGAGCCAGAGTCATAGCAACCAAGTCTGCCGGGCGAAACTAAACATCTCAGGAAGACTTACCGGCAGAATGGGCACAACGAACGGCAGATGTCACTGATCCTAAAAAGGTCCAGCGAACCAAGGGGAAACCAGACGGAAGAGAGGGAGGGAGGATGGATGGATCTCCAAGGCTTATCTATCGTATCTCCTCATCTCAATCGTCCCAGAAAAAATATCGACGATTCTCCAAAGGTACAATATCGTCTTGGTGTGTAAACCACCGGCAAAAATAAGAAGTTGGTCAGTTAGAGTAAAGGATCCAATGGGACTTTAAACATCGGTTGTCTAAGAAATCCCTTGTGAGTGCGGTGAAGTTTACGTGGATGAGACAGGTCACACCATTGAAAATAGACTGAAGGAACACTGGAAGGAACCCAGGTTGGAACAACCGCTCAAGTCAGCGGTGGCAGGGCATAGTATTAGCCGTGACCATGTCATTGCATGGGACAGCGCAAAACTACTTTGCCACTCGCAGGATGATTCGGACCGGCTGACAAAGCAGGCTATTGAGATCCGGCTCCAAAGCAATATTTTTAATTGGGATTCCGGTTGCCAACTCAGTAACGCGTATCTGGGAGAAGAGAAAAAACGGACAGTTAATTAGGTGGCGAAAAAGCGGTGAACATTCTGCAAACCAATCAGATGGCACCCGACCCACGGAGACAGAGTATATATAGACGTCATTATTTCTGTGATCGACAAATAAAACCAAAGACGAGGGTTTCCAATGGAAACAGGTCTTCCTATTCTAAGTTGATAATTTTAATACGTGCTCTACGGGAGGAAGGAGGGAGTAGGTGTGGGGAAGCGACATTACCCTGAAGGTGATGAGCGAGTCGTTCATTGAAATGTCGTCGGAGAAGGAAATTCGAGCCCAGTGGAAAACTAGAGAAGATTTTACCAACAGAATATCTCTTTGTTCTTAGTGGATATTTCGAGAAGGTGTTTGGCAAATCAGAGCGAATAGGACAGATGATAGTACGAGATCTCTTGCGAAATATATGCATTGCGTTTTGCGAAATATAGCGAGGATTGAGCTTGGAATTGAAGGGCGCGGTGAGGTTAGTTACTTAAGAAAATGAACAAACAATAGTTAGACATTCATCCAAGGGATCACATTTACTGTTGAGTGCTCTGTAGGAACAACGCGAGAGGTATGGAAGAAAGCATAGGATTGCAAAACTTAATCAAAGGTGCTCTGGGTAAAGATGTCAAGAAAATGCTAACAAAGATTGTGAAGTGTAGTAGTGTATGGGTGCGAAAAATGATCTTTGAGGTGAGATGATGAGCATGGATTAGAAGATTTGGAGATTAATGAAGAAATTAAATTGGCCAAAGAAGAAGACTACCAACTAAGTTTTGAATAGGGTGCGAAAAGATATCTGATACGCTGAAGTCCGAAGAAGACGGAAAAGATAGGTGGAGGAAATATGGAATGGTATTGGGATGTTGAAGGCCGTGGTAGGGGGATGTTATGTAAGCGGAAGTGGAGGAAGGAACACATTAGGCATTTTATACCCCACTTAGGCAGACAAAAATTGCAAAGAACTGAAGAAGGAAGTAATGTTGGGCAAACAAGAGAAGATCCCACGAAATGTAATAATTGTTAGGGGTCATGCATAACTGGACCTCGGCAGGTAGAGTACTAACCAGCGTCATCCTCTATGAATACCTCCGCTACATATTCCTGTATTAAACATTTCAATGATTACCTCAGATAATACATTAGCTCTGTTGAGGTCAGCAATCTAACATCTTCACTGTATTCACAAAAATTGTCCCCTACTATGATTGTGACGAAAACATTATGATTCTTACTGATATTCCTATTTTAAGTAATTATTTACAATGAAAATTTCCTAAGAATTTGAATAATAAGTTATTAATGCAAGAGAAGCAGGCCCATATTAGCCGATAAAAATGCATTTCACTCTATTCAACGACATGATTTGAAAATAGACCTTTAGTGCCTAATTCTCATAAGTTTCATAATGAAGAGTTAAATCCACAATGCTTTCAACTGACTTAGGAATGATATAATCGTACTTGCAATAACAAACTTGTGCTTATACAGGCAATGCATAATAGCCAGCACAGAGATAATATATTGTAGAAAAATAGTAGAGACCATCGAACAAATCTTCTCCCACATTCTTGTATAAACTGTAGAGCGGTGTCATTACCGAGTTAACTTCAGTATATATAAACCATAAACACAGTAATCAACCCGAAGGTCGGTTTAGTAGGTGATGGCAGAATTCACCCAGTACTAAGCCCGACGGCGTGTGAATATTCACACATCAGGATATGGGGGCCAGTTCCTTTCCCTGTGCCAGTTATGGTTTCCCAGGAAGATCTGATACTCGAAAAATCACATAGCTTGGGTGGAGCTGCAGGTGCTTTCCCCCGGAATCGAACCCAGGAGTCCAACGCTCTAACCCCTGGACTACCACGACCCGATTCAGTATATATATATATATATATATATATATATATATAATATATATACATATATATATTTATATATATGTATGTATAATTTTCATAATTATCCAGTGTAAATAAAAATGTATCGATAGGTTCAGCACAGAATCCATGGAATATGTAAGAAAAATAGCATGGTTATTTAGTCACTCTTTACAGTTTATTGTTAAATATGTTAGTACATACTCGTGGTAGAAATAATATTAAAGAACAAAGCTACTTATAGAAACATAGAAAAGGCATTATTCTGCCGTCTTTATTGACAAATAATGTCGGAATTCAAGTATATATGTATATCGGTATAATGCATTAGATACAACTTAGGGGCAAAAAATATCGATTTATTTTGGTATATCTTCAAAGAAATACCGATGTATCAGTATATTTTGGTTATTCTTAATAGATAGTAAAGAAAAACGGATATATAAATAATAATTTTTCCCTTATATTTATAATACAATCTGAAGCCTGCATTAATGCGTATTTCAACTTGGGAAAGTAAATATTTAGTTATCACCTGATCTAAAACGTGTTACAAAAAAGTAAAATAAGAAATCCTTCCAACTATTGTATACTACTCAGTGACAATTGCTGGCTTTACAAAGTGTGGCCCCACTCTCACGATAACCGGAAAAGGCATATCAAAAATAAAAATTCATCTTGAGCTACTCTTCATCTGTCGATGGCAATGGCCTGCAGACGGAACTGTTTGACTTCGTCTCCCTCTCGCACCTTCGCTACTTTTCCACTCCTATCACTTCCCCGCTAAACATTTCAACGATTGCCTCATGAGCTATCCAGGCATTATCGGACATTAACAAAGTGCCGTTTCGTTTTCAACTCGTGCAGGCACATAAACATGACGGCAGTGGAGGAGTAATACGATTGCCGAACCTTTAGATAGAGTGCTGGAAGGAGTTAGCGAAAATATGTGGTATTTGGAACTTAAGTGCTTAGGTGAACATTTTCTAAGGGCATCTATAATTGTGGTCCTCCATATATCACTGAAATCAATAGGAATTTTTTTTGGTTATGGTAGTTAAGTGGAAAAAGGGACTGTCTAGTTTCAATCTCCCCCCAATAAAGACATTTTATTACTATTATTATAGGATACACTCTTTAGTTTACGTGCGTCGTTTCAATTATAATTTGGCAACAAAATTCTATTCCTTATAATGGAGAGATTATTTGGATTTTATGGCATTTCTTCAGGAAAAAAGTGTGGATTTGTGTATGGGTTAAGGTAATTATTAATACCCCTGTATTTTATAATTTTAAATTGTAAATCTAACTATAATTTTATTGGAAACCTCTTCATTCTCATTTCAAACCTCAACAATTCATTAATAATGGCTTGGTAATTTCTTAAAGCACGTCAAATCTACTCCTGATGCCCCGTGTTAATTAAAAGCTCATTCAGGCAAAATGAGATGTTTTAATTTTGTGAAAAATTATAATTCATGTGAAATCAACGGATACTAGGTCGGAAAGGGGAAGGAAACGCTACAATGTTGATATTAAAAATATGTGCAGATACTTATTTTATGCAGGTCTTCCATACCTGAAAGTGACGTTATTAGATGTTAGCTGCAGCATAGAATTGTTTATTCGGAAATTTTAAATACTATGCTCGGAAATATTTGTTAGTATACATGTACGTACATACATGCACATGGGAGGTGAAATATAGTTGTTTCTATGTCTGTGAATTTAGTGTAATTAGTAATTCTTTCCCATATATTTTAATAATCATGACTCCACGACCCTATGACAGCATTCCAGGGCAGATTTACGAGTTTAATATTCTCATAATGTTTATGGAAAATGTTGTTTTAGTTTATATTTAATTTTGACTGACATACTTGAAATGTCATCAGCACATTTTAAGATGCATTTATTCAGTCACTATTTTTTAACAATTTTATTTTAGCCCAAATAATACCGCTTTCTCATAGAGCTGAAATTCTGGCAGCGCCACTCGAGTCAGAAATCCCCGGCGATGGCTAAAAGGAGACATTTTCTTTGTGTGTGATTCCAAATCTCTGGAATCGTCCAGCATTCAGACTAAACACGAAAATGCTCTCGTGAGAACTCAAACCAACTGTCTCTTTCCAAATCTGTTCGCTGACGAGGTCAGACTGGTGGGTAATTTCTCTCGCTGGCGGATAAGAACTCTCGATCTAATCCTGAAAGGGCGTGGGGTCGACTACCTGCACGGGACCGTGAGTTGTGCTTCGACATTATCTCCAGCTTTAATTTGTGCTCATAAAGGAAAATACCCAATTATTTAGAGCAGTTAACCATTCAGTTCACTCATCTGATTTCCCATTATTTCTACAGATGTCATTTATTTATTTGTAGATAATTAACTCTTCATAAGATGTACTTTGAATTTAAATTTCAACGGAGCATTCATTAAATTAATAATTTTTAGATTTAATTGTAAAATGTCGAAGGGGTCAAAAAAATTATTTTTTAAATTCAGGCTTATTATTCTCTTTAACTCCGTTCATTTTCTGCAGCGCATGTATTTTTATACAATGTTGAAAACTTATTGTTTCCAACTCATCTAAATCTTTATTCTTATAGCCATTTTGTTTTTGAAAGTATAATTTTTACCGAATTTGAATAACAATTCGATTATTAATACAAACGTTACACGTTTTTTTATCACCTTCTTTGTATACTATTCGGCTTTGACATGATTTTGTGTTTTCCAATTGTACCTGATTGTTTATTTAGACATATATCCGTCACTGTTGTTCCGAAAATCCCTCGTTTTCATCGCAAGAGGCAGCAAAAATGCTGGTGAACCCAACCCTGTTCTCGTTTGTGAAGACCCTAGGTGAGATCTGAAATTCAGAGCATTCCTTCAATTAAATTTGTTTTGGGAAATGAAAACATTAAAATGGAATTAATTACATGGAACGAATTAGAACAGTGACAAGTGCAGGAATTTAATTATCCTCGGCAAACTGACGCTTTGACTTTTTTGTGAGACACGTAATTTTGAGAGCGATTTCACCAAAGAGGGAAGAATTTCGCTGTGGCTTAATTTTTAACGCGCTCATGACGAAGGGCAAAGGAACCACCATGCCATTCCAGAACCGATTATAACCTAAAGCTGCCGTAAATATAAAAAAAGTCATTTTCATATGTCCACCGCAGGCACTTACTCTCGCGCCCCCTCTATTGTGGGCGTCATGGCTGGAAGGAACTTTTTCAGCGCCATCTCTTGCTCGATCCTTGTCACCTTCCCTTCGTCTCTTTAATCAACTGTCGTTCTGCCACGGTAGTTTGATTTTTTTCCTGTCCTACGTTTCCTCAATACGTGGAGCTACATTAATAGATTTAATGAAGAAGAAGACGCCGGACATGTTGTGGATAAAGAAAAAATATATAAACCTGCTTCTTCGACAAATATCTCGCTAAAAGCTTTGTCAATCCTTCAAGAAATATAACCTTCTCCCTGCGCCTCGGAATGATAAACGCGGCTCCGATTGTAGCTCCTTTCTCTTCTCCATCGTACGTCCTAAATTAAGTCCTCCTCCTCTCCACTGTGCCTCTCTCTCTCTCTCTCTCTACCGCCCTCCGCTCCCTTCGACAGCTCATTTTATCTCCGCTGTCGCAAAATTATCTTTCGCTCGAGGCCTCGTCGTTTGGCCTATCGTGGCTGTCTTGGGTCCGGCCTTGACGTAAGCTCAGCCCTTTCCTACGGCTAGGACGAGAAATTGATTAATCAATTGAAATAGGTAGTAAATGAAAGAGAATAAACGTGGTCGTTCCTCCAACCTCTTAGGATCTGAAACAAACACATTATTTCAAGTTCGGAAATGAAATATAATTAAGGCTGAGAGGGAAAGATCGAAAGATCATTATGCAAACTTAATCGTTGTATCAGCGATTGCTAATGATTGTTTGTGTTAATTTTCAGCGTGTTTTGATTGTGAATCAATATAATGGGGAAAATGATGTTTTTTTATGATTATAAAGTTAATCTTCAGTTTGACGCTAGCAAGCTTATTACAGCATGAGGAACAGTTGGCTAAAAGAGTCAAAATCAAATGAAACTGTAACGTGAAAGGTTCTTTGAAATATCCATAAATACTTGAAACATGTACAGGATAGTAAATATAAATATTTATTAGAGTATTTATAATCGCATGCGAGTGGTATTTATCTTTCGATGGGATATTTTTACTTTTTTACAAACTTGTTGAGTTTATCTAACACATTTATCAATCAATCTACCAAAAATCTCATCACTATTATACATTTAAATGCACATACTTTAGGACTACGCCAATTTCCTGTATAAGTTACTGAATGGTAATTTGATGATGTAGACTCTCGTCGTCTCATAACCCAGGATTTCAAAAATTAGACTCTTGAGAAGAAGTACCACTAGCTTAAAAGATTCTATCAGAATTCTCTTCATAGAGATTAGTGGGCTATGTAAAGTTTTCATGATCATAATTTTCATTGGAAAATCCTCTGGAGCTAAATGATCGGAACTCGAATTTTATAGCTTGCTGAACTGTCTTGCTTTGATAAGAACTTAAGTAGTCGTTTTTCTTCCGGACGATTTATGAGTTGAATGAGAAATACATGTTGTTTCTGGCACTTAGTGTGGAAACTTGACTGAAAATTCGTTATCAAACTTAATTTATTTCCCTCGACGTGTTAACTTTCTAATTAATCTTTGCCATTCCCTTTCCCAAACGTCCTCAACCATTCCTTTGAAAATTCCTTCTTAAATCCACGTATATTTCCCTCAGTATCTCTCCTATGGCTACTTATATTTTGGAATGGAGTCTCAGCAGCCATCCCACGCAAAAATCCGGCTGATAGGATGGGCACGGAGACGTAGATAGGCTGAAAAATGGCCCTCGCTCGGCGTCGATAAATCGCTCACCCGATTCCATTTCTGACCCTGGGTGCACACCACCGCCAATGCACGCAACATGGCCTTAGTGCGTGCGTGTACAAGAATCTCACTATTCATTCCCCTCTCGCTATTCTTCCGATACCCCTACCCTTTCTCTTTTCGGCAGCCCACGCCATTCCCTTCCCTTCCCTTCCTTTCTTTCCGCATCCTCCGGCTTTCCCTCCTCTGCACCCATTTCCTTCCTCGCTCACCCCTCCCATTCTCCTCCACCCAGCGTCGCTCCCCCACCTGTCCCAGTCTTGCCACAACCCCCCCTCCTCCCGGTGAGGGAACTCGGTCCCGCTTCGATGTTTAATTAGAAATCGATCGGCGCGAGATCGAAAGGTGCGATTTGGCGAATACTTTTGGCACTCCCGAGGGATGTGGGAGGCGGGGGGAGGGATCGCGTTCGTTGTAAAGGCGTCGAGGGAAGAATTTCCGCAACATTCGAAGCGGGTTATTTTCTCCGTTGTATCCCCCCACCACCCCTATCTCGGACGACAAGGGAGAAGGGAGGGTGAAAGGAAACGACAAGGTGGGACAAAACTCACACGGGGGACTTTCGTCCCGGAGCGTGTGGGGAGAGGGGAGGTGGAGAGTGGGGAGAGGAATAAAAAAATGCGACCGTAAGAATTCGAGTCCTCTGCAGTCGAACAATTCCGCCCCTGGCCAGGGAACGATGCCCGGTGATCGCTTCGCTTTTGTTTTTGCCCGGGCGCTTCTTATTTTCATTCCTCTCGATGTAAAATGACGGTAGGATGGAGGAAGGCGGGTTTGGGTCAGAGAAGGGGGGGAAGAAAAGAGAGGGAGTAAAGGAATTCTTTCGGGATCCCTTGACCGTTTCGCCTCATTTATGACCCGGACGTGGAGTTGGCTGCGTCGGGAATATCCGATTGCCTCGGGATATGCCATCCCAAAAACTCCTGCGTCTGATGTGGAATGAACCCTTCTATTTTCCGGGATGTGGTGGCGATTATTGCATATTTAAATGATTCTGAAGCTTACACAGAAGAATGGTTCTCCCGTTCCCCAGACACAAAGACGTGCGTGCAATTCGATGATCAAAGTGTCGATGCCCAGATGTGGTGGATATTTTTTTGAGTATTCATAATCGCCATTGAAAAGTTCAATCTCGTTTGGGGGTAGGATTTTGAGGGGTAGGGATGAAGAGGATCACTCAGGTTGTTTCATAACCATTCAAAATCTCGAAGTGAAGTTATGCGTATTAAATTTCTTCTTGAGAATAAGTGAAAATACACCCGATAAGCTTGATATATAATTTCGAGGAGTATATTAATAATATACATTCGTCTGCACTGCTTATAATGAAATTAAATATTTGGTTTGAGACAAAGTTCAGCAGTTTAGGAAACTTAAAGGATATGTTTCCTGTACGTGGATGAGCACAAGAGGTAAGGGATTTCCTCGGCTAAAATATGACACGGAATCATATTTTCCGTGGAAATTAACTTATTCCTTGTTTCTGCCTATCTATGTATCATTAACGTTTTAATTTTACACAAAACAAAATATTTTTAAATCGCCTATTGCGACTCTACACACACACATATATATATATATATATGTGTGTGTGTGTGTGTAGAGTCGCAATAGGCGATTTATTCGCGATAGGCTATATATATATATATATATATATATATATATATATATATATATATATATATATATATATATATATATATTTTAATCTACCGGTTAAGGTAGGTTTTTGGATGGACACAACTATCAAATAAACATTTTGTGACTCCCCACCTAGCAAACTAATCTATATCAGGTCCCTCTTCATCTCGGTGTACTTCTTACCTCCCTTCATCCCGTCCAACATCCCTATCCTGTTCCTACCCTTACCTCGCTTGCCCAACATTCTCCCCTCTATTACCCTCTTCAACATTCCACTACCGCTCAATACGCCTTTCATCCATTTTTCCTGCCTCCATAGGATTTCTCTCAACAAACCCCTCTCCTCACCCACCATCTCCAGTACTTCCTCATTTGTTTTCCTTTCGGTCCATTTCACCTTCTCCATTCTTCTCCACACCCACATTTCAAAAGCCAAAAGCCAAAAATTTCTTCAATCTACGTCTATCCTCCTGCTTCAGCGACCACGTTTCCGCGCCGTACATAGCTACGCTCCATATCAGAGTTTTTACGAGTCTTGTCTTAACATCTCTACTCAACGCCCCCGTCATCAACTCCCTCCTCCTTGAGAAAGTCTCCTTGCCTAGCGCAATTCTTCTCCTTACGTCCCTACCACTTTGACCGTATTGGTCCAAAAAACTTCCGAGATATGTAAACTGTTCCACCTGCTCTATTTTTCCCCGCCTATTTTAATATTTAGCTTAGCCTTTTTCTTTCTGGAAAATCGCATAAGCTTTGTTTTATTAATATTGATTCTCATCCCATATTTATCGCACTGAACCTCCAATTCACTCAGCAATGCTTGCAATCCCTTGGCTGATTGAGCAACTAATGCTTGGTCATCAGCAAACCTGACCGATTTTACAAATTCCCCTCCGACTTTCATTCCTACCTCCAGTTCTTCCCATGCCTCTTTAATCATTTCCTCTACATATACGTTGAACAGTACCGGTGACAATGGGCAACCCTGCCTTACACCTCTTCCTAACACTGCCCATCCGGACTCTCCGTTCCCCACTCGCACCTGAGCAGTCTGAGACATGTACAGGTTGCGGATCAGTCTCCTGTCCCTCCAATCCATTCCTATTTTCTGCAGTACACGCATTAGTTTTTCCCAATTCACTCTATCAAACGCTTTTTCGAAATCTACAAAACAGGCAAAAACGTCCTGATTGTATTCTATATTCCTCTCGATTAGTGATCTCATTACTGCAATGGCGTCACGCGTACCTCTTCCTTTCCTAAACCCAAACTGATCCTCCCCTAAGTAATCATTTGCCTTACTCTCTATCCTTTAGTTGATGATTCTGAGAATAACTTTTGCTGCGTGGGATATCAAACTTATATACCCATTTTAATATAATTTATCATGGATGGATATCAAAAGATCACCGAAACATGTTAGGCACATTCATTTTGAACTTTTATCGTACTTTTTTAAATTGAGAGTTACAGCTATTAAAGTCCTGGCTCGGTCAATGGTACTTTATTGTCACTAAAATCTACGATCGAGATATAAGTGCAGTCTTTTGCTGTCATCCCTTTATACGTATGTGAGTGTAAAATAATATTTTCTTCCTCTTCTTTGAATAGTGATAGTGATTCTTTGAACATACGCAGCTGCAGAATTTTCGAACCTCACATTCCTCAGTACCTTTAAAAGACTTCTCTGGATTCTTTCTTTAGAGGCATATTTTTTGTCACAGTTCGCTGGTGAGTGCTTTTATTTTAATGTTGTTCTTTATTGTCATGATACTTGTTTCCCTTTTTTATGCTCATTCCACTCTATGGGTATTTTCTTTCTGATATAATATGAGAAACCTACAAGAGAAAGAACAACTGTTATTTGTGGCAGGATATCAATTATTTGTATAAAAAGAGTTTGAATTGAAAAGTCATTCCATATACCTGTTCTTGTTTTCAAGCAATTTTGTTACTTCTTAATTATTTTTCAACATTCAGCTGTTGATTCAATTTAAATTGAAATTTCCCTCAAAGTAGGGAAAATGATTTATCAATGACAACGAAGTGATAAATCATATTATATTTGCATTACGAGGATGGTAAAAATCTTTTTTAAAGGCAGAGACCGTTTATCCCGCATGGTCCCTTATGGGTTGGAGAATCTAATGCGATTCTAACGCAAATTCTCGACAAATGCTCTCACCAACCCATTTTCACGCCGCTCACCCTGCCGATCTAGTTCCACGTTTTCAAATAAAGCTTGAAACCTCACCATCAATCGACACTTCGAGTTCTTTCTACTTCTAAGGGTAATTGATTCTTCCAAAAGTTATATTAAAATATGATTACTCTAATGAAATTTGATTACCTTGTTGTAATCGTCAGATTTCGCACTCAGGTTTCTATGCGTTATAAATATTGTAATTCGGAACTTTATACGCGTATAGGTCTGAAAATGGAGGAAAGGAATGGAATTTACATTTCATTTATTTACAAGTAGATTACAAATACAAATGATATAGTTATAGCAATAGCGATTTTCATTTTTCAGCATGGAATGAAATCAAGTTGCCGAAATCTCATGCGAAACATAAACTATGCCCTAAGAAATGTGTGTCGCAATGTATCACAATATTTTACACTCCAGTAATAATAAGGACATCGTGTTTCCACAGCAGCGTAGTTATTTTAGAATGTGCACTCAGTAATTCATTCTAAATTTGGCGAGGAAACCTGCGTGACCCTGTGGATGCAACTTTTAAATTCGACGATTGAAGCATTCATTTTCTTCGTCCTTCCTGCACCTGTTCCAGCGGTCGTTGCGATTGTCGACGAATTCATTTTTTGAGCCACTACATATTCAGCATACGTGAGTGCGATTTGAGTGGATGATAAATGTGCATTTCATTACCTCACAACGAAGGATAAATAGAACACAATTTCACCGAGCGGATGGCATTCTGCGCCCGACTCTCTGGGAACCGATAAGTAAGCCTACCTTCCATTCCGAAAAGTACACCAACCCGTTCGACTGCTGTTGGCATCACCAGCTCGGCATAATCTCCCCATCCTCTCGGGTATTTATGAGCCGATTGTTTCTAAAATTACAACTTAGGGGTGTTGTGAGGGAGAACCTGTTACTCTTGTCTTGATTTCTTCCTTCTTCGATTGCACATAGCACACTTCCCGCCGCATAACTACAGAAAAAATGCTTATACGTAGAGTAAATGTCTTCCTCATTTTTTTGGAGAGTAATCCTGAAATAAGGGAAGTAGGTTAAAGTAACTTCGTTCCTCTTTAGAGTGTATCGTACCTAGGTTGCTGCTTTTTTCTTAGTTTTACTACTTTCTTTAGCCCGTAACAAGATCCGAAGACTAAAATAAATCTCTCGAAAAAGGAATTGAATGCTGTTTGAATTTTTATATAAAAATTCTAAACAACTTTCCCGCGTTATTTTCTTACGTATCAATGGTAAAATTTACTTTTAAATGTTTATCGATCTTTTTAGGGCATGATGAACTTAGTATTTATTGTATTTCTGTTATTTTAGACTTAAAATATAGCTTTGGTGACTCATACGATAATGAAAATACTTGAATTAGTATCATCCCAGACTCTATGAAAAACTATGAAAAAGGCATGAATTTCTTAAGTTTTGCATTTCGATTGAAGTAGGATAATTTTTCAGAAAGCGCTTAAGCAATTCAATAACCTAAGAATACATGAAATATTTTACAGCTTCATGGTTAATGGTTTCTAATTAGCTATTACATTCTGAACCCATCAGAAATTTTTGTCCTGCACAAGAAAATGTCGATTGGCTCTGAGGGACGACGAGAAAAATACCTTTCTGAAGATTTTTTTTAACTTACATAATCCTATGAAATGCACTCTCATTGATCTAAAATCTAAATTATTTGTTAATTTAGTAAAGAAAAAAATTAACTGCAAATTGAGTCCTTTTTTATGAAAACTTTTTCGGGCGGTATTCATTTGAAAAATAAAATCGTTTTTGTTTAAAAGTGAAAGTCGCTCGATAACATATAACTCTAGTTGGATATTCATTTCAAATTCATTCAAATTTTTTTGCAAGGGTTAAGAAATTCTACTGTCACATAAAATTCACCCAGAAATTCCTGAAATTGAACGACACCA
Organism: Hetaerina titia; assembly: GCA_037158775.1. Lineage (NCBI taxonomy): Eukaryota > Metazoa > Arthropoda > Insecta > Odonata > Calopterygidae > Hetaerina > Hetaerina titia. The sequence goes on from CM073768.1 coordinate 129,814,811, forward strand.
ATTCATTATTCTCTTTATTATTCATGAGCTGTATACCTCCTCACCATTGATGTCTTATGGGATACCTTCCATCATATTTTTATTCGTTACGTCGTCCTACCTTTTAAGAAAAAATGACAATCCAATTTCTCTGACATACGATGAGGGTAAAACCTGAGACTGTTATATTTCTATGATATACATTTATATTCGTTTATTTTTTCTTTTCAGTTATGTTTAAAATGTCCTCCTGCATTAAAATATAGTCAATGCTTTATAAACCGATTAATTAAATGTGTTTGAAGTTAAATTCTAGTTGTATCCCACAACAGTCTTAGCTTTCACGTTACGTGTTCACGCCTTACAGATGGATTAACGCCCTTCGATCAAATAGTTAAAACAAGAAACTTCCGTACAAAGCAGGTTTTATTTGGTTGTAATTCTTTTCTTAAGAGACAGATTTATTTATCATGTGCATAAGAAAATTTTAATACAAAAGATATTTGGCAGGCAATCTTCATAATTTATAATAGTAATATAAATTGAGAGAGTTAAGAATCGAAAACTCATTCTGATACTGTTAAACTAATCAGTACTGGCTTAACAGCAGGGTCTACGCAAACAAAAACGTTATTAAACGTATAAAATGTTGCAAATTATTCAACTCTCCTCTCTATTAAGTTTTATTCCAATGTCGAAATCCCTCCCATGGAACAACCAGCCTTTAATTTTCCTTTTCATGTCATTTATTGAACATAATGACCTTAAATCCTTGGTTTTTCATTGCATATTAGAGGTCCAGTTGCCTCGACTTTTATGATACATATATTTGTTATATACTTCATGGTAATTCCTTTTTTTATGCGTCACGTATTTTATATTTGTCATTAAAATCGTTTCTTATTTCTAGCATATCTATACAGCCTGTCAACGGGTAGTATTCCCAAATGTTGAGAGATATCTCTTACTTCTAGGATATTTGTGCTTTTTGATCTAGCCTCTGACATTACCTCTAGGATTTTTCTGTTTATGTCTAGTATATTAATTTCTGTAGGATCAGTGAATCTCCATACTGTTATGCCGTGTCTCTAAATGCTCCCAACTAATACAAAATATTCGACCTTGTTCACATTCAAAAGTACTAAACGAGTAATATAGTAAACTTGACGTAGGATGTAATTCAAATTATTGTTTACTTTTTCCAATATGATGACCAAAGGTAATATCTGGATCAATGAATACCCACAAGTAGTAATATTTTTTTCTTCCTTACTTATAATTAATTATAATTTTTAGTCTGTTTTGTCACCATGTCATTTTATTTGTTATATATTCTTAAAATTAGTTTTTATTTTGCTAATTTTTTTATCCACCAAACATTCTGAACCGACTCGTTGATCGAACTGAATCAATTGGTCAACATTTAGATTTAAAGCATAGTAGATGTTTATGAGGAAAAGATAAACATTTAAGTTTGGCAGAATGTTGTCACAAAAATGTTTGTCAGGTGTGGGGTTCGAACCCACGCTCCCGTTTGGGAACCAGAACTTAAGTCTGGCGCCTTAGACCACTCGGCCAACCTGACGATATTCAGCGAGCCTACAAAGTGCGTTTGTTACATAAGTTCATTCAATGGTGTGCTGTGAATTTCATTCTCGAGAATTGTTGGGTTTTTTACTAAATTACGTGTATCTAATACGTTTTCCCGACCGACTTTGAACATATTTTGTCTTTATTGTTAGTCCGAAACCGATAACATTTATGTGAACGCAGCACAAATTTTTACAGTGAAAATTTTAAAGTGGTGTAGTGACGATACTTGAGTGGGGTTTACGTTATCCTCGAATCTTTACGGTCGATCGGGGGTGTATCAGATAACCAATCACGGTGAAACCTAACCGTTGTTTCCGTACAATTTGCCATAAATCTCTCTTTTTTTCTTTTCCAGCGGTCTCACTTTCATGTGAATTTCCTCAAGTGCTTTTTAAAGCAACAGGAATTCGGCATGAAATTGAAAAATATCTCTACTCCATAAAAGTATTTCATAGCAAATGGTCGCCACCAGTTTATTATTTTAACGATTTATTATTCTAGCATAATAATATTTTTACAAGTGACTTTTTTTAAGGAGTTCCGGGTAAATGGCTTCTCTCTTTGAATGCTTTAAAATCTTCATATTAGAATTCTATTGGCTCATCCCTTATTTTTTGTCGCCGAACACACGATATTCATTTCTGTTAAGTAATATTATTGGTAATAATCTCAAAAAATCGCAAAAAAATAATCCATCGGGGTATCTCATGATTAGTAGTTTTATAGTTAAAGATAAATTAAAGCAAGGACCTATTCGTGACGTATCTGAACAGGAAATATCTTTAGTGATGGAAAGGAAAACATGGAAAATTTTGGGATCACCAAAACTATGTACGTTTAGTTATCAGAAAAATAAAAGTTTAACATACTCCGGTTTATATAATATGCATGGGGAAAATCTCCACAGCATTAAATAAGAACTTAGTGATTTAGTTCATGAAACGTTATCATGTGAGTTATGGTGGGTTGATAAATAAAGGGCGTACGCGACGTAGAACCATTACGTTCAATGATAAGCGAAAAGTTTCACTGCATTTCATCGTTTTATATCCTCAAAATGAACCCTTAGTTTTTTATTAGTTTAGCATTTCATGGCATTACTTCCATTATGATTTTCTTTCTTCTTGATAAGACCACTTATAAAAAGGGTAATGTGGAAATATGAATATAACTCATCTTATTGTGGTAATTAATTTTACCACAATAATCAAAATTATATCATGTCAGATCTAAATTCTAAACAATTTATGTTTTAAGTTATTTAACGTATATATTTTGTTTTGCACAGAATAATTTCTTGAATTTATTTTCCATACTTATTTAACGTTTTCTATTCATAACATCAATTTTTGTTGTTTTTACCGGTGAATATATGGATATAGCAGAAATAAATATTCGTATGATCTTCAATGAATGTTTATTTCCTTTGTTGATCCAGTTTTCATTTAATGAGAGCCTTATTATGAGATTTACGGAATGAATACTCCTTATTTCGTCGAGAATCCAATTATGAAACTCAAGGTAACCCTGAGTCTCTTCTCTTCTGAGTTCATCGCTGTGAATGTACTGTATGACCTAATCCTTAACCTAATTCCTGAACCTAATCCTTATTGGTTAAAAAAATGATTTTGGAACGGCTGATGTTACCGATTATCAAGCTAAAGAATAGAAAAAAATAATCTACTAAATTGAAAGTTAAACTTTAAAATCATTCGCACTGTTATTAAATGGTTAATGCCCTTTGAATAGTCTTTTCGGTGGAGAGATTTCATCTTAGCGCGTCTGCGTGTCCTTCCATAAGGAATAGTATTTTTATCCGTATTACGAGACTTTTGCCTGGGAGCATTCGAGGTTAATCGCGTGCGTCGTTTAAATTGACGACGGCCGAGTTCATTTGTCGACCGCAATTTGGGTGGTTAAAAGTCCCGTCGCATCTCTCAGTGGGCAATCGTTTTTCGAGCCGACGTCTTAACGGACCCGACAAATGCCTAAGATTTCGCTTCCGTCCGAGCGGACACACGACGTCGGAGGAATACTTACGTGCGTGACTGATTCGGAGCTCCTACCCACCATAGATTCAGCGAGTTTCGCCCATTTGCACGAATGCCTCGTGGTGAACTCGAGGTCATTCACGATCCGAGGGGGTCTCCATGGAGAGTGCATACTCACGCCCCTTGGCCACCGACCGCTTCGAAGGAGAGGGGCTCCTCCGGCCGAGGACTGGCTCGATGGTGGGTCGCTGTTTTTTTCCCCTTGACCGCTCGTAAAATATGTTTGCTTACCTTCCCTATCGAGTCTGATGGAAGGAGGGTGTGGTGTCTTGGATACACACGCGATCTTTTCCCCATCCCATCCTCCCCCGCTCCGCAAAACTGCATTCGAATGCATTGCATCATGGTTGTCGCGCGCACTCCCTCTCCCGCCACTCTCCCGTCTCACCGTCATCCTTCCCTCCCGGTCCCCTCCCTCCTGATGCATCAATGCGTCCGCTATGGGTCCGCCAGTCGTTTACATGCGCCCCGCGAGGCCAACCCATCCGTTGTCGTCGGTGTGTCCTGAGAGGAGGGAAATGCATGCATGAAAGCGAGGAAGCGTGCTGAGGCCAGGGAAAACGTGAGATTAACGTCTCGAGCGAAAAGGCATCCATGCTTCCATTTTGGTGGAGGGGAGAAGGAGGTATATGGAAGAAAGGTGAGGTACGTTACGTCCAAGGAAGAATTATCTCCGACAAGATGGCGTAGCGAGAAACTCGAATTATTATCGGTCAGCTCATCTTCCATTTTTAGAGCTAGCTGATTGAGACATTCCTCGTTCCCTTTCATTATTTCCGACCCCCCCCTCCTCTCCCCCTACTGCACCCCCGACCGCAACCGTCCGGTCGTTCGAACCCCCCTCCAGTTCGCACCGCCGTATAGTTTGTTTCCGTCTTTATTGACGGTTTGCCGTTGCCTTTAGCCTGATTCGGAGCGGACCCGAGGATTGATGATCGAGGTGCAGCGCGAGATCCCGATCGGCGATCGCTTTGTGCCCCCAACTTCTGACTGGCGAGCGTGCCGTGCAGCAGCGGTGCACGAGGGCCCATAAGGTTGGGGTGGATATGGGAGGCGTTCGAATGGCGTGCGCGTTATCTCTCCGTCTCGTTGGCGCGCTCCTAACGCATGGATACGATATTTTGACGCCTGACCACCCTCGATTGCTCCACGTCGAAAAACCATCGGGTCTCGAGAAATAGGTTTCGCAATTTCGATCTCTTCTCGTTTCCATTTCGTTCATTGTTGCATTGCATTAAATGGAAACATTAAGTGTGGATTAGTGTGGTAATATTAATATAGGTAACATATTAGAAATAATAATTCGGTCCATGGCATCTCCGGCCAGAAGAGAAAATCGTATTTCACACTGTTAGCACATTACAGGATTGATTACTTGAATATACACGAGGAAGATAATCGAGATATTATCAAAATACGAGGGTCATCCGGAAAGTAGTACCCGTTCGTGAAATAAAGACACAAAAGTAAATATTAACAAACATAAAAAAATTTATTTGAAAGAGGATACTTTAAACTACTTCTCAACATAATCTTCAAGCAAATTAAGGCATTTGTCATAACGTGTGACAAGTTTCTGTATTCCTGCTGCATAGTCCTTCGCCGCCAGCTCATTGAGATACAGGGTCACTCCTTCTTTAAGTTCTTCATCGCTGTCAAATCTTTTTCCTGCCAAAAAGTCTTTAAGCTTTGTAAAGAGATGAAAATCTGAAGGGGCCAAGTCCGGGCTATACGGTGGATGGTCGAAAGTTTCCCATTTGAATTGCTGCAAAAGTTTTTGTGTTATCCCAGCTGCATGAGGCCTGGCATTGTCATGAACGAGAATGACACCAGTAGACAATAGACCTCGCCGCCGATTTTGTATTGCCCGCCGTAATTTCTTTAATGTTTCACAATACGCATTGGCATTAATAGTGTCTCCACGGGCCATAAAATCAATAAGCAATACACCTCGTCGATCCCAGAAAATGGTTGCCATGAGTTTCCTGGTGGACAGAACTGTCTTGAATTTTTTTGGTTTGTTTGGTGAATGAGCATGATGCCACTCCATTGACTGTCGTTTACTCTCAGGTGATGCATAGCAAACCCATGTTTCGTCACCAGTAATTATGCGAGTCAAGAAAGAGTCTCCTTCATCAGAATAACGTCCCAAAAACGTCAGTGCTGCAGCCATACGCTTGGTTTTGTGCTCATCTGTAAGCATGCGAGGGACCCATCTTGCACAAATTTTTGCATAATGCAGATGGTGTTTAACAATTTCATGAACAATTGTTCGAGAAACATTGGGAAAATGCTCACAGATGTCATCAATTGTGACGCGCCGATCGTTCCTCACGAATTCGTCAACTGAGCTCACCAGTTGGTCTGTAATGACAGACGGTCTCCCCGAACGCTCATCGTGTGTGTTCCCCCTCCCCATGTTGAAGTTGCGACACCACCGCCGAACAGACGACTCGTCCATTACATTGTCTCCATACACCTCCTTTAATTGGCGATGAATATCACATGGGCGAACGTTTCTTGCATTGAGGAATTTAATCACTGCCCTCACTTCACAACTGGCGGCGTTCTCAATTTTTTTAAACATTGTAAACAATCACAGAAACAACACAGGCAATGCTAGCGTCACGCAACTTGGCTCAGAGAAGGCAGACAAGCCACTGAAGCTATCTGACCTCGTCCAGCGGCTACTCGCGTCGTCAGCACTTCATGCGGCACGAACGGGTACTACTTTCCGGATGACCCTCGTAATAATCTCGAATGGAGATTTAAGGTTCACTTTCGTCATTAAAAATGCATGAACCATGAAACCGGTGCTTTGTTGGTCTGCGAAAAAAAGAAGCATCCATTCACGCGAAGTTTCTCTTGTTAGAAAAAAATTTTGAAAGAAAAACTTCTTTCGGAAGGAAACCTAGGAATCGAAATATCACTGTAATTTGCCGTTGGGCAAGTTGAGGTAAAGGAATACCAAATTGATTGTCAATTTCCTAACTTCTAAGTATGGAATAGCCTATTGGTAATGTTTCTTTTCTGAAATGCATAAGTATGATTTTGCATGAGTTCCCTTATACATACATTTGTTAAGCTTTTGATAAGAGAAATTCGCGTAGACGATGATCAAACTTGAGTTTCCCCAATACATTTAAGTATAATATTCAGCTGAAGTACCTCGGAATGGCCATCATGCTTAATATTATTACTAATAACTGGCATATTAGTAATAATGGGGCCTACTCTAGTCATTTTTCACTTTTTTGCAGAAAATTATCAATGTAATTGGCAGTCACGAACGTGGAAAGCATATAGTATGCACACAAATCTGACATTCCTAATAGAAGGTGTGAGTATTCATTTTGTTTTCAATTTCTGCCCTTTCTTCTTGAGGTTATTCTAATCTTTAAGTCGTGTGGCGATTTCCTTAAAGTTATAATATCCTTATTCTTATTTTCATAATTAGGGATCATTTTGACAAAAATACAAGAAGAAACGCGAATTTTCACAGTCTCACCGTGGGAAAAACGGTTATTTTAATGAGCAATTCTCACGTTAACTGTCGACGTAAAGTTTATAACTATTCATGATTGGCCTCTCGAAAAATTCCTGGAAATAAAGCAAATTCCCCATCTTTTTTCCCTGCTACAGCGAAATTTTCCAAGTTCTCGCCGGGTTCTTGCTCCATTATCATAACGGCACCAATCTTTCCAGACAATTACATTAGTATTTTAGTCTTTGAAATGGTTTTCGTGCTCCCCTTCACTGATCTTTATCTTCGCCGGAGAATATCGCTTCTTTATTTCCCACGTATTTTTATGAAAGTGTCATGTCTAATAAAGATGAGAGTTCTTTGCAACGGCTTTCTTCACACACACAGGTTCAAAGTTCACGCACACGTGAACTCCTTCCATGAACATTCAATGGGCGACAACCGGTCTTTCAGCTTTTCGAAACACTGGTTAAATACGTATTACAATGCAAATACCGTAGTATTTCCATCATTACGATATCAAAACCAAAGAAACAATAATTCATACTTGTGTTATCATTGCAAAATACCTTGTTTCCAAAATGACATCAGGGAAATCAGGGTAAGGATACACAAGTCGTCATTTTATTTAGGAGAAAGATTTGATAACGCTTCCCTATTGTCTACAACAACATTTGGATTATCGCAGAAAAACTTGGGCTCGAGCTGCTACCATTTTGCTTCGCTCATAAGCTTTGTATGGAACCGGAATCAAAACAAACCACTGCGATAATATTGTCTTCATGCGTCTTGATCGTTACCTTCCTGTGGAGTTTATATTAAAGAAGCGATAACCCCCTTTCCTTTCCCACAGAAGTGTACCTTCTCTTGCTCTCTCCTATGCTAACATACCTCTTTCGGTATGTGTTCGCGAAATGGTGGCTTATGCAAACCGGAAGTTTGAGCGTTCCCTTGCCAAGCCGCGGAGAAGTGATAAGGACTCCCGGTGTATGTTCTCCGTCCCCGGACCGATCGGGCAGCGCCCCAAACAGAGACGACTCCTCTCCTTCCGCCCCTCTGACGCTCCGCACATTTGCATAACATTCACCCTCATCTCGAGGAAACAAAACAACGCGCAATAAAAACTTAAGCGGAACATCCCGCTGACATGCCTTACGTTTACATGCTCAAGGCTTAGTGCAGCGAGGATTCCTCTGCTTTATTTGGTGTTTGCGTTCCCCACCGATTCAACCTGTCCGCTTTACTTCGACTTTTTAAGCGTTTAAATATAGAGTTCACTTCAGCATGCACAGGAGTGATGGTGCATTTATCAAGCGCAATCAAACAGCATGCAAACGGCAACGCAGACAACATTTCGGATCCCCTCTTCATAATGTTTCACGAAGGAAAAGGGTTTTTGTTCTCCATGAATAGTTTCAGAGAAATGACGATCACATAGATATTAATCTAGACCGAAATACGTAAATGCCTTGATCTTAAAATCTTTCTAAGTGTGGGACTTTCGATAAAAGAAGCTGGTTACATCAAGTATCAGCATGGTCTCAGGTTGATCTTACATCTAGTTTCTTTCTGATAGATAAACGAAATGGGGAGAAGCCAAATTTTAATGAAAAATCCTACAATTATTTCAAATCACGTAGAATTTGGTTGGATTGTTTTTTATTATTTTTGCTTTGTAAAAATAACATTGTCATTTTTATGTAAATTATTAATTATCATATTATGCGCCTCATTCGAGGCGCATAATATGATAACACAGGCCAACAGTGGTTTTGGTTCCGGAGCTTTTAATGTTAATTTAAAGAACACTTGGGGTGCTGAATCTAATTATGACACTAGTTTTTTCCTATCAGCTATAGTTTTCAAGATATAGATATGTTGTTACTTACGTAAAAAAATCTTCTACATGATGATATGGGAATATTATATTAATAACAAAACCCACTAAATATAAAGACTTGATTTATTTCTAGGGCTGTTAAATCACCCACAAACACAACAGAATTTTACAATACAATTGAACACAAATACTAAATAAAACAGTTTCTGGCGTAACTTGGTGGAAAATCTTCATACTGACTTTTAATAATCAAAATGTGGAAAAGCAAAGTGGTTTGATTATTAAAAGTCACAAATACTAAAATTTTTTACTGTAATAAAACAAATTGAAAAGTAAAAAAATACATAAAAACATCACTCAACACATCGGAAGCTTCTTTTGCGCAATTTTCTTGAGTGCACTTTGTTCAAACAGTCTCGTTTTAAGCACCAGCAGTAATCTGCCATCATATGGTTATCCCATCTTCCTTGGTAGCGAGCTTCCATTGTTTTTATATCCTGGTGAAATCTTTCACCTTGTTCTTCACTTGTGTCTCCTAAATTTCCAAGAAAATTTTCTAAGTGGCTGTGTAGGTAGTGAACTTTTGTGCTCATATTACATCCAAGTGATTTGAAGTTACTGAGCATAATGTTTACCAGCTCAATATAATTTTCACTTTTGTGATTTCCTAGAAAATTTTTTATGACCTCAACAAATGACATCCAACTAATTTTTTCAATCTCATTCATTGACTCGACAAAAGCAGGATTCTTTGTAAGTTGTCTGATTTGTGGCCCCTCAAAAATACCAGCTTTAAGTTTTTCAATACTTATATGGGGCATCTTTAGTCTTAAGTAGCCGAAGCATGGTACATCATTGTCAAGGGCCTTTACAAATTGCTTCATTAGGCCTAGTTTAATTTGTAGAGGCGGTAAGATGATTTTCTCTCTTTCAACTAAAGATTCAGCAATGATGTTTTCTTTCCCAACAACCAAGTTTTCTCTCTTAGGCCACTCCTTCTTAATCCAGTGGTTTTGTCTGTCCCTGCTATCCCAGAGGCACAAGAAACAAGGATATTTTGTGTAGCCACTTTGCTGCCCAAGAGGAAAGTTCACCATTTTTAAATCTACACAAATCACCCAGCGATGTTCCTGGTATTTTATCTTCTGTAAGACCAATGCTATTGTATCGTATTCTTCTTTCATTTTAGTTGAATGAGCGATTGGTGTTGCGCCAAACCTGTTACTATTGTGAAGAAGGACACATTTTAAACTACGCTTGGAGCTATCAATAAACAAACGCCAATCACTAGCATCATATTGTGATAGTAGGCCCATTTTTTCCAAAAGACCCTTAACGTCTTAACAAAATATAAGATTGTCTTCTTGAGTAAAGAAGGGTAGCATATCCTTTTCCTTGTGCGATAAAAACTTATTTTTTTACCGCTACCGGTACCGCACCACATTTTTGTACCGGTACCGTATTTTTGTTTTTTAATCTCATTGGCCTACAATATTGAAATATACATAAAACTTATTGACAGTTTATTGAAAATAAAAGGAACACCGCAGAGTGGTTGTAAATTAGTATACTTATAGATTTATTTAACTTTGAAAATTATTTTCCGGAATATATCAAATATTAAAACAACTAATCGTAAGATGTGTCATATCTAAAAAAGTAGAGCTGTTAAATAAAAACGGCTTTCATATTTGGATTCAGCTCTTCAAATATAGTTAAAATCAGCACAAAGATTCCCGGCACCAAAAAAAACATTTTTTTTGTAGGCCTGTGTAATTAATAATTTGATATAGCATAATACTAGTAGGAAGGGAGCATATGCTACGCGGATTTTCAACTGAAAAAGCTGGTCTACAAATTGAGCGCCACCACTTTCTCCTCATATTGACATCTTACCAAAAATTCATTTTTATTGATCGACATGATGATCAACATTGATTCGTTATTCCTAGACTGACCTCGTGCGGGATACTCCGAGATCCAACTAACAATTTATGTTCATGATATATCGCTTTCGAGAGAAATAATGCTCAGTTCGATGTGGTATGTATAGAAAAACGTCCAATTTTGTGCCATGTAGCAAGTTATCCACATAGCTAGAAACTTATGGACTGCATACAATTATGTACAATGAAGTAGAAAATGCAATGATAGACCCCCATGAATGGTTGATTTGGAGATTATCAGCTTAGTCTTGGAGGTTTATTTGGTTTTTGGTTTTGTTCAGTTCCCTGCGAGCCACCGCCAGGGTGATTGGCAGGAGGTGATTACACTCCAGATTACCCTTGACCCAAAACACCTTTCCCTCCTAGCGCGGTCGGACAAACGTTATTTTATGCTTATCCCTTATCTTTTATGAGAAAAATGACAACTTAAATCTGTCTGTTTTGCTCTTAATATCTCAAATTTTATTGACATGATCTCTCCTAATTCAGTCACTATTACGTCGTATGTTCCCCAGGAGCGCGCTATCGATCTCCTTTAATTCTTTAATGCATCAGTGGTGTATTTTTCGAGTTTGAATTAAACTCTTCTAAGGACAACGTATACAGGACTTCATAGTGAAGGACCTAGATGCAATTCAATGCTGAACGACTCTTGGCAAATGAAATTAAACTTTAATAATGTGTAGTCATTATGTTTCGGAAAAAATATTTTTCTTTTCAAAATATTTACTTTACCAGCAAATCTGTAATTGAATATAAGTAGCTTAATTGATATGTTGAAATATTCAGTATTATTCGTAATAAAGGCTTCCCTTGAAGGTTATAGGAAAAATTATCATAAATTTAGGATTCATACAAAGGAAACTGAAATAATATGAAAGTTTTATCCATTTTCACTTTTTTATATTCATTTAGGCTATATTGGTAGTGTAAGGGTTCTTTAGGAGGCACACTTAATTTCTTAATTAAATCGTGTACAGTGAAAAGTATCTGCATAAAAGGTTTTATGATCAACTTACACCTATTAGTTTGATTGGATTGCTAAGAGAGCGGGAATGAGTCAGAAAGCAACAATTAAAATATAGTCATCGTGGTTTTTGTGAATTGGGTCCGGGTCTATCATCTGAAGATGTTAAAAAAATCACTAAATTCGCAATCAAACTACTTGAGATAGCATCGCTAGTTACAAATTGGAGAGGAAAAATTGTAGCAGTTTCATAATTATTTTTTTACACGAACGATAAGGGGTGTGTGGCACCTCGGCGTAACCAGCCATCGCATTTTCGCATAGCCCCGAACCAGTAGTTGAATTCAATCTAGTGCACGTTTTTCCCCTTGAAAAATGTCATTGTACCCAGGACACGTAATAGCGTTCGAAACCAGTAATACTCCATGTGTATTCATCGGTCATCTATCACAGTTCACAATAGAGTACGACTAAAATTAGCCCCCGTGGCTGATAACAAGGTAGGCCCAGTCAATCCGGGTATAGAGAACGCCACCGCTGTGGCGCGATCATGAATCTTCATAACGCACGCGCGGCATCGTGATTAAGGGAGTGAATAACGAGTGTTTATTCCCTTTCTTTAAATTTCACGATATGAAACCTAGCATAACCCGATTCCTGGGACAAACATGAATCATTGATGCGCCATGTTTCGTGATCCCAAACTGGGTTGTTACACATGAAAAGCACACACAATATGGATGGCAAAACTGCTATTGCACAACAATTACGAACATTATCGAACCCCAGTTTATTCGTCATCAAAGGTACTTATGAGGTAATATAACAGTCTCGCCATACTTTTCATGCAGTTTTTATGCCACTCTTATTGTATTATAATCCTTGCTCAAATCTTGTATCACATACATCGATTTTTATTCAAAGCTTACAATAAATTGATTCATTTCAAGCTATTTATAATTCCAGTTCCGTTTATAATGTGGAACTTTCTAATTCTTTATTTCTTTCTTATATTTTAGTGACATATAATGAGAATAGTACCCAGTGGCAATGGGTTCATTCACCACGATTCATGAAGTGTACAGAATAGATTTCATAGATACAACAAGGAAAATGTGTTAGAAAGGGATGGAGGAGAGATTGATATGGAATATTGTGATTACCTAATAGATGACGTGTCGCAATACAGTGATTTATTCTTCAGAGGATGATTTCCAGAATGAATAGAAAATCGAGGGTGTTTTCATCTAGCCTTCTATATTAGCGAAGGCTTATTTTATCTATTACGCTTACGTCTTCATAGCATCAGCAGAGTACGGCCAAGTCCGCGGGGAGTCGCGAGTCGCAGGGCGGTCTGTCGACGGACGAATCCTCCTGTGTAGACCGCCCAAGCCCTAGATAAACAACCGAGAGAGATTTTTACTTTTGCATCTCGCTAAGCTGCTCGATACAACACTACTGAAAATAAACCTTGCAAAACCATTGCATTCATTAAAGGGAGACTGCACGATAGCAAAGCAAACATCCAGCGCCCGTACATATTTAATATCGAGATTGATGATCAACCCGCGGCGACCTTTTCATGACGCGCAACGCGCAAATGCATTTCGATCCGTCGTCTCTTCTCCTCCTCTTCGCCGTCTGACGTCTCCGCTCGATTGATTGAGTGGCCACTCGCGCGACCATGCGATGCGAAAAGATTCCCCGTGTCCCTCGGACCACAACTCCGGCTCCGTCTTTCATTCCTTATCGCTCGACGATTGCGGACATTCATCATTTCGCGGGGGATGCTCCCGTGGGGCGCGCTCCTTCTGGGTTCCGCTGCTTCCTTCTCCCTTCCTCTCCCGATCCAGGGGACCGGGTGTCAAGCAAGCATCGGAACCAATATGCGAAAAACGCGTTCGGAATATCTGCGGCGCCGCAATTTGGGTTTGTAGAACGAATAGCGGGGAAATACTCGTTGAAAATATAAAGGAGAGGTGTTACTTCGCATTGATTAGGCCTCGATTTTCATGCGTTGAGTTTTGGGACGCAGCGTGAAGAGATTTAATATCTGAATTAAACAATATTCCAGGAATAATTGCTCGTTTCGTTGCAAACCGTTTGGATGAAAAGAAATCGCCACACTTTTATTGGAGATCGTGAATTAGGAGTCATTGGTAATCGAGAAGATTGCAATAGATAAATACAAATGCAAATAATGTAAGTTTGACGTTAATGACGGAAGAAATATTTTGAACCCCGCATTACATTGGTAGGCTAGAATAAAAAGAGAATTTAGGGAATATTGATTGACAGACAGTAAGATATATGTAGTACTTTTTCACTCTCGCCATTCTTGAACAAAGTAGTAGAAAAAATTACGTAAAACAATTCGAAATACCCAAAAATAACATTTTAAAAATGCCACCATTTGTGACGGGCTTTAGCGAAAGGTGTAAGACGTACCCGTAGTAATCCTCTCCCTCTTCTGTAACTGAGTCCAAGTCCGCGATCGGCGGCGCTGGCAAGGAAGTGGGGTCGGGATGCCGTGCGGCCCACTCCTTCAAAGATTCAGCTTTTTAGGATCGCCCATGCATAAACATGATCGCTCGTTTTCGCTGCCAAATGTGCCGGCGTGATTTCCGCCTTCGAGATGGCGCTCCAAGGGCGGGGAGGTGAAAATGGGGCCGATTTCTTTCGATCACGGGGAAGGACCGCTCTATCGGAGGCGGGCCATCGGTGATCATCGGTAACGATAGAAAAAAAGAGGCGGCAAAAAGAGGAGAGCCGACCATTTCTCCGAGTTAACAGCTCCTTTTAAGCAGCGTCTCTGGACTGTCAACAATATGGGGGGAGGTAGAGCAGTGAGGGATCCGTGCGGGAATCTCAACCTATTATTTACTCCTGGTTCCCGCCACTCCCCACCCTACCCCCCTTCTCCCCCATTGTTAAATCATCGATCGATTCTCCCGTTCGTGATTCGACTCGATCTTATCCCCCCTCCCCCGCCCCGTTCTCTCTATCTGAATCCGTCTTCCTAATCGGTAATCCTCTAATTAAATGCTTCGCTCCGTAACTCATTTCGTCTGCTCTTAATTAAGCGAATGGGTCCTTTCGGGCCCTGCTTGTTTTGCGAGATTCCTTCTAATGATTTGAAATCCCTCTCTCGCTTTTCCGGAGCGCCATTACTCCCTGCCGCTCTCGCAGACCCCGCTGTTGCTCCACGGGGCTCGAATCGCGCTCCTCTTATGGTTCTTATTGGTTGTCGAAAAAAATCACTCACTCGGGTTTGCTCCGTCATACCTTCCCGGCGACATCACGCTCGACGGTGACACGTGAAAGCAGGATCGAGTGTCGACAGGGCTAATTAATTTCAGTAGATGAAATACGAGCTTATTTAATCAAGGCCGAAACACGCCAATCGAACGGGAGGTAAAAAAAACTAAAAGAGGTCGACTACTAAATTCATTTGTTACTAATTACACAAGGAATTTTTTAAAAATCCGTACTAAAAGCGACGAATGAAACCACGTGGGTCTATTTTATTCGCTTTTCCGATGACGAAGGATAAATCTCGTTTCATAATTAAATTGCAACTTCGCACTCACAATTTCTTATGGACTTTTTTAATATGTGAATCTCAGACCATTATGGTTGTGAAAAAAACTGCTTGATGATATAAATTTAAATGAATTGTTGGATTGATTCCAGTCCACAGTAGTCCACATTCACTAGTAATCTCTCTTGGAGGAGGCTTGAGGAACTTGAGAAAAAATATCATGAATAATAATGATACTCAATATTTTATGAAAACATATATGAAACAAGAATTGGTTTGAAATTTTTGTTGCAATCCGCGATATATTTTTCCGGGTAAAAATAAAATACAAATGAGCATCGCAGAGCCTTTCCATAAAACATCGTTGGATGGCGTTTTTATCGGCAAGTACTAATCGGTCCGACCCACCTCGTACCCTTCGTTACTTTTCATTGAATTTTATTTTTTAACCATTTAGAACATGAAAAATGAAACGCAGAGGCGGAGGATGGGGGGGAAGGTGGTGGAGAGAGAAGAGGGAGGGAGGGGGGATGAAGGGGCAGACGGCAAAAGCAGTTGCATTAATTGACTGTCACCGTCTCCCTTTAATATCTCCGTACTTTCATTTGAAATTTTCCCCGCTCATTTGTTTCTGCGGAGCAATTTGCTCCGCCAATCCTCGCGCATTAGTGTCGCCATGCAAAGAGAGGGAGTTAAATGCGGGAAAAAATTAGGTCTCGTTAAGGCTTTTCAAACGACCCGCGGCTTGAGTGCTGCTGTCCCCTCCCCATTCAACCGTCGCTTTTTTTAATAAAAAAACCTTTTTTTGTCTTTCTCCCCTCCTTGATATTTTTATGCGGAAATATTTTTCACGATTCGTAAATCCCTGCGTGGATCTCCTCGTTCCTAAAATTCCCCTTACCCCAAAAAATCTTCCAAATACGTACTTTCCACCAGAGCCTCCCCCACCTTTAGTGGTTGGTCGACATTTCCCCTTCCGCACCCTCTCGTGCTACCCTACCTGAAAAGAGGTTTCGTTGGAAGGGGCTGGTGGTTTTTGGGGGTTTAAAACCAGAGCCAGCGTAGAGACGACCCCAAGAGAAGATGTTCCGCAATCCCCTCTTCATTTTTTCCATCTCTCGACGATCCCCCCCCCCCTATCACTTCCCCAATTCCGGAAACGTTTACTTAATTGTCCGACTCGAAATTGCCATCCTCGACGTGAATTACGCCCGTTCCCGCGGAAGCGGTTAATAAATTAATTATTTATTTCGCAGGAGCCGAGGGTTGGGAGAGAAGTATGGAGGGTGAGAAGACTGGGGAGATGTCTTCATCGCTCCGAGAGCGAAACAATGCTCTAGGGTGAAATAAAAACGCCAGAATCTCATCCCACGAAATGACCGCTCGCTGGATTTTTAAGAGATGGCCGTCTAGAGGAACGCTGCGTTGTTATTTTCTCGTATTTCAAGCTCTAAAAAAAAAAGTCTTCCTTCTATTATGGGTTTGAAATAAGGGTTGAGGGATAAGTGTGGGAACGTAAATTCGAATGGCCACCGTTAATTTTGCGTATTTTCAAAAGAGAAATATCCCATTTGCGTTTTGCGCTCTTCTACCAGATGTCATTACCAAGTTCTGCAAAAAAAGTGAGTGCTGTTAAAGGTTATAAAAAATGTCATTCCAAATCTATGTCCAAACTAAGCAGGAGTCAGTATTAAAGGGAAAAGTGGAAAGGAGAACGACTGCAATGGTATCCAAGTATGGGCCAGTGAAGTTGTTTGCCTCAAGCTTCGCGTATTCTTATTCTACCTGGAACTTGACGAGTCGCTCTAATTTATTTTTATATAAGTTAAACGACTAAAATAGTTGTTTTAAAAACTGAAAATCAACCATTTAACTCTTCTCTATGATCAAATTTTTATATTTTGAACATTTTCTCGCATTGAAAGAGTTCTTGCTATTATCACCTCTAAAATCAAACGGTCATATTATTTTTAAAGCGAGTTCATTACGGATTCTCTTCAGTAAATTCTCATAGAAAAATATGTGAAGCAAATATTCCAGGGGTGGATTTTATTTATCTTCTTAAACAATTCCTCAATTGCAAAAGAAATATTTGGCAGTTAAATTTTTAGCCCACCTTGGTACCAATAAAACATTTAAAATCCTTTCAAATGAATATTTAAAATGTTTAATGAGTTATACAGACAAGAAATGAGGTAATTATATATTTTTTAATTTAATTATCATGACGCTGGTCCACGATCTCACCCTAAGAATTAAAAAAAATTTAGATAGTTGCTTTCATCAGCCAGAAATTCTATGGAGAGAGGAAATTCTCCTCTATCATTCAGAATCACAATCAGACTAACGATCTGTGGAAATTCCTGTAAAAATGCATATTATTTTATAGCATTGTAGACATTAGGAGCTTATGTTTTAATCTAATTGATATCTTAAAGGCAATTTGGATTTCAAGCAGTGGTTTCATGCAATTCAAACATATGCCCCAGAATTCACTTGGCCTGAGACATGCCGGAGGATATACTTCGCGTTTTCGATAGATGATGTTGACAAGCTATCAACGAAACTACAGTCCAACTGCGAACGCAGCTTAACGCTGTGTTTTCGTAATCGTATCTATTAGGGTAAAACTGAATAGTCACATCTGGTCTAGGAAATTAACTGTCAGTCTAATTCTTTCGAATTCATCTAGTTCAGAAGCTTCTTAAACAGGTTCAGCAAGCAGTTGACACTATCTTCTCAACTGGTGATATATTTCTTCTGTCATTTTCTCCATTTTACCTTGCTGCATTAACTTTCTCAAATCATCCAGCATCTTTTACTCTTCCTCCGCACCCCTTCTCCCCTTCAGTCATGATTTCACACGTTCTCCAACAAACCGTCTCCACTTAACACATAGCCTATCAAGTTCGCATTTCTCTCTTGCGTTTCTTTCTTCTTCGTTTTTTTCCCTAAAATAATTAGAGAGAGTGAATTCATCCATTAAATTTATTAAAAGAAAGCAAATCCATTAATTAGAAATGATTTATGCGTCAATTGATTTTTCTCTCACTTCTCCAGGACAGAATGCACCGGTGCATTTCGTGCTGGAGAAGTCACATCGCCTTCTACCATTCTCCATGCAGAATGGAGGAAGGTGATGGAAGTGAAACTAGGAAGGGAAATACAGGGGAGACGAAAAAACACTCATTTTCCACTCAAAATTTTTATTTTTACAACCTAGGTTATAATCACGACGTGATGCCTTCAGATGAAAATTTTCCTTTGGGAGGTTTTGACGGATCAAAGCCTTTGCGACTCCTCGAATTGGAAAGAGGAGAAGGTTATTCCATTTTTTTAGCAATGAAAAATAAAATAGTGGTGTGGAATACGCTGTTTATAAAAGAGCCTATTTTTCCATATCAAAATTTTGGTACTAAATGAAGGAAGGATCAGAAAACCAATTGACAGCAGCAATTCGTTAGCACTAATCAAATGTCAATTTAAAAAGTCTATTGTACTCGTTGCCAGAACATTTCTATACAAGGTTTCCCTTTTTGTGTTCAATGATAAGAATAGTGTTCCTCATTGACAATAAATTATGGATAAATTGCCTCGAAATCATCTCCTATTCTAATTATTCTTATGTGACATATTTATATATATATATATATATTAATGTATATGCATGTATATATATGTTTATATGTATATGTATGTATGTATGTGTATATATATATATATATATATATATATAGTTTTAAAAATATAATTCCTTTCAGGGGTTGAATGGAATTGGAATTTTGCCACTTCCCAGAATGGCCCGGAGTCGATATTGTGCTTTCCAGGGTGACCTTATCTAAAGAACCAAAAATACGACCTATTCCCATATTGAAAACATTTAAACTTTAATTAAAAACTGCAATAAATGCTTAACATAATAAGAAAAATCAATCAATTATCCAAAATATCTTTAAATTCCCATGCTAATAAAGCAACTATTTTACACTAAATGAAAAATGAAGAGGCGCTTCACGGAAAGTCGTATTAGTTTTAGTTAAAACAGTTGCAATTGTTCCTATCGTCATGGTTTTTTTTGTAGCGGCTGGATTAGCTCATTGAAAAAAGTCCCAAATGATTATTTCTGATGTGAAATTGTCAGCCAAAGTATAATCACTTCGTCTACTCTAAATCAAACTTTTATGTATGAATTTTTGGGAGCGCAGATTAATACCTGTAGTTTCAAAGTTTTCATGCCCACGAAAATCCATCGCATAGATACAGACAGAAATAATTCAGAAAATGTTCGGGGACCTAAAAATGTTAATTTCTGTTGAATTTCTAAAGTCAAAATTTTTTCAAGAAATAACGTTTTCCCCTATAGATTTGGAGAAAGTGAAATGGAGGTGGCATCAGGGTTTACTAAAAGACATTACTCCAAGTTGGGTCAAAGAAAGAGTGAACTTATTGGCTGATGGAGCCTATAAAAGCCGTAGGTAAATAAGTCCTTCGCATTCAATGTGTAAACTATATTAATATTATATTTTTTAGATTATGTAAACACAGCATCGGATACAAGACTGTTTTTCAATAGATATATTAAAACATTGATGCTCATATTTCCTCTATTATGCCAACTTAAATGAAAAGCAATAGACGCTCAATGGAAAGTCACAAATTTTGAAGGAAACGGAAGGCAAGGGATCATTCAAGCGGATATTAGCCAATGAAGTTGAAAATCGTGGCAATACGGAATAATTCGAAAATAGGCACTGGGAGTGGTATCGGACGCCATCAAACAAGATGAAAGTGAGCCAGAGGAGAAAGCCTACGGCGAAGGAATCTTTGATCACGGATAAGGTGATGGCAAAAGAAGAAAGAAGACAGGAACAGTGAAGAACTGACGTAGGGGGAAAGCATTATAAAAAATACAAAATGCCAACGGGTTAGAAAGGTGAGAAAGGGTCATTTGCAATCAGGCAAATTTGAAATTATTAATGAGAACGTGAAGCGAATGGATGGAGATTCGTAGGTTAATGAATGCATTATTCGAAGAAAAAGACTTCATTGATGATGGCGATAATGAAATCAACATACTCGGAGATAAACTGGATGTTTACGAGCAAGCATGATACGAGTAATCGACGAAGTGCCATCCAAAATGATAGAAAAAAATTGAATTATTTGTAGAAAATAATCTGTACTTTATTTGAAGAAGTAAAAATACCGATGTCTGTAATTATGAAGGTCACCGTTTCCATAGCGAGAAAGGAAAGGGTAGACGCTCGTACAACCAGTGTTACTGCCCACTCACCGAGTTTTAAGACCGAAATAACCTGCAGAAAATAGGGCAGGACATTTTCAAAGCGCCTCAGTGGAGATCAGTTTTCCTTTAGCATTAGCAGATGCCCAAGAGAGGCTGTTCTTGATCGCGGACTTCATTGGTGAGAGAAAACAACTGCCAATGGCAGATAATCGTAATTCCAGTCCAAGTGTCACAACGTTTTCCCCAGAATCAGTACAGGAATTAATAAAATATTTGATTAGGTCGAAATGAAGCGTAACGAAGAAAAATGACAGAGATAGAAGGAAGCTGTAGTCAAGAACGGTGTGCAGGTGCAGGGTAAACAGATAAGCAAATTGCGGCTAGTATACGACACGGTTGTGTTTTAGAGGCGCTGTATAGGGAAGAAAGCCCGAAAAGGATATAGGTCTTTGTGGAGAACGGCATCGAAAAGAACTACCATATGTAGATTAAAGAAAAGGGAGATGCCAAGGGAAGATACTTTTAAAAATAAAACTAGCAAAGAAACCTCTTGAGTAATGCAATAGAATTGTGATATACTGGTTGAAGAATAGAAGAGGTATGAGGGAGATAGTCGATCGAATATGGAATTCATAGAATATTTCCTATCAGAAAAATGAATGTGTGCTGCAATGGCGGTGGCCTGGGCAGGAAACTGTTCATAAAAATCCACATCGATTTTCCATTCACCTTATTATAAGGAAATCTACCGCTTAAGGTAGGTTTTGGACCAACACAACTACCAATTAAATATCTTGCGACTCCAAAGATAACACGATCGAGCAACATACTCTACATCAGGTCCCTCTTCATCTCCGTGTACTTCCTCCCTTTATCCCGTCCAACATCCCTATTCTGTTCCTGCCCTTACCTCGCTTGCCCAACATTCTCCCCTCTATTACCCTCTTCAACATTCCACTGCCGATCAATACGCCCTTCATCCATTTTTCCTGCCTCCATAGGATTTCTCCCAACAAACCCCTCACCTCACCCACCATCCCTAGTATTTCGTCATTTGTTTTCCTCTCGGTACATTTTACCTTCTCCATTCTTCTCCACACCCACATTTCAAAAGCCTCCAATCTACTTATATCGCTCTACTTCAGTGACCACGTTTCCGAGCCGTACGCTACGCTAAATATCAAAATTTTAACAAGTCTTTTCTTAACATCCTTACTCAACGTTCTTGTCATCAACTCCTTCCTCCTTGTGAAAGACTTTTCCTAGCGCAATTATTCTCCTAGCGTCCCTACCACTTTGACCGTGTTGCTCCAAAACACTTCCGAGACGTAAACTGTTCTACCTGCTCTATTTTTTGCCCTCCTTTAATATTTAGCATAGCCTTTTCCTTTCGGGAAAATCGCATAGCCTTTGTTTCATTAATATTTTGATGATTGAGGCCCAGACGAAAAAAGCAGGAGAAAAAAATCTTAAAATAAATATAAATACAATTCTATCAAAGGATTATAAAAAATATGATAGGCAAGCCGAGTCACTAATGAAGAAGACAGAACTAAATTGACTTAAATAAAAAAACAGCTGTATAAGGGTTAAGAAACGTTTTGAAATTTTTACAAGACATGGCAAAAGGCATTGTACACGTTCTGAGGGAGAATATTATGCTGAAGAACTTGATAAAATGAGTCATTTAAAGTAAGAAATGAAGAGGAAGGTAGCCCACAGATGGAATGAACAGGGTACGGGATATCTTTGATGGCTGCTTTAAACGAATCCTCTGATATCTGTGATGATAATGTGTGACTCATTGCCTGGTTTATTCGCCACCCTCTGGAAATAAAAACTGCTCGGAGTGTGGGAATCTCACAAAATATCCATGTCGCATTAAGTGCGATGACATGCTTAGCACCGTCTGTTTTGTGTGGGCCCGGGAATATTTTAAAGTTTCCGGGTGGAATTAATCATGCCCGCTAATTAATTACTTTTTTTGCGAAATGAAAAATGCACAGTCCCCCAGATAGTAATTAATTACGTGACGAAAATATCAAAAGGATCCATCCAAAGGCTTCTGCCTTGTTGTATTAAAAGAAATCCTTTCAGGTGCTCGTCAGTCTGAAGGGAGGACGAGAGCGCCATCTTAAAATAAAAAAGAGCCACGGACATCCCCGAACCAGTTCCTCGGTTAAATCATTGGTAGTGGATCAACGTTAAAACTACTCCCTTCTCCCACTTCCCCCCGACCTCAGCAAGTCATTACCAACACGCTACCGACATTTCTCTCGTATCGATCGCTTGAAACGAACCGAAAAAAAAACTTTTTAATCTTTATCTCCTGCGTGTTAACGAAAGTTCATGCTCAAGCTTCATAGGTTTTTTTATCCCAGCCCAAAAAAGGTAACCTAATTAACCGCATTATCTCCAGTCGATCGAAGACTGTTTCGCCCTCGCTCCATCGCTTCTTCCAACTACGCCCGTTCAACCATCGCTACTGCTCCCTCCATCCAGAAGATGATAAAATAACGACATGGAAAAAAAAGATCAGGAATGAATAAATAACGCACCAAATTCGGCTGTTCAATCTCTCACATCTATTATCCGAAGGCTCATAAATCCAAGACGACGAGGCAACCGACAGCCCTCCGGTGGTCCACCCAGCAGCCCCGGCCGAAACCTCACTCCACCCTGACAGCCATATTCCACTCTTCTCCCCCCCGATGCCTCGCCCCCTCACCTCCGCCCACCACCCTTCCTTCATTGAACCTTCCCCCACGTGTGCGCGCCTCAACAAGCCCCAATCAGCCGACTAGGAATGGATAAATAGTCGGTATCTGCGCGCTCACGTGTTTAGGTTCAGACGGGCGGATTGCTGGGTTGGGGTCTGGAGGGCGGGGATGCGATTTTCCGTGGAAACATGATTTAAGCGCCATTCTCTCCGAGGACGACAAGAGTTCCTTCCTCGAAAAGAGCGGCCCGCCTCTTCCGCAGGCGAAATCCCCTTCGGCGGCTCCCCACCACGCGGCGGCGGCGGCAGAAGCAAGGCCCATGTCGATGTAAACGCATCACCTGGGCCATCGGCTTTCTCCGCAAACCTCCCTCTCCCGCCCCTTCCCATCCTCCCACTCCCGTTCGCCTCCTCTCTTTCCACCTTCTTCCTCAACCCACTCTCCTTTCCCATTTCGGAATTTTAGCTTCCCTTTCGGTTATCCCTCACAACGGTTGTCTCCTAATTTTGTGGCCGAAGCAACACGAGTAGACAGACACCTCATAAGGTCTACAGTTAATTTTCGCCAGGCAACTTTTTTCCATTGACCCACGTCCTGTAACTGATACCATATTTGCTGCGTTGTATTTCCGATGATTCTTTTCAATACTTCCCTTATTACTGATGGCGTGCAGTGATGAGTGAATCGAATCCGTAAATCGCTTTTCTCTCGATCTTTTTTTACATCCCCATAATCTTTTCAACTCTACCCTGATTTCATGTGCTATATCTTTAATTTTATATTTTTAATGCAGGAATGGCCGCTCTCAAGCAGAGCCACCAGCAGTTTTTCGTGGCTTAATAAAATTTAGTAATCACCCCCGTATGCATGAAAGTGGCGTTTCACGTCGTATTCCTAGGGTTTATAAAATTTATTTCACGAATTTTATAGGGTAATCTCATTGAACCGATATCATTCATTTTGTTTGAAATTCTCCCTCAAGCCAGTTTTTTTTGCATAGCATGAAGAAAAGTGCTCTGAATATGTGATACCGCGGGTTTGATAATACTAAGTGAGTGCCATCTTTGCTCTCTACCAAAATTATGAAATGTTCGTATTATTTCATGGACTACCTTAAAAAAAAATCCGCGAGAAACGCCACTCATTTCAAAGTTGAAGGTTGAAGTTGATCCCTGCGCCTGAACGCATACAGCTGTACTTTCGCTCTCACTCCCAAGTACATCCCATTCCATTCCCACTCTTCCCCACCCCGACCTCTCATTATCCCCCCTTCACTTCCTCTTTCGACCACTTTCCGTCTCACCCCACCTACCCTGTTGTACTTCCACCTACCTCTGCTGCACCTCCGCGCAGATCACTCCCTTACCCCTACCCCCATAAACCCCCCTCCACCCGTCAGTTCTCCCTCTCGTTGCATCGGGAGCAGATTAGAAAGGGATAGCGCGCGCTCTCGATCGCTGAGGGAGCATCGGCTGAGGACGACTTGAATACCCGTCTAGTCAGCCCCCCTCCTCCTTAAAGGGAGAGCGAGAGGGTTGGTATTGGGAAGGAGACAGACTCGTCCTTGAGAACGAGTCCTTACCCCCTTCCCTCCCCCCAACTCGCTCCTCCCCTCCCACTCCCCCGACCGAAGAGCAGCCAGCAACCACTCTCCTCCTCCGCCACCCTCATGAATTATTCCACCTCTTTCTGGTTTTTTCCCCTTCCGGCCAGCACGCAAAGCGCTCGCCGGGATGTGGGGCTGACGGGAGCAGGAGGGCCCGCGATCTGTGGGGGAGGGAATGGGGGTGGGGGAGAAGGAGGAGGGATGAGAGGGGCGCTCGGTTGGCGCTGAAGGGACGTGTTTAACGCGAATTGCCACCGGTGCCGCGATCTCCAGGCGACAGTGAACATTTTCTATCGCGCGCCTCAACCCGAGGCGTTTTCACATACGATATTTAAAATAAGTATTCAAATCAATTCGGATAATGATAAATATGAGATTGAAAATGTTCACTGCGACGTTGTCCTTTAAATTTCCAAGCGCGATGTGCCGTATTGATGTTTTTTTAAGAAATCCTGAGATATTTCTGACATGGTTAACGAAAAAAAGATATCAGAATGCTGCCAAATGCACAGGAATGGCTACCAGGACGAATGATAACGATTTCGATAGTTGTACAAGTTTCCGTCAACTCTCTTGGAGCTGCCGATTTATCCAGGGGACAATTATTAATAGTCAGTAAACATCCTCGGATGTATTTGCAAGATTTTTCCTATGTCTATCCTTCCTTGTTTCGTGTCAAATTTACTCAATGGATAACATCAATGATTTCTCCTATGGCCGCCCAAGAGGTCAAATGATAGAATGCTGTAACCGAGATGATAATTTTCAACAGACACTGAAGCCATGTAGGAATTTCTCTCTGACAACGAAGTATCAAAATGCGTTCTATGGTAAAAGCCTGATGCTTTCAGTACCATGTGATGAATGGATGCACTCGTGGAATAAAAAAAATGTGAAAATATGGCTTTAAAACACAAAATATGCCCTAGAGCATTAAAGGCTCATTTTACAAAGCATGCTTTGAGCCACAGGACACTGTTAGCTTGGGAGTTATGAACTTTTCAGTGAGAGGAGTCACTCGACTCAAATGAACATTTAAAAAAATGCTTCATTATTAATTGGAATGTTTGAAAGTGAGACAAATCACTTTAGAGTTTCGTTCTTCAAGTCCCTTTAGAGCAGAAAGAATTTTCTCGTGAAACATGCGACCCAAAATGTGTAAAAAAACTTATTTCGAAACTCTGCGTAAATATTCTTTAGCACTCAAAATAACTGAAATATTGATTTTGATTCATAGATGTTACTTTTCATTAAAGTGCATGTATGAGCACGAGTGTCCATATTGAATCACATGACAATACATTTGAATCAGTCGAGTTAACTCTCATATTTTTAGGCACTTCAGTATCTTACCTGTTCATTAACAGACTACGAAAAGGTTGTGCCACAGAGAATTATATATAGAAATAAATAAATAAATAAATATATACATATAATAGATATATATAGCGTTCTGTTTCGAAGATATTTATTTCCCATTCAAATGCTTTCGTTAGGTTTCAAAACAAATAGGTATTATTTTAGTCACCCTTTAATCATTTATTCAAAAGGATATTTAAAATCACATTGAGTTCTATTTTCCCCCATACTCGGATTTCGGAAACCTAATGCATACCCTTTTTATGGCCGTTAGATTAAGTTGTTACTATGTGCGTCATCGCATTCCGACGATCATTCATTCATTCTCCTCGCGTCACCGAATTTCGCTATCTTTTATTTCAGACTTATTTTTCGGACCCTATTTCGCCCAGTCACATTCTCGCTGTCTTCATCCCCCACCCCTTCCACCACTCGCTTTCGCCTCCTCACTCCTTCCGCGGCCTCGCCACCCCCGGCCTCCCTTACCCCGCCCCCCCCATCGAACGCCTCCCTCACTCCACAGTACGCCCTCTCCACCTGCCCTCGTCTTAAAGCTCTTCAACAACCCAAACACGAATTTCACTCCCCCTTTCCTCAGCAAGACTGGTTGCACTGATATGCACGCTGTAATTTATATCACGTGCACATGGCAATCTCAGGAGTAGTCGAAATTCCAAGGGCGTGCAGGAAAAATGATGAGAGTGTTCGAATTAGAATCGCCATAGAGCAGGGACGGATCTAGAAATTTCCCGAGGGATGGAAGAGGATCACATCCACATCGACATCTTGCGCTGCAAACTCCCATGAGGGTGTGTGGCAGGGGATGAAAAACGGCACCATCCGTTAGAAAAATCGATGATTAGTAATTAAAAGCATTCGGAAAATTCAAGTTGTACGTTGAGTTTCCTACCGTAGTAGTCACGAATCCTGCGAGGGAGCAGAGGGTTCCTTACTATATCGATCGCTTTGGCAGTCAATATCCGTCTTCTACAGTGTGTGAAACCTTAACCGCGTGAAACTTCGCAATGTGGTCTCGCCGACCAGAGTGCTAATACGGTGCTGTCCTCGAATGACTAGTTCATGTTTTTATCTAAAAGTTTGAGTTGTGCATCTAACCTTCGCGATTTCAATGTCTCCCAACTGAAGCCATCCAAAAATAATGTCACGCTTTCTGTACTTTCACAGTAATTCCTCACGAAAGGGTAAACTTTTCTCTTTCCCTATCTTGTTCAAATCTGAAAATAAATCTTTCTGTTCAAGGTCCCCAAGCCTTTGACATGTAATCAGAGTGAGGTTTAAATAACGCGAAATGTCCTAAAATATTTTATTATAATATTTCCCCACTATTTTCTTGATGAACCACCGTTTTCTTAATTCAGCTCCGCTCACTCGTTTAGGTGGAAAATATATGTGATGTTTGTCCGTGAGTACTTGCCTAAATGATTAACATGGGTTACAACTTGTCACTAAAACCTTTGAATTGTTACTAAACCGTTGCAGCATATGTAACTCCTGCCTAAAAACTTATTCATTTATTTAATATCCCCCCGTAAGACCATCGCAACGCAGACATTTTGCAGAAACAAACACCCAAGCCCTAGTTGGGGGAAAAACGCAGGGGAGAATCAAACCCGTGCCTTCTTTTACAGTAGGCAAGCGCATTCCCCGGCCCCTCGCTGAGCTTTGTTTGGATTTACACACGAACCGTGGGAAAATTAAATAATAAAGGGCAGAAGAGTCCATTAAATGAAGAACACAATGCATTTTTCCACTGCTCTTTATTTTCGTACTACTAGTTTCAACGCTTAGACGTCATCATCAGGTACGAATTAGTCAAGTTGCCCAAAACTAATTTGTACCTGATGATGACGCCTTAGCGTCGAAACTAGTAGTACGAAAATAAAGAGCAGTGGAAAAATACATTGTGTTCTTCATTTAATGAACATGAACTTCCACAAAGTTGAGCCTGAAACAATTGAATCCGGCAGAAGAGTCGTTATGTTGCATTAATAAGGCCTTTTCTAGAATCATCATCATCAGCATGGGTCGTCTGCTTCTAAATCAGGTTTGACGACCATTTGCCACTTTCTCCACCACTACATCCTTTCCTCTGACATTCTCCACATTTCATAGTGCAGCGCATTCCTCTTTCCAAGTCGTCCAGCATCTTAATTCCTCCTCTCTCCTCCGTTTCTTCTCTCCTCAAACACGCCCTCAATAAAGCTCTTTGACAAACAGTCTCCTCTTAGCACATGCCATTTCCAGCTCGCCTCTTCTCTTCCTCACTGTGCCCATTAGCGTTGCCTTTTCCTTAATTTTTTTCAAACCCTCATCATCCCTTACCCTATCATTCCAGCTGATCTTCCTCATCCGCCTCCACATCAAATTCTCAAAATCTTCAATCTGCTTTTTCCTCAGTTCTCTTCAATATCCACGTCCCTGCATAGAGTCAAAATGCACTCAGTGCAAGGCTCTTCCTTAGGGACCTAGGCTCTTCCTTGAATCTAAGTTAGGAATACACGGAAAGTGATCGGGATCTATCCGAGGAAGTGCTTAGAAAGAACTAGTCATTAGATGAGTTAAAAGAAGCTGCGCTAGATTCGACAGACCATAGTTACGAAAGAATTTAAGTGTGACGGGATAACATCTAAGTGTGATCGTATCTTAACAACTCCCTCCGTCCCTGCAAGCTTAAACATACATTGTCTGCTCCAAGATTGCGCTGCGGAGCAGTGTTTCTGTGCGTGTGTCGTGCGCCCATTGTTTACGCCGGAGCTCCGCGTCACTGCCGCTCGCATTAAACCACGAAGCCACAGCGTCAAGACTTTTTGTAACCATATGATTTCACGTTTCCCTTCATTCGCACCGCTATAAAAAACTGCCGGTTGAGACGACCTTGCCTACCCACTTCCTCGGACGAGATGAGGAGCGTAGAAAAGATACGTATTCACATTACGAATGAATGAAAGTGCCCTCTTTTAGTCGGTATAAACAGAAACGGATGCCCACAATAAGCGTAATTGAATAGAATCCCAGTGATAAACGGAGCGGAAGGCACTTCCAGTATTCAATTTTTCCTTCCAATCCCCAACGGACTACATGCGTACTTACCTTCATATCACTTGGAAAATCTTCTGAACGGGCAATAGCCACTGTATCCGCTTTATCTCAAAACTCCATACGTTCAGCGTCAATTTCATCGTGAAATAAATCGTCTCAATTTATTGTCAAAGTTTTAGCACTTTTCATTTTCTATCAAATTATTCATAACTTTCCACTGTATTTATTCTCTAATTCCCAATGCTTTCGCTCCTTTTTGCCACAAAACTGCCCATGCTCTTCTTACTATGTGAGTTAGAGATGATAAATTTACTCAGGTAAAAACGCAATCACCTTCCTCGTTTAATCTCGAATGGACAAAGCTAAAACAAAAATATTGCTTCAATATGAACATAATATTCTTCCAGAATACTACTCTCTAATTTCTCATAATTTATATTTCTCATAATATTCTCAACCCCCTTTCCAGTATTTTCATTCTCAGAAAATTAATCGATTTTAGTTCTTGAAATAGTTGTCAGTTAGGAACTATACGAGTAACAATAAGAAATAACTCGTATATTATGACTGATAGCTAAGACGTATCTATCCGTACCTTCGAAATTCATTTGAGTTTTGATATTACACTGATGTCTTAATATAGTATATCTAACCGTTTATTAACAATAACTAAAACTTAATGGAATAAGTATATAGTGTGTCCCAAACTTGCGCACTCGTAGGTTGTACCTCTCTCTATTCCTTTCATTATTCACCTCGCTTGCTTTAACTAGAAATCATTTATCAGTCCCTCATACTGTAACTCGTCTGCTGGTTATTTCGAATACCAGGAATAAGAAGAATGCATCAGCCGTGAGACCGATGACATCTAAGGAAAAACTCTTTGAGCAACAGAATAACGTATATGGAACGACGGAATGAACCTGTGGTCCAGCAATTCCTTCTTCAAACAACCGGTTTTAAACACCAAGCTGATTGAATAATCTTGGTGATGGACCGCGTCCTAAAGCTCTGAATAATCTGAGACCTTAAATGTGCCACAAATGATTCATTATACGATTTAATAGCTTAACGGTTGGAAATGAGGGAATATCAAACATTCAGTTTTAATCAGCGTCTTCAGTTTTGAAAATAAATTATGAGGGAGACTAAAAATATTCGTTTTGTTTCCGCGTCTACCTTCTGTTGTATTTTTATCACGATCTCCTATGAATTGGCTATCTTTTTGTTTTCCTCAATCCCGTTTTATTCCCCTCGAATTTAAGTTTTTTGATTAAATATAATTATTGCACCAGCAACTACTTCATGACATTTAAAAGAAAGCAAGGAAATTTTTCCTGGGATATCGAATATTCAATGACACATGGGAAGGATGTAAATAGGTTAAAAAGAACATCTACTAAGCAACCCGTAATTGTATTTAACAAGTTTGGAGTTATTACGTAGACATCCAGATCAACCTCAATCTATTTTTGTATGCTCTGGGAAAGATAAACTGGAATTAAACTATTTTTGTTTCATTTACTAAATTTTATAATAAAATCTAACGAAAAGTTAATTGATGATGATCAATCCAATAGGTACTTCAATTCATCAACTAAAAAGTATATTAAAAAAATAATCATGACCTTTTTATCCCTTAATGCCCTTATGCGTAAATTTTATTTATCATCAAGGGCTTAGTACCGAATTATCACCATCCTCACCAATCACACCAAACTTCGGGTTGTTTACTTAGGTTTCCAACACTTTTACTCGTGGATTCAAATTTCGCATCCAGTACTTTCGTAGGAATTGAAGTGGTATTTTGGTATTGCGGGAATACAGAAGAGGACTCTTTCCAAACGATCGTAGCAGCAACATCGAGAAATCAAACACGAATCTTAAGTTTGGATTCTAATCCACGAGATCAATTAAGGTGACGTGCGCCATCAAGTTGATTGATCTCGAGAATCGAGATCGAAACTTGAATGCCTACCGTGATTTCAACGAAGACTTTTTCAACGTTTTAGGTTTTGTGGAGAATTACAGAGATACTTCATTCAATCAACCGTGAGACGTTTCTGCAGTGTTCTAAATCGCTGTTCCATGCACAGTACATCCTTTCATTCCGGATTCCGCGCCTATAATATGCTACCATACCTTCTTCACTTGGTTGGCCATTCCTTTGAATTAAGTTACGTAATCGATAACCATCGACAAGAAGTGCGTTACCGCCAATGTGCGCTCCTAACTCCTTGTGTCTTGACCCCCACTGACTGCCTTCCTCATGACGGGCGCTTGAATGATGATGATGGGGGCGGAGGAGGCGCGGGATGGGGTATAGAGGATCGCGGGGTAGGAGAAACCGCATTCAATACCCTAGCACTCCGAGTCCTGTTGAATTCGATCGTCACCTCCGTTCTCGTCGCCTCTCGCCACGTCGTTGAAGATTCCATCTCCACCCACAGGGCCCACCCCCTTCCTCCAACTCCTTCCCTCCCTCTCTCTTCGGCGAGACGACCCCTCTCTCCTCTCTCTCTCTCTCTCTCTCTCACTCTCTCTCTCACTCTCTCTCTCACTCTCTCTCTCTCACTCTCTCTCTCTCTCCTCTTACCCCTCTCCCGCTTGCCAGGTGTGAACTCTGCGGTTCGCCTTTTCTTACTATTTTTCTCTCCGGCGAGTTCCATATTTTCGCGCGGGTCGTTTCCTCTGTTTGTTTTGCTGGTGTGAGGCAGAGTGGATTGGGGGAGGAGGATAGAGATGAAGGGAAGGAGAGGGTGTGGGGGGCCGTTCTTCTCCCGCGGTCGCCAAATGAGCGAGCAAGTGGGGGCGTGGGTGGGCGTCAGAAGCGAAGGAGGGAGAGCGATCCTCTCGGTCGATTTCCGCGAATTGTGCGCTCGTTACCCCCGTCGTCGTTCTTTTTTCCCTCGCCCCCTCCCCTCTGCTCCCACCCCGCGGAGAAGGAGTGAGTGGATCTCGGAGATGAGAAGTTTAATAGGAGAACGTCTCGTGAGAGGTGTGTGGGGGTGGGGGGAGGTTCAACACCTGACGCGTATATTGTGGGGAGGAAAAGAGAAGGATCGAAGGAAAGTGAACTTAAGCTTCTCCATCTCCCCGCTTCTCCCCAGGAGAAATCGAACAATGTTTAATCGGAGGTCTACTTGATTGGGCATACCTACAAATTATTACGGAATTTCATAAGCCTTGACTCATTTTGCGTTGTTGTCAGCAACAAAGCTTTGAAATTAACTCCAATACTATCACTAACAAATATTTTTATTATATATATATCCATATAACTTTTGAACGGCACAACAGAACACAGAATAAAACAGATAACATGTAAAAGAACACTCACATTGTAGATTATTTGAGCTTTCGGCCTACTCCGAAGCCTTCTTCAGGTCAGACTGCTGTTCTTTTACGTATTATCTGTTTTATTCCGTGTTCTATATCTATATATATATATATATATATCTTTGAAATTGACGCTCACCGGCGACGCACAAACATACAAACACAGGGATACAAAATATTTAACACACAGAAACATAAAGGAAGAACACTCACAGTATGTATTGACGTTTCAATGGCCCGACCGCATATATTATATATATATATATATATATATATAATAGCAGAATCATAAGAATATATATATATAATGCAGAAAATAGGAATGGATTGGAGGGACAGGAGACTGATCCGCAACCTGTACATGTCTCAGACTGCTCAGGTGCGAGTGGGGAACGGAGAGTCCGGATGGGCAGTGTTAGGAAGAGGTGTAAGGCAGGGTTGCCCATTGTCACCGGTACTGTTCGACGTATATGTGGAGGAAATGATTAAAGAGGCATGGGAAGAACTGGAGGTAGGAATGAAAGTCGGAGGGGAATTCGTAAAATCGGTTAGGTTTGCTGATGACCAAGCATTAGTTGCTCAGTCAGCCAAAGGGTTGCAAGCATTGTTGAGTGAATTGGAGGCTCAGTGCGATAAATATAGCATGAGAAGAAAAGACTCGTAAAAACTCTGGTATGGAGCGTAGCTATGTACGGCGCGGAAACGTGGTCGCTGAAGCAGGAGGATAGACGTAGATTGGAGGCTTTTGAAATGTGGGTGTGGAGAAGAATGGAGAAGGTGAAATGGACCGAAAGGAAAACAAATGAGGAAGTACTAGAAATGGTGGGGGAGGAGAGGGGTTTGTTGAGAGAAATCCTATGGAGGTAGGAAAAATGGATGAAAGGCGTATTGAGCGGTAGTGGTATGTTGAAGAGGGTAATAGAGGGGAAGGGAATGTTGGGCAAGCGAGGTAAGGGTAGGAACAGGATAGGGTTGTTGGACGGGATGAAGGGAGGAAAGAAGTACACCGAGATGAAGAGGGACCTGATATAGATTAGTTTGCTAGGTGGGGAGTCACAAAATGTTTATTTGATAGTTGTGTCTATCCAAAAACCTACCTTAACCGGTAGATTACCTAAAAAAAAAATATATATATATATATAAATATATATATATATATATATATATATATAAACACAATAATAAACCCGAAGGTCGGTTTAGTAGGTGATGGCAGAGTTCACCCAGTACTAAGCCCGCCGGCGTGTGAATATTCACACATCAGGGTAGGGGAGGCCAGTTCCTTCCCCTGTGCCGGTTATGGTTTCCCAGAAATATCTGATATCCGCATCTGGTAAAAACCACATAGCTTGGGTGGAGCTGCAGGTGCCCAGATTGCTTTGCCTGGGACCCTCCGGTCAGTAGTCCAACGCTCGCTCTAGCCCCTGGAGTACCGCAACCCACTATATTTTATAGGTTTCCCCCGTATTTGAAAAACCCCAACCCCCTCATCCCTTACCCTTTTCTCATGGTGCTTCACCTCCTGCCACACACCTTTTTGGTGGCCTGCAGGGTATTGATGTAGATGTGGCAAAATTAAGGTGCTTTGCCAGCGTCTTAAAAAAATGATTTCTCTTTCAAGGATGCAAATAAATGTAATAAGCTTGAAACAGCGTCAAAAATGCATTAAATTAAAATATTTTACACTAATCCTTTTCATTGAAACGCTTCACCCTAAGCAGAGGCTGAAGGGGGTCGGGATGGTGCGGTGGCTTAATGCACTGGTTTCTCACTGGTTTCTCCGGGTTCCAAACCCGGTGTTGGTTGAATAGTTCAGTGGTATTGTGATCCCTACTTGGAGTGCAACGCGGAGAGCAGCACTTCAAGCGAGTACGCCGTCCGTCGGATGGGGCGTTAAATTCTGGACTCTTTGGCGTGTCTCGTTAAGACTAGACTGATGGCGGCACAGTGTTTTTCTCCACCCATTCTTCTCCCATTCCCTTGATATTCTATTCCAACCGAATTACCCTTCTATCCCTTATGGAGTAAATGACCTTCAGCTGTCTATTACCTCCGATAATAACTATTACAGGGGCTGAATTATGGTGGTGTTAGATGACGGCGGTATGTATACCTGTTACCCTGACTAGACAAATTTCCATAGGATGACGGAGACTTTTATGCTAGATAACTAAAATTTTACTTTTCCCTGTCGTTTCTGTCCGTCACTATCACTACTTATATTTGTCATTGCTTCTCATTATTCATCAACTTTTTCATGCTGTGTTAATTGTGTGCCTATATGCAAATACCTTTTAACTATGGATGCGTTGAAAATCATTTACAGGAGCCGTTTAGGGTCATTAACTACCGCAAGTGTGGAGCATATTAATGTTGAACATTAACATTTGTCAGAATGAACAGCATTTAGATAAGTCTATAGAATTATCAAAATCAGCTAAATGTATTTTTTCAAATAGATTAAGGACATTTTTATAAGCACGTTTAACCTCATATACGTACGTAAAAATTGGTTATCGAAAACCACTACTTCCCGTCCATAATAAAAAAGCGTGGGGTTCATTTCAAGTTGAAATATCCAGAGATTTGAATTTTTCGTCTCTCGCGAGGACAATGATTTTAGGGCTTAGTTTGTTTTGCCACTAGCCGTGGCAATCATTCAGTATATCATAGAAGTTAACGCGAGGGCTAGCAGTGTGACGGTCCGTTCATCAAGCCAATTTGTTTGATGCGAAATGCATTCCAAGGGTTGAGGGAACGCCGACGCCCTTTCTCCTCCTTCACCCCTTCGCCATACTGGAACAGTCCTTTATTTGAGACCAATGTCAACTGTGAACCGGTTGTAATCAAGTAATTAATTCCATTCTCGTCCATCCCTTCGCCCTCCCTGACACCACCCCATCACCCTCTACAAGCATCGGGCAATTGGAGGAAAGGTCCCCTATCTCGGAGCGAACTCAGCAACTGCAAGTGTACCCTGAAAACCACCTACCAACGGGGCACGGATATGGTTCAAGGGCCAGTGCAATGTGATATGGGTAATGGGAGAGAACGTCTCAAGTGATTTATTGAGGGGCAGGGCATCTAAATTTGTTGCTATGATGCTACCTCGGGAAAAATTAGTTCTTAAACGTATAGCTTCTTTTACACGGACTTTAATTATATTTCCTATAATCTTGTAGATTAACATATGTTGGATTATGAACAAATTAATTAAACTTAAGAAGTGTATCCAAAGCTATTATTGATTATATTTTAATCACTCGAAAAAGATTTTAAGGTGTAACTTTGAGGAAATCATACTTCGTACTCATATGAAAGAAGAGAAAGCACTGGATTGTTCCTCAATAGTTATTTATGAATATAACGTAAACATATGTGACAATTAACCAGCGTTTGTCTCCTCTGCAACATGGTCAGATGTAAATCTTCCGTTTTCTACCTATCCAGATCTGCAGTCATAAAAGTTCCATTTTCTCCCGTTTATTCCCAATTTTTAAAGAATTGGAGACCGTCGTAGGCACGTTAAATCCCCTTGACGTCAGAAATTAGGCTTCAGTTGGCTGTTCCCGTGTTCTTTCTGGACGGTCCCGGTCAACGCATTCCCTCTGTTCCGTTTTCGCCCCCGTTCCGCTCATCCGCTCCGCAGTGGAAACTAATCTGGGGGAACTCTCCTGAAATTTCGGCCGTGATACTACATGCCGTTCCGTTTAAGTGGGACGACGGAACGTGATCACTCGAAAAGGTCCTCCTCCTACCCCTTGCCCAGATAGGTTGGGACATGCCGAAGGAACAATGGCCCAGGTGATTGGAAAAGTTTCTCCGCAAGAGTTACGAAGAACGGATAATTCGAACAACTTTTGTCCCGGGGGAGAGGGAGATGTCATCGTCGCACCTACCACGTCCTCCGTCGGAGACGCGGAATCAAAATATGCGAGCCGTGATCCCAGTTTGAAGATCGGGGAATTTTTTTAAGTGACGAGTGCACAAAGGATTCAGACTCAACGAAAAAAAATCTGATGGGAATTACATTTTTTTCGGCGACATGTCTCATGCATTGTTCTAGGGCGAGAGGTCGGAATAGGAAATCAAAGTCCGGAAACTCTCGATTAGATTTTGAGGACATCGATCGAGGAGTAGGGCATGTCTGAGCATTGGCGTTGGAATTTTTCCGAAACAGCGGGGACGCTCGAAATTCGAAGACACGAGAACGCGATTATTGGACAAATTGGGGCGAAGAGAAAAAGTCCCTCCCCTAACCCCTCCCCTTCCCCCCTCCGCCCCGCTTCTTTTTTCCCGTCGTGTCCGATGCAATCGCGGAAATGTTCGCCGGAGATCGATTATACGCTGAAATTTCCCTTCGAAGCTATTAACCTTTCACGAAAAATTCATCTCGATTTGCGATCCACGGAGAGCGAACGGTAATAATGACGCTCTTTTGGTTTCTTTTTTACTCCGGCGCGAATAAAATTCAGTAATCCCTCGTAATTTCCTCGCTTTTGCCTAAAAATGAAATTACCCGTGAATTCAATTCCTTACATAAAATATGATATTAAGCGTCCATCATGGAGGTCGAACGAAATCATTAACCTTTAGTGGCCCTAATTTTTACGGGGCAGCTAATCTCTTGAGTATCAGCAACTCAAAATTCCAACGTTATAAGAAGCATGAAATTCAGGAAGAGCTCTGCAGGAAACTGCAGCTAGTTATATAGTTTTTTCTCCGAGGTCTTAGTTCTTGGTGCAGTGCTTGGGGTATAGCTATTGGTTTTCACGTGAGTCTATTTTGAAATGACCAGCGGAGTATATTTTAATGATAGAAAAAGTGAACTCAAATTTTTTTGTTGAAAAAGTATCACATTAAATACACCCCTCTGTTGTCAAGCATTTATGCATGAGGACATTCGAGCACCGACTTCGACGCTTAAAATACGATCGTCGTATCTATGAATCGAAAGAGTGATGCACTGCGCACCCCCTTGCGCCACCCTCTGGGCCGTTAAATCATGAGGAGGGTCGGGAACATTTGAGGGATGCCGCGCGGCAAACTTCAGAGGGAGTAGATCCATCGGGGGGTCGAACCCGATACCTTCTTCGTGCAGCCACGCAGGCGCCACCTTTCTTCGTTTTATTTCATTCATTTTTTTTGCGGGTCCGAATGCGCATAACGCATTAATGGCCGTCGCACGCAACGGTCACCCCAAGTCCCCTCCGCACCCCCAAACACCCCGGCCACCCCCTCTCATCCCCCGCTCCTCACCTTCGCCGCCGTCCGACCTCCCGACTGAATTGATTTTCCCGTCCCCCGGCACTACATGTGGCCTCCACACAAAAAAAAGAAGACGAGCATCGCGCACGGTGCGGTCGCACCCGTGCGCGATGCATTGCGCCCTCGTGAAACACGTTCGCCCCTATTTAAAAAAAAAGTTCAAGTGTTTTTTTATCATCCTTCCTTCCTCCCCTCTTCCCTTATTTCTCTTTTCGTGCTCACCAAAGCGGTTGAAAATCGTATACACAACTCCGCTCCGTGGAGAATAAACGAACGAGACGAGTTATATGACCGACGGCCATTAAATAAATGATCGGTATCCCTCTCCTATTTATGATAGGTTTTGAACTGTTCCTAATGGATGGGCACGTAAAGACCGCTTTCCTGAGAAAACTTTCATAGTGTCTCCTATTTTCTCGAGCGTCACCCAAAAAAATCGTTCTTCATCCCCACACACCTTCCACAATAGTTCAATCACATCATCCAAAAAAATATACATTAATTCTAACCTCGTTTTCTCTGTCAAATTTTCCGGAAAGTTTGCCGCTAACAATATTTGTTGATTTCTATTTTCATAGTCTTAATTTGAAGCAATAATTTGCGTGAAGATTATTTTGAATTTAATGGGTGAAGGTGAAAGTAGAACAACGGTTACACTTCTTGATAGAAAAACGAAATATGCCTTCGTTTCGATAATTTTGAAAAGAATATGATAGTATATTTTAAACGAAGTTAATGGGAATATTGAAGAAAACAGGGCAATACATACTCATGAGATAAATACCTTATTCGAAATATCTACGCGAAAAACACCTGAGAAAATTTGGAGGAACGGAGTAGTTAATTACTGATGGGAGAATGGGTGAGGTACGTCCATATCCCCCCTACTTAATCGCCAAGAAAAATTTGGAGAGAAAGGCGTCGGAAATAACAGCAGTGGGTTTATTAATAGTTAGACTATTTCTCAGATTGTAGTATACAATTGTAGTACAAGTGTAGTTTCTACAATTGTAGCATAATCTTCCTCATATATGAAGTAAGATCTGGTGATTTCCCGGCGTATTTGCTTGGTGAAGTTTTCTCGGGTCTTCCACCGGGTCAGAGGTTTCATGTTGGCCTACGTGGAACCCCTGACCCGGTGGAAGATCCGAGAAAACTTCACCATTCATCGTATATGAAATACAAATAATTAAGACAATAATACAGCGCACAATTAAATACAATCCTTATTTTTCCTATGGTCAAATTATTTTCATAATATACAATAGTAGTATATATTAAAAATGTATGCGTGGAATACTCATCCTGGTCCTGTTAAGCCAGTCAGTTCCGGCTTGACAGCAGGTGCCACGTAGAAAAAAAAAGAGAGCTTAAAGTGTATGCAATTATAAGCCTACATATATTGCGTCACGTTTAAAGGATTAATATTGAGAAAATAAGAAATGATAATAGTTTTGACAACAATTAGAACCACTTTTAAATGTCTTCTGCTGATCCAAAGATCGTGGACTCAAACGTCGCTACTGCCACTGAATACTCCCACATAAACTAAGTAACTTGATTTTCTGAGGCCGAGAACGTGTAACGGGGAATCCGGGGAAAATAATTGGGGCTATGAACT
The DNA here is from genome assembly GCA_037158775.1 of Hetaerina titia. Taxonomy (NCBI): domain Eukaryota; kingdom Metazoa; phylum Arthropoda; class Insecta; order Odonata; family Calopterygidae; genus Hetaerina; species Hetaerina titia. Next base: position 129,854,430 of record CM073768.1, read on the forward strand.
TGTGGAAAGTGATTTAGGCTGAATGTGTGAATTTCACTGGTGCTACAAGCGGTATACTCTACTTTCACCAATCAATTCAACTTAAGGTTTGAGGACAGCTACATTTAAAATATTCCCCAACCTTATTAATAATCTACACTCAACTGTCTTCGCTCCCTTAGAAATTTTCACATCCGCTCCTGATACGGGTAATTAGAGTAAATGTTAATTTGACACCGCGAGATAAAGAGGTAAATTAAATTATAAATAATAATTAGGAATGTGGTGGAGCGAGAGCATATATTTTCCGAATTCAGAGAATTAGGACAATGTACGTACTGTGGGCAATGAACTTTCGCATACATGAGTTAAGGTAGTCTAAAGATAAGGATAGAGTATAAATGAAGAAGAACGGTTTGAGGGTAAGTCAGAAGATTAGGGGAGAAGTTTTGAAGTAAAAAGTGAAATTATAAGTTGGAAGACAAAATGAATTGAGGAATTTGTGGTTCATTAGCGATGTGATAGAAAGGGATGTTGTTAAATGCACGAGCAGATATCGAAATCAAATATCATGGTTTTTCCAAGGTAATAATTTTGGGATTAATTATTTAATCCAGAGGAATAACGCTAAAACTTTGTGCACACTTAAATATAGTTACATATTTTGAGTAATATGTTACTGTTTATGTTACCTGGATGCATTGGAATATGTGGTAGGCAGATGGCCCTGTTTTCAAATGATGGTGTCACTGGGAAAAAGGGGAGGAACAGGAACAAGGCGAATTGCTTCCGACGCTCGCGATCCCGGTTCGAGTCCCAACCGTTTCGGATGCTTCAGGATGAGTGTGATATTACTACATGTGTGCCGTGCATGAACTTAAAACAATGGCTTACCGTTGCTTTTTAGTCAAGAATATTAAAAAAAATTGGAAAATGGTAACACGTTATCTAATGTTTCCCGCATAGTATGGCGGAGAAAATACCTGGGAGTTATTTCCTCCACTTATCCTTCTTGCTCAAATTCCTCACATATCTCTTGGCCACTGAGACCCGCTGTCCTAATATGATGCTAATAGTCATGGCAGTCGTCCCAGGTGAAAAAAACTGTATGATTTTTGGCATATGTCAGTCAAATCTGACATTGAAAATATCTGCCATCTGTCTAACCTTTCATGTTTTTCTAAATGATAATTTTATAACGGAGGAAACGGTTTCAGAATTGATTTTTTGGGAGTTATCCATCACGGAGACAATGAAAAAACAAAGAATTTAGTCCACTTCATGATATATTATCTTCAAATGTTCTGTCAAATAATATGATATATTATCTTCAAATGCGTTGCGACGCAATCCGGGTCGTATTTATCAAAATCATTGAGTATGTTTAATAGTTTTTTTTAATTGTTTCCGTGATAATCTTCATAGTTTTCTAGAGTCTCACTATATTTGCAAAGGTAAGGAATATTCACGTAAAAAAATTCAGTACATGTTTCTCTTTTTTTCATCCATTTCTTTGTCTCTACAAATTTGCGTCTTTTATAAAATTGGTTTAGTTTTAATTGTTTGCCCCGAAGATTCTATTAAGCATTAGCGAAGCATTGGGGAGGAGAAATGTTGGAAATAAAAGAATAGTAACTTAGTGATTCCACAGAAAATTTATTTCGATACGACCCGGGTTTCGACTTTCAACGTCATCTTCAGGTAAAGATAACGTTGAACGTCGAAACCCGGGTCATATCGAAATAAATTTTCTGTGGAATCACTAAGTTACTACTTTTTCATTTCCAATATGAATTGATTCCATAAAGGTACGCCGGAAACTACAAATTATAAAGGAGAAATGTTGTTTTGAGATGGTCTTATTTTTTGACCGACAGTCTAAAAATTGCGGAGGACATCACGTGGTCATGAAGAAAAAAATTGCAAGCTCTATTTTCTTTGCAAATAATCGTTATGTCTCAGGCGGCGAAATCATAATGAAGCACGGATTTATTCTGCAGTTTCGCATTGAAGCTACAATATGGCAAACAACATCGGAAAACGGGGGAAATTTCGGCCATCTCTTTTGGAAATTCAGACGGGAACGTCAGTTTTGACGCATAACACTTATGACTCCGACGTACGTGTGCCAATGAACGGCATGTGCGACAGGTGATGCAGTGCAGTAGTCGCGGTGCTCAAGAGTGGCGACAAGATGAAATACCGGCGCGGCTCAAATCCCCGAATAACACAACAAGGAGCGTCAGATCCCCCATTCAAAAATCCAGCAAGCCAAACACTTATTCCCCTAACATTCATCCATTCCTCCACTCAGAATTTCGGCAGGCGCAGCAAATAAATTTCTCTGCTATGGAGGCCACAAAGCTAGGGATCAGTCAAGTATTTTAGAGCTAAAAGCAGAGGATACAAGGTAGGTGTCCAAAAAAAACATTCACCGAGGCTTAAAATCCGTTTGTGACCCGAGGCTTGCAAAACAAAGTACCGAGGAAAAGAGCGAGCCGACAGCAGGAATTCTTTATATTTTTTCCTGCGGCGTGGCCCAAGGGCGCACCCAGGGAACATCCCAGAAAGAAAGAGAGAGAGGGAGTGGGGCGAACCCTCAACATGTTTCGTAAGTCGTTCCTCTTCCGCGCAAAAAGCCGGGATTTAGCATACAATGGCCCATCTGTGATGGGATGGGCAGCTCAGAGGCCTAGCCAGTCGACTCCTTCGGTCCCGCCCAGTCGACTTCTCAAGAAAACCAAACCCCAGGGACGAAACTATGAACAAAGAATGGATTGCAAGAACCCATCGCAAGCCGGAACTCATTGGGAAACTCGTCAATGACTCCTTATTTACTACCATAAAAGAGTTTTTGGTTGTGTCATGGTCTAAAACCACGGTCTAACGTCACTAAGTCATGAACCTGATGGTTTGAGGCTCTTCTTTGTGAAAATTCATGATTACTGAATAAATAAACTTGGTATTTTTTCACACAAAAACTTTATAATACTACCGTTTCGACGCATAGGCGACATCAGACAGGCGTCTGGTGGACCTGATGATGTCACATATGGTCTGATGTTTTGGTGTGTAAAAATACCGACTTTATTTATTCGGTGGTCACTACGCTACAATTAAAATTGGTTTCTGCGGTAGTTTCACTAAAAACCTTCTCTGGATGGTTAATATGAAGTTGCTTTGAGAGAAATTTACACTTGTTCCTCTGACTTTTCACTATTTAGCATATGCCCACGCCTAAATTAAAACATCGCCGCCTTCATGAATAGAGACGAAACGTTCTTCATGAAACTTCGATTTTTAGTTCCATTTTGTAATCCAGCCCAAAACTTTTAGAATTCAGAGAAGGAACGGAAAACAAGCAAAGACACGTGCCTAGGTCCGTTATTTTTTGCTTATGCACTTGGAGAATATTAATAGTGATGGTAGTCTCCGCTGATGAATGAAGAATAAATTTGAAATCATACATTGGTACTTTTATTTCAGCCTTTATGAAACAGTCTGAATCCTCCACCAAACCGTGGTGTTTTATCCACTATGTTCCTTCTTGTTGATGAAAGACAAAGGCAGAGTAATCTTGAAATTGAAAAAAGTTACCAATATTAAATCTCAAAGCTTTTCTTTTGCTTTTAAATATTTCAATAATTACAGAAAGATCTGCCGGAAACGGGACCAGATGATATTGAAAGATGTATATTTTATTTGCACACTTTTTCTCGAGAGATAAAATGAATCCAAATGTTCCTTTGCCCTCGCGTCGTAAGGGACCACACGAAGGAGTCGTGCAATCTCGCGCGCCCCCTCTCCTCTCTTCTCTCCGTCCTTCCCTCCCCCCTTGCCCCTTGTGGCAAATCTTCCGTTCCGTCGGGATGCTCCCCTCTCCCTCCGAGAGCCCTCGGCGTTCCCCGAGGTGTGGGGACACGAGAGCAGGATGCAGACACAGATTCGTCGCGAAATGGATCGCGTCCAAGTGGCCGTCGAGGACGGCGTGGCTGTGGGAAATGACTGCGGATACGCTTTGCAGGAAACCTATCCGAATATGCAAATATGCAATACGTCTCGCAGTTTCCGCTCCAACATTTCCTCTCTCTCCGAGTTGAGAAACTGTTTAAGCTCGAAGTCACTTTTAGTTGCCTGGATCTTCGGAAGGGAAGCGCTTTAAAATATACGGAATGGAAATGCTTTTATTCTGGCACCGCAGTAGTTTAAATTCACATTATCATGTCCGCTGCTGCGTGCCCGCTCATTCTATTTCGTGACGCATGTTGTCTGCAGCCATGGATTATTGCGGTTGATGCCATTTCGTTAACTCTTTCCGGTTCCGGAATCACCACGCCCATTATAAATGATTGCGCTAAAATATACCATTTTTCAATCTCTCGCATGACCTGACAAGAATTTCAGCCTTGATGTTACTGCGTTAAAATATTTCATTCGCTCTGGAAGCGAATGTGAAAATTCACATTTTTTCTCTTTCAAGGCTTTCATAATGGTATGGTAACTGAAATTTTTCTTGTTTTCAACAGACCACGTAATCGAATGAGTTCTCCAGTCAGGGAATAAATTAGGATTATTTAGTTTTGGGATTCCATTATTATTTTGAATAGCTGAGAGAAGGAATTCCAAATGAAATGAATTTTGAATAATTCTCTGAGCAAAGTTCAGTGACAATAAAAATAGTGAAAAAATATGTATTCCTGAATGTACTAAATTTTCCTGAAACTAGACGGCCTCCTGGAAATAGAACAAAGGAAATCCACCCCGACAGATTTTCCAATTGTTTAGTGTTACTGTGATAAGTGAAGGGGTCAAATGACAAAACAATTAATCTGAAAAGTAATAAGTAAACTTTAAAGAGAAATATCAAACGAAAAAGAATCATTCCGTTTCTAGAGAATCAAAAGAAGCGGAGAGTAACAATTTGGGGTGGGCTCTTCGAAGCTCTTCTTTTTTGACGCCTAAACGAGAGGGAGGAAGAGTGAGAAGGAATATGAAAATAAACCGGTCGTCAAACTAACCACCGCTCTTCTCCCGCCGTAAAAACTACTCAGGGGAGTGCGGTTAAGATGGACGAAAAGTAATATTTCCCCGAATGCACCGTCAGAAGAGCTGAAACAATTTTTTGAAACGCCGAGAGAGAGAGAGAGAGAGAGGGAGATGGCTTTAGGAGTCGAACGAATAAATTGAAGGCACGAACTATCCGGTCGCCGATTAACACCCTTTCGTCATGCAAAGGGATGGACGTACAGGGCCGGCTGCCTCCCACCTCCTCTGCACCCTCCCACCAGCTCCCCTTACGCCTCGTCTCCCCTTCCCCGACTCACCCCTCCAAACAACCCCGGCCCGACGACGGTCGCCACAGCAACGGCAGGCGGCGACTCCCCGCTCATCGCCGTGATTACCGAAAATGGCCCGACCGGGTCAGCACCCCAACCCCCTTCTCCCCGTCCGCCCCCCTTTCCGCACCGGCTGCCGCCCTATTTAAAGCGGCGGCTGACTAAGGACCGCCGTGCAAAGCACGTGTGTGTATGTGTGCACAAAAGCAGTGTTTGGTCGAAAGTTCATGTGTGCAAATACCTTTCTCCCTTTGCCCCCCGTTATTTCGTTCCGTCCACCTCCTATCCTTCTCCCCTCCAATCAATCTCAATTTCAAATATCAAATTAAAGTAATCGCCATGCTAACATCCTAATCTAAAGGAATATTTTGTTTACCTTGACGTGAGTGGTCACTATGAATGCATCAGTGCCAAGAGCTAAATGTTCTTATTGCAAACACGTCAATGTCTGAAACATTTGCTTTTAAAAGAATTTATCTCAGCTGTTTCTGGAGCTGTTCCTCTACTGTGGCATAAATTAATACGATTGGACCTAACCGTAAAAATACTTGTGCATGCGTTCAAACGCTTGGCCTTGTTTCTTAATCTTTATCACTTCTATAGTATAATTAGGTTTCTCCATGTCTAAAACATCTCCTCGCAAAGCTGTCTTCCTCTCTTGTGGTTTTTATCATAACTCCACTTTCATGTCTATAATTGTATTCAATTTTCAGTCGAAGCGCATCCTAATAAATAGTGTAATTCACAAATTATTATATACTTATCCTGTTTGGGAAATCATTGTTTTGTTTATATATATATATATTATTTATTAATAATGTGGGTGTGGAGAAAAATGGACAAAGTGAAATGGACCGAAAGGAAAACAAATGAGGAAGTACTAGTTGGGTGAGGAGAGGGGTTGGTTGGGAGAAATCGTATGGAGGCAGGCAAAATGGATGAAGGGCGTATTGATCGGCAGTGGGATGTTGGAGACTGTAATAGAGGGGAGAATGTTAGGCAAACGAGGACAGGGCAGGAACAGGATAGGGATAGTGTGACCAGTTGGCGAGAAGGGTTGAAATGACACGAAGATTGACGGATTAAATATAGGCTTAATCTCTTATGCAAATTTAAGGCGTGTCTCTTTGGTGAAGATGGCAAAAATAAGATTTCCAGCTTCATCGTACTAAGTTAAGAAAGGTGATGAATATAAGATCGAAGAGATAAACTGACAGCCATAAAATACGAATTTATTCCCTTATGTGCGATAACATACCAAGTGATCAAATTCGCCAGGGGACGATATGCTAAACTAGTTATCTTACTTTGCAACAATTTTTGTATGCAACTCTAATAATATTAAAGTCATTAGGTACAAGCTGGTTTATACGTTTAGATTATAATTAAATAACTAATAATATAGCGGTTGTAAATCTGTTTTAAGCCACACATATCATGCGTCTGGCTAAAACTCTTATATTAATTTTGACATATAGCTAATATGTGAATTTTTCACCCCTTGTGTGAATTTATCCCCTGGCGCACTCATTGAAGGTTCCTTCCATGGTACATTTTGGATTTAAAATGAACGCATTACTGGAAATCGTTCAATTCCTGATCTATGTATTCGCTTTAGGGGAACTGAGTTATTTCCGGGTCGTTCCTTTCCAGACTCTTGAAACCTGACTTCGACTTAAAAAATATTTACTTACCGTCAAAAGGAACTTGGATTTCTGTGAGGGAACTTTGGATCTCCTTCCTTCTCTGCCGCTCCCACCCACATTCGCTCCTTTTTCAACTTCTTTCTCCTCTATTTTCCCCTCTCCTTATCTTTCTCGAGGGATGGACACCACCCCCCGCCCCCCTCCTCAATGGCTTACACGAATGGAAATGCTGAAATGCACAAAGCGTCTGTCGCGCCGTCAAGAGTTCGAGCTGAGTTACAGTTTGTTCTTTGATGCTTTGTCCGTTTTGTGTTGACTCGATCAAACGGGTGAAAAAATATTTTATATTGAAACACGCGGGTTTCGTGCCTTTCACTCCCTCCCCCCGCTCCCGGATTAGTGATCTGCTTACTCCCTTACTCAGTGACCAAGTGTATTGGGACTTACAAGTGAATTATAATTTCTAATATTATGCCCCAAAATGTATCATTCTGTCTCAAAATTTGGAAGCGCTTGGAATATAATTACCTTTAATTTTTTCTCATTCTTGTTCCTGCAACATGCCATTCCCTTCTTCCGAATTCTTTCCATTAAATCGAATATGCTTTTCACGAAAACAAACTTTAAAACTTATCACTTTGCAGACTTATTTATTATTATTAATAAAAATATTTCTTTTATATCAAAATGTATATACATATGTATTATATATGTGTATATTCAAATAATATTTTTAATGCTATGCCACTTAGATTGCGAAACGTAATTAATATATCCCTGGAAATGGTATCATTCGTGCGCAACATTTCTGTAAAATGGAACAATCCAAACTGTAGTTCCTTGCTCAACAGAATTTAATACATTTCCGTGATTTACAATGCCAGCACACAAAAGATATTGTTTAGCCTGGTAAATGAATTTGTAATATTGTTGCCAAAACATCAACGAAGACAATCAACATTAATGGCTATATATGTACTATTCCATGGATGAAGGTGAATCAGGAAAACTTAATTCATATCAGAAATGTCAGACTATATCTTCGTCACAACTGAAAGTGGAACTGCAATATAGAAGAATCGTTTCTTAAAACTTTAAGAAGGCTAATTATTTCATCAAACTAATATTTAACATTTTACTGTAGGAAATGGCAGCAATTTTATATCATGGAAACTTTATTCCAACCCTACAGATTATTTAATATTCTGAAGAATCGCTCTACATTTCTCTCAAATGAATGTTCATAAGGCAACAAATTAGGAATATTAACTACCCCATACTTTTTTTGTAGAAGTTGTGAAGCTCAAGTAACCTAAATGCATATGCTCATAAAATTTAACCCAAACTTAGATTTGTTGACAGCACATAGGCATGCCTTAATATGAAGCAATTGCTAAATGCTAATGCTAAATGATAATATGCTAGTCAGAAACATTACACAAATTTCTATAGCTGATAGAATATAAAACATGGACTAATGAATTGGAAAACATACGTGAGTAGAGTTCATAACTATTATCTCTCTGATTGAAAATCTTGAAGTTGAGAGTAAATTCGAAATACAATAATGCAGTTTCTAGCTCAAAAGGCATTTAAGTCTACCAAGACTTGTTAACAGATCACCAATGTCTCGCTTTTAATCAAAGTTGTATTTTATACTCACAAGAGACTAAACGATATACTCAACTTTATGATTTGATTGCAGTACCCCGTCATTTTATCGTTCAACCAGAAAATAATCACTTTGAAAAATATGAGAATGATCATAATAATTTTGAAGTAATTAAGACTCCAAATATATTTACAGCTAGCGGACAAAATGTTGAAGACGTGAGATAGGTAAGACCGCCTAGCTGTTTCCCAGATCTTAACTTTACACTGGCGCAGTTTGGAGGTTGGAGACAGAGTTGACATTGAACAATTGAAAATACGTAATATCCGCTCAGCGAAAAGAACATGAACGGTGATTTATTGCCATGGAAGGCAAAATGTTTTGTTAACCCGTAGTGTTCTCGTTAGGACTTATCCAGCAAAGAACAAATGGGAATCCATTTCAATATGCAATCATTCCAGGTTTCTTTGAGAAGAGGAGTCGACTGCCAGCAAGTTTAAGGGTATCTGTGTGTGAATACAAAATGTTCCACTCTAATTATTAGGATCTCCTCAGCCTGCAAGGTGGTGAGGAAGGGAGGAGGCCAAGCAGAAGAAGACGCCGAAGGGTCGACTAGGGAGCCGAGGGTACACTTTGAATATTGTTTTCTCCTCGGCGTTCCTTTCTCGGAAGGGATTTTTATTCTCCCCCTCTCTTTTAAGATAGCACCCCCTCCTACCCCCCCGAAGGGTTTTTCTCTTCTCCTTCCGGGAAGGAGTGGTACCAGAGGGACACAGATGAGGGTGGCGGGAAGGGACCTGAGGGGGGGGGGGAGCGCGCACGTTATTATCCGCCTCCCCTCCCCTGTTTGCATGCCCCGCCTTTCGTGTCCGAAAAAGGGCACCGTGCTTCTCTCTTTCTCCCCTGAAATACTCACCCTCCCTCTCTCTGACCTACCTGTTTACATCCCCTTGTTTACCTAGCCAAAAAACGACGCCCGAAGTTTTTTCTTTGGCCTTTTTACCGCTTTGCTTGGCACTGGGGTAACTGACGGGAGCCGAAGGAGGTGGAGAAACGGAAGCGAGAGAGAAGCCGTCTTTCGGAAAGGAATTCCTGGCTGGGAAGACGACGGCGTGCTGTCATTCGCTGAAATCAGAGCGCGCTGCAGATAGGATTGCCGTGGACGGAAAAAAATTGAGTTGTGCACTCCGTTCTGATTCTATGAAAATATCTGTCGGGAATGCCGGAGACCTGAGGAGCACTTAACCGATAAGGATTTGGGAGCAAGTCACTGCACTGTGACCTTTTCAGCAGATGCGTGACCCCATCTTTCTTAAGATAACATTTTTTGTGCCATTCGTGCGAACCGTCGCCGTCTCGGTCGCAATGAGTTTCTTTGCTCTAAAACGTTCTTTTTTATTCTTTTAATTTCATCATTTTCGCCGCAAGTCTGTATCCGATGACGTCACTTGATTGAATTTTGGATTGATTGCAGATTGCTGCGATCGTCAAATCTGCAAAGATTTACTTTATATCTTTGTCACCCCTCCTTCCGTACCACACTGTCGCCAACGATTTTCTCATGCTCTCATTTAATTCGTGAATATGCAAATTCCAGCATTTCTTGTTCTGGATGTAATTTTCTCAAATATGAGAGAAACTTGGAGATGAAGGAGTGACGTAGTGAGAATACAGTTGTCGGAATGTATATGGTATAGGTGGCCGTTAGTCTTCGAATTAAGGAGTAAATCGTTTTTGTCACGAAATTCGGTAGTTTTTCCGAGCATGTGATTAAGGATCAAATAAAAATCGCTCCCCAGGGGCAATCGTTTCAGGCAAAAGTCACTTTTTGTAAGTTCCAGTGAAATACCCTCTTTTAAGGTCGTTCTATCTTCTTGAAACATTATTTCCAATTGATTATCTTGCTCTGATAATTGCCTGAAATAAAAAAATCCGAAAATGTCCATACGTTGAAAGTCGATTCAACTCTCTAAACATTGCACTGCATCTAATACTTTTAACAATGAATAACCAGACTCCCATTTCCTATTGATGAGTAACCGAGTAATATAATTTATAATTGAGGTGATTTGAGTTTCTTGAATTGTTTACCACCATATTTTACTTCATCTTTACATCCAATTAAGTGCAATCATGCAACTAAAAATTTTAAAGAAGGAAATATGATTAATTTTATTCTCACTGTGTCCATTTAGTTGAAGAAACAAAAACGATTTAATGATTTCTTTGATTTTTAAGGGCTACAATTTCTCTGGACGCCTGTTCTTTCTAACCTAACACGTCTCTCTACATATACACGTCCTCTCTTTTCTCTTTGCTTATAAAATACTCTTCTGCAGGTTAAGATACATCATTTTCCTTACGCCAGGGTAAATGCTCCTACACGAGTAGTCTTGCCTTGCCTTGTCCTTCGTTTGAAGCTATTTCCACGTCGATTTCCATGCCACTTCGTCATGGTTCTCAGGGATTTGACATTTACCCGTTGGTGATGCTCCATTTCTGTTGCTCTTGAGATCTGACGTTATCAATTTTTCCTCTAAATTCGCGCATCATAGGCTCTAGTCCAGATAATATTGGAAGGTTTCGCTGATGATGCCTTTGCATCTCGTATCAACTGATAATATTCTATTGCTACGTGGTGATATGATACACAGCACCTTTATGTCATGTATAATTTCCTGTCTACTCTCGAAGAGTGAAGTTGGCAACTTGAGCTGTTGTATAAAAAACGCAACAGTTTCTACAATAATGTGATTTTTAATCCGACTCCAATAGTTGTAAATTCTCCCCGTGTTTCCTTGGCCACCGACACTGATGTTTAAATCGTTGTCGAAGTCAATTGTAACTCAATTTAACATTCACTTGTACAGCAGAGTGAAAGTAAAGCAACCGTGGGAAATCTAAGTTTCTGCTTGATTCTCTCAAAAGAATAGACCTACTTATTCTTATAAACCTGGTAGTGAACGGATTTGGATGCAAGGACATCGGTGTGCACACGCTCGAATAATCCAGGGGTATGCATGCGGAGTGGTGGTGGATTGAAATTTATGTGCTTGAATTGACCTCCCGCGTTTCATTTGGTACAGTTACCCATTTGCAGATCCATGAAACATTCACGAACCTTCGTACGGAGTGATTTGTGCTAGAAGCGGAATGCAAAACCTATCCGGAATAAACGTTATACGAGAAGTACCAGTTTCAAGCTCACCGTTAAAAATGATTGCAATTATAAAGTTTGAAACATTTTATTTTGGTCACAAAATGGCCATACATGTCATTGAACACAAGAATTACACCTGACACTAGTTGGCCATCAATATTATCGCACGGCGATTTATACCTGATATTCGTAATATATATAGATGGTTAATGTGTCCATCAACCAGTCCATAAAAAATAATGAATCGGAGAAACAGAGGGAAGCTGAGAATAATGGTGTAGAAACAGTGGAGTCGTTGGCTACTCAAATGCTTCTTCGGATTTCACCCCACTCCGCCTACTCTTTTCACATAAAGAGAGAGAGGATCGCGATTTCGTGCAAGATCTGAAATGGGAACGAAATTTCTCGTAAGTCACGCGACCAGGTCGACTTCTCGTCGCTGGCGTCTCGTACACGACTTCCGGAATCAAAAGCGCGTTCTCTCTCCTATTCTTCGATCTATTCTTCGGAGAGATTAATGGCGGTCTTGTCATCCGGGATTCTCCGTAAAAAGTCTCAATTCTCTCCGACATTTTGACGCCATTTCTACATGTTGATTTCATCAGAAATCCTCCGTGCTAGCTTACGAACTAGTTCTTTGCGCAAATATTGCGGTAAGAAGTAAAAGAAACTGTTTTTTTCCTATCTTACCCTTTCATCCATTCCATCCCTTTAAAAAGAGAGCTCTCTTTTTCTGAAAGCGTCACTTTTAACTTTTCAAAAGAGCCTCATTATTCGTATAGCAATTACGCATTGCAATTGTTTAATGTGTACACCTTATACAATTAAAACGGTATTATTGGTGAAGGAGTTCTAGGAGTAGATTTTTCACACAGCTTGCTAGCAAACCAACCTTCTGTTTGACTACTGGGGGTGTATGAACTTGATTCGGATGTTTTTTTCATATACTATACACCTATAAATCACAGTTTCAAATATACCAATGGAAAATGGGATTGGCTCGGTGACAAATGCTGAGACCAGTTGGAAGAGTTCCATTGCCAAAAAGGGTAAATATGTTTCTTCTACAACATTCATTCCACTTAGATATTTAATTAAGGAGATTAAAGTTTCGCTCACCTTCTTCCAGATGCAATATTAGAAGGCACCACTCCGCGCCCCTTGAAAGGTATGCAGAAGTGACAAACAAAAGCTCTTCTTGCCTCTCCCACTGCCCCAAATTACTTATTTCAGATGCGGTACAGGTAAAGTAGCAGAATAGATACAACTATTACAGTAAGCCTAAACCTTTTGAAAGTGTAGGAACCCTAGGTTACTATTTTAAACGCATAGACGTCATCGACTTCAGGTAAAAAATCTGCCAAAATATTGTACCTGAAAATTACGTTAATACATTGGTGCGGAACATTGACATTAAAAATATAAGAAGTTATTAAGGAAAAGCTCTTTGACTTTACTATCACGTTAATGACTCTAAAACTGAGTGTCTAGCACGTAGTTATATTTGTAGACTCTTCCGGGCGAATCCTCTGAAAGTATCCTTGTAAGGATACATTCACCATATTCCAACATGGGTACATTGGGAGCGTACGCGTTTTTAAATTGGCTCTCAATTCGGAATGGAGAAAGTAATAGATTCCGTACTGCAGTAGACACTTGACAACTAGGGAATACCGAGTTTCGTTCATTCGCCGCCCGGGCGCGAGCGTCATCCATCTTCCTCCAACTCCAATTACCCACTCATAACTCGTGATGAGCGGTGCGCTCATTCGCCTCCGGAGAATATTCAAATATGACCGCATACGGGATTGGATTGAGGGAATTGCTCTCCGAGCTCCCGACCTACCGACGCCTCCCATCAACTCTCGCTTCGTCCCCCGCCACATCCGTCGAAGAGCCCTCGAGGCGCAACGCCTCGTGCTCCCACCGAATCGCACACATCCCGAAATTCGCGAATCGAAGGATCATGATTCGTCTGGGGTGGAGGGGTGAGCGAGTTTAAAGGCCTTAAGGAAGGAAAGATGAGCCTCCCCCCTCACACTCTCTTTCTCCTTCCGTTATTGGAAGCCGAGGATTTTTGCCCGAGGGGGATGTATGGTAAGAAATGGAAAACGGTTTTCTTCGCCCGCCTGCAAGAGAGGTTTCTCGTCTCGCGTTAGCGCCCTCGGTACAAACTAACAGCGTTGGCGGGCATCTGGATATGTTTCGCACCTCCATCTTATCCACCCGCTCCCCTCTATCTCTTTTTTCCTTTCCCCAGTCCAACCCCACGCTTCTTGTTTCGTGTCCACTTCCGAAGCGGACGACCCCCCGAGCGCTTTCCCAATTTCGCCGCCGCGCCAATTCAATCTCCCGCCGACCATCCATCCTTCCCCTCCCACCTCCCCCCATACCTCACTTTTCTCCTCCTTAGTTCATGGTGCTGGTGCCACGCCAAACTCTCCTTTCCTCCGCCTGCCCCTCCTCCCATCTCCTCCTCCACTTCCCGCGCTAATGCTCCTACACGGAGGGATTTGGCTGCCAAAAGGAAATGCCTCCTTCGCACGCCAAACTGCAGCACCCTCCTACTCTCTTTTGAGCGCCGGGGAAACCATTCCAATCTCGCCTCCTTTTCGGACTCTCGTCGGTGTTATGTGCTCCGCATCTCTCTCTCTCTCCCCCCCCCCGCCTCCTCTGTGCCTTCGTGGCCTCGGGGACCTTCGTTCCTCATCGACTCGAGGAGGAGGCTCGCAGTCAGTCTTCGAGCGAGAGGAGGGAAAAAAAGAACCCCCATTTGTATTCGGAATCGTATTGTTTCGGCACCTGAATCCATTAGCATCCAGTGGTGTTCCGTAATCTTCCCGGATACACTCCCCTCCCACTCTCATATTCTCTCCCATTCCATCGTTGGCTTGTTCGGAACGAGTTCATGAGCCTCTGAATTGGGACCATTTCGGTTTGGGCTCCTGAAAAATATCCGTTACGTCACTGTTAAGGTCACGAGGGAAGGGGGGGGGAGAAAGGGAGAGACCATATATTTGGCCGAAATTGGAACCGTCTCACGACCCCCCGAACATGTAACTTGGAAGAGGATGAAGAAAATAGGGGAGAGAATTAGAGCAGGTAGTTTGTAGTGTATCGTTTGGAGAATTGCTTTCCAAAGTGGAGAAGGCCTGAAGCCACTCTGAAAAAGTCAATCTCGATTCGTCGCCAAATAATTTAATTTCACCACTGCACACTAATATTTCAAGTTTTGCGTTTCGAAAGAAATGAGCAATTTCCAAGGGAATGTACGTTAAGGGATTCGGCTTTCGGTGAAGCGTGAAACTTCAAATCAAGGTGCTGGAAATATCTAGTATCGATTTAATATAGAACTGAGTACGTAGACGCTTGGTGGACTGGTATTGGGAAAATTAAACCGTGGGAGTGAGAAAATACTTCATGAAAATATGTATGTGTATACAACGTAATTTTCCGTTGAAGTGGACGCCTCCAGCTGTATGAGCGGGAGGGGAACATGGATCCTCTGGAATTTCGGTCCTATAATAATCAAAACACTTATTTAATTTTTTTACGGGAGCTAATCAAATTTACTTTGAATAATGTGTGCTAGAAGAAAATGACATGCCTGAAATTGGAAAAGTTATGAAAAGGAAGGTGATGATGGATGAGGAAGCTTCATATGGCTTTCAACCACCTCCTTGATTTGAATCCGCAAGTAGTCATGGTTGCGGACAGTTGAGTAAGAGTTGAATTAGACAGCTAGAGAAACGAGATGGTACTGAGTGATTTTACTTCGTTCTATTTAGGTCACGCTATTATAACACTGGCAATAAACTCAATGAGCCCGTGCTCCTTGTTTGCCACAAGATATAACTGCTTCTGACTCTGTTTCTTGCCTTCCCCTGTTTTCTGTTTATGATCTTTCTATGTTTTTTTCCTCGTCTTCTAGCTGTCCAGGCAACGGAGGAATATATAACCACAAAATATAATTAAAATTTGGTGCCCACCAGATGTGCTGTATTTCGATTGTTTCTAAGTCACCAACGTATTTACCACTCTAATTCTAAAAAAGCAACACGAACTTTGTCAGATGAACTAATGAAGGGAGCAGGAAAATGAAACTAGCGCTTAAAATTGTTATTTCATTCCACCCTTCTTTTTTTGTCCATTCCCGTGAAGGATTAGACTATGTGATCTCAATGGTTTCCAAATGTATTCAAAATATCGACTAATATTTTGGGATAGTCGGAGCTATGAACTCTACAACTTCTCATCGGTTGTCCTCTTCTTGGAAATAATGAGACGAACGACAAAAATTGATATTCCTCGTCCACATGATCAATAGATCACGGTTCTGAGAATGAAATCAAAGTAATTATGCTCGGTAATTCATTTATCACAACTAAACCAAGAAGACGAACACAGCAGTATGTTTAAGCACAATGTCGGAGTGATTTTAACAAATGTTTGTTATATAATGCATTTCAATGTGTTTACATCCTCACATGATCTTGGTAGGAATATCGCCTTTCACCCCGCTTTCTGGTACTACCATGATGATCAAATCATTCCTCTTCACGCGAAAATTCGAATCAGTGTCTTCGCCCCAAGGATTACATTCGCGGGATCGGATAGCCAGGTCTGCTCGTCAGACTGAACAGGAGCTTTTACATATCTCTCAGGGTTGCGATCCGTGAGTTTGTGGCACGGAGATAGATGGGGTCTGTCGACAGATATTGGAAACCTGCGCAGTCATATATCGCTGAAATCACTTCTGTCGAGACAATCGTATGATTTGTATGCATTGCAGTAATTCTTCCGCGAAAGTCTTAAATACCTCAAATGCATGAGCGATTCAGGAGCTCTAATTATTTACATGATTTCACAATTACCGGTGTAACGTTGATATCGTTGCTTATGAAAGGAAAACGTCATTGAAAATAGGAACACAAGCTAATAAAAAAAGTCTGAAAAATTGCTTTCAATTTTCTGGAATATTACAATGTCGCGTAGTAAATCCTATTGCAAATAACAAGATTATAAATTAAAAATAACCAAGGTAGGAACATTTGGGGAGGGAATCACACCAATTAAAACTTGAGGCGGTTTATTTGAATGGATGCCCTCTCCATGCCCAGTATTTAATTTGACACTTTCAAAAGTGTGGGAATCACTTGATAAGTGCTCCAAAAGAGTTAATAGTTTTAATGACCGATCTAATTTTGTCAGCACTGGATTCTAGTAATTTGGACCACGTCACATGTATTCTCCACTACAACAATGGTTGCAAACCTATGTTCACATCACGAAAACGCAGGTAATAACTTTCAGTTTTCACTTTTACAATCATCATCAGTATTTCAAATTCTAAGATTGGTATACTCCAGCCCTCAAATCTTTTCAGCGTTAATATCCTCACCCCCCGATAACTTCTTTGTTTTACGCCCTTCTTAATTTGTGCTTTGCGTACATCTCTTGGCCTTCCTTAGGGGATCTTCCCTTCAATTTTCTCAACTATTAAAATTTTCATTAACCCATTGTGCCTCAGGTGTGTGTCCACTCCATCTATTTCTTTTTTGCCGTAGCGTAGCTCTACCTACTTGTACGTGTGTGGTCCTTTCCTCTTCTGATCTTCTATATGCTTCCTCGTACCTCACTTTGCCTGTTCAATCAATCTTCAGCATCCTTCTCCAATTCCGTTTAAAATGCTTCTATTCTTTAATGGTCCACTTTTCCAATGTTCTATGCCTCTGATTCATAGAGTGTCGTGGTCCACACGAACGTTTTCACTAACTGCTTCCTTGTTTAAAACCTCTTCCTTTAAAAAATAGTAGTAACCCCTTCTTCATGAATGCCTTCCTAGCTTGAGATATTCGTCGCTGGGTGTCGGTTGAACTTGTTCCATGCTTATCCTCTACGTTTAATTATAGCTATTTGGTACAGGAAGTTTTCTTCTTGCTCTAGTTTCACTACGCTAATTATGACATCTGTATTCAGCTTCTCTTTTCCATGCACAAGGAATTTAGTTTTCTTATAGTTGATGCTAATTTTGTATTTCTGAAGCATATCATTCAGGCTTGGTCCTATCACGTTTCAGCAACTACTGCGATCCGGAGTATGTGAATTTCTCCGCCATTCACCTTGTCTCCTTTCATGCCCAATTGTTATGTTTATTTTACTGGCTCTTCTAAATACAATATGACAATAATGTAATATTTATGTATTTATTTAGAGAAACATTAAACAAAGGTACTAATGTGCTAATATATATATATATATATATATATATATATATATATATATATATATATATATATATATATATATATATTCAATGTTTCTTCAAAAGCATTTTTAATTGTTTTTATTATCTTGACTTTGCAGCTCTGGAAACGAAGGAACTTTAATTCATTCACCACACGTCGCCATCGCCGGTTTCACAGAGGGTTCAACGTAAAATATAATCGGCAACCACTTCCACATCCAAATCATTCCAGAAAGGCTTTTAGAAGAAGAATCCGCTCCTCCAAACTCCACCACGGTAAGCCTACCTTCTCTATACAATATTATTACGAGTCTAATATTATTCTAATGTTATTTGAAGCCAAAAGGAGAGATATCTTCCTTGCCTTGCTAGAGAGTGGTTATAATTTCTTCGCATGTTTATTCGGATTTGCTTGCGCGATGTTCCACATCGCGGTCCTAGCACAAGATGAGAGAGCCGCACGTTGAGATCGAGCTGTGAAGAGAATTATGAATTCATAAATTAATATAAAGCGTATAAAAATGCAGAATAATTAGCTACTATTTCTGAATATGGAGTTTACTTTTTTAATTGAGTTTACAATATGGGTAAAATCCCCCCTTCCCCCCGCTCGATTTCTGGAATATTTAATTTTCTTAGTTTCACGGATACCTTTCGAGCTAGAGAGACTAGACTGGCTAGAGAGACCCATGGTCTCATTTGACTGCTGTACTTGCTCGAATTTCCTGTTAGTCTTGTTTCGAGTTTCCATGTAACGCTATTTTATTGCGAATTCAAACCATCATAAAAATGAATGCGTCAGCAAATTTGACATGCATCGACTCCAGTGCGTAGCAACTGTCGATAATGATCATCATTTTTTGAACAATCTGTAATTTTTTCACTTGCATGAGAAAATGATGTATTCATGCCACCATCCTATCAAACTTTTCGTGGCATACCCTAGCTCTGCTATAACGCTACACATCCTACATTTTAGTATAATCATTTAATTGTTTAAAAGGACTCAACCACTGTAAATTTACTGAGAAAAAATTGTACTTACTCTCAAGCTCATTCATGGAGAGTATTACGAATTAGTATATTCTATTGTTTCAGGCTTCACTTCGTGGAAGTATTTAATACCCATACTAAAAAGAAAGACTTGTACTTTTCCACAGATTTAAATCTGTGAATCCACAGATTTAAATCTGTGGAAAAGTACAAGTCTTTCTTTTTTGTATGGATATTACGGATTAGGTTCAGCTCAGACTTCAGCATACCAGTTGCTCTGAGACAGCCCAACTGTTCTTTATGAGTGCGCGTGGCTGAAAATTAGTGTCGCAGAAATGACCTGCTCTAATGAAACTACGAGCTCGTATATTGTGTTTTGTGGTGCTATTTATGGCATAGTTGATACATTTAACAAATTTGAAATTGCGTCTAATACGCTCTTTACAGGCAGAAGATAATGATTGTTGATTTCCCGATCGTATTAATTTTTTTACAAAACAATTTTTTTTAATGTTTAATATTTCTGCAAAATGTTAATTCTTCGTCATATTCTCACGCATCAAAGTTTTTACATCATGGAATGATGTTAAATTTCATGAACAGGAATTTCAACCGGGATCAAAATAAGTAAAGCAAAAATACTCCCGAGAATCAAGTGTGAACTGCGAACACGTAAATACACAAGTCACTCTCTGTGCTCATTCCAATCCCCTACGGGGCAGGAGTGAGGGCAGAAGAGTTGGAATGGCTGGTTGCGCCGGCTTCCCAGGTAGAAATGACTGCCGCTCTTCGCGTATCTTTCGACGATCAGTATTCAGCACTTGAGAGGTCTACCCTCCTTTTAAAATGCAAGTGCTAACCCTTTATAAAAACCCGTTTCCGCTAGAAATCGAGTCAACACACCATCTAATCTGGGCGTTGAGCGAGAAATCCCTGTACTTCTGCTTCGTCACCCATCACACAGCCTCCCTCCTACTATATTGCTGGAACGCACTGATCTCGGAGCCTGCGAATGACCAGCCAGCCGACATAGTTACATGATGATCGGGATACGGCTCTCCGAAATCATGGAATTTCATTCGTACTAGAGTTTTCAACGAAGACTAATATACCTGTACAAAGGACTTCAACTTAGATTTACTTATATTATTCCACGATCCTCAATTGTTGTGAGTAATATCATATTTATTAGAGATTTTTTCATTCGTTCATGGGATGGAAAACGTCCGAAAAGTATTACCTTATAAAGTCAGAAAAATCCCTATCCTAAATCATTACGAATGCTGAAACATCATTATGGATACAGCAGAATGTTGGTCTAACTTAACCATAGTTCGCAATGGGAGATCCTATAAAATCACTTAACAAGGATATTATTTAAATCTGAAATACTATTCCATGACAACAGGTTTTTAACAAGTATTTTTTAAATGTTTTCGAGAGAAGATCAATCGCATGCACGGAGTACGGTTTTACACCTAATTTTGCATGGATATCGAGCATATAAATGACGTGTAAATTACTTAAGTAAAAATTTCTATTTACAATTTAAATTTAAAAAACATGATAGATAATTTTGTAAAACGCCAGCTAAAGTATTCTACGATGGCAGAAATGTTTTATCCTTTTTATTATACCCACTGTATCAGTCCGGAGCTACCGAATAGTGTGACGAGGATATCACGCCATTTGTGTGCAACAGCTGTATTTCAGATTAGCTTTTTGTTCATGTATTTACTGTTTTCAGTCTGGCAATCAAATTGTTGCATTAGTTCTTTAAATTTTAGTAACGTATAATGTGGACCTTGAACGTCTAGTGCGCCAACACATTCTAGTGAAATATAATGCAGGGTACAGTGTATGTGCACTAACTCTCGACCATGTCCTATAAGAATGCGCATCATTCCAATTCATTGACATTACTCAAAGTCGGTTTTTACGATTTTGGAAATTAGAGAAGTTAAGAGTAACGTTGGTGCAGTTTCTGAAGTATTTTGGCATCGAGAGTTCGTATGTGGAGGGTCGGAAAGTATATTTACTTCACTCTGTTTAGTACTTTAGAGGGTGGATTCCTAAATCAATCTACGTCTTTAATAGAAACTTTAAGAGAAGAGACAATATTTGATCTAATTTGTACACACACCAACGCATTACAAATAGTATTCTACAATCAACCAAACATCTTCTTGAGGTTTTCTGGTCGAGGTCGAACATTTCTAGAGGTTTTCTGATAATACTGACTACCTCTGAGGTCTATTAAAATAGGGAGGAATACAGCATGTAGTTCCAACAAGAAATTTCGTATGTGATTATTCTCGTATCTTGATAAAGAGATGGTAAATCGTAATTATTTGAGCGTATGGCACTTATTAAAGTGTCAGACCTACTTTGCCTTTACATTGTTTCGTAATATCGTTATCAAATTTTCTTTTGAAAGAGCATTAATTCGTTCCCATCGCTCCACCGTCAATCGTAATTCTGTATCGGCTCCGCTCGAGAAAATTACGTCGCATTTTCCGACTTAAATGTCACTCTAGGGATATACTTTATTAGGAGTGATTATTGTGACAGTAAACATGTCCAAATTGATTTATTTATTAGCTAATTAGAAAATATGCATAACTCGTTTATTTGTTCCAGTAACACAGCTTTTGCCTGAAATTATGGCCTTGCATGCTTGAGTTGTCCCACGTTGTACATGTATAGTAGTTCACATTTTGGAAACTTTCGGTGAGGATAAAGAGGTCTTCAGTCGCGAATACTTATGTTTTTTCGTGATGGAAACCAGCGCGAGACATTTCCCATCACCCCTGTCATCATTTGTGAACCGCGAAATTTTAAGCGCTTGATTAATTTTTCAACCTTTTTCATTCCACGTTTTGCTGTTACCTTAATTTTACTTCCCTCAAGATGAAGTTTAATACATTACTGGTCAGTAATGATTCCCATTGAAAATATAAACTGATCGTAAGATCCAGCAGGGTACTACCGGGAGAAAGTCTTAGACAGGGCCAGTTGATGCACGAGAAATTGCGAGGCAATGGGATTATGAGATGGGTGATAAAGGGGGGAGAATTCTGGGAAACTAAGGTAGTGGGAGGAAAAGAATAGGCCTTTGGGATGGCATTCTAGGAGGTATAAAGGATTAAGAGCCAAAGAATGAAAAATACGTAGTCGAGTTCAAGACTATTGTAGTATATATGATGTGGAGTACAATAATTTTTTGCATCATGCTAATTAGGGTACAATATTCATCCCATCAAAGCCTAACCTAAGTCGATAGACCACTGCTAATAAAAATTCAAGCATTCGCTCTTTCCAGTTTCATTTCTTTCCGATTACAGTCGTCATTCCCTTTATCGTGGAATATATTTGAGAGAGCGATTCGAAAGGCTCAAAAAGATACGTCAGAGCATATTTCGTTAATGATCATTTGAAAATAGAACCAGAATTGATTTGTGGTCGATTCAACTCGTACAAGGCGAAGGTCTGACAAGTCTCACTAGTCGGGAAGCAAAAACAGTCCTTCACCGCAGTGCAAACTAAAATTAGTCCTGCTAGGAATACACCATAGGTACTCACGCACTCGAAAAATAAAATCTGCCAGACGCCGCAACGGACATTTTCGATGGGTTTTTCACAATGGGAAATCAAGCAGATCCCCCGTTTCCACTCGTACATTATTCAGATGTGGTGGACCCATAATAAGCACCTCTTTGACCCGGGGATAACTGAGATGTGCAATATTTCTCAAGTACAGAAATCGCATTAGAACTGGCAATATTCAGTAAGACTTCGTCATAACTTTCGCAAGTAAATACTAGGATTTACTCAGTGGTGAATGTTAATGGTTGGTCTGCATACATTTTGCAGAATCGTGTTGCATAGAAATATGGTAATTTTTAAATAATAATTAGTTCCTCTGTGGATATATAACTAATAATAATAATAATATCTCATGGATCCCCGTAATCAGTCTTCCATTTGCTCCGTGGTATGCATACATGAATTTAATACATGCACAGCATACCAAACATAACCGATTATGCATTCGTACCGCCTTCTCTTTAGGCTTGCCTCGTATATATCATGCCTGTGTGGTCTTACTTAAAGCCACGTCTGACACTTGACCAGCCCCTTTTTGTGTCTGCATCCTCCCCTATTCAGAGAGAACTTCTCTATCACGGCATTTTATTCTGTTTTGTTCCATTCCCTCGCTTGAAATCCTCAATCTTCCCGATTCTCCCCCCCCCCCATTTTTGCCTCTTAAGTCCCTAGGTGTTCTTCTCACGTGATCCGAGATCCTCAGGTAGCCCATTTACCGGCCAACGGAAACGGTTTTCCTACCGGGAGCATTCCTTTTTTATAACACACGCACACACGGAGTCGACATTCGGCTTCTTCTCGGCCTCCCGAGCGGAGGACGGATGAAAGCGAGGCGACCGGTGTCTCCCACTCGATCTCGTCTCGGCGAGGGTCGCGTGCTCGTCGCGTTGTTGGGGCGTCGTCATTCCCGCCCGCCGCCGGTTGAGGGCGGCGCGGGGGCGGGAGGAGGGTCGTGTGGGTGGAGGGAGTGGGCGTGGGTGTGGGCGGGGGGGGGAGGGAATGGGCAGGGCAAGAGGGAAAACAGGGGAGCGGAAGTAAAAGACTGGTCGGGGGGTGGGACAGCTGACCGGTGGATCGATGGAGCGTTATAATGCGGCGTTTATCTCGCACGCGATAAAGCCCTTAATTACTGTCGTGGACGTCGGGGAAATGTCCAAGTGTTGGCGTTGATGCAAATTCTTTGAAACGGAATTTTAACTCCCCCTCCCCTTCGACCGTGGAGGCGAAAACAAAGCACGCCGATGAAAGGACGTCACGTAAGTACATTACAAGGGGAAGCTCATTATGGAAACGACGGTTGATTCATTAAAGGGCCGACTTAAAACGTCGTGATGAAATACCCTCCGCGTGGGAGGTGAGGGGCGCGAATGGCGATGGGACGGCGGGGTTTGGGAGGGGTAGAAAGGGGGGGGGAGGGAGGGAATCGAATCGGCGGCCTTTCGTGGTTTGTTTGTTTCTTTTCGTGCGCTTATGCGACACAAAAGGATCCATTATTTCAGTGTGTCAGAGGGAAATGAAATATTTCAAAAGCTGACAAGGTTTACACCGCGGCGTTAAATAATGAACCGGCGAATAGCGGCAAATGCGAATAATTTGTTTGCTCACGTCAAGTGATTCCAGGGCTCGCTCTGTTCTAAATCCCGTCATTTCAAACAAAATGCTACTTCCCAGACTTTTCCTCGTTAGGCGACGTACTCCATTCACGATGTCGGGTCCGCCGAGCGGTGTTATTGCGGTATTGGCTTGTGGTTGTAGCACGTCACTCCCTGCCACACCCACCCTCTCTCCACGTCTTCGAGTTTATTTCTACTCGCGTCGTGACAAATGTGAACTCGGCTGGATGAAATCATTCGGATGGGTTTACCACACCCCCCTCCTTAAATGTTGAATTGCTGGATACGGTCTCAATTTCCCCTTTGGCCATTCATATTTTTCTCTTTCCGAGTCTGTCATATCGTGAGGTGGCCATTAAGCCATGAGTAGACGGTAAACATTGATTTTCGCAAGGCATGACTGATTGAATTATGCACACCATCTCGCAAAGTGAACTCCCCTATCACGAGAATGTCCCTATTTACCGTCTTGATCTGGAGACCATCTGTCCCGGAGAACATTTTCCGCGGAAACGCACGGAAGCCGATAAATTTTCGAATTATCTCGCACATGGAATCGACGCTGCTTCCCTCGCGATCGTGTACATCGTGTGATGTTAATTAAAGTGCGGCGCGGCCTTGTGTGCGAGTTGGTCGGTGAATGGTTCGGTCCTCGAAGGGTCTACCCCGGTGGCAAAGGTACATGCGCTCATTACTCATCTCTGTCCAATATTGTTTGGGCACAATTTATTTTGACCACGTGAATCACGAGTTAATTGGTGAAGAAAGCAGTGCGACGGCGGGAACATAACTCTGCCGGCTCCTTCCCCCACTTCCTCACACACACACACACACACACCCACCGCCTCCTTCCTCCCCACCCAGTCCTTTTCCTTCACTTATATTTATTTATCGCCTTCGTTCTATCTCCTTCTTCACCCTCCCTCTCTCTCTCACTCCTCCCCCTTCATCCCCATTCCGACCGCCCTCCCTTTTAGGTTCCACCATCCTCGACCCCTCCCACCCCACTACCTCTCCCTCCCCGCAAGTCCTCCCTTCTTCCTCCGTGCTCTCGACACCCTCCCAAACCTCACGACCGCACCAACGCCAAGTCTCCTCGCCCACCCGCCCCTTTCTAACTCACCAACGATCCACCTTTGAGATTCCGAGGGCCCTCTTACTAACATAATATCGTGGGGCCTCGAGGGAGCACCGCCGAATGGGCTTTCGAGCTTTTCTCTCTCATTGATGCTTCAAAGCGATCCGAAGATAAATCACGCGGCTTTTATGTTTCCAGCGTTTAAAATTTCCAGATCCATCTGCACCAAAGCGCTCGGTCGTTGCGACGATGGGAGATGTGAAATTGAATTCCATCGGAATGAGTCCCACGTATTTCTTTTGTCAAAATTAAATTCAAGGAATCCGGAATGGATAAGGAGCCCGATACGTATTTCTTTTCGTTTCCTTTGTGTTAATCCTTGAGGCGAAAATATCTTTGTTTGGCGGAGCTCCTTTTAGGCATGCTATTTTTTTCTAAGATAAGAACAAATCTCTACCATTCTGAAAGCTCAGTATTAATTTTTATGTAGGTAAAGAGGGGTCCCATGATGACTAAAGAGTTTTTCCTTTATAAGCGACCCATGGGAACGCATTTTGTTTGTGTTACAGACAGAAAATTAAATTATCTATCACTTGGGAGTAAGAAAAATAACTTTCTGAACTTAACCCTAGTCGGAAGGAATTGAGGAAAGTGATTTTCCAATCCATCGAGTCTCCTTTTTTAGAAGGGGATTAATGACGGACTTCACAAAAATCGTCAACATTAAATAAATTCATGGTAAAAGCTCACGAAACTATATAAATTTACTTGGCTAGGCAGCATTCTTAGATATTGTTCCCAATTTGTATGTTCTTAGTAATGCACTTAGCAGCAACAGTAATTCTAGATATTCATTTTATATATTAAACGTTTTCCACACACCGAATTGATATTAAATAAATGGAATAAACTGGTCATCTTAATGGTAAGCTATGTCCGATAAAATTCTACAGAATATGGTTATATCTTGTAAAATAATTGATGATATATCCCAGTCTAGAGCATATATCTTTTCAACGGTTTCATTCCATAGGTGACATATTCAGGTACCTGAAGATGTCAACTATGTGATAAAACTGGAAGAAACGTATTAATAAATATTGGAGAATTTTGCAAAGTTTGTTTAATTCCTCTGCATCTACGTATCTTATCCATAGGAAATAAGTAATATAAAGTCATCATCAGGATGACCATCTCCTCGGTGTTAATGATTTGGTTTTATTAATTCCGAATATGTGGAGATTATTTTATTGCAGTGGATAATAAAGTGACTGTATGATGAAAAAAAATTAAATTTCATCTAAAAAAGAAAATATCGAAGTGCAATCAATGATTGTGCGGCATTGTGTGTAATTGTACAATTGAATTTATCGATGGGGATATGCATCTGCTTGGCTAAAATACCTCTAAATCGAGTCGATGAAGGGATAATAAAAAATCAGATTTGGGATCCAATCGAAATGTCACCATCAGACGAGGGGACGTCATCTCTCTCCTCTCCTTATTCCCCTCCCCTTTCGACCTCGCCTCTCGCACTCGGGAGGCACCCTAGAAATGTCTCCTTCAAAACCGAGTCCCAAACCTCCGCACCCTTCTTATCTCAATTACATATTCCACGGCGTCGTTTCCACCGCGTCTACCACCCCTCTCATTTTTCGCCACTCATGATCTCGCCTCCTGCCTTTCAACTCCCACCCACACTCTGCGGGCGCTCGCCACCCCAACATCTACGGCACTGCAGCACTCGAATTAGTTTTAGACAACCCACCCAGTACCAAAATTTTGGAGGGAATAGTTGGATACAAATCTATACTTTTTTATTAATATGTATTAGAGGGCCCTAAAAAGGTCAGAGGAGAGAGAAAATTACGATGAATATTCGTGGCGTTCGAAGAATTAATTTTATCTTTCAGAAGACGAGTTTTTTCTCTGATGGACTTATAGTATTTAGGTGCATATATTGGCATTTTATGGAGATTTTTAGAATAAAAAAGTTCAAAAACTTCAATTCCCGTGAAGCAGGCATTAATGCCTGATTTAAGGCATTTAATTAACATATACGTGATGTTAATTACGTATTCACAGCAATTTAACATTCATTGATTTTATAAATTGTGAAAATCAGTGTATATGCATACAGTTTTATTTGTAGATGAAATTAAATTTACATTTAGTAGTTATTATTAACCATTGTGACCATCAATACCCTTCATTATGAATTAAAAGAGCTGATGATGAGATTCATACATTTCTCTTTTTTAGTCATTCTGAACCTTAGATACCCCTGATAACCCTCTTTTTTGGGCTTAATAATAAACCTTTTCCTCGAGGCTTTTATTCGTCAAAATCGTTAGGAAGACCAAACCAAACAATTAATTCAATTCCTCTAATTAATGTTCATACTACGCAATTAGCAACTAGAAATACATCCACGCTGCAAACCAATAAAAATTTACGTTTTTTTGTTAGCATGTATACGATATACCTCTAAACAGCCAGTTTTCCTTATGTATAAAAGGGGAATAGCAGTTCTTCTTACAATGAAAACTGTCAAGAGAATTCATCGGCTAGTATGGTATCAGCATACATTTTTACTGACTGGTTAAACTCGTGCAGTAGTGGTAAGCGTGGGAAGCGTAAGGAATTGGGGCCTACAGAACATTTGTATTTTAGGGCATATCCTAAGTAACTCTTCTTAAACCCGAAGAAGAATTAAGAATGCAATCCCGAATGCGTGGTTCTACGGCAGTGGGTTGTACGTATAAAGAGGTATCTTTTGTCTCCTGTGGAATGAGTACACAACGCAGATAGTCTTTAGCTTGGAGTTAAATAAAATATTTCTTAGAGGAAATTAAGAATCAATGTTATAGGTATCGGATGAGAATCAATCTAAGAGCACAAAACAATAGCTATGAGGTTAGGGTGTAGGAGTAAAGTTTACTACACCTGACGATGTCGCCTATGCGTCGAAACTGGTAATAGCATAATAAAGGTTTTGTGCGAAAAAATACCAAGTTTAATTATATATTGAAAATGAATTTTCACATTTAGATCCTCATACCATCAAATTCGAGTATAGCTTAGTTCAACGTTGTAATATAGCGTCAAAAATAGATCAGGTGGAGCAGTTAACGAATCCTGGCACTGTTTATGATCAAGATTAAGTATTAGGGACATACGAACGTAAAAGGGACGAAGAAGACGAGGGAAAATGATAGGTCAGAGTAGGAAACACATAAGAAGAAGAAATGCGTTAGGCAAAGAAGCTTTCACTAAAAGGAGGGAATTGAAGATAGAGACGTTGAGTAGGGAGGTTAAGAAAAGACTCGTTAAAACGTTCATGTGAAGCGTGTTTTTGTACGGCGCGGAAACATGGTTGTTGAAGCTAGACGATAAGCGTAGTTTTGAAGATTTGAAATTTGTGAAGAAGGATGGAAAAGGTGAAATGGACAGAAATAAAATCAAACGAAGAAGTGCTGGAATGATTGAAGAGGAGGAGCGTACTGTTGGGAGAAATCCAAGGTAACCAGGAAAAGTGAATGGAGAGTATCTTGATTGGAGATGGAATATTGAAGATTGTGATAGCGGGGAGAACGTTGTGTTAACGGGGAAGGGAGAGGCATGTTTAACGGAATGAGGGGAGTAAGGAAGTATGCGGAATTGAAAAAGTGTTTATTGTAGTGTCGGGCGGTAGGCATGCGGACCGTAAGATTGCCCTAGAATCAGTTAGCAGCAGCTGTGTGCCTAGTTTGATAAAGTGGATGATATTGTCGAAAAATTCTCAGGCCCCCTTTTGAACCTTTCAGTCATATTTTTTATCGTATTCTCCCATTCTTCCCTTCGTTCCACTTCTTTGCTCAACTTCCCAATTTCCCCTTTTTTAACTACTTCGCCGCAGTCTCCCTTAGAAGAAGTGAGACTACTAATTAAGGTACATGCTCTCTTATTTACTTTTTAAATTAGGCGTAGAATATTGAGCTCTTTTAGAGAAAAAAAACTTTCCCCCGGGCACTGCTCCCTCTCACGCAACTCTCATTACGGTCGTCCCTCTCTCTTTCTCTATCTCCATTTTCCCTTTCTCCTCCCTCTCTCTCTCCCTTCCGTCTTATCTCCCATGCAACCTCCCTCACCTCCACATCGCTCCCTCGGGGTTTCCCTCTTCGACGTGCTCCATTCGCCGAAAATGTCCTCACGGCGTCCCTGTGACGCAAAATAATTGGTTTAAAGTTTACCCTTTCAAAAATTCCACTATCTCTGATGAAACTAATATAGGCAACTCTTTTGACACTGCTGCCCCGACGTTCTAAGCGGTTTCGTTGGATGAGGGAGATTTTTTTTTTAACTCTCCAGGCAATTCCCTGCTCCGTGTTTTATTTTACGTTTGCAATTGTGGAAGTAAGTGTCGTTGTTCCTATCGCCAAGACCTTACTCTGAACAACTATCACATGATTATTAAAAAGAGCTCCTTACAGAAAAGAATTGGAGTCCGAGTTCTGTGGGTCTGGCCAAAGAGTCCGCAGGACAACAGGAGCCATTCAAATTTTAAATATTTGGTTTAGTCAAGAAATCCTTTTCTGAATGATTTTTTTAAGTGTGCTCTAAAATGAATCGCATTCATTAAAAGGCTTACTGTTTGTAATGATATCTCAATCAAAGAATTTTTTCAATTATTATTAAAAGAAGTCTACTGGTTTGAGAATTATTTTGATGGAACCAGAGAGTAAGTACTGCTTCTCTTCTAAGTCAGATCTAACAGTACATTAAATACTGGACCATGCATTGCAGTATGCCATTTAAAGGAAAGAAGAAGGCTTTATTTGATTGACTTCGAAGTTTTGACCAGTATATAACTTTTAAACGCTGTTTAATTTCATGAAAAGTCATTTTTACAAACTATGTGCCTAACTTTCATCATATTGTCCTGATATTTGATTTTATACGTAATGTTATGATTTTATATCGAGGATCATAGAATTCCAATCGTGTCCGGCTAAACTTTCCTTCATTCATCTTTAGGAAACAGGCAAATTTAGTAAATACACAATTTTTCTGAAGTTACAATGTCCTATTCCTCAGATAAACTTTGTAAAATTCAGAAAAAAATATTATTAACACGGTACTATCAGGTCCATCACAGGAGGAATCACAGAGCCCTGAAGATATCACTTATGTGATGAAACCGGTGGTAGCGTGCTAACAATTTTTTTGTGGATTTTACGAAGTCAGAATTGACACATTCTGACATGTCATCTCTCACACATTTATCCATAAAGTCATTGAATAATCACTGCTGGAATACTCATATTTTTTTACAATATAACTCATTTCAAACCAATAGCAATGCTTTCTTATTTTCGTAATTGCTTTTAATATATTTAATAACCTTTCGTTCATAATATATTTTCTTGAAACCTTTCTCAGATATACCCTGGAGCCTTCGCCAAGCATTCTCCAAATCGACAAATTAATAACATACCTATTTATTTCGCGCGTCCATGTATTTATCAAGTGTTTCCGGAAGTGCAAACTAATAATACGCCCTACCAGTCATAAAATTATATTATCCTCCCCAAAATATAGTCCAATGTTATTTAGCGTACATTTTCCACTAGTACTTTTCTAAAGACACTAGTTTTACTCAAAATATTAATTGCACTATTATTTTTACCTTCGAATTTACTCCCCTACCTACTGGCGTGCAATGTTATATTGTACTAATCGTACGGTAAAAATAAATTGCAAATCATGCTTTCGGAAATTTATTTCTATACCTATCATGAAAGGTGCGTCATAGATAATGGCATGTTTACACCTACAAGTATTCCTTGTATTCCGAAAACGCTTATTCCAACTCTAAGTCGTCGTCGTGGATGCATCGTCAGTCACCTTTACAAGAACTGGCCCCACTATTAATGGTTTATTTTTGAATTTTCTATTTTCTCAAATACTAGCTAATTTTTTAATTGTAGTTGTTGATAACGAAGCATTGTCTTCCAGCTCTGGGAAGAAACTAGCTGACTCATTACCGGACAACAAAAAAATCGTTAATGATGTTTTTAAGGAGCCATCAGTCTATTTGTACAAGCTTGCATAGCATTCACACACATTAAAATGCATTTTTAGTGTAAATCATTGAATATTATCTGTAAATATTTATATCTTCAATAAAATATTAGCGTTGTTTAAATCTAAAACCAAAATTTCCTGCTGATTAACCGGTTTAAACCGAGATAAAATTATTAAAATGTCGGGCCATTGATAGATTAAATTCTCTGACTCTCTTACGTGAGCTTGGGACGGAGTTATTTTCATTTCACACGGGTATGTGGTTTTAATCACGTATAATCTCATTAGGCTGACCAGTTTTTTTCCTACATTTTTACACCTATATTTAGAGCCCTCTTCATTTTGTTCTGACTTCCTCCCATTTCTTAATACCTTAATATCTCTCCCTTCCCGCTTCCCCTCGAACGCATTCCTTCAGACTTCCTCCCGTCCCCTCTTCCTTACCCTCCCCCTCTATCCCCCACCCCGCCCCGCACACACACCACTCTTCCCTTTGATACTGTTTTTCTCATCGCTCGGCCACGATATTTCATCCAAGGTCGGACGAGGTTGTCATCAACCCCTTTCACCATTCCCACCACCCTCCGCTCCTCAACTTCCCGCCCCCTCGCCCCGCTCCCCGCCCACTCCGGTTTGCCACCTATCCTACCCTTCCACCCACCCCATTCCCACACCCCCAACCTTCCTTATCCCACCCTGCCGACCCCACATCCTCTCCCTCCCTCTCTTTACTCGCTCCCTTCGCTATTAGTTACCGACTGCGCGTGCTCCTCCCTCCTTCCTGAAACTACCGCCCCCTCCTTTGTTGTGCGTTGTGTGTGTGTGAGAGAGAGTGCGTGCGCGACTGCGTGCGTGCCCGAGTGAGTGAGCCTCAAATTCGTGGGAAGGAGCACCAATTTTCCGCCCCGGGATCCGTCTTGTCTCTCTCACTCGCACACACACACCCTCACGCCCTCCCTCCCCCCCGCCTGCTCTCCCACATCCCTTCCACCTTCGTCACCCCACCCCCTTCCCCATCCCCTAGCTCACCCGTCGGTACGCCCTTCCAGCGCAGCCATCGGAGCGAGCGAGCGACTGGAGAGAGAAAAAGGGAGGCGGAAGGTGGAAAGCAACTCCCTTCCGTTGATCTGGGGTGGGGAAAAAAACAAAGGAGTCGATCATCTAGCTACCCGTCTTCTTCCTCTCCCTGCATCAGCGTTTATGTTAAAACATTCGTGTAACCCCTGCGCATCCACAGCCGCTCAAGCTTTTATTCGTACACCTATCTATCTCTCTCTATCCCTCGGCATAAAACATTGTAAAGGCATTTTGAACCTGGATCATATTGTCTCGCATTATAGTCTTTGGGAACAAAGCGAATAGACTAGCTCCCTCCTTAGTCAGCGTGTGTTTACAAACAGGGGGCTTGAAAAATCCTCAGAATTTGAGGATGACGGCATGATCGTCGAAACACGTCAACCATGTTTGTGAGGGTCCTTACTTTGTGTTTCTACGCTATTTCTACGCAATTTATACCATATTATACGGGTGTAGAGTTCATATATATGTATAAAAACATTGGTTAAGATTTAGTTTTTACGTTTCGACGGCACGGACGTCATCATCAGACTCTGATGATGACGGCCGTGCCGTCAAAACTTCAAAACTAAATATGTGAGTACCCTTTCTTTGTATTTCTGTGCTTAAAAATGTGAATCAATGGCTTTATATTAATTGAGCTTCAGCGAAGAGCGTTCTGTTTCGAAGATATATATATATATATATATATATATATACGAGCGAGCTTCAGCGAAGAGCGTTCTGTTTCGAAGATATATATATATATATATATATATATATATATATATATATATATATATATATATATATATATAACTTTGACAGCAACACACAATATAAGAACATTCAAAAGGAACACGTGTGATTGTTCCTTTTATGTGTTCTTTTAGTGTGTGTTGCTGTCAAAGTTTTTTATTCAACGCTTTCGTGTCACTTCGACGAAATCATATATATATATATACATACAGTGGATCGCGGTGGTCTAGTGGGTAGAGCGTTGGACTACTGACCGGAGGGTCCCGGGTTCGATTCCCGGGCAAAGCACTTTTGGCACCTGCAGCTCCACCCAAGCTAGTTGATTTTTCGGGCACCAGATCTTCCTGGGAAACCATAACCGGCACAGGGAAAGGAAATGGCCCCCCTACCCTGATGTGTGATTATTCACACGCCGTCGGGCTTGGTACATGGGTGAGCTCTACCATCACCTACTAAACCGACCTTCGGGTTGATTACTGTGTTTATGGTTATATATATATATATATATATATATATATATATATATATATATATATAAAACTTAGACAGTAACACACAGCACGAAAACACATAAAAAGAACACAATAATATCTTGATAATTTCGACGGACTCGAACTCCGTCTTCTTCGGAAGATAAGATATGACTCTGAGTCATATCTTATCTTCCGAAGAAGACGGAGTCCGTCGAAATTATCAAGATATTATTGTGTTCTTTTTATGTGTTCTCGTGCTGTGTGTTACTGTCTAAGTTTTTTATTCAACACTTCCGTGTTACTTCGAAGAAATCATCTAAATATATAGATATATTATCACGTCAATATAATGTATAATTATAACGTCAATATAACGTTATACATGTAAGTTCAAGCTAATAATATTTTCTGGTGGTGATAGTAATTAAGATGACAATGAATGTTAACTACTTAGCTTGGATACAAATTTTCTATTAGCTTCGGTGGTTTTAAAGTGTTAGCTTAGTAAACAAATATTTTCAAAGCTGAAATACCTAACCCTGGGAAGATATACATGTCTGGCTTCTCATCATCGCTGCGAAATACCAGGATGAGATGGATGATGAGCTGATACCAGATCCTGGTTATCTGAGAAAGTGTACTTTTCCGATAAAACTCCCCACAAATTATCTGTTGCCAAGTAACTTTGTAAAATCATGTCACTGTCCTTTGGCACTTCGGAAACTTATAGCATACATATGAATTTTCTATGGTGCGATACAATGATTTTTTATTTCGTTGCTTTATTGATACACTATGAATCAACAGTCATTGTAATTTTTCTTGGTACTAATAATTAATGAATCTTTTATTAACTTATATTATTGTTATTTCGATTTAAATATAAATATTCAAAATATGAAGGGCATACTGAATATTTTTTTATAAATTAAAGGCAACGAAATAACACCGAATTCAATTTATAAGGTTTACATAGCACAAGTTGGGTAATTATTTCTAAATACTTTTAGAATTACTAGCCGGGATAGACGGGCGCGACTGCTGCACCATTACATGCTGAAGCTATTAATATATTTCCTTAATGTAATGCTTATGCTGATCCAGGGACTTGAATTGATAGATTCTTCATCACATGCATGAAATAAAAAAATTCCTTAATATTGCTATAAACATGTCAAGGCAACATACTCTTGTGGATAACTGACCTTCTGTAGTAAATACTGCCATTATATTAAGGTCTGGAAAAAAACAACAGAAAACGACTCCTGAATGAGCGATTATTTCATAAAGTGCTATACAGATGTGGAAAATCAATCACTAGCCCGAAAAAAAGGTGTAAAAGGCGATTTTCAAAGCTTTTTTCCGTTCCTAAATTACGCGTTATTGTGGGTAGTTCAATATCAACATTTTTAATTATTTTGAGAATTTAATGTTATTCCCTCTGCTTCGTTATCGATCAATTTTAAGAAAGCAAGGTCTTTTCTTCTTCCAGAAGAAAATTAACTTCTCACAAAGTCATTTCCACGGTTCTGCTGTTTTTTACCGTAGTATATTACCATGGTTCACCCAAGAAATAATAAAAAAATGGTTTTCCAAATTGACGGAGAAGTTTCAAAATTAAATTATGGGTCTCTCATAGTTAATGACATTTTTTTGTTTAATTTTTTAACATTATCGGTTTCCAACTAGTCTGTTTTTTCATGGACACTTTCATGTAAATGTACTGTCAAAAACTTATTGTTGTATCATCGACCGACTAAAACGATTGCTACTGAGGATAAATCGTCCTCAATAGACTGACCAGAGCCCAATTTTGCGAAAAGATAAGGACTATGAGGGTATTGTGAAGCAGAAAAGTGTAGAATATTCCCTCACGTAGAGTACTATAAGTTTGGGTGTGATGAGAAATTTTATTCGAAAGCATTGTTCCACATATTTTTATGAGGGCAATGCATGGACACTGAAAATAGCACGTTTAAACAATAACGAATGTTAATTGGCCGGGGAGTATCAATAATGAAAAGTTCATAAGAGGTAAAGATGAATAAGGGATCATTTTTAGATTTTAATTAGTGAAAAACTGGGACATAATACACGATAAGGTACATTACTATCGAGTTACAAATGTGGATGAAAATTCAATGGGAAGAACTGGAGGGGAAGACCAATAATTGGGGCCATGAATATTTCTCGAATGAGAAATGTGTCGTTAGGGCATATGAAAAAGGAAAAAAGCTATGTGACAAGGGTTGTAAGAAGTTTGTACTCGAAATAATCATCTAAGACTATACAAGACTCGTAAGAACATCTGCAAAAATAATTAACATTATTATTCTTATTACATAGTAGTCTGCCATTTAATGTAGATTATGAGTGGATACAAACTGTACACTCCTACATGTCTTAGCTTCGCCTTGCATGACAAAACCTGACATCCTATTTAAAATCAACTGTTCTTCAATTCTAGAGAAACTGGATATGGGATGGTAAGTCGTTTAGGAATATATAAAAGTTTGCGGATGATGAGCTTTAGTTAGCCAATCAGCCAAGGGGTCGCAAGCATTGCTGATTGAATGGGTAAATCAGTGTGATATAGCTTTGGGATGAGAATCATGTAAGCAAATCAAAGGTTATCATGTTTTCATTAATGAAGAAAGTTAAGATAAACATTAAAAGAGGAGGGCAAAAACTAGAGAAGGTGAAAAAGCTTGCGCATGTATGAAGTGTATTGGACCAAGATGGCCAAAGTAGTGGGAATATAAGAAAAAGAATTGTGATAGACAAAAAAGCTTTCACATTAAAGAGAGAGCTGATGATAGGAATGGTGAATAAAGGAAGGATTTTAAGAAAATATCAATTAAAAATTGATACGGAGCGTTTTATTGTACGGCGCGGAAACTTGGTCATCGAAGTAAGATGCTAGTGCATAGTACGTGGCTTGAAGAATTTTGAGATATGGCTGGAGAGAGTGATGGGAAAGGTGAAACTGATGGATAGGGAATCAAACGAAGAAAAATTAGGTTCGACGCGGGAGGAGAGAGCGTTGTTGGGCGGAATCCAATGACGGCAAGTAATATGGGCGCAAATCATTTTGATTGACGATGGAATGTCGGAACTTGGGTGAGTGGAGAACGTTAAACAAGTGAGAAATGAGTAGGAAAAGGATCGAGATAATGGACAGAATGAGGGTAAATAGAATGTATGTACTATATAGTAATGATAAGCTATGACATTAGTGTGAAGACCAATGTAAATGACCAAAACAGACTGCATTAGATAAATATCAGTGTACAGTCTTATCTTCACTGGATTATGCATATACTTTTGTTATTATCCATTCGGACACCTAAGCTGAGTTTCAAAGTAAAAACTAAGTTTCAAATAAGTTCAACAGATTCAGGCTTAAGGTCGTGGAAGTTCTTCATAATGAACATAAGGAGAGTTTGCACTTTTCGATAAATCTATGGAAAAGTGAACTCTCCTTATATTCATTACCAAGTTTCAAATTCATTCATTCAACACTATGAAATCCCTGCTCGTGAAAACCACTACCATGAGAAATAATTTACTGCAATAATTCATAATTTCCCGACAGAAAAAATCGTTTTCACGTTGGGTATATGTCTTGCGCTTTAGCCGATATACTCGTACGTGATTTAATTCATGTATCATGCATTAGAGCAACAGGCGTTATGTCCGTGAAAACTGTGTTCCACTCTGAAGTACCCGAGTACCTCAAAGATGCTGACTTCATTTCGTTCAAATGAGTTGCGATTCGTCACAGAGGTGGGCAGAAATGAGAAGAGACAAGCTGAATCTAAATCCACTCTTCCGCGGACAGTCAACGGCGAGTTCAGAATTATTTTAATTAAGTTGCCGCGCTCGAGTCTGCGTGTGGGTAACGAGAGGCGTCAATTCAGCCAAAAAAAAAACAGCAGGGTCATAGAAAGAGACTATTACTTCGACCAATTTTCAATCGCTCAATCTATTTCATAAATATGGAGTTTCAGCCGAAGGGGCTCGCCCGAGAATCATTATTCAAAGGTAATCGATCTTCAATTACGTTACAAATCGTTTCAATTTGCATTTCAATTAGGTTTTTGTCTCAGCCAACCTTAGGCAACGGCAGATGGTGATCGAAATTCGTATGCTAATCAGCTGTAATTTCAGTCCAAAAATACTTTCTATCTCTCTCTCATTTCTCCCATGCAAACTCATGATTCGCGAGAGCATTATTTTTTGTCCAGATAAAAAACGTGTATCTGTTGTAAAGAATTCGAATCGAAATAAGTTGGATAGAATACGATGATGATACAAATTTACTCTAATCTAAGCTCTGAACTTCTTATCTCTTCGGTAGACCGTATTTTTAGTTCGTATCTCGATTTTCAGACCTTCAACTCTGGAGACATATCGTAGGTAATGTTATGGGGTGAACTACAAAGCGTTGATGTTTTAAGGGCTGGCCATTTAAAGCTCCCTGAAAATATATGCTCGAAAATACCGAAACGGCGGAGATGCATTGAAGTAAGTACCTCGAACGGAAAGGAATAATACGACCGAAACGCGGAAGATTCGGAGCTGCGAGTTTGATTTATTAAGAAATACTTTCGTGGAGGACGTCGATCGGAAATTCCGAGAGGGGACCATCGCCTATAAGTCGCATCGGCGAAACGACCAGAGCTGCCGCCGGGGGGAGGGGACACTCTCCCGAAGAAGAAAAAGGTTGATGTCACGATGCAACGAAACGATTGCCGCAGAGCCGCGACTCCTTCCTCCCACGCTTGCGTGAAGAGCTTTCCGAACAGCCGCGAACGCGCGCGAGGTCTCGGGCGTGTTGTAAAATTCGTGTCGATAATGCTACTACTGCCTCCGATAGCGAATCGTGCCCCAGCGGAGTAAGTGGCAACTCCTGCCAATATCTGTCAAGATGGGAAAGAGATTGTCACGCGAAATGCTTGACTTACCAGGGGAACTCACCTTGTGGAATCGGCACGAGAGGTAGGCGGCACTCCCGTTCTTATCTGACACGGCACGACCAAACGATTCCAACGCCCAGGCGATTATCCAAAGGTCACAAGTCCAGCGTTTAGTGTTAAACAAAACTTGGGCGCAATGCTAGTGGCCAAAATTAATGTAATCTTCGTGGAAGGTTTATTTTTTTTTTCTAAAAATAAACCCCAAAGATATTAGAAAAATTCCTTTTCAGAAAATACCATTTCGATTCGTTTCATTTTATTAAGGTTGGCTCCATTCAGCAGCAAATCTTAACTTCAAATCCCTCACATATTGATCGTTCCTTAGGCTATAATAAGCTAGTGTGAACTTCATGAGTATATAGTATAGTTCCTGGATAATAATGAGATAGAAGAGATATAGCACACGCAGCCACCACCTAACATTATAATACTTAGCGTTTTAAAATATTTCTTTACTTAATTAAGTGTCTATAATAATTCACATGCTTCGCCAAGAGTTTGGCATATTGTTAAAGTATTTCATACGTATAATTGTGCACTTTGCTGTGAGTAGAATCATTGTTTGAATTGCTACAGTATAATATCCGTACACCATTCACTCATCCTTATCTACAATTGTTGCAGAGGCAAAACTAGCTTAGAATTTAGACAGGTATGATTCATCAGCGATGCCTAAGTGGCATATTTTATTAGCATCGGCAGTCAACATACTCAGCCTAATAACCAAAATCCTATCAAAAAGGAAAGAAGGTATTGCCTGGAGACAATATTTAAATGAAAATATCACTTCCAGAGAGCAATAGAAGAGGTAAAATACAAGTAGGCAGTGTCTAGTCACAAATGAATCCAACAACGGAACGAACGGCTGAGTGAGACACAAATTACTAAACCTGGGCACTCTTGGATTATCTTTCTTATCAATGCCTCCTGATGCATTGAGGAACGGCTTCTGTAATAAATTACATCTATCAAAATATGCTGTGATAATTTTATCATTACCGGCAGCATCAGCATATCTGAAAGATCTTTTGGTACATGCAAAAATGTATAGTTTAAAACTTAAACTTAAGAGAATGACAAAAGTAGTGGTATCTGCTTCGTATCAAACACAATTTGAAGCCTTCATAGCATGCTAAAATGCATCATTCTTCTCATCCAATGAGATCCCAGGTCCTTTTAGGTCAGACCACCAAAAGTGAGACTTTCTACTCCTTTAACAAAAACATTTTCTAATGCAACAATTTCAGAGAGTAAAAATCATTCGCCTTGACCGGGATTCGAACCCGGATCCCTCGATATCCGGCCGAGTGCTTTAACCATTTAAGCTACCGAGTGCTTTAACCATTAAAGTACTCGGCCGGATATCGAGGGATCCGGGTTCGAATCCCGGTCAAGGCGAATGATTTTTACTCTCTGAAATTGTTGCATTATAATACACACATAGCGGATGACTCCGTTAATAGTTACTGTTGCGGCATCTCCCGCAGTTTCTTGAAAAACATTTTCAATTTTCTTTCAAGATATCTAGAGTAGTACATCAAGTGAGTCCATTGATGAAATTACAAATATTGAAGGTGAATTCTGCAAGCATATTTCATTATTATTTTTAATCTTTCTCCAAATGAAAATCATATAGTAGTCATGTTCACGTAGGCAGTTATGTGCATGATCAAATTTTTTAAAATTTCCATGTAATTTGGGGATATAGAAATTTTTCGAGGTGTACTCTACGAATTGCCATCATCGGTAATAATTTTTACTGTAGTGCAATTAAATATAACAAAAATAATTATTTTATTAAATTATACCACAAATTGATTTATATAATGCGTAACAAATGGCATATCACCGCTCATTGTTTCCTTACACTTCCAATTTATATGTATTATATTGAAAACAAACAAGTGTTTTTGTCATGAAAACCTCTTTCTAACAAAATGTAATTAGAAAAAACCGTTTTTTTTACGGGACTAATTTTTGGCGAAGACTAATTACGGCCGAATGCCTTGAGTGTTTGTCATTGTATCCCCGCAGTGCCTTAGCGATTGATGAGGTAATTTCTTCTCTGTGGTGTGCTTGTGTCTGAAGTTTTCCTGCTTGAGTGCTGATTCCCAAGAGCGGCGGTAGTTATACCAAAATTGATCAAAGATAGTCTATTCCAAACATTCGAGAAAGAGGAGAATTCATAACACAACGTTAGGGATAAGCCAGTGAAAGAGACCTTGTTAACTAAACTAACAATTTCTACATGAAGTTAATTCGTTAATCAACATGCTTCGATGAGATTTCAGGTGCTCAAAGATCAGTCTTATGGCTTCTTTCGTCTGGGTTTCATAATGAGTTCCTCTCATCGAGCCACAGAACGGTCTTGACTTTACGAGTAAGCTAATCGCATCCTTACAATGGTGAATGTAATTGGAATGACTCCACCCGCCTCAGACCTTGGAGTGTATCCGCTTTTATCATTCCTCATTCTGAAGCCCCGCCTCGCAGGAGAAACGTTTCCATTGCTGCGTTTATGGGAAATGTCTGGGCACGCCTCTCATTTGAGCACATCCACCTCAGAGTAACCACGCGAAATAAATCACTCGCCGCTTGATCGAACGCCCTCGATATTTTAATGGCTGCCGTATAAGATTGCCGTTTAGGTTTACTTAGAAGGTTTGCTACACTGGGCAGCAAGTGGAGACGATCCGAATGCAGGAAGGCGGATGATTATCTTGAGTTTTAAAATTGAGAGTTATAAGGCGGTGTAACTGATTAACTGTGAAAGGTATGCCTCCTGAAAGCCCTTCAATTTCAAGGGATTAAAAGTTTTTTCGCTATTTATTTGAGGCATTTATTCTTATGAAAAAAACTGAAGAACCAAATGTACTTGTGCATCAAAAAAATGTGAACCAATTTCTTTTCATCCCATAGCTTTGTTAAAAAATGAACTCCTGACTTTAAATACCGGTTAAAATCACGTTTTGTGTATGATGAAGCTTTAATTACCCAGTCAGCCAAGGTGTTTGCAAGCATTACTGAGTGTATTAGAAAATCAGTGTAATAGGCGAAAATCAGTGCAATGGGATGAGAAGCAATGTAAACAAAACTAAGTCTTTGAGTTTTAAGAGAAGTTAAAGAACTATATTTAACATTAAAACTAGGTGGTAAAGACTAGAACATTTTACATACGTCGGAAGAGATTTGGACCGGGTGGTAGAGATACAAGATGAAGGATGGTATTAGTCAAAGAATCTTTTGCAAGGACGAGGGAGTTGATGACAGAGATGTTATAAAAAGGCAAGACGTTAGGAAAATATAAGTGTAACATTGATATTTGGCGTACGGTTGGTCATTGACGCAAGATGTTTGGCGTAGAATTGGAGGCTTTTGAGGTGATAATAGCGCTGCGAAAAAATGACGATCATTACGTAAAAAAGTAAAATGATCGGTAAGGAAATCAAGAGGGATGGTGAGGGATGAGAGAGAATTGTTGGGAGAAATTCAAATGAGGCAGAAAAAAATGGACGCAGAGCGTTTTCATAGCGGAGGGTATGTTGAAGACAGTGACAGAGGAGAGGACGTTGTGCAGGCGAGGTAGGTGGAGGAAAAAGATAGGCATGTCGGGCGGATTAAAGGAAGGTCAAATGCATACGGAATTGAAGAAGGGTTTATTATAATGTGGAGTGTTACGCTTTGTCGTGTTGGGCGAGGCCAAGAAATGTAGGGATGTTAATTTTGTGTCCATTCACAACCTCCCTTCAACGGTAAATCGACCTTCAAATAATAATAATAATTTGAGGTGATATTATTAAATTGTGGTGTCAACTATACTTGAAGAAAAATAAACCAAAGTGATGATAATTGTCAATTTAAAACATAAAACATACTTCTTCAAATTTTGATTGGTTTCAGCGTAACTTAAAGAATGATTTCACAGAATACGAAGTGTAAACTTTCTGCGTTAACATTAAGGAAATGCGATAGTTTGACTCACAATATTGGAAGGAAGGAAAGAGAGCCAATTCAATAAAAAAATTAATCCGATTGCTAAAAAACTTATATGCATATGGAAATGGATTGTGAATGCGAAGGCTTGTAAGAGCGCCAATTTGGTTGCGTTCCAAAATTTTCTTGTCTCTTAACATAGGAAGGGAATTGTTCTCAAATATATTACTTGAGAGAGTAGATAAATACACTCCATAGAAACTTAAAACGCATTGCACTGCGTATGGATGGCTCAACAGAGAACCTGAAGTGACATTTACATGAACAGAAGAAAAATAACTTCCAGCTCTAAAGATATTGAAGTTGAGCATCTTGAGATAACTTTAAGAAAGGAACAAATAGTATGTGGAGCAAAGACAAATAGATTATGCCCGATGTCCTACTACGTGTACAGTATTCAAAACAAGACACGATTGGAATATTTGAAAGAGAATCGAAATTATTTGGCTTTCATATGTTTAAGAAATTCGTGGAAGGTGGTAAAATGTAGTAACATTGAAAGGAAAAAAGACAATTATGTTAAATCTAAGTTAAACATGTAAATTAGGTCAACATAATAGAAATAAATTTTTCAGAGAGCCTGGACTAAAAACATTAGTCTACCAACTCTAATCTCTCAAAACGTTGGTGATCCAAGAAGTGAAGTTAAAAGAATCACAGGTGAAATTAAAAGAATCAAGCAGGAAGGGCAAATCGGTTCAAAAGCATCGAAATAAACGAAGTCATCTTTAAGAAAAGGGCATTTTTATGTACGATAAGTATACGATTGAAAGTTCAGTGCTGCGCGATTAAAAGTTAGCTTCCAACACAAAGAGGAGGGCATCCATTTAGTAAGATACTGGTCATAAGGGACTTGGGGAATGTGGATCAGATGAAACCAGTTGCGACTTTTTATTCACGATTCTCCCTATATAGAATAAAAATGACTTAACTGTTTCGGTATTTCTTATTTCATTCTCACCAATAAATAATCGTTGATACTATAAGCCCAAAATATCAAAACTGACATCTTGTATCCCATTAGACAATATGATAAAGCCCTATTTATTTCTAAAATGACTTAACTGTTTCGGTATTTCTTATTTCATTCTCACCAATAAATAATCGTTGATACTATAAGCCCAAAATATCAAAACTGACATCTTGTATCCCATTAGACAATATGATAAAGCCCTATTTATTTCTAAAATGTACTAATAGCTTAAAATTCCAACATTGGCAGCATCAGATTACATAAAGACAAGAAATTAGCATAAGCCGAAGTGACGAGCACAGCAATGGCAGGTTACTCAGACGATTTAGTGAACATTTCGGACTTATTACTATATATTTCGAATAAGTAAAATAAATAGGAAGTGCATCTTAAAGTTCAACACTTGAATTTAATTAAATAATTCCAAACGAGTCGAGTACTTTTGACCCATTTAATTATAAAATTCCTTTTGAAGCATGCTAAAGAAAAAAGGAACTAGGCTTCATTAGACGAATAGAAAGAATATAAATAAAATGAAAAAGTGAAAGTGAGATGGTTTTTCGCCTTGGTTTTATCACACTCGGAATAAGTATTTAAGTCCATCAGAAAAAGTGCTAATTTCCGAATCCGATTAAAGTTTAATGAGGATTCCAAGATTAAATTGCTTCGCTGGAAAAGTAAAAGCAAGAAAATTGATGGGAGTCCCTCCAGCTATGATGAAAGAAAGCTAAGACTAAGATGATTAGAAAGACGAAATGCTCCGGCCTTCTTATGACACCAAGGATATTCTAATTAAAAATATATCGGCGGTTGAGACTGTCCCAATTGAGTCAAAAACATACTCCTGTAGTGATATATGTCGCAGTACTACAATGTATTGAAGGGTTTCATGTGTAACTTGATGGTAATTCTTTATGTCCATGTGGCTGAAGAGAAAATACTGTTAAATTTCCACTGGTTTTGCCGCAAATAAAAAGCATTTATCGGTAGAAACACCAATCGCGTGTTTGTATAATAAACAGTGCAAATATATATCCGTTTTTTCTTCTGGCTAGAAGTATTTGTTCTTAACTAACATTAACGTCCTAACAACTCTGATGAAAAAATCTTCGGTGACGATTGACCGCATCAATGCATGAAAACGCGCGCACGCCATTAAATTCCATGATCGTGTCCCGGACTGTATTTGTTTTATTTTTTAGAACTCTGTGGCAGTAATTGAATGGAGTGAAGCGCAACACCAGGTAAAAACTTAAAATCAACTGTGTACAATATTTAAGGAAAAATCATGCACGCTTGTAATGAGAAAAAAACAAAGATGAAAGGAAAAAATTGTTTAATCAGCGTCATGCGAAGGAGAAGAA
Source organism: Hetaerina titia (assembly GCA_037158775.1). Classification (NCBI taxonomy): domain Eukaryota; kingdom Metazoa; phylum Arthropoda; class Insecta; order Odonata; family Calopterygidae; genus Hetaerina; species Hetaerina titia. The sequence continues at coordinate 129,899,363 of CM073768.1, forward strand.
TAAGAATGCTGGAGAGGGAATAGTGAACCGAATCAGTAAGCCCGAATGTTTAGGGAACAAAAATCTTCTGCTCCGACATCTTTCCGGCGGCCAGCCATTTCGAGGCGACCGAGCAACCTCCTATCGAGTACGTAATTGCCATTTTTAATGGCGCGTCATTCCACGCGCGATGTATTTGCATGATTTATTGTTTGTTTGTGCGGGCCGCCCTGATTTTTTCCACCCTATCCCTGCCGCCTGACCACCCACCCGCTGCAGGGAGCCCTTTGGAGCCGACCCATGCCAAAGCCAATCACCCGCGCCAGCATCCATCCCTTGAGCCCTGTCGTGAACTGGTTTTGGAACCGTGATCCTTCCGCACTCCGTTTTATCCGACAGCTCCAAACCAGGTACCGAGAGATTCGCAACAACTGATGAAAAATATATGCCTCTGCGTGTGTGCTTGTAAATATATGTACGTTCGCGTAAATATGGAACGCAGGAAATGACGCGATGTAAAGGAAAAATAAGGTTAAGATGAAAAGAAAAAAAATGACTCTTAGATCAGATCGCTCGATTGCTCGGGAATTTTTTGATTAATATCTCGACCTAGCGAGAATCCAATTAACGGACTGCGTCAGCGGAAAATTGTTGTTTTTTTCCAGATGCTAAAAAAGCAATATTGATCCGGGATATTGCTCTGTTAAAAAAAATAATCTAGCCAATTGCCTATTGAAAAAAGGGGGGTAGGTAAACGACAGCTAAAAAATTTTACCTAGCTCACTGGAAAAAAAATACTCGTATCGAAAGTTTTGGCATTCAATCTGGTGCCTTGGGACGAATTTACGGAACTCGTTAAGTCGTAGTGCCGTGGGTGGGCCGACGATTGGGTTTGCGGGAAAATTCGGGCGAAGAGATGGAGGCCCATCATTCTTGGTAAATGCGGCCGAAAAGGGCGGAGCGTCCCTCCAGAATCCTCGTGATAAACTGCACGGGTTTTTGTCAGTCGATTACGTTAGGACAACAGCTACATTAACACTAGGCGACGAGAATAATGAAACAGGTGATCCTTCACACACACACAGGCGCTCTGAACAACTTCCTGCGAGCCTTCCCTCTATTTCTGTCTCATCTCTCCCTAAGCACTCTTCTTCTTGACCCCGAGCCAAAAAAGGTCAGCCTCAGAAGAAAGGCGGGAATTATAAATTAATAAAAACCATACCCTTTTTAATGCTCTTTCTACTATTGCGGTAGTCATGCTAACTGGAGAAAGCCACAGATTTTTTTGTCTCCCTCAAAGCGTGCACTGTAAATTAAGTCTATATCCCTGGGGCAAAGAAGTTTTTGTCAGGCGTGGAAGATGGCACTTAGTGAGAAAAATGACCTAACTGTTAGCTTCACGTCCTTCTGCTCTGCTGAGAACCCCTCTCTGACTTGGAAATATGTCCCAAAAAAAATTCTCCCGGGCAGAGAGAGCCTGGTACTGATTTGATGCATGTTCTTTGGTGTTCTTGAACTTAGTCGTAACAAATGTTCCTTTGTTTCACTCATGGATATATTTGTACATTTCCCCTTGAGCGCATATTCTTTTGCTTTGTTTCTCCTTCTAAATAGTGACAATGGACCTTTTTTATAAGAGTAAGTTAACAGTTTAATACGAAATTATTACAGTGGAAGTCGAATCAAACTGAGTTATAATCTCTTTGTCATTAGGAAAAGCTTATTAGAAGGCTTGGTATCTATCAGTCTTATCAAAGTCTTGTACATAATTTGGACATAACATTGTAATAGATAAACACCTTTCGTTCCATTATTCTATTTGGTAATTTATTCTTGACTTGTGTTATACTTTAAATGAGGTACATTCTGATTATATGACTTTTTATTAGCATATTTATAGTATGTTTTCATCTACGGCTTGTAACAATATACAATGCAATGCAACCGCCTGCAAATAAATGAAGAAGCTGTGAACTGGAACGGTTTCCTTGTTCCGTTGGAAGAAAATTCAAACTAAGCTTGAGAATAGCAGAGCGACAAATTTAATAGAGGACACTATTTGGAAGATTAATGTCTCTACGTTTGGCCTATAATTTCGTCGCCAGAAGAGGAACTACCGATTATTTACAGCAATTAAGAATGTAAAAGCGTCATAACGCCGAGATCATTTTGAAAATTATACCTTCTCCAGAACCACCGAAGTGTTTATGTTAGTGCTTCTAACAGTTTTCGACAAGACGTTAATATCGCTGTCAATATTTACTGCTATCGGAACCTTCATCAGTCTGTTATAATGCGATTCGAATATTAAATGCTTTTGTGACCCCCCCCTTCCCAAATAACTAAAAGAAATTTGCTTTTGTTTGACCGAAACCAGTTTTCCTAGCTTCTTAGGATCACTGATTGTTTCGTCGGTCAACTCACTACTCGAGCATATGCATAAACAATGAACAAGCTGGGGTTCGAAAGGCCCGGCCGACCGATTTCTCCTCACCGTAGATAAAGGTGATAAAATTTTAATTTTCTTCTCCTCTCTTCTCTCTGGTCCGGGGCTTGAGGCGGTAAAAGGAGAGAGAAGCGAGACCTCACTTTACGCCGCCAACATTTTCATTATTTATCCAGCAATCGTCGGGTTCTTTCTCGTTCCCTTCCAATGAAGATCGCCGATAAACATGATAGCTTTCACGTGAACAACCGAACTAGACAACCGTTTAGGACCAGTTGTGTTCCTTTTTCATTTATTTCCCTTGAATTGTCCATCCGCGCATGTCGTCTAGTACTCGTTCGTTTAGTCTAGTATCTGCCCTAAACGAAAGGCACCTGAATCTCTCCCGACTTAATGAGAGAGTTAATTGCGAATGTGTGCTGTGCATAACGAGATCGTGTTCTCTAGTTTAGAATATTAGGTTCCTTCTAGTTCCCGGGATATTTTAGCGAGAGGGTTCGTGTTCCCCAAATAATACGTGACAATTATCCGTCGTGTGATGCAATAATACTGTTAACCATTATAATGAGCATTGGTAGTCTACCATGAAGAGAAAGTTCTTAGAAAATGACAGTAAACTTAGAATTCAGTAGGATTAACTTCTATTTTATTGACAGCTATCGTCATATGCTCCTGAAAACTACATAGCTAATTAATTTGTTACTGGCAGCTCATGTCGCATGCGTAGAGGTATATTACACCGAGATACCGCAGTGCATGTACATGTAGTTGACATCATATCCATTATTTAACATAATTATTGGTATATAACAATTGAGGATAACATAACTTCTATTGCTGCGTGCCTGATGTGGAATCACACCCTGCCACACACCCTAGCGGTGGCCTACACGGCACCACGAAAAATAATAGAATAGAACTATTACACAATCATTTCCATTTTTTCAAGCACAGTATGAGCTATTACCTCGTTCGTCTCATCATAGTAAATACCCTTCTGCAGTCAGTCCTGATTGCTTTCATTTGTGCTCAAACGCTTATTGTCGTATACTGCCTGGCCCTCGCCATTATATTATTACTTTCAAACTCTTACCTTTAAGCGTCTCACTCATCGATTTATTTTTGATCTTCGAATGCTTGTCAAGTTTACTCTCTTTTACCTCACCACAGATAATATTTGGTTATTTGCCTTCCTCTCATTTGAGATATTTTTCCATCATCTCCAGCGTCGAATCCCAAACCTTCTAGTCTATCTCATTTTGATAGCTTAATGGCCAAGTTCCCGAAGTTCATAACACCTCATATCAGGCTTTCTTGGCCTTGCTTCAATATACTTACTCAGAATACGCTCAGCAGTTTCCTCAGTTATGTAAATGTCCAATTCACTATGGAATTCTTCTTATGTACAAGTCTGATTGCTCCATTGAAAGGTTTTATTCCAGAAACGGGATAAGGAGTCCCACGAGGAAATCATTCCACTAAAGCTGAAGTCTGCTGAAAGAGACCCGTGACTTGAAAATACTTTAAATGCTGTTGACATTCCTGCATTTTTCTCAAATATTTTCGTTTTATGCACTTTAATCGGCGAGCTAATGCAAATTGACTTTTGGTCTTACATTAAAGTATACACCATTATTTTAGCTGACTTAAAAAAATACTAATGCACATTTCAATGTGCATTAGTATAAAAAACAGCTCGTGGATTAAAGATTAGCTCTTTTAATGAATTTTCTTTTCTACCCATGGCTGTTGATGACGATACGGGTAACGGTTCTTTATTTATGAGATAAGTCATTCGTTCGTACGTTCGTTCCCTCATCTAAATTCCCAAAAACTTCTGCCTCCCTTTCTGAGAAGTGTATATCAGTCGACGGAATGACATTATATATGAAGTGTCGAGGTATCGAACGGGAGACAACACCAATATGCAATGGCAGCCTATGTGCCCGTGCGCTTATTCGCGGAGTGGTGCGAGGTTGCTCAGAGGTGGGCAAGCGGACGGGAGGGTGGTGGGATGGAAATTTTGGATGGCCGGGAAGTGGCCGATCGCTTCATTCGATTAACCCTTTGAAGAATGGGCTGGGCTGAGTCTCACGGTGGTCCCCCATCTCCCCCACTCCTTCCCTCCCTCCCGACCTCACGTCCACCCACCCCCCAAGGGCCCAATCCTATCTTAGTTACCACACTCCTCCATGACATCCGCTTTCCCATACTCCTCTCCGCCACTCTTCGGCCCCTCCAGCTAGCCTCTCCTTCTCTCCTTTCTCCTTCTCCTCCGCCCGGCAATGGCTCCGTGCTCTTTCAACCACCCGCTCGCTCTCTCCAATAATCCAACCACCCTCGCCCTCCTCCGCATCCACGATCCGCATCCCGATGGGTTGCAGGGAGTGAGGCGATGATTAATGCTCCCTCCGAGGACACGTGCAGGAGGACCCGCCTAGGATCCGAACCGAACGCGCTCCGCGGGAGGGAGCCGAGGAAGCGGGTGCAGCGGGCGGGCGCCCTGGGGGGAGGGAAGGAAGGGGGTGCGTGCGGGAGGGCTCATTTTTCGAGAGCTGCTTGGTCGTGCGTGTGCGAAGGGTTAAGGGGGTGGAGGAAGTGTAATGTTTTGACGCGGGGTATATAACAGGGTGGGTGTTGGGTTAAAAGGGGAGGGGATGGGGAGGAGGGGGAAGATGAGGAATTGCACGTGGGGGGAGTGGAGGATGAATTAGAAGAAGAAGAAGAGATGGATGGTGGCTGGCGTCATGCTTATACAAACGCTCGTTTAATTATCACGAAAAGCACACATTTATTGATATCATTGTTGATTTCACAGCAACCATGTCAAAGTCGTGGCTCATTGTTATTATTGTTATTAATATTATTGTTGTCTGAGAGGTGCGATATACTGGTATGTTAATGTTTCAACTGATTCGATTCGCAGTACTTAGGGTACAAATAAGTGGGAACATCTGCTGCATCCTAATCCTTATCCGTGCTGCATGGGAAGATATGTGTCTTGCAGGATTTCTTCCGCGTACGTCAGCATGAGAGGTACGTTGTCTTCATTATGTCTTACAGTTAAGATAAGCAAAATTACCCATAAAATGTATTCAAAACAATAGGGACGCGCAATTAGATGTAAATTTTAGTCAACGGCTCTCTCCACTTCCTTTGGCTCTAAAAATTCCCAGCAAAACTTCAATTTGATTCACCTTGTAAGCATCTACGAATGCAATGTTAGACTACTTTGCAGTAATATTTATAACGTTTTCATTTTTAGATTACTAAAGAGCTAGTTGGATGCATGCTGCTAATCCTGTGCATACATTTTGGTGATCATAGTAGTACAGTTAACCTATTTTTAAAATGTTTTGGATCAAAATTGGCATACTAGTAGAGACATAAGAAGAAGAATTACGTTAGGCAAAGAAGCCGTCACAAGGAGGAGGGACTTTATGACAGGGGCGTTTAGTAAGGATGTTAAGAAAAGGCCCGTTGGAACTCTGCTATCGAGATTTGATATGGATTGGATTTACACATCGAGGAAACATGGCCATTTAAGATTGATGATAGGTTTGGGGGTTTTTGAAATGTGGGTTTGAAGAAAAATGGAAAATGTGAAGTGGACAGAATGAAAACAATCGAGGAAGTGCGAAACATGGTTTCAGAGAGGAGTAAACTATTGGGAGAAATCCGAAGGAGGCAGGAAAGATGGATTCGTGGAGGGAATGTTGGAGACAGTGACAGAGGGGAGAAGGCTGGATAGGCAAGGCAGAGGGAGGAAAAGGATAAGTATACTGCGTTGATTGAAGGAAGGTAGAAAGAATACGGAATTTAAGGATTTATTGCTGTGTTGGATGTTGGATGATACAAGGTTATACAGGGATTTTTTTCTCATTGGCAGATATGATTTCTAAATCGGTTTTTAAAAATTCTTCTATTTCTACTCGTACACGTACTTTGATTTCTTATCTTCCAACTTTTGAAACTCAATCTTCAATTCAGCTTTCTTGTCTTCCAATCTTACACGACAATATTTCGTTCATGTTTTCGTCTGCGTTTGACGAGCAGCTCTTTTATGCAATAAATGACGGAGGATGTGCAATAGTTAATACTAGAGTAAAAGAAATTGAAAGAAAGTTTTAAGAAGGAGAAAAAAGTATGACAAAGGTAGGCCATTAAAGGATAAATGAAAGTGTGGAGCAAGGATGGTTAGGCTATTTGAGAGGAGAATGAAAATAGGTGAGACATTGGGGAGAGAACATAAGAGAAGAGCGACGTGTTGAGACGGGCAACAAAGTCATGCACTCTGAATTTGGGTTTCTCTATTGTCTTCCGGCTTTTTTTCAATTGTGTGAAATGCAGTTCACCTTACGCATGGTATGTCAGAAGATATAATGGGATCACCATTTATTACATTTACTGTGCGTTTCTAAATAAATTGTAAAAAATAACTGTCCCTTAAAATTAAGAATTTTTAACAGAGGGATGTCAACAAGGGATGTTAATATAAACTTCATACTTTTGCATAATCCGTCTTTACTATTTCGCTGACAGTCCTTATCGGAGCAGATAGCAATAATTCCTACGCACCTCTTTTTTGTAGTTGGTACCCCGCAAGCGAGTGTGGCAGGGGGTGATTACACCCCATACCTGACCCAAAACGTCTTTCCATTCTAACGCGATCGGACAATGTTATTCTGATCCATTATTGTTCGTGGAAAAAAATAACATCTGAAGTCTATCTGTTCTACACTTTCTCACACACAATTTCTCGAATTTTATCGACATGATCTCGCCTATCGTAGTACGATGGGGCTAAATAATACATTTCAAAGGTGAATAAACACCAGACTAATTTTGATCCGAATATTTTACCCATAGCGCGATCGGGCTAAGTTATACTGATCCCTTATCGTGCGTGGGAAAAATTACATCTTAAATCTGTTTTGCAATTCATCTCCCTACTTTTATTTAAATGATCTCGCCTTTCATGGTAGTATGGGGCTAAATAACACATTTCAAACATATTCGCTAAAAAAACAGCCTTTCAATTTATGCAGGAGCTTCAATCTGTAATTTAACCTTTGCTCCATGAGTGATTCTCAACCAACATAGAACCTCTAACGATTTTGATACACTACCCAGTTTGTCACAAGAAAGTTTTACAGCTCTAGCTCCATTTTGCACGCGATTGTCATGTCGAGCATTTTTTCTGTAGTTTTCGTTAAGACTCTTTATGACTTCAGCATAAATTCATTAATACTTTTAATTCATGCTCAAAGAAGGAAGAATCATTGATTAGTTCAATAGTGACAGTCGTCCATTTCACAGTAGAGGATATACTAGGTCTCTATACATTAAGTTAGAGGCCTTGTATCAATCTGTAACTTACATTGCGAGGATGCATTGTCTGGCATCTCGCCGCCAACACGAGACGTTTCATCCAAGGATATCATATTAATATCAGTGGTTTAGTGTGTAATAAAGATTTTAAACATTAATGTAACATGTCTGAATATTTGTTTAAATTGATTTTTTCATTTTAAGGGAGACACTATAAATTAATGACGTCGTTTGTAACTTAGCGGTTACTTTGTTTTCATCAATAAGTTTCAAAGTGGATTATCGTTGAGTTGTTTTAAGAGGCCGTTCAAAGGGAAGGGCAAATAATTGGCCTTCCGGGAAACCCGAGCAAGCCACAGACTGAGAAATAATCATCGGTCCTCGCTGTCCGCGATTCCAGCTTAGCTCTCTCGTGTTTCCGACGCAGCGTTTGAGTTACGAGAAATTCATTCCTAGTTATTCAGAATGAGCTTGAGAGAAGGATTGAATGAAAATTTATTTATTCATAGCCATTCAAGTGTCGTTCGATATAATTTATTTACGTATAACGAACGAAGAATCTGGATCGTGCAGAGCGTAGGAAAGACTTCCTTTTAATGAATTTAATAAGGTTCTATACGATAAATACGAAAGAGAGAAAGGGAAACAGTGAGTGCAATATATAGAATATTTTTTGCTTTAGCTCGGAATGAACTTTACGATTTTCCGTCGTATTGAAGATATTCTCTCACTATCAATCTCCAACGGGCATGGCCGAGAGGGAGTGGCGGGTGAATGATGAGGCTGAATGGAGTGATAGAACAGGGCGGAGATGAGTCATCGCCGGTTCTGATTATTTTTAGTCCTGAGAGCATTGGATAGATGGAGTGGAAGTACAGATAGGGGAGAGGGATGCGAAAGAGTCGAAGGCCGTCTATCCATTTGCAAATTCCCATTATACCTTTATTTTTTCATTCGGCTCGGAGCCCATATAAGTCAGGATTATCCTCTGGTAGGAAAGGAAGGAAACAAAGATGCCATCCAATTAAAATATTAGTTTAATGTTTTCACGCGAGAATCAAATAACATTAATTCAATCGCAGCCCTCACGAAATTAAGTTTTATTAAGAATAACTTCTGTTTTTTTTAAAGATACCAGTGTTCTTTCGCAACAACTGTTTATTTAATCCATCTAACTCAGTTGTATTCAATGTGAAAACAGTGTCTAAAAGCATAGAGAGATCTTATTCATATCATGAATATACTTTCTTTTTCCAGTAATTTTGTATACGCATTGGTTTAAAATTAAATTATTTCGCTTTTTACTTAGAACATGGGCAACACAAATGAAAAATGCAGATAGTCTTTTTGACATAATCATCATCATAGCAGATTTCCAATTCAAATGATTTGTAGCAATCCTTTTTTTATTTTGCTATCTGCCAATCTCTTCATGAACCCCAAAGTCCCTTGCACTGACTTCTTCCATTTTTTTTCTTGTTATTCATCCACTATCTTCCTCTCAGTTCTTCCCTTTTGTGGTACATTCTACTATGCAATCCAGTGTACGTGTATTACTGCGACTCGGAATATCTCTTGTGTTGGTTTTTCTCTTCTTCTCGTGATTATCTTCCGCTGACATCTCCCTTCACGCATTTCTCGAAGAATCACTTCATTAGTCATTCAATCCCTAAATGTCATTATCAGGAGTCTTCGCTGGCACCGCATTGCGATTGCTTTCAATGTTTTTTTTCTGTGGTGACTCGTCTCACAGTCGTAAAGTTACGTATCACTAGTTTAAGTTTTCACAAACCATTTCTTCATGTCCCGGTTAGACTAGTCACGACTCTTTTTGCTATTCCTTCTCATATAAACCCCTCATCGCTTGAGCTATTCTCGTAATCATTAATTTCCCTTCCACTTCGTTTATTTTTACTGACAATTTTACTTTATAAGTAACAAATTCCTTCCTTTTCATCAAGTCTAGCATTTTCAGTTTTATTTTGAGAGTATTTTCTTTTCCTTAGCTACAGAATAGTTTCGTTGTTCATACAATTTTTAATTTTGAGGTTCACTGTCTCGTCCTCTCCTCCCTACACGGTAGTATTCCTCTTAGCTCTTCTTTCTTCTCTTTCAACCATGATAACTTTGTCGCCCGCTAACCGCCATGTGCTTATCCTTCCTTCGTGTATCCGTGCACTGAGTTTTATCTTTTCGTTTATCTCATTTATTGCCTTCTCTGTGCACACATTAACGACCAAAGGCGATAAAGATCATCCCCCTAACTCTTCTCTACACGATACCACCCCTACTTTCACCATATTTGATCACTGCAACGTGCTCTCTACACAAAGCCTGTATCAATCTTCTGTTGATAAAGCTCACGACATTTTCCATTAGGATGCCTCATTGAAAGTGAGCATGTGGCATGAGACACTGGATGCAAAAATGTATCTGCAAATACGCTGCTAGTTAAATAGCCTCTAAAAGTATTAGAGTCCATTCCAGGAGGAAGTTGTCATATTTTCTTTGACGGCGGAGTTTTTGCCAAGGATGAGAATGCTTGCTTTTTCATGGCGTCATATAGCCAACTGGCACGACCTCTCATTTTCTTGGAGCTGGGCATCTTCCCTTGCATAATTTACACGGTATTATCTCAATTCTAGTTAAAATGTCTTGGTTCGTGTCCTCGTGCCCCTGAAAGAGAATGTTTAAGAGAGTGTAAATTTCTTCAAGTTAGGAAATTTGAATTATTTCGAACAGTTGCTGTTTATTATCCTTGCGATGAATGGTGGTTATGATTTTATGTCATATTGTTTTATTATTGTATTTATTTATACATCCCCTGCAAGCCACCGCTTGGGTGTGTGGAAGGGGGTGCATACACACCAGAATTATTTTATCCGATCATGACCCTACCGGATCATAATCGGGTAGAGATGGCTCTAATATTTTGGATACACTACTAAGTTTATCATAATAATGTTTTACAAATCTAGCTCCTCTACGCTGCACACTACGCATTCAGCAATTAATCCAACTTGCTGAGGATTCCCAATATTCCCGAGTCAATTTTGGACTTGCAGCTTATTCTAAATGAGGCCTGTGAAGACGCTTTGAAAGAAGGAATTTAATGAGTTAGCATTTTCCAAACTGCTGGTTACCCTTTCGCCTTTATCATTTTTGAGTTAATTAACAGTTGAATTATTTTCCTCGACTTCTCTGACGTACGAACAAAATGCTTTTGGATTCTCTTTCAAATTTTTTGCTAAACTTTTCCTTTTGAATTCCCTCAACGCTTTCCGAAATTCAATCTTAGCATTTGCCCTTGATATCTTATAACCATAAGTGATATCGTTATTTTTCTCGCTAGAGATATCATGCCTAATATTTTTCATCTTGGCGTGACATAACCTCTGACGTCGTAATGCCTTTCTAACATCCACGTTGTACCGCCTATGTTCCGTATTATTTTTTATAAATTTACTGGGAATGAACTTGTTGACTGCAGGGCGCGTGATCTCAAGGAAGTGATTCCACGTATCCCAAATATTTTGGTGATTACTATCTTTCTTAAAACTTGCAAAATTGATTCTTTAGCACTCAATTTATGCCATTGTAGTCCCCTTCTTAAAATAAGTCAATTTTCTTTTGGGCTTCTCATTTCGGACCACATATAGAAAAAACTTAGCATTTACTGCTCTGTGGTCACTAATTTGCTTTATAGTTTCCATAGTTAAGACTTTTTCGGAATGTTCGATGCTAACAAATCAAGAATATTATCGCTCCTAGTTGGTGAAGTGACAAGTTGATGAAAGGAGTTCAACGTAAAAGATTTCAATTGCGACTTGCAGATATCTTTGTCTTTACCGCTCGTTATAAAACTTTATGTGCTCCAGTCAATAGATGGGTCGTTGAAATCTCAACCGATTATAACGTCGGGATCATTGTGTTGGGATAAGAAACCTTTGATTTGCTTATCTAATTGTAGTATTGAATTATCTTTGTCGACTGGCGGTCTGTAAAATGCACATACATAAATTCTTTTGGATTGAGGACTTTCATTGCCCACCAAACGCTTTCCAAACCATTACCCGGAATTACCTCAGCCTTGCTAATGCAATAATTTTTAACTGTAATAAAGACACCGCCCCCGATTCTATTTGTTCTGTCATTTCTGTAAATGAAAAAGGATTTTGGGAAAGTTTCACCGTCGACAATAACATTCGTGGATAATCAGCTTTCTGTCCCAATAATTATATCTGCGCCTGTGCTTTGAATAAGGTGATGATATTCTGCGACTTTGATTTTTAAACTTCGGAGATTTACTACCAATACAGATAATGCTTCCTTGACAGTACGGTTTTTTTAAATTTTAACGAGGATCGTCTTCTTATTAATATTTAATCCCTGATAAAATTTTCCGTCTGATGCTGATTCGTGTTAAATGAACTATCACTAAGACTGAACCTCACTTTATTTAAAGCTATATAATTTGACAAAGAAAACTATAGAGGTCCAGTAATTAACCTATTTGCTGAACTACACTTTAATCTAAAAAAAGCATTGCATTGCTCGAATATCCTACCCGCTACACACCTGGTGGCCTCATGCGTCTAGTGAACACCAGTAATTATTTAAGTCAATGATTACCTGACGATAATGTAAAAACATCGAAACCTAGATCATTATACTTTGAGCTCAAATAGTAAAAACTTTATTGGTCAAATCATGTTCCAGTTCCACCACATCACACCAAAAAAACAGCTTTTCATTAATTTTTAAAAGTAAAATTCACTTGAATTCTAGTCGCAGCTCTTATTCATCAGCTTTAAAATATTTATTCTGAGATCTCTACGATTAAATGTTTTCAAGCTGCAACTGGAATGAACTCTGTCTCTGGAATGAACTAAAATTTGCTAAATCAATGAACTACATTTAAATATAACGCATGCTTGCAGCAGTAGTGACGATGAAAAATGAGTTTCCGGAGAAGGAATAATTTTTCAAAGCCATAGTATTATCTATCCTCAATAACCAGTTTCTTACAAATTACCCATTAGTGCGTCGTGCGGAAAAAAATTCGCGTTCCGCAGTTTAGATATTAATTCAGATAAAAATAAATGTTTACAAGCGAGGTTAGAAAGGAATTTATGAGCGGCAGAGCTAATCACTTCGATGCTTCGATTTCCCCCAATATTAAAGGCTGGAAGCAATAAACGGGCGACCTCTGCGATTTCTATGTCGTATCGTGGCGCTTTTATGGAGGGCAATTATACGTCCATTTCGCATGCATTCGAGATTTTTAATGCTTTTGTCATCTTAAATCAAGCAAACCGGCATTTAAACCCACGGTGATTATTTCTCGCGAGAGAGTCGGAGGTAGGCCGGAGGGGGAAGGGAGTGAGCAATATATCCTTCGGCTTCAACCGGAAAATTTCTTGTCATAGGTATTCCAATGTTTTGACAAATGTCGATGTGATGTTGATATCGATGGAGGTCTCTGATGCGTTCCATCATTCCGCATCCCATTCCTATTAGTGGCAAGAGCTAATGTATGTATCTTTTCTCTCTTCCTGTTATTTTCGCGATGGGGATATCGTATCCGATTTCTGTGATAACGACTGTGAGCATAGACTACTGCGCAGAATACTAGTGAAAACGGGGAAAGGATTGCCATTGACGGACCGAAGCCACAGAGTTCATTCGTCTTTCATTTTTTCGCGGGCGAACGTGGGGGTCCCTCGCGAATTTCCTCTCCCCCGTCCCCCTCCCGGTCCTTCTCCCCGCGGGCATCCATCGGGAGCATCGTCTCCCCCCGCCCGTTGGCCCGCGGGGATGATTGATGACTCCATCCCCGCCTCACGTCTGGGGACGGATTCATGTGCGATGGTGCGCCGCCGCCCCTCCGAAGTCCCCCGGGGGCAATCGTGTATGTACGACTGCTATGCTAATGAGGGCGCGCGGAGGTGGGGAATGGGCGAGAGAGGAGGGACGGGAGATGGAAGACGACGATGCTCCTTCTACTCCACCTTGCCTTTGGAAGGCTCTCCTTTGGAAAAAAGATTGAGAGAGAGAGAGAGAGCGACCCTCCCTCTCTTCCCCGGAGGCATCGCTGGTATCTTGACAAAGGAGTCTGGATTCCCGTAGGAATACATGAAGTGGACTGACGTCTTGGGAGCGGAGTTCCCGATCCACATACCCCGGAGTCATGAGTGGATGGCGAGCAATTAACCTTAATACCTAAGACTACTTCTTCAAGGTATCGCTCGCGGTGCTGTGCATATGGGTTCAACGGCCAAGATTTGCCAGTCGACATTTTCGTCGAAAACTCTATACGCCTAGTTAGGTGAGACGGAGGATCATTTCACGGCCTATAAATACTCATCACGGGGCTGGAGTGGCTTGCGTCGACGTGCATAAACCCACTTCCAGAGCTCGCCCTTAATTACTGTCCGTTCGTAATCTGATCTCTTTTCATCCGTGAGGGTTATTGGGTTCACAACTCCTTCAACGGAACCCTGGCGTTGACAGAATAGCGGCCTGTAGTCCCGAGGGACAAATGCATGTATACATAGTCTACGCGGAAGAATCTCGGCGTCTCTATCAACGTATCGCTATTAACTGCAGTCGCCTAGAGCGCATAAAAATTTATAGTCTAGCGATTGAACTGGATGGACGCCTCTCGCAGCACCAAGTTGGGTATTGAAGCCGTCAGGTTGTCCGTCCTTTTCCAGCGTCTGCATAACCCAAACGGTCTTGTCATGCGAGAAGTAATCCTGGGAGAATACAGACGCTCGAAGTCGAGGAGGGATGGATATATTCGCATGGCCTCTCAAACAAGACTGTGACTGACCGTGAATTAAGATCAACTGGAGTGGTAATCGAACCGCTGACTTGTGGCTCGAAGGTTCACCGTTTACAGTGATTCTTTCAAAGGGACTAAGGGAACAGGATATTTTTTCCGTGTTTCATTGAGGATTGACAATCTTCTACTACAGGATAAAATCCCAATGTTTTACCATTAATGGTGAGCGAAAATGAGTTGATGGATTTTTGAGATGGGAATGATGTGGAAAGTCATGTGAAATTCAAGGTACAGTATTGTGTGGAAAATTACCATCTCGTCATAGTGTTTGTTGTTGGTTGCATTGCATCTCTCATGAATCACTTGAGTTCTCTAAGATCTAAGGCCCGTGGTCAGTATTGTGTCATCCGCCACTCAATCTTTCATCGACGTCCATATACGTGCATGAAGTTATGCAGTGATTCCAGCAAGATTGGAATCAATCGCTATTGACCATCCCACCACATTATACCACTCCCGCTGATATGAAATACTAATATCTCGGCTTGATCTCTCCAGCGCAACTCATGGGGAGAGGGGAAATACCACTTTCTGGGTCACGCAGAGGTACTAGGTGAGTAGATCATCACATTTCTAAGCAAGAAGTAAATAATCTTTTATACTCTTTATATGATTGGGTATGTAAATGATATATAATGATGTTCACACCAGAAAAATATCAGGTCAGTGATAAAATGTTTCACAGCAATGGGGCAAAGAACCCTTTCCCGAAAATCTTTGCTACCTTATGGATGACTCCAGATCTACCTTGAGCAGCGATTAGTGAAATTATCGTAAGGACTTCCTTTTATGTTATCCAAATATATAAATTCCAACTTCTCGAAAATGTCCGTTGCACGAGAAAAGTTTTCTGATGTCGTTCATAAATATATCTACACATTTGGCAACTTTTTCCATACTAATGGAACCTATCCGAAGTAATAGAGATTGCCGGAAATATCATAAAACTCGGTGTCTCTTATTTACTGATGTACATTGCGACAGCGAGTACTATTGCTACTGCAAGAAATGCAACCTTTGAAAATGACGGAGGTATTCTTCTACTTGTCATTTATTACTCCTATCTTTACATAAATAGTATGCGTGTGTATTCATTTCATCTTCTTCTGTCTCTATAAAAAGTTGGTTATAATAAGTGCGCAAGTGAATTGAATTTAAAATTAAAGCCATAACTCTGCAAAACTTTTTATAGGGGCATGATTGCGTCGCTATGCATATGAAGTCATAATGAAATACGGCTTTCTATCAGCAAGAAAAGTTCCTAAGGAATATATATTTAACCTTTTTGAAGAAAAAATGAGATGGTTACTCTGCTAAAGCGAATTTTACTTGAAGAAGTAACTTTTACTGCCTTTTTAAAGCTGTGGCGAACTAGCTGCTTTTTAGCTCTCAGTGACATCAAACTTTGTTTCATTTTTGTCATAGGTTCAATTTTTAACTTTTCAGAATATATTAAAATTTTCATTGAAAGCTAAAGTCTAACGCCTAAAGTTTTATTTGACGATATTCATGTTTAAAGTTTTCTCTGGCATCTTATACATGACTCTCTAATGGATAGACGATGGTGTAAAACTTAGGTGATTACTTTTGCTCGCGAGAAAAATAATCATGACAAAAAGTACTGCTTATATCTGACGGATCAGTTCTCACTATAATAAATAATTTCCCATTACCATTTATGTTTAAGCAGCAGAGAATGAGTACGTTTTTTTGTCTTTACTCGATACGAAGTAATGGATATTTTCAGGCGCAGAAGCGTTAGCAGACAACATGCACACAGGCTACGAAAGTCAAGTTTATGGCCACAAACTCAGGCCATGGGTGATAAGAAAGAATGAATGGAATATAAGGAACCCTTGTTTAACCGGACGAAAGATCAAGGTTCCCAAGAGACCTTTACAAGAGCCAACGCTCAAATCGCTGAAATGTACGTGGATTCCTCTCAGCCGGAGTAACCTCCGCGGATGATTCGGGGAATCTTCAGCCGCGCTTGAATACATCACGGCCAGAATAAACTCTTGAGCGCGGAGGTGGTCGACGATAAATCAGGGACGTATCTCATGATCGCCTCTCTTCCCCAGACTTCCCTTTCGTTTTCTGGACATTTTTATTTCCTCCGCGAGGCGGGACGAGCAAAAGATTTTCCGAATTAACAAGAGGGATAGGAGGGATGGGGGTGGAGGCGGGAGGGGAAAATGGAAAAGCTCTTTTATTAAATTTGAAGAATTGGCGACCGGGTGAGGTGAAATGTCCAGTGTCATGGGGAGGGGGTCTCGGAGGCCCGTTCTCCACACCCCTCCCTCCCTCCGCGCTTCTTTTACAACTCGCCCATTCTCCCTTGGGCTGGTCGGATTGGGGGGAGGGGGGGTGTGGACTGGCGGCGGACGAGGGCGCGCAACGACGGAGAAAGGGACATGTCCGTTCCCGATAGGGGTCCAACACGAGACCGCCAATGCTACAGAGGGCCCTCCATATATTACATCTCGAGCGAGATGGGGGAGGGTGGGATGGGGGGAATTAGTGGGAGCGGGGTGTCCAGGGAGAGGAGGAGCGGGTGGAGAGGGGGTATGTTGTTGGTGCGCGGTTTGCCGCGGTGTTGCCATGATTACCGATTAATCTGTGGTTGGTTGGCTGTGGGGAAAGAGGGAGGATGATATATTTTCTGGATTTTACCGAGGAAATTTGTCGATCGGCAGTTTTGTGTGACAGATGACAGTGACCTCATTGAGACAGTCGACAGATTCCTGAACAGCGCACGTACGCTAATACAAGGGAACAGAGTGGGGGCACTGCAAGGCCTGCCATCCAGAAAAAATTGGGAATGCAGCACGGTGAACTTTAATGATAAAAAGATTCTCAAACGCAGAACGCCATCACCTAAGGCAACACATTTCTCTCGCACAAACTATGTATGTTTCAAATGTTTACATGTCATCCAATGAAAACAGTCTTTCACGCTGGTACAATGCATTCCCGAATGTCACTTCCACAAATATGACCTCGGTGTATTTCCGTAAAATAATGAGATACCTAAACGCTGAAATCTTCATGTATTTCACCATCTTTAAAACAAGTAAAAATTGTTGTAATTAAATATTTAAACGAAGTAGATGAACCACCTTAATGAAGTCTAGCAGATACGAGATCATGCATTTTGCCTGTAACATCACATTGTTTCTAAATTGTTCAATTCATTCTGTCAATCTCCTTTTTCTGTAACATATTGTTCGTAAAATATTAATATCTTCAGACTTCTCTCTCACATCGGTAGCGCCCGCAATAAAATGAAGGTCCTCGCACCTAGTGAGTTGTAAATAATATATTGTTGTCTTTTTTTACGTGTTCAAGTAGGTAGTTCAATTATCTTATATTTAGAAATTAGCAGGGCTAAAGAAATAAATTAATCTTTGTTGTAAGTAATTTAAAGCGATGATTTAAGAAGTTATAAACCAATAAAATAAGAACCAAAATGTAATTGAAATGGTAGTCGTTATAATAAAGCCTGACAAAAACCACTCTGTATCTAATAAACTATTTGGACCTTCAGAAGAATAAATGACCGTCCTTTTTACATTTGTTAAGCTTCATAAAATCCATCCCATTCTTTACATTTTGAAGACGATTATTGTGATGAACGTTTTGATGTGAGGACAAGGAGATGTTCTTTTAAAGTTGGGCCTAATAGCCGTTGGGTTGTAATGTCAGAAGCTGGAATAATTGGAAGGTGTTAAGTTGATAAAAAGAACGAAATGAATATTTCGGCACGGTATCGCCGAATTAATTGATTTCAACTTGTGAAAAATCATCTGCGATAATCGCATGGCAGAGAGTTGGTGCAATTAATTCGTGAAAATTTTAAATTCATAGCATCCCTTATAGGAATACAAGCTGGAACTAACCTGATATGAGCACGCGGTAATCTACCCCAGGGAGAAACAGCTGAGTACCGTGTCGATGGGATATCCTGGTCAATGAGAGATTTAATTATTTTCGCATCGACACCAGCGTTGGGACGGCAATGGGTCCTCGAAATCTGCGGTGGGCCGCCGCCGACGCCGAGTGGGACGAGGCGGGACAATGAGCTTCCGCGACGCGCCATTGAATCAACTCCAGCTGCTGCGATGCCCGCAATAAATAAAGCGAGAGAGAGAGAAAGGGAGTGGGAACGGTGGAAGTGCCTTGAGAGAATATTGCGAGGAAATGTAAGAATTATTGCCGCCGCGGTGACCATTATTCTGTCGGATACAACGCTGCGATGTCGTTCGAGTGAAATGCTTGCGCGTGTGCGTAACCGTTTTAAAATGAAAAATCTCCGATGCGACCGAGGACGAGCCTTGCCCCTCGCCACGGATGCAATTATTTTTCCTTGACTAAATTACAAATTTACCGAACGCTCAACTACTCGTAACTTTGATAAATTCTGCATTTCAGAAAATTTTAACAATCAGCAAATATGGCCATAGGATAATTGTTTTAAATAAAACGCTACGAAAATTTTGGAAAAATCAATATGAACGTTTTAAAATGCTTGATAATGCTTCATGAATTCTTTTATTACTTCCGGTCGATTTTATCATCCCGGGTTGTCTTTTAAGGTGAAATTGATACGTATGAGGGCATTTAATTTTCCTTGAAAATGCCGCCGGAGAGCTAAAATCCATTGAAAAGAGTAAAAGGTGCGCTGAAAATTACCTAACGACTCTTTTTATGGCCAAAAATGAATGTGCCATTCCACAAATTGAGGCCAGATCGAATTAATTGTTTCATTATGTGGAGTTTACTTGACGTGGATTAAGAAAAACAGGAAAATCAGAAGATTTCCTAAAATTCATTTTTTTAGCCGAGGTTAAATCATGTCTATTGACAATATTTATGTCTTTCAACATCGAGTTTAACTTAAATTTTCTTCAAAATAACGCTTGAATTGTTTAATTTGATGTCGTTTTGATTTATTTTCAACGGGAATCCCAGGTTATTTTAACGACCAACTCAAATGATTAAGTGATCCAATCTTTCAAAACTGACATGAGATGACTCCTTGATTGGCACAAAGCCCACACCGCTTCCAGATGTTTTTGAGAAAGAGTATTTAAGGCATAGCTGATATGTTAGAATCGACTCTTCCCTAAGAAGTAAACAAGGTAAAATTCTAATTCTATGGCATTAGGATCAACTCTGTAGTCTCATTCCAGGTAGAAAAAAATGCCCAATTAAGTAGTCGTCACAGTAAATGTATTCTGGCGCAGCCATGTTACGTCGACTAGTAGGCATCATCGCGTACATTTTCTCAGAACACTTGTACTTATATAGTCTTTGGACCAGCAGGGGGTAGGGATTGGAAAAGGGGAAAGGCGAGACTGGAAAAGGGAGAATTAGGAGGAATCCTAATGCGTATGGGCTATGAGGAAGAATGAGGGAAAAGGAGTATTTAATTATCATACTGCTACGTTCTCTCTGCTAATGGTGACTTGAAAAACTGCATCAAACCCATTTATGAGCGTACTATGGAAAGGACGCTCCTAAAATTCACATAAACATGCATAGATCTGGAGAAAATATTTAGCCATCAAAATGATTGGCCACAACCTCAGGTTTTCTTCAATTAATAATAAACCAAAATAAAAACGGAATTTGAAGAATTTGAACGTCTATTACAGCAACGAGAATAGCGTTACCGACTCGTACTATTTAAAGATTTCTGTTTTAGTGTTTGAGAGGCATTTATGAGAGCATAACTAAAAATATCAACAGCTGTTTTACATTGTACGAGTATGTTCTTGATCTTATTATTCTGTCTGGTTTTGTTTTCTTTCATATTTTTTATTTTAGAAGGTAGCTTTCATTTTGACATTTGAAAATTAAATATAGTCATTACGACCACGGACTATCTTGTAGGCACTGAAGTGGTCTGCAGCAGGGGTAAATTTGTAAACAGAGCACGTCCCCTCATAAAATAATATGGGATCAGGCAGTTTTCTTGTTGCTAAAATAGTGGTGGTTTATTATATTTGTTGATACGATCAAGAACGTGGCTAAGGGAAACGGGTTCCTAAGAGGTTGGTTTGAAAGACAAACTTCCTATTAAGGTGACGAAAATGTAATGGGAGTGATAAACATCATATTTGTATGGATATAAGCTTGTATATTGGCATATTTTCATTCAATTACGGCCTGGTTGCATCATTCGCCATTTGAGTGACTGCTATCTTACATTTTCTACTAATTGTGATAATTGATGTTCTTTCATAGCAATTTTAATTTATCACATGCCGCTACAGTCATAATTGAGGAAAATGAGGAGCTAGATCCGTCACTACTTGATTTGTTACTGAAAACATTGTAGATCATAGTTTAAATGACAGACGACCCAGAGTTTCAATGCATTAGCATCACCATCAGTTCTCTAGATGATGATGGTAATGCAGCGATACTCGGGTCTTGTGTCATTTGCACTGTGGTCAGTAAACATTTCCAGTGATAAATCAATTGCAATGGAATGCCAATTAATCTCCATGGAGTGAGTTCTGCTGTCACTACTTCCTTGGAGTATGCCTTAGAAATATTTCTCAAAATCTGTACTCTCTTGTCACTCGTTGACTGTATGTTTAAGTTAAAAAAGGACATATTCAAATTGATTCAATCTGACCTCGTTAATTACCCACATACGTATCTAATTTATGTGTCAGATAATGCTGGATTTGTGATTTATGTGTCTTGTATTTCGTTCGAAGTTTTTTTTTAATCTAAAAATACTTATACGCTATTCCATTTTTTTTACTTCCTTCGATTTCACAATATTTTGTATGGAAAAAATGAGTTTCTCTTTCACGATATCCAATGAGTACAGAAATAATCAGCTATAAATTAAATGCACGTCTTTTCAAATAAATCCTCTAGAATTTGATTATGATTATAGCCATGGTTTTTTCTCACTGCTTAGTTTTCCAGAAATCTACAGAGTAAATAATTATAGGATTCTTAGGATATTGGCTTGGGAGTTTCATTTTAATTGCCTTGTCACTTGTACGGACGATGAGACCAAGATTAAAATCCAGCGGGTAATGATTTGGACGAAAAACTCAATAGCAGGCTTTCTAGTTGATGCTAATGCATGCCTGTAACAAACCCACACTTGACCTTAATTTAACCTGGAGAATGCGAATAATCACTTTTTTTCACTTAAAATATTCTCGGTGCTATTCAATGCAGTAACCGAAATTAACTCGTCCGTGTTGCTTCGTCCGAGCACTGTGAAGCGCAGTGGGTTCCTGACAGAAGCAAATTAAGTCCGGTAGGTTGAGTATGTTAATGCGGGCGGAGGGAAGTAGCGTGGGAAGGAAGAGGAAATGGGATCCTCCTTTCACTAATGGCGGGATCTCCTTCCCCTACATCACCGTGCTATCCTCATAAATAGCTTCAAAACAACGTTTCGATCAACAACGGCGAGCGTGGCGAGTTGACGTGGGTTTTTTTGTTTCATTCATGCGGAATACTCCGGTGACAGGTCGATACATTTTCCTTAATAGCGATATTCAAATCTCTTCTAATTGTAAGTTGCTGACTTCACATCCGAAATTCACCCCGTTCCTTAAATGCCTCACATATGCCCGACAGCGTGAAAGAAAGTATTTTATCATCTCCAGCACTGATTGTTGCAGTTAGGCTGTTTGTTTAGGACAAGCCATTATGTCTCTAGCTAACGAGCGTCTTAATAAGCAATGAAAAGAGAGGTATGCACGCCTGAGAGAGGTCGTCAAGAGATTTTAAAGATGCTTAGTCAACGAAGCGTTACAGAACAAATTCCTCTGGATATTTGTAATGAATATTCCACTATACTTGGAAAGTGTGAGCAGTTATTAGCCTCACCGGAAGATTATTTCTCAGGCAATCGACCAAGAGATAAAAAAACACTCCTGGAAGTCCTCTGATAATTAGCAGACACTGACTCGACCTTCACCTTGCGGGGAAAATACCCCAAGAACATTTTGAGGACTTATTAAATTGAGTGGAGTTCAGTTCTTTCCATGGTTCCGTTGATTAGGTAAACTGAAGGATTGAAGAGTACTAGATGATGTGAGACACCATTTACGAAATCCTTACTTGCGGGGTTCCTAGCGTCAGGTAGCCGTATTTTATAGCGCCCCTCGAGCATTCATGAGTGTCATAAAATTAATCAATTGATACGATGTACCTAAATAACTGATTAGTAGGAGCCAGAAAACACAGAAATAAGAACATTAGGTTATGACGAGAGAAAGTGAACACTCAAATAATCAGAGATATAAACATATTTACAAAAAATCAGTAGGTATCTCTTTTCTGAAATCAGAAATAATCATGCTCTAAGGTTAGATTGATTATTCAGTCCCATATATTTCAATCATAAAAGATCAGTTGTTTTATTTTTCAAATATTTAATGACAAGCAAAGAATCACTCGCCAAAACATTCGAAGTACAGCTGCTGGCTAAAAACTTAGTTTGTGTTTTACCTGCAAGTTGATACGTAGTATGTTCACGTCAGTCGACAATTTAGGAGTTTCAACATTTATTAGTGGGAATTTCGAAGTAATGTTAAATTCTTATCAGTCGTTAAAGATTTATTCGGACAACTCCGAAGTCTTGGTACTGAATCCAAATCAATATTTGAACTTCACTGATATCTGGATATATCTGAATATTTAATTAATTTAAAACGGATAAATAGTTTATCTTATGTCAAACATTTGGATAAGGTCCGAATGATAAATTTCATTAATAAATTTCAATTTGAGTAGTATTGAGTGACGGATTCATTTAACAATATTCTATTCTTGATCGCCGATTGGACGATCGTCTACATTTTACTAACTAAAATTTACTATGTTCCTTCGTCAAAATTTCAAATACTTCTTAAATAGAAACAATGAATGACAAAAAATACAAATTTAAGGAATAATTTACTATAAAGTGACGGCGTTCAATGAAATAAATTTGAAACAGGAACTGGATATTTTCTCATAGATTTTCTGTCTGTATTGCTAGCGCTTGTAATGCGCAGAATCCCTTGTACTGTAGTAGCATTTAGATTCTACTAATTGATGTTTTTCCCCTATGAGATCCAAAACACATGCTTCATTGGTGCAGTAGAGCACATTTGATGGCTGAATAATCAATAACGAATAACATTTTTATTCTATACATAAATCTTTTACTTATTTCTTGTAACTAGATTATCACCAAGTGGAGACAAAATTGTATTTTTAAAATTGTGGAGAAAATGACTTCAGGATGAAACTATAAACACTTTAAAAACTATAATTTTATATTGGCTGTCGCCAAATAGTGCTGCTTCTTTTTATTGACTTCTTCCTAGCAAAAAAACGGCAAGGCCAATTCATTTATTGCTGGCAAAAAATTCAAACCAGTTATTCTATTGCGTTTATTTTCATTTATTAATGACTACTTAAATGTTAGCATTGATGAAAGGAACGGATGATTTTATATCACTCTTGAAATAAAGAAAGTAGTTTTTGAAAATTTTAGAGCGGTCAATTACTTCAGCCCACACTATTTTAACTCGTTTTTTACGTCGATAGCATTCAACGCAATTTCTTTTCTGTAATAAAAACGGACTATGCGACCGAATTCACCCGAATGACAATCTTTCAAAATTTCAAAATTTTCATTTGCCTGTAATCAATTGTTACCTTGAATTACCCACTTTTAAGCAAATTCTAAGCTATAGGAAATTCTCGAAATATTTTACTTCAGGTATTCCTTCACTTGGCCTTCGAGAGCGAGACTTCTCCGTATCCCAGGTCGAACACGAGGTTCCAGATTTATTGCCCCAACACAGCCAATGAGACTTCCTTAAACTGCATTTAAAGCGCGAGGAGATTCAACTTTTTTCGCAGAGAAATTTTACAAAGCCATTTGGATCACTAGGTCAGTCAATCCGTTGAATTCATCGCGCTCCCGTAGAATATTCGAGACTTTTGGAGGAGCGCCAAAGCGTTGGCTGAAGTATTCGAAGTCCGGATTAAGCCAACGGTGCACGTGCATTTACTTCGTTTTGCTGGTTTTTTCTAAAAGGAAAATTATTCACGTGAGCGCTAAATCTGGGGCCACCGTTGGATATTGCCCATGAATTTCCATTCTTAAATTCACCTACGCGATCCATCCGCAGGCCAAGTACAGCAACAGCCACAGCAGGCTAGCAGGCACAGTATACTTATTTATGTACAGCCAGACCGCTGGACTGAATTTAAGCTACACCATTACCCACACTGTATTTCCTATTCCAAAATCCGGAAACACAAAAGCCATGACGCTAATACCGAAGCTGTAACACGAACTAAATTATGCCGCAGTAAAAGTCCCCAAATCTGCCATTTTAATGGCTTCCGCTTATTAATATGACTACCTTCATCCACCTTGAGGTTGAATTACAATTCTTCAGCGAGAGAAAAAATAATCAAGCCCAACGATGATGGCCTATGTTATATTTAAAACGAAATATTTCTCTCTTTTCATGAACTGTAACGTGTCTCATTGTAAAGGGAATTTTTTTATATTGTTTTCCTGCCTACACATAAATACGTTTCCCGGCGATGAATTCGCATCTAAATACAAAAGATGGAGGAAAAATTAATTTTATACGCCAAAAATCCATTTGTAACAAAGCGCTACCGCTTCCTGATTCTCTTTTTTTCGGTCTTCCGCTTTGGCAGTCGCCCTGGGTTACTCTGAATACAACAAGGCGACCCAAGGAAGGAAATTCTGCTGCATTTCTTTGTTTGCTCGCTTGTGCAGAATGTTTTTATCTAACTCCAAGCAGTCGCAATTTAAATAATAATAAGATTCTAACTGCTTTGCGACATTTCTGAGATGATGAATTCGTTTGTTTGTTTAATCAACTTCATTTTACCAGTCAAATTAAAAAAAAACAAAAAACTCTTGGCGCTTTCAAGCCTACAACCCTTGAAATACCATTGAACCATTGTACCATGGAAATGAAAGCATGCACAAGTAGGATTTTCTCCCATTCAGATCGTTACACCACCATAAAATGCAGTTGAATATTTATTAAAATGAACAAGAGAAAAACACTTTGGTAAATAATTCATTTTCTCATGATGGAATCCCAAGCAAATATTTTTTGCACCGTTAAAATTTTAACCCTTCACGACAAATGGACAACGGAAATGGCGGCTTCGGTCTGGTAATAGTCTAAATTTAATTGTATTGTGTAAACAAATTAAAGTTAGACAGTAGATGCCTCATTTAAAAGCTAAAATATAAAAAGTATATTAAAAAATACGTGGCAAGAAAATTTATGTGGAGGAAGTTTAAATATGTTTTCCCAAAATACATATAAATAATGATCTTTAAAGAATGTTAAGGCTCTAATCACGCCTAAATATTTTTAAGGAGAGTGCATCATTTATGCACGACTTGGTTAGTGATGAATGTATTATTATTGCTTATATTGTTTTATATTATTTATTTCAGTTGATGTTCTTAATATTTATCGACAGGCATTAAATTCAGTAATATGTGTGTGTCTATAATTCTGTCACTAATTCTGTGTGTCAAATGGTGAAAAATGAACATTATTCGTTTTAATGTAACTTCCACTTCAAGTCTATTAGATTTTACATGTTGTATAAATAAGTGAAAAGCATAAATTAAATGATTGAAATCCGTCATGAAATCCGAAATGTCAAGAATGTTTAATAAGATTAGGTACCCTTAATATCATTATGTAGTCGCGTGAGTTGATATTCATGAAGTAGCTTCGAACTCAGAGAAATTGTCTTCAGGTTCGTCGACGAACCGTGCAAGAGATAAATTATTTTAACAGATTTAATAGTTTATCATCAAAATGAGCAAGCTTGACATGCAATCCATTGGAGAAAAAGTCCAAAGAGGGCATTAAGTATGCATCAAAACAATTTAGACAGACACCATCAATTTTATTTTTGTACACACATGCATGATTTGGGAAACACGTTAGCAAGCCGTAAAGGATATAATACTTAAGCATCGGTACACTAATAGACTCGTTTTTGAAAGACAAAAATATATCGTGACTGCAGTGAACCATAGTCGTTATTTTAGACCCGAACATGCAAACGTAAACGCGGGTAATTGAGGTAAAGATTTTATTTTAAGTTCTTATTTGAAAGTTTATTTCCTTCAAAGAATATTAGATGTATCCATCAGAATTTTTTTATGCCTCGCAAGTCTATTTTACGTTTCCCTCAACCCGATTTAGTCAGCTATTGTCGTTTTCATCTACCCGTCTTTATTCTGAATCATTCAACTAACTCAAGATCTCCCTTTCACTCAGCGTTGAATTTTCTCTACGGTATGTCAGTGAATTATAAATGCACAATGACGTTGTTCAGGAAGCAACGGGCGTGTGGTGGTTGGCAGGAAAGAGCCAGGAGGAGCGGCAGTCCCTCCGCTCTTCCGAGAAGAATCCCCATCGTCTTGACGAACGCGCTGTGATTTAATACCGCCCACGGAGGATGAAGCTCAAACAAGTAATTTTCCGAGCCCCGGTAGCTGAAATTCAACCTCCCCATGGTTAAAAACACCTTTCCATCTGAAAAGCACACTCTTCTGCTGTTTTATTACACCCACAATGAATGCGCACGGTTGACTGCGATCGCCGTCGACAAGTTAGGTGGGCTTTATCGTTTCCGAGTTATATCGCACGTGCAAACGTTTGGAAAGACCACCCGGGGTAAAGGAAGTGAAGAAGACTGACGAAATGATGGGCTTTAAAAAAAATGTACGGTCTCGTGTCTCGCACAATTCGCGATCTTAACGAAGAAAAATAAGATTAAACACTACTGCACAGTCGTCTCCATTGCAAACAATTGTGGTGCATCTGCTTTCGTTTCATCTTTCCCTTTCGTTTGCGAACGCGTAACTCTTATCCATCCTCGAAAAGTAAACAGTGAATGATCGGTGTCCCGAGAATACTCCAGCGGGAAATTAGCATCTCTCACTTCACTGGCGTGGGGAAATGACGAGCACTGGTCGTCTCCCACATCGTTCAGGCATTGAAACGGGTGTTGAAATCCCTCGTATTTTCCCGCGCGCCTATGCCACCGATTCAAACGTCCATTGTGTCGGCACCTTACCTCCCTGGATATTCAGATGCGAAACCGACTGTTGGCGTGGGTCCGGAACTGGTGACTTTCACCATTCGGTGTAATGGCTTTAATTACAGGAGCTTAACGTCATTATGAGAAACAGGAAGCGAATGCCAATGTGAGCGAACAATTGTAGAAAAAAGAAACATACTCTTATTCCCATTGACGAAGACGTGAGCTCTTCCTCGAAGAATGCGGAACTGTATTCATCTTCCTTCGCTT
Source organism: Hetaerina titia (assembly GCA_037158775.1). Classification (NCBI taxonomy): domain Eukaryota; kingdom Metazoa; phylum Arthropoda; class Insecta; order Odonata; family Calopterygidae; genus Hetaerina; species Hetaerina titia. The sequence goes on from CM073768.1 coordinate 129,927,334, forward strand.
CAGAATTTTTCATCGGTTTCATCAATGATGTAACTGCGTGAAAATAAGATAAAAATACATGGAGAGGACAAAAATAACGAATGGATGAAGAAAGAATGCCCAAACAGGTATAGAATAGTAGAGCGAGAAGCAGAAGGTCTCTAGGATGTCCAAGAAAGAGATGGAAAGGATAAGGCTGAAGTAGGTATTGGCAGGCTTTATGCCTAATACTTGAAGAAATAAAATGAAAAATGCTTTTTTTAATTTTATCAAACATAAAACATGCGCGAAAGTGAAATTCCAGCATGACTAGGCGTTTTATGAGAAATCTGAAAGATATGTAACTTGTATATCCTTAAAGTGCTACAAGAATACAAGCTACAACCTTCAAATCGCGAGAAATAAATGTCCTTAGGCAAAGGAGCCAATGATTAAAACGTTAGAAAATATGATAGACTCATTTAAGACCAGGAGTAGGGATGATAAGATTTAACCCTCTTTCCTTCGGATTACGAGGAAGTAATAACTGGTGTTATGGTGTTTTATAGTATCATGCTTACAGAAAAATACTGGAGATTTTCTGTACTGAATACATCAAAAATGTCATACAGTTTTCATTTGCATATATTTTGCATGAATTACGATTCGCATGAAAATATTTTGTTGCTGTTTTGTTAGCTTAATGTGTAAAATATATGTTGTAAGAGTTTTGAAGGCTTGAATCTCGCATGCGTCGGCGGCAACCATTGCAAGTAGAAAGGAACTCAGTTCGTCTTCGTTTGCTTCTCCTCGTAGTTATGATAAAAGTCTACCCCAAAGGTGATTAATTATATTTAGGGACAAGAAAAAGTCACGTAGGGTTATATTTACACCACATGAAGGATAAAGAATGCACTTTATATTTATTTTTGCGAGATAATCCCGATTTTCAGTCAGGTTTCGCGGAACCTACCGCACACACCCCCCCCTGCCACACACCTTTTTGGTGGCTCGCAGGGTATTTATGTAGCTGTAGATGCCATGTGCAATTTTTCTGCTATCAACGTGTGGATGGCACTCATGAAAATTTAAATTATTTTAATAATTAAAATTTTTCATCTTCCTTTGAAAGTGATTGTTTCTCCTCATTGTACATTTCAAATCATCTGCTAGATGCTTCTTTGTAAGTATCTCTCCAAAAACGTTCTGTTAGATTACATAGGACCCAGTTGGAGATTTGGTCAGGCGTAAGCTACGTTTCAATGCAGCATCGCATGCCACTTTCATCGTTGCCTTACGAGTTCTGAAAATGTCTCAACCTGAAATGGTTACTACAACACGGGATTCAAATCAATTTAACTTCCACCACTTGTGATTAAACCTAATAATATATCATAAAATTAAATTTTTGCATGATTAATGATGCGAATGAAAATTTGTTGGTCACTCTTCATTGAACATGAACTGTGTATTTAAAATCGAATCGAGTGACAAGCGTATTTTAATTGAATGAGTAACCATTTTTATTTCCATCATACAGGCTAAAATTTACACTATTATATAAAAATATTAAATAAATCCTCATTTTTTATTGTTCACTCTCGATATTTAAATTTATTCCGTTTGAGTTTAGCTTATTGCTAATTGGCATCTGTGTTGTGACAAATGAGATGTTTTAAAGCGTCCGTTTCATTCCCCCAAACGCAATTAGCATGGATAGGCATCGTCATTTTATGATATTTCTAGTACTAATCGCTGTAAAAAAGATATTTCGAGTCTGCCATTACATGCTTCCGTTCGAATGATGTTTTTATTCCTGTTCAGATGTACGAAAATGGTTTATAAGGGCATTAAAACCTGGCACCCGTTTCCTCGTGGCTATTTAATGTTTGCAAATGTTTACCAAACAATATCGTCATACCTCACGTAAGTGGTCTGCAATGAAATAATAAAAGCAGTAGTTACTATTAATGAGAACGCGCGCGAAAATTCCCCGGTCATCTCTCATCGTCACATGAGCTAACTGCAAATTGCTCTCCCCCGAGGGGGTGTTCTTTTCATGATGATCGTCCAGCATCATTCTGCAATGTTGTCATGGCCTGTTTTCTCCCGCAGACCGGTCTAATGAATAAGGCTTCTATATAGAGTTATTACTTATCTCTCGGACCATATTGGTGCATATCTTTCGTGATAAATATTAATATTATTAATCGGTTAGAAATTTAATGAGTAATTTTCATGGGAGTAATAAATTCCAAGGCTAAAGAGTAAGCGTCACTGGTTAAGTTACCGTCTTTAAAATGCGCATTTTGAATTAGCGAATTAAAAATCAATGTATTCAAGCGTTAGTGGATAATTAAAATCTAATATGAATCGGGCTTATTGCGTGCAAAAAAATTAACTTGCGTCCATTATGTCCGCAATACACTGTAAATGTAAGTACCATCATGCAAAAAAAGGCGTAAAATAGCCTTTTTGCCATTCTGTGTTGATAAATTGCTTTTTTGCAGGATCTTAAAGCATATGGCTCATTTTCACAATATTCTGTCCCTTTTGGAATTGATTTATCGAATAATAAATGAATCCATCGAAAACTAGAAGATCGTAAGGATTTTGTATAGTTGCTCACGATTTTTATTCAAGCGGTTTGACTTTTATTTCAACCTTTTTCTCCGCCTGCCCGATGCAAAAGTAGCCATCTATCTCTCAGGAAAGATTTATTGCTTACAAAGGAATCGCATCTGCTGCATTGGATTGAAATTGGGATAGAGGTTAATCATTAGTCACTCTGCAATTATATTTGATATCCACGTAACGATGCTGTCAAAACTACTGACAGTCATTTAACGCGAACCTTCATCGAAATATATTTGGTAGATCATTGTAAGCGAGTGTAACGTCTCTTAAAGAGCCGAACAGAAAAGGCAGCCTAACCATACTGAGGCAACAGGCTGCCTCGCAAAGGAGAATTAATTTGGGGAACCCCCACTGCAAGAGGGAAATGATTGAGGAATAATTTTCTGACAAAATGAATACCTTTCATTAAAATTATGTTAATTAGTGTGGAATTAGGATTTTTTTATATATACGTATTTCTTATAATGACTTCATTGTTTCATATTTCACCTTAGCATATCGTTCTTTAACATCTATTGTTGCTTTTACAGCGGAAACCTTAACATTCTTTACCATTCTTTCATATAAACCATGAATAACCGAAAAAAAATTTACGGTTGACCTAGTGCGTGCTAATGAGTAATTATATTTCTTTTTTCCCACTTTTTTGCCCAGATTCCAATGGAAGAAACCAAATGGATGGCATGAATATAAATTTTTATTGATTCTATCGTAAAATATCTCCCCATAATTCATTTCCAAAATTGTGTATCATGCTGCTTAATTGAAATTAAGTGAATGTCTACCCGTATACAATTGCAGGAAGCGTATTGCATATTCTGGTGTACTGAGAGTTTTAACCTATGCAGTACTAGTACCAATCTCTTGAAGAAAGATTTTTAATATTTGTGTTAAAGGAAATATCAAATGTAATCTCTTTTTCCACTGCATAAACCTTGTAAGTTTACATTTGAGTGTAAGAGTGGGGATAAGGACAAAAGACGAAGCAATCCGGCAATCGCCCAGGTGTGGAGTTTAATCATCGCATGCACCGCAGTCTCATACAGGGAGGTCTGGCACTCGCCACATTTAGTAGAGACCTCTAATCTGGTTGACAATCAACTCCTTCTTTTGCAGTGCGAAAAACATTGTGGCTCTCCCTACAGCCTTACAAATACAATCCCTAAATATGCACCGTAAGACGACCATTTCTTAGTTTACCCCACATAGACTCCACTGTCCCAATCACGCCCCAAAATAAAGACGACTATCTATCTATCCGTACCCTCCAACGATCCACTTTTGGCCCTCCGCCTTTAGTTACCATCTCCCCTCCCTGCTAACGTATTCTGCCATTATTTTAGCAGTGGTACACTGTTCAAGGCACGTTTTTGACGAACCAAGGGACTAAGTACTACTGCAGCTCTAAGTTTTTTCATCTCGAAGTTTTATTCGACAAGGCAATATATGATGTCATATACATATCAATTTTCAATAAACAATTTTTCAGCTGCACGTACTTTCAACCTGTCTTTTTTCCGCCCAACATGCCAAATCTTTTCCTCCGTCCATCTTGCCCATCCAACATCCTCCAACATTCCATTTTCTCTCAAAATCCCCTCCTCCCTCTTCTCCAACCTTCTTCGAAATTTTCCCAAAAAACATCTCTTTTACCCCGCCATGCCGAGCACTTCTCCATGTGCTTATTTTCCATCCAAAATATTTATTTAATTTAATTCATTCTACGTCCTTACCTGTATCTGTTCCTGTATCATTTAGTTTCGGGTCATTCCAAAGTAAGCTCCATTTAAAAGTTATTAATGGTATTTTCTTTACCTCTATACATATACTCACTTGATTCTTTTTAAATACTTCTTTGAGAGACACAATACTTCTTTCAGTGTTGTCACCGACTTTTTTATTTTTGTTGTAACGTTCATAATTAATAAAAGCTTTTTATCTGCCTTAATTTGTACCCTTCAACATTAAAATTGAACTTTCATATTCCATGTAAAAATATCTATGAAGTTTCAGATTAATCCGAGGATCACTGTGTATCTCCCCAGCCCGACCATTTATTCATCCCCGCCTTAAGCACTCTTTGGATTTGCGCATTATTTATGTGTAATACATTTTTAGCAAGCTGAGAAGAGAATTTCATTGAAAAATTCTGTGCGTGGTAACACTGATTATGCACATTAATTTTTCCTCAGAAATCCTCACGCGTCGCGTGCCTGGTGAAATTAGTACAATGACGACGTGTTGTGGTGTGTTTAGCATTTGCGAAGTAGTTAAAAATCTTGCCAATAAAAATATATTCGCTGCGCGTCATCAAAAATTCAGAATTATCTTTTATTAAGAAAGGCCAATTAACGCTATCATCCTACGAAGTTAATGCAAAGGTGATGAGATTCTCAAGAATGAGAAAGTATAAGATAAGCATTTAATTTGCGGGGCATAAACTAGAACAGGTAGGGAAGTTTACGTATTTACGTAGGATTTTGGAGGAGGGAAGAACGAGTAGTATGGGTATTAAATGAAGAATTACAAAAGATAAAGAAGCGCTTATAAATGTGGTTATGAGTTGATGATAGCCCCCTTAAATAAATATGTAGAGAAAAGGCTAGTGATAACATTAATTTGAGGCATAGCTTTTAATGCCTTAGAATGAAGGAGAAAAGCTATAAAAATAATTGAATAAGAACTAAAATAATAATAAAAGTTTTAATAACTTTCACAATAACGCGTTAACGTTTTGTAAATAAAATTTTGGCTCGTCTTGAGAATTCATTAATAATAGGGCACTGACCATCCTCTTTCAACTCATGTAATTGTGCTATTTATTAATCAGATATGCTATTTATCAATCCTAAATTTTGTATGATATTCGGGACTATATGTGGTAAATTACTTTTCTCCTTGGAGTATTGTTTAAATAAGCATGTAGTTTGAATTTTCTCATGGTTACAATATACCGAATCCGAAAATGGAAAATTTGGAAAGGTCGCAACAAGCATTTCTGACAGGAATTAATTTGTTTCGATAACACATAGAAAGTTGAATTTATTAACTTAAGGACTGCCGGTGAAATCACCTGTAAATAGTTAGAGACTGTGGGTGAAATGATGGCCGTCAGAAGTACTACAGAGCGATTTTTGCGATAGTCGCGAAAAATGACGTTTGGGTTGCATAACTCACAGGATAATAAATCGCCAGCCATGATCCGTGCGAAGGCGGATTTGTCGTTTCACTTGGGCGTTGATGGGGTGCCGATTGCAGGAGAGCGCGAATGAAGGGAGGGAAGGAGAGAGAGGGCGTGTTAAATACACGCATTAACAGTACGTGCAGCGAGGGAGGGTGCCCTACTATGATCTATGGCGGGGCCCTTTCAAGGGGATTGGGAGCACTCGAGGGAGATTGGGAAAGGGGTGGGAAGGGGCGATCTGCAATACTTTCTATGGAATTGAGTCCCCAAACATTTCTTGTATTTCCGTCTGAACAGGAGTACTTCCATTTATTTAAAGTGAAATTAAACGGCTTATGTTTGCTATATGTCACTGCTTATAATGCAACCATTTCAGAGAGTAAAAATCATTCACCTTGACCGGGATTCGAACCCGGATCCCTCGATATCCGGCCGAGTGCTTTAACCAATTAAGCTACCGAGACGTCCTCTAACACTCTGAAATTTTCATTTCGGTCAAGGCGAATGATTTTTACTCTCTGAAATGGTTGCATTATAATGCACACATAGCGGGTGACTCCGTTAAAGTTACTGTTACAGTTTCTTGAAATTTGTCACTGCTTATGTCTAAGGTTATACATATGAATATATATGCGTGTATGTGTGTGTGTCGCGGTAATCAAGGGGTAGAGTGTTTCACTACTGATTGGAGGGTCCGGGTTCGATTCCCGGGCAAGCCTCTCTGGGTACCTGCAGCTCCACCCAAGCTATGTGATTTTTCGGGAACCAGATCTTCCTGAGAAACCATAACTGGCACAGGTAAAGGAACTGGCCCCCCTACCCTGATGTATGAATTTCACACGTGTATGTGTATATATATATATATATATATACACATACACGTACACGTTAAAACACGAAAACCCGTCATATTGCGAACAAATATTCATTCAAATGGAAAAATATATTAGAAAAAGGGATAGTAACACTATATATTATACATATATATATGTGTGTGTGTGTACAATTCTGATGTTTGTATTCAATTAAAGCGCCGAAGCTAAATTAAATTAACTTTACTTTTTCGAATTTTCCGTCTCCTTTACTGCGTATATACTGGTGCTCAATTGCTCCCTGTCAAAAGCTCCAGTGGTGTTTCAGGATATTACGCAGATGACTTACACCCTCGATTTTTCACTGTAAATAAATGAGGTAAGTAAAAACATCATGCGGGATTTTGTAGTTTCGTTTGGAAGTGACGATGGTTATCGTTAGCGGTAGTCACTGGAAGTGACATCGCGACGTACAAGTTGTGTGTGACAAGTTATGCATGCTGACCGAGTTTAAAATATTCCTTTCACCATAAATCGTGGTGTTCGGAAAGCGAAGGCTGAAATAATCGCCTCGGGACGTCATCGCGAAAAATGCGCGGCGATTGAACAGCGATCGGATATGTGAAGGATCAGACAAAAGATTCCGGTGGCATTCGAGGCCATAAATTGGACCCTCTCTCTCTCTCCAATGCCCATTCGCAGAAGTGGCAACGTCCATTAACTAGTTAGTTATTCTCTTCCCCCTCGCCGCTGTCAACCGTCCGTTGGATTTTTCGACGCCTGCCCTTATCAGCCCATTGCGGGCGGGAGAGGAAAAGATATGTGTGGAGGGGGAAGGGAAAGGTGGGCGTATTTCACATGGTCACCGCATCACACTCGGCTAATTACCATGCGAACCATTGGCTCCGGTGGCCTCAAAGTGGATCCGCTCGCATCCTGACCCTATAGCTGTGAGTTCGATGCCCTATCGTGGGAAGTGCACTAATTAGAGCTTGGAAAGATTTTCATTAACCTATGAAAAACAAAAAAAATGAGAACTTCTTGTCAATAACTTTTAATCGATGGAGGATTTAAAATTTTCAAATTTATATTGAACTTTTAAGATCCTAAAATTTGAAGGTTTTAATTTCAAAAGTAAGACGCAATATTTTGTCAATCCGAATGGAGTATTGGAATTAGTTTGGTACGGTACTGCAAATTTTCGTTAAGTTTGGATTAATTCTACTAGGTTGAGTTCATCAGACTCCACTTCCGCGTATGCAATCTGCGTATTAGAGGAAGCAAAATTTTATGCATTCATTAAGTACCGATCATAAAGTACTAGTACTACTTTTTGAGAGACGAGGATTTAAAAGAATATTTATATGGATTTTAATAAAACTGGAAGGTATTTCACTTAAATAGGGTCCATGAGTTGGATAAACAATCCCTTATGACTCAAAGATATCATTTGAATAAAATTATTGGTATTTTAATTTGATAACCACAATTATTGTATGGCTCTTCCTGGAAATTTCAGCTAAAACGAAATAAATGCGTACTTTGGAAAACTGGGATCTCAAAATTGAAAATTTACTTGTATAGCGACGAGTACTGGTGTCTGTTCCGATTTTAGAATGAGTGTTAATACTAAGAATCATTTTGAAAAATAAAATAAAAACAGCAAACGATGATACTAACGAATTCAGTGAAGAAAAATCAATTATAAAAATGTAAACTTAAAATTCTGTGATGTAGCCTTAATACTTATGCATTTTTATATAAAAATTAAAAATAGAAATGATTTAAAATTAAACGTATATAAGATGACCCAAAATTAATGATCATGCTCTCCAGGCTAGTGTCAAAATACTATATATTACATCCGAGACGCGAAAATGAAATGGTTAAAAATAGCGTTTTTTGGGATTGAATATATATGCATTATTTAAGGGACATTATGATAAAAACAAATTTTCACTTTTCCTACAGATTTATAAGTAACGTACGACGCGTTTGAAGTCATTTAACCATCTTTTTGCCTCTATGCCTTCCATGTCCCCTTCACCCTTAACCCTTCTTTATTCTTCCCTCCTTCCTACCGTCAGGATGCAAGCTACCTACCTACCTACTGTCCTCTCAATAATGAGCACAAGTGGTTATCTCCCCCCCCTCTTTTTACCTCTCCATTTCTTTGGTTTCTCAGTTTCTTTGGTATTTCCATATTTTCCCTCATTGTCCCCGCCTACCATACTCCGCACTCTTTTCTTCCCCACCCCCTTCCTCAAACAGGTATAAATATGATCTATCACAATATGAATCTTGTCTTGTACCTGAAAATGATTCGATGAACTGAAACGCGTTGAACGTTACAAATAAATCTGTGGAAAAGTGCAAAATCTGTTTTTATCATGATGACGAACTTCCACTACATCTCGCCTGAATCTGTTGAATATACTGAGGGAAAATTAACGAACACGAAAATTATTCATAGCACTAAAAATTGTGATTGATTCATTTTATTTTTTAACTTTTTTTTAATTTTAGCTCTCTGTTGCCACCTCTTTCGTTCGTCACTCCTATGGTTTTTAATACATTCTACCTTTCCTCTACGATAGTGTTTTTAGTCAATTCGGAATATAATTCTTCGGTAGATAAAAGAGAGTGAAAAACACAGGAGAAGTGACGTGCAGAGAATGGTAAGAGTTAGTCAAGAGCGAATTAATGAGAAATGTTTAGGTCGTCGGAAAATTTGAGTGCCTTGAGAGTACAAAAGGTGGCATGGTCTACGTTTCAAATTTCGATGGATGGATTGATGGGCGGACGACATCGGAGGAAAGAGAAGGCCACGAGGGAAACATTGTCAAACATTCATGTGACAAGGAGTTGAAGCGATGATTTCCTTCGTTCCTATTGCTACGGTCAGCGTGTTTGGACAACAAAAGTTGGAAAGGGATTCAGCGAACCCTGGAGCCAACATAGACTTGCGCGGGTGTTAGTCGCGGCGCCAGAATATTCTCCTCTTCATTTAGTGAGATTCGTAGACCCATTCCTCATCATCTCTCCCTTTTGCTCGTTCCACCGGGCAGCAATCGAGGCTAATAGCCCCACTGGCATCGATTAGAACGGCGCTCATAATTGAAGCGTTGGCGAAAATCTGCTCTCTCTCACTGCGGGGGACACCTGCTTATTGGGGATCCCACTCCTATTCACCACACTATTATATGTTCTCCCCCACCAAAAATCCCTCTCTCGCTCCCTCTCTCTTCTCCCCTTCTCACTCCGGTCTCCCCCAAAGCACAGAACCAATTCCCGCCTCATCTCTCCACCCACCCCACACCCTTTCCAACCCTCCAAACAGCGACGCCAACCCCCTGCATCTCCCCCGTCCTTTACAGCGCAGCATTCCACTCCAATAGCACAGCAGCGATCATTTGTCCATTTGCCCATCCCTCCGTCGAACTCCCTCCTCCCCCTTGCATTGTCTGTCCCGAGGAAACAGGCGTGTAAAATGAGGGGTGTGTGATGGGTGGAGGTGGTGGGAGGGGGTGGTTTCCTGCTCCCCCTTCCCCCTGTCCATTCCAACTCACACACACCCCCCATCCCGCCGCGTTCACTAAGCCTCCTCGGGAGAGGGTTGCACGAGATGGGCTTCGAGGGCGTGGTTGGTCGCCGGACCCTCTCCTCCTCTTTCGCGTTTCCCTCCCCGACCCCAACCTCCCTCCTGTATCTCCTCCTACACTCCGGCAACGCCCCCCCCCACACACGCCCGTCGTCGTGGCAACACCTGTTTCTCTCTAAATCGTACGACGCACGCAGGCAGTCGGTAAAAAAGTTTACAATTCCTCAACACTCGCTCTTCAACTGTTTTTCTCTCTGCCATGCGTCCAAACTCGTCCTTTCCCCATGCATTGAAACCTGATGAGGAATAAAACCCATTTGAAAATACTAGCAGTGGCTTGTGTGTTTATATTCGCCATGAGCAGTAATATCGTCATCATAACTTATTCTCCTGTGATGATTTTGATATTTTTGTCTCATCTTTTTTTTATCTATTTGCTATATTCCGCTAAAAATTAGAGCGAAAACCTGGAAAGCTTTGTGTAAGCCATAACCGGTTTATAATTTCGGCGTAATAGGCAATCTAATTTTTTTACACGCCCTTTGATCTCTCTTGTCTCCCTTAGTATTCCATGAATTTAGTTCCCTTTTTCAAATGCCATGGCCACATTTTAATTATGGTATTTTTGAAACATATTCTGAGTAAATGGTTAATTTCTCAGAAGATACAAAGTACAGGAAACACATTTAAAATTTAGTTTATCACATATCTTGCCGTAATTTTACCCCACCATGCCCTTAACTAATGGCTGATGATAATTCGCTGTAGGAAGTGTTTGTTTTTAAATTACAGAAATCAAATTTCCCATCGGTTAAGCTTACATTCTTTAGCTGTCTCATTTTCTAACTTCACGTTCATTTATCTTTAAGACCCTGTGGCGCCAAAGGCAGGCCGAAGAGACAAGGACAAAGAAATAACATGGAGACGGTCAGTACGTACGGTTTGAATGTGCAAGATGAACTGCCATGTTTCTCCTTACTGATCGCTTCTATTAATTTTTTTCCATTTTCAAACTTAGATAAGGCAAGTCATATTCAAATAAACGACATGATAAAGCGCGGGAGGCCTTTCTTTTAAGACCATTCATCTGGTGAAAAGAGATTCCGCTTCCGATGTAATTCACACACTCGATGGAGTGGGGCTCGCATTCGAGTAGACCCCGTACGGAATCGGAACCTTCGAAATGCATGCACACGCTTGTTTCCTCAACAGGGGGGCGGAGACCCCGCCGCCATACATACACACACACACACACACACTACTCATTCTCTGTCAATCTTATCTCTCTCTCTCTCCTTCCCTCGATTCTTTCTCTCGCTGACTATTAAAAATATTCCGTTTTCCTCCGCTGTGTTTGCTAATGCAGCAGGTGTTGCTAGGAAGGGACGCTCTCCCGCCCCGCCTCCTCCCCATTCCATTCCATCATTCTCTTTTTTTTCACTTCGCTTACTCCAAGTCTTTCGTTTACCCCTCCCCCATCTCTCCTTTTTCCTTCTCCATTCCCTACCCTCTACCTCACATTCTTCTATCCCATCACGCCTCACCCGTCCCTCCCAGACGTCGCTCCTGCGCCTTCCCCCACGGCTATTCCTTCGCCCTTCTCCCGCTCTCTCTCTCCTCTTCCTATTCTCCTCAACCACGCCTTCTCCCTCCTCCCACTCCCATGCAAAATAGGCGGCTGCCGCTGTCTAGGGGAGCTATTTGTTTGAAGGCGATTAATTCACACCAGTCCAAAAAACGGGAACAATCAGCAATTTTTGGCACCGTTGAGGAAAATTGCTCCCGCTGCCTTGCACTCGCGCCGAATATTATTATTTTAAAACTTTTATTTGATTTTTGGCAACAGTGACTTAAGCGCAGAGAAAACATGCCCTCATGGAATGAATATCTAGTTGATTCAATTTTCTGAGTAATCGTGAGATACAACCGAACCATAAGGAAATAATATGCTAACCGAATAATAAATTGGTTCCTTGATTGGCCATTTTGGGGGTGTCAAATTTATTCTATTCCTTGGCAGTAGGAAAGAGTTTATTAAGTATGGAACATTTTATCTTGAAAGACTATTCCAATTTTAATCTTTCAAGCTCATTTCTCTGGTTCTAAATGAGGCGTTTTGTTTTCCAGTTTACTTTTATGTGTACGTAATATTTTTCCTCACCTTAATCTTAAAAAAATAAAAAAAGAACCCATTAAGCCGCAATAACTCAAGTTCATTTTGAAGAGGGAGCCTGAAAATGTTAAAAGAGTCAACTCAATTACTCTAATTCAGTAGTAATTCAAACTTAAACAATGATTATCTAAGATCGGAAGCTATTCATGCCAATACTACCTGCATAGTAACACCATAGTACAAAATTCAGAAGTGGCAAAAAATAGCCCAAAATCATATGCATTGTAAAGGAAATTTATAATTTATTTTTTCTTAACTGTTAATAGGTATCGTTACGAAGTAGAGAGTCAAAATTTGTTAGCGTCAAAAGAGAGTCCGTGGGGTATGTTATTTTTTTAAATTTAAAAGGTTTAATGTATCACTTATAGATTTATAATATTTTGTGTACTCTAACAATAAAAATGTTCACTTTTTAAACAATTCTTCCTAAACCAAAGGAAATAAAGTGAGTAGATGCGTAGTGCAGCTCTTTCCAAACAGTATCATGGTCATAGGCGTGCTTCAAGCACATATTAAATCTAATTAATGAAGAAATTGACGAAATTAAACAGTCAATATTGCTTTCATACGACCTTTCCATGCTAATAATGAAAATAGAGATATTTATTTTTTAATTACACCTAGATCTTGATTGGAAATAAATTTCTAACTGCACTTCCCGAAGCATCTGCAAAACTCCCTTAGATTGGCATAGACGTCTCTATTTAAACGCCTCGGTAACCCGTCGCAACCTTCCGCTGAGAGCGATGGGATTACCCGGGGAAGAATGGCGTGGATCAGTTCGCTTTTCAAAGGAACTTCTTCAACGTTTCGGTCAATCTCCCCGCAGTCTCCCTCGCAACATCTCCACTCTCACGCACTCCGCCACCATCCCCTGCACCCTCCCTCTCCCGCAAACGAGCAAACCACGAGGACCCGCTCCGACAGGGCAATCCGCCGGCCGGCCACACGGACACTACACAGGAGGCCTCAACCCCCGCGCTCCCAAGACGGGAAATGCATTTCGCATAGAGGACGGGACAAGAGGGACCCATTTATCCCGTCGTTTCGCGACGGGATAAACTGGAAGGGCCGGAAGGGAGAGCGAAGGGATGGAAGGAAGGAGGGACGATTTCGTCGGAGCACGTGATTGTTCGTCCTTGTGTGTATGAGTGTGTGTGTGTGCTTAAGCGAACGTAGCACGCCCAGCCCAGTGCCCAGCGGTGATCTCTCCTCGCGGTGGATTTATTCCAAGCGGCGCAGTAATCCCTCTCCCTCCGGTCCCGTCTGTGGCTCACGAGTAAATAAGAGAGAGAGAAACCAAATGAATAGGGACATAATAAGGAGGGAAATATTTATTCTCTACCCATAAGGACAAGAGAAACAATACAGACTAATGCATGCCCAAACTGTCTGGTGGAAAATTTGAAAGATGAAAAAAATATCGAAAATGAAAAGACGGAAGGCAATGTTCCCCTGAGTGCTATTTTAAGTATACTATGAAAGACAATTGAGGTGGAAAATCGGATATGAACCCGATAGGAAAAGACGAGGAGGACGGTGGAGAGGGCTCACGGGAACCGGGGCTGTTTTAGATCAATCTGAAATGAAGGCGTCGCGTAAAAATTTACGGCGCACTTTTTTTTAGGGCTAAATAACTTTTCATGCCCACAGTTCCATTTCGAATTAGCGTATCGAAGAGTCAATGCTAAAATTTGACGATTCAGGTAGAGGGAAATATGAAAAAATACCAGTTAATCAGTTTTTCTTCATTATATTTAATGGTAATTCAAATATGCCTACCTCAATATTTATTCAAATTATATCTTTATTTGCTCTCTAATTCCTCATGAAAAATATATTAATTTTTCTTTTATCCACCCTGATTAAAAACCAAATTTTGTGATATTTTATGCTGGAGTCTATATATAATAAAATAAATTACGCATGTTTACCAAGAGATGCTCTGTCAGAGTTTTACGTCCTGCAATATATTTATTAGGTGATTGATCTCGTTCGGGCGGTAAATATTGTATAGAATTGGCTTTATTTTTTTAATGAGTATAATGGCAGGGCAAAGTTGATAAATGCCGAAAGAAATATTATATGTCTACCATAGAGTTTTAAACAAAACCCCTGATAGTTTTCTTGGAGATATTATTCTTTTCATTCATTGATAAACATTTATACTTCGGTCTCAAAATAAATATTTCAAGAAAATGAGCTCCATAAATAATCCATTGCAAAACTCATTACGTATCTTGATATTCATGACACTGATGTATTATTGCGAGAAGAGAAATTGAGATACTTGAGATATCTGCAAGCTGCTGCTCATGTCTTTGCTCAATTTGTAGATTTAATTTGTAAAGCTCTCATATATTTTGAACAAAAATATTTCGGCTGATGCAATATAGTCTCCCTTGTGATATTATACTATTTGCAAGCCATAACTAATGAACTCTTTGCCCATCCTCTTCTGCTAATTCTTTTTCATTTTCACCCATTGCTCTCTATTTTTTGCCTTTGACTTGTTATTTTACAAATAACCTTTTCATATATTAATGCTCCAAGTGTGATGTAAACTAATATACATATATGAGAACCTTTGTTTCTGTGGTGGTATATTATGTCCAGCATAATTTTATTGCTTGATATCCCTAATATTAAAGTCAAGCCGAAACTGCTAATTAAATGATAATGTAATTTTAGCAGCGTAGAAAAATTGTTATTAAAAATAGAAAAAAATTTCCTGTTTTGCATAAAAATGCATCTTTATCTAAATCATGAGTTACTGAGAAAATTAATTACCTTTCATATTGAATTTTTCATCGTCTTTTTTGTACGGAGTAGAACATTAAAATGGAAAGCGAATATTTTCTGAGTCAATATTAAATCTCCGTTTTTGTTCAGTGCCTTAGGTTTACCGGTTTAATGTAGCTTAAATAAATTTGCATCCTCATTAGAGAAAGAAATTACTAGAATTACGCCTCAATAAAATATTTCGGTGAAGTCTTCTCCGATTTCAACTTCGATTAAAAGTGATTCATGTTGCACTACTTCCCACAAATGGCAAGGCAATGCGTTTCTTCTGACATTTCAACCACCTTCATTACCTCAATGTACTTCATATATTTCCGTCGCAGGTAATGACAATTATTTTCGTTGGGAAGATTAACCGTTGTGTTCAGGATGTGATAACTAGTTGAATGTTGAAGTATGCATAGGATTTTAATCAACATAGGGAAAAGGGTACTCCTCTTTCAGAAGTATTAATTTAATTCAAATGTAATATTAATCTTCTAAAGACGTTGCACATGAATATTGTTTAGATTTTTACATCAAAATAAAGTTTCTCAATCAAACTATAATACAATTACTTTTTTCCTTTGAGAATTATAGACTTACTCAGAATGTTCAATGTTATAATTTGGCATGAGTTTATATATATATATATATATATATATATATATATATATATAAATATTTGTATCCGTGTGTTTGTGCGTCGCCGGTGAGCGTCAATTTCGAAGATATATATATATATATATATATATATATATATATATATATATATATAAGATATATATATATATATATCTTCGAAATTGACGCTCACCTATTACTATGACTACTCACGCTATATATATAAGAGATATATATATATATATATATATATCTTCGAAATTGACGCTCACCTATTACTATGACTACTCACGCTATATATATAAGATATATATATATATATATATATATATATATATATATATATATATATATATATATATATATATATATATCTTCGAAATTGACGCTCACCGGCGACGCACAAACACACGGATACAAAATATTTAACACACAGAAACATAAAGCAAGGACACTCATAGTATATATATATAGTATATAGTGTAGGGGTATAGTGGGAGAGTTGCAGGTATACTAATTCTATTAATGAAAGGGCGGTATGATCAAACATATCTCGTTTTAAATTTCAGATATTACCGCATTCAATTTTCTTAATCAAATGCCGAGAGCGGAGGACTACTAATCGGAGGGTTAAAGCGTTGGATTACTGGCCGGAGGGCCCGGGTTCAATTCCCGGGCAAGATCCTCTGGGCTCTTGCAGCTCTACCCAAGCTATGTGATTTTTTGGGTACCAGATCATCCTAGGAACTCACAGAGCTGCATATATATATATATGTGTGTCTGTGTGTGGGGAGATCATTCAAATGGATATAGTTATTAGGAAAAGGGAGAGAAACACATATGAAGGACAAAAACAGGAATGCTGAGGAAGGTCGAATCGTACAGATTACAAGCGTAAAAAATTAATATATATAGTATATTACAATTTTAATAATTTGAGAAATATCATCAGCAGAAATGGAAGGCACAAGAAAATTGACACTGAAAATGCTGAGTTAAAGGAGAATAATGATAGTAAACGGATGATTCGAGTCATTAACGAAGACTTTTTAAATGGAGTTTTTTGTAAAGAAAACAGAATACAAACGAAAAGTCTGAAAACAATGCGGGATAAAGCCATATCGTATAATTTTGATATGTTTTGAATCTTGATGAAGACATTAATTGAAGCAAAAGGGAAAGAGAACTACTAAGACAGAGGAAGTTCCAAAATGTGATATACATGGTACGAACTATTTAATATTGTTAAGGAACTGGAAAAATTAAAAAGTGTGTGTTGGAAAATATAGAGGAGCTACGTCAACCATTTTTAGGATTAATTACACTCAAACACATTTGAACATGCCAAAAATCTCTGTGACTAGACTCTCCTTTTATCTTCCGAATAAGGAGTAACCTGTTGTAGTTCGATTTATCAAAATTCATTTAATTTATTCTCCAAATCCACGAAATAACTGCCATTTCCATTATCTTCTCTACCCAGTAATAAGCTAACAAACTCAAGTGACTACATTTTCTTCATATATTTTCAAAACTAACAAATATGAGGATTCCGGAGCTGTAAAGAGAGTCTCTCCTATTAATGATCCCTTCCAAGATTATTCGAGATATGCTTCTTCAAGCTTGTGGTCTGAAAGTTTTCACCGTGTCTACCCTCTTACTTTCAGGAAAGGTACCTTTACGTCCTTCTGCATGCTTATTGCTATGTTTCCTGTTGCTTATATGCTTTTGAAAGACTTTGTTAAATTCTTCTTCCAAGCGTTTACAATATGCTCCAAGGCAATATCCTTACTACCGAGAACCTCGTTTATTTGCAGGTTGTTAAATGCCGCTTTGAATTATACTCAGCCCTCATTATCCACAGTCCCAATATCATGTTCATCAATGCCGTTTCTCTGCCTTCCCCTTTATTAGATTCAGAAATCATTCTCTCTTTCTTCCTCTACCCTGCTCACTTAGCTCTTCTACTCCGGCTTACACCGTCCAACGACCTCTCCATATCTCCTCGCCCATATGTTTTTTCACCCCACAACTTCATGTCGTGGACCACAATTTGTGCCAATCTGAAACTTATCCCAAATTATTGACTACTAATAATTGCAATAATAACTAAACATATGAGTACAACCCAGCAAAAAGAAAACGATTAATAAATGGAGGATAAATTTGTATTCATAATTGATGTGAAGTAGGATCCAAGATCTATTTATTTCATTATTTTGGATATTTAGATAGACTTATATTTATAAATGGGAATCAGTAACTGAATCATCAAAAGAAAAATGCCTCAAAGTTACAAAAATATTATTTAGTTCAATAGGAATAGACGAACATATCTGTCGTTAGGAATAAATCACATTTGCCAAATTTTGAGAGGTGAGATGTCATCATTTTAAAATCTAGATACGTATTTAGGTTCCATTGATAATCTATGATACTAGCACAGCATCACGTAAAACTTGACTGTAATTAAAAGGGTATAAAATGTAACTCTATTCAAATCGTATAATATTGTTAGAAGGTAAAGATCATCAACTTATTTCAACCATTTTTTATCCGCTATTACAACATGCAGGAAAATATACCGTAAAACGTTTTCTATGTTATTGATAAGGTAACATTTTCCCAAAATTCTTGATTACTCCTACTTTCTTTGCATTTGAATTCTGTGGTAACCGAGTTAACATTAAGAAACATGATTTATTTCCACCCTTTTACAAGAAAAGTGTACTGTACTGTAAAAGTGTACTCATAGTATACGTGTGCATTGAGAGTTCGGCCGCTTCCCGGGCGATCCTGGGTTCAATTCCCTTGTGGTGATCTCGTATATAGTATATTGCAAGAAACACCCTGGATGCCAAAGCTTCGTGGGTCACCGGAGTTGGGACATTAAGAGGAACTGACATCCGTAATCTGTGTGGACATCGCAAATTATACGGATTCTTTCAACGCTTGCTCTACCCCCAGCTATCAAAGCCAACATTACAGTTTGAACGCCATTGTATTAAGAAGAATAATGGAATGTAGTTGACACTCTTCGGATTGGAATGCATGCGATCAAGAAATCAAACAAGGGTCCGCAATCTTGAAAACATGTATCGCTGCAAAATGAAGCCATAGATTCAATCAGATTCAATCCACATGCCAGCTCAATGCGTTCGATTCACAAAGACTAGCTTGATATATGTTTCCGAGGTTGAAATCTGTTCCGTTCGTGAGATACTTTTTTAAATTCATTGCACATGAGTTTCTTTTAGAATCTTTAAAATTTGCAGCGGACGTGCAGTTCGAGATATTCCTGTCACAATTTGAATTTCATTTCAATTTTCAAAAATCGGAAAAGAAACACCTGAGTAATACTGATCTCATTCTTCTCTCCCCCACCCAGCCATCCCTGCCGATACCTACTGAAACAAATAGGGCTGCTCTCTCCACAGGTCGCGGGATCCATTGTTATTGAGGAATGTTTCTCGTTAGCGAGCCCAACCTATCATCTTCTCGGAAACGTTCGCGAACGAGGGTGATTTACGACGCATCATTGTTTGCCGAGTCCGTGCTTCCCAACGTAAATATGCAACGGGTTCCCTTCAATTAGGCTGTCATAATTGGCCTCTCTGCATCTCTCCTAACCAACCATTGGCACATGATAATCGCGTTGGGAGAGTTAAAGGCACGACAACGTTTATTTTTTTTACATTGCGTTTAGGCAGGATTCGGCAAAAAGCAGTTTTGGACAAATTAAAAATTAACTTTTTACCTCGGCCATAAATTGTATGAGCACCCAAGGACATAAATGAATAATCCTCTGAGCCTTGCCGGAGAGTTTATGGCTAGAAAAACACATTTTCTCTCGATTTTATTTCTTGTTTTCAGCTGCCGTTGTTATAAAAAATGAAACTGTGTAGCTAAAAGATGTTATTAGTAGAATTGATGTTTTATGACAATTGTGCAATAAATGAAGAGCGTAAAGACCTATTGTGCTAGACAACTCTGAGATATTTAATATGAAGCAAATTTAAATCGAAAGGAACCTTGGAAAAGAAAATAAGAATTTGTATTTTTTTTCAAAATTAAACTCATGGGCGACTAACTCTAAAAATAAATCCAATTATTAAAACAGGGCTTTAAGATTGAACCTTCATCAAATAAAAATTAACAACAGTTCGAACCTTCATGCAAGTTATGGCATAGGCGCCAATGCATTCAAGACTGTTCATTAATTCATATGCCTTTCTTTTTCCTTAATTTTGGGCCGACAAGTTTGTGTTTTTCTTTCATCGTTGACAGTGTTGAATTATTCTGCTCAGAAATACAAGGGTAGAGCTCAGAGGGTTATTTTAATTACTGGAAGCTCGCATTTTTCTTCAAAATGACATTTCATCCTGAAATATTCATGTACAAAAAACATGATTCAACATTACCCAACAGTTTATAGGACTTCGAAATTCCCGTAATATCTTCAAAAATGTGCTAAAAAATCCATAATATAATCAGTTTGTATTGCAATATAAGCTGTTGATCATGAACTGAGATAAAAATTCTCTGTATTGAAAATGTTTTTAAGTTCTCACAAAAAATAAATCCCATTGCCGGCGCAAACATGTTTTCGTGCATTTTAACTTTGAACTATAGCCAATAATGAATCCGGTTTACTTCTATTGCTTGCACTGAAGGAAGCTCAATCATTTGCATCGCATTTATACAAAATTAGATAATTTTTTAAAGCATGATTAACCAATCTGGGTAGAATTTTGCGAGTTAGAATCTAGTAAGTTGTCCTCTTAACCACTCAATAGAGTGATAATTCAAAGTGACTTGACACGAACTAAAAAGGTATAAACAGGTTGCTCAGTTATCGAATCCACCAAAACTGCTGCGTAAAGTCTAATAATGTTTTTTGCACATGAATATTTCAGGGTCATTTTGAAGAAAGAATTGAGCTTCCTGTAATTGAAATCCTCCTCTTAGCTCTACCCTTGTATTTCTGAACAGAATTATTCAACGTTTTCAACGGTGAAAGAATAACACAAACTTTGAGTATCTTTGGATTGTTTAATTGGAGGAGTACCGGAGATATTACTGAATAAGGGTGAAAGAATAAGTGTTGCTCATACTTGAAATTCAGCGAAGTTATGTTTTAATTTCTACATTTTTTAATAAATGATCCAGAGTTTTACTTCCTTTTTCTCCCTGAAAGTATGATTACATTTTTATTCTCTCTTCGTTAATTTTCAATATATTCTGGGCAAAAAGAATACATTTACGGCCTTTTCAGTATCTGAACAGTAGCGTAGAATAGGGGGGGAGCCCAACTCACTCCAACCTTTTTCACGATGGGTTACGCTTTCTTCTTTCTTCAGATTTCTTCCGGCTCTTCCAATAGTATCAGGTGAATCCCACTGGGTAAAGTCAAATCCCCTATGAAAGAGTCTAGATTAATATTTCCCCAAAAACGACATCGGACTTCATTTGGTAGGAATGATATCTCGGAAAGTTAATGCAGTGTTATATATGTATTGAAAAAAATATGGGTTCCAACATCATCCCATTCTCTACCTATCTATACGTCAAAGTAAATAAGAGGACTTTCAAATGGTTCGAGACCAGAGTAAATATGAGGAAGGGTTTCTATGACAAACGGTCTGAGCCAGGGATGAATTTTAAGTCAAATTTTTTAAAGATGTTCCTGATTAACAGTTTATGAAAAAATGCAAAAAACGGCTTTCAAAATATGCGCGTGGTCCTTTCAATTCAGATGCATTTAAAATCACGAGTGTGCCTCAGGAATATCCTTTTATTTGTGCTGAAATTTTTTTCAATTAATTTAAATATTCGATACACTCGATGGTGTCAGGCTTGACTACGTAGAAATTCATATTGAATGTAAGAGTTAAGAAGGTAATTTCCCAACAATTTTATTTGGTAAAAATAGTTTCAAAGATTTTACCCAAGTATGATGCCTATGCGTTTAAACTAGTGGTACCGAATAAAAAGTGTGAGGAAATTGCCTAGCATTCTTCTTTCATTCATCAAGATGCGATATCAGCAATCTTCGATTTTCCAAAAATCATTCGCGAAGTAGGATGCTTGCGACGCTACATCAGTTAATTTAAAGATTCTTTCACGGAAAAAATTATGCGTTCGATTTCAACACGCTCGTGATTAAAATGTAAATACTCCTCGTCATTTTTGAAAAGCTTCTGATTTGTGGAAGAATCACCATTGCGAGTAGTTGTAGATTCACATTGTGAGCCTAGTGAAGTCGTAATGATGTTAAGTTCAGGACTCCTGTCACAGCCGTTGGAAAAGCCAAATGTTTGGCTATGTACCATTCATACCATTTGAAATACCATGTAGAGTATAATACATGTATAGTCCGTCTATGACAAAAAATGTAATACAATAAATCGGTAAACTAATACAGCATGTTTTAGTGATGAAATAAGTCAAGAGGCGACATTTGTCACGGCGGACGAGATTAACGAGTGTTTCTCTCTTTCTCCGTGTTAGATAAAAATAAATACTACCTTGATCAAAAAGTTCCCGGAATTTATTCAGAAAATTAAAAATACAAGTTTATTCATCTAAATCTATATTGTCCCCTTCAAAGTAATCCCCATCGACTGCAACACACTTATGCCAGCGCTTGATCCAATCCTCGAAACATTTTTTATATTCGGTTTTCGGTATGTCCATCAGTGCTTCCTGCGATTTTTCCATTACTTCCTCTCGGCTGCTAAAACGCGTTCCCCGTAATGGTTTTTTAACTCGATTGAACAGAAAGAAGTCACAGGGAGCCAAATCAGGTGAATTCGGTGGCTGTTGGATGGTATTTGTTGCATTTTTCGTCAAAAAATTACGAATAATGATAGCACTGTGCGACGGTATCGACGCACTGTGCGACGATTTCTGGTCTCTTTCGGCGAATTGCTTCACGTAAACGTCTCATAACGCCCAAATAATACTCTTTGTTTACTGTCTGGCCTTCTGGCAAAAATTCATGATGCACTACACCGTTGTAATCCATGAAAACCGTCAGCATTGCCTTCTTTTTTGACTGAAAACGACGTGGTTTTTTTGGTCTCGGCTCATTTGGTGAACGCCATTCACTTGCCTGATGTCTGGATTGCGTGTCGTACTCATAAACCCACGTCTCGTCTCCAGTAATGATCCTTTTGATGAATGTGGGATCGGATTCAGCCTCGCAAATCATGTCTTTTGCGACGTCAACACGGTCTCTTTTTTGCATGAAATTGAGGTCTTTTGGCACCAACTTTGCTGCTACACGACGGAAACCCAAATCATTAACCACAATGTCTTGGGCGGATCCATAGGCAATGTTCAAGTCCTCCGCTATTTCTCTGATGGTTAATTTGCGGTTATTGACCAACATTTCTTTTACTTTATCAATTTTTTCACTGACTTTCGATGTCGATGGTCTGCCACTGCGTTCATCATCTTCGATTGACTCACGACCACTACTGACCACTTCTCGTGCCACTGGTAAACGACCGTTTTTTTTAGAGAATCGTTGCCGAAACACTTTTCCAACATTTCCAACGTCCGTGCGCCACTAAATCCGTTTTTTACGCAAAATTTAATACAAGTTCGTTGTTGCAAATTTAAATCCATTTCTGCAATTGTAAAAAATCGCCAACACACACAGAGATAGATGTACTCTTGGCTACGTAACTTTTGCAAATGTCAAGTTATGACACTAAGATTTAAAGGGAATACCAGCAACAGATGTACCAATTTAACAAAAAAAACAGAACTGAAATCGGAACGATGGGAGCGCCACACGGTGGTTATTCCGGGAACTTTTTGATCAAGGTAGTAATCTCAAAGAAATTAAGAAAGGCTTGATCATATTTTCCCTAGCACACGACTACACTGAATCTGGAGCTGCTGATGCCACTCAAGTAGAAAGGCGGGTTGGAAATGAAGAGCCTCCGTGGTCAAGGAAACGGTAAAATGACGGTGGTTATTCACAGGAGTACAGGAAATAACTCAGAGAAGTATGTCAAATTCTGACATTCAGGGTTTGAGGGCAGGTCCATTCCCTGTGCTTCCCACAATTCCTCACGAAGTTTTCATGCGCAGAAAATTGCACGATACGGTTTTAAGTGGAATCGTCCAAGGTTATCATCCATGATATGAGCCTCAGGTCAATATTCTAACGCTCTACATCATTCGGTTACCGTGCTTCCTGCTACAGTTCAATTATTCTTTTTTCCATTCTCCAGACGTTACCGGTAATCATTGTGCGCCTGGGATCTCGATAAAGCACTCCGGCTTGTCATCAGACTTTTCAGAGGTCGAACAACTCGAGTTTGACAAGTAATAAAAGCAATAAACACTCATATCTCCTATCATTGATTGAACCTCTGAATGAGTGACGTGGCACAGAAATCCCTCATAGGAAATTATTTTGCAATGATGACAGAAGTATGTGCATTCCTTTCCGCTATGATAACTAATTTTGGAATGGAGACCACCACATGTGTTTTAACAACCTGTGACATTCCTGTGAAAGGGGAAAGGTATATGGAAAAAAAGCAAAACTATTAGAATAATGAGTGATGGGAAGGGAAGGAGTTCAAAGAATTTTGGAAAGCTGTAGAACTAACTTTTCGAAAGGTTGCAAAGGTAAAGAAAGTAAAGAGGGAGGAGAGATTACAAAAGATATCGGAGATATGGAAGTTGATTGATAGCTAGTGATGGGAGGAACAAAGTATGCTTTGGAAGGAGTATATGTACTGTTTTAAATGGCGATTGTGTCCAGTGAAATTCGTGCCGAATTCGAAATTAGGAAACTAGAGAAAAAACTTCAAGCTACAGCCCTTTTCAAACAATGAAGTTTTTTGTTTACTTTTAAAATTAAACCTATTTCGTCAGACATGCATCGTTTTAAAGCTACGGGTGATACAAAGAGTTATCCTTGTCGCAGTAGATGGTAGCTTTGACCTATAACCAACTATAATTTAAATTAAAATCACATCACATACTCGTATATATTTATTTATAATTATATAATCATATAAATATGATTTGCTGTGATATTATTTGTTGACATATTTGATTTATATATATTTTTAAATTTATATACGAGTATATATATTTTTGAAGTTGCATAATTTGATGTTATTTTATGTTAATTTCGATTCCGAGCCGCAGAGATAGATTCTGGAGACCTCAATTTAAACGTTATCACTTAATAAACTCCGATGGAAAGAGATGCTATAATCGAGCCAATACCAAGTATTATGCGAAATTTTGCCAAGCGCACCAAACACAAGCTTAGCATGGTGGAACTACCCTTCTACAACTTATATTTGTGCTAATTACGCATTTAATTAATATTAATGAAGGATTAACCATTAGATGCATTACTGCTGAAAATATTTTTCCGTTAATTGAGAAAGTTTAGCCTTCATTAGACAAGTGACTTTGCACCTACACAATACAAGCACATCGCAAGGGGTGTGGGGCTGTGGTGCTAAGACGGTAGCCATTCATGCAAAAATATGATATCATTACAAAATACTAATATACGTATATTTATTCATGTTCACTCAAAAGCACACGTACAATTATACATACATGCCTATATTTACGTAAAAAATAATGGGTTTGTTCGACTAAATCGTTGAATTTTACTTTTTAAGGTAAATATGTTGGGGTTCCTGCGTTCTAATGCAATTGGCATTGTTATAATTATTTATCGTGCAAGGGAAGAACGAGTACTTGAATTTGTCAGAGCGGGAATATATCCGTCACGTCAACATCGGTGATCCAAAAGCCGATATAATATTGAACCATAATCACTCCCTTGGTTGTGAGAGGGAAGTGACACACAAGACCTTGTGTTTTCAGCGGATGGATTTTTATTGCCGACAAGTTGCATTGCTCTGTAGCATCATCGGGACTGTGAAAACGCTAAGTCCTATGTGTCACTTCTCTATAACCACAATAGAATTCCACGAGGCTTCGGTTTCAAATACTCTCAGTTCCCACTCTGGTGTCACTAATAAACTCGGGCGTTGTGTATCTCCCTAACGGTCTTAACCTTGCCTTCTCTCTTCGTGACTCTTGTGAATTCCATCCTAACTCCTCTTGCATGATCATTGCGTTGACTACTCTCAACCCTTCAATGGCAACTAATAGTAAGTATGGAATTCCTGCCAGTAGTGCACAGGAGTAACTCGATTGGAATTTTCAATCAATTTTGCGAATGGTCGTTTTCTCACTTCTCAGTATAAACGTTGATTCATTATTTTGATTTTTATTTTTAAAAATCGATTAATAATGTTTATACTGAGTTAGTTCCACATTAGTGGGTGTAAAAGTGGCATGAAAATATTATTCATCTGAAAAATGAAATAAAAAACGAGAATGTGAAAGGTAAAGTAATCCTTTTGATGATTTGTGTAGTGTTGAACCTTAACTCAATTTTTTTCATTCAAGGGGAGAAAGAAATATCTGTTTATTCTCTGTTTGCTTACCACCAAGATAATTATATATTTTTCGGTGAATTTCCACTCGGTTGCGACTCTGCGATTAATACAGTGGTAGATAAAAGGCCCCATAAGCTAGGCTAGCCTAAAATATATGTATATGGATTTCATCAATCAATCGGCAAATAAACGAACGAGCGACTGTTTCTCTTCCAGCAATTTGGCTGGAGAAATTATGGAATCAGGTAGACAGCATTCCAAAACAGACGACGGCGGCATTAACATGGGCTTCGGTCGACTCCATAACTTAGTAGCACGGCCAGTCTTGCTCAACTCGGTGTTTTATCTTCACGATTTCAGTCGCACCTTTGCATGAAAATATTTTAGCTCCTACAAGAGGTGTGCTTCCCAAATACGCAGTGGTAATGATATGAACGCGATGAATGTAAAGATCGAATGATAGCAGTGTTAATTAATTGCTTTAAACCCTTTATATTTATGAGAAGAAGCAATATTCAGGTTAATTGGAGCGGCAGAATCCTGAGGAAAAATGGAGACTGCGTAGAAAACGTTCGTTTTAAACAGGTGAATATACCGCAAGTGTTGAATGACTTCTGTGATATATAGAGCTTCAAGGGGTAATTATTCTCAACTTAATTGTTTGCAGCCTGTTACGACATGTCTATTTATTTTATGAGATACTTCGATCGTTATCTAAGAATTCCACTTCAGCCTTTCACTAGAGATAGCTACAGCAGCAGAGAAAGAGAAAATCATCACGAAACGGGAAGTGTTAAGTTAGTCTCAGCTCGTATTTACGAGGTTATATGTTTTATACGTTATACCTCATACTTCGCTTAGTCTGGTTATCACAGGCTTAAGGTACGAATGTATGTGGCGGTGATAAGACTAATTCAGCCATCAATCTCGCTAATCCCTTCTCAATTTTTGTCTGTCTTTCAAATCTTATGTTCTTGAAGTATTCGCTGACAAGGGTCTTTTCTCCGCGCATGAGTGGGAACGGAAAGATGAAGCAATGAGGCCCGATTGGCCGCTGCGTTACTGGAAGAATTTGGATTCTTAGAATTATAGTCGGATCACAACTGAAAATGCATAGTTCCGAAGGTCTCAAAATTACATTTAATCTCAAATCATTACCCATTAGGAATATTAGTACATATGTACTATTTTACCCGAAGATACCCAACCTCAGAACTTTGAGGTTTTAGAAAAATTCTAACAAGTATAAGAGTTTCCCGAATTTATTTGTGTTAACTAAAACCTTAGAAGAGTTCACCTTCAGATATTGCGACGGACAATTCGTATCGCCCATGTAATTTCGTGTTTTTAACACCTGGAAAACAATGTATATCACTGCAGTTCGTCTTGCTTCTCCCTGTGTGGAGGTTGGATGGAGTCATTTTCATTTTTTCCATTCCACTTTTATTTGAAATGTGTATTTTTTTACCCGTCACTTCATCATACGCCGGACGCATCTCGCTTGTTTCAATGCCCCCGCTTTGGAAAATGTGTACGTGAGAGAAAGAGAGAGAATCGCAGGCAAACCCCATCACACGTCGACGGCTCTCGCCGTGAATCGGTGGCAAGAACAAAGGGGTTCGGAGACAGAAACGGACTGCGTTGGAAGATGAAGAGGGTGTGAAAGGGATCGAAAAAAGAACGATATGTATAAATATATATATAAACACACACACCCTTTTATGCCCCACTCCGTGAGTGTTCCGAGCACTTAAAGGGGTGGACCACAATGCATTGCATTCAGTGAAGGGAGACTGAGAGAGTCCCTTCGAGATAAGTAGAGTGAGCGTCTTTCCTCCAAGGACTGTGGCGCTCGTATCGCGTCCTCCTCTTAATACCTTATCCACCCCATCGCCCATCTTACCCACCCCGTCCCCCCCAAACCACCCTCTCGCTTATTCCATTCCTCCCACATCTCCCAATTCTCTCCCCCGTGTTTTCGTTTTCGCCCCAATATCCACGGAAATATCAGGGCTGCGATGTAAAAGATCGTTATGGTTTTGGCCCACCTCACCTTATCTTTGCCAGGAACAAAGTTGTGGTTTCCCCCATCCCGAACCTTTGGTCCATACGGTCGATTATTTTTATGGTTGCCTATTATTCCACACTATGGGTCTTTAGTTGGATGTGTGTACCATTTGTACAGAAGTTCAGCAAAATTAATGATTTAGGCTGCCAAGATATCATTTCAATCAAGCATACAAATGTACGTAGTAGAGACTGTACATATGTACAGCTATATCAAATGCAAGCCGTATCTGACCAGGAAATTTACTTTACATAAACAGCACATTTATGCGCAAATTGACAGCTCAAGTAAGTGACCTCATTAAGTCAAAAATAAAGCACAAGAATCCAAGATATGAAACTGAGGAGAAACTTAGTGAGTACTTTTATATGCAAAAAGTTGTGAAACCAAGTCATACGAGATTGCAAGAAGGCTAAAAAAGAATGAATAGAAAACTAATGCGAGGAAATCAATGACAACCTAAAGAATGGAGACAACGAAACGGTCAGAAATTGGTGACGAGACCATTCAACGTGTGAGATGCTAATGGAAAGATACGAATAGAAGACAAAGAAATTGGGAAGAGTTGTAATGAATATATTTGTAAAACTGAAGTAAGGGACCAAATCATTTGAAAATGGCTTTAATAGAAGAAGACGAACGGGGCCCGGAGATACTGAGAAGCGAATTTGACTGAACCGTGAAATATTTTGCAGAATAGCAAGGCACCAGGGGTTGGCAAAATAGACGGAAAAAATCGAGGCACTCAGACCAAAGCGAAGAATACCCTTGAATGAAATACCCTCGAAGAATACCCTTATGGGATAGTGAAAGTTAGCTACGACAGTGGATAAATGCCAAAGAACTTTGAGAAGAATGTGATGATTGCAATACCGAAGAAATCAAAAAAAAAATACGAAGAACACAGAGCATTTCACCTGATGACCTCATGGATCGAAATAATTACCGGGATAATTAGCCAAAAATAGAAGAAACGAAAGCCTTGCGGAAAACTAATTCGGATTCTGGAAAAACCGAGAAACAAGAGAGGCAATACCCAGCTTGAGGGTACTGGCCGAAAAAAATATGCACATGAACTTTTCACATGGCATTCATGGACTAGAGAATACCTCCGACAACATCAAACGGAACAAGATGCTCAAGATATTATATGAGCTTAGAATGAACTACAATGACAGGAAAACAATCCATCACTTCTACCAGAATCAGGTAACAACCATGAAAGTGAAAAATCGAAGGAAAAAAAAGCCAGAATAAACAAAGGAGCCAGAAAAAGGATGTAATCTCTCGCCAGTTCTATTCAAAAATCATCCAGAGGGGGAGACAATAACTGAAACACGAGAATTGGGAAATCCAAGGATCCAAGGTAATAGACGAAGAAATTGACATGCTCCAGTTCAAAGATGACATCGAAGTAGTAGCAGAAACGGCAGAGCAAGCAACTAAATTGTATCGACCAAGTACTTTGAAAATATAATATTGAGCATCAATAATAATATAACTGAAACCATTGTGTGTGAAAGAGAACACCTGAAGATATATATCACAAGTTGAGGGTTGAAGCTAGAGCAAGTGGAATCCTTCATTCACTTTGGCAGAAAGATAATTTGAGATTTAAGAGTTTCGACCAACATCAAACAAAGAATGGCGTAAGCTAAAAAGACGTTCATGTAAAAGGACCAACTACTATGTTGAAAGAATCTAAGGTTGCAAACATAAAAATAGTTCGTCAAAACGTTCACATGGAGCATGGCACCCGTCAGATCACAGATATGGAATATTGGAAAGTGGAATAGTACCAAATGAAAGCCTTTAAAACATGATGCTGGAAAATAATGCTGAATGTTAAATGGACAGACATAATGAAGAGCGAGGAAGTACGATTATAAGAAGAGCAGAAGATAAAAACTAGGTACAGAACACAAAGGCAAAAAAGAACTAGATGGATTGGACACACGTTGGAACGCAATGAAATATAAAACTAATAGAAGTAAAAGTTAAAGGCAAGATCCTGTGAAGAAGACTAAGCTACTAGGACAATGAACAAATTGAGGACGTAAAATAGAGAAGCTATCAGGAATGAGGGAATAAACATTGAATAGAGAATAATGGAGGGCTGCAGTAAAGCAATCTTAAGATTGAAATACTGTTTATGATAATGATATACAAATATATTTCTTTTATACATATGATAAAATGTTTAAAAAACCTGTTATATATTTAACACTAAAGAAATAGGTGACTGATTTAATCTCATTCCCCTTTGGTTATGAATTGAGACCCATTTAGGTCTGGTTATTAGTGATATTGAAAGCCTGTTCTTTTTTCAGATCATTAGAGATATCAAATTACTATTCATAAAACTGTTTTTTCATCGAAACAGGAAATTAGATCAAAGATAAAATTACAATTTGAATTGAATATGTCGAAAATTCAAAGATTACTAAACACTGGAACTTTTTTAACATAGATAGATATTAAAGGTCTCTTTCTTCTGTGATCATGTCAATTTAATTTCGGGGTTCAGCAATATCTATCGCAAAAATAATTCGCCTGAATCAAAAATGTTTTATTCTTACTTATAACTCATTCATAACACGTCAAATATATAGGACCGAAAATTCGGATATCAAGTAATACGGACCTCATGTTTTTGAACATCAAGACAAGCAGACAATGTAATTGAACAGATTTTGACCCGAGGTATCGACCTGACAAGGCTACGCGATAACATCGATGCGATGGATAGGATACAGGTTTATTCTACAGCAGCTATATATTAAATATTCGCATATAATATAATATATGCTAAAAGCTTGCATGCGTTTATTAGATAAGGTCAATTTCCCTTTCAACCTTGCAAGGTGATCTGATTATACAGCGTAGTAGTGAAACCGTGGCCATGGAAGAGGAAAATAAAAATTAATTGGCAGAATTTCAGGGTTTTAATTATTCGGTTCGAAGGAAATAACCCACCAAGTATCGGCTCAAACGATTTTAGTATTTTATTACTTAATTGCACAGATTTAACATTTGAACTTTCCTCACCTTAAATTTTGTAAATGCGAAGAGTTGGAGAAAGAAGTGTAAAATGTAGTCAAACTCCCTGTATATAAATGAAACTCAGATACGACATCTTTGAAAGTCTTTACTGTGATTGCTTTTAGCTCCATATGTCGTCAATATTTATTCGAAGGCATGAAAAACAATCCATGGCCTATCTAACTGGCCAAATTAAAGCTAATTTCAATACACAGATACTTAAGAAGTCTCCTATATTTTGACCTCTCACCTTTCCATCGACTGATTTGGAGGGTAGTCTTCCAATGTGCCATTGAAAATATACTAAATCACCTAGTAGCGTCGTATTTACTTTCGTTCCCGAGATTAGAATTATTTTGCGCTTTTTATTTGTTTGTGATGATTCATATTCTCTCTCTCCCCGCGTGGGAATCCCATCAATTTTGCTCTCGAATTGACCTCTCGATTTTATCACCTCAAATAATTCTCGAATTGTCTTCTCGGGCATCACCACAGATAACTTATTCGAAGCTCCTTTCTCATGCGCACGGTCGCCCTCTGTCGTTTCCAATGAATATATAATCAAGGAATTCTAAGCAACGTGAACGTTTCCGAGCTGCATCTCTTGGGGAAATAACCACTACCTAAGAGTAATATGTGGTTTCTCACCTCGGGCGTCAATGAATACCTTCTTTGAAAAAGAATCCTAATCAGTTTGCATACTTCGGAGTCGCTAAAGGCTGAAATCTACTTTGAAACATCTTTCAGGCAAATGAAATCTTTTAAGGGATTGGTATGTATGGTGCACTGACATCCAGTAAAATAATTAATAGCAGCGAAGTATTTTGCACTGATGGGACGACCACAAAGGAATAAGTAAGGGAAATTAAATGCCCAAAAAGACCATTAAAAATAAAATATCTGCATTGTATACTTTCGTTAGGCTCCGGGCTCTTATTGCTACGTAGTAACATTCTTTCCAGCCCCGAGAAAAGTGTGATTAGCCATACTGGAGGCCTGGATTTTATTCAACCGCGAATGCTACTTGACATAACGTACATTTTAGCCACTCTTATTATCTATTATCATTTTTTTATACTAGGCGCAAAGTAAAAATTGGAGTTGAGACTTAAGACCTTTTGGCTGTAAGCCCAGTGACGACAGCTAAAGTGATTGGAAACTCGCTAATACCAAGTAGAGAACCGTCAATGAAAGTCTTGCCTTTGAACAGAACATTTTTTTCATATAAGGATATGATATATAATACGAATTTTGAGAAAATAAGACAGTCAGTCCTTGCAAAACAAGAAGAACTTTGAAAATGGGATCCGTGAATGTTTTACTTTTAACTTAAGAAATTAAATATTATCTTTGCTTTCTACAGAAATAAAACTTTATTTGTCGACTAGTTTCGTTTACACTGTAACATCCTCCACTTTTTTACTCAGTTTTACTCTTATCTTTTACTCCAGTTTTACTTTTATTTTGTTACAATATTGGCACCAAATACTTTTTTAAGGTCTGGTTGATTTGGCATTAAAAGCTAAATGCAAAAAACAATGCGTGGCGTCAGTGTTTTTATGGCTGATATATACATTATTTAGCTTTATGGATGGATTTTCAACTTGATGTTTGTGTGATATTGAACGAGGGAAACAAATATCGAAAGAATTGCTCACTCCGAACGAAAGGTATGTACATGAAGCGAAATGATTGTGAACATTCGTGATTAGATTTGACTCATTTTCATCTTGGATATTTTTTTACTTTGTTTAACTCGTCAATAAATAAGTCGATGAAGGTTAGAAGTGATAGTTTTCAAAATAAATATTTTATCTTCTCAATTTTATGTTAAATTTCATTAATAATAATGTTATTTTTTCAGATTTGAAATATTCTCGTCGTTTTCTAATTTTCCACACTAATATTTATACATTTGATTTCTTTAATTACCTTGTTCTTCCTTTGATACCTTTACATGTATAAAAGAACATGTTGAAGTGAATGCAGTCTAATTTATCGAATGGCATTACAAAAATCAATCAAATATTTTGGAATGAAAAGAGTGGTTCCTCGATTTTTCAATTGCCAAGTAGAGAAGACGTGCCAAAAGAAGCTTGCCTGTAGGCAGTAAGCAGAGATAGTATGCTGTCAAAGACTGTTACTCTTTAGCAGGGCTGGAAGCGACTTTTAAATTGGTTATTCTGTTAAAATTCAGTCACCATGCACACCTCCATGGTTTGAATTATCTCACTGTGCCTTTACGAATTCATTAAAAGGCAACTTTAGTTTTCATAGTTTTAAAAGTAACTTAATTGGCAGGATTCAACTCGTCTTAACTGCTTACCCGTAGACACAAGGTACACATGGAAGGCATGCAAATACAAACGTCGTACGGCTCTCTATTTCATATACGATACGTTCACCTGAGCTTTTTAAATGTCACGCAGGAACTTTACTTATAAAAGTAAAAATTGGCAATAATTATGATAATTTGTAGAAGATACTGTGAGATTTGCAATTTACTACCCTTATTCAATTTTACTCGTAACGTAGTCAATTTAATGAATATAAATGCACAATCGGATGCCATTGGTTGAAAAGATAAGTAGTGTATGAAAGGCGAATGAGGGGAAGAGAAACCATTTGAACACATCCTGATGCACGATAATTTGCTAGGAGACGATACATGTAGGAATAATGGAAGGAAGAGAATCAGATGAAGAAAGGCTCTTGGGTGAGAGGAATGCAGTGATGGAAGAAGATTTCACCATGAGGGAATGAAGAGATTGACAGTGGAAAGGCTGACTAGGAGAGCTGCTACAAATTCATAACATTCTCGGATTAATACCCACGATAATGACGACGAATGGCAAATATTTCGCACGCTTTTCAAGAAGCAGTCTGATACAACCACCTCCTACTCCCCTGTCCCCCCCTACCCCCGAGTGTTGAGCACGAAATCGAAATCCTACGGAGTGAGCGTGGAGGCACGCTGAAAAGTCTCGCGAGTCTCCCTCGCCACCCGCGATCGGAGAAAACCGAAGTTGGGTCGAATTAAGCAATTACTCACCCAGCGTCTTTCTCGCGCCCGTCATGTAACCCATTGGAAAGCACGGAGATCGAGATGGCAGTACCAGGTGTTGCGGCCCCGTTGCTGCGGTAATGAAAACAAAAGAATGATTATCTCGAAGTGAGAGCGGAGTGAGGCGGACGGTGAACTCCTCTCCTCCATTGTCGTGGGCATGAGCTCGGGGAAATGAGGGTTTTTTTTTGTGAATCAATTTTTTTGTGGCCGCAATTACAGAATTCGACAGAATACATCAGATAGGCTCTGTGAAGGTCTGGGTACATCTTTTATTTTTTCCTTTTTCCTGCCCTCTCCTTCTCTTGAACGATGCGAGAGGTTCGAAGGACGAGAAGCTAGTCAAGCGAAAAATTACCCTTCTTGCCTCCCCTACCCCTAAGAAGCATGATGCGTAATCTGCTTCGCGAAAAAGTGGAGAGAGAGGGTTATAATGTTTAAAATACAAGGGACACCACTGCTCTCTTTAATCCTGATCTCCCCCCCACTCAACCCGTAATCCTCCTCTCCCACAGTCCCACGCATCAACTCTTACCCACGCTGTCCATCTTTAGATAATGCGTCATTAATCAGAGTCTCACGCCATTCTAAAAAGACATATTCTGTTTCAACAGATTTTCATTCGATTGTTATCGAGTAAAGTGCGCCAAATAACCAAATAACTACCGTAAACATATGACCCGCTTTTTCGGACAGGGGATGAGCTATAAAATTCCACAGTAGCGAAATGCACTACGAGATTTCGGTCGGAAGTGATGGATGGGCACGGAGCTAATGGGGGATGGGCGAGAGAGGCTGAGGTGACCGCCGGCTTCCACAACTCACACCGCCGCGCTCGCCCGCATCCGACAGGCTTAGTTCGTGGGAAACGAAGATGGCAGCAGCGACGAAGGCCAATACTCTCCACCCTCCCCCTATCCCACCTCACGTCCAAATCCCTCCCTCTCTCCAGATTCACCGCGAGCATTCCCTTCTCTTCCCATAATCCACTCTCTCCCCCATCTCGCATTTTCTCCATTTCAAACCCCCACCCCCCTCTCAAATCCCCTCACCCGATTCCTTCCATTTCAATCGGATCCCATTACCAACTGCCCATTTCCTTATCCCATTCTCCTTATCTTCTAAATCCCATTTTCCGCTGCACTTCTGTTGCCGTCCATATCTCGGCCGGCAATCGAAATCCCGACGTTTCAAATCGCATCACCTGTTCAACCCTTTTCCCATTCCCTTTCCTCTCCCTCACCTCTCTCTCTCTCTCTCCTGCCTCGGGCCCGATATTTTTCCCGACCACCCCTTGTCCACTCTCCCGTCCGTTTCACCTGTTCCTTCCCGCCTTCGACTACCTCCTCTCGAATACCGCTCAGGGCGATGTTGCTCGCGATGATTACGGGGGCGTTGCGTGATGATTTACTTCTTGGTACAATGCACCATCTTCGACAGTGTGTTCCACTTAAAAATACGATTATTTCAAATATTTGACTCGTAGGAATGAATCATACGAGTGGGTTAGCCGTTTCACCGTAGAAGACGAAGATAAATCGCTTTAGTGAACTACTGATGACATCAAATATGGAGTTTTGCTTCTTAGGATTTTGGTACGGGGTTTCAAGTCGATGTGAATCTAACCCTAGGAGAGATGACAAATGTCGTCAACGCGTACACATAAAAATGTATTTTTATGTTTCACATGAATAAACTTGGCTGCAACAGAAGTTTGCAGAACAAAAAGTGACAACGAAAATTTGTTGTGATATTTCGTCTTGGCTGGACCACATAAAAAATATTCGAAGATTTTTTCGCAAAATTGTCAATCACACCCCCCTATGTAAAATTGTTCTACCTTACAAACTTAAAGAGACACTCTAGCCCAACTTTCATGCATCATTTTCAACTATTTACCTCTTTCACAGTTTCAGGTAAGACATATAGTACCGCTTAGGACCCACACACAAAAATGGTATTTGTAAAATTGCCAATTTTGACATTAGCCCCATTGAATAATATTTCTTATGCAATGGTGCGGTATCATCATCCATCATGACCTAGGAGGATGATAGATCGGTGAGTTTATTGACTCAATATAGAATACAGGGCTTATATTTAAGTATCGCATAAAAATATACGTCAACTGGGAGTAAATTTAGTTCTCGGAATATAAGACACATGTGCTCATAATGTCTCTTGAAACCAAAGTCCAGATAATTAATTTTTGAATCAATACTACCTGCGTTAATATAATAAATTGGGCACAATCCCAGCAGGTAAGTCCCTAGCTAAACTAGGAGTATTTCCGCACAAAATAAATTATTCCTAGAAAGAAAAATGGACTTTAATTTTGAATATGGAATATACAAGAGGTGCATATAGTATCGGTAACGATTTTTCCTGTCGTGTGCGTTAAGTGCTGAATTCAGATCGTCGGTTAAGTGTGCACATGATTGCAGTTGGTATTGATAAGATGGCAGTGCACACCGTTATCACTGAAAATTTGGCGATGCGAAAGACGCGCTAGTCTGGTAATTCAGCGCTAAACTGCTCCCGAAAGACTTGACGGACGACCAAGAGTAAAGTCGAGGGTCTGCTTGCTCGCTTCTTGAGTCTGCAACGACATCGCGACGATTCCCCAACCCCCTTTTCAGTCCCGACTTGGCACCAGCAGACTATTTTCTGTTTCCAAAAGTGAAATCCTCCCTCAAAGGACACCACCATGGGACCCTAAGTGTAGTCAAAGAAGCTTTCATGCCTACCCTTAAGAACCTTCTGAAATCCACCTACCAGGGAGCATTCGAGTCGTGAAAAAATCGCTAGCTTTTGGCTAGGCGTGTCGAAACTCAAGGGATGTATTTGGAAGAATTTTGAGGCATTGTAGCATCTCTGAAATAAATCTATTTTTCCAAAACTTTTCCCGACACTTTTTATGCAAACAATATATGCACTATATTCAGAAATTATTATAGATTCTGATAAATAAATTTGGTTTATTGAATCAGTAAAGTGTCAAATAAGTTCTGAGTTGAGATTTTGGAGAAAAGTACTAGTGACGGAATTATAGAAGAAACTGGAATGGAGGTCTCGCTATCGTGGAAGAGGGCAAGCGACAGAAAAAGGCACAGGGGCATCGAGTTTCCTTCTGACACCGATGGATTTATCAGGGTCTCAGTCAGACGAGGCCAATGAAGTTATTAACAGTAAACTTCGATTTTTGATGGATATGTGGCCAAACAATACCGCAATCCTAAGCTTCGTTAAAGATTTTTCGAGAGCACACTAGCATTCTGAATTAGAATAAACTGTTTTTCAACTCCAAATAAAATTTGAGGAATAAACTGCCGCTGTGATTGATAAAATAGTCTTTTTCCCTTGTTCGAGTTTCCATAAAAAACTCAACTCTCCAAACAACTCCACTCAACTCAACTGTTTTGCAATATAAAAATTGTTTTCATAAAAAATTACGCTGGTATTCTCAGACCTGTCACAATCCCCCATAGTGATTCGCAGGGTATGACTTATTGGCGTTTTAATGATTCATTCGCCCAAGTTAGCTCTCACCTACAAGATAAGAGTGAAAGCCCGATGAAATTGGTCTCCGGAATCGAGGTTGCCACTGCACTCACCACTTCAGACTCTGTTAGCACACAGGACTTTCTGTTGCTGAAGCAATAGTTCTGGCCATGAAAAGCATTTGTTGGATCCGCACATACGAACGATTGCAACTGCATTATGGCCGACATATTTCAACGAACCTTCTTTTACCGTACACTAATTATTAGACAAGTCGGAGAATCGGAAAATGGTGCATAAAACTGTGTTATGATCCAAAAGTACTTATAAATTGTTATTAAAATATTCATAACGATGTAAACGGTCATTACGATAATATTTATGTCACATGGAATGTTTAAAATATGTTTTGATGAATTAGTTTTGAACAGAGAATCAAAAAAACCATATGGTAACACAGAATGGGTCAAACCCCAGTGAATGATGTGAAAAGAACCCCAAGTAACTTCGTATTGACGCTTTATTAAAGCAACCATTTCAGAGAGTAAAAATCATTCGCCTTGACCGGGATTCGAACCCGGATCCCTCGATATCCGGCCGAGTGCTTTAACCAATTAAGCTACCGAGACGTCCTAT
Organism: Hetaerina titia; assembly: GCA_037158775.1. Taxonomy (NCBI): domain Eukaryota; kingdom Metazoa; phylum Arthropoda; class Insecta; order Odonata; family Calopterygidae; genus Hetaerina; species Hetaerina titia. The sequence goes on from CM073768.1 coordinate 129,965,872, forward strand.
TACACTCTGAAATTTTGGGGGCTTTAAAGGAACAAGATGTTATGACGAAATACCGTACATACAATGTCACAGGCATTCGTAGTCGTGCGCGACGCGCCACAGTCCACGATGTTAATAAAGCCAATTTCAAACACTTAGGCTGTTCATACCTTAGACAAATTTCAAGAAACTGTAATAGTAACTTTAACGGAGTCACCCGCTATGTGTGCATTATAATGCAACCATTTCAGAGAGTAAAAATCATTCGCCTTGACCGGGATTCGAACCCGGATCCCTCGATATCCGGCCGAGTGCTTGCCTGTGACATTGTATGTACGGTATTTCGTCATAATATCTTGTTCCTTTAAAGCCCCCAAAATTTCAGAGTGTAAGAGGACGTCTCGGTAGCTTAATTGGTTAAAGCACTCGGCCGGATATCGAGGGATCCGGGTTCGAATCCCGGTCAAGGCGAATGAATTTTACTCTCTGAAATGGTTGCATTATAATGCACACATAGCGGGTGACTCCGTTAAAGTTACTATTACAGTTTCTTGAAGCTTTATTAAAGATTGTGGTGAAGGGGAGAAGGTTAGGGGAGTTAGGAAGGAGTAGGAAAATGAGAAGAATGTCGGATAGAATGAAGGGTGGACGGAAGTATGTGGAATTGAAGAAGGGGTAATTGTAATGCCGTGTGTCAGGTTGTCCGTTTCGTTAGGAGAGGCGAAAAAGTATCGTTTTCCAGTCCATTTCCATCCAAAACCTACCTTAAACGGCGGATTTCCTTATAATAGTAATAATAATAATTGAAAATTTGCATTAGCATTTTTGGCTTAGCATTATAACATGTGACATATTGCAAAAATAAACGAACACCGGAGTTAAATTGAAACTAGATATAACGATTGCTGCGAGCTGCCAACATTCGAATTTCACGTAGCTTGTTTATATTTAAGTACACGTATTATAAAATGGAACCATAAGGACTCTCCTGCCCCTGCACATTAATTCATTGCTTGAACGATCCGATTGCTTTTACTTTCCTCATTTGAGACGTTTAAACCGTTATTAGCAAATTAATTGCAGAACCCCAGGTTTTTAGTGGAAATGGGATCGTTGGTTAATATCGTTAGAAACCCGACACTGTATTTGGAAACATCTGAACCATCCTAACTCAGAGAATGTTCATAGCACTGGTGTTCCAGCAGAGGTTTCCAAACTTAACGCAAAGAGATTCAACTTGGAATCCATTACATGTCCACTTTCCATGGGAGTGGGGTGTCATTGAATCCACAGGAAATATTTAAATAGAATGATATGTGATCTAAGGTTTGCCATTTCCCTCTCACGATGGGGGCTGTTAATTATTGCACTAAGAATATTGGCTGTTTTTTTATTACTTTTTATCATTCATAAAAAAATTTGGAGTCAAAGTGATGGGTCGCGGTAGTCCAGAGGTAGAGAATTGGACTACTGGTCGGAGGGCCTGTGTTCGATTCCCGATCAAGTCTCTCTGGGTACCTACCGCTCCACCCAATCTATGTGATTTTTTGGGTACCAGATCTTCCTGGGAAACCATAACCGGCACAGGGAAAGGAACTGGCCCCCCTACCCTGATATGTGAATATCCACACGCCGTCGGGCTTAGTACTGGGTGAACTCTACTATCACCTATCAAACCGACCTTCAGGTTGATTACTGTGTTTATTGTTTATCTCGAGATAGAAATAGATTTCATTTAATTTTATTACTTTTCCTCTCCTACAAAGGAAGCACTTCCGCTAAAAAAAAGTCGTTAATCCTTTTTTATGGTCTGTTGTCGGATCATATTATGGAATAAAATTAATCGTTCAACATGAATTTCAACAGTTATAGTTTCATATTCGTCATAATTGTATGTTTAATTGAAAATAATGATTGAAACTGCGAATGTATAATTGAAAATGGTGTGTGTGGCCATTGTACTGGGTGGGCAAGACGCCCATTGAATAGTTTCTCCAAAAAAATCGGATCGTGGAGCTACGTTATGTCGTTTTCCGATAGACTATGGGAATTCATGGACCGTGTTCATTTGTGCGTTAAGGCTTTTGTCTCACTCAGTCACCTTGCGTCTTTTTTCTACCACACTCCCCTCTTCCCCCCTCACTCCCCTATTGTTGTTTTCCGCTTGTCTCACAATTATCTCCGATCCGTTTTCTCTCATTACGCCAACTAAAAACTTTCTTCCTCATCCGGTAACAGCAGGCAATTCGATCCGTCTCCGATTCTATGTTTTTTGTTAATTCTTTTGCTTGTTTAAGAGAGAAGGATCTAGCTCGTAAAAAAGGGAAATTATGCTGGGAATTTTTTTCTGCTCTGCTACCGCAAAGTCGGCACTTTTAGGAGCCTGCCCGGACGTTTGACGTTAGTCATCTCTCAAGGACGAAAGTATAATATCAAGTAAGTCGTAATTGGTACATGATAATTAAATATGGTCCTTCGTCAAGTTTTCGTGAATATTTAAATCCCAATTTATTATTGCATTTCATGGCCAAAGTTTGCACACATAAAAGGTAATTATACTCGCCCAAATTGTTTTTTTAAGCGCGACATAATGCTATATCTATTTGAAAATATGTTAATAGGGACCTCTTTAACATTACAACTCATATGTTACTAAAATTTGTTTATTTTTTATATGCCTTTATAGAAACCTAATTCTGACCTTTACTTAAAAAATAGTCGTAAATATGTTACCATTTGTTGGATTGCATTTCATTTCACTCCCTCTGCCAAAGATATGAAACTTTTATTACATATATCTCAGAAACTTTTATTGGTACATTTAATAAGGATTCACTGATTGAAATTGTGTTTTATTTTCGTCCCTCGAACTTCTATAAACATTTATAACCTGGGGGGTCGTAAATGTTATAACTTGGGCGAGGTTATGAATTTTCTATTTTTTCCGCGTCCCTTTATCATGAATATCAATATAAACGGCACAAATGGTTACAACATCTTATAACAAAGTTTGCTCCGTACCTGAGTACCAAAAATACCATTGCAAAGAGTACTAACAGGACCACTCGAGGTAGAAGATTCAAATAACTGTCTAGACTGTAAACGTCTTTTTAGGCTCCATAATTTGAAAATATGTTCATCGTAGCTGTACGGTTGACTCAAATTGTGGCAGGGCCTATAATCATGCTTAATACGCTGAATGGAGCCATTTGGAATTTTTATGAAGGGGACCCCTGGAACACTAAAAAAGGAGATTAATCTCTCTCGATTTTCGCTTGTCTAAATCTTGCTTTACTCGAGTTCACCGACTCGGATAAAATTCCTTGCATTCAACTATCCCAGGGAGCATCGAAGGGAGAACTACACCGAGATACATCCTTCCGTTAACATAGATCTCTCAATTTTTCAGGGGGAATTTTCCGTGAGTCTTTCTTGATTGAAAAATTTGAAGTTATGACAAAACATCTCTTCCCATGCAAACATTTCAATCGCGGCAATACGGTTAGATTACTAAGCTATATGTTTTCTTTAGAGTTTAACTCAGTTTTTTCAGCCGAAAGCTTGTCGCCTACTTATGCAGATTAAGAAAAGTCAACAAAAGTACAAGGTAGGGTTAGTTGACATACAGACTCGACGCATGTTCACCCAGAAGAATAATAAGAAGTGTACTCTATTTCACTCGAGGGATAATTATAACCAAGCGAAAATATTTTACAGTGAACGTTGGAGTTAAACAAATCAGCAATTGAAATAGATTGAATATCGATAACTTAGATAATGTGGTCGGAAATCATTTATTGTCGCGGGTCGAATTGTCAAAGCGAAAATATGACAAACCATACAACCAGCCAGTAACTCGTGCGGTTTCTGAATAGTAAGCAATTGATAATAATTGCAAAGATTTCTACGATTTTCTACAATTACCAAAAGTATCACAAGGAATCGCATGGCGTATATGACGGCTACTTCTCTGTCGCATCTGAGCCGCGAATACATGTCCTAAGGCTAATCCAAGGTGACCCCAGGTTTCTTTCCAAGGGCTAAGTTCATGCAACCAAAACTCTATTGGAAGTAAAATGGCCAAGACTACACCTCATTTTGTGGCAGCACGAAATACGACAGTGCGAGTAGCGGCGAGGGAATCGACCCGCCCCGGGACCGGCTATTTATTTTTAGCTTTCCCGTGGTCTTATCTCCACGGAGGGGCCTGAGACGCCCTCCTCGGTGGGCACGACCTCCTTCCACCCCCAACCTCCCTCCCAACCCCCTCACCTCCCACCGCCAGCACCACCACCACCACCGGGCCTTTATAAGCCGCACAAGGAAACTTCGCACACGAAACGTCAACATAAAAATTTCACCTGCCCACTCAACCGACTTCCGTCCTCGCTCACTCTCCCGCTATTATAACAAAACTGCCTTTAAGCGGGCGCGCTGATCTCCCGAGCTAAGAAAACATCCCTCCTTTTCCCTTTTCTCTCTCTCTTTTCCCACTGCCCTCCCCCCACCCCCGTAACTCTCTCACACAGCTACCCTTCCCATCCTATTCCCCCATTCCCTCTCCACCCATCTCCCGCGTCTTTCCCTCTGCCTCTATCCATCCTCCCGTCCCTTTGAAGTCTCTCATTTCTGCTTCATTTTTTATTCCCTCTCCCTTCGGGTATCTTTCTCCGCTTCACCCCCCTTACACACACACACACTCTGTCCCTGCTCACCCTCCCCACGCCCTTCTCTCAGTTCCCCCTCCCACACCTTCATATCTCCCGCTCCCCACTCACCCTCATCAATCCATTCCCCTGTATCCTCTTCATCCTCGCAGACGTCTCCCGGAGTGACAGCAACAATCTGCTCCTGACGCCCTTTTAACTCGAAGAGCCGAGCACCACGGCGCGGGAAGGCAGGGCACGACGGCAACGCTTCGTGTGCCGGTGCACGGGTGTGCGTGCGTGCACACCAACCCAAAATGGGAATAACGAGAGAGAGAGAGTGGGAGGGAGGGAGACAGGGATCCATCCTCCAGACGTGAGGATGAGTTCGGCGTTCGATCCACAAAGGAGCCGGGCCGAAATTGCCATCCCTAGAGTTTTAAATAAACTCCCCCTCCCCTCTTGTCTATCAAATGAATCCAGTCGACCTAATTCTCCCAAGACGTTGGAGATGTGAGAGATCCCCGAGGAAGAAAGGGGCCTCTGGGGCCCCCTGGAATCGTGTTTTTCCTCGTGGAATTTTGATTAAAACGCAAGGATTCCTTAAAAAAACCATTTCAAATCTGTAATTATTCTAAAAATAATTCTAAAGTTACTGGAATTGAATGGAACGTTCGATAAATATATTTTTTTCGAGTTTTCATTAAAATCAATCCCTTGATGGGCGATGCTGCGAGATCGGTCGGGGAGAGAAAAATTTAAATTTGCTGAAAGGCTGAGGTGCCGTATTTCCTTTTCATAATGCCTTGGTGGAAATGTTGACGGATTTCTTTTTTGCGTCGAAGAAAGGTATTCTTTTCCAGGGGGAGAATCTTCGCCTTCGTGTTGCAATGAAAGAGTAAAAAAAGTTTCCTCCTTCCCTTGCAAATCACTGAAGAGAAAAACAATATACGCATATCTTCACGTTTTTTCTAGTTATACGCCAAGGCACAAAAACGTCTTCGGAAAACACCCAGTAAAATCATTCGTGCTGTACATGATGCATGATACGAAAGTGTTTCATTTACACTTAATGAACGTGAAGGCGTCCATTGGTGTCAAATTTCGCTCCACGCGGTTTTGAATCGATGAACATATTTACGTTCTTGGCAGAAATGTGGCAACAACGATAACCATTTCACAAAATACATAACCAAACGAACATTTCCGTGATAGTCACCTTGGACCTGGGTCCGTGGGAGAAGGGGAGTGGGGTTGGCTTTCAAAGGCACCAATCAAAACTCGATTATAGATTGTTTATTTTTTATGATTGTTGATTTTGCCTCACTGCTATTGTTAGTCAGTGATTATTCGAGAATCATGGTTGTTTGTTTGAACGGGCACAAAGTATGGTCGTCATGAGGAAAAAAAATGTTCTCAATGAAAAATGCTCATCGATAAATCAACGGATGGTGGATCTGGGCGGGGTTTTCTTCTGGCAGACTTTTTCTGCGTCAGTAAAATTTCGCGATCAAAATCACTGCGTTGAAAGTTAATTTCCAGCTCCCGATTAAACTCACAGCTTGCGTAAGTTCCTCTCCCCCCCCCCTCCCATCCTCATTCTGTAAATGATGTAATAGTGGGATAAAAGAAGTGCTCATCATAACCGAAAGGCATCTCTTATCTGTGCCCACGATTTGAAATCTCAATTAAGATTTCTTCATTTATTTCTTCGAACGGGCCAAGGTCAGAGGATGGGAGCACGATATTTCTTTTAATTTCCGTTCATTCTTCCTTCCGTTTCCGTCGTCCGGTGCACATCACCAGGGCCGCCGCATTGTTCGCACGGCCGCCGCCGCCGCCGTCGTCTCTCCTCGCGCCCTGCCCCAGTGAATGGACCGTGGACGAGAAGCCCATTCCTCAACGGAAGGAGCCGCTAAAGTGCGAATCGCCCTTTAGCGATGATAGAGATCTGCCTCCCGCGGCATTACATGAGTCCTCCGCCCTCCCTCTCGCTCTCTCCCGGGTAAAACGCATCTCCGTGAGAGAGAGAGGGGGGAGATGCGCGGGAGGAAAGTGCGCCTTTCGCGGAGTGGGAATGCACACGGCGACGGGAGGTGGCGGGATAGGTTGCGGGGAAGATTGAAAAAGGGAGATGATCGTATAAGGAGCTTTCGAGGGCTCTGCGAGATGCATAATACAGGGAACGAGATATAAAGAGAAGGAATGGATCCGTTATAAAAGGGGGGAGGGCTGGGTGAAGAGGGGTGGTTGGGTGGCTTCGGGGGTTTGTAGAGAGGGAAAGGGGGGAGGGGTCGGGGTTGAAGAGTGTTGTTGGAAAATTTCTCATTAAAACACGGATGACTTATATAGCTCCCTTCTCCTCAGTGGATCTTCCAATTCTTATCCCTCTAACCCAACCCCCCGCCTTCCCAACCCTCCTGCCTGCCAACCCACAACCCGCCCCTTCCGGCCGTCAACCCTCATTTGTCGCCTGGGCGTAAAAATACGCGCGATCGAGTCGCGCAACGGGAGTTTTACGTACGTCTCGATGTGGCTGGTTTCTGGTGCTTCCCTTGAAGACACCCGAGGAGGATTCCTCGCTCGGCAAGACGCCGAATCGTAAATTTTTTTCTTCGCCCCGAACCTTTTTAATTGCGAAAGCGAAGCGTATACGTGAGCATCCGCCGTCTGTGTATAGCGGAGGGTTTTTGCTTCGTGCTCGTGGTGAGGATTTTGAGGCACGCCTTGGTGGATTGTAAATTGAAACGAGGGAATGGAGTCCCAAGGACGAATTTTTGGATGCCCAATGAGATTTATCGAGTTTAATGAAAAAAGACCATCCACCATATTTATCCAATATCATTTTATGTGTGAAAATAATTTTAAAATTCGAAAACACAGGTGAAATTTATTAATTGAAAATCATTTTAAATGTCCATTATTATGAAGTGCAGAAGCGTATTCTCAATTTTTAATTGAAACACCCTTGGTTTACAAAAGAGGCGTGTTTGTATGCTTTAATGAGGTTTAGAATGCTCACATTACCCCAGCTCCTGGAATAGCATACATATTTTTTTTCAGGCGATGCTTTGTGGGCCTGTGTTACACGTTTTGTTCTCCAAATATACTTTGAAAATTATATTTAATGCACGCCATCCTCCCTGTTAATTAATCCGTGATGATAGCATCATCATATGCTTTCAATTTAACTCCCATAACATTTCCCGGGCCAAGAAACGAGGTTAAAAAATAATGTGAACTTAATGCTGGGTTTTTAATTAGTTGAACAAATATTTCCTTCGTATTATTTGTTTCGTGTGATTAATAGGCAAGTAAATTAGATTCTTATTTCTGACATTGTAATTATCTGCAATGTAATTTGGGGAGTCGAGGCGAATGTGTGACCGGTTTGCGTGCACATGGATTAGTTTTCTTGGTGAAAATATATCAGATAATGCGTCGACAGCCAGACATGAAGCTGGTTCCAGTTCCATCGGGGAGCACGAAAGTTTTCGTTGTTGCTATTTGCTTTTGGTCATGTTCGTACGTTGGGTGAGAAACGTCGCCTAAAGTGTAATCCCGCTGGAATTAATGCTATCTCGAGCACGATAGCCGCGGAGATATTTCCGTGCCGTTTGGACCCCGTGTCTCACAATCCTGTTCAGTGGTGAACGCCGCTGAGGATCGCTCTCTGGTTCGGGGAACTCTAAAGTCGTCGAAAGGTCATCGGGGCACACGGGACGGGACCTTCGAGCGAATAGTGCTTTTGCTCGCATCGAACACTCTCACGTCGACTACTTCCTCGGCAACTTCGAGGAATCTTTCCCTTTCTTTATTTTATTTTCACCTCTATATGTCGTTCGCCACTGGAGGAAGTGTGGAACTCGCTGAGGCTCGACCACTCTTATGGTGGGAGGCCTCGGCTCCGGGCGGTGCTTCCTCCGCAGACGACGTGATGCCAGCCTGGATTTTTTTGTATCCCTCAGACAAATGAAAGAGTCGGAATTTCCGGCGAGGGAGGGGATGGCTTATTAAAGAGGGTGGGCTCGCGTTGCGGACAGGTTTCCTTCGATAAGCCCCATTAATATTCGATAAGGGAGCGTGGCGAAGCACTCTCCGGATATGGAAGAAGTTCTCGGGCACCCGAACTTCTTCGAGCAGTTAGTTGGCCGGCATCGCCTCACACAAATCTTTGTCGAAGTAATCATCGTCTTTGGCCAATGAGAGGTTCCGAGTCCAAGCCAGGGGTTGTTAAGCGTTGCTTCGAGGTCCATAGGAAAATGCACGCTTGCGGGATCCTCGATAAATCAGAGACGCTATTTACCAACATGCCGGCAGGAATATGCCTCGCGTTCATCATCATCATCTTTGGTAATCTACCTATTAAAGGCAGGTTTTGACTTTGGTATTATATATTGCGATTTTCCGATGGGCTCCCTCTTGTTTACTTAATATAGTATTTGTTTCTTCAGCCCTCCATACTTCCTAGTCCCCTCATCCCGTCTATAAAGTCTATTCTCTTTCCTACCCTTCCCCGCTTACCCAGCATTCTCCCCTTCTTTCACTGCGTTTAAAATTTCACTAACTCCAAATATCTCCATGGACCACTTCCTTACGAGTACTCCGCCTTATTTCAATTACTCTTCGCAACTTACCTCTCCTCTACCCCAGAATTTAAATATTTTTTGTTTGTTAGTCTACCTCTCTTTCCAACTTATTTTCTATATTCTTCTTATCCACATCCACTTATTAAAAGCCTCCGATGAGCCCCAGTTGAATAGCATCCACTTGTCTACAAAACCAGGTTTCAGTTATATTCGATGTTTTCAAGCTTAACTTTGTGGAAATCCATTAGCACTGAAGTAAAAAAATCAATGTATTTCTCCATCCGAATAAATTATATGGATGAATAGGTGTCAGGTTTCAACAGAACTACGCTTTATATTGAACTCTTTACCAAACTTCTCTTCTCATATTTACTCAGTGGAACTACCATTAATTCCATTCTAATTGTAAATACCTTCGCCAGCTCAATATTTCTTCTAATGTCCACCCGAACATGCCCACTCTAACATACTGTCCAATTGCATGAACTGCTCCACCTAATCTAGTTTATTGTCTCGTAATTTAACGTTTAACTCAACATTTATATGTATAGTGAATTTTACTTTTTGGACTTCTTGTGTTTAATCTTCCTGCGGTATTTCTCGCATTGATCTTGTTAAGTCTGAAATGATAACAAGAATCCCTTAGTTCTATTACTTGAAGATCTGAAAACCTTACTTATCTTACCTTAGCTATCCATTTAATCACCTCGCTGTCCATTTTTATTTCCCAAACAAGCCCTTCCCATGGCTCGTTTAGTGCAATGGTTTGAGGTGGTTTCCCTTTTTAATATGACGCGATCAAATTAAATGCTCACCCCACTGGAGTGAGAAGCATTTGCACCTATTTGGGGTGAAGGACCCCACAAGAGGCAATTAGAACTTCCTTTTCCATTACAATTTTATGGGTTACGAGAAAAAGCAAGCCCTTCCACGTCATGATTTAAGTTCATGGGATGAATGACTCAAATTATGAACCATTTGATGGCCATCATCCTAAAAATCACGATTCGCCAAAATGAATTAATTTTCACCAATACTGCAATATCGAATCTCAGTCGATAATCATAAAATTTCTTCACAATATGAACTTTCTGCCAATTAATGTTAAACCTGTTCTTCAAAGTCAACGCACATCAGTTCCAAATCAACATATCTTAAGTATGACAGCATTATTGTGCAGCACATTGAGGGGGCGAATATATGTATATAGTAAACATCTGAGAAATGCTTAAGCATTTTCAAAAACTTATCTATAGAATTTATTCTTGAATTCAGCCATTGGATCCGACATTGCTATTCTAAGGAATTCGAAAGTGTTCCAGGGTCCGTTCATTCAATAAATGGTATATAATCAGGATCACTAGCGTTGAAAAAATAGCAGACATCAAAAGAAAAATAATGCGACATGTGTAAATGAGCCCGAAATTACATAAAATTATCATTGTTCGAAATTCCAAAAAATGAAACTGAAAAGTTAATCGCTATGATATGTGATAAATTTTCATCGGTAAACTTCGGCTTCTACCATTTTCCTCTCTCGACCAAATTTGCTATGAAAAGATACACGGTTTTCTGTGTATCACGTGGAAGTAAGTTGATCGACTCACTCCTGTCTTGATAACCTACGTCGAAAGTTGTAAAAAATGATCGCACGAAAGTGTTCACGAGTTAACTCCAATTTTTTGCTGAGTCAAAAATTTTGAGTCATTGTAAACAACACAAGAAATGATCAAACGACAGAATTATCTGAAGAAACTTAGCGCTAAAAGGGTCAAACTTTCAGATGAAAATGTCAGATGTCGCCTAAAGCACGTAGTGTTGTCAAGGCTCAAAATATAAATGGCAACTCTCGAAGTATACCGATATTTTAAGAGGTGAAAATTATTCGGATGGCTCCCAATTCAAAGCTCTGGGTAGAAAGTTTTAGTACCTAGAAAAATGAAATCAAGGTGGTTCCAATTTAAATGTTAGAACATAAAAAAATCAATTCAAACTACGAGCAGGTAGCAATTTCATGATCAAATTCTGCTAGTGCTTCACATAGATTTGAAATATTAAGCCGGTATTCATGCATGAGTGGCATTGCAAGATTTATTACTAGAAGAGTATTCTTGATTAAATTGACTTAAATAAATAGAAGTAAGGTCCGTTCCCTGTAACTTGAGTGACACAGCCATCAACCTGGAACTTGGTTTGAAGCAACTGTTGCTTTTATCAATTCTTTTGGTTTATTTACTTAGATTCATGAATGGTTCTAGGATTCTTAATTGGGCCCGGTGGCGGCGGGGAAACGTCCTCGAACTCTCCCAATCCAAGGGTCGCGAATTCGATTCCTGCCTGGGTGGGTCTTTTTTCCACCTACGGCTTGGGTGTTTGTTGTGTTGTCATTTTTGTCCGATGTAAAGGCCAAGAAATGCTGTTTTCGGACCAAGAAGAAGAATAAATAAATCTGAATAAACCATGAAACCTGATTCCTCTTAAAAATGGTGAGTTGATTTTATCAGGTGAGAGGATTTTGGGAGTGCGAGGGGATCTGTCTTGGATTGGGAGGAGGTGAGAATGGGAGTGGGGAGGGCAGAGGAAGTGCGGGAGTGAGTTTGAGATGAGAAAGTGAGTTTGAGATGAGAAAGTGAGTTTTCTGCTCTACTATGTAGCCTGTGTACTATTAAACTCAGGAAAAAAGTTTAATAAGGAACTGTTAATGATTCTCTGTTCGCATTTCAAGACTTCGTCTCCGTACAAGTGCATATGCAAACCTGCATGATGATAAATTTTCGAATAACTTACTGCCATTTCTTTACTTCATTCAATGATGACAGCATATTTATAATTTTCCTGTCATATTTAAAAAATTATTCCAGAAGTGATGCATAAAAATACTGGAAGAAAATGGGGATATTTGGTGATGAGTGAAACAGTATCGGTGGATTTAATATGGATTATTATTATGGTAAAATACCGATTATGGTAGATTTTGGATGGACAGACTGCATAACCACTGATATACTTCTCAGTTTTTTGCCCTTCTACAATTTTACGTACTTTCTGCCTCCCGTCATTTCGTTCAACATGCTTATCCTTTTCGATGCCCTCTCATCCTACCTCTTAAGTCTAACGTTCCTATCTCTATTACTGTCTTAAACATTCCATTGTCAATCAAAATGCCCTGCATCCACTTTTCTTGCCTCCTTTGTATCTCTCCTAACAATCGCCTCCTCCCCCATCATACCTAGAACTTTTCGTTTGTTTTCCATCCATTTTATCTTTTCTACCCACATCTAAAAAGCCTCTAGTCTACACTTATTCTCTTGCCCCAACGATCTAATTTCCGCGTCGTACGAAACTGCGACCCATATCAATGATATTTCCTCACGATTCTTACTCAAGGTTCTTTCCAACAATTCTCTCCTCTTTGGCTTCTATGCCTAACGTAGTTATCCAACTTTTTAATTTACCATGCAAGCCGTTTTCGTCCTACAAAATACTTAGCAGATTGGGGTTTCTCTATTTTATGCCCTCCAATTTTAAATGTGTCAACTTAACCTTTCAATTCCTCGACATTCTCATAAAATTTGTTTCATTAACATTGATAGTTATTCCACTCGTATATCCAAGTGAGTTTGTAATGAGCTTGCAATTGATAATAATATTGGCTGACTAAAGCTTCATCTTCCCCAAATCTAATATTCCCGATCCTATTTCACTAATTCCTCCACGTATGTATTGAAAAGCAAGCCATGTATTGACCCCCTGCCTATCTCTGCCCTGACTAGCCATTCGCGACCGAAACCAATTGTAGTCTGAGACATACAGTTTTTGGGTGTCATATGGATAGGATAATTTTAAAAATACATTTCACACCATCAAAAATCGCAAATGAATGCGTAATTAAAATATATTGATAGAAGAGTATTCTGTTTTATAAGAGAATAATGAATAATAAACTTCAATTTTTAGACAAATGTATTATTCTGTACTAATTTAGCAGTATCACAGTATTGGGTATAATTATGAATGCATTTCGACGGTAAAGAGATGGATTAAAAGGAATGAACAGAAAATCTACGTATGTACGACATGTGACATATAGTATGTACGCGTATATGTGCATAAGATTCACCTTGAGCCCCACCAATTGATTGAATTCTCCTAATTCCCTCTGTGTTATAATATTTTTATTTCTTTCTATCGTTTGATGTCCAAAATTGTCTTCAAGCCCTTTGAATGAAGCTGAAACTCTGGAGATGATGGACGGGTCGAACATCGACGCGGTGGCAGAAATAAAAATGTGACCGGGTCCCGAGAAAAATTCAATCATAAATTACTCCTGCGTCATATCTCATCAATTATATACAATATTTAATGGTTCAACATGCAAAGCATGTTTTTCTTTTGAAGATTGTAGCTATTGATTGTTTTAATAACATAACACCATAGCTTCAAATTAATCGTATATATGTTCAATAGATACACATACTATATGTATACGTATACACATATAACGTCTACGTAAATATCTCAACGTTTCCTTTGGTGCCTTAATTCGATATTATCTAAGGATGTTTGGAATTGTTGGAAACATTTTACAAATAGACATTCCATATACTATAATCTAATATATTGATGGAAAGAATTCAAGAACAGGAACTAGGTTGTTGAAGCATTGGGCTGATCTGGGAAAACTACGCAGGGCAATTTTACCAGGCTTAATCCCCTATCATTAATTTTGGGCAGCGTAGATGTAAGAAGAAACTTCATTGAGAATTTTCTTTCTAAACTTATGCGCTCATCATAATTTCTCTTTTAGTGATATCACTGCAGCACTAGAGCGCGGTTTAGCTTTGTAATGAGGACTGACTGCTAGGCACGTGGATGTCCGCCGCCACCCTTCCTGCAGCCGCTGATAAGTGGCGGCAGGGCTATTCCTAGTACTGTCTTGTCAAGATTTATGGGCGATTGCGGTAACTCACATTTACCGACTACGAATGGAATGTACACCAGCATAAGGCACGCTTGAGTCCTTCTGCCCAGGGAAATGGGAAGAATATGGCGACGCCACATGTGGAGTTACGCGAACCTACGTAATGGATTACTTTTAATTTTGTCATGAAATAAGCTCATTATTCTCAAGACGCAACGTCTACGCAATAAAACGATGGAATGTTTTTAGATCCTCATTTTCATGTCACAGGCAAGTCTAAAACTCTTGCAAATAAGCATCTACGTAATAAATTGTACAAGGACGTTTCATGAATAAATAATGTGTCAGTCGAGCCTTTTGTTAGCGTCATTTACAGCGCTGGCGCGGATTCGGAGTGCAACAAGTCATGAGCCTGTCGAGCTCATAAATAAAGAGAACTGCGCCCACTAAAGCGACGCGGAGCAGAGGCGCAGAAATATTATTTTGCGAGAGTGGAAAAAAGAATGAGTGAGAAAGAGGAAAAACACATTCACCACACTCTACAAAGAAGACGCGGAGAGTTACGGAAAGAGTCCGAAGTAGTTGAAAGCTATCTCTCCATCCTCACCTCACCCTCGACTCTACCCCCTCCACATCCCACCCACCCCCTGGGGGGCGAGGTGGCGGAGGAAATAAAAGGGTGCCCGAGAGTTTGGAAACAAAGGAAGTCGAAATATGGGCGGACGGGGAAGGAAAGAAGAACAGTTAGAGAAAGAGAATGGGAGTGAAGGGGAGGACAGAGAGAGAGAGGAAAGAAACAATTCAGAAGTTTCGTGCGGCAAAGAAGAAGGAACAGGGTGGGTGGGATTGAAAACAGGAGAAGGGGTGGGAGGGAATGGAATAAGGAGTCGTCGTAGTGACACGCTAAACGCGAGTCGGTGGCAAAAGGAAGCGGAACAAAACGCCGGCGTTGAGTTTGAGTGATGGGTTGAAGGGAGTGAGAGTGAAGGGGCGAAGGGGATGGGTGAGCGAAAAAATGGAAACAGCGGGGGAGGGGGAGATCGCCCCGGAGGCGGGGGATGGGGGAAGGGGGCGAGGGTGTCAGTCTTCCTCGGCGCTAACCCACTCCAGAGAAGGTTGAGGGGGTAGCTGGAGGGAGGGAGGGGCCGGACTCCTCTGGGATAAGAAGGGGAGAGGAGGGGAGTGGACGGGGAGTCGATGAAAGTGCGCGGGGAGGCGTCGAGGAAGGTTTTGACCGGCCGGGCATTGCTCCCTCCCTCCACGCCCCCTTCCCTGCCCCTCGACTCAAAACCCTCCACACGGCCATAAAGAAAAAGAGTGGATGAATGGAATTACATCATACTTATTTTAGGTAGCCATACATCAAGTAGAGGTAGAAATTTTAAAGGAGAAAGCAAACGATGAGCTTCGAAATAGGATCCATTTTCGCGAATAATTCGAGTTCACTAGTGAGCACAAGGCATGAGGAAATTTATTTTTCACAATAATATCGCGTGGGATATCTTCCTTGTCCGTTCTCAGCCGACGCTCGCTCTTCCATCGGATAAAATGCTGTGGTTAGCGTTCTGAAAGAGGAACGGCATATAAAAAATATCCGATATTCAGTTTGTTTGTACGTCCTAGACCAGCGGCGGTAGTTCTTTACGCTCTAGTCTGCCCAAAATGAGTCAATAAAAATTGAAATATTCCCAACAGGGACCCTTGGATGGGGACCCGGACCATTTATGGATGACCAAACTTTATTGTTAGTTTAAATAGTCAAAATACTTTTTGCCGCGAATGGGAGCACATCATTATTAACAAAATCTCTTGTCTCGGAGATGTTCTTTGATCCAAAAGGATCAGCCAATTGAAGCGGTTTGAAGCAATGACTTCGCTGCTCGATGTAATGAAAAGGTTTGGCACACGTGCCGGGTGTTTATCATCCCCTTCATGAAATGTGATTATCCAAATGAAAAGAAATTGAAACGCGCGAAAAATCATTCCGGCGATATTAAACGGTCCGTCTTTCAAACACGATTGAACAGTGAGCGCCATTGAACGCCTCTAGAATTCCTTGACATGCCCCGCCCGAGTTTCTTCATTCGGCTTGCTCAGCCGAACTTAATCGTGTACACTCACCGCGAGGGATGAGAATTAATGGAGGAGTCGAGGGAAAACATGGGGGGGAGGAAGAACAGGAGAGGGCAAGAAGATGGGGGATTATCACTAAAGGGGTAGGGAAAGCGGAGGCCTAAAAGTAGGGGGTGTAAAGAAAGGAAAAAGAAACGGAGGAATGGGGAGAGGAGGGGGGGAAGGCCCGAGAGAGAAAGAGTGCTGACGCAGAGAAAGAGAGAGAAAAATGAATAGACAAAGGCTTTCATCAGGACAGAAACGGAGATTAACCAGTAGTTCCCTTTTTGCTACTTACACACCTCAGCCGACGACAAACGCACAAACAAGAAACTCAAAGATTAAGAGTAGCCAAAGAATATAAACGCTTTTGACGAAAATGATGAGAAAAACTCAACCGCAGGGACAGAGTTTGCGGGGTGGAGCGAAGCCCTTACGATGGACTTGCAGTGGCTGACCCGACAAAAACTTTCGGATAGTGGGAGCGGGTGAGGAGAGAGAGTATGGTGGGGAGGGGAGGGGATGAAAGGGGAGAGGCAGGGGGGGAGAAGAAGAGAGGCGGGCAAACAAACAAGCAAACAAGGGACTTTATTCGTGTGAAATGAGACTAGGAGGTGCCATCCAACATTTAACCCTCGAGGAGGGAGGGAACGGTAGAGTGGGGCGAGGAGGGGAAGGAGAGAGGGTGGATGGTGGTTGGGGAGGGGTGGCGCGTTGGGTGGGAAGTTTAAAAGACGAGGACGCCGGGGGTGCCGGGTGAGTGGGCGGGAGGTGAGCCGGGGGTGGGCTTAAAATGGAGTTTGTTGGTTAGGCGGGAAGGTATTAACACAGCTTCGGTCCTCGCAGCCACCAAATACTCCCACGCCCGCCCCACGTGAAGGGGGTCGGACCCCCTTCTGTCCCAACCTGCCCGTCTCCCACGGCGGCGCCTCTTCCTTCCTCCCCTCTTTTTTCCCCTCGTCCACCCCCTCCCCCCACATTAGGTCCCCTCCCCAGAGGGATGATTCCTTCCCCTCCCCGCCAACTCCACCCCCGCTACACCCCGAAATTATCCCGTTTTCCACCCAATCCAACAAGCACACTCTCTCTCGCTCTTCGTCCTTCCTACGTCCCTCTTTTCACTTAAAGCTTAACGCGCCCATCTTCTCTTTTTCCTCCTCTTGGTCCGCCTCGGGCATTCATTAGAGTGAGTGCTGTCTGGTCGAACACGCGCGCTCACTCACACGGAGACAAAACTGGAACTCCCTCGCCCTTCTCTTTTTTTGGTTTTTCCTCTTCGTTTTTTTTCATTTCCGCGCGATTCCCGTTTGTGTGACGGCGGCGGCTAGAGACGCGCAGTGTTTGCCAGTTTTTGAGGGAGCACCCGGCATATTCTTTCGTTCTGAGCATCCGAGCCAAAATTGAAATGGGTGGACGGCAAAGTGAATGCGTCGCGTGCCCGAAAATCCGTTTTGAAATCGCTTGAGGCAGTCATGGATGCGCCAAAACTAGAGCCGGGAGGAACGATCGTGACTACATGAGGAAAATAAAATAGCTTCCTGTTTTCTAAAAAAAAACATTTCTTGGGTTTTACAAAAAGTCTCTCTCCCTCTCCACTATAAGCGAAATACCGTCATTTTAATGCGGAGGGGAGGAAACAAAAGCAATATAAAATCAAACTATTCAACAAGAACCGAGTAAATTACCATGCACTTGATTATGCAGTAAGTAATGTGAATGTAGTGAATAGGTAATGTAAATCATAAAGTAATAAATAATTGGACCCAATTGCCACCCCCCGGCCCCGGTGGCTGCGGGGTAACGTCCTCGTCTGCCTACCCATAGGTCGCGGGTTCGATTACCGCGTGAGTGGGTTTCCCTCAACCTAGGGCTTGGGTGCTTGTAAATGTGGCCATTGTTATCATTGCTAATAGTCTGCTGTAAAGGCAAAAAGTGCTGGAATAGTGCTAAATAAATAAATAATGAAAAATATAGACGAAATAAGAAATGAAAGTTGATTTTGAAAGGGATAGATGATAATAATTTCCATGGTGATCAGAAACTATTTGGACGAAAGGAACCAAAAAGGCAATTTTAAGAAGCAGTAAATTAAGAGTATTTTATATTTACGAATAAGTAAATACAAAATAGTGTATGTACTACTAATTCGAAACTACTGCATACATAGCACATTCATAACATGTTCAACCGTCGTTACGCTCCGAAAATTCTTGAAGCAGAGGTGGGAGACATATTATATATATATATATATATATGTATATGCGGGTCGCGGTGGTCTAGCGGGTAGAGCGTTGGACTGCTGACCGGAGGGTCCCGGGTTCGATTCCCGGACAAGGCACTTTGGGCACCTGCAGCTCCACCCAAGCTAGTTGATTTTTCGGGTACCAGATCTTCCTGGGAAACCATAACCGGCACAGGGAAAGCAACTGGCCCCCCTACCCTGATGTGTGAATATTCACACGCCGTATAGGGCTTGGTACATGGGTGAGCTCTACCATCACCTACTAAACCGACCTTCGGGTTGATTACTGTGTTTATGTTTTTTATATATATACACATAGAAATAGATATAAGGAAAGGGACAGGAAAACACATAAAAGACGAGCACAGGATTTTTATGTGTTTTCCTGTCCCCTTTCCTTATATCTATTTCCTGGTGTGAATGGATACCTGTTCGCCGTATGTCGGGATTTCGTATTTGAATATATATATATATATATATATATATATATATATATATATATATATATATATAATATTTATACACACACAGAATTCAGGCTAGAGGTAGTCTGCTCAGCGTCTGTTCCTCATTGAGGCGGCTGCAGAGGCGTCTGACCGACGGCTATTTGAGTGATAGTGTCAATTTAAAGACGTTATATAGGGAAACACTTCAATGATATACCCAAAGAAATATGATGGACCCAATCACGAAATTGAGTTCTAGCAACTACGAGAGTCCATGGGCCGTGTGTCATGCTCGACAGCGGGAGAGGTTACGATTCTGTGGTCTTTATCACGCAATACCCTTCAAAGCGAAATCGACCTTAGCAGAGAAGAATACACAAAAGAGGATCGAACCAGTTCAAATAAGGACTTTGAATGTTAGGACGATATTGGGAACAGGGAAATTATAAAATGTAAAGCGGGAGATAGAAAGAAACTATAGATATTTTAGGGCTGTGCGAGGTGAGGTGAAAGTATAGGGAGGATCACTGGAGCGAAGGTTATAAAGAGTTATACGAGTATGCAGCGGAGAAGAAGAGAAGGAAGGGTCAGCGAAAGGTGGCGGTAGTATTAAACCAAGAGGTAGAAAGAAGGGAAGTAAAAAGAAAATGCAAATGATAGAATATCGTTAGTAGAGGTGAAAGCTGAGCCATTGAACTTAGTCATTGTTCAGGTCTGCATGCCATCAAGCAATCACAGAAAGGAAGATACATTCCAGATACGCAATCAATTCGAGAAAATAATTGCTGGTGTCCCTCTCATGAAGGAAACATTTGATAAAGATAAGGATTGGAACTCGGAGGTGGGCGAAGGC
The DNA here is from genome assembly GCA_037158775.1 of Hetaerina titia. Classification (NCBI taxonomy): domain Eukaryota; kingdom Metazoa; phylum Arthropoda; class Insecta; order Odonata; family Calopterygidae; genus Hetaerina; species Hetaerina titia. Next base: position 129,985,660 of record CM073768.1, read on the forward strand.
AAAGTTCGCAGTAAGATAGGAGAAAACTATTTAGGAACAAGGAATAACCTCGGGGACGGAACAGTAGAGCTCTGCATGATAAATTGTTTAATCCTAACGATCACTTGGTTCAAAAAACAAAATAGGAATGAGTATGCATAGAATATTCCTGGGTATTAAGAGGAATATCAATTATATTTTATATCTATCATTCAGGAACTTATTTAGGAATATCGTGATTCATTCGCTCAGCTTCCAGGATGTGGATGAGCCAAGAAATATGCATTGTAGAAATAAAACAAACATAAATTGATGATATGGTGAAGGTATCAGGCTATAAAGGTTGGACATAGAAAGATAATATAACGTAGATGGGTATATTTTTGGACCAGGTATACTTCATAGAAAGAGCATTTAGAGAATCAAAATAAAATGGGCGATGAGGATGGTTAACATTCCCGCAGAACTGCTTGACGGTCAAAGAAAGAGTAGAGTGAAGTGTTTTGTAATATTTGCCGCATTAATAAAGAATGTAGCCCGAAACTACATCAGATGGGTGTTAGTTACCAACCCAAACAAGGGAAATACGACCATGTGTGAAAACTATTAAAAAAAGTCTGATTTTGCACGCAGCTAAGGTGGTATTTTGGATCACCAATAGGAGGATGGAAATTAGGGCAAACTATTTTTGAAAGGAAGATAAATAGGAGTTCATTAACAAGAGCAGGTGGAACAGTTTACCTACCTCATAAGTGTTTTAAACTAAAACGGTCAACGTTTTAGGGACCTAAGGAAAACAATTGCGTTAGGCAAAGATAATTTCACAAGGAGAAGATAGTCACGATGGGGAAATTGGGTAAGGATTTTTAGAAAAGACTCCCCTAAACTTTGACAGTGAACTTAGTAATTATCGGCGCGGAAACATCGTCGCTGACGCAAGACGATAGGTGTACATCGGAGTCTTTTGAAATATGGGTTTGAAGAAGGATGGAGGAGGTGAAATGGACCGAAAGAACAACAAACAAAGAAGTACTGGATATGGTGGGGGAGGAGAGGGGATTGTTGGGAGAAAGTCAAAGGAGGTAGGAAAGATGGATTCACAGCGTTTTTATAAGGAATGGGATGTTGACGACTGGGTTGTTGGACGGAATAAAGGGAGGAAAGTAGTGTGCGGAATTGAAGAGGGAATTTAGTGTCTGATGTCAGTTTGTGGTTTTGTTAGGAGAGGGAGTAAATGTATTATTGTACCATTGCCTGCGTCAATCCATAACCTACCCTCAAAGGTAGAATAGCAAAGATAATAGTAATGAATATGCTGTGTTTATGAATCATTTATATAGAGAGGTAAAAATAATTTTTGGTAATTTTTTTTGTAGGCATGAAATACATGGACTAATTATTATTAAAGTGAGGTGAGGCTAAATAGGCATAATTACATATCTACTCTGTAATTTTACCAAATAATGTTAAGTTATTACTTTTACTTTAAGATAACATTTTTAGCAGCTATTATGTGGTATATTTTCATGAAACAATAGCAAATAAATACAAAATGGATTCAAAATCATTATGAACGTCTGACACTCAGCATAAAAAATTAAGCATGGATTAGATGGCCACTTCGTTACATGAACCCGGTGATCTCAATCTATTACGTCCATAATATCTCAATTTTGCGACTAAAAATCCCGAATTATCCCGAAAAAACATCAAAAGGATGACAGTAATGATCAGTAAAAGTCAAGTCTCTCTGCTTCGTTACTCTCTGCTTGTTACTCTGCAACGTTAGAGTTGCAATAGAGAAAGGCAGCAACAATAATTGCTATTTTAATCATCCATATAAATAGTTTGTCCACGAGAAGCAGGAGTATATTTATGTTTCAATTTTATAATTCATGAAACTTTCCGTTTGAAATTTATGGGTCAACGCTTGAAAGCCATTTTTTAGTTCGTGCCTAGCCCTTTGTGACGTTATATGCATCTTATTAGTCTCACTTATGAAAAATAGGAGAGATGAATTTAAAACTTTTATTATCATTTTACGTTACGTGGAGAATGATTTCTCAACTGCAACGGGAAGGAAATATAGCATGATATAATTAGTTAGCCTAAACTTAATTTTTAATTAATTAATACTAAGTTTTTGTTTCTTATTTCTTTGTATATATATCTTATTAAAAGTAATAGACAATGAGTTACCTACACGGCTGTGTTTGTAGTTGAAACAATTGCAAACTCCCTTGACTTTGTCGTGCGAATTACGCTCCATTCGAACACTCTTAAAGACGATGCAAAATTTTGTAAGTGAATTCGTAGAGGAATTTTCACTAGACACCATTTTTATTTTGTTGTGGGTTAATTAGATTGTTTAAGGATCAAGTGAATACCACGATTCTCGTATTTGACTCCCGGGCATGGTGAGCTCACGCTGGAATCTATACTTAAAGTCTCAGCTTACACACACTACTCTTCTAGGTTGGAGGCATTTAAAATTTTTTATTCATTTTTCTATTACCCGTCATAATCATTGGATCATTTTGGTAATGTTACCATGACAATAATGATTTTTAGTCAGGCATATCTTGAATTTATTCTTTCTAATAATCCGCATCAGCTTCCAAATAATTTGGTTTTGTATATCAAATACTTCACAGCAAGGAATAAGGTTCATGCACTTTATCCAAATGGAAGCAATAAGATACGTGTTTTTCCGAACCCTGAGCAAAATTTCCCCTTTAATCTGAGAGTAATCTGAGTGACGGGTTGATTTTGAAATTCATCCTAAATTAATGTACTTCCATCATCTGGATTAATCTAATCCACTAATTGAATCATTAGAGTTATCCAACGGCTGCCAATGGGAAAACCTTCTTACGGTTATTGTATTTTCTGAAGAGTAGCTTCATGTCGTGGGATAATGACGTTGCCAACAATGCCAATAAAAGGCGAGTTCGCCGGCAATCCCGAAGGTGACTGGTTGGAAGGACGTGGACGTTGGACGTGAAGTTTGGGGATGCATGAGATGAAAGTTCTTCAATTGTGTTCGTGTAGCTGGACCATAAGAGAACCCAAATACTCATATAATAAAACCGTACTGATAGGTATCAAGAATCGATTCAAATGCTCCTCCCTGCGACAATTCAACGTCAGCAATGGCATATCTGGAAGGCAATATCCCTTTGTCTCCCCATCATCCACCAGTAGTGAAAATCCTCTCATCCACACTATCCATTTCTCATTCCCTTCTCCAACCCCTGTCGAATTTCGAGTGAATCCCAACGAAACTCCAAGTGCCCCCTCTCGGTGTTCCCCCCAACCCTCCTCCCCCTCACCCCCCGCGTCGCATGGCCCACCTTTCCACCCTCCTTTTCACCAAAACAGTCGAAACCACCCCGTGTGCCATGCAACCCTCGCCACATCGTACCGAGTTCACTCGCACGCCACCCCCCTTTCCTTCTCTCCCACCCCCTTCCTGCTCCCTGCTCTCTCTCTCTGTGCTTCTTTTCGTTCCTCCCCTCCCCCGCATTCGCAATTTCCTTCTCCCCCACCCCATCCGTACACACGGTTCCCTCCCCTAACCTCTCTCTTCCCTCCCCAGCTCCCCCGCATCCCTTTGCAGACCCAACTTGTGCGCCGCCCATCTCCCCTCCTGCTTTCCCACCCTCCACGCCCTAGGGCGGCGGGTGCCCTGCCGGCCCCAGGTCGGAAGCAGGAGAAGGATCGGAGAGGGAGTGGGTGTGAAGCATGCATTTGCACCCGATCAAACTTTGCACACTTTAAAATCAAAAGAAATCCTAGGGCATAATATATTCATGGGCTAATTACAATCGTGTGAGCTGAAAAGGTTCCCGGGAGAATGCAGGTTGCCATAATTTGACGTCCACAATGACTTGAAACCCACGAGTCGATAATTCGCTGGGATAATTGACAGATTGGCTTATTCAATCAAAAACTATTCATTAGGGTTTGAGTGATATGGGTCTTGGTAGAGATATCTCCAATTACCCCAAGTCAAGTATTTCAACCTATAGTATGCTTGTTCAGAGAGATAATGAATTCTCATCATGAGAGAGGAATCCGCTCAGGAGACCTGAAGGTTTATTTAATATCTGTATCCTGTCTTCTAATTCGTACACCTTGAGCAGAAGGCGTCCATCGGCGTCTGTGCTGCATAAGGGCGTCCATTGGCCTCTAGAATAAATCCATGTCTCACTTCTCGGTGGCTAACTGATTGACCCATGGACTCAAACCATGGTGAATAATAATTTAAATCCATAATTATAAATCGGTCGCTTAGAAGAGCGACATGAAGTGGTACCAGCCGGAACGGTTTGATATTTAGGTGCAAATGTGCTATTTGTATTCTACCGGGTGAGGTGGGTTTTGGATGGACACAGCCCATGCGATTTCTCCTAACCAAAAACACAACCTGAAATAGGGCACTACAGTAAGTCCCTCTTCAATTCCACGGACTTCTTTCCTTCCTTCATTCCATCCAACGTGTCTATCCTATTTCTTTCCCTTCCTCGTTTACCCAACGTTATCCTCTCTCACAGTCCTCAACATCACATCGCCAATCGTAACGATCTGAATCCATATTTCTTACCAACATAGATTAAACCTTTTCAAAACTAATGCCTTTGTTAATTTGAAAAATAGCGATGCTTTTCACGCGCATTATTAGCTCAGAAAATCCGAAGCATAGTTATGAAATAATGCGTTATTAGGAAATGTATCTTATCAGTTCCTTTAATATTCTCGTATTCAATGTTACATTTTAGAAATGTTGGTGTGCATATTATACCAGGAAATATTATGAAGGAAGGGAATATTTACGTAGACTGGAAAGTAAGGGAAAAATGAAGACATACAACGGGAGTTCAATAAAAACTCTAAGTATTAAACCCAATAAAATAGAGGAGAGCGAGACAAATGTATAGTTTGTGCAATCAATTAACGGGAATGAACGAATACTATATATCATTAAGTTGGCTTAATTAAACGAAATAGAATACATGCTACAAAGGAAAGGGCGAAGCCATTAAAATATAAGAACGTGAATATTCAATTAAGCACTAGGCATTAATATTAATATATTTTGAATGGAATAATCTGAAATATAATAGCTATAATTAGATGCCATGAAAACAGATGTTCCTGAATTCATTTCAATGTGTGGAACCCATTTAACTTTGTGATTCTGACCTTTAGTCTGTATTTGCGTCACTGTAAAAATACTAATCGAACCAATCAGTGAACTGAGGTCTCATTGAATATTCATTTTCGTTTATTTAACAAAATTAAAACTCAAAACATAGCCAAGGGAATCGGAGAAAAATATTAAAAGCTATTATTTTCAGTTAAACAGGCCAATTACAGACCTTGGCACGTAAATAAATGGAAATAAATTAATTCTATTTTTCAAACACGCTTACTACTTTAACAGTTAAAAAACGATTTCATCACTATCAATGGTTTAGTACGCTGAATCTTAACGCTTTTTTTCCTTTAAAAGGGTTGATAAATGAAATCGAACAGGTAAAATTATAGTTATTCAACTTGACAATATCTTCAGGAGGCATCCTCTCAGGGAATCCTCCGTGCAAAAACTGAAAATATGAACAATGATTGTAGAAGAAATATATAGGGTGTGGAACAAGCATTTTGAACCTGAAGAATTGTAGTCTTGATCAAAGCATGTGAATGGAATCTTTCGAGAGATATAATTCGTTTCAATCAAAGGCATATCCGAATATTCGAGATTTGCGTCGGAGAAGAAGAGTCGAGTAAAGTGTAACGCCCAAGCGGCCAAGGGGCCCTCTCTCGCTCTCTCTCTAATCGCACAGAATACTCACAAAAGCATTTCGAATGTTTCGTGTCACATTCGGCCAATCAAAGTTGAGACTCCGAATCTTCGACAATCAAAGCAAGGTGGAAGAGGGACTGTAACAAATCAAAGGGGCGCAAATTCGCCTCTGATTGGTCGAGGGGCGAATGAATATTTAGGGACGAACTTAAAGTAAGTCATCAGTCGTGGGTGGGAGGGCGAGTGTTGCCCGGCGCACTCCATCCCGAAAGCTTTCAAAGGGATCCTCCATTCGATAGACACACACACACACAAGGGTATATGGTGGCCCAACTTCCTTCCTCCGCGCCCCTGGGATGGGCGGGGGAAACAACGCGCCCCCACCTCCTTCAAAATTCCCCACCCCCTCCCGCCGTGTCCTAACCTCCCTCCTTGGCTCACCCCTCCCCGATCCATCCAGAGAGAGCCTTCCCCTCCCTCAACAACCCTCCCTTCCACCAACACCCCCCTCGGTGTCTTATCCCTCCTCCTCCCCTCGCCCACGCCGAAATCAAACACTCCCCATCCCCTCACCCTCTCATCCCCACCCTAGCCGACGAATCCCCTGCAAAAGTGGACGAGGGTGGGTGAAATTCCCCTTGGCACCTCCCTTCCACTCGCTCCCACGGCAAAACCCAACAACCCCACTCTTCCCGCCCCTTCCCCCAAAACACTCCCCCAGCATCCTCTCCCCTTTCCGGGGAAGCCCTATCCCCACCCTCGGAGTATCCCTCCCTTCCCCCCCCCCTTAACCCTCTTCCCCACGCCCTCGAAAAACATCAAACTCTCTACTTTCCTCCCTGTCAGTCTCCCTCCGTCACAGTTTACCCTGCCCGTTGCCATGACGACGCCGATCTCCGCAATTTCCCTTCCATCTCCGCGCCCTTAGCCCTTCCCCTCGCCCCCGCGATCCTCCTCACTCCCCACAGCACACAGTCCCCGCACCGCCCCAGCCTCCTACCGCCCACGCACAAAGGCGCCTCCTCTACCCCACTGCCTCCACCCACAAGCACCGTCCGACCCCCGGCCACGCCATATGCACCTCTCAACTTCCTCCCCCCTCCGCCACCTCTTCTGGATCCTCTCCGCCCATCTGCATCAACGTTATTGCCTCAAACTAAACTCGCTCGCTCTCACTCTCCCCCATCCCACCTTTCGTCTTCTGGCCCCTTTTGTGTCTCTCCATGTCTACTGTCTCTTCCCTTTCGGCATACTTCCTACTCCCACACATTCGCTTCTCTCGGAGAATTGTTAAGGGTAGGTAGTGAGGGCGCAGCAGGAAATGCTAGGCTTTCGCGTTCCTTTTGTCTCTGGACGAGGTCACTCGTGACGATGAAAACCCGAGTGAAATAAGTATTCGTCCTTTTCAAAAGAGGATGAATGCCAAACTGCGGCTGCCATCTGCGATTTTTTGTTATTATCGGCATCAAAAGATACCTCGCAATTCAGCAGTTTGAACAAAACATCAAAGTTAAAAATATTTTTTAGGTTCACGTTTTATTTTATTGTGTTGCAAGAAAAGTTGTACTTTGCCTGCCTGTTTAAACATCTTGTAAATTTAAAATCGTCATTCATGTATATAATCATGCTTTTTTAAATGGGAAATGTTTGCAAGGATTCGTAGTTCCATCATTAATCACTGTGGCTCGAGGATTGCCGCCATTGATTGAGTCGCCATTGCCCTTGGACTTACATTTAATATGATCAACTCGAAAATTTTTTATTTACTCTACGCTCACTTGTTCCTTACTCTATTTAGGAGTCTTGGCGATTTCTTACATTGCCTTAATATGCTTTGCATTTTCAGTTCGTTCATTAATATTTAACATTTTTGTGTTACGTAGTAAATATTAATCTGCATAGATCATGAAGCATGGTTGGGTGTTTATTTAAATTTTCTCGAAATGGAAAAAAATGAAAGTATTTCTTTTAATTCTGAAGATTCATACGGGTCTTTGTGTTGAGTTATAGGAAATACCAGTAACGTCCTTCTGAGTTATCACCTTTGATGATAGCTCAGAAGGAAGTTACCGGTATAATTTTGGCCGTAAATTCTATTATCCTTCCACCAATCACGACTCCATCTAAATTTCTGCATCGCTCTAAACATTTGACTCCTTGAATCCCTACTCCAACCGTCATTTTCCCATCTCCACCTGCCCTAACTCGTTCGGTTCGTACGAAGCCGAAGTTTTCGGCTCATGCGCTCTCCCATTCACCCTTCCCAAGTGTCCCTCTTCGCCCGTCGTCATTCAACTCGGGAATAATGCCCACCTCGCAATGTAATTGCTCTCGCCGGGCGACGGACGGGCATCGCCCGCATTGTTGCGTCCCTCGTGTCCGCATCTCCTCTCTCGCCTCGGCCCCGACACACGCCGTGTCAGTCGAATCAGAGCACAACAACCAACAACACTCTTTCTCTCTCTCGTGGCAGTCAAAGTCTCCCCCAACACCACCTTCTCACAATAAGCGCGCGTCTACGGGACACTAGGCTCCGCGATCTTCACGCCGCGGCAATTGGAATTCCCCGAAAACCATTGCATGGCGTGAAGCGAATGCCGAAGCAATGTTTTTGTGGAACTGGATTTCGCTGGTCTTGCGAAAATTCGCGCGCAGACAAAGGAAATTACAGTTCGGGTGGGCGTTTCCAGACCTCTGGAGGCTCTGGAGAGGTGGGCGATTCTAATTATCAAATTCTGGAACAGTAGAATGGACGGCAGGAGGACAAGTTTCCATTTAGTTTTCGCAGTCATTAGCGTTGCTAGGGTTTCAGTGCGAAGCCATGTCCATTCGCAATACTCCACGGGAATCGCAAGTTTCCTTCCAAAACACGAGATGAGTATTGATGCGCCAAAAACAAACAAAATCTGTACCGGTGGAACAGAATAAAAGTGAAGGGATGAACGTGGATAAGCACGTGGAAAAAATACAGTTTACTAATATCAAAATTGGTTCAAAATTATTTTATGTTCGGTATTTGAGATGCGTGAAACTACCTGATGAATACAGTTTTGGATTAAAATAGAAAATTACCGTCGTTCAATATGATAAATATCAGTCGTTTCATTATCAGTTAATTACCTTTAAAACGCATTAGTTATATATAAAATAGAATTATTAATCGGAGAAATAATTCCCTTGAAACATAGAGCATTGTAATTACCATTTTGACACAGTCGAACCAGAGCTAAACGAATATTACGTTTTCGATTATCATCGAAGAAATTTGTACTGAAACAAATATTATAGACTTAACTAAATATTTATGACAGTAAGAGTAGTTAAAAAGTTTTAGTGAGATCAAGAATTCTTTGTAAATCGTAACTTTAGAGGCACGCGGGAAGATGAAGAGCAGACAAATGTTAATCAAAGGGTTTCCAAAAACTCTATGAAACGGAAAGTTTTAAATAAAACAAAAAAGTCGTCGTCCCAAATCCTCAATTTAATCGTACACAATCCAAACAAATATATACGCTATCAGAAGGGTCGTCCGTTAAAGTTATGCTATGGAGAAGAAACATGCGACACTTGGCATGCTTCCTCCAATTTTAAAAGGCACATTTGCTGGGGTGACGTCAGGACTATAGGGGGGTGGGGCAGCGTTGGCACCTAGTGTTTGGCCAGGAACTCGAGGACTCATTGTGGCAAACACCATGGGCACGACCTTGGCGCTCACTTTCCTCATCGCTAAATCTTCAGTAACAATGTGAAACACAACAGTAGACGACAAGTTCAGTTCATTCGCAACCATCTTTATACTCAATCGACGGTCAGGGTCCAACAATTGTCGAACTTGAGCCAAATAATCCACGGTCAGAGGGATAGAAAAATCATAGACAAAGTGGGACAAAGTTTATGGAATCGAGTAACTTTACCGCTCATCGGTGGTCTGCTGGCAATGAAAATGATTTGAAAGTACCCACATCCAAACGGCAAATATAAGCCCATGCAGGTAGTTGCTGAAGTAACTGATATAATTTCAAACATAAATGGCAGTTTAAAAGTGTATTGTAATTGTTTCTCTTCGTGGAAGATTTATTTAAATCGTTGTTCTTCTTCTCCACATTCCTGTGCCATGTCCCTCCCCCAAATATATTACGGTCAAGTGAATTTATACCATTCCATCCTTTTTGAGTTCAAATTCGGGCTACGAAAAGGAGTATATAATGGACCATGAGCAAAAGAAATTAGTGACGGTATTTTCAAAAAGAACGAGTAAAAAAATCGTATGCACCCAAGGTATGGAAAAATTCTAAAGAGGTAGCATATATACAGATGTTAATCAAAAGTGTAAAAAAATAATGCTCTTGGCCTAAGAAATAATTAGGAAACTTGAACTAAATAAAGACTATGTAGAGGACGGGTAATTTTTTGAACAAACACTTGACGATAAGATTACCTATCATATTTTCACCCAGAGACACCTTTTGGAAGGTGTGTGGTATCTTAAAGAACGGAACGGGTTCACTCAGTGTAGAGTTAATATTGAAATAGACAAAGAGGCAGTGTAGGAGACGTACGGAAAAATGGGGAGAATGGAATACGCGTTTGAAGGGCAAATTTAATTAAGAATTTATACGAGCTGATCATATTGTGGACTGACTAGAGATCAAAATTAATTTTGACTTAATGGTAGAAGTAACAGAAAAGGTGTGAAAGACATTGTTGCTAACTAATGCCTCACATGACATAATTGTATCTAGTAAGTTATAAAACGTTACAACTGCAATGATGTGTCTGGGAAAATGGTTTGCTACGTGATTGTCTAATCACGTGTAGTCTAATATTTACGTTCTTAGGGGTGTAATTTTCAGGGGGTAGGTCAGTTGACAGAGCAAACAAGACACGCACGAGATCTCTTTCCCCCCCCTCTCCCTTGAGAGCATCCTCTCCCCGTGCCACTCCATCGCGTGACTCTTGTCGCATCCAAGTGCTTTAAGTTTTCGGTTTCAATCAACACGTGTTCATTCAAGACTTTTAGGTTTTCTTTAAACCTGTGCGAACCAAGCGAAATTCTACGGAGTACAAGAAAACATTGCTCGTCTCTTGTCAAGCTCATGCGATATTCAGTAAATAGATGGAGAAAATGCACTCAGAAGATCTCAGCATCAGTGACTTGTTGTTATTTTCAAGTAGGACTTACCAGACGTTGACAAATGTTTCCCTATTCTCCATCATAAAATGGGAACTATGAAAGGAATTAATATTATCATGCAAAAAGAAATTATGAGAATGTAAAGGCCGCCATTCTAGGTACAGGGATGTCTAGACCCCATATCGATAAAAAGTAAGTTGGCATCCTCTGGAGGATGATTTTTAAGAGGGATCTTCATAAAGGAAAACATTAAAGAGGCAAAGCTGATGAAAAGGGAAAAAAAGAACCATTAGAGGAGACTTCGAAGCAGTTGCAGTTTTTTCCTCGATTTTTTTTAATTGAGATTTTTTCCATTTTTGCTTAGACTTCTTTCATGTTTAATTTTGCATGAGACGATCCAATACGAGCGATCGTTAGCACAGCCCGGGGGTAGAAAAAGTCTGCGCCAGGGGACTCACTTGGAAGGAACAAAGCTCATCCCCTGTAGAGTGGAATTTAGCTCTCTCTAATAACGTCCGATATTTTATGACCCAAACATTCCGCCGATCGAATGCCTGCAGCGATGTTCATGATTTGAATCATAAATGCGAATTATGAATTTCCTCCCGGAGGCAACTTTATAGAGCTTTTTACAGACCATCGTCGCCTACGTCTCTTGCCAACTTCCTCAATGCTCGCCATCAGAGTATTTAGAACAATAACGAACTCAGAAAATCACCAATTGGACTGGTAGAAACGTGTATTCCATTCGAATTAAGCGTCTTTTTTCTTTTTTTATAGAACTGAGTTATGATGAAGTGTTCAGAGGTCAATCTGGTATTCATACTATAAACTAAAACTGCCAGATGCCTCCAAGTGAGAAGTAATGTCGTAACAATGAGATTTAGAGTTTATCTGAAATGAAGGTTAGGGAAACCAGTGTAGTTCAAAGCCAAATGAAGCCGCTTGCATTTCCCTCAAAGTAGTTACATTTTGAGAAGACATTTCGAAAAAGACCCTGACCCATATAACATTAAAAACACAATGCGTTATATCAGTCATTGTATGATCTAGCTACTTTTAATGTATGCCTACATTAGCGTCATTTTAAGGTTTTGAAAAGTGGCTTTGTTTGAAATTTCATATACATATTTTAAATATATATATATATATATATATAAACCATAAACACAGTAATCAACCCAAAGGTCGGTTTAGTAGGTGACGGTAGAGCTCACCCATGTACCAAGCCCGAAGGCGTGTGAATATTCACACATCAGGGTAGGGGGGCCAGTTCCTTTCCCTGTGCCGGTTATGGTTTCCCAGGAAGATCTGGTACCCGAAAAATCAACTAGCTTGGGTGGAGCTGCAGGTGCCCAGAGTGCCTTGCCCGGGAATCGAACCCGGGACCCTCCGGTCAGTAGTCCAACGCTCTACCCACTAGACCACCGCGACCTATATATATATATATAGTTTTAAATGAATCAATTATTTTATTAATTTGTATAATAATTGACTAAATAAATAGAAATGTATTTGTATTATGTATATATATATTTATTCATTTGTGTATATATATATATATACGTGTATATATAAAACCCTTGAGAAATTTGAATATACCTTTCAGTTAAAAGTATAGAATTGGCTGCACACTCATATCGAGCAAGTTCAAGTAGTTTTAATTAGGCCACGAAGACATTTGAATTGTACATTTTTTAGCTCCTCTGGGCATTGAATATACTACATATATTTTATGGCCTCATACCGAGGTATACTCTGCACGCTTGCATTGTGTGGCCTAAATTGTTCAGAGGAGAAAGTATAATGAGAATAAGGCTCATTTTTTCAAAAAGAAAATACTGAAAACCTTTTCATTTGTTCGACGGTTAGGTATTTTTGTATTTTACAGCATTTTTTCTAAAACAAGAATATTAATTATGCCTAGCATCCTTTCAAAAAGTATCAGAAAATGATAAAATACAAAAAAAAGAAGCAGTTGATGACAATTGTGGGAAGCGAAAAGAAGTAAGGTGGAGAGGAGATGTGGAAAGAGTGGTAGATGGGGGAAGTAGGAATATACTTTAGCTGGGATATTGGAGACTGTAGCTTACGCTGATATAGTAGTACTTATAAGGGTGATGGGTACTTCATTTTTCTTTCGAGGACGTTCGTAGATTTTTCTGTCTCTCTGCCAGATAAAATGGAGAATTGGCCACACTCCTCCATTGCTATCGCAACTGCTACTTTATTATTTCTTACCTTCTTCATGTCCATATACGGTGATCCTTTGTTTTCTTGGGTACATATTAAGAAAAAACATAGTATAATATATCATCCAGTCGTTGTATGGTTTCTTTTTTTACGGTTTTTGACAAAAAATGTTCTGGGAAAGTTTTTTCCTCATACATTTTTGTGTGCTACATTTATTATAACTTCTACATTTCAGGTTGAGAGAAGGTCAATTATGGTTTTAGAATAGATAAATGGATTGTTACAAACTTATTCAGCAAATATTGTTGTATTTTTATAATTTCATTCATTATATCATCATCTGGAAAAGGCAAGTTTCCATTTTATCAACAAAAAATAGTGAAAACAGTATTTAATACTTGGTTTGGCGAATGTATTCATATCTTTCTTTGGATATTGATTTTTCTCACTTGTTATCACAAAAATGCGATATTTCACACTTAATGTCTATTGTATTCGAAAGTGTGATTTTTGTGGCAGCCGTAGCGAATATCAGTCTATCAGACTACTCAGATTAGCACTGAAATCAAGACTTTTGTAAGAAGAGCTCGTAAGTTCTAGACCTTTAGTTATTTTCTCGGTCACCTCATTTGCCTCACTGCCTCTCTTACTACGCATACATCCGTGCACGACACGCACCGAATCGCCCCCGGACTCCTCAACTCCTATCACCCCCCTCCTCTTCTTCCTCTTCGGGATCTTCCACATCCCCCCTCTTCCTCGCGCCCTCCCCATTCAATCTTTCCCTTACCGTTCACTCCTCCCGCTCACCCCGCCCTCCGCCGCGCCACTGGGACTTCCGCGCACCGACTCTTTCCAAACAACGGCAGAGCCTTCCTCTTATTCGCATTCCTCAGCGTCACCCGGATTCCCGATATCCTCTCTCGAAGACATTCTTATCCTCGTCGTGCCCCTCCTTTCGCCAAAACGTACCCCATCACACACACACACCCACACACAAACACGCGCTCGTGTGTTTTGGAACACAAAACGAGGGAGACGAAAAATCACTCCGCCCGCCGAAGTCCTCGCGCGACATGCGGGAAAGAGGGATGAGGTTAGGGGAGGGGGGTGCGGGAAGGGCGAAGAGGCTGGGACTGGAGGGTTTGTTTTATTTCTTTCCTCTCTTCGAGTGGGTGAGTGGTTTGTCGTGAGTGGGAGGAAGGGAAAAGAGAGAAGACGACGGTGAGGGAGGAAGAGGGGCGGGACAGGGAGTGGGAAAAATATGGGAGGGACGGGTGATGATAAAACTAAATCCCTCCCGCCACTCCACCACCCCCGCGGATATCGAGATGGAGTTTTCATTACGGGTCCGCTGCGCTCGGTTATCAAGCCACGCCGTTTTGCTCGTATCCAGAGGCACTCGGCTCAATCGATAGGAGAGAGGCAAAGGGACTCCCATTTGAGCAAAAAATATCGAGTCGCGACTGTTATGATTAAAGATGTTAGCCCTGGGGCAGTGCCGTGGTGAGGGATATACGAGACGTCGTCTTCCAAGTACGTAATGGAGACAAACCGAGGATTTACGAGGGCGAGACGAGAATGATTTTCTGGGTAACGGTATCTTTTTTGCCGCATTAAAAGCGAGGCGTCATCTAGTTATTTAATTTAGAGTTCTGCCGAAACAATGAAAGGAGAAAACTTCCGAGAGAACTGTTAAATTAAAACAAAAGGAATTAAAGGCTATTCTTTTAGTTTCGCCAAAGGAAAAATCGGTTAAAATATCACGACAGTATTCTAAAACCATGCGTTCCAGGGATGCATCCAGCAGATCACAGTGTGATAAAAATATTTCCATAACAGTTTTGCCAAAATTCAAGGCTTCTTTTTCATGTTCAAAAAGACTATTTACACTCTTACATAATTTATGCATCTAGACAGGCATTATTTTTATGTACTTTCAACTACCCGTTAAGTCCTTTCTTTTGTTGATAATTTTGAAGGTTCAGAATCAAAATGCTAAAAGGGCTAGCTTAAATTATTTTCATGCATTTCAATCGCAACTTTATTTAAAATGAATTCATAGTCCTCATCATTAATAAATTTTAACTGATATATGAACCTATCATTGCGATGAAATGTTTATATTTAAACAAATATTAGTCCTTGTTGGCACACTTAACTTTCAATGACGAAGTCTTGCTGAAAAATTGGACCTTAAACCTGAGGTATTTGCTCAACTGTTTTGTTCATCTAAGGCACTAGACCTTTTTTAAATGTTGCTTTTAACATACGAATTAAATTTAACTTCCGAGAAAGGTAAGAAGGCGATGTTAAAACACGTGGGTAGTCTTTCTTGGTATAAATTAAATACACAGGTGGAAGGCTAATTTTATGTAAAGGTATTCATATATAATTTCCTTAGGAAATGTCCAGAGAGGTTTAAATTCCGTATATATGTTCTAAGAAACTACAGGAGATTTCGCAACGCTGTTGAACGGAGTCATCCGCTAATGCGCATTACAATGCAATAATTTCAAAGCGTAAAAAAACATTCGCCTTGACTGTGATCGATGCATATTATTTCTTTGGTGTTAGCTTGGTAAATTTCTAAGAGCTCGTGAATTCAATACAGCTGATTGAATCTATTCTCGAAGAGCAAACAGAAGCCCATTGAACTAACTATAACTCATTTCTAGGAAATAATATTCTAGTAACCATTTGACACATTACAGACAAGGAAATTTTAAAAAATACATTCAGATGAGATCTATGGGATTCACTCCTATGATGTTATTCCTTGAGTCTCCTAATATTTTTCATAGTATCGCCTTTCGTTTTAAACAAATCTTACTTTTTAAGCCGTTGTATTCCATCCCACTTCATCATGTGTACCAACTGGCCGTTCCGAGGATCTCTAGCAAAACATTGGATTAATCATTTTCCGGATGTTTTTATGGGGTGTTTGTCCAAAGAAAATGTTTGCTCAGCATGGCCGGAGAAAGTAAATCTCCGTTCGCTCTTCCTACCATTTAAAATATTATTATTTCCGGAATTCTTATTTTGACGTTAAAGAAACAAACAAACATTAATGGGAAGAGTTCATTAATCCTGCCACTTGCTAGCTAGTCCGATAACGTTTTTACATCGTCCTAGATTTTTGTTGACACGAATGAAATTGCTCCGTAACCTTTTCATAATTCCTGGCAGATGATTAGATTATTAGATGCTCTTTTTTTACCAGTTTACCACATTAAAAGAATCCACCCATTATAATCCTACATAATTTTTACTTTCCTGTGAATTTTCTCTCCATACATTCAGGAAAATTACAAAAAATACGTATATAATTACATCCTATCACTATAAACTCTATTTACAGCATATTAATTTTTATTAGCATTATCACGAGGCTGAGACTTCTACTGAATTGAAAGGATTTATGGCCGTCTATACTATAAATGCGGCCCTATTCTCTTCATATTAACGGTTTTAAATCTTACTAACACGCTGTTTAATGACCTCTGTAACAATTTGAGACACGTAACGTTGAGACACCCATAGAAAATTCTAAAGGATGAGTAATTAAATTGGTGGTTTCACATAGCGAATGTATCGTGTATGAGCGAATCAATCTCTCCATTTGAAAACAAACCATTCCAGACAAGCATTTTATTCCCGACCCCTTGGAGTGAGAAAGTGCCTCAAGCCTTCGTGTAGAAGTGCCACTTCTTAAATTGGGTTTTGCGCCATCCAGCACTCCATTTTCCACGGGGGTTCTTTTTACTTTATTTTTGTACGGAAAGTAGCGTAGGGGGTAAAAATAAAACCTCTTCAGAGTCGAAATGATTGAATGAATTCCCCAATGTGATCTTCTTGCCGTGTTACTTGCCCTCAATCATTTCTTAACAGAGTGCAAAGCCCAAGGGATAACAATATTATGAATAAGTAAATAAGCAGTACTCATTTAGGTGGAGATCCATAATGAAAATGCTATTTCACTCAACTTTCATGGATTCATTTTCAGTTTTGATATACTACCGATTTGGCAAAAAGTCGTCTCATATACAGAAAACAAAGGTCCTCAGAGTTTTAAGGAGCAGTGTATCGTGTGCTGTAGATATTTTTGTATTATGGCTAGCATGAAATTGGTTTTAATAAGATAGATTCGAAATGAATTTATAATCACGGAATTTAAAAGCTTATAGTCCATTTAGCATATAGGAGATCAAATATTAAGTCCTTATTAATTTAAATCAATGATTTTGCGAAACATCTATAACTATTTATTGGTAAAAACAAAAATGCTTTTTAAATGCTACAGAGCATCATGATTATTTTTCAATACTCTCGCTATCACCTTAATTCATCTCACGTCCTAATTTATTTTATTCTGCATTGACTTGTCAAGACGAGACGTTTATTTTTAGGACATGAAATTATATGGAAACTGCAAAACGTGACAGGGTATTAGCAGTGTGTGCTGCTTATTTACCAAGTTCATCTTCTCTCAATATTGATGATTCCGCAATCGATTCTGGAGAGCGTATGGCGGAGGTTCCGAGGATTTGACAAATAAAGACGCCGTCGTCTTGAAGCTTGGGAGGAACAGAGTTTTAGAGTAAATCAGTGATGTCATGGTGGGATTCGTAACTCGCCTCCATGATGAAAAATAAAATTTTGATCCACGGTGATGGCACATGTTTACATTTTCATAATACTATATTACACTTGTCCCTGAGAGTATCAGGTAAAACCCCTTGCCCAACTTACGAAACTAACATATGGGCTTAATTCTATCCCTTTTTTATAAAACTGTGTAGGTGTTAAAATAAAAATTCATGAGATAAGAACCCGCTTGGAAAATCACTTGGTTAATCATTATGATCGGTATCCTTGTTAGGCATATCCTATGAGTTAGGCAACCCACCATGCCCATTTTTCCCAATACCGCTGAAATGAATTCATTCACTAAAGGAAGACATTCTCACAGGGTTATTTTCATTAAATAATCAAAGTTTTAAGAATTTTTCCAATGGGATTGATTCAAAAAGCACTTAGCAACACAAAATTTGACCGAGGTAAAGGTGTAACATTTTATTCCGAGGGACAGATTGGCAGTGATTGCGGCGTTAATTTGATTTTCCTTCAACCGACTTCCATTAGTGTGCTCCACCTGAATGGAAAACCATTTAGAGACGATGCTGGAGTGCGAAAGTCATAACTGCATGGAGTAACTGACCGTCTTGTCAACCAGAGGCATCGGACACCCGTCTCATGAAGACGAATGGCTGGCTCTTCCTCTCCTCCACGCCATCTCTTGGATACAATACCTACCTTTCCTCAATAAGGCGTTGAAATAAATGAAAGCGGGCGAGCTGCAGACATTTCTTCAGTCCCCCCCTATACAATCGTTCTCTCGTCCCTCTCCATCTCTTTTCTCTCGGTCACAACACCGTCCATTTGAGCTGCGTGCGATGGATGATTATGACAGGGGTAATTTTGAACCACACACCCCTCGAGAAATGGCTCTTTTGGTGAAAGGATCCCATCAATGATCGGTCCGACGTACTCGCAGACGCCTCCGATCTCCCTCTTACTTCTCCTTCTCATCGCACATTGCCCTCAATCCTCCCCATCCTGAATCCCCTGAACGAATCCTCATCCCCCTCCCTCGATATTCACTCACTCAACCCCGAGGGCCTTCTTCTTTAACGGAGGGGTGAGATCGGAGTGCCTCCCTGCTTCCTCTACCCCCGTACGCCGCTTCCGATTCTCCTCAGACCAGCGTCCAGACCACGCCCACCCCCGATCCTAATCCTCCCCTACAACCGCGAGCTTCTTGCCGTCCTCCTCGGCCTTAAGCGGTGCACCGTCTTGTTGCACTCAAACAACGCCGCCCCTCCAGACAGACATACTCTGGTCGTCCCCACGGTACCCCTAATGACGCGCACCCCCCGAACACGGGCACACCTCGCCGTCGCCCAGCCAGCCGGCCGTCCCCTCGCCCGCCCACGGGGGCTGCAGACGCACCGTCCGACACCCTTCCTCCCCCTCTCTCTCTCCCCCCTTACTCCTTCTCTCTCTCTCTCTCCCTTACTCCTATCTCCACCTCCTTCCCCCCCCCCTTCCTCCTCAGCGCGCAACCTTGCGCCAT
The DNA here is from genome assembly GCA_037158775.1 of Hetaerina titia. Taxonomy (NCBI): domain Eukaryota; kingdom Metazoa; phylum Arthropoda; class Insecta; order Odonata; family Calopterygidae; genus Hetaerina; species Hetaerina titia. The sequence continues at coordinate 130,004,908 of CM073768.1, forward strand.
TGAGGCGCTGCTTTTTAGCGTCAATCTCCTCAAGGTTAAGCTAACAAGAACTCCCCACACATGGGTAGGGAGGGAGGAGCAGTTATTATGCACACATGCCTCCGTCCCTCCCCCCTGACCACCGCCTCCTCTGCCCCTCTCCCCTCCCTCAAGAAAAACGAACACACGCTCAGCTCAGCATCGCCGCCCCTAGCTTTCGTCGATAATTACTCCCGCGGAGCGAGACGTGGGGATGGGAGCGAAGGCGGGCCGTGGGTGGGTGGAGGAGCGGGAGGTATCCCGGGGGAATAAAAAAACCAGAAAGATGATTATTTACGGCGTCCGCTGCCTCTCCTTTTTGGTGGTCGAGACACGCGAGTTTACCTTCCAGCCTGTGCGTGCGTCCGTGTCCGTACACATTGCCCATGTTCCCACGTCTTGTTCTCGCCCTTCGTCCGGGGAGTGGGCTCGTGTAGCCCGTTGGGAATTTGCCGCTTTGCACCGGTGTCACTTACCTCGGGGATGACGAAGAGGGCCGCGCCGAGGTCGGGAGGCGATGCGACCGCAAGTACCCCCTGCCCGAAAAAGTTTATAGTAGGACCTCATGGGTACAAAGGAGTCTCTAAAAGCCAAAAGTAGTTTTTCTCGAGTCAAAAATGATATTTACACGTACGAGTATGCATGGGTACCCTACTAAAAATATGAAATGAGTTCCTTCATTAAAGGCACAAGAATGTGTAGATTTGTCAAAATTCAAATCTTGTAATCGTTGGTGGCAGTAATCAGAGAATTTTAGTTGAAAATTTATCGTCAATGTAATAGGTGTTATTAGAATTAAAATACAAACGGTGTCGAAAGCCATGCACAAAAGTCATTGATAGTGGTAAATGGACAAAACAATTGGCGATGTATTGAAGGATCATGATTGTTTAATCAAATTACGTAAACTTATGTAGTATATTAAATTATTGTAAAGTCAAATAGTTGAGGTTACGATGGCACACTTGTGGAAAAAGTCCTTGGTTAGTTTGGAAGATGATTGATTCCGAACACCATTTAACATAACACCTAAAAATTAGAGGAGAAAGAAACAAAGAAGAGTTTGATGCATTAGACTAAAATTATGATAAAAATTCCCCACACAATGCAATATGAAAAATATCGGCTTGCAACCCATAGTCTCAGTGAAAAGAGGAACATTTGAGTGCAGTGTTGAGGCAGTGAGTGTACTGCCAGTTTTAGTGCTTAAGAGAGAGAAAGAGGTTTGATTTCTTGCACGTCTGCTCAAAATGTAATTGTAAAGAGGAATGCTTTCAGCTTCTTATGGTGGGGTTCTATGCTCGACACGTCTGATTCTGATTTGGTCCGGTGAACGTATGGATTTGACTTCTTTCAGCTTGAAATTTTCGCGTTTGACTCCAAGAAAAAGTAGCAATGTGTTAAGTGTCTCATTTTTATAGTGCTCCTTATTTCCTAAGGATTCTATATGGATCAAGTGAGAGAAACTTACTATATTGCACTGCACTTTATACAAATACGCCAAAGGCGCGCATTCAAATATTCAAAGAATTTATTTTTTTTTATTTTCATTTAAAAAAAAGGTCGACTGGCACGAAGAGTCACTAAAACGTTTGATTGATGGAGTGCAAACGGGTTTTGTGCTCACTTCTCCTGAGTTCTTCCTTAATCGAGAATATACTCGTACATGGAATCCGAAAATATTGTCGCTGTTATTGATAATTCTGGTTCAGTTAGAGTATTTCAGGCGTATATTACTGGAATAAAAATCAAAATTAGTAATCAATTCACATATTTTATCATTTCCATAAGTTTTGTTTCTTAGTTTTGAAATTGGAAAAGTTGGAAGCGTAAAAAAAGATACTAAGAAAAATTTTAGGTGCGCTTGATTTTTCGAAATATAATCATCATAATATGCCCAAGTCTCAGTAAAACTACTATGCTTTCAAATGTTTTTGTGGAAGAATTGGCGAACCAAAATCAAAATGAAAATTGTATTCTGCTACTGCAGTGCAGCGACAATGCCGTCTTGATTACTTTAGGACTTTTACCATTAATTTTGTTCTGGGCATTTTCATACTTGGACATTGAATAGTGTAAACTCTTTTTAATCACATAAAGAAATTCAAATTGGGATAACGGAATTACTCATCTTCGTTAATATGCTCCTTTCAAAATTTGTAAACTGTTATAACTAAAAAAATGAATAATTATTAACGTTTTTTCTATTATTTTCAACAGCTGTTGAAAATAATAGAAAATTGTCAATATTTATGATAAATAAACTCTTAAAGTATGTGATTTTCAGACGTAATCTGAAAACAAGTGACTATAGATTAGCGTAACGGTTTTAGTTATTTTTCGAAAATATTGGCGTCGGGGTGCGAGGATTGCTATTGTCATTAATCCATTTGGATTATTAATTTATGTGTGTGTTTATGAAGACCGTGATTAATATATCTGCAAAGAGTGTCTCGCCGGTTATCCTATTACTGTGAATTCCATCGGTCGGTCTATGAATGACTGTTCCTGGGTTAACATCGAGCGGAGGCAGGGAAGATATTATTAAGTTTCTCGCAACACTGTATGAACATTATGTATATTTGTGGTTGACAATTTTAATGAAAATGTCACAATTCAGAATAAATGGATAAATTAATTATGTTTCACTCAAGACGTTATTACCCACGATCCGTCAAAGTACCTTTGAATATTCATTTCAACGAAGTGGTTTTTTAATTAATATCTTTAATTGGGAAAAGTGCTAATAAAACCGTTATTTTTCTAGGAATGAAAAAGTAATGAGTTTGGATTTTAAAAGTTTTAGTTTTTATAGATAGAATCGACTGAATCAAAGTGGCTAGTGTTGATTGCTTTTGATTGTTCGGCAGTTGTGTGCCTCTCCCACTCACCATTAAAATGTACAAGTATGTCTTCTTCGGTATACTTGTTGGTATTCGAACAATATAGCCCTTGAACTAAGAGAATTATTACTATCGACAGTCGGAACTTCCAAAAAAAAACAGAGAGAAAGTGGATGGAGGAAATGCTGGTTATCAGCGGTATATTGAAGGCGGTGATAGAAGGGAGAAAGATTGTAAAGTGGGGTAACGGAAGGAACAGAGTGGGTTTTTTTATCAGCATGAAAGCATGCGGAAGTTTAGAATAAATAAACGAAAAAGAAATGAGAAGTTCCTATGATACTTTGGAAAATATTCGTCAGGGACTCTCCAAAAACCTACCTTTAAAATGTAGCAGACCTAATAGGGACATAAAGGAATGAGTGCCAAGAGATAGTTGATAAAACACTGACCGAGAGTAAAGGGACGAGTTAAGTAGAAAAATATGTTCCACTGTACATATATACACGGAGTAGAACGATATTCCTTATATCAAGATGCAACTCTTGTCTTGATTCCTAAATGTTTTCATTATTTAAACAATTATAATTATATTTTGCCTTGCTCCTTTCATGATCCATGAGTCTGCGTTGGCTTTCCGTGTTGTTATTTATACAGTCATGTAGTCTTGTGTCTAAGAAGTGGGCCTCCATTGAAAACATGGAGATAATTATAAACCAGCTTGTACTATAGTATAACGAAATGTGAGCGTAAGGATATGGGAAAAGTGAGATTATAATCGCGAAATACTCATTACTTCTAATTTGATTTGTTTGTTATTCTTCTCATATGTTATATGCTAAAACATTTTCCCTTTGTCCTAAATTTAAAGTTACATTAAATCTCAATTAAAAAATGTAACAAAAAATAACAATATTTAAACCCACAGCAATCATTACACTCGTACGAAATTCAAGACACGAAAGAGCTCTTTTAGCTTGGTACGAACACCATTATGAAATGCTTCTGTTGGTGATTTCCAACAGGTGAGTCCGTTATTAATTTAATAAATATTCATATTAAATTAGTTTATGGAATTGATAAACGGAAATGTTCGTTTGAATCCACTGGATTTTAAGTAAAGAATGGAGTTTGCCTCTTTTCATATTAATTTTGCTTGAACCAAAACAGTGCTAATGCTAATTATTAGAGGTTAATTGCATAATTATGTTATGAACAGGCTGGCGTATTTACATTTTGCATATCCAAATTAATGTTTTCCGGAAGAAGGGTTCCCAGATTGTTCAGGACTCCAAACCTCATTCCGTTGCAGGCATGCATTTGCTTCTCAATGTAAGCGGTATTAAAGAATTTTAAACAGAATACTGAATTCTTAACACCAATGTATATGTCTCACTTAGCAATCAGGTTATTCTTCCTCGTAATACTGACCATCTACCCTTCTTTCAAAAGTTATTAAGTGTTTCAGTTTTCTTCATTTTACGACCTAGCAATTAATTTTTCTATTTACATTCCAAAGTGTTTATTGTTTTCCAACTAAGAAATTTGGCCACGGAAATAAAACGATATATTCTTTCTTCAGGTTGTATATGTATGCACCAACATATTATGAGCTTCATATTCAAATTCATTAAGAGCAGATAAATAGTCCACAATCAATTATCGTGGAGTGAAACTTGCGAGGCAAGTGCCCAATGTGGATCTTCGTTGTATTTGAGTAATGTATCATGAAATATGAAGTATTTTTTTCAATATTTGACGGTAGAATTGACATTTCGTTACGACTCAAACTTTCGTCGCTCACCAGGTGCAGTAGAATCGGCGCGGATTGGCGTGCTGAAACAGAAAGGATTGGCGGATGTCTTCAATTGGTGAGTGATTGGGCCCTCGTTTGGGAAGTTTGGTTGGACCTCAGTGCCCCCTGGGTTGGGGCGCACGGTCTCTCATTATATTTCAGCTATCTCTTCATGAAGTACGTAATTTATAGGTGACTTCCAGATGAAGGCCTTCTGCTTGTGCGTGCTTCGGTAAAGGGAATTGCATGTAATTTTCGTATGCTCACCCTTTAGTTTTTTTTGTACAAATGAAAGGATTTATATGAAGACAAGAGTGGATAATTTTTGGTTCGTCGCAAATATGCCGTAACTCTTCAATGTTTATTCAACATTAGAAAAGTGCGTTAAATTGAATCGAGGATGTGTGTCTACCTTTACGGGAATAAATAGATGAATCATCATATAATATTCTTCCTAAAATTGATATGCCAATCACCTTTAGTATGATTATTTAATTAAAAAAAGGAAATATGGTCATTTGAATATTTTTAATGCATATAATTTCTTGTCTGTAGCAATTCCATTTGTAAATAATTCATTGCGGAGGAAAAATTTTTCTCCGAACTCTGGAGGTTAAATTTCTTGAAACCACAGCTGTTATAATTGAAATACTACTTTCTCAGGTTTCCCTCAGAGTATCGTAGATTGTGAAAGCGCCTAAAATGATATTTCTTCAAGCTCAATCATATTTGATCTAGTCTCAGGATTCGATAATAATATAAAATAAAAATAATTAACAGATCATTTACGTTTGACTGATAAGTGTGAAAACTTTAAGGCATCATGAATAGCTCGAGTTATGTATCGTTGTCATTGGTCGAGTTTTTATTGCTCGAAATAACTAATTGAAGTTAACACTAATTTGACTTTGCAATGTTGCGCATCATCTTTTCTTGTCATTTCTGAGGGCAATCATTTTTTCATCGGGTTCTGGTCGATGACGTACATTCGACGGCATCGACGGTGTTCCGAGGTGTATATTTTGGTATCAAACACCATCTCCGCCATGAGATTTTTCTTATCAGTAAATTATTTCTATCTTCAATCCCACTTTCGATGATCATGTACCAGATGATGTATATTTCTGGGCGTGTCGAAGCAAAATATTCTAGGGTTGAGCTTTTTGAATTTTTTCAGAATTTCCTTTAATTTAAAAAAAAATACTTTTCTCGTGCGCCCCAGCATTTCTCATTTCGTCAGTTCAGCTTGTTCATACATTAGCAGGCCCATCATGTTCGCGTTCACAACAACCACATTAAAATGCCCCGAGTGTCAAATGAAAATTCGCAGTGAATTTTGAGAATATATTTGTTTCCTTTTAATAATTTTACCAGAAACAAGTAATGTCTCCGTAAAGTAAAATATGTATTTTGTGGAAGCGCAACTCGCTGTTGTAACAGACGGTGTTTTATCATCCAAAAAATTAGTTTTTATTTATTTTATAGTCATTTAGTTTCAATGACCGATAATTTTTTTATGTTGAATACAATTTGATAACCTTCCTCGGCCTTTAACTAATATGCTTTATTTTGTGTTTCATGTAGATAATATTATAATAAGGTATTTTTAATTTAAAGAAAGGTAAACTTTTAATTATTCCCTAAAATAGCATTTCTTAATTATAAATTATATATTATCTCTAAACATCTTTAGAGAATAAATTACAACATTATTGACCATCATTGCGGATAGATCTAAATCCTAGCACTAAACCCCCCCCTTTGTCATTAAATTGCGGTAATTGATATTTTAATTTTCAGAGCCAAGGCTTTAATATGACAACTAGTATCAAATTTACTTCTGAATTATCGTATGACTATTGCCTTCTGTTCATCTAAAAAGTTGTCTACATAATTTAGGACATTTTTGGTTTCCCTTTCAACTTGAAGACCTTATAGTTTTAACTCGTCCTTAATTTTTTCGGTTTTTTTTCTGATCGGTAACTTAAAACGTACGTAAACGTAACTCACTGATTTAAAGCTAAATTAGTTTTTATAAATATTCAACGAGACTTGGAGTAATGATATTTCGAAACTTCATACTAACGGAGTGTTTTGATATGTTATTCATTTTATACTGAATTCAATAACTTGCTAAAATATTTAACGATTGAATATATTTTTTAGTAATTAAAAATTTTCTCATCATCGCAACTGACGAAGAGCACAATACTTGCAGTGAGGCCGTTGGGCCACATATAAAAAACCCATTTATTTTTTCCTTTTTTTCGTACATTTTTTGCTCTAATTTTCAAGTTGATCTTGTTCGACGTTTAAAAGTATTTCAATTCACGTTTACTCAAGATAGAGTGAAAACAGACAATCAACGTTTCGCCACCTTTAGGCACTCCATCCTTTAGTTTGACGGTATCGTTTGCTACAAAGTGGAATTGAACAAACATACGCACTTCGTCTTACTTATTATTTTTGTCCTAGAGCTTTCTCAAACCTTTGTGAATAGAAATCCGACCGAAGTCGAATTGTTCGTACACTCATGTAGGAGTCTGGGGGATACTCGATTAGTCTGCGGAGCTAATTGGTTTACGATCTGACGTCCAAAACGACGCTGTGGCCGGTTCTCTTTCTTTTGTGCGATTAGCGGCGCTGTGCCGTTTTGCTTTTGAAGCGTCCCCCGGCACGCCATACACCCTCCCCATCCCCCTCGTCCAACCCTGCGCCACCGCCATCCCTTCCCCCTCGCCTCGCCTGGTTTAACGGTCGTTTTCCGCGGCGGTCTCAGTGCTTTGAGGCACGTGGCACCCTGGTGTTTTTCTATGCAATTCGTTCGTCGAATTAATTAACTTTTGGGCGCGGCAGTGGTATAGGTTTGGGTGGCGGCAAAGAGGGAGGAGAGGATTATCTCTGATCCAAAGGGATTACAATGTGATTTCCTCCCTCAGCCCCCCCCTCCTTGCTTCCCTCCCCCCCGCCCTCGTCCCCGCGTGCGACGGCCCAACGGCAGGATTATTTCGGCGCAGAGGGAGACACGTGCATTTCCATTCCACGGCAGGTATTTTCAACAATTTGAGCGCGCGGCGATAATTCAATTTTTTAAGGATTATAACGAGCCGAAAGCAAATGTTAAACCGTGTTCAAAGTCCCTTTGAGTGCGTGATTCGCATGGTCCCTACCGTTCCGCATCACAACGGCGCTCACAGAAGGTGAGAGTCCGAATTCATTTCACGCCTTTCCAAGTCGCCTCTCTGAAAAGAAGACGGGTTCATCGATTGATGTTTAGACCGGAAAATACAAGGCAAAGTGCTTTGACTAAATCTCAACTTTAATCAAACTAGATATCTAAATTGAATCGTCAGATCACCTTTCCGATGAAAACAATGGACAACACCGTCGCGGCCAGAAACTTTAAAGTATTCTATAACGGTAATTTTTTCAGAGGTATTGATAAAATTTTAAAAGAATTTAGAGCGCTCTGAGCTAAATGATAATAATAAAATAATGTTCGAGCCTTTCGTATGAATTTCTGTTGAGGCCAGAAAAGCAGGACCCTAAAGGCAGGAATCCTTTGACACTAATGATTTGTGTGTATGGACCGTGTTTTAGGCGCTATTAGCCAGCCTGTTGTACTTTTTGTGACCACACAAATATTTTAAAAGAGGCAAGGACTGTCTTTTTGTCTGAAGGTAATTTACTTAATTCTACACGTTCTACTGGTATGCAACTTTATCAGGTGACTAGATCAATTTAAGATTAATTTATATCCATAAAATTAATTAATTTTTGCTTATTTTCTACAATGCGTAACTTTTTAAATTAACTTTGAAGATAATTAGCAGGTAATTGTTGTAGATCTATGTATTAACTGTAAATGAATTTTTATATGTAAAATGGAATTTTTTTAAGACCTCAACCTAAATTATAGGCCTGATAAAGAAAAACTAGTTTACGTAAATTTATCCTCTGCCATCTAGGTAGTATGTGGGTTGCGTGGCCACGCATTCTGAGGAATCGTTATCACTACTGTGCTTCCGGGCATTAATAAGTGAAAGGGTGCGTGCGGTGAGTCAATCTATTACACATTATCTTGGATCGCGGTACCTCATTCCATGCGTGTGCGTCGGTCGACATATCTTAGGTAAACACGTGTTGCTATGGAATCGGTCTGAAGTAAATGAAAGAGTTAAACAGTTTAAACTGAATTTTCTTGGAAAGCAAATTCTTCTGCGGATTCCGATGTTATAGGCCGGGAGAGATTAGCACAACCTAAATTGAAATATTCAAGCAAGGCTTTTCCGTTGCAGCCAAATGGATATAAACAATACCTTCCAGAGACCATCAGTGTCATGAATCTTAATGATCTGAAAATACGACCATGCATTTTACTGCAAGTTTGTTCCGTATCGCTATAAAGATTTTTAAGGGACAATGAAGATCGTTTCTCTTGATACTTAAAGAGTGCGTGACCCTTGAAAGATATTTGAAGAACGATTGTGAATTAAGAAGTTTAATTTCGTGGGAGATGGCAGCCGCAGATTATAAAGAGTGGGATCTCGCATTTTTTATACCATTAATTTCGCCATTTGGGATTTTCAGAGTAGTGCATTGCCATGCCCTTCCGCACAATATATAGTAGTTCATCGTAACTCGTTAAATGACGCCAATGTATTTTAAACTAAGATCTTCGCAATGATAAGTTACCCAATTTGGCGAATGAAAGAGATAATACGAGACAATTAGAGAACGTACTTGACAGAAGAGAGACGTTCAACTTTCAAGGTTCAATGTTAGATAGTCACATCCCACAGTGCTATTTGTACCTTATTCTTCGAACTAGAGAGAACCTGATAACGCAAAGAATAATGTTAGCCGACCCATGATTTGATATCGCGCAACTAGTATGCAATAAGGAATACCCGAATCCGAATATAATCCGAAAATCTATGCATTGGAAACAAATGGGACTAACGATACAGATAAGTAAAATCCAAAACAACGACGAGACTGTTGGCAAAATGGAGCGAGAGGATTTTCCTGAGTATCCCTTTCTCGCCCAAAGGAAATAAATAACGATGGGCTTCGGGGCTTTTGTTACTCTAAAAAAATGGCCATTTAAAGCAATTCAAATGGAAATGCTGGCATTCGACCAAAGGGATCAGGGCGTGTTTTAATACCACCCACCCCCCTCATTGCGTTTCCCTCTGCGATCCGAGATTAAATGGAATGTTGACTCTTCTGCAGAGGAAGTATAAAGCTCATCGCCCACGGAGACCCGGTGCGCCGCCAATTAAATATACAACCTCACGTCTAGGTGCCCCCGGTTCGACACCACACATTTTTCAAGGCTCGAAAACTAACTTGTCTGCCCTTTAGAGAGGCATTGGTGGACATTCCAAAATGCTATTGGGAATGAACTCCGCAATAGATATCGAATTCTTGCTTGGGAGGACAGTTCGAACATAGTTTGATATGCGAGGTACATTAGCGTAAGAATTAGAGAAGATGGCGATTTAAATGAGGTTAACTATTTAAGGCATTCTCTTCCTTTTGAGAAAACTAAAGAAATTAGTTGGTTTGAAATTCAATGACCTTTCTTCCAATTCTACAATATAATTTAAGTTTCAAGGGCGAGAAAAAAGTTCAATTGAGGCATTTTCAGATATATGTATATAATGGAAAATATATATATATATATACAATGTAAATGGACTAGTCGACACAAACTGTTCCTAACTCCTCTTGAGAAAGGTGGTTGCACCACCAAAAATTCGAGACCCAGTGAGCCCCTCTTTTATGTGTTAGTTTCTGTGTTTGTGTCGACTAGTCCATTTACATTATTGTGCACGTTCGTGGGATTTTCAAAAAAATGACAAAAGTGTTATCTATCTTTATATATATGTAATAATGATAAAATTTATAAAATACTGATTGAATACGATCCATAGCAAATTATTTCTGAAAATATAAAAAATTCTTATTTTAAACTTGCTATTTTCATAAAATAACTGCCTTTTGCACCTTTGGAAAATCTTGAGTAAAGTTACCAAATTAAAAAAGCATAAAATTAACTCAAAAGAATCTGATGAACTCGACTCGGTAATTCGTGAATCCGAAAGAGATTTTTATTTTTCTTGCTAAAGAGATTTTTATTTTTCTTGCTATAGAGATTCGCCACGGCCATTGCAGGTTTATAAATTCATTTAACTTTGTTCGGCAATAACTGCGATTCTACATTCTTCAAGTTCTGCAAACTGTAATTTCCGAACAAAGTTTGTACCAATTACAAGTGGAATTAACACAATGCGTGGTTTGGTAATCCAGTTACTGAATCTTAATTGGACTAAATGGAGAATTTTGCAAGGGATGCTATTTGACTGTCTCATATACTCACATTCAAGAAAACTTTGCGCAGAACCCGGTAAGCCCAGCCTTTGCTACACTTCTCCTGGGACTCACCCATGAAAATGTAACTTAATGTGAAGGAAACAATCTGAGTGCTCCGGTATTGAGCCGTCGATGTAACGGAGAGAGGAATATACTCTAAAAGGATAAGACGTGTGTATAGGAATTATGATACCATATATTATATACAAAATAGATGAAAAATAAGCAGACTTTGTGAAATGTTCCGTATTCTGAAGGGAGAGAAAACTTGGGCAGAACTTAGGAAAGAGGCGGGAAATACAAATTTTATCGGGAGGAATGATCACAAATTCAAGGTAAAATGCCGAGCACAAAGAACAAATTTTAAAAAATTCATTTCTTCATTAAACAATTGTTGATTGGAACAGTTTACCTACAAAACTATTCGAGCCCTTTCCTAACAAGGGAAATACTTTTAAGAAAAGATGTAAACACTTCATAAAATAATTTGGTTGATGTGTTGGGTAAAATTGTATCGTATATTAGTATATCGCTTAGTTGTGATTTCTTTCTTGTTGATTGGCAAACTAATGTTAATGAGATGGGGATTTTGTTTACACAAGAGATTGGTGTTTGGATGTTTCCTTTAAATGCATTGTTTGTTTTGACTGATTTTATTTATTATCTTTTGTGATATTGATTGGATTCGATATGTCATGCTATTTTTCTAAGGACAGTTTGATTGTAATTCTCGTACTTGAGACTTGTGTGCCACCTGATATGTATTTATGTGGACATGTGAGTTTCAATAATAATAATAATATACTCTTATAATCAAATGACGCAGAAAACAGAACGGCTCTTTAAACTGCGTGTTAAAAAGGATGTTAATTAAGGTTTTCTTAGCTAAGTAGGTGCGGAATGAAAGAGAGCTCCCAAGCGCCTGACTTGGTCCGTCGATAACTTCTCAATATTCCGTTCGCTGTCAAAACTTGCTTTCATTTGATGGCACTGTCACCTTCCCTTGGACACAAGATCCCTATGGGGAAGGTTTTGCCATCACAATGACCATACATAGTAACAGAAGCCATTTAATTCCCCTACCCCTCCATTTACTCCATATTTGGCCATGGAATTTCATTGTGGCACTCCATCACATTACTCTTTATCTTCATTTCAAAATGGTGGAGGGGGGGTCCGCAGGCATTTTTAGGGATGCGGGGATATTCGACACCCCTGCGGATTTGAACGTTGGCATAAGCCTACGGTCATTCATACGAAATATATGGGGGAATGATTTTGGGGACTATATGAAAGATTGAGAAAAGTTGTTAATGCAATAACGAATTTGAGATTTCGCCAAAATGGAAAACAATTTGAATATGTGATTAAGAATTACCCTGAAGGAAGATATGCTAAATATAATAATTCCGTAGGAAACTTTCTCCTTCAGAAAGCGTTTACTTGATTGAAAATGTAAATAATTGATGGAAAAACAGTGAGTAGTGGTAGTAGATTTAGGGGAGGCAACCGACAGCTGAGGTTATTTGCGCCATTAGGGATGGATGGGAAAGTAGGAAGGAGGGAGAGTTACCCGGCGTTGGCATTAGCCTGCTAATACCGAAGGACGCCAAAGGGCCCGTAGCTTAACTAACGTCCCATCATGGCTTACTCACTTAATGTTCTCTTCACAGAGTACCTCAAGTAGGGATCGGAATAGGCTTTCTGTATTCTTTCAGAGATACGTGTTGGGAATATGTGAATCTAAGACAGTACTCTGAACTCTATCAAACCCTTTGCCAGAAAAAGTTACATAATTGCAAAAAGAAGCAGTTTCCTGAGTGAGGACCCGTGCAAAAATATTCCTGTAGTCATAAAACCCTTTCTTAGTTCTGTGCTTACTAACATGACAAAGAAATCGAAAACACTCCCGAAAATTTTCTTAAAAGGAGATTAAAAACTGTACATACATTTGTTTGAAAAAAATATTGGTTTGATAGATGAGGGTAGAACTCATCTCGAACTAAGTGAAGGCCACATGTAATGGTAATGGTCCCACGTTAGCATTAACTCAATACCAGACCTAGAAAAACAGATACAAAGCTTTACATCCCACAACAGTGAGCATAGCCTAATTATCGGAGGTGATTTTAACATTCCCACAATAGATTGGGATTCGTACAGTTTTATAAATGGAGGTAAAGACAAGGATCTATGCGAGTCCCTCTTATTTGCGTTCACCTCGAATTCCCTACATCAATTAGTCACTTCACCAACAAGGGGAAAGAACATTCTTGATCTGTTAGCCACAAATATACCCGAAAAGGTCTTAAATATAGAAGTTGTTGACGGAATCAGTGATCACAGGGCTGTAAACGCTAAATTTTCTCTAAGCGTAGATAAAGTTAACAAACCTAAGAGAAAGGTGTATTTGTTCAATATAGCGGACTATGGTGGCTTAAAATGTGAATTAAAAAGTTCTTTATTTATATTTGACGAATTAGGCAAAACTAGTAGTGTCGAGGATACTTGGAATAATTTTCTTAGGATAACACGTTCAGCAATACAGAGGTTCATACCTAGTAAATATATAAAAGAGAATAAGGAACCTCGATGGTACAACTCTGAAGTACGGAAATCTCTTAGGCGGCAAAGGGTGTGCCATTCCAGAATGAAAAACGCAGTTAAAGATTCCTCCCCTGATAAAATCAACGAAACCATACAGAACTACAAAGCATCTAGGTCCACTGCCAAGAAGGCCTTCCGGAAGGCGCTAGCGGAATTCAAAAGGAAAAAATTAGGCGAACATTTGAACGATAACCCAAAGATGTTTTGGTCCTACGTCAGGGAAGTGCAGGGAAAAAAGTCCACCGTAAACTCATTGAATACCGAAAAGGGGGATAAAGTAACGAGTAGTTTAGATAAAGCCAACATATTAAACTCATTCTTCCAGAGTGTTTTCAACATATACTCACAAAATACACCCGAGAACCTTCCGAAAACATTTCAGCAGTCAATGGAAGTAATCAATATTTCCACCCGCGGAATAGAATTACTCCTTAAAAACATAGACCCCAACAAATCTCCGGGACCTGATGAGATACCGGCGCGCGTGTATAAAGAACTGTCGGATGAAATTGCCCCATATATAGATATAATATTTAAGAAATCATTAGCAGAAGAAAGCGTGCCAAACGGCTGGAAGGTAGCTTCGGTAATACCCATATTTAAAAACGGAGACAGGGAGAACCCCAGTAATTATAGGCCAATATCGCTGACTTCCATTTCCTGTAAGATTCTTGTGCACATCATTGTTAGTTCCATGATGAGGCATCTCGATAGCCAAGATTTATTAATTAATAACCAACACGGCTTCCGTAAGGGTAGATCCTGCGAAACTCAACTCGCACTTTTTGTACATGATGTATTGAACTCCGGTGAAAGTAATATTCCAGTTGATGCGATATTCCTAGATTTTAAGATAGCTTTCGATAAAGTCCCTCATTGCAAATTACTGGCGAAATTGGAATCCTATGGAATGCACGAAAGTATTATTAACTGGATTAAACAATTCTTAAGTGATCGTGTCCAAACAGTCGTCCTGGACGGTGCATCATCCGATACTGTCAAGGTCACGTCGGGTGTACCACAAGGAAGTGTCATCAGTCCCCTCCTTTTCCTTATTTACATAAATGACCTCAGTACCGTAGTTAATAGCAAGCTCCGTTTCGCCGATGATGCAGTAATTTATGGGGACATCCGAAGCCACGAAGACAGAGTCGTGTTAGCCAACGACCTAGATGCAATTCAAAATTGGTGCGATACATGGCAATTGGAATTAAATTTTTTTAAATGCGTAGTAATACATTTTTGGGAAAAGAATAATTCCCTCCCTTATAGTTACAAAGCGAAACAAACCAAAATCGCGAGGGTAGATTCCCTTAAATACTTGGGTGTAACAATTACTCACGATCTGTCCTGGGGAAAACACATACGAGAAATATGCGGTCGTGCTAATAAAAAATTGGGATTTGTGAAAAGAGTGCTAGGTAAATGGGACGAAAAGGTGAAAGAACGATGTTTCCTTGCCTTGGTCAGGCCCCACCTAGAGTATGCTGCCAGTATATGGGATCCTCATAATATAAATTTGGTTTCGGAATTAGATCGAGTTCACCGGAGGGGGGATAGATTTGTCAAACATTGTTATGACCAACTCAGCAGCGTATCCACTTTGCTAGACAATTTAGGTTGGGATTCTCTTACACAGCGGCGTTTCCAATGTAGATTAAACTTATTAAAAACATTTAAAGATGGGCCCTTTTCCAATGACATCAAGGATATAATACGAACCCCAACGTATTACGGTCGAAGGGATCACGAATATAAGACTAGAGAGATAGACTGCAAGACTGACAGGTTTAAAATGTCATTTTTTCCAAGAACGATAAGGGACCAGAATGTTTGTAGCCGAAATTCCCCAGGACTTAGTTCATTACAGTAAGTATTAACGTACAGGTTAGGGACTGCGCGAGGATATGTGTGTATGTATGTGTATATATATGTATATTTTAATATAAAACACAGTAATCAACCCGAAGGTCGGTTTAGTAGGTGATGGTAGAGCTCACCCATGTAATAGAGCTCACCCATGTACCAAGCCCGACGGCGTGTGAATATTCACACATCAGGGTAGGGGGGCCAGTTCCTTTCCCTGTGCCGGTTCCCCAGGAAGATCTGGTACCCGAAAAATCAACTAGCTTGGGTGGAGCTGCAGGTGCCCAAAGTGCCTTGCCCGGGAATCGAACCCGGGACCCTCTGATCAGCAGTCCAACGCTCTACCCGCTAGACCACCGCGACCCGCATATTTTAATATATGTATATATATATATATATATGTGTGTGTGTGTGTGCATATATATATATATATATATGATGATAAAAAATCAGTTTCTTGTTAGCGAATCTCTATGTGAATATATATTCGACAACTATTTGGGTCGTATTAAAAATACGTTATTTCTAGAGTTGACAAAAATGAAATTAGTACTATTCGTGAAAACCTGTTCAAGAGAACAGAAAGTATCACGCAGCATGATGATGGCATCGGAACCCCCGGAATTATGGTTCAACACCTACTAAAAATTGTATTCAATAGAAATCAACAAGAAAGGAAAGCTCTTCAAATTAATAGCATTAACTTGAAGCTGGGGAAACAACTGTTGAAACTTTACGCATGGAATTTTCCTCTTTACGAAAATTTAGCATTTGTAGTTGTGAAAAGAAAGTACGTAAGGCATTTGAGTCATGCTGCCATCTTAGAATGCTGAATATTCCATGAACTGGTTGAGTATTAGGCAATGTAATAGTATTGAGAATAATTAAGGGGTCTTAAATACAGACAAGGTAGAAGAGAAATAATTGAATTAGCACATTCTAAGACAAGAGAATTTTTTTAACACTATCGTTGAAGGTTTTGAGGAGGGAGAGAATAGTAGATGCAGGATTGCACAGAACAATTGTGGAAGAAATTAAGTTTTTAATATTACTCTGAGCTGAGAGATAGGCACAATATTAAGATTACTAGACAGCTCTTACCAATCAACTTTCGGTTGACAGCCAAAGCAGAATGTCGAGAAATTTATTCCAATCCCACTCCCTCAGGTCAAACTAGAGTGAAAAATCAATTAGGATACTCACATGCTCTTGTCATTTTGTCACATAAATGCCAAATACAACACCTATAAGTTGGGAAACTAATGTCCTAAAATATATCTCAGATTTACGCATCTCCTTTCATATTTTCATGGCTGGTCTCCTGAAATTCTTTCAGGTTGTTGACGAGGATATTCTGTTAATTTTAGATGTAACCTTTTAATTAAATATGTTTTATTCATAATTGACCTTTATATAAAACAAGGGGCTATACAAAACATTTTCATTGATATTATTTTACGCATTTTTAAGTAAATATACCCGTTTATTATATTTCATGAGGCCTAAAGCTGTATTATACTCTGCTCTTCACTGTAAAATATTACTAATTTGTAATATTTTTCCACATTTAAAATGGAATTTCAGTGATTTAGATATTCCATATTCAACTTTTTGTATTATATTACCCCAGCTCATTTTTTTCCCACGTACAAATTATATTTATGAGATTGGTCCCAATGCTATTTCTTCGATTCAAATATTTACTCAGTAATTTCTTGCGTAATTTCTCCCGTTTATGCGCGGTAAATAGTTCCAAGTGGTAAGATATTATTAAACATTGAAAAATCCTCACATAAGATATCGATGAACGGGGAAAGATTTTTAAGGGACAAAAAGGGATCTGAAATTGGGATTTTCTGGAGAGATTTCTGGAAATCAGCGAGGATTTTTAAAATGAAAAGTATTAGCAAAGACAGATGTGCCCACACGGCCTAACCTCTTCGCACCCAAGATGCCTAAATGCAATCTCGCTCGTGAGTACAAGAGCACGTATCAAGTGTGTCTGTGTGTGTGTTAAGTACCTTAATGCCTCCCTCCCCCCTCCCGCGGCCCGACGGCAATACCTCCCCAGGCTAATTCCTTCCTTCGCTGCCGATTTCTGGGAGCACTCGAAATGATTTTTAAGCCGCGCGGAGGAATCCCTCGTTTGCTCTGCGCGTCGTGTGTGCGGTGGGAATAAGGTCGAGGGGGTGGGCGCGGAGGGTGGCGTCCGTAAGTTGGTGGTGGTGACGGGGTGGTTTTTTTGCGAAGGCGGATGCCCGGGAGGAAGGTGAAGAACGGGGCGAGGTGGACCGTCGCGGACGGAGCCTTATGCTCTCCTCCGCCCGACGTTAGTGCCCGGAGTCCCACGACTCCTCTCCCGGCGACCCCTCCGACTCCCCCGCACATCGCATTCCGCCGATGTGAATATTCATCGTCCCGTCCTTCCCCCCCTCCCCCTCTTCTCCCCACCTCCACCCCCCTGTCCCTCTCCCTGCCTCCCACCCTCTCGTCTCTTCTTTCGGCCTTGGGATTCTTCCCTGACCAAACGCCCTCACCCTTTTAATTTGCATTCTCGACCGTAAAATAAAATAAATCGCCTACATTTTCTACTTGCTTTACGTAATGGATCTTTCTTTATCTCTGCGCATCTCCATTTCTCATTCTTTCTCCCCTGTCTCTCCGGGGTTGCTCTCGCGAGGCAGGGAATTTAATTAAGGAGGAGGAGGAGATGGAGGGGGTGGGGTGGCACGGGAGTGTCCATTTCGGAGAGAGTTAGTTCAAAAAAGGCGTCGTCATCGCCCCTGACACGAGGGAGATGAGATTGCGCGGCGTTTAGCGACGACTTGGCCCTTTTATTTTCTCTCTTGTGTCGCGTAGACCGTCGCGAGGAGCGGGCGATAATTGAACGCCAAAACAAGATGACCAGGTGACTTTTCTCAAGTCAAGGAGAAGAACTCTAATTATCAGGCGAAAGCGATTAGCTGCATGAAATGAAACTGCAAAGAAGATGACATCGATGCGGACATTAGATGACGACCTTTTAAAATACGTTCATGCGGATATGATAACAACCAAATCTCTTTTGCATTAGATTTTGTGTTTAGAAATTTTATAAAAAATTTCCGAATTGTAAACTTCCTGCTGTTATATGTGTCAACATTTAAAATATATTAACAATTCTAAATGTTCAATTTTTCTTACATATTTAAACTTAAAATATTTTCAACTTCTTTATCCTGAAAGTTCTTGAAGTTAGATCTTCAGATTGAGTTTCGTCAAAAGGCCATTTCTCATTTTCCTCTGCTTCATCAATGAGTAAATATGCTTATAACATGGGTGCTTGAATAATAAGCTGATTGGAGAACAAAAGGAAAGAAAACGCCTTGCAAAAAATGCGTTAACTTCACGATTACTTAACTTTCATTGCACGAACCAGGTTTCAAAACATTTTATCATCTTCGGGAAAAAGATATTGTGTTAAAACTTGGGTCGTGCAATAAACAATTTTTATCGTGAAATTAAAAAAGTTCTTTAAAAAGGTTTTTCTTTCCTCCTAATGGAGAAATTTCTTAGTGCCAAGCCCGAACAACCTATCAGATTGTTAGAGTATTACTTTTTAAGAGCTGGAATGTTTTTGTTTTATATGCTCTTACGATTATAACGTTGACGTAAAAATAGCTGACTTTATTATAAAAAATAATTTTTCAAAGATTCAAATTAAACAAGAAGTAATGTCAGCAACAGAACTCCGTGTTCCCAAAAATTTGATACCCAGAGTGATCTCTATTCCTCTGGAGTATTTTTTAATGGAAAATTATAGACCTGGTAATAATGTCATTTCCTACAAATTTTCATAATAAGTCTTTTAAAATTCTCGAAGTAGCGAGTGAACCCAACTTCCTGTACAATAGGAAAGCTATTGTCGCTTAACTTAAATAACGCTTTAAATATGACCAATCATATTGTCAGCGACATTTAACATAACTCTCATAGTGGATGATGTTTTGGAGTAGATTGATCATATGTTAGAGCTATTAAATATATTATTCAATCTTTTTAAACATTCGAAAATTATTGTTAATTTTATATCCTGTTATAGTAAATATATAGAAAAATCGGACAATTTTTTGCGTGACCTGTTTAAACTTAACACCGCTGCTTTATACCCGAACTCAAACAAACGGTCTACGAGGTGACCTACGCTCACAGATTTGGAACAACACAAAAAGAGCCAGAAAAACAATATGAATTTCACTGCGAGATTTAAAATAATAGGTACGAAATATCTTAATTCACTCTCTAACGATAAAAACCAGCACAGTTACTCATTTTGCTCCTTTTTAAGCATGCATTAATATATGTAGACTTACTCATAAAATTATAATTTTTAACCCCCCATGTAAGT
Source organism: Hetaerina titia (assembly GCA_037158775.1). NCBI lineage: Eukaryota > Metazoa > Arthropoda > Insecta > Odonata > Calopterygidae > Hetaerina > Hetaerina titia. The sequence continues at coordinate 130,024,799 of CM073768.1, forward strand.
TTTTATTTTGACGTAATCCCGGAGTAGAAATCCTTTAGATTTTTTGGATAACTTTGATTCGGAGGTCTAACGTTAAACATAATTGATTTATAGAAAGAAAATCGGGCAAAATAACCTTCAGGAGAGGCAAGAAAAAGCAATTTATAATTGGAGGTAGAAAAAAAAATTACGACAGTTGGAGCAGTTTCCTGCTTTGAGCAGCTTCTTAATAATAAGAAAACAGAAAGAAGAGATTTTATATTGGCAAAAAACTGTTTGTTTCTAGTTAGAAATTAATTAGTAAAGCGCATAATTTAATAAGAATAAAATGATGCATAAACGGCAGATTTATAATGCAGCATTGTCTACATTAAATTCGCGGGATGAGAGACTAGAAGCTTAGCATGTATTGACTGGTTTCAAAAGTAGGTTTACGTCATAATATTACGCAACCTGGAAATTCAAATTTTTCAGAAAAATCATTTATTAACTTAATAATGTGAGACATAACCCATATTTCGACACCTGTAATTAAATAAATAATTGTCAAAGAGTCTAATGAGCGCCATGTCTCCTGACGGCTCTCTTCAAAGGTAGCTGAGTACTTAATTAGGGCGGAGAAGAAATGCTTGAAGGGATAAAGGATGGCGAAAAACAAGACATCAGCGACCTTAACGATGTCCTTAAAAAAAGAGGTCCTCGGAGAAATACGCGGAGGGATCAAATTCCCCTTCGCAAGAGTTGTGCCGATGGTGATGGGATTAATGATTAGGTCCTCTTTTCATTCGGAACGGGAAAGAGAGCATGTAGTGTACTCGTACTTTAATATAGCCATCTAAGATCTTTATCAATACGTTATAAAAGTAATAAAAAATTATTTAAAAGTTGTTTGACGCCGTTTCGTTCTCATAATTTACACAATTGGCGCCTCAGCCATCTTATTACGTTTCCGCCGAACCACGGATAATGACGCTTGGAATGAATAAGGCGAATACCAAAATATTACTGGAGGGAATCGAGAGAAATGGGTGCCGCCCACATTTATATGCCACACTCGATGTACCAAATAGACAAGTATTCTAAAAACGTTGCCGCAAATCTTGCCACCGCTCAAGAGTCAACCAATGTGACTCAGCACAGACAACTCTCTCAGTCGGATCCCCGAAACTTGCTAGATGGAGTCGAAACGAAAGTATCAAATTTCGATTCACAAACTGATTTTAAGGTAACTTTTCTCGGTTATATTTTATTTTATTTTCAATTCGAGGGATGAATTATTGCAGTCTATGACAGCATTAATGGGTAAGAGGTGCTTAAAGATCAAGTTTCGGGATTATTCATGTCTCGAAAGGTACTAAATAATTGGTTCCGTCAGAGTTTTGAATTTTGGTTAAATTTAGAGGTGAAGATTTATATTATTCAAACGATGAAAATATTTTTTAGGAACACTTTCATGGGCTAAGTATCTAGTCTAATATACCAGTACATACATTCGAGACACACTGATAGAAAGGGCTGTAATGAAATAAGCTTTAGGTAGAATAAACAACTGACCATAGTAATCAACCCGAAGGTTGGTTTGATAGATGGTGCATCAGACCAAGCAATAAAGCATGTGAAATTCACACTTAGGCAGTTCCTTTCTCTGTGCCGCCTCTGATTTCCAGAAAAGATCTGGTACCCTAAAAATCACGTAGTTTGGGTGAGGGTTTGTGATTAGGTTAAATAATGGCTACAATTTAGACTACTTAGAAAAATTGTTTCCTTAGCCAGGTCGTTGCCAGTCAATCCTGATTCCTTATCTTTACGAGGAAAAGTGACTTATTACGCCTGTCGAGTCTACACTTTCTAATCTTACTGTCATGATCTCTCCTACCTTAGTGCGGCAGCACTAATAAAATAATTCGGTGGTCCCAGCCACCTTCGTGAGTGACTCCCCATTCCCTGATGAAGGTGGCTGGAACCACCGAAATACAGAAGTGAGTGATTTTTAATTTGTTTAATCTTTTCATTTTCCTTTTGACTATAATGAAAAAATACACAAGGTTTGCAGGAAAAGTATCGAGAAATTTTTCGTTAAAAATAGATTTATTTTAGATATTGCAAAAATGGCTCTAAATTCTTCAAGGTACGTGTACATCCCTTAAGCGTCGACACAGTTTTGCCAGTGGCTTTCCCATGTCTCGAAGGCTCCCTGGTAGGCGAGTTCCAGAAGGTTCTTAAGGGCACGCATACACGTTTCTTTGACGGCACTTAGGGTCCCATGGTGGTGTCCTTTGAGGGAGGATTTCACTTTTGGGAATAGGAAATAGACTACTGGTGCCAAGTCGGGACTGAAAGGGGGTTGGGGAATCGTGGCAATGCCGTTGGAGAAGGTATTAGCAAGCAGGCACTCGACTCTGCTCTTGGTCGACCGTCAAGCCCTTCGGGACGAGTTTAGCGCAGGTCTTTCGCATCGCCAAATTTTCAGGGATAATGATGTACACTTGTCATCTTATCAATGCCAATACGATCTGCGATCATGCGCATACCGACGGTCTGAATTCACCACTTCGCGCACACGTTGCACGTTGATTTTTTTCTAAATAATCTTGGCTATCGATGTGTCTCATTATCTGACTAATTAACTACATCTTCCATGAGCATACGAGAGAGAGAGAGAGAGAGATGAGTCAGTAATTACCCGGTTTCTCCCCTTCGCCCCTTCTTGATATGGGTTTTACGTGAATTATTTTCCAGATATTGGCTACTATGTGATCTGGTAATAACTTTTAAATATGTTCTCTCGATGTGATGGTATTTCCGACGGTAGTTCCTCGCATATCTATGTGAGCTGATATTTGATCGAATACATAGTATTTATTAGGGCAATATTTCCCGCTGGAATTCTTGCAATGGCCATCCTGAAATTTGAAATGGGATATTTTTTAGACATGGTCATAATTTGTATTTTATCGGTCAAATTAAAAAACGATTATTACTCAAGCAATATAATCAAATTGAGAGAGCCTGAGATAGAGCCAATTACATTCCTAGTGAAATTAGATGCAAGAATATATTAATAAACAACTTTATTTAATGACATAATATCCATTATTAAAATTATAAGTATATATTTGTTATTTTAACGATAGATATCCATTATTTCCTCGAAGTCACACCTGATTCTATTAAGTTTATGATAAAAAGAAATCATAACTAATACTGTACTTTTATCACCTAAAGGAAAGAAACGTAATAAAAACTTTTTTAGTAAAAAGAGGCAACAGTGTTTCGAGTAGGAATTTAAGTACACATAGTCATTTCAAAAACTCTTATTTGATTTTAGTTTGTTTTCGTGCTTGTTTTTTCAGTTTTGTTAATCAAAACGAGATTTGGAGCCTTTTAATTCTGCAGCGCATAACACTGTTTTTTTTCTGCTCCTAAAAGAGGGAAGGAACGCGGCCCATCCTCGCGGCTCTTGATTACGACGCCTCGGAGCTCTAGCCAGGGGTTATCCTCCATCCTCCTCTCCTTTCTACCCCACCCCCTCCCTCCGCATCTCGACCTTTTCAATGAATTTTTATGTCTCCCATTCCCCGCTCTAAAACTTCGGCTTGCAATAAAAGCCGCTTCTTTGTTTATTGCTCTCGTCCATTTTCATCCAATCCCCCGGCATTTTATTTACAAGAAGGAATCCCCGAGTCGATTGATAGTGTCGGAAAATCCTGCGTCCCTAAAAAGAAGTTTTCCATTACACCAAACAGTTTAGATTTCCACTCGGAGAGGTGCAACTTTGATTTGAGCAAGTAAAAACCTCTGTTCACGGAAGGCAATTGATTAGAATGGATCCGGTGTGGGGGGTGGGGGGGAGCGAGGGAAGGAAATGAAAATTCATCTTAAAGGACGTAAATCAACGATAACAATCTGTCTGAATGTATGTAGCAAAATTTCTCATTGAAGCTTGGTTCCAGGGATAAGCGGATATTTAATAGTCGTCAGTTATCGGATGTTTATCCTTTCAACACGGCTCTTCAAGAAAATTGAGAATCGTTCCTGGAAAAATTCATGACATAAGTGGAGCTGTTGTTCGGTGGAAGTGGTCTTTAGGAGATATAGATTTGTTTCATGTCTAAGTGAGCGGGTGTAATCGATTAATAACAAAAGTAGTCTCGAGATTGTGAATGCCAATTTCATATGAATAATTCCGCTTTGTGCTGCGGAGGAAAAAGATGAAGCTGACGTCCGGGTTGAACCCTCATTAAATTACCTACAAACAGTCCCCCTGTTATTATCTGGGATTGGCGGAACAGACTATTAACCGGAAACCTTGATGTGAATGTTCTTTGTTTGATATCAAGATACCTTTACTTTTTCCCTCATGCACATCCAAACACTTCCTTTCACACACAAACAATAACGAATGGCCAACTTTGACTTATCTATCAACGCAAATATACGAGAAAGAAATATTTCCAACTATAGAGTTGAATTTGACATTCTATTTAATGTCTTAGACTTTTTATCACTTTTAATATGCATTAAAATTTTATGACTTACGATTCACGATTTCCTTATGTCAGCTGTCGTTTTGTGAGAATTGAACTTGCGTCCGCCAATTTGAGGATGTCGACTAGCAGCAGTATTTCTGTCATAAATAAATCATTATATTAGGTATTAAATATAGTATTTGGGTTGGACGTGGACGAGATTAAAATTACCATGTACAACTTATTGCGTGTCTTCCGGGTATTGAAAATACTTCCAGGGAGGAAAATTCGAGAAATGAATCCTCATTTTGATTCATTTGCTAAAAGCCTCATCGAAAAGAGGGATCAAATGGATCGTGTTCGTAATCTAAGAAAGACGAAGATTAAATGTTAATATTTTATAGGAATTTGATAATTATAACTATGGTATTTATGCATCATTTTCTTCGAATTTTTTTGTCTATTTGATTTAGCTAAGGTGAATATTGAATAATGAATCAAGCAATATATTCGACTGTTTCTGGGTCAACTTTGTGCAAGTTCATTTTCATTAAATATAGAACACAGTGTACTTTTCCACTGTTTTTATTTTGGTACTCAAATAAAGAATAGTGAAAAAATTCATTGTGTTCTTCATTTAATGAATGAATCAAGTAATTTTTTTCTAGAGAAAAGTTAGGCGTGGATGGTTACATGAAGTCCTGAAAAAGTTTCCGTGGCACAGATTTAAATGCTGGTACCCTCTTCAATTCCTGATTTAAACTTTGAGTTTTGGATGTAAAATATAAACACATTTCCTCTACTCGTACTTGGCTTGGTAGACGTCTTGGTCGTCAAGTGATAGTTTATAAAATTTTCACATGCATCTTCCTCCACATCGATACATATGGATGTTCAGAAAATGGTTATGGGCACGCCGGCAAGTTGATTAGAGATTTTATAGCTATTACCACGATTTCTTCGGTTGTCATCCATCCTCACTCTTTTGGAGCGTTCCTTCCTCCGTTACCCATATTAACGACTTAAAATAAAATCGAAACTGTGATGCACGGTGTCCTGCGTGGTGGTGGATGTAAATGCATCGTCGTCGGCGCATAAACAGTTCCCCCCAAACGTTAACAGATTAAACGGTCTTAGGGTGTCCGTCGAGCGAATAAATTTCTTCCACCCCACGCACATTTATTCGCGAGCGAAATGCAAGCGGAGGCGGTAGGTTGTTCGCCCTGACGCGCCGTGCCCGTCAACGTATAAATCGCCGATGCAGTCCGACGCTCTCGCGATATACGAGAGAGTAGGGGGAGAAGTGGGGGGAGGGAGACTGATCCAACCACCCGAACCGCACGTTACTTATAAAACAACCGCGCTTATATTGATTCCAGCGCGATAATACGCCACGGAAAGCCACCAACCTTCCATTTGCTTAAGCTGATAAGTTCAATTAGTCCCGAGCCGACGCATAATACGGTGAATGTGCTGCGAGGGTAGTTTGAAATCATTTTTCAGTCAGAGTGGATCAAGAGGTTTTTTTTTCGAAATAGGTCGACTTTGGAGCAACCATCATTTAATGTGCATTTCATTGTAGCCCGAAAAATTAAATCATAAATCTGTGATTGCAACGGTCCCGAATACGAGTACCCTGTCAATCCGTCCACATCGTGAAGAGATTCCTTATATAATCTCATTCTATTGCCTGGGTGTTTTGAAAAAAATGCTGATAGATTTATGGTTTACGGAATGTAGAAGGATGCTCCGAACCAGAAATTAAAATCATAATCAGCGTAAATCAGTGGACTCAGTATCACACTTCAACTTCATTGTTTAGAAATCTTTTTCCTAACTAGTGCAAGCACGTACATACACAACAAAAAGGTATTCCATTGAAACAAGGATGGTGGAGTGTTTTTGCGATGATACATGTGAATTAAAAGTTTTGAAAATGTGGTATCTTTAAAATAGAATAAATACTGAAGTGAAATGTGACGCTATATGATTTCAGAAACAAGGTATCTCTACATTAAAAGTCGAATCGGTTTATTCAACCCTATATAATCAGCAATATAGAACAGCGGAGATATCCTATATAATCAGCAGTGGGTTTTGGATATTATAACACTAATTAACTTGAAAAGAATTTTCAAGGCTCGATTGAACTACTTTCTACTACTGCTGCGTACTGTGTGTGAAGCATATTTGTGAACATCTTAAATTTTTGTCTACCATTCGGAAAATTATGCTCCTACCCCCGGGAACTCCAAACCCATATTTTTTGGCTGTCGTATTCAATACTGAAGATTTACACCATATTATGCATTAATAAAATGAAACAACACACTTTATCGTTTATATATGCTACAGAAAATGTTACATAGGTTTTAGTTTGTACACGTACGGTTTCGTTGGATTTATTACCATATTATTTTAATGGTGGACGTAATTGTTTTCATTTATCAATTTACCCATTACCTCCTTTTAACTAGTATTATGGTACCTATGCTATTTGGATTTTAAATTATCCTTTTGGATTCATAATCAAACTCGAAATATTTTGAAAAAAGTACTTTGCAGGTGAGTTCAGTCTTGCATGCAAATTCATGCATATTGAGCAGGTACATTCATCCATTGGAGTTCTCCATGTATTTATTATCATGGGATTGGATAATCTCCATACACGTTTTATATTTAAATGGAGATTTTCCAACTCCATGATTTACGTTTACTTTAACCCCATTACTGGCCAAAATATTCCGGTTTTTTTCATCAAATTGTTTGCACAGACATCAGAATGGCAATGCATACTTCAATCATTTGGCAGCTTCCCTTTCAGTTATTCTTAATCGTAGAATTAACCACTTCCTGAGAATTTTGTGGAAGGGCAGAGAACCGTAGAGGGTGGTGGTGCACTTTAACGGATATTATCCAAAACTTTGGAGGAGTTATGTGCTGAATAGATCTTGACCGCCTTTTTTGGATGATCATTTCTCCACCGTCGACATGCTCATGTGCATATGTGTACGTCAGCAACTTCTGCCAAGCAGACGGCAAAAATTCTAGGACTTCGATTATTCCGAATCCCTTCACCATTGTGCCGACTGATGAGAGAGATGGAGGTTGAGGAAAAGAGGGTTGCAGAAATATGAGACGCAGACGCCAAAATTCCAAATAAACTGAGTTGAACGGTTGACCATTCGAGGACAAAAACAGACAGATACGGGAGAGAGAGAGAGAGAGGGATGGAGAGACGCTCATGTCCTCGCTGCCACCCTTTGCGATGGGATTATATTCCTCCCTCCGTGCCCGCAATCCCAAATCCCAGAAAAACGAGCGGATGGGTATTTTGTCCGACTTCCAAGCCCTCCTCCTCCTTCCCTCACCCGACCCCCTCCATCCAACCAGACCCGTGCGACGGTGGCGGCGCCAACGCGCGGAAACATGCGCTTATTCCAACGAGCCAAAAACCCCATTGCCTCATCCATCCCCCTCCACTCCCACACTCTTTTTCCCATCTCTCACTCTCTCTCTCACTCTTCTCTACATTCCAATATCCCTTAATGTCCCGGAAAAAAAGTCATTCGCTTAGTCTAGATATGTCTCCGAGCCAAAACATACGGCCGCCAACGAAATGAATTCCCGACACCCGCTGTGGAATTCTTAAAAAAAAATCTAGCGATCAGGATGACTGAGTAGGCAATATCATCGTGGAGTCAAGAAGCGCATTGCCAACCGAGAGAAAAGGAGCGGCGGCGAAGATCGTGTTCTTCAGGTTCTTCGATGGATTCGGTCATTTACGCTCGATGACGCACTCCTGTGTAGTCATTTAGCATGCACTTCGGGCCTCAAGTTCAGAGTGGGATACAATCCGCGAACTCCGGTTTAGTTGGAGAGAGCGTTGTCCTTTGTAGTCATAGAGACCCAGCCGATTGCGGAAATTTTCTGTTGCCTTAAAGAAATTGAGTTGGAATGGAAGAGTAGTAACTAAAGGAACGAATAAAACCACTCCCTTCACCAATCTCTAAAAGGCTGCATTAGAATAAGCTGGAACATCAGTACAGAGAAAATATTTTCAAACTTGTATTGCATTTTATATTGAGTTCGGTTCGGTGTATAAAGAAGCTTGGTTTGTTTCGGTGTGTAAAAGTAATGTTCATCAGTCATGCTGTCGAAAAACCTGAAACCGATGTTGAAAGAAAATTTTGAGTTCAAGCATTTGGAGTTTGGGGAATTCATGCATTCAACCGTTTGAAGACAAGCAATTTGATCCGGTTGTTCAAATATTTGCATATCAGGGTTTTTAAGCTGATTAACCGTTTGAAAAGAGGGAAAATTGAGTAGTTATTGAAAAAAGAGCTTTTGGTTTGAGAATGAAGAGGAATATTTTAGGTGAGAATACGTTCACATTGGGAAAAATCAACCTTGTATCCGTTTTCACTGGAAACTTTTTCTTTCGCAACCTAGTTTCAACAAAACTCGTGCATATTCTGAAGATGAATATTTAACACCAAAACCCGGTTGCGTAGTATAAAAATATTAGTGGCATGGTTGTATGTATCATTAATTCTACCCTTTAACCGCAGTTATTGATTAAACACTTTGTAATTATCCACGCTTTATTAAAACAAAAAATTTTGACCAGTTTCGATGCTGTCATATCAATATCAAAAATGTACTGTTTAACATTCAGTGGCTTATAACGTATGCTGGACGTTTAAAATGCTAAATTGTTGAATGCGAATGTTTCGTCAAACCAATCACCACTCTTTTAGGTCTCTGTTCCCCCTTCCTCCCCCCACCTCATCCTACTTACCCTACCACCACCAATGAATTCCAGAGTTGACCTTGGTTCTAACCCTATGCCTTATCCCTGTATCTTAAACCCGTCTCCTAATACCACTCCTCTCCGCACCTGCCGCCTCCTCTCATCTCACGGGCATGCACGTACGTTAGACGCCATTGAATGTAAAACGATGTACTTTTGTTAATGACGTGAGAACATGGAAACCGGTCGAGTGTTTTAATAAAGTGTGAATAATTACAAAGTGCTTTAGCAATAATGAATATATTCCACGAAGTAGCAGCGTCTAAAATTAACGTGTATCCTACCAGTAATTGCAATTTACACCAAGTGACGGCCAGGTCTGTCTTAATCTTAGGAAGTGGAGTCGTTCATTTTTAAGGCTATCGATAAATATTAACCATTTTTTATAAAGTTAAAAGTCGTGTTGGATGACGGGAACATAATGAACTAATAACAATATTGCAAGCTGAGGGAATGCGTTGGTTGATTCCAGAGAGATGGTCAGTGAGTAAATGTAAATTATATGAAGCTGGATATGGTCATTTCTTGAAACAGGAAATATATAGGGAATAAGCATGAAACACTTCTGTAGTGACAAGGTATCACTTTCTGCCACTTCCACTCTTTCCATCCATTTCCAAGCTTCGCCTTCTTTTGACAAACATAATCAAGAATGCATTTTGTCACCTGATGACGATACCTCACCGGCTGTAAACATCCAAAACCATGATCGTTGTTCAGTAAATAATGTTGTTGAATTGCCGAGTTTCTTCCCCTCCCCCTTTACCAATCATTAGGACTCGTTGGGCTAATGTTCAGTTTAACAAGGGAGTAATGAACTGCAGTATACCTTACGAAGTTCATAAGGTTCTTCTTTTCGTATTCGATAGGGAATGAACGCTTCCTTGTTAGGTGGTAACGAAGCTTATCGACCGAAGATCTTAGGTCGTGGTTTTTCAGTGCTGTAAGTATCGCATTTACCCATCACTCGTAATTGCATGTCCGTCCCTCTCGTTGAACGGACGCCTTTCGGAATTGTACAAGGAAGTGATTCCCGCATTTTCCCTTTTCGCGTGTTATTCCCAGTTCCTCAAATCGCTTAAACTATTCGTTCACTTCAACACTACGCTCACCGCCCTCGTTGCGTCTACATGACACGCGGTTTCTAATGACGGACATTAGGGCCGACATGAAACTCACGGCGCAGAATATTTCAGTCGTTTTCGGTCGAGTTATGGGTTTGCGCCTAGGTTCAATTCGCATCTGATGTCCGTCGTATAGTCCCATAAGGGCGTCCCGAGGCGCTAAATTCCACTTTTCCACGATCCACTTAAACTCTGGTGCGGAGAGAAGGCAACAGCAAAACAGTAACAAATTGCGGGTGATCCGTTGGTGCATGCGGTTTTGACCCAAACAAGAAGTTTCGTGTTCGGGAAATGCTAGTTTCATCTGCGAAAAAAGCATTTTACTCATGAAAGATTCGCCTCGAGTTTTATGCCAGCCGAGGCGCTCTGCCTATTACGCTGATAATTTTGCTTTCCAGATACGAGTCCATAGCGGTAAGGTAGAAATTGCCCTTTTATGTGCAATTTGAGGGAACAAGCACATCGAATTCCTTTCCTGAGAATTGGGTGCTCACCGGTTAGTCAGCGTATTCAGATTTCGACAGTCGACGTAATGTGGTTTCGCGGTCTCAGTATGCTGTGAAACATCGCCATCGAGAGGTATTACGCATTAGAAAGAATTTATACTGCAGTTTATGGTGATCAGGACATATATCCAATTATTAGATGTTAGAAAGCACGTTTTCGTAGAACAGGGGCCTATTTGAGTAGTCGCACTTTTCAGCCCAGGGGCCCGCAGGGAATTGCTGTTGCGTAATTCGCGAATTGGGTAGAAAAACAGGATAGCAATTAGTTAATTTTACATCATGAAGAATTTTCAGATTTAACTGAAGCTGTGTATCATATTTCTCCATACATTAGGCTCATATCATTCGTGTGACGTGCTAAAACATCTCGAAAAAGAATAGATATTTATTGATTCGAATCCTCAGAGTTACTCGGACGATTTTTCCAAATTTTTACCGTAATTTTATGGGCAGGAGACATAATAAAAGAACTGACAGATGGTGAATAAATTTGAAAATTACAGAAAATATTATTTAGAAAACCTACGCGTAAAATAATTTATTTGATGACTTAATATTCTCAACGTTTAAAAACTTTCTTTTTACACTTTTAGAAAAAATATATTACAATTCTAAACTTAAATTATGAAAAAAAATCACTTTAACGTCGATACTATGATATTTTTAATCTTCAGTCTTAGTAATTTAGTTTATTATTACTTTTAGTCGTGTTTAAAACTATTGGGTATTTTATGTTTGAAAATTCTTCTAGCAGTACAAATAGCCAGGCACGTACGTACAATATGTTATAGATGCTGAGAGTAACTAAAAAGTGAAAAATTTGTGATGACTAAAAAGATGAAGACTTTCTATGATATGAAAGAAATGATAGCCAGCAGTGCAATTTTCCTATATTTTGAGCTATATATAATTTTAGAATGATGTAACATCCACATGTACATTGAATTCAGAACTGTGGTCGATAAATTCCCAAATCAGGTCCTTCGACTCTTTATTTTGCGAGCCACCACCATTTTCCAAGGGATACATCTCCGTTAAAGTGAGAGATAAAATGAAGAATAATTTTTAAGATCTATTGATTACGCGTCATAAAATTACCATTATTTGATAAAGCTTTTTCAGCAATAATCCGGACGATAAATAAGCTTTCGTGGATAATATTTTTTATAATTTTATTCTTTTTGCTCATAAAAAATATCTTGTAATTTCTTTGTGCTATTTTTTCGTGAGATGCTGCGCACTTCTTTCTTCTTTTCCAAAGGAGAGATCTTCAAGCTATCGTCACAAATAAAGCCCCGTTTGATTAATTCCATACTTTTCGGCCACGCATTAGAATAATTGCACTGTATGTACCGCGTTGAACCAGAATATCTGTTGCCAATACGATGTAATTTCAAATTTTGAAAACAAATAAATTCAATTAAAATTACCTTATCTAATAGTTGCGAGTGTAAGTGGCATTCAGCAAGAAGAGTATTAAAATTAGTAGATCCAATAGTCATAATCATTGCCTTTTTTTATCTCGTCTCTTTACCTTTTAGGGATTTCGTGAATCGCCAACTGTCTTTGAAATGACATTGAAATTGATCCAATCGGTAATCCAACTCCTAAACCTAGACTCTGTCAGTCAACAGAGCAGCTACCGGAAGTTTATTCTCGAACGGGAAAGCCCCAATGAAAGGCGCAGTGTATCGTTTAGTGAAGGACGCCTCTTCGATATTGCTGATCACAACGACTCTGATGCCATTAAAAAAGATATTTTGGGACCACAGATTAGTAGCGGTTCTGTTATTAGTCAAAACTAATGTAGACTCAAAATATTGAGACATAATTTTCAATGGTAGTATTTGAGTAGCAGCTTTTATCTTAAGATGAATAATTATCGAGAGCAACTGTGTTTTTCTTCTGGATTTTCAGAATACAATAATACTCGTAAATAAGTATACGATGTATTCGTAATATAATCGTATAATAAATAAATTGATGCATAAAAACTAATTTAATTTAATAATACGACCCAGATAGATAATTTTATCATTCTCTAATAGTTTTATTTCGCAAAATATTCGCCCACACCCCATCCCCACGTATTTTTATCCCTCCCATTTGGAGTGATTAAAACTTCTCTTATGAATTGGTGACTAAATTTATCGTTAAAATGACCTTAAATGTTTTGTATTTTCGATTTAACGAACTTAGTGGTATTGAATATGTACGAGTATAAATACTAGATGGGGAATTTTGTGATGGATAACTTTCAAGCCATCATTCTGGAAAATAAGCTTGTTTGAAGAAAAAGAGGTCGTAATATTGCTCGGTTCCAAAAATTATATGAACAACTTTCACTTTGCCCTGAATCACTAAACATATTATATCTCCAAACTAAATGCTTTACCTATATTTGAATCAAAATCAAGAACTTGCGTTGAGACAGAGAAAACCCGTATCACTCCGAAGGAATTTCACGGATTTTTATCAAAAATTTCGTTAACTGCGTGATAAATGTTTGAATTCATCCCTGGTATAAACTTCGGACGTCCGCGCAAACGCAAATGAAAATTAAAGGCGCAAAGTTGTGCGACTGTTTTAACTTTAACTTAGGATAGAATAGTTTTATTTTTATTTTGCACCGAAGGTGCCAAAGAAAATTACAAGTGGCTGCCTCCTTCCGGATATTTTAAGACTTGAGAGAGTAGATAATTTTTGCATTTAATGGAATACGCGAGGAGGAGAAAAAGTTTCTCGTTTACCAACACCGCGCGAGAGGCGAAACTTATCCCAAACTCCAACAATTAATTGCGGCCGGCGTTGGCAGGGCGCTCACTCGATTAAATGAGATAAGCCAAGGGGTGACAATGAAGTCTCTGGCATTTTAAATGAAACCCTCTGCAGTCCCTCGACTATTCCGCTTCAAGGAAGAGATGGAGGGAGAGAGAGAGAGAGAATAGCACCCTCTCATACTATATCCTCCCTCTCAAATTTACGGAAACCGTCACACGGATGTAACGCAAGAACGCTCTCAACTGCTTTTGTTTTCTCTCGCCAATTTTTTTTATCTATCTGTCTCCATTCCTTCTTTTGTCCTGCGGTGCGAGCGCAGAAATGGCGACATCCTATATCTCGCGGGGACATAGGCGCCAGGGGCCCCGGGTGTCGCCGCGGGTGAGACTGCTGGTGGGAGAAGGGAGGGGGGTCGTCGCATTTGCGGACGCACGCACAACGCACAGACGGACAGACGCGCGACACGTTCGTCCGCACGGAAATAAAGACGCGTGCTCGTGTGCGCTCTGTGCGTGCGTTTGTGCGGTTGCGCGATCGAGGAGGAGGGGTTGGCATGGAGCGTTCTTCATCCAAAACTCCATCTCCATTCCCTTCACCTCTACTCCTTCTCCCTCTCTCTCCCTTCCATCTATACATCTTCTTCCATCCCTCCTCTCCCTCTCTCTTTCCCACTCCCTCCTTCCGTGGGGATTATCCGAGTGAAAATAACTCCACTTTTAAATTAGAGGCACGCGCCATTATAACTCTTTCTCCTCTATTTTCATCCGTCTGGAAATTTCCCTCCGCATCCGAGAATCTCTTCCTCCCCGCTCCCGCATTCAAAAGTATCCCCGTTTTTTCCCCACCCGAAAACATTTCCTCATTTTCTCTCTCCCTCCCTCCAACCCCTTCCCACCCCTTTCATTCTCTCTCTCTCTCTCTCTTCCCAATTCCATATCCACCGTCTCATCTTACAATCCTTCCAAAACCCCAACTCATCCACCCCCTCCACCATCCACCCTTCTCGCCCCTCCCCTCAGACACACGAAAATACCGCGCACATTCCCGTGCAGGCTAGGGGTACCCAGAGAGGGTGGGAGGGGAGGGACTCTCGAAATGGGTAGGAGATAGGGATGGAGAGAATGAAGGAAAAAAGCGACGGACAGCTCCGCGTCCAAACAGTCAAAAGGAAGGAAGAACAAAATCCGTAGTGGGAGAAAATGGGAGTAAGGAAGGGGGGAAGGGGGGGAAGTTGGTTTCGACGGTCGCCTCGCCGCTGTGCACCTCACGGGTTGTGGGAAGAGAAGAGACAGGAAGAGATGAGGAGGAAGGGGAGAGGAAGCAGTGGAGATTGAGAGCAAGATGAAAGAAACGGTAGAAGAAGAGGGGTTGAGTGAGGGAGATGGTGGAAGGGGGTGGTTGGTGGAAGAGGAAGAAGTTAAATGGGGAGAGGGTGAGGGCTAGAGACCCGGAGGGCGCGGAGGAGGGATTCCGAATCCCAAAGGCCAATGTTTGTTTTGCGGAAAAAGGGTAACTCTCCGCATTTATACACTACGTGTAAGAACACCCACTCACACAGACGCCCGCGAGACCATCTGACTGTTCCCACTCCCGAAATCTTCCCACCGCCACCCCCGGTGCCTCCCGGCAAACGCCCCGTGCCCCCGCGGCATATCTTCATCTGCTTTCGTCCCCTTTTGTAAGCCGAGCGTAAGAGTTGGGAGATCACATCGTTGTGGCGGAGGGGGCAGTGAGACGGGGGGGAAGAAGATGTGAAGAGTTGCGGAGAGAGCGAGCAAGAGAGGACGATGTAGAGAGAGAGATATATAAAGAGAGAGACGTCCCCCGGTGACTCTCCTGATTCAAGGATTGGCACGTGAAGGAGGGCAAAAGGGTTTTATTTAGGGAGCGGAGAGTTGGGGAAGAGGTTTCTTTTGAAAGAGGGTTTTTTTGCAAATTATGATTCCCTTTGGACTACTGCACCGCCGCCCGACGCGCGCGTGGAGAAATCATCTCTCGCTGAGTGGCCCAATTTCCAGCTGCCAACATTTTTCTTATGCTAGTTAATAGGTAGCATCCACTTGGCAGTTGGAAATTCTCTGTGAAATATATACGGGCGCTCTATTCACAGGAAATTGGTCCCTTCCGGAAATTATTTTCTAATTTCATCAGGCAAAAAAATGATGCCAACAGAGCCCATAATTTTGAACGGTACCTAATGAGGTCCTTCGTGTACCCTTCAGGATACGTAAATAATTCGCCTTACATCCGAGTGAAAATACTCGAAGTGGTCCCCCACTTGTGGTCCAGAGGTCGAGTCCCAGTCTTGACGCTAACTCGAGTTTCACTTGATTGAGATACACGTAATAACTCTGTGAGGGTGAAATGAAATTCGCTTCCGACCATGCATTCCCCGGGGCTACATAGTACACTCTGTTTTACATTTATTCCTCTCTTCGATTGAAGCGATATGTTTTATTTTGTGCAGTTTTTTTGCAGGAGAGGAGCTTTATTTGACGAGTTCCTAGCTTTGTTTGCTTTGCGAAGTTTGTATTTTCCCCAAAATATTCTCCCGTTCACTTGCGAAAGAGGAGACTGAGGTCATTTATTTTATTTTTCAATCGATATTTTCGATGAAGCGCCTGTGGCACAGAATGACAGTATTTCGCTATTCAATCGTGCTATTTTTCCTGGTCAGTTACTGTTTGATGTACGTATATGAGACATTATTGAAGGAAAAGTGACAGGTACGGGGAAGGTCAAGGAGCATATGCGGAAGCCAGGGGAAGATAGATGGTCGACAGAAGAGGAGCTGTTAGGGCATAAAGATGTTACAATTTGGGAGAGGAGAGTGGGATATTGTTGTCGGCCTATTTTTTAATTTAAATTCTGATGGATCAATCAATACGTACATTGGAGGTGATCTTTAAATTCAATTCCAAATATGTTCTCATATAACTCAGTGTTAATAGTAGTAGTTTTAGGTGAGACGACCGACAGCTGAGGTCATTTGTGCCATTAGGGATGGATGGGAAAGGAAGGGTGAAGAGAAACTTGGCGTCGACAGCCTACTCTTATCGAAAGGCGCCAAGGGGTCCTCAGTTCAACGTCCCATCCGACGGACGTCGTACTCACTCAAAGTGCTCCTCACAAAGCAGCTCAGGTAGGAATCGGGATACCACTGAAAAATATCTGTCGTCTCAAGGATTCGAACCCGGATCCTCACGGTGTGAACCTGTACTTCAGCCACCGCACCATCCCTATCCCCTCAGTGTTAGTTATTGTGCTGTATTAGTTTGGATATGCTATACGTTCAGGCGTTCATACAGAGCCACGACACTCTTTCTCACGTTTCATAGATGCACGGATTTTCAAAGTACTATCAGGCTACGGTAATATTCTGAAATTCTGATGACATTCGAGAGCTCGAGAGGGAATTTCGGCCTCTAAGTTGAGCCGGGAAAAGTTATGAATGAGTTCAGCATCGATAAAAACGTATGATCCGTTATATATAGGTAGATATTATTATTTATAGTATTTCTATAGATACTCTCCATTGCGCACCCAGTATCGAATATGCTCTATAGAGGTTAAAATATGCAGGCACACGACTAAAAATCTCATGAAGGACACATCTCTTGCCACTCTAAGGTACGTGTAAACATTAAAATATGCTCAGATATTTTTTTTAAGATTATCTGTCCCCGTGAACATAGAATATTTCTCATAACTATTAAAGAAACTTCATTGGATATATTTTAAGTATTCTTCTAAGTTGCACTCATTTCATATATTACAAATAATTTTAATGGCGTGATAGGTTTTCGGTAATTGCATTTTCATGCTAAATATCAACCAATTGCTACATATTTTCATAAATTTTGTTTTATTTTATGTTAAATCACTTCCAATCGATTATTGATTTCATATAAGTGGGAACCAGGAAAGTTGAATAAAAATAATTCAGCTTCGGTTTTCATATTACATTTAGACAAAATTCTCTTGGTTCTTTTATAATCGCATTTTAATGAAGCACATTCGATATTTAATCAAAATATGTGAATGAAAATTAATACGAGAAAAGAAATAAATTTTTAAGCATTAGACATTAAAAAATTATAGGTGTCTTCAATCTTATAACAGTACAAGAAAGGACGTAAGGCCTCATTGGTGTTTTGAGACCAGGCATTTGCCTGACAAATTGAAATGATTCCCTACGGCTATTCACAAAAAATGAGCACGATTTTTTTACCACCATATCTTTCCTCATTCTCCGCATTTTTGTAGCCCTTCTTAAAGTAGTATCCATTTGATGCTGGGCACATGTAGCATGTTTTTATAGAGTTTTCGAAAACATGCAGGTTGTCACTTTTTGATAGGCCCTTCAAAATCGCCTCAATAGTCTTCAAAGCTGCCTCCGTTGATGAAATAAACTTGCGATAATATTTCTTCGCAGTGGCAAACAGGGTTAAGTCTGGACTTCAGGGATGATGATAAATACGCTTCATATTGATTTTCGCGAGATGTTCAGCAATAAAATTTGTAAAGTGCGCTTGTACTTTATCGTGATGCATTATCCATTGAGCTGCTTTTAAGTGTAGCCTTTTCTGATATGACATGCTGATGCGCTATTTCTTGAATATCGAAAAATGATAGGACTATTATTTCTTTTTGGCTTTTTTCTCTTATTGATATTGGAGATTTTCACAAAGAGAAGAGCTTTGCTGATTGCTCACTAGATCAAAATGATATAGCCAAGTTTCAAATAAAGTAGTTGTCTTTAAAAGAAACTCCTCATCTTCCTGTGACATTGACCAATTTCGAACAAACCTGCGCGCAAACACTCTGGTACATTCTAGGAACCCGCTACACACAAACACATTTCATTTGCAATTTTTCTGTTACCAACGTGTGACTGACACCCAATAAAATGTTCATTATTTATGATAGTGCTATTGATGGAATTCGATCATCATTCCTAAAAATGGCAGCAGTGATTTCATAGATTCAACAGATCCAGGCAAGATATAGTGGAAGTTCGTCATTAAAGGAAAACAAATTTGAACTTTTCCACAGATTTCTGCGATGCTAATATTTACTTGCGCAATATAAGTGAAGAGCTTCGTCCACCTCACATATAAATTGATTTTCTACCCTCCTTAAATGTTTTGAGCCATCTTCAAACTACTCTATAAAGCAGTGATAGTTGTAGTTTATTTTATGGGAGGCGATCCGCAGCTAAGGTCATTTGCGCCATTTGGGATGGTTGGGAAAGGAAGGTTGGAGAGTAACCCGGCCTCGGAATTAGCCTACCCTTGTCGAAAGGCGCCAGGCGGCCCGAAGTTTAAAGTCATGTTTAACGTTATCCGACTGACGTCGTACTCACTCAAAGTACTCTGCACAAAGCATCTCAGGTAGGGATCGGGATACCACTGAAGAATATTTGTTGTCTCCAGGATTTAAACCGGGGCCCTCTCGGTGGGAAGCCTGTACGTTAGCCGCCGCACCATCTCATCTCGATCCCCACCCTATAGAACAGACTCTCATCGCAAGCCTCATAAGCATCACATCGGCCTCGGATAACGTCTTCTTCAGGCGAAAGTAAAATCTCGATGCAGCGTATTTCTGGTTGCTTGTTGCCATAGGCGAACTGAACATGATTCAAATTGCAACGGCTACCGTTGACACAAAAATAGAGTCAAATCATTGAGCCATGTATCATATATCCATTACACATTGAGGTGACACAACAATAATTTTACATAGAG
This sequence comes from Hetaerina titia, assembly GCA_037158775.1. Lineage (NCBI taxonomy): Eukaryota > Metazoa > Arthropoda > Insecta > Odonata > Calopterygidae > Hetaerina > Hetaerina titia. Next base: position 130,044,218 of record CM073768.1, read on the forward strand.
TCACATTTATGTGCAATAAAGTAGGTGAATAAAAATGTTATCATCACCCTATATTGAGCTGTCTTCTTATGCTAAACTGGTGAAAATCACGAGAATGAGAAAATTTGAGTACAAGAAAAAGGTTTGAATTTGTTGTCTATTGTAAATGTTTATTTTTTTACTTCCCTAGTTTAATATTTTCTTGAAAACAAAATTCATTATTTGTTATTTGTAAATACTGCCATCATTTAGACAATAATTAAAAAGATATATTTCTGGAAACGTTTCAAAACTACCGATAAAAGTGACCCTCGACTCAGGTTTCAATGCATTAGCGTAGGAATCTGGTTGCTAATGCGATAGTTTTGATACCTTTTAAAAAAATTACAATACAAAAATACAGTCGAACTTTTAAAAATACTATCAGTGACTAATTTTTTGGCCATGATTTGATAAGAGATCATTTTACTCTGCCACCCAGAGTCAAATTTTACATTTTTTAATTCATTTACATTGCATAATTTTTAATAGCATATCAGTCATTTGGAACAATGATTTTTACCTTGCTCGATGGAAGGTGTCCTCGTCATTAATCATCTCGTTGTGAAGCCTCGGAGGTGTCATCAGTGCAGCATCATCCAATCCCCAAATCAACAACAGACGAGGTACAAGCCCGCTCGAAACGGTCAAACAGGATGTGCCGGAAATTTCGTCGGGCTATGTCGAGATCGGCGCCATCTTTCGGATCGTCAATTTTTCCTCCGCTGTCACCGATCGGATTCCGCTACTCTTCCCTCCCACCCCTCTCATTCACCTCCCCTCATCCACTCTCTCTCTCATCTTCTTCCCCTCCTTTATCCCCCATCCCCCTCCTCAAATCCCCAGCCACCGCTGTTTACGGGCGCCGCCGAGGGTGACCAAGTGTATCTAACCACTCCCTTCGAACACGGGATGTGGTCGGCGCGCCGGTGGCGGACGGAGTCTCTTTTTCCCCCGTTCTCCTTTCCATCACCCACCTCATTTCATCCCAACCCACTCCCCGCGCCCATCTCTCTCTCGCTTTCCACAACCCCTCTCTCCCGCCCCCTCGAGCCACCCCGGCGGCCCCACCCGCCCTGGCCGGGCTCCCTTCCTCCCTCCGCCGGGCAACAATCGAACCGTTTCCAAGATCCCTACTTACCTGCTTACTACCTGCGGGGCAATTTTTATGCTCATCTCTCTCTGCCATGGAAATGATTTCGCCATTTTCTCCGATGGAACTGACTCCGGTTCCACTTCCCCACCCCTCGGTCACCCCGGGCGGTCTCCAGTCTCCTCCACTCATTATTATTTCTTTCATTTTTTGACGAACGATGTACGTACGTGAAGGTCGAGACTGGACCTCCAATAAATGGACTACAGGTATCGCTTAGGATGGGACGATAAAGTGGGACGTTTAAATAAAGTTCAGTTTTTTTTTATTTCGACCGATCGTTTTGGTTGTGTGTGTATGCTTCACGAGACACAAAAAGAAAGTGACGGCTTATCCTCCGTCTCTTTTTTTCGAATCAGACAAATCGCTCTCGGGCTTGAATTTTCATGAATGCGGGAATGGTTCCGGCGACGGTGGTGGGGCGGGACGAGGGCATTCGCGGGCATCAAGGTCGAGCAATCCCCGCCGCTTACCTTAACTATTCTCTTCCCTCCTCCCCGTCCCCGGTGTGAATGCGGACCACACGTAGGAAGTGGGATGCCACCGGCCATGCCCCCAAGATATTCCTCCTTGATTGAACAATCTACTCGCCCACTCACCCGTCAGATGTGAGCTTTAAAAGCTCTACACCTGTCCACAAAAATTCGGGACTGATTGATGACCGAAAGTGACGGAGAACTGGTCGGCTCGGATGAGCGAGAGATACGGTGGTTTAGTATCTGATACATTAAAGTTGACACTGTGGGAAAGATGAATTACTTTGACGGGAGAGAATGATGGAAAGTTTTGTATTTCGCTTTTATTTGTTGCATATATTTTGAAGGTAACTGCGTTACCAAATTATTGATTGTCCTGATCAACTTTATGTTCTATTTTTATTAATGGCATTCATCTTCTGACAGTACATGGCCACTTTATCAGTCGTTTTACACGTAGATTTATTAAGTTCTTAACCTTTGTTTATGCATACATTTTATCATTTTCAGGTGTCTGCCTTTTCTTAGGATCTTCTGAATTATTATTCTCCCCTTTACTTTATACCCACGTACTCTATTCATTTCAGGGCATCCATTATATTATGAATCAAATTATTTTCCAAACAACATCATATTGAACCTTGCTTTGAGCCTTGCATTAACTAATAGCGATTAGTTAATGAGTGATTTAAACGTGCTCTACCCTAGAATCATCGAAGATATAAGCATCAATTAGACTAATCTTTTACGAATTTGTGCTCCGGTTAAAAGCTCTAAGCTGACCGACTTGTGGCTACGACTAACTCACAATCCAAGTGACATGACAGCATTCTGGAAAACTACGGATACTGTACAAAACGTTTCATTAATTATTTCGGAAGCAACTATTTTTCAACTGTCGATGGACGTTGAAGTGCTGTGGACGGACTATGATTGTCATCCAAAGACCAGCGCAATTATTTTGCAAATCGACATATACATCCACGGCATCCCCATCTGCCCATCTCACAACGCCCTCAAGGACGAGAGACGTGGCGTTTGGGCATCGAATCAGGAGCGACTCAGCGACGCGAGAAAAGGATCCCTTCGAAGGGGATGTGAGAGGGGGCTAGTGAGATTGGGGTGAAGCGTGGCAGAAGGAAATGCGTCGTAATGAATGGACTGCCCGATTCCTCAGCGAGAGGTCCATTTCTACCCAAATCCCCTCCCGCACCCCAAGAGCTCCATCGTCTCTCGCCACCCCCCAACGGCCCCGGCGCCAGAGAGGACCCCTCCCTCCCCGTTTCCCTCGCAACCCCAAGTGCGTACATCTCCGAGAGCGGAATCACCCCTCTCGCCGTTCCTCCGCCCAGCGGTCCGGAGGATTGGTGTTCCCATTCTGTCCTTACCACCCACGCCTCCCCATCCCCCCTCTTCCCTTCGCGGGAGGCGCAAAAAGACCTCCCTCCCCGGGCAACCTCTCATTCTCTCTCTCTTCATCACCCCCCTCCCTCCCCGCACCCAAAATCGTCTCGACTGTCTTTCTCCGACCACTTAATATCACCATGGATACAGCTCCTCCGATTTCCTCCCCGAAGCACGGCTGCATCCCTTCCATTCCGCCCCAGCTCTCGTACCACTCCTCCCACCCTCTGCCGTATGGGGTGAGATGGGGAAGGTACCTAAGAACCCGAGCCACTCTGCCCGATGTACTATATCCCCTTCGCTCTCTCATCTCTCTTTCCCCATCCCACCCTTCGTTGTCCTCACTTTCTTCTTCCACCCACCCCGCCCACTCCTTTCTCTTCCATCCCTCCATTCTTCTTCCTCCTCTGATTCCCCACTCCCTCTTCCCCTCTGTTTCCCTCATCTAATTCAACGCCATTCCCTTCTCTCTTCCCTTCTCCCTTATCTCCCACGCTGGAATTACTCGAGGGCGTTTCTTGGAATACGAAGCCTGGATGAAGCGCTCCTTCAATCTTTTGATGTAGTGCGTCTGTGTGTATATATATATATATATTTACTTAAACATACATACACACATATATACGCATATAATGTTAGTGTACATAAAGGATTCCGCATCTTTTGCCTCTCAACGACGGTTCCATAATCGTTGAAAACAAATATACATTTCAACATTTTTGTAAATTTCAGCTCTCCTCTCCCGTTCCCTCGACGGCATGAATTGAACGACAAATACCGAGCACTTTCCGTGAATATTGATATCCTCCGGGCGTTCCTTTCATCCAGAATATATCTAGCGATTGGGAATGAATCAAAGAAAGCTGGATGAATTCTTGTCTTGTATCGGACACGTAGTGGGTATGACAGATTACAATTTGAAAAATGAACATATTCAACAACAAATTTGAGATAATTTCTTTGTACCAGTGGGAAATAACTTTAGCGAGCGTTCATATATATTTTTTACAACCAAAGATTAATTTCCATTATGATTTAATTATTGTCAAAGTTAATTTCTAGCAATTCCTGCATTTGACACCCTTCAAAGCAAGTCAACACATAAAAGGGATTCACATTAACATTTCAAAAAAAATTAAAGGAAGGAACGAATTACACTGTGATATTAATGATATTTTAGTTTATTCTTACTCATTTACGAGGGCAATATTCTTAAGGGCAGCATGAATACATTGTCACTAAGTTTTCTCATGGAAAGATGTTCGACACAGATTTGTGCTTACAGGCAGTGAGGGGTTAGGAAGCATTTTGGATTTAGTAACGCCTTGTGTAAATTAATATGGAAGATAATTTGCATTGATTAGTAAATAATTAGAAAAACACGGATATTTTGCTTTAAAATCCACAAATAATAAACAATATTAGAAATGAATGTGCGTACATAATTTTACATATCGTATGTCTAAATATAATATCGAGAATCGTATGGGACTCAGATATTATCTGGCTATCAATTCTTCTTTTGTGTCTCTCTTCCTTTTTGACCTTCCGTGCACATTTCCTTCGAAAAATAAATGTGGTACAATTTTGCTAATTTCTCACCAGGTGCTTAATTAATGCTTTCAATCTCTGTGGCAACTTTAGCTTCATTTATTTGCATAACAAGTAGCTACTCTTGAGATGTACATTTATTTTTTCTATTAGTCTATAAGTGATAATCATTATTTTCTTCAACCAAATTATTTTGACCGCTACACAAATAAATTACCTCTATTACCGCGATAATTTTGTAATAGTCTGTCAAGGGTATCAATTTCATTCGAAATCAATTCATTATATCCGTTTTTTTTAATTTATTCCGAAATATAAACCATTGATAATGGTTTTCAATGCTGATTCATGTGCATTAGTTTATGTATCACAATTGAGCAATTATTTTCTGTATTAACGCCGACACATTTATTGCTCCAGGGAATTTAAATCTGAACAGCATCATATCGACCGAAATGATCGCTGTTTAATTAAAGTCTGAGTCTCCATGCAATGTACTCAGAAATAATCCAACCCAATTTTAAAAAAAAGCTATATCCATAATCATAAAGGTAGCTCAGTTGCAATACCTCAGTCAGAGACTAATTCTAGATCCACCGACGTTTCTCATTCGTTATTACCTCTCATCGCGTATGAATATCGGTTTTCAAAAAACTCTTCTCCCCTAAATAAACACAGCTGTGGAGGAGATCTCTGGGTCCACGTCTGGAATATATTTTGGGTTTCAGTGCAGTAAATCTTTTGAGGACAGGAGCAGGATAAAAAGCTCTTCCTCTCGAAATAATGACACCACAACCACACAGGAGGGGGAGGGATGTACATATGTACATTTATTTATAGGCTAGAAAACGCATGCACACACACTTACACATGCATTATTATATGTGTATGATGTGGTGTGTGTATATATATATATATATATATATATATATATATATATAATATATATACTCACACACACGTGTGCAAGCACCCGCCATCACTGATCCGGCGGGTAGCGTCTGACAGGAAGTACAATGCTCGCAGTCCCACCGACTTCCGGTTCCTCCCCCAAAATAATGGCTACTCACGCCCTCTCCCCACCCTCGCCCCATTTCCTATTCGCATCCGTTTATTCTCTATTCTGTCCGTGGTCCTCACGAAATGTTTCCCCCCGACAATGCCCCGCTCACATCGCCGTCCGCTACCACACCGTCGCACTCTCCGTCCTCTCGACACCCCACCGTGTTTTCTTCTGCCCTCGGAATCCCCCCCCACACCTCCCCCTCTCCCTCTCTCTTCGCACCGGCCTCGCTTGCTTCCCTCGCCACTCCCCCCCCTTTCGCCACACCCCTGCTTCCAGGCGGCGGTTACCACGGAGACGAAATTATAGGGTGGAGACATCTGGAGGGAGATGGGGCGCTTCGCGGCCATCGTTTGTCGATGGGCATTAATTACAGGTTCCACTCTCAGATGCGAAAGAATTTTCGCGTTTCGACTGGCAGAAAACATTTTTTTTATCTCCTGCCATGGCATACGACGGCTTCCATTTTTCCTGCGCCAAAGACGTTTTAATTTCGGGGTACACTAATCAGCGATAAATCATATAAATATATATATATATATAAATTTATTTGTTGCTATCATAAGTAGATGTATCCGGTAGGGTGTGCCGTGTTTGTTTAGAGTTTGGAATAGACTGCTCGTAAATAACCCATAGGAGGACGATATGAGGAGAATTGAGATAATTATTAGTTGATTCTCGGATATCAATAAAGTATCTCAATGCACTGCTCTTCATCACCAAAAGCTGCTTTACTTTTTATGGTCCAGTGTGTGAAGATTTGTTGGCGATACAATGAGAGTTATATTATTCTTATTGATTTTGGTATTTACCTCTTAGTAGCAAGAGCCAGAGTGAGAAAAAACATCGTAAGTTCCTAGACACCACAAAATACTCATAGTTGATACTATTGACTTGGAAATCTAAAACGGTAGACTCACTGTGTTTTAGGTGAGAAAAGCTTTCATTAAATCAAAAAATATCAAGTAGCACCTTAACGTGAATCAAGTTCATATCCCACATCATTTCATCTTTGTACGGTAGCTAGCTAGCAAAGTAGCTCATCCCTGCTGTGTGTTGCAGAATTAGTATGCATATATCGTGACTTGACGGGATATGATATTTGCTAGTATGTCTAATTCCGTTAGTGACTCGTAATTCACAGTTATTCTAAACAAAGCAACCTACAGTTGGTTGTTTAAAAAAATACCAGAGAAATATGTGCATTATTCAATAGCATACAACAAGCGGAATTTAATATCTAAATAGCGTTCCTTACGAGTCCAATGATCCTATTAATACTTAAGTAATTTACTCATATGTTTTCCATCTCATCATCTGGCAAGCAAGTCATATAGGGGATGACCTAAGGTTTAATGCGAGCTAATGGACAAGACTTCTTCGAGTTATAATCGTGATGTTTAGGTGAATTTCGGAATCAGAGCTCTACTTTCTGAATAGGTTAAGTCATCAACTCTTCATAAAATTACTCACGAGCTTAGTGTCAATCAGGGACTTCCACCCAGCGCTGAATTTCCCAGTGGATATTCTGCTAATGTGAGAAGTTTCTAATGACCCTCAAGCCGTTTTAAAGTTCTCGATGGCTTAGAGATATAAAAGTATCATTTCATATAACACACCTAATGAGCTTTCTGTTTTATTGTATCTCTGACAAAATAACTAATATTTTATTCTAAAATCTTTCGAAAATAAACCCCTGTACAAGCAAAAAATAATATTTCTGGATTATAGTAGAGAATTTTATGTTGTTAGTGAAGATCATCATCTCCATCATTTTTTTGTTAAATTCATGTTTTTTTTCGCTTGGCATAGTCTTCCAGCTAAAACAAATTTCCTCACGATATGTACATGAAGAGTGGAGTTTAAACATTTCAGTTTAATTAATTATTTTTTACTAACTCTAATTTATACTTTCTCTTAATTGCTATCAGTCTGAGTGATTAGAGTCACGCGATACAGAGTTTATTTTCTCTAAATCACCTATATACTGTCGAGGGCAAGAATGGATTTTTCAAACGAAAACGCGAAAAGTTCGCTTGATAAACGTCATGACATCAATCTGCTGGTTCATTTTTTTTCTGACCACCTTATACCAACCGTACCGCAATGCGTCATCGCGAAACTAGTTAATATTCAAACATTGCTTCCCGGCAAATCTAGGTCTTCCTCGCCCCACCCCCCTCCTCCCATTTCTTCCTCTCCGCCAATCCACCCCTCCTCCTCCGTCCCCACAAACACATCCTCCGGCCGATTTGGACAGCGATGGCGTGCAAGTATGAAACTCCCCCCCACCCCTCTCTTCTCCTCTCCATCCCCCTCCCCTCTCCGTCCCTGCCTTTCGTCCCGTATAACAATCAATCACGATCCAATCCGTCGTCGCCCGCCCAAATCCACCCGACATGCACCCCGATAATCCGCCTCAATCCGCGGCGGGCTCATTCACCCGACATCCTCTTAGGCACGAGAGTTGTCTCTTTGTCAAACCTCGGCCCCGTTACCGCACCTCCCTCCAAACCCAACCGCACCACCGCTCCCCCACATCCCCATTTCGATTCGACGGAGGAAAAAACGAAACATGGCAAGCACACATACGGCGGGCACATGACGCGACCCGGAGATGTGTGTATCCACGTGACTAATTCTTTTCCCGTCCATCACCTTGGGGGATTCGGGGGTTTCGGGAAGGACGGATAATGAAGTGTGGCCCGGGGAAACAAGAGGGCAGTACGGCGAGGACGTCACACGGATCTCCCGGGTTCTCGCGTCGCATCGTCCATGCATTGTGTTTGGGTTTACGCGTACCACATTTTCAAATCGCTTTCGAGCGCTAACGGAGCACTCGAGGAGATAAAAGGCCCTGGGCGTGCACTGCGTTAGTGAAAGACGAGAGGGGTTGGGAATGAGGGTAAGTGCGAGGGAAGGGCCGAGGGGTGGGGCAGCGAGGGTGAATCGGGAGTGAGTGGGGGAGGAGAGGACGGTAAGTCTTACGGAGACAGACGACCGACCGCGAGAAATAAGTACGGCCTCGCCCTCTGACACGCTCAACCACCGTGTATGAGAAGACGGGGGGGGCCGCCGTGTATGGGAGATGGGGTTGGGGGGCGTTGAAAGACGTTCACCTTCCTCACGACGCGCGACCTCCATTCGCAAATATTTTTCTTTCAATATTTCATGTCATGTCCTCATTAACGGCGACGTTTTCGCGGGGGTCCCCTTGAAAAAACTCTGGAAGTTGATTCTGATGTCCCGCGGTAAACAACTCGTAATTCACTAGAGACATGATTTCTCAAACATGTATTCGCTTTAAATTCGAGCGATCAGAGAAGTACGCCAGCTATTTCCGTTCCTCAATTATATTTTAGGACACGAAAAACTGTAAAATTTAACATTGTGAATCATTCTTCCCAAACCTAATAAAGTTATATTTTGAAAGAACGCGACCGTAAAATCACTCGGTAACGCTCAAATGTACTCAGGTGGGTATGAGTATATTTACTCTATTCGTACCTCATATCTGAATCAAAATTAACGCTATAGAAGTCGAATTGATGCATTGATATTGGCATATCTATATCATTTTGAGTTCGTATACTACTGCAAAACTTGCGAAAAATGTGATACGTGCGTCTGTTTAGATACGTGGATAGTTGGATTTTTTTGATCCTCTAAACAAATATTGCCGAAGTCACTGTGCAAATTGATTTCATATGAATTTAAAATATGCTCTCTGTGAAAATGCGATACACTATATTGCTTCCGTGATGTGGACACCACAAGCTTCTTTATTATTTTTTAGAGTAAATAAGCCGAAAGTTCACTACTCACTCCAACGTCAAATTTATTGGATTCCAGTGGAGGCTATTTGTTGTTCAAAAGCGCTCTAGCATGTAAAAAATCACTAACTGGTTTAACGCGCAATATCGAAAATATATCACACTTACCGAGTCTCTGTTTAGACTCCCACCCTCGATTGTTTCTTGCTTAATAAAATGCCATGAATATACGTGTACGTCTCCATACGAGAAGGAGGTCGATACGCATTTCACGCTTTATACCATGGTTTATATTTTGGTTGGAATGTACACGAGCGATTTCTCTCTAATATATTCTAGTTTTTTAATACATTTGTCTGTCACTAGTTTCTTTTTCTGGGCTCTTCATAAATATTTTTCATCAAATTTGCCTTAATTATCTCAAAATTAGGCATTACCCTGATTTCACAGCGACTGTTTTATTCGACATATTTTGTTGCTTTTCGTTCCCGCGGATTTTCGGAAACGAGCTCCCTGAATTCCAATGACTGACTTTAGAGAGTTAAATTTCAACATCTGCATATCATTCTGAACAATTCTTATTATTGTAGCGCATGTATATACATATATATATATATATACACACACACATATATATATATATATATATATATGTATATATATCATGCGTGATATCTCGTTCTTGACTGAGGCTAAATATATGCGGTTTAAAATTGTATGATTGATTTAAGCATTGTTTTTACACATTTTCCCTGAAGAATTCATTAAAATTAAGTGATGAAAAAAGAATGAAATATAAAAATCCCTAATGAACGAATATGATATTTTCCTCCCGAATAAAACGGTAAAGGGATCCTTTCTCTCTCAATGATTCCGCGGCCAAATTGGCTCTGCGTCATCCCAGTCTATCTCGTACGCAAACGAGTGCAAAGGCAAAGCCAATGGAGCATAATTAAAATGAATGCGATTGCTGAATCGGCAGGCAACAGCATTTAATTTGTAATTGACCTTTTCGAAATGATCGGCGGGAAAAGATTGGTCGATTTCACAAAATTGAAATTTCAATTAATGAGTCCAAGAACAAATAAATGCATCCCTGATTATTTCTGTAATATAATTCATTTTTATGATGAATTTTAAAGTTTATTAACGTTGATAACGCTCATATTTGGTCTTTTATTTTGTAAAAATGGACTCTAATTAACTCGCGAAAAAATTAATTCCCTCAATACCCGGGATACCGGGACACAGCCCAAAGAATGGCCAGAATTCACAGTTTTTCCGTGGAATGTAATGTGCACATGATAGGGTAGACCTTGATGGGCCATAAGGCTTTAGTAGTCCAGGGTTCTACAGAACAAATTGAGAGCAATTACCAGTCGGAATCCTGTACCCACTCGTCTTCCCTCCGAAGGATGCTGTACCAATTCTGGGTGATCCCTTGCGCCGTAGGAACAAGATACCGACTGGGAGAGGACGTCCCGGATTTATCTGGGAAGGGTTGATGAAGGTGAACCGGGAACCTGCCTAGCCCTCTCACTTACCATGCGTGTTTTCATGCACTGCGGGGCTTGAATGAAATGACCCCTGACCTCTTGCATGTACACCAACCCAAGGGTGTTTGAGAAAAATTTTTCCCGCAGTGCTTTGCAGCATTTCCTTGGCTTACTCGAACAATCTGGAATAAAAAAGCAAATAAGTTAGGAAATAAAAATGTCTTATACAACTTTTACCATAACGTCGAAGATCCATAGTATTGTATACGTGTAAGTATTCTATACAATACGTACACGAATGAGTCGTTTCATAAGTTTTGTGGTCGACTCCGACTCAGAGTTAAATGGACAAATAAATATTATTCATATTCTAAATGCTGGATTTTTCGGACCATTCCTAAACGGACATATCTTCCACTTGTAGACACACCTCCCCTTTGCATTCTTCTATTTATCAGTCGATGCCTCACTCGATATCAGCTCCATTCTGAACTTTGACACGCCCTCTCACCTCTAGCCAAAACGGAGGTCCTCTGACTCAAAAAAATTTAATAGTGCCACGTTCATTAGTTACTTAGTGCTATATTTGGCTTTAAAAAGAACATTTCTCATCCTATGCTCGCCTAAGTACACATATGCAAGTGGTTCAGCATCAGGAAATCGTCTTACCGACCAAAGAAATCCACTTCAGTATGTTTAAAGGACAGTGGAAATCCATCAATTTCTTCATCTGTCGGCAAGCTTGAGGCTTTTACTGACAGAAGTTTATTGCAAATGCATTCAGCTTCAACGAAAGCAGCGTTCGGATAACAATGAGGAAGGCAAAGAGAAGAAGAATATCTCAGTAAGAAGAAATATTTAGACGTTATAAGGAGGAATTCCAAGAAAGAGAACTTGGGGCAATCAGAAGACAGCAATTAAGAGGATATACTGTAAATTATGAACTACAGTCTTTAATGCTTTTTGATAGTTTTTTAACTCTGAAATTGCACATGTATATTTTTGATAGGTTTACCTAAATTTTTAAGTTATTTAGCATCCAGTATAATTGAGGTCATTATAAATGTTTACATACTTTTACAGTTATTACTTGAATGACAAAACCCCGCTTTATGGTAGTTCCTCTTCGGTGGGGGGTAGGAAAAATTAACTGATAAAATCAATAAACATCAAGCACAAATTAATAAAGGCTGCGTTGGATTTCCACGGAGTATTTGGCGGAGTGCCAGACAATAACCCCGAGTGTGGAATGTGTATGGATACGAACTATCATCTTGAATATTAAGTTACATTATTACTAAAGAAATATTTCCTTAGTACTAAATTATGATCAGGCTCTGCATCAGCACTGTGGAAGCTGTATGAATTCAACATGCTATTTCTAAAGCTGTGCCTAACGACGATAGTCTGATATATTTCTAAATCCCCGGGTATTTTCAATGTAGACCTACCCCTATTTTACGTCTAGTGTTCAAACCAAGTGTTCGTTATGATTAAGCCCTGTTTCCTGCAGAACTCTTCTGCTTTCTCACCGCGGCTATTCCTTATTTGTAAACAGTTGTCCCCTATATCACTCCCACCTCTCCTTTCAATTGCCGTCGCGTTTCAATCCCACATCACTACCAAATGCTTCCTTCCAGGAACACATGCAACTATTTCTTGTATTTGGTCGTTTACTCTGTCGATTTCTTCTTCCCCAAGGATCCTTGTAACCGTATCCACCTATGCGTCTGAATAATGAAATGTATTGAATGCATATACATGGTGTGTAATAACGTATCGGGAATTTTTTCGAAAAACACATTTATTTTAGATATTGCTGCAATACTCCAAAATTCTTCATAGTTAATCCCTTGAGTGTCGACACACGTTTGCCAACAGCTTTTCCACAACTCGAAGGCTCCCTGGTAGGTGTACATATTCCGGAAGCCCTGTGAGGGTACGCATGCAAGCTTATTTGACGGCACTTAGGGTCCCATGTTGGTGTCCTTTAAGGGAGGATTTCAAATTTGGGAATAGCAAATCTGCTGGTGCCAAATTGGGACTTAAAGGAGGTTGGGGAATCGTCGCGATGCTATTGCAGACTCTCGATTTCCCAAGCAGACTCCCAACTAAGCTCTCTTGGTCGTCCATCAAGACCTTCGTGACGAGTTTAGGACATCTTTCGCATCGCCAAATTTTCAGTGATAATGGTATGCGCTGTCATCTTATCAATGTCAATACGACATGCGCTCATGTACACACTTAATCGACGATCTGAATTCAGCAATTCACGCAAGCGTCAGGAAAAAAATGGTTACCGAGAATTTTTATTCAAACTAGTATACATATGCATAATTGTATCTGTAATAAATATGAAAATATAATTGATAATAATTGAAATGAAAAAAATGGAAAGGTAAGTTATGGAAAATATAAGAACAGTTCGAGGAAGAGATAGAAGTATGACAAAAGGTCACGTTCTTTGAGCAAGTTGGTGCATGTAGAGTGAATACCGAAAGATTAGCATTGTGTTTCAATGACCATGGGCCACCAAGAGTGAACCTAAGGGCGGAGTGGGTGAGCGTGAGGCATGCTTGGAGGAGATGAAATGATCGGGATGACAACGACAAGGAGACGAGATTGTCTGGTTTCAGAGTGTCACCCGAACAAAATTTCAAAGAGAAATTTCTTCTCGTACTTAACGATTCTAGCGCCTCCTTATGATACACGTACAAAACTTTCCATTGTCCATCCCATAGCTGTCCCCAGACGTTCTCGAACTGGTTCATAAATTTGACGTCGACCATTAATGGGTGACGAAAATTGAAAAACGATGTCCGAAACACTGACACCTTCGTCTCGGGAAAGGATTGTTTCGGCGGCGGCGGGGGCGGCGGGGGAGGCTATCGGAGCATCTTCCCCTCCCCCACTACCTCCCATCTTCCCATCACCGCCCCTACACACACAAACGTACCGCCCTCCTACCACACACCCCAATCACTCGATTCCCTCCCTTACGTCACCACACCCTAACGAAATGCACCCCCCACTCCCCAATACCACCCTTAGCTTCGCATAACAAGGCAACGAGGAAGGATGTGGCGGTGGTAGCCCTTGTCACGGCTCCCAAGCGAGATTGATCGATGCCCCGAGTGGGTGGGTTGGGGCTGGTCCAGAGTTTGGGGGGTGTGCGGCGTGGAGGCAGAGGGGTAGAATGGGGATGTGGACTCGAGGAGGTGGGAAAGAAAGGGAGGACAAGCGGCGACCGCGTTACATGCGGGCGCGGCGGAGGGAGGGAGGGTGGAATTGTGGGGGAGGGGGGATCGACGGGGAGAAAAGGAAGTGGAAGTGGGAGGAGGGAGCCTGAATGGGATGGCTCTGGAGATAGGGACGGGTGGGCGGGGGAAGGTGATGGGATGTGAGGGTGGTAAAGGGGACTTAAGGGATAGATCGCGGAGACAGATTTTTCTGTGGTGATATGAGAGCGGGAGGGGTCGAGGGCACTTCGAGTGCCACGGTGCGGCGGGAAGTCTTTGGACTTCGTGCCCCCTCCTTGACCTGTCGCTCCACAGACTCCCCTCCCCCGCCCCTCCCTGTCCCCTTCACTTAAATGTTGTAAGGGGACTCCTCGAGATGCGACCAACGGGTATTTAAATCCTCTCTTAACCATCGGTAAACGACCACCACCGCAGTATTTGCACGGCAAAAACTTCGCCTATGTTCCTTTCTGTGCTGAATCAAACTGCCAAGGGTTTTTTGTCACAATTTCATCTAGTAATAGGCGTTTAGACTTAGGAATATTTCTGCACTTCTCCTGCCGTAGGACGAAATAAAGAAAGTGAAGGAAAATAACCTACACAGTGATCCCACATTTTCACTTTATTAAACGTCATGTTTTCCCTGCGATGTAATGTCACGATGAAAACATAAAATTTTATGGAAATGTGCTGCTACGGACTTCATTGCTGCGAAACGACGATATTATTGAAGCCAAAAACAATCTTCTAAGGAATCAAAGGAATTATTATCGATTATTTCGTGTTACGTACCCATGGTTATAGTGAAAAAGAGCAACTCTGAACAATGTTTCCCTCTCCTGAGTAAATTGAAGTAAATTGGCATAGAAGCCATGCCTTAGAATTGCATTTTTTTTATGCAAATCGTCTTAAAATTTGAGCGCTTGATACCGACTGTTTGATGTCATGTAGATCATAGAAGAAATAAATGTTACAATACGATCGATTATTTAATTACTCAATGTATCAGAGTTTATACAGTGGGTCAGACCTTCATTGCAACACTGGCCTTTTTTAAATAAAAAAATTCAATGGAAGCCTTAATCTATTTTTAGATTAGTTACGTAATAATTTCAATCTCTCTCTCTGCATTAAATATTTTAAAATGTTTATATCTCAGATCGTGAAGGTGCTGAAATTTTGCGTTTTCTAAGTTTATAAATATTTATAAAAAAATAAGTCTAAGCATTCGTTTTCGAGGAGGGAAAATAAGCTTAAGGTAGATTAGAGGCTTTTGATATATTGTTTTGGATAAGGGTGGAGGAAATAAACTGTTCGGGAAGGGAAGCCAACGAATAAGTGAAAAAAATATCGTGAAAGAGAGAGGGTCATTGACAGAAACTCGATAAATGCAGGAATAGAAGATAAAGAAAATATTTAGAGGCTGTACGATTTTAAAAACCAAGGAAAGGGATAACATTAGGTAAGTGGCTTAGAGGAAGGGAATGGACAGACATTTTAGATGGCATTTTAAACGGATATTATGTAGGTTGAGAAGTGATTCAGTTCAATGAACATGTTTTTGTATAACAATGCTGAACATTTCAAAGGTCTTCACAATAACGCGAATGTGTGTACTTCTGGGTGATTATAAAATCTTTATTTCACAGGTATACTAGCAATATTAACATTAATGAAGCATTTTAACATCATATTACTCCGGATTTTAAATAGCATTGCATTGAGAAGAAGTAGGCCCACTCACATGAGAATGAGAAATTATTTACCAAATTAATGAATATATGTTATGATTTTGAGACAATAGCCGCTTACACTATCAAAAAGAAACATCCGGAAATAAATTCAAACAATTCTCACATATATAGATAAAATAGGATAGCATGCTGCAAGAAATAATACTCATTTCAAAATAATTCATAGAATAGAGAAACCAACAATACTAAACAGCTAATTCGTTACTTACAGCTCACCACGATATGTTTCTTACGTAAAATTTTAGAGGTCCAGAAGATCGAAAGATCAGGACAGAGTTTCAAAGAATTAGATTGCAATTTCTCAGGAAAAAATTAGAATAATTGTTTAGAATAAGCGAGATTATCACAGTTTTTACCTTTTGTGATAGGGATTTCCATGATCGGGTTTAAGGTACTGCAAGAATATGTCTTATCATGAAGTGTTGTGATGAAAGAAAGGGATTATTAAAAAATTAATTAGTTTTAGTTTCACCTAAAATGGATTTAGATGCTGAGTTTGAATCCTTATGGCAAATTTAAATATGAGAGAAATCAGAATTTCAAGATTTAGAATACTTAAACTCGAGTAATAAATACTAGACGTTGCTTAAAAAACATTCAAATTTGAATCTGAATGAGGCATCGGTGATATTGGAGAATTAATTACATTAGTGTTAATTACTGTTTAATAAAAATTAAGTACTGCAGTTGGAACTTATGATTTATCAGTTACGTCAGACTTTCTAAAGCAATTCAGGGCGGCAGAAAACGCTACTGGATGACAAGCATTGAAATCTCAATCACACATGTCTATTGGCAGTGATGATACCACCACCGGTAGTCAATTTCTATAGAGAAGTACGCTGTATTATATGCATATATGCCTTTACTTACCAAAAGATAATATTCAAGAGCATTGCCTTGGATTTATTCGTAGTTACACCTCATCATCGAGGGAAAATTGACAATGCAGTAATCCTTTGAAGGGATTGAGGAAATTGCTAAAACTGGACACAGAGAAAATCGATGTTGGGGAGTGCCTGCGTCGTACATTAAGTGTGTACGGGCAACTGCTAAGCATACGTGAGCTAAAAAGAAGAGCAGAAATCAATGGAATGTAGTGTCGGACGGGAAATAAAATTGGATTTCCGGAGAAGAAAGAAAGAGTGCATTAAAAATCGAAAAATCGCTTGTCACATTGCTTAAATCAAACGCGAAAAAAAATGCATTCGTTCTCATTTGCATCTGAATGTTGGCCCTAGACGACCGTGCCATTGTGAGTGCGCGGTATTGAAGTATTAATATATTGGATCTGCAATGCTCAAACCTTACTATATCCGAGATTCATTGCTTATTCAGTTTGTGTTTATGGAAAGATTGCATTGTGAGAATACCTTTTCAATCTCATTCCCTATTAACATGCCTAAGTTCTTTTACTATGCATTGCACTTCGAAAGATGGAAATATCCCCCTTAAAATTTTGTTTTTTTTGTTGACAGTATAATGCAAAATTGTGTAAATTGAACTTACGAGTTAACGAAGGATAGTACCATTTTTAATAATTTCTTTCAAATGTTTGGGTGATTACAGATGTTTGAAATAGCAAACGATATTCCGACTAATAGTAACCTAGAGTCGCTCTTATTCTCTGGAAGGTGAGCGAATTTTTCTCTGGAAGGTGAGAAAGTTTTTTAAGTTGCTGGTTCATTAATATATTTTTGATTTTATATGCTGTTTAGCTCATTAAGAGTTGAGGAATACTTCTCTTAAATGGCATTTTCGTTCAACAAAAAAGTACGAAAAAAGTCCCATTATAATTTATAGAGATATTTCTATAATCCCAATCAAGAATTTTTGTAGTCATTAACTAAAAAGTACGCTGAAAATGATTATCCTTGCAGACAAAATTTCGCCAAGTTACGAAGAACTCTGATAGGAAACGGGAGTCTGTTAGTTTCAAATATGTGGGAGTGGTAATTCATATTAAGCATTTAGGAGTCATGTGGCACTATAAGGTATGTGCGGGATTTGGAATCTTTTCAACAGTAATAAGGAATCAAGAACAGCTGAGTTTGCATGTTCTTTGGTCTCGATTTTGACAGAAAATACTTCAAATCGGAATCTTAGTTTTCTTTCTCACACTGTCGTCATTTAATTCAGCAAATAGTAGTAAATTTAATTCGTTAAATAGGAAAGGAAAACATAAACTTCATAAAATAAAAATTCTTTAAGAAAATATATAGTAGTTGGCACCTTCACTTACTGACACGGCATCTTGGCCACTAACATGATATCACATTCCCCGTGAGTTTAGCTAAAAGGCATTCCGTGTATGTTGTTAGAGGCCCATCCTTACGTCTGAGCTTCGAGTCCATTCCGATATATGGAACAAGTCATCGTGTAACGAGTCAAAGGGAAACATTTTCTTCTGGATGGCCAATAAAAGTTCTTACCCTTCCTAAATTGGTTATTTTAATTAAAACGAATAGGTGCGTTTTGGCGAAGCCGTTTGGATAAATATACCGGCAGAGACGCATTCTCTTTCGACACGCAGACTCTTTGAATGCATAGGGATGAATGTGATGGTCGGAGACGAAAGAAAGCGATTCCTCTAGACGCGAAAGAGACCTTCGGCCTCGGTCAGATGGGTCACATGGGGGATGGTGGGATTGGGGTGGAGAGAGGCCATCGTTGGGAAAGATGAGAGAGAGAGCACGGCGTATATTTCAATATCGCCCGCGTTCATTACCATCCCCATAAAGTGTTATGGCCGTTCGGGTAACTCCCGAATCATCAAGGGAGTGCCGCGGTCGTTTGGAATACGCGTCTCTCCCATGACGCAGGGGGAGGGTGCATTGTTTAATCATCATCCCCCGGTCACCCTCCCTCGGCGCATCCCCTTGCTCATGCCTATCAAAGCGATTGCACTCGCATAAATTCATTGCATAAGTCCGCCCATTGCTATGAATTCATGCATGCCTCATGAGGGCGTTCGTTTATTCAGATCATAAAACATTATTAAAATTATATTCATGTATGCGGCCTGGAGATATTTATAGGACGCAAAGCGTATTATATTATGCACCGATCTGAGATGGAGGGTGTGCTGTAAAAATCTTTTACAGGACACTGGCTCAGCGCCAATTCTGTAATCGTCGGATTCGTGCGTGAATTTTTTTCATCTTTCGTTGCGGAGAAGTTGAAAACCAGGTTTCACCATTCTAGATCTCACAAGTCATCCGGATTTCGCGGAACCGAATGTAATATTCGCGAAGTTGGAGCGCTAGCTAGTGCCTGAATGGGGTTGGTCACTTCTTCAATGGATTCATTCGAAGAGGTTATTTAACTTCGCTACTACCTGGGTGGCAGTCTTGTTTTCAAATTATCCATCGTGAAAAACATCCAAACTGAAACCGAATCGTATAATTGGCGTACCGTTACCCATCCATATTAAAATACTTCCCTATTTGGTAAACCATATGATGTTGCCGTACTCAGCTAATGTTTTTTCTGTGTAAAGGTAAGGTATTAAACTCAGGTTTGTTGCTGGAGATTAAAAGTCCTGAATTTCCCCAAGCCTTTCATATGAAAAACTGCTACTTTTATGTCTTTAGCAAAAATTCATAGCACGAATTAATGAGTTTAGACAATGTATTATTTCGATACACTGTGCAGTGTAATATTTTTTATCTTAATAATTGTATTGGAAATATGTGCCGCGATTAAAGCATTCAATGTAAGCCCTCATGAGATCTCATAAACTGTCAAATATAAATTGCGATATTAAAGATAGTTATTATTTAATATATAAAGCATATTCTCATGATGATAACATTATATT
Organism: Hetaerina titia; assembly: GCA_037158775.1. Lineage (NCBI taxonomy): Eukaryota > Metazoa > Arthropoda > Insecta > Odonata > Calopterygidae > Hetaerina > Hetaerina titia. The sequence goes on from CM073768.1 coordinate 130,063,965, forward strand.
CAGTCCCTAATTGAAGCGTAAGGTTCTGGGAAATTCCGAGTGCTTGAGTAAAACATACATAATCTGTAAGATTTATTTTTTTTTAACTTTTTTAATTTAACTGTACCCTCTCGTCCACCTTTACATAGGATCGACATTATGTTTAAGAAACTACAATAGCTTTTCCAACAAGACACGTTGATTAAGAATTCGCTGTAGAAAAATATGGAATACAACTTGAAATGGAAGATATGCATTGTTCACTAATGGCATTTTACTAATGTTACACAAGAGCGAATTTATAATACTTTATTCACCTGATGATTCGAGTAATATGTCAGCATTGAAATTTGGGCCGTGAGTAAAATCAAAGGAGTGGAAAATTGCTAGCTTTCATTTCAAAAGTTGTTTGTATTGTAAACAATAAAGCCCTTAATATCTTCGGAAATAGCTACCGGATTCGTATTACTTAAATGAAATCCTGTTCAGGATACTGATTGCACAATTTACTTCGAAATCACTCAATCCGCTTGGCGAGTATTTCACAGTGTCAAGCGGTGCCGATCAAATTAATTTCTAATGGCGCGTTTCCGTGAGCTACGCATTCAAAATGGTTCACATCTTTTTTTTCCAATCAGTGACGCTAAAATTGAACTTTAAAATATCTTCATTCAGATCACTTTTTAATGTTTTGATAAACCCCGATGGGACAAATATAATTTCCATTATGAAATTCACTGAGTTCGTCTTCAGTCATCGTGGAGTTCGTGGGCAATGGTATGGTGTTAACACTTTAAAAAACTTGCCTATATTGGGAACGCCTGAAATTACATATTAATTCCGCCGACGCATTAATAAATACATTTGAAAAGAACCGAAATTCAAGCTTAGGGAAGTTGGGATACCAAATAATGTATGTTCGATTTGAACCTGAACCTAATTATTAATTTCTGATATCGCGGAAGGCTATCTTGTTCGATATTTCAAGGGGTGGATTTTCAAAAACAAAAATTATTACTCAGTATTGTCTTTTCCATCATTAATTTTCAATTAAATAAAAACCTAAAAACACTCAAGCACATTCAAGAGTCCTTTCTTTCAAATTCATACCCTTGTTTTCTACGTATTTAGAATCTCTATTCTTATATTATATAGAGTTCGTGGCTCGCCTCGGAAGTTGTTTCAATCTTTCGGTCGGGCTACTTTTTTTTCGGGGGAATCTTTTCAATTTTGGTACGCCAAAATCCTTTTCCAAGAAATCAAAAAACTACCGGTATCGAAGAGCCTCAATAATAATCCTCGATCCCACGCATTTCCACGATCCCTCTCCCCACCCCACCTATCTTGAGTAAACAGGAAGTGTTACCTTCGAAAACGGAAGAGATGATACCTGTTCTCATCATTGTTTCAAATGAAAGAAAGAGAAGAGAGGATGCCCTCTTCTCCTTAGGCCAGAGCAGACGAGAGATGTCGGACCACTCCTCCGTCGGTCCGTCGATTCGGCGAGAAATGAGAACTGAAGAGTGAGCGGAGAGGAGAGGGTGAGCCTTCGAGCGGAAGGGATCTCAACGGTATTATTGATCGGATCAACTGGAAACTTCAACCGCTGCCCTCACCCGCACTCGTCCGTGTTTGCGAAAGCAGGCGAATGATTGGTTTTGAAGAGTCTTTCGATGTCAATCGTAGAAATGCACCCTTTTTACCAGAAATGAGGAAACCAGGGCTGCGAGGGGGTCCTGGTGGATTCCAGCGGAAAGGAGACACCAGAAGGAGGATGGACGACCCGAGAGTCTCTCCAGAATGGTTTGGGAGGGTACCAAGGTGAGGAGGTGTGGTGGTCACTCTCTCGACGGTCATTCTAAAGTCCAGGAGGTGAAAGGTGTTCTCATCAGACGAGCATTTAAAGGCGAAGTTTGGCGAACAAACGTGAAAGACTAGGCATGTGCATTAGAATGTTCGATTTCACTCGGATTATTTTACACTACGGCACCAACTAACTGCAAGCAACATTCCCCGCGTGTTGAAGGGGATAGTGCACCATCGCCCGATCTTGTCACACAAATTAAAGATCACTAACCATATTACCAACACTGTATGCGAGTGTAGAAGATATTTTTTCAATTAGGCCAACTACGCTGCCAGGATCGCCACCAGAAAGTTTTAAGTTCATAAAGTGGTCATTTATTTATTATGTTTAGGCTCTCGGCAATCCCTAGAAACCATTATGCATTGATTGCCATGGTGGCAAAGAAATCCGTAGTTCTCCAACTTTTTTGCCGCGTCACGAGGCGTCCCGCAACACCTTTTAGCCTTTTTAGAGGCCACATAAGGAAACCATAGGATAGCGAAATCCCTCGTGCCGAGTCCAAATTTTTGTGTAAAAATAAATTATTCTCTGTCACAATGGATATCATGAACATCCACCAGGTCACGTCGAGGTCTGTGTGTTACGTTTTACGTGGAATTCCTCTTCTTTTCTTACGTATATTAATTTGTTCTTCAGTGCTTCATACGTTCTACCTACCTTCATGACGTTCAAAAAGCACATTTTCTTCTCTCATCTTCCCCGCTTGCCCGACATTCTTATTTTAGCATCCCACAACCTTTCTTCGAATGCCCTCTGGTCACTTTCTCTATTCCTTCACCACATTTAGAATTTTGACATTAGTATTCCTCTGTGCCCAACTTGTTTTCCCCATAGTCATATCACAAAAACCTCTGCGTTCATTCTCTTACTGCAACAATCAATTTTCGAATACATGCAGTGCTGCGCTCCATATTAGAGTATTCACGTCTCTTTGGGCTTTACTCACAGTACCTGTCATCAATTCTCTTCTCGTGAATGCTTCTTTTGACAACGCGATTCCTATCCTAACAATCCTACTTCTACATTAATCTCCCAAAAACTACCCAAATATGTGGACTATTTCTCCTTATTCTGAAGAGTTAATTAGTCTTCCGTCAGTTTCCGTCACGTCATTTTTTCAAGTGACAAAAGTTTCACCCCCGTTCCTGGAGGCCTTCCCTGGACTGAAGTGAATGGCTGGGGACTTTTTTTTTATGATCAACTTGTGGGCATAATCAATGTACTGTTAGTGGCGGCGTGGGTCCTGTCAAACTGGTGGCTGGTTTTCGTGCTTCCATCAAAAGCCCTATATGGTGGTCAAAATGCATGGAAAATCACTTGACCTGCAGACTTCTCCGTGACGAATAGGGATTCTCATTTACACCCTAACTACCTCAGTTACGAAAACTCGATGAAGAAGAATGAAGCCTTCACCGGCTACTCCGGTTGTTCTTGTTTATTTTTCCCTTCTTTCATGTTTAACTTAACCTTCTACATCCTGAAGTATAATTATATTATTTAAGCTATCTGATTTATTTTAGAAAATCTTTATTGCAATTTGATATATAATTGTTCTAGGTGTAACTTTTTATAAAAAATGGTTAGTTGACTTGGACTGCACACGTCAGCGATGTTTTTTTTAGACACGTGCTTTGCTGGTAATTTTTCTCCAAAAATAAAGCGTCATTGACTTCCATTTAATCAAAACTGCTATTTCTTATCGTTATTTATATTTAGGTTGATTGGATGATATTCCGGCCTGCTTAGTGGACTGACACGTGATTAAGTACTCGTACCATATGACTTAAAATTTGGATGTCATACACTGAACTTTGTAATTAAAGCATTTAGCTCGTAATAATGGTTTTTCTACCGTGGCCTTAGTAGATTCTGGATGTACCACTCAGATTAGATAGTTAATTTCATATTAGTCATTTTAGCTCGAGTTTGAGGTTGAGGGGTGGGGTGAGCAGAGGAGGGAGAGGTTGTAGAAGAAGGTCGTGGAGTGTGTTTCGAGGGGATGATGGTGTGGGGGAGAGGAAGAGGGGAGGACGATGCCAACTCGGCCTCGGCGTCCCAGCCACCCGCATCCGACACCCCTCGACGGCGGCACTCGATTCGCGATGCCCGAAATCCTCAGGTGCACTCGCACGCGTCCTCGGAATTAAGTCGGCGCATTCCAACTGCATTTCTGGCCACGCCTTCCGATCCCGAGGAAGAATAGCTTGCGGCGCTATGCTCTTGGCCGGTTGTGCCCTCCATTGAATCCTGGTGGCACATGAAAACGCGTAAATAGTTGCTTGATGTCCGTTTTAGATATTCAATGGCACGCCAAAACGATTAAACTCCAACTCTGATGCTATTTATAAGTCCTGCTTCTGCTTGTACACAGTAAGTTATAGAGGTACTACCTCTCGATATGGCACCCTGGCAAATAAATGATCCTTGTATGTACCTGTCCTTTCTCTGCCTTTTACGGACCATTTTAAGATACGAAATGATCTCACGTTTCGGTGCAGCTTCGAGTATCAACTATTCCCATTCTCTACCAATTAGGGCATGATGAAATACCCACAGTCTAAAATTAACGCCGCTTTTTTTTATACATTATGTGAAAAATTCAGTTGTTGGCAAAGAGGGAATGGTTGGAAATGAACACGCCAAACGACCCGAGAATGTAATATTTCAATTGAAAAATATACAAGTATCGTACACGTACCTCTGAATTGCTTTCATAAATATCCAATTGTATATAAACCTCTTGGCCGATTATTTATGTAATTTGGTAATTCCTGCGAGTCTTCACGAGAGTGCACGGTACACTGTCTTTCATTACCTTATTAGATATATTTCTTTCATGCACTTGAAGATACCTTTTGAGCATGTATGAGCTACCAAAACACATTCGTCATAAACGTAGCCGAGCTTCCTATATAAAGAAACCGTTCTTTTTATTCAGTCTCGATCGATGAAAGAAGACAATTGGCTTCACCACATATACTTTTTTGTATTGGAATCATTATTCTTTTATGCGGAAAACCAAGTGTCTTCTTTCATCGTAAATGACCACCATGTTACGCCTATGACACTATGTTATATAATTTCGACCACTCGGAATGATCTCCCGCTGAATGTGACATGTGTTTCAGTATCCTATGGCGTCAAATTTATCAGTTCTAATCAGTTGAAGTTAATCATATTGGGCACCTCGGAATTCAATCCCTGCCCCCAAGCTGCGAGTTTATTGCCCTTAGCATAACTTCGTGGGGTAGAATTTTCATACTTCACATTGTTACTTAAAAGTTGTAGGACAAAGAATTAATTCACTTTGTTAAACAATCACTAATTCTTAAGATAAATTGCTAACAGGCGACCGTGGGGTATAATTTTAAATTATTGTTTTCTAAAAGGAACTCAATTATAATTTTTTATGTTCCGACAGAAGTGTTTTTTAGTAAATTACTAACCCAAAATATAAAAAACAACTTAAGCACGGGGGAACGGTAAATGTGATTGCATATCAAAAGCTGAACTCTACAAATTATTTTCAATAAAATACGCAGATATTTTTTTCATTCTTTATCCCCGATATTTATTGCCAAAACTATAATACGTCATTCATATAATCTGCCGTTGCCCTTACGAGGTAGATGAATCTAGAATTCGAAAAACAAGATGTGAACTATTTTTTATTTCAATCCGTAAATAAAGGTAACGTTTCACTCTGGTTTGTTGATGGCGTTGATTGTTTCAGGAAACCAGAGAGAAAAAAATCATCATAAATTGGGAAGAAAGAACGTAAACTACGATATTTTTAGTCACGCGATGTGACAACAGCTTATTGGAATGATGGCATTATGTTTTCTTATTGATGGGCATTTCTTGGTGTATATATTTTCCATTTTCTTCGACATTGTATAGTATTAAATATCATAAGTAATTTCAATTTACAACGGTAATTTGCATCGTGCTACTTGAGTGATAGGGAGGGACGGGATCGAAGAGAGAATGACAGAATTCTTGGTAGAAACTGTTTTTGCATATTTTCCTATTCTGGGAGTAGTCTCCATAATCTGTGAGTCTTTACCTTGAATTGCTATGAACCTCAACTAGCAAACGTGACTTTTTATCAATTTTATCATGGCTAGGTTTATGTAGACTACTATTTATTTTTTTTCATTTTTAATATTAAATCATCATCGAAGATGTGTCCTTGGTGGTTAGTACGTATAACACAGTTGCCTCTAAAATATTTACACGATGGAGATATAAACGGAATAAAATATTACTGTTCCTCCCTATAGAAAAGATGTACCATGTTGCCTGAACTGTTTTCCGAAGAAAAAGTCGTTAAACTGAACTTTATAATAGCAGATGCTTGCAGCGACAAAATCATGAGAAGGGACAGTAATATTTTGCAAAAGTTGGAGTAGTATTAGTGGATAATGATGTCATAACCAAAGTATGAGGGGTGGAAATATCTGTTGAAACCTCTGAGTAAATGGAGCTTTATTGGTTTTTTTATATTTTTAACCAGTGGGTACAAGTACTAAGAAACAGTAGGCATATAATTCCTTACGTTGTGACAGCGCCAATTTTTCCCTTAGCTATACATTATTCCTATCCTGAAATGCAAGATTTATATGTATTGCTAAATGACGGGTGACCTTCTTCATCGAAACTGTAGCGTGACCTCTTTGAATTTCCTTGGAAAACAGAAACTCTGTTTGTCCAACGAAGGTCAACTTGTGTCTTAAAATAAGTAAAATTGATCAAACGAAATGATTTTTCACCGAGTGTGCTATATTTTAAGAAAGAGATAAAGCGTTTATTTGGAACATCTATATTCTTTGGACTTATCGGTGGATAAACCTTAAGTTGACTTAAAGCAGTCATTGAATTGAAACAAAACTTAATTAGAACTAGGTTTCAATTATTCAAGCAAATACGAATATAGTTCCAAAGCATATACACCATTTTTCGTAACGCTGCATCAACTTCTCTAATCTCTCAACATAGAAGTTCGCCTCAGAATACTTAATACAGAATACGCCTCGGATGGAAATTCACCGCCTGGGACTTCAACCAGTTGGTAACGGTGGTCTTGAATTCCTCGTCGTCTCAAACCGTTGTCCATCAAGCCACTGTTTCAAGTGCAAGAAAAGAAGTAGTTGCTAAATTCAAGGTGAGAACATGGTATAGCGGTCCAAAGCGCTCGTCCACTCAGCATTCTTCACCCTTCGTGTTTGTTGGTTGGTAAGCATTTTCGGTAACCACCATGTACCTAATTTGTAATATCGTAATATCAGAGCTTTTCCGTAACAATCGCGCAAATTTTTGTGCCTGCAACAAGAGGAAATTTACAGGCTGTGAACTGATAGTCAATTGTCGATGAAATCGTAATGCTTGGTCCACTTATTGAACGAATTCATCGGCCTGTATATTGGGCCTGTTATTGCGCTCTTCATCATCCATGTTTGTGCGGCCATTTTTGAAGCCTCGATGCCATTGTCTAACCTTTCTTCCACTCACAAATGTAGGTCCATAAATTATACCAAACCTTCGATGAATTTAGGCAGCCGAGTATCCTTTGGCATACAAAAATCGAATCACAGAACGAATTTCGCAATTGGCAGTAGCAATGAGTTTTGCGGACATTGTTATCTGCATTGTCATCTACTGGCAAACGACTACTAAATGAAAACAATTACTCAGGGGCTTCGGAAACAATCAATAGATGGCGTTTCATCCGTACTACTTTGTTTTGACCAACCATATTTAATTACAAGGAAACGGTGTCTACTTTTCGAATATGCCTCGTATTCGGCCATTTTGTTCTCACCATTCTACCGTAACACCATATGACTAACTACCCAATATTTCTCTGATCTTCTTGTCCCCCCTCGCTCCTCTTGACATGCATTCTTGAAGTAATTTCACTGTATCATTTAAGGCTATAATTTTTCACCGGAGTAAATTATTCAAATTAAACCCAGGTATGTGCAGACTGAAATAGTTGAAAAAGAAGCACTCTTCCACGCCCTTTTTTTTAAATGAGATTTGATAAGCGGCTTTCTTCAAGTCGTGTACGTAAAGATGAATATCCTCAGCGGAAATTGGGAACCTTGAGCTCTTTAATGTATTCCATCATGGTGATTGAAAAAATCGGATTTTTCTCAAAATAAGTCTTTCACGCATGAAGGAAATCATTACGTTATGCAGATCAATGGAAAACAATCGACGCGGATTTGAGAGATGGCGGAGTGATTTCACTTAAGAAGAGCGAGAGAAGACATCTAAGGTATTCGAACGGACACGGAGGCAGGCGAGCCGAAAGACTTCAAATAAAGCAGTTGAGTGACGAGGAGGATGGGGGTAAATAAGGTTGAAATGAATGCCAACGAGGAAACAAACAGTGAGAGAAGGTCTCTCCTGTCGGAGAGAAGATAAGCGAGAAGCGGGGTTTGGAAGGTGTCGGGCAGATGAGAAAGTGGAAAGAGCGTGGAAGCGTGAAGCGGAGGAGAGAATAGGAAAGAAAGAGAATGACGAGCAAGCGCACTAATTTAAGATAAGACGGCCTTGAAAGAAAACGTTTCCCACTCTCATTCACTCATTTCTCATTCCGGAGAACGATGATAACCCGGAGATAAAACGGCAGTGGTCGACAGGACCCGAGTCTAGTTTCTGGGAGGAGGTTGGAAAAGTCCGAGATATGGGTGGGTAGGCTGCTTCGCCCCGTCCTCGTGGCATTTTATTTCGTCCAAAAAGACTGGAAATGAGCACCCAAACGAAGAGAGGAGAGTGCGACTGTTTATAGCGACAATATGAGAGTGTGCGGGCGGGTCAAGGGAATTGGAGGACGAGGGAGAACAAGAAGGGAGTGGCTCGGAGGGCGTGCGGTGTGGAGGAATATCATACCACTCCGGAGAGAAGAGGAGAAGGTTCGGGCCGGAATGGCTGTACTATGTGTTGCATCTGGCGAACTGGGCGGAGGAAAGGAATAAGCTGCCCCCTTAATCTGTCTGTATCCGGAGTGGAATGACTCGGTTCGAGATAGGGGTGAGAGAGACCTGGGTGTTTCCCTCCCACACGCGCGCGCCTTCCACGGTCGTGAATGGACGTATAGGAGAGAAAAAGAGCGAAGTGGCGGGGTGAGCAGAGGAGAGGGAGGTTGCAGAAGAAGGTCGTGGAGTGTGTTTCGAGGGGATGGTGGTGTGGGGGAGAGGAAGAGGGGAGGACGATGCCAACTCGGCCTCGGCGTCCCAGCCACCCGCATCCGACACCCCTCGACGGCGACACTCGATTTGCGATGCCCGAAATCCTCAGGTGCACTCGCACGCGTCCTCGGAATTAAGTCGGCGCATTCCAACTGCATTTCTGGCCACGCCTTCCGATCCCGAGGAAGAATAGCTTGCGGAGCTACCTCTTGGCCGGTTGTGCCCTCCATTGAATCCTGGTGGCACATGAAACGCGTAAATAGTTGCATGATGTCCGTTTTTGATATTCAACGGCACGTCACAACGACTTACCTCCAATTGGAAGTCCTGCCTCTGCTTGTACGCATTGAGTTGTGGAGGTACTACCTCTTGGTGTGGCACGCTGGCAAAGAAAATTATCCTTGCATATATCTTTCCTTTCTCTGCCTTTTCCGAACCATTTTAAGGTGTGTAATGATCTCAAGTTTTGATGCAGCTTCTAGAATAATCTATTCCCATACTCAAACAGTTAGGCCATAATGAAATACCCATTGTATAAATAAAGCGCCATTTTTCTACTTCTTTTTGTTCTCGTTGAAAAATCTATTGATGCTGAAGAGGGAATGGTAAATAAAGGGCACACCAAACGATCCGAGGTTGTAAGAATTCAGTTGAAGAATATAGCAAGTCCCTCCATGTTGCTATAATAAATATCCAATTATGTATACACCTCAGGGCCAACATTTTTTCCTCAGCATCCGTATTCAACAAGCATTTCATCTATGTCCTGTCGAGATTTCAGTTTTACATCGCATATAAAGTTGCTATGTCTCCTGGATGTTTGCTAGATTCATTATTGCACGCTTTTCATTAATTTTTGACTGTAGGAAAATGCATCTCTATAGCCTAATGAAATGATAAAATATCTTTGAAAATATTAATTTGACTGAACATATCGTCGTGTGTCGACGTGTAAATCCATTAGTTGCATTTTGGATGCAACCTCAATGACTTTCCCGTTCGTTCCGGGAAAAAATCCACTATATGGCCTTCATTCTAATTCTTGTCCCCATCACCATCTGAACTATATTTGCATCCGCGCGAAGGCGAATGTACGAGTATGTATGTATATTCCTGTGGTGCATGCCCGACGGCGCCCTCCTGGCATTTAACAATGGAATCTCCCTGGGGCTGGGAGTTGGTATCCAAACGTTGGCTCCGGCAACTGCGGCGGGCGTCGAGGCGAAGGAAGATGTCTGCGGCTTGGGGGGGAGAGGAAGGGTAGGGTGCGCGGCCCATTTTCCACCTCACCCCGCCCCGTCCCACCCAATCATTTCTTCTTCTCATTTCCTCTCGCCCACTTCGCTCCCTCTCCTCCCCTCGCCCCCCATCCCCCTTGGCAAACCCTTTAGAAGGGAAGCAAATATAGTGGATATATTGGAGGCGGAAATGAGTGGAATATTGGGGACGACGGGGAGTGCACATTTCGAAGAGGGAGGACCCTGGGGGAGGATGGTTGCCGAGGTCACACTAGGGTGGGGAGAATAGCACGAGGATGCAAGGGCGAGAGGGAGAATGGGGAAATGGGAAGAGGGAGCGGGGTTATAAACCTTATGATTAGGCCGGGTGGGCTGCCGGTGGGGCGAGAGGGAGGTGGTTTGTTTTTGAGAAGAATGAGGGGGAAGGCTGCTTTGTCGATCGAGGAAGTGTATCGGGAGGCCGCGTTGAGAGCGGGGTGGCGCCGCCCCTCAAGGAAGACGGCATTTGCTGGAAATGAGGGGCAGTCGGGCGAGGAGCTGATGAATTTAATGGGCAGAGGAAGATGCACGAGGCGAAATTGGGGATGAGAGAAGGACTCAAAGGAAACGAGGGAGGGAGAGATAGAGGAAGAAGTTGCGAGAGTGATGAGCGACGACTGTTTAATCTCTCATTTCTCTTGAGGTTCAACTACATACTGTTCCCGCTAGTGCGATGCGAGATTTTATGTGACGTCAAGCGCAAGTTGAGGATCGTGCATAATTATATCAATTTCAGTAGTCGCGATACGTGACTGCAGTTCTTCGCGTACTGCACATGCATGGCGTGGAATCACCCCCTACCGCACAACTTGCAAGGTGTAATGTAGATAGAGTTTAACCAACGTAAATTCCGTATTCGAGTGTTTCTGGCTCAACTTTGTGGAAGTTCATGTTCATTAAATGAATAAGGCAAGGTATTTTTCCACTGTCCTGTTTCTCCATCGTCAAATCCCTCTGAACATTCCTGAAGAACGGTAAGGATCAGTCTGGGAATATTATATAGCCCTGGATACATAGCACCGAGTGTATTTTAGCTCTTCAACTATTATCTTGATTTCGTTTCAGAGTCTTAAATTAGACTTTTAACACTTTAGGCCTTCCCTACCTACATTATTTTAACTTTAAAAGCGTTAGAAACTGAGGTTTAGGGTTGAAGACTACGCCTGATAATTCATCATTTATAATTTAGAAAATAATTCGCATGTTTTGATGTTGCAAAAAATGCGTGGAAAGTTAATCCCTCAAAGTGAAGTTTTGATAGCATTTTTTTTTTAATTCAGGATGGAAAAAATTTGCTTCAGCGCAATATAATTTTCTTCCTAATGATGATGATAAATAGAAATTTTGCCACTCATTGTAATAGAGATACAGTGGAAAAAAGGATTTTGAGTTTTTTCATTGAGAAGAGTAAACTGAAATCAAAGTTAAAATTGTGTTTCTGGTGAAAAACTCCCAAAATCTAATCGTGATGGCACTTATTATCGTCAGGTGCAAGAGCAGTTCATGGTCTGCTGTTCCTCTTTTCTTTCTGCTCCATTCTTGCCTTCTTTGGTTTTTTTTATTGTTCGAGGGGATTGTCCTCTTTAGTAATTAATTAATTTAGTCATTGAGTTTGAGGGTTAGAAAAGACCAATATTTCTGATAATTAACGTATTTTCTTTACTATAATTCAAACACTCGAACAAGCATTATACCAGGACAATTTTCTACAACACTCGCTCAAAAAATAACTAAATTTTTCGATCTCTGCCGTCAAATTTATCCACAGTTAAAAAATAGAAAGCCCCTCTATACAATATGCATTCACCCTGAGGAATTGTTTACGAATATTTTTACAAATATCAAAATCGAGGATGATCTCTGAAAACAGCGCCTGTGGCACAGAAATATATCATTGAAATGTAGGAGGAATACAATTCACTGTATTCTTTTGTAATAACCCAGATAAAGATGCGCTGTCAAAGCACAGTATGTGTTCGTATAATAACAATACGGCTCCAGAATGAACCTATCATACGTAATGGTTGTCACCAGCATTCAATGTTGATGGAAGTCTGAGATTTAAACCGGTACCAAATACAATGTTTATATGATATTCAATGACTTATTCTCGTCATACAATGTCTGCCCCTAAAATAAATCCGGGGAAAAATTGATTGCAGATCAAGTTACAAATTACTAAATTTCTGCAAAATAGCACCCTTGTTCATCGACACACCGATCCCAGCGCCTCTGCCGGTACCCTTGCTCGAAGGCGTTGACGGAAACCTCATTCAGGCTCCTTGTCATGACCTCTTTGACGTTACCCAGCCTTCCAAAAGGGTTGACTATCCAGTTCCTTTTTATTCTTGGGGTCCGGCAGCGCCACATCGGGGCTGTAGGGCGGCTGGGACAGCGTTGCCACCTTGTTCTTGGCCAGGCACTCGGTCACAAGGAAGGCAGTATGGGGAGGCGCGTTGTCGTGAAGCCTCAGTCAGCAAATATTTCCTACCTGATGCGTTGCACTCTTTTCCACAGGACCTACTTAATAATTACAGTTAATTTCCTCTCGCTGAGACAAACTCTTTCTGGATAATGCCTTTTGAGTCGAAAAAGACGATGAACATCGCCTTCACCCGGGATTTACTCATCCTTTACTTTTCCGTTGCTGGGAAGCCTTAGTGTGCCACTCAGTGTTTTATCTATTTGACTCGGGGTGGTACTCAAAGACCCATGTCTCATCTCTAGTCTAGTAAGGTCGCGGTCCAAGAGATTTTCATACGTGCAGCCTTCTGGTCACCTTGGGCACAATCTAGCCACCACACCTTTCTCATGGATAAATCTTCTGTAAGTGCACTGTGGTTTTCGGAATATTGCACTCTTCTGCTAATATTGTGATACTCAGCCGTCGATCAGAATTGAGCGTGTCTCTCACGTTTTGTACATTCCCATCGCATTATGTCGTTGACGAACGTCCAGGGTGTTCCTCGTCGTGGACCTCCACTTTACCTCCCAGAACATCTTTCCCCAGCGTTAAACCAATCCTTGGGACATCACTCTTCTCCGTTAAGCATTTTTAAGCATGGTAATGGATGCAGAACCCGAGCTTAACATTTTATAGGGCATCGTTGCTACTTGGAACCCGCAGTGGTGAATTTGTGACACGCGATACTCGAACAAGGGTCCAGTCTAGCAGTGATTCGCCCTTTGTAATGGCCCACAGAAAGCTGACGCGAAATGCGCTGATTTCCCAAGACCCCCGTCAACATTTCCTGCTACAAATCGCCCCACTGCAGCCGTCCCCGTAGGCTGGTGAAAAATGTCATTCTACTTATTTTTGGAACACCCTCCATGTTGATTGCCAACTAAACTAGCATGTGCTGTACATTTTTAATCGATTCCATTCAATAAGTTCTAGCTGTTTTTTGCTCAATAAAACTATTCTAAGAGTAAAAAATGAAATAATGTATTTAAGTCTAAAAATAATGCGAAGAATGAAATTTTTAACTGCACCCGTCAGAATTTCTTTTTCTGTATTTTCTGCTTCATTCTTCGTGTTTACATGTACATGTAACCGAAATTCTAGAGTGAAAAAGTGATTCTTAATTTATCATTTATTTATATCCGTATTAATGATAGAAAGATTAATAATGTTCAACGCTCATTGCACAGGTTTTTGCATTACAGAGAATATTTATCTTATACATAAAAAAGTCTCTGTAAATGAAGATCCAATCCATATTTTCTCTTATTGAATTACCTTAAATTAATGAGGTCAGTGGGATACATACTCAAAACCAACATTAATCAGATGCCATGGAGATATGAGTTGAGGCTTTGGATAATAAATATGACTTTGGTAAGTGCCGAGTGATATTTTATTTGAGAACAAAGGACTTTTAACATTTATGGAGTCTACGGTAAACACGATTCCATTTAACTTTCAAGGCATGAGCTTCAAGAAGGAAGGAGAAAGGAAGCTGAATAGATATCTAGACAAGCAAATTTTAATGTAGAGTGAGTAAGAATCGATTATGGAAATTCTTAAGTTGATATTGAGAGGCAGTAGAATGTTGATAGATGGTTTAAGGCAGGCCATTATGTAAACAGGAAAGAGATAGGAATATGATAAGAAATGTAGACCGTCTACAGAGTCCATGTGAGAATAATTTCATTAAGAGATTCAGAGATTAAAATTTTTAATGTAGCCGTAAGCCCAGGAAAACGTTCTCTTTTTTAGGACTTGTTCAAAGTTAACTCTAAAGGATATATTACTTACAATGGAAACATTTGCAGAAATAAGACAAAATAATGAATGGGCTGTCGGATTTCCACAGCAGATACTCTCATCACTGACACCTGTTCCTCTCGCTGATTTTGACGTCCGCGCTGAAAAATAAAACGGGATGAAATTGCATCCACGCCACTTCGCGTGAAAATTCCCAGACGGACTAACTTTGAAAGTTACCGTTGGATCGACGCAACCACACGGATGGGTTTGACGGCGGCGTCAAACGCACCCAAAGAATATCGTCCGGCGCCACAATCAGGCGCGCTCATTCAACATCGGAGTGGCAAGGCAATGCAATCCCGATGATAAACATGTTTTCCTCGGCTCGTTGAGAGGCAAGGTATGCACGCGTCCGCCGCCGGCATCGGCGAGGAATGCCCACCGCCGCCGTCGTTCTCGGGGGGGGGGGGGGGGGGGGGGGGAAGGGTGGGCGAGGGGGGCGAGCTCCGAGTGTCGTTGATGCATGCATGCTTGCTCGTTGCGCGGGAGACGAGCTGACGTCACGGGCCCAACAATGCGTTCTCTCACCTCAAGTGCAGACCGCAAAGTCCCACTAATTCGCCGATAACCTACGAGGCGCAGGGAGGGTGGGGTGGGGGCTGAAGGGAGGGAAAGAAAGAAATAATGAATCAGGGAAGGAGGGAGGGAGGGAGACAAACGACTTGCTTGACAACGGCGCATCGCATTTCAAAGTGAAATAAAACGCCCCCAAACGCTAGCACTGCTCACACCCCCAACCCTCCCTCTATCACGGGGAGAAGCGAAGAATTCAAAGCGCGGGGAATTTTTGCGGTTTCGGAGGGTGGCGAAAAGGGAAGAGACGACGCCGAGGAAGTGCGGGAGAACGAACGGGCTGTCTCTCTCTCTTTACCACCACCCCTCCCTCTGGTGATGGAGATGTTAATTAATGGCTGCGAGACATGAAAGGGTTCTTCAGAGAAAGAAGTATGGAAGAGGAGGCGAGGGGTTGAGGGAGGCGGGGGGATGAGAGAGAGAGAGGAATGGGACGAGGGGGAAGATTTTCAAAAGGAATATTCATGAATGCTTGGTGAGTGAGGGATTGGAGGGAGGGAGTGTGAGGGCGGAGGAGGAATGGGTGTGGGAATGAGGAATATGCACACACTCAGAAGGGCGCGAAGGGTAATTGAGGCTGAGGTCGAGGAGGACAGATGGGGGCGAGGGGGTGAGAGTAAGATGTTCGGGAGAGGGGAGGGGGGTGAGGGAGAAATCTTTCTCCGATTGTAATTTCCTCTTCGCTCCACCCCCCCATCCCCAACCGGGCAACCCCTGCCCGTTTTAAGCAAAAAAAAGGTGAATCGAGTCTCCTCACTCCTCTCCCTCCCACACGCTCGAATCGTATTGACAGTCCCTCGCAATTTCATTCCTCGTCGCCCCGGCCAACCTCCACTCTCTCCCTTCCCTTCTTTCGTGGGCGGGATCCGGTCCGTAATTTGTAGCGAAAAAAATAGTAGGGAAGGGGTGGAAGTGGCAATATCGGACCTTTCCCGTCGTACCCCCTCCCCACCTTCCACACACCCACCGAACCCACCGCATAAAAAATATGATGTGGAAAAGGGGAAAAATTGGGGGACGGGAAGAAATGGAGCAATCGGAAGAGAGGGAGGAAAGAGAAGGAGAGGGGTAAGGAAGTGAGGCAAAAGGGAAGGAGGGGATCGTCGCAGCGTTGACGAGGGGGGGAGGGGGATGGGAGAGGTGGTGGAAACACGGCTCTTGTGCGCGCCCGGGAACCCGTTTTGCATGGGTGAATAAACTTCCGAAAGACTGTGCGTCGAGGAGTGTTTGAACGCCGAAAAGCGTCCGTGGGCGCGTGGTAGGGGCGGGGGAGGAATTGGGGTGGGTGGGGTGGGGTGTTCAGAACCGCGTTGGTCGCCATTCGAATATGTAGTCCGAAAAGCGAGGAATGAAAGCGAGAGGCGGTCGAGTCCTGGGCGCTCATCCTCCTACGTGCTCACTTGCGATTAATCCGTCGATACCTCCGCGTGGACAGGGCGTTTCTACGTGTTTCGCGATGGGTTATTTCTTCTCTTAATTATGCTCCAATATTTTTCGTTATTAATATATAACCTAACAATATATAACTTAATATATACCCTTACCTCGTAGTACGCTTTTTTATTCATTAATTACTTATTAAAATTATCCCCTTCACTCATTCGGGATATTGAAAATGATTTTTCTATTTTGAATGAATATGATTTAAATAGTGAAAATATTAGCTCTATGGAACCAGCCGCAGTAAGTTTTGGCAATATTTTGTGTTTCTTATATACATTCTTTCGATGAATTTCATAGTTTCTGGCATAGCTTTGTGAAAATCCACGATCACTTAATAACACAAATTAGATTACGTTCATTTATATTTATAAATGTGCGATCGGCTTCATAGCGAAGGTAATATCCTCAGGTAAAAAATATTGTAAACAACGCAATTATATATTTACTTTTTACTGGAGGGGGAAGAGGGCAGGACAATAGGCAGAAAGATGAAATATGTCATCTCTCTGACTGTCAATAATTTTTGCTCAAGAGTCAGAAATTTAAGTCATATTATTCCCATTAAACATGCCGGATGATTTATTTACATGCAATCTACCGTGAATATTTATTTGCTTTTGCGCATATTTCCAAAAATGAGCAAAAATTCAAACATCTCTTCAAGTAATTTGTGGAATGCAATAAGAGTAATGCGGAAAAAACGAAATTGTTTTCCGAATTTTCCGACGGGTCTCGAGATAAAGATATTTTATCCCTTTATCTTACGTGTAAAAATGTTTGCATTTCTGAGAGCATTTTAACAGTTTCGTTTCTGAGAGCAGATCATCCAGCAGTCGTGCATTTGCCATTCACTTTCCCATTTTCAGCGAAAACGTGAAAGTTTGGAACTCCCTAACATTGATCTTCCCTGAATTTAAGCGGTGTTATAGTGCGGAAATTCAAGCATAATACATGGTGTACTTATGGAATTTTTAGAAACATTTTATAAATACATATAAGAGAATGGTTGAGCTTGCTATGGAGTAGTTTGATGATAAAAAACGCCGAACGTTACCATTTACCATCGATCCGTCCTCCTCGTCCGCTTATACACAGTTTTAATCGAGAGAAGTTCATTTTTCAATCTTGTAAATCAATAACCTTCTGAAATGAATCATTACGAATAAGTCCACAACACCTCCAAATGGTACCGCAATGTAAAATATAAGGGAGTAATGTGCATAGCAATCTATTTTGAGATCGAATTATGGCTACCTCTTCACATCCACGGAGGATGCGGACTAAGCACGGTGAAGCCATAGGAAGGATGACGCAGATGGCATGGCAGTAATAATTTAAGGCCTAGAAAAACGTCAATTATCAATAAAAAAGAGAGCGAACAATTAGGAAATGTGGGAGTGTTAATGTTTTTTAAGAATCTTTCGATGTGGTATACGTATCATTTCACGTACTTGTACATGAGTTTGATTTTTAATGAAACCATTAGAGCCATCTTCAGATTACTCCCAGCGAAAAACGGTAAAAAATCCTTCATGCGCACGTAAGGCCTTTTCTTATTTAACAGGAAATATAAATAAGGTGTGGGTGGAAAATTGAATAAATAAAACCAGTGATTAGGTTAGTTGTCGTGCACGAAAGAGACATAAAAATGAAGAATCGCTGCAGCCAATTAAACGCTTAAATGAACAATTATGAAGGAAAAATACTTTTTTATATAAGTCCTTGATATGCCTTTAGGTCTGATAAACGCACGACGAATGCACAAAGACGACTAATCGTTATAATATTGTATAAAAGAAACTAGACGACAACAGAACTTCAAAAATATTAGGGTGACGAATGTCGAATGCGGAACATTAAAAAGCATAAATATTGAATGGGAACATGTGGCGGGCGTTGGCAGAATAAGTTGTGGAACTCTTAGAAACAAATAGTTATAACTAGAAAACTATTTCGTGGTTGGAGAGGAAAGAATGTAAGACCATAAAAAGTAAGATCCTATTTCAAGTATCTCAAAGCCTTCAAGGTGCAAAAATGAGGAAAGTAGGCGGGTTGTTTTCACGAAGCACTAACTTCTTTTAAACTAATACTAAACTCATTTAAATGGATTCGACTTTTCTGATTAAAACATTCAAATCGTGGTGTCTCGACAATTTTCAATTCTCTCTATTTTTTATTATCGAAGGATAAAAGCATGAAGTAACGTACGACAAAATACTAATTTCAAAAGTTTGAATCGTACTAAGATGGAGCATCCAAAAAAATGCCATGCAATATCGACTGCATTATAATATTCTGTAGTTTAGGGTATTTTTGAGATTATAAAGTTACAAATAAAATATTTAAGTTATATTTTGACGCGTAAATGTCATTCAATACAGGGAAAATATTACTCCGTTGAGTGCAGGAATTTAATATAGTATATTGTGAAAGTATAGATTTTATGAAGGCGGGGAAAAATTAGAGCTTAAAATAATAGTATCATAGTAAGTATAGTTTTATTATGATATTTGAATGTTTTAGATTATTTCAAAAGTCTTAATTTTCGGACCCTATCCCATAACTACGTCTCTAGTATAAATGTGTAGGATTTAATTATATCCAAAAATATAGTAAGATGAGGACCAAGTGCTAATTTTGGTAATACACTAATAATGTTGACAATATATGACCTTAGACGCAATCATGCTAAATTACGACTGCGAACGTTTGTCCTCAATGAGGTAACTGAATGATTTAGGAAAGAAAACAAAAGAAGCTCTTTCCAATATCGATTAATTTGTACCGATTTTCTATTATTCGTTGGAATCAGCCGGTAAAAGTCACATTTGAGATAAAGATCACCTATTTATACGGATGGAAACAGAATTTACCAATTGTGTCTCTTGATTTTTCATATTTTTGGCAGAAGTAGGCCATAGAATTAATTGCATTCGGGTAAAGAGAAAGTATTTGCATGAATTAAAATTAATTTACACGTAAAATAAGGTGCCGAAACGGTAGTTTTCCTCCCCAAATCTGGTAATAAACCAGGAACAATTTTTGCATCTAACTAAGCAGCCATACAATGTCAAGTCCCGGTAGGAACTTCCTAGTAACTCCATGATTGCCATTTTGAGAAGATATAGGCAATCCTATTGAATTTCAAGCAAGCACTTGTCCGTATCCTCTCAGCTCCATTTGCCTGTCTCTGACGTCGTTTTCATCGGCTGCGTCAAACATTATCAAACAAGCAGTGATCGATACCCTGGGGAGTGCACAAACCCAGCTACGCACTTTGGCTGCCAGTGCTACAGTTATGTATACTACTGTAACAGTTGAGTTTAATATTTCAAGAAAATATTTATATTGCATAATGAAGTTCACTATTTTAGACTTATCTTTATGGAATTTCTCTATAGCGATTAAAAAGAGAGAAACTTTTTGAACTTTAGTGATTCCATCATTTATAAATGGTGGAATTTAAAGTGGAAGTTTTTGAAAAGATTTTTTTCTTTTCGCTATCGCATAACTTCAATTTTTCACTATCTGTGCATTAAATATTTTAGTTATGATATATATTTAGTTGACTACATCATAGATAGCATGTATTATGAATGGAATGTAATTTAAACATTCCATTCCCAGCCTCCTACCTTCAGTTTCCCTCTGGCGAGTATCAAAGGAAAAAAGGCAAGGCCATTCAAAATGTTGTTCTGCATTTAATAAATCTTTATTTTTAGGATAATAGGGAGACCATTGCGACGATTCGAGGCAATAATTTCCGCTGTTATCTCTTAAATTGTTTTTCTTTCTCCCTATTTCGGGTCCTTTTCCTGCAATATCTCACTTTGTGCCTGGACTGCGATGGAGAATATTACGCCGGTGAGGTTTAAAATTACAACAAAACAGTCGTTCATCAAACCAAGAGGTGAATCCATTCCTATTGTAAGCAAATACGAAATATACGAGGGCGTAATTATCGATTCTCTTTCTTTTAAAACACGAGCGACGAAAGGAATTAATTGCTGTGTGTCCATACGAGTAATAACCGGCACCAAAGATTAATGCGGAAGGTTGTCCGAAACGAATTTATCTTTTTCCAAATCGTTATCATTACTTAAGTGTTTCCTTCCGTATAAATCAAATTTCATGGGGGCATGTTTGCGTGCTCGCCTTCTAATATCCCGGTATCCACCGCCACGCCGCTATGCCGTCCGTGTTCCCGCTGTTTCTTTCTCCGTTCCTGCTAGTGCTGAGCTAAGAGAGAGATGCTCATGTATATGCATCGGTATATTTAACATATTGGACTGGAAATTACATTTGAATCCGACGTCTCTCATTAGGCATATTCCTTGAAATGGACATTTTGATCAAGTCTCTACATTATGCCATTTATACAATTTGCACATGCATCAAATGTTAAAGAGGTTAAAAGAATCGCCAACTTAGAGAAGCCAGAACGATAAACCAAGATTTGAAAGCAAACCTGTATCACAGGGATCTTGATTTATTCTGAACGCCATTTCTTCAGCATCATCGCAGGCACACTGAAATTGATTATATTATCATTCCACCAATTAGCACCAGTTGGCTAAGCTAAGCAAAATTTAGGACATCAACTCTGACAAATTATTTCGCTATATTTTAAATAGCTACAGTAACGAATACGGGAATGATCTCATTAATGCAGCTAAATTTGAATATGATTTTTACTTTTATCGAGAAACATTGTCCTTTTCCTTTCAGAAATCATTGAGCTAAGGGAGAAGAGAATGAAAAAGGCGACCAGATATACGAATATAACCACTGACGAGTGGAATAACTAATAATTCGCATTCTACTCTAAAATTCTTTAAAAGTTATTACCAATCGTACATTTTGTTAATAATTAACCATAGAGTTAGTTATTGTAACTTTATAACTTGTAAGAAGCATGATGACCTGATGCCATTAGTATAACTGAACATATTCCGAGAGAAATAATTTTTAAAATGTCCCTTCATCATCAATCCTTGAATCAATCTCTGCATAGTAATCGTTATTATTTAATTATAAAAAAATGAAATGGAACCTACAATATTGTGTAAAGCCTTTATTAGAAAAATCCTATTACATTTATTGCTCAGGAATTTTTTTAATAAGAGGCCAAAAACTTAATTATAACAAGCGGAATTAACGTGAAACCCCTTTTATCAGGCATTCTAATAAACTTTGGAACCTGATTTTTGATAGCTGCTTTAAGCTGACAGTAATATGTTTAGCGCTTCAACAAATTAGTACCCTCCCACATCAAACAAGTATAAGAAATGGTACGACTCTCTCCATGTACAGCTGCTCCTTTCGGAGTCAAGTCGGTTTTAAGCTTTCCAGCCTATAAGCACATGTACCAAATCGCAGTCGGGTCACAGATTAATGAATAAGCTGAGAAATGTACTGTTCCAATAACAGAAGTGTCAAGAAGCATGAAGTGTATAGAAAAAAGGTATTGAGGTTCCCAAGAAATAGAATCTAAGTTAAAAGAATTTAAATCAGAAGATAAAAGTAGACCAGGTTATAGTTCACCTACCTAGGAGTTTTATATGAAGATGAGTAATGCAGTAGGGAAGTTACAAAAGTTACGTAAACTAAAGAATATTTTACAAAAAGGAGAGAATCGATGGCATTCGGGCATTAAAGGCATAAGGAATAGATTACTACAATCCTTGGTATGGAGCCTGCTTTTGTAGACCACTGAAATTTGGTAATTGTAACAAGATGAATATCGGAGTTGGAGGAATGGTCGTATAGGATGTTGGTAAATGTGAAATGGACGAAAAAAATAAATGAAGTGATGCTAGGTATGAAAGGGGTAGGGGAAACCATGATAGGTATGGTTGTTGGGAGAAATTCAAAGAAGGTAGCAAATGCGAATGCAGAACATATTGAATGGAAGACTGTGATAGAGGAGTAGATGTTGGGTAAGAGAGGCAGAGGAAAGAAGAGAGGTTTTTTGCACAAAATGAAGTAGAGCAAGGAGTGTAGAAGCGAAAAGATTAGCTTATCGCAATGCGAGGGGGGTTAGAATATTTAGTGTAGTGTTACGCGTGGATTAGAATTGTAAAATTGTAACCCTGGGTCCTTGAAATACAGAATTTCACCGGTAGGCCCCTCTTAATAACATATGATCATAAAATATCGCATGAGAGGAACTTTCAAAAATGATTTTGAAAACAGATTTATCGATATGCTTTGTCGAGATCGTCCGTCACGATAGCCTTCCCGGACGCCACCACCTTCCACGCGAGAGCACCGGACTGGACGAGGAGATTGGAAGAGCCAAGTGGCCACCCCTGGCCCCTTCCCTTTGTTGAGTGAGCACTCACGCGCCGTGTCCCCCCACACACACGCCCACGCGCACGCACGTACATCTGGTCTACCGGAGATTACATCTCTTGTCAGTCATGAAACGGGGCCGGATGGGCCGTCGGACGAGTGTCGGGCACTTCAGGTGACACGCGGCGGAAGGAGAGCGGGGAGAGGGAGTGCGGCGACGGAGTCATCATCCCTGCATTAGGACCCCGAGGGGGTGGCAGGGGTCGGGAAGGGGACCCTCAACCCTCCACCCCCTCGCATCCATCCCCAAACTCCCGCTCGCGGTGAATCACATTTGCGAGCGCAGAGTCAGCGGAGGACGTAATTGGCTGCGCAGTGGATCACCGAACGCTGCCCTTACCCCTTCCGATGAGGGAAACGTAAAATTTTGAGCTTTAATTGAATCAAATAGTCCACGGCGCCTAATGGAATTTACGGCAGGCAGTCTGGTCGAGCTCCTAAAGGTGACGTGCCGCCGGCATATTATTAATGCGATGCCACAACGATGTTTGAGGGTTGCCTAACACGAAGGATTAATTTCCTTCCGTCTCTGACTAGAACGTTGTGCGCAGTTTTAAATTCGCTGGCGAAGCAACTTTTCATGCGTTGGGCTATAGTTTCGAATATTCATGGAGATATTAACCTGCAGGGGTTAACGTTATGAAATTCTATTTATTCAGAGTATATTTATTTTAATGTACCAATTTTTATTTACAAAAATGGAATTTTAAATAACATGCCTAATATTTGCATGTACGTACACGCATTAGGCAAAACTCCATTTTGTATCGTAATTTTAAAGTTAAGGAGTTATGATATTATAACTAGTATATTTTCTCTGTAGTTAACTGGATAGTCGTTTTATAATTATTATTTATCCAATGCACGAAGGTAGTTTATGTCATGATATCAAATTTATCATCCAATCTAAAAACATTTCGTCATTAGCAGGGTGAATTTTGCAACAAAACGAACAAAGAAATTTATTTCAATACTCGCACAGGAGGGTAAAGTAACCTTGTACTTGATTGATAAATTTTTAAAGAAAAGTAAGTAAAATGATTCGCTCTTAAGAAATATGACTAGCTCTTTGGAGATGAATTTTAATTAGAATGAGATTAGTAATTCCTTAATTAACCTTTTGTGACTCCAGCCGCCTCCGGGGAAAATAATACATGCCTAAAAGAGTGAAATGAGTCTGGCTTTGATGGCTCCATATTCACTGAAATATGTTCTTTAATTTACTGAAATAGCTTTGGTGAGGAAATTGATTTGAATTTAATAATAATTTCCAAAAATTCTGATTCTTCACGCAAGTGCGCGGAGGAAATACGAGATTCGTACTATTTTGGTTGAGAGTCAATTTAGTCGGAGGGACTTACACAAGAAGCTAAGCACAGTCAATGAAACTTCTCTTTAACTTCGCATCTGTACGATGAACGCTAAGTTAACCACAGTCCGTGTTCCCTGTCAACTCCCAAGGCGACACTGGGGTAATTGAATCCCGCGACTCACCTTCCGTCGAGCATCACGCTACATGATCCTCAAACTCACTCAAGTAATTCAAATTGAGGCGGAGGATGTTGCACGATGTCGTCTAAACAGCATCAATTCCGTCAGTACTCGTATATATTTCCAAGAAAAAATTTAAAGGCTCTAAAATAAACTCCGTAGTGATGAGAGCCAAGTTGAATTTCCTGAAATTTATACCAGGAAATGAAATAAAAGATAGGCCAAATCCGACACAAAATTCAGTGTTAGTGGCATTACTTTTTCTCACTGTATATCATAATCGTATATTTTTGGAAAATATAGATTCACCTTGCTTTAAGAATATCTACCATAAAAATCAACACAAAAGATCGACATACACTTGATTAGTTCATAAAGAAACAGGTATAAATTAATGGCAGTTTCTGAAAAGAAATACTTAGTTAATTCACATATATTTTATTAAACACGACCTAGGTTTCGACTTACAAAGTCATCATCATGTCGAAACTTACTATATGTCGTGTTTAATAAAATATATGTGAATTAACTAAGTATTTATTTTCCGATATGAATCGCTTCCACAAAGTTACGTCTCAAACCATTCTATTAATGGCAGCTTACATAATTAGTCTTATATATTCTACACCATTTTTGCAATTTTAATGGGCAAGAAAATTATTTAATTATTTTTTATTTATAATTTATATAAAGTTTATACTTTTAGAACTTTTAGTACTCTCTATTTACTAACATAAAGTCTCCTAGGGACCACAAATAACTGTGATTTGACTTTTACATTCAATAGATTCAGGCGAGATGCAGTGAAAGTTCTTCATTATGAGAAAATAAACTTACACTTGTTTACAAGATCAATAGTAAAATACTTCATATTTTGGTTCACAAAACCAGCATCAGGTATAATACAAGGAAAAAGACTTGATATTTTAGAACAACTTTAAATTGCACAGCTCTAAATGTGAATGTTCTGTTAATGATCAAATTTTTATGAATCATTCTTCTCTCCTCAGAATCCCGTTTCCATGGCAAACAGTAAAGTTCCCTCTCTCCAACTGACTCCACCCTCCGCGAATTTTCCAATCCACCCACCCCCTATCCTCCATTCTTAATTTGTGTCGAACGACCTTTCCCCGATAATATCCTTCTTAGAATCACTTATATCTCATCCCTCGTTCTGCCCCTGTCCCTTCCATGTCCCCTTCCCGCCTAATTCTTCTGTATGCTTCCCTCCTCCCTTCCACCAGGGTACCAGCTACCTGCCACTGTCCTCTCTATAATGACCACACGTGCTTATCCTCCCCCCCCCTATTTTTACCTCTCCATTTCTTTGGTCTCCCGAGCTCCTTTGTTTTCCTTTACTTTCTCCGTTGTCTTTAGGTTTTTCCATCTCCCCTCTCAATGTCCCCGCCTATCTTATTCCTGTTCCTCACTCCTTGCCCCATTCCTCAAACATGTATGAATACGATACACATATTGGATATAGTTGCTCTTTGACATATCGTGTACCTGATGATGGTTCTGTGAACCAAAACGCGGAGTAAGTAACTAATAAACTTGTGGAAAAGTGCAAATTTGTTTTCTCATAGTGATTTGACTTCTATTTTTTATGTTAATCCAATCAATAAAATTTCCGATAGAGTTTAATTCAATTTAATTTTCAACAGAATTCAACATTCGCTACACAATCTCTCTCCCTTCTAACATTAAAATTAACTATACGTAAGTGATTTACGATTTCCCAAACATAGAGCTGAACTCGATTATTTGTACAAAGTTTGTTGTAGTTCGAAGCTACTCGAACAGAGCGCGCATAACGAACGCTTCATGAATTTCGGAATGACAATCAACAGAGCCACTAAGCACGCTGGCAAGTCTCGAATAAGGTGTCTCGACTAGGTGTGTGACTAGAGTCCTTAGCGCTGAAAGATTAAGGAAAAATCCTCAATACAAAACAATGAAAAATGTATATCCTATGCATTTCACCTGAATCTAATTTTATGGATGCTTCAAGTTTAAAATGATGTTAACGGCTCTTAAAATAGAAATACATGTGGTTAAATTATTTTACAAGTCGCAAATCTACACAATTTTGATTTTTAACTAAATTACGAAATTATGAAGCGAGCAACAACGTCAACATTTCGCGAGTGCTAATATTTTTTTCCTCTCCGGACAATTTATGTTGGCAAAACTCTTTTTCTAGGCTTTGGCCTAATAAAGCTGCAATGTCACAATAGTAATAATAATGTGTAAACACTCGGTTGAAAGTGGATTTCATCAGGGAAAATGTACCATTATGAGAAATGAAGCGGCCGAGGAGAGAAAGGAGACGCAACAAGTGTCATTCTAGCGAAATGCGTAAGTTAAAAAAAAGGAAAGAAATTCCAAGATTAGTTTTGGGAAAAAGAAACCGTCGGGAATGATGGTAAGTTAGTTACTGGATAGGTAAGGGTTTGAATGAGGGGAGGAAAATTGACGAGCAGTTACGAGGATGAATGGGAGAGGGATTTGGAAGAGGATGAGGAGAAGGGGCAGGACCTGTGGATGGAGAGGTGTGGGTAGCGGGGGCGAGGGGGGGCGGCGGGTTTTGGGATGATCGATCAGGGGCGGGAGGGGAAAGGGTTTAGGTTTGAGGACGTGGTGAATGTGGGAGGGCGGTGAGAGCGAAAGGGGCGTGCATCTTGTAAGGGAGTCGTTATGGACGCGAGAAGGCCTTGCAGGAGTGAAATATTAGCTTGAATTTGTGCATTGAGTTGTCGGGAAAATAAAGACCCAATCGTGTCTGTCATGATTTATTAATTCTGGATTCCAACATACTTAAGAATCGGGTTTCAGATTGGGATATATATGGCGGCAGTACCGTAAACATTAGCATTGCAGTCCTAAACTCGTTATTTTCATGTCTGGAGATTCTAGAATGTAGCGAAAACGAATGAAATATTTATTTTATTCCTTTGAGAAGTGCTTAAGCATTAATTATTTCCAATTAGAATGCATCTCCGCAACGTATCAACTTCAGGCAGTAAATTTATCAGTGTATTTTTTGGAAAATTTGCAAATTATCTTGAACCAGATAAAAGCATTTAGCAAGTGTGCGTCGCATCAGAAATTAATTAATTATCTGCACCGGGTTTAAAATGTAATACACCGACAAACATCGAAAAGTATATTAACATTTTTTTATTTATTTTCCCTTTGGATAAGTATAGATTAATATTTAATTTAGCAAATAATTAATGTTAATTAAAGAAACGCTGAGTGTCAGACTTGACTGCACATATGTACATGTAACTTTCGTGTAATCTCCATTATGGAGGGAAACACCAAAAAAAGAGAGCCCCTAGTGTTTTTCCTAAAACACGCTTGCATTTATCATTTTTTTAAATGTAGTCTTTGAACGTGAATTAATAACAGTTTTAGATCTATTAATTTTGCTTTAACTAATGTAAAACTATCCTGATTGAAAATCAAGTATTCTGCGCTATGACATAATTATTGCACGGGATCGAAAAAAAATCTCAATCACTTCAGCCCTATTATGCTTATACGACCGTAAAGTAGCATATGATGTGGATGTTACATTTAGAATATTGATGTTATCAACTGTTAAATGTATAATTATTCGGACTCTCTTTCTAACTGAATTCAGCTCTATCATTGGAAGCCGCGGGCATGGTCTGATTATATATGTAAATCGATGTGAATACTAAGTGGGTTCCGCAGTACTGTGTAAAAATTTAATGATGCTAAATAAATCTTGATCAACTAGTCATTAAACACGGGAAAAAGGCTGGTGTTATATTGAATTACAGTATTTTTGTTGAAAAGAGTGAAGATGCATTTTTCTCTCCATGACTAACTCATATGTATATTTGTTACTGGTAGGCTACCGTTGAAGGTTGGTTTTGAATGGACACAGGTTGATCTTCCTTACATTTCGTAGTTTTGTCAAACAAAACGCAACCTGGCATCCAACACTACTATACACCCTTCTTCAATTCCACGTACATCCTCCCTTCATTATATCTGAAATTCCTGTCCTATTCAAACCCCTTCCTCGCTTGCCTAACATTCTCCCCTCTATCATAGTCTTCAGCATCCCATGTCCAATTAAAATGAACTGCATCCATCGTTCCTGCCTCCTTTGGATTTCTCCTAACAATCCTCTCTCCTTATCCACGCTTTTTTTTGTTTTTTTTTCTTACCACTGCGTCTCAAGAGCCTCCGATTTACGCCTATGCCCTTGCTCCAACAACCGCGTTTCCGCGCCGTTCAACACCATGCTTCATATTGAAGTTCCACTAACTATTTCTCAAAATACTGTCTTTACTCAGCGTCTCTGTCGATGATTCCCTCCGCCTACTTAAAGTTTCTTTGCTTTACCGAATCCTTATTCGTACTTATACGTTCCCATTACCGTGAAACTTTAGCTGCTCTGGTTTCCACTCTTCTGTTTTAACATTTACTTCAGTCTTCCTCATCGAATTCGCGTTACCCTATGTAGAAAAATAAAGTTAATTTTGATGCGACTAAAGTTATCGACGCAAATGACCTCAGCTGTCGGTCACTTCCCAGAAAAAATAGTATTCAACAAAGACGAAATTTTACTATGACGAAATGGTTTCTAACTTTTGGTTATGTTTCCATAGCGCCAACAAAGACTTTTAAAATGTTATGGAAAAACTAGGTTAATCAGGTTTAGTAGTGTAGTATAACTATAGAAGAAAAAAAGCATTTCTTGAAGAAATATTCATTAAAATGCTTGTCCCTTCATCTTAAATCACCTTACCACTGATTAGAGCGGATAGAACGGTATTTTACGCAACGATTGAGATGAAAAATTAGAAATATAGTACCTTGGACACTTGGAAAACATAGCCTTCAATTAACGGAAGCGAAATTCTACCAATGAGTTTCTTTTCCTTACTGAAGTAAAAATTAAGAAGATTAGTTTTGTTCCTGGGGCCAAATGTTGGGGATAAATGGTTATAGTTAAATTGTTACTTCTGTGCACATTGACGAAACAATTAAAGAAGCAAAATCGGACGAAAGCGATTTTCTCTTAGGAATCGTTCCACGTTTTCCATGTATTTTCTTACTCAAAGTGATTTCTGTGCTCTTTTCCAACAACAAGATTGTTATATTCATCATTTCTATGGAGGCGTATTACTCGTATTCAGTGTTAGGAATTTATTTAAATTAAGGCTTCAGCGACAGTCTCGGTACCGGCCGAAACTGAGCTCTGAAACACAATTTGACTGCGGAATGGGAAAAATCCGTGTTTCTAATTAGATTCATGGCGTTTTGATACATGCAATGTAGTGGGGACTTTTTTCCGACATCTTTCGTATTTCGTTACTCAAGAATAATACGCGATTAAGTTACATCTTTGAAAGAAGTTTGAAACTCATTGAGTGAAATTTAATGCATGTTACTTACTCACCGATCTGAAACCGTAAAAATTACTCTTCTTCATATTTCGAACTTTTGGTCTCAAAAGATGGATAAATGAAAAATGGTAATGATCTTGCGAAATCAAGTCATGTAAAGTTAAATCACAGATAATGTAAAAAATACAAGTATATGAACCTCCCTCTACCTCCAAACTGAAAGTTGTTAGCTGTCTCCACAACAGTTAATGAAGAAAAACCGGGGATCATTATCCCGGTGACGCTTATCATTTTAATATTTTTTTATGCGGTTCCAAAAACATTGTTTAAGCATACAAATTTCCAGAAATTGGAATAAATTTGATTTTTAGGTGACTGATAAATTTGAATCCCTACCGACCCCAGTTTTCTCTTCAACTCCCGTTCAGCATTGTGGTCAACCAATGCCGCGTCCATCCCCCGACATCCCCGGACTTTGACCCACCTCCTCGCAACAATGCACATCTAATCCACTCCAACAATTGAGCATCGCGCAGTGCAATGTGCACGGGAGGGAAGAGGTCAAATCGGAAATTGAAAATCGCACTGACCCAGACAAAAACACCACGGACGTATGTTTTCGACTGGCCGCTGCGTGTAATGTGTCTGGGGAGCGATTCGTCACATCCACTCGCGCGAAAGCGTTATATCTCGCTTTATGAGGACTGATGTAATCTCTTGAAACCCTGCAGCGATGCAACCAGACGATGGAGTGAGATACCCCCGTCTGACAGCGGTCGCGAGACACTCCCGCCTGCGGGACGGGGGAAGGGGACATGGTGCTGGGTTGACGGGGGAAAGGAGGGGGGCAGGATATTCGGTGGCGGCGCGGGGAAATTGATGTGCGGAAGCAATGGAGGCGTTTGACTGTGATGGAGGCAAAGGAGGATGAGGGGAAGCAACCGCGAAATAGGTACATAAAACGCAGGGTTGTGGAAAGGCGGAGACCCTGCAAAAAAGCGAATTCTTCTGAAAGGCAATGGAAGCCGTGACGAGGTCTGAATTTTTCCGAAGTCGTGCCGGAGCACATTCAGCGCTTAATATGCGCAAAGGCTCGAGACTCTAATTCGTAGCCCCACCCTCTGCTGATTTATGTTCGTTTTATCCAGCGGGCGAATCCACCGCTCCCTTCAGCCGACCCTCGTCTGGCGCGGTGGTATTTCCAAATTATTGAATATTAACGATGGGTTTGTGGTTAGCGATTCAACCCACGAACGGCTCGAGAGAGTCTGACGATCCTGCGTCGAGAGATAAGGTTCCCCGTCAAAAATCACGGGGGTGATATACTTTTTACCGACGAAGAATGGGAGACTTCAGGAACTCGGTAGTAAAATTTTCCCTAAGAGGCATTTTCAGGATCGATATTTCCATCAAAAGGCATCGTGTTGCATTTGATCCAACGGTAAAGGACATTTTAATTGTTCCCATATCGTTGTGGAATAAAACCTTCAGTAAACCTAATAAAATGTCGAACCGATACCGTGAGCAATATGTTTTAATTACAACTGGCCGACGGAGATATTAGTAATTCTTCATCAAAAGGCAAGTCTATTTAGAGGAGTAGGTAGTAATCTTTTTATGTTCGACATATTTAGATGAAAGGATATGAGCAATATTTTTCGCCATGAACTTAGTTCAAAGGGAGGGTGGAATTAAGTTGGAAATTTCTTGTCACGAAAAAAACTCATGCCTATCGACTAAATGAGTATTTTAAAGAATTTCATGTTTTTTCAATGAAAAATGAAAATGACTCAGAACAAGCTTTCCATGGGAATTTTTAAGTTTTGTGCACAACGTACCATGGTTAATAAAAAAATAAATTATATTATCCTGTCAACTAACTCCCAGGTTGAGATAAGTTTGCTTAAACTGGACTTTCTGTGCATTGTGCGGCACCTTAAAGATCATCAATAAGATCAAATATACTCGTACTTTCTGAATTAAGCATATGGATATAAATGTGTTTTATTTACTTTCGTATGATGTGACGTGAATTAATCAAGAAAATGTAGTCTCATAATCTGAAAAGCAAAGAGGAATCCAGTAAAGGTGCCCTATAGGGAGACATAACATGAACCTTTTTCAATCGGAATTAATCACTTAAAACCTTTGATAGAAGGAAATGAGATCCAGCCGAAGTACTTAATAAATTACGTCCCACAGTTCAACTGGGTTAAATAAGCACGAATCAGTCTGAGAGCCTGTTCATTAATTTCATTGAGAAGAGGAGTAGTGGTTAGGGTGGTTGTGAAGATGTTTGAGATGGGTGGTTGGGGGAGGAATGGAGGTTGGAGGGGCAGGTAATGGAGGGTGAAACATCACTGTAATCTTAGAAGGCTAAAGGTATGAGAAGCAGATGTTATTGATGCTCCTTCCTTCGGAAAGTTTAGGTAATAAACTCACTGAAAATGTTGGAGAGTTTAGGTATAACTAATCACCACAGTGTTGCATAATTTCCGTTTCTCTGAGCCTCATATTTTGAAAATTACATGCTATACAAAACTTCAACTTGATCATGCTGTCTGATGAATCAGGTAAAATATACTGACCTACGGTACAATTCTATTTTGAAGGGCCCATTATTGAGTAGAAGTACGTAGTCGGTGGAAGGAGAGATATTTTTTCAACTATTGCCTTAACTCCCTCTATAACATAACCTACACAAGAGAATAATAGACTCCACCTAGAGTATGCTACAAGTGTACGGGATCCTTTCGAGGGAGGCTTAATTTTTGAACTAGACCCAGTGTAACGTAGACCAACTAGGCCTTGGAAAAGTTGTTATGAACAAGGTAGCAGTGTCACGATTGAAACAGGATGTGAGCCACAATTTACCTTAGGTTGAAGTACAGGTTAACTTAACTACGTAATCTGAAGCATCTGAGCATCTGAGGATCTTAAAGAAATATTGCTGTTTTGCGAATATGCTGTTTTTTCCTCGCGCAATTAGAGATCAAAATAAATGATGCGCGAAGAGGATAATTAGTATTGTTAGTGTATATTTTTTGTCAATAGTCAGCATGTTTTTTTATTTAATAGACATTATTGTTATGACATTGTTTCCGCATTATTTCAATATATTCTGCAATGAATAGTAATGTCATTGTATATTCTTGAACGCACGTAGCTTATTTCGTGTGAATAACTTTTTCGACTGCATGATCGAACTGATATCTGTGTATAAGTGTAATGATTGTGATTGTGGTGACCTAACAACCCCCGACACACGCCCTTGCAATGGTTTGCGGGGTATTACGTAAACGTAGATGAATTTAATCTTTTTGAAAAATGTGACAATAAAGAAAAACTAAGGAAATACATAGCTAAATTATTTTGAGAACAAATCTGCCATGCTAGTAGCCTTAAACGGTGAGATAATAATTCCTTACATCGATCCCGGATGTATGGTAAAATTTAGATATATTTTCAAGATTATTCGAAAAGTTATTCTATAAATGCAGCTTTTACCCTACTTAAGGCGAGAGAAACGTAGTATAAAAAGTTCCTTTCCCTGTTTTTCTTGATCCCTACTGCTTCTGGCCGTGAACAGAAGTCATGTGATAAAAAATAAGCAAGTTTCAAAAATGTTTTTCACTACAAAATGAGCAAGCACTCCAATCCCATAGCTCTCTTTTTAAAAAGAATATTTGCTCTAAAAGCAGGCTTTATATATCATGCCGTAGTTTCAACGCGACCATTTCATTTTCCAGTCAAAGAGCAGTACCTCCTTAGAAGTATAACTTTATAAATTATTATTTTGTTTTCAGATATTTGAAACTTAGTGTGCCGCGGGTAGTATGAAAAGTACGAGTTGTGTTGGAAAAGGAGTGATCTTAAATTTTTTGATCTCATAAATGGTAGTGCAAAAATTTCATTATATGTTATATTTTATCTTAATATGTAATATACAAGTTGTATTGAAATGAATGAGGTAAATTTGTTATTCCACACCCATACGTGTGTGTTTGTGGAATTACTAAGTTACTTCCTTCATTTCAAATTGATGTGTTCATTCCATAAAGTTACGCCTGAATCAACAAAAATACAAGGTTTATATTTGGTGCAAGTTTTGTTGATTATACTTCGTCTCCTACGACTGCCATTGCAAGTTGAAACATGTCCAGCTCGTCTACATATGCTTCTGATGGTGAAAGGCGAAGGAATTTCGGGCAATAGGAAAAATTCACATGGGGCCAGGTCTGGATTTTTGTGAGGATGAGGAACACATTTCATATGATTTTTGAGAGACGATCGCGAATTCACAGTGGGTTTCGTAAAATCCATCGCGCACAAAACGTGTTATAATTTATCTGTTATACGTATGGGTGCGCTCGCCCGATGAAAATTCTAATATTTTTGATGCTCTTAACTTTGTTCGACAATCTTCCTGCACAATGGCAGAAGCAGTGTTAATGTTTACTTCCGTTAAAGCAGTGACTGAAGTTCCGAGTTCACCTCCCTTTGAAATTGCTTAATTCCCCTATTTAATCATTTTTACCCAATTTCGGAGTGCTCTATAGGGAATAAAAGACTTTCTCCATAAGTCTTCTATAGCATAAAATAGGCTTCATCTGACGATTTATTCAAGCCATATCAAAACTTCATTGCAGCATCGCCGTAGTTGAACTGAACGTCTTTCAAAATGCAGCGGCTTCCGCTGAGGCGAAACTGGCGTCAATTCAATGGATCATATACCACGCAATATTACACATTAAGTTAACAAAAAAAACAAAAAGTTAACCTATTGCGCAATAAATTCTGCAAATAAAAATTTTATGACCACCCTTTATTAAACATTTCATGGTAACAAAAACGTTCTCACTTTTTACTGTCTCTCGTCTCGTAGATTATTAAAAATGATTTTACAAGTTAATTAAATAATGTTAAATTCAATTTAATATTACTTAATTCTATTTTATACTTTTCATTATTTTCATGGTTCATAAAAATATGAGAAAAATCACGTCTGAATAATAGAAAATTTATCAACCATGACTTCATTATTCATGGAACAGCATAGTGAAAAATACTCATCTCAGATTTTGCTTATTATTTTATATCTCAACAAGATAAATGAGTATTTGCACAGGTACATTGAGCCAAATGACATCTGTAATCGGTATTATTGGAATTCCTAATCATGCTACTCAGATTAAACCAATATGCTTCATAAAGAAGCTTGGCCCTCTTTATAAGGTGAGAATTATTGGCATTCAGACATTGTATGTGTATATGTTTGTGTGCAAGATTTACAACAAAAACTTGTGTATGCATAATGTATGATATTTAGTTAATATCACGCAGAGATTTTTAACCTCTGAACACTACAATCATTGATAAAAATTTAGTTCCTCTAATAGAATTAATTATTCTAAAAAAATTAATGGGCACATTATTTTTCCGGAATGTTTCCTCTAAAATTGTAATTATAATGCCTGTATTGTATCAATCCATTTTTTATCTTTTCACGCCATCATATCATGACTTTCCAACCTACAACTTGGTTGGAAGCTAGTAGTACCAAATAACGACATATTCTGTAGATATTGACCTAAAAATGGATTTAGAACTGAATAATAAAATGGAGAAAGTCGAACATTTCCTTTTTAAGTTTTATTACTTGTACTTAGAACACTTCGAAGCCCTCCTTCAAACTATGGCAACCGTTAGGTCACGGTGGTGAACCGCGAAAGTGTTCCAACTTAGTGACACACGACTGATCGGGAGTAAAATAATATGATTTACAGTTATTGCTATCTAGATTATGTGGTGGGGATGATCAATTTTCTAGCAAAAAAAAACCTGAGATGATGAAATGGGGATACGAGGAAATGGAAAGAACCTAACCCTGAATATTTTCTAACAAAAAACCACGGGGAACCGGGCACTCGGAATCGGCAGTATTGATGCGAGGTGGGAAGACGTAAAAGGAGTATGCTTTTATCTTCACACGATTTTCCTCACGCCGTCCCCGAATAAATCGCATTTTCGAGTTCCCATGCCGATATTTTCCCCACTCCGGGGCGGGAAGGGTGGCTCTTCCGCTCGAGGATTGCCCGGGAGTCGTCGGGTCGTCGTGACCCCCGTGCCTACGGTAAGTGAGACAGGTCTGCGGCCGGCCACCTTCCAATCTCCTGCACCGGACCTCCCTCCCCCTCACCGCCATCCGGACGGACGCTCACCCTCGGGTATGCTACCTCACGCCACCTCCTCCCCTCCCCCACGCACGCCCTCGATCCCTAGGAGCGTCTTCCATTTCCTCCCTCTCAACTGATCGGAATCTATTGCCAACCCCGGGAGAGGGTGCTCTTCCTCCCGGCATTTTACCGAACCACCTCGTCCATACCCCACCTCGCTCCACGCCAAAGCGATGGTAATATGTCTTCGTATCTTGCCCACCCCCCATCCCCCCTCCCATCTTCCCCGACACCAGTATCCTTCAACTTGTTTACAGGGCAGTTTCTTCGATCAGAGCTTTATCCCCGGGAGGCTATTTAGGTGGCGAAAGGAAAGTGGAAGAGGGACTTGGGAGCTCTCCACTTCACTGATAGGACCACTGCGAAGATTTTATTGCGTTATTTTTTCCCCCTGGTACGTACTGGAGCTCTTGGCGAAAAATGAGCAGCGATTTCTTCCTGAAATAAAATTAAACGAGTGTGGTGAATGGATGCTATCCTCGAAAAAATTGTGTACTCCACACTTTACGTCCCAAATAAGCTACTCTGTGGGTGTACAACCCATACTCTTGATATGTAGACGTAGACATAAAAAAATGGTATTTGAAATAATTTCAAATGAAATTAACTTTTCACTGTAGTTGCCGGAATGTTTATAGCACGATGATATATTATTTATTATTTTATTCTCTTGTGAAGTTTTATTGGTTGCTGCATTAGATCGCATGTAGCACAGAGGAGTTACATGTGTGAAACGTTGTTTTGATAAACTTAAAAGCCTAAATATGTACATTATTAAGGGAACTAGATTTAAAATCACTCATGAAGCTAAGACTCAAGTACAGATAAAATCTCTTGCACAAATCGTAAGCGGTTCTCTCTAGCGATGATGTTGAAAATGTATTAACCCATCGTGGTACGATAGGTGAGATCATGGTAATAAAATTAGAGATATCAAGTGTAGAATTGATAGATTATAAGATGCCATTTGTCCCGGCGAAAGATAAGGGACCAGAGTAACCGTATCCGACCCTAATTAGAGAGAAAAATTATTTTTATTTTTTCATCCTTAGTACCCTAGTACTATTTCATCTAATCATAATATATTATATTTCTTGCTAATAGAAGCTCGTTTCGTGTGAGCAGAGAAGTACTTCACACGTAGATACCTGTATTTATCATTATCTACAATACTTGAAACATTTAACACATTTATTGTGACTAAAAATTGAGAAAAATTTAATTTTTTCCGTTGGATCCAGGTGTCGAATCACCCCATGCCACACACATCCTAACGCTTGCTTGCAGGATACCATGTAGATGTGAAAGTGGTGTTATTCCCTATATTGCGACCACTGTCCAGAAAAATATATCAGGAAAGTCATAAACATCAAACTGAAAAATATCACAAGAAGAGGAACGAGTTTTCTAATGACCTCACGAAGAAACACCATCGAAGCAGTTTTCTACCAAATATTCTCGATTTTGAGGAAAAAAGAAGAATATTTGGACGTCCTTGAAATATTAGAGATAATACTGCACTGAATTTACTATGCTCTCTTGGTGAACGGAAAAGATCAACCGATTTGCTTCAGAAGTCGAGTTTCAAACCATTTTCTTCGTAGACCATTTATAAATAACTTCTACGTTCTTTATCTGGAACTTAATCTTATTTAGAGCCTAAGCTAACTTTGCTTAAATATTACTTTTCAATGACCTATTACCAATGAAATAAAAACGGTTGAGTTTCAGTCCGAAGTCACAAAGGATTATCTCTCTAAACGAAATTTTAGCATAAGAATTGTAAAAAACTATTAAAATTCATAAATATAAGAACTGTAAAAATATTTATGAATTTAATATTGAATAAGCTTCCAATTGCTTGAATTTTCTTTGGCAAATAATACCAACTAAGCTTTCTGAAGAGAATGAATCGTTATTTTATTATGTTTTATTTGAAAAATATCTATTGTATCCTTAAGGCTAACTCATATTCTACAGAATTCCGGCCATTGGTTGGCGCGTCTTCTGTAGAGCTCCGAGCTGTTTGAAGTCCTAGCATACCGGTTGCATATTAACTCCCTTGCGACCTATGGATTAGCGGGCGGTGAATCATCACACTAGGTCTGGTCCACGAAAGTGTTATCCTTAGGGTAGATAACATTTATTAAGGCAGCCCCTTGAACGATAGGCTTCCGAAATTACACCTGGGTCGCCTGGCGGGATGCATTCGCTTGTACGGCCTCATTTTCCTAAACGCAGAGAGAAAGAGGGGGAGAGTCGCCTACTTCACGATTCGCGAGGAAATGAACGCTCTTGATTCTAGCATCCGTTGCAATGGCTAAAAAAAAAGAACGTTGTCAATCATCCATTTGTTTTCCTCCACGTCTCCTCGTTATTCCGACGCGTCGTGTAATTGAGGACGAGGGGGAGGGTGAGGTGAGAGGGAGGGTTGAAAAATGAAAAAGAGGAAGGAGGTAGTTCTTCTCCCAACAGCTGTCATGACTTTCACGGCCCAGTGACCGTGTGAATGGAATGAATTATAGGCACTCTCAGAGGGAGAAAGAGACGAAAGATGCACACCCGTGGAGCGAATGAGGGAGAGATGGAGAATGAAATAAGGCAAGTACTGAAGTTTCCCGAGTCAGGCTTCTCTCACAGCATACTCCACCTTCGAGAGCAATCGCTAAGAGAGAGGTGGGTGAGGAGAAGGGAGAAGAAGGCCAAGAAATTGGGGAAGAGGGAGGTTCTCGATCGGGAAAGACGCGGGACAGGTGACGGTAGCGACATAAAGGAGACTAAAGCATTGGAGATAGTGCAACAATACATGTTATTGCGTGGCAGGCGAGGAGAGTTAGTTCCCCTTCCAGCCATATCGCGCTGCGGGGTTGATAAACCTTGCACTGCGATGACGCAACCACTAGCCCGTCGCGTCCGTCTCCCCCGGGGGCAGGAGAATTAAGGAGTGCGGGTGGAGGGGTGTCGGAGCGTGGGGAGCGAGGCATCCTGATTGATTTACGGGGTTCTTCCGCTGGAAACACAGCGGGAAGGGATGGCCGTGGGCTGCGGGGGGAGGTTTTCTCAACTTGAGGTGGAGGGTAGACGGAGACGGACGGACGGTCTGAAGGGGCAGAGGATTTTTTGGGATGGGGTTGATCATTGAGAGGGGTCCCCGGGATATACGCCCTGAGACGGGAGAGGGGGATTGCGAGGGAGGGTTTTATGAGTAACGGGCCTGTGGGAATGGTAATGGCCGTCCGTCTCCGTATGCGACGCGCCGCGCGGCTCGCTGTCTGTCGCCGGAAATGTCTTCCGGTGAAGCGGCGAGACATCTCCACGACCCCACACATCCCTGTGGCGTACCGTCAATATGATCCTACTAGTGAATCTCTAGTACTTCTAGGGCAATAGTATTCTTCTTTGAGGGCGAAAGGGTTTCATCGTCAGGTTGGCCGAGCGGTCTAAGGCGCCAGACTTAAGTTCTGGTTCCCGGTTGGGAGCGTGGGTTCGAACCCCACACCTGACAAATATTTTGAGGTATGGATTTTCGGGTTAATTATCATCAATCTTCTGCACGAGTCTATGTTTGGTTTCGGTTCTGTATTTAAAGTATTTTCAAAGCATAAAATTGGCATAAATCAATGTAATTCATCTAGTTTTTTTGTTTTCACTAACCCATGTATAATTTTAATATTACTCCCCGGTCCAGCTTATTTTTCGTGTTCTATGATCGATTATTGTACATCGTCAACTTCTTAAGGCCGTTTTATTAGTAATGAAGCATATCGGCCATTATGGTAAACAATAGCCAATTGGTGAATAATCTTCG
This sequence comes from Hetaerina titia, assembly GCA_037158775.1. NCBI lineage: Eukaryota > Metazoa > Arthropoda > Insecta > Odonata > Calopterygidae > Hetaerina > Hetaerina titia. Next base: position 130,103,849 of record CM073768.1, read on the forward strand.
CTCCTATTATTTTGCACGGTACAAAATTTCCGCATGTACCACATTCCAAGGTCTACATGGGGAGATGCGAATATTTATTAATGCGGATTCGGAATCCTCCCCGATTATGTTAACTTTGGAATTCAGTTAACGTTAAAATATTAACGTTATATTGATGAATACTAAAAAGTATGACCAAATAGAGCTATAATTAGACTTAATATCGAAGTTTATGATGTTGTGGTAATGGTATGGGAATGTAGTGCAATTCAAATGTTCAGTTTCTAATAGTATGGACCTCCAAAACTAGTTCCAGTTTATTGGTTAAACTGTGATTTTAGGATAAGTTGCTTAGAGGCGTTTTCCTATAACCCAAGGAAATAGGGGGAAAAAAATGCCCGAAAGAGATGCCCAACTATCACATGTGAGAGCTTTGGGTAATTGAAAACCAGTGAAAATGATACTACGCTTTCTCCTACTTTCATATTATGTTCATATTTCTTTAAATATTAACTTTTTACAGTTAAAAGCGTTCAGTGTTCCACGAATTTTGATATTTTTATTCTTCTCCGTATCCGTATTTTTACCCTAAAACAGCAACATTTCATTTAAGTTCAAAGCCCTTTTTATCGCAAATAACTGAAACTTCTAGTAGGTTGAACGAATTAATAGGATTCGAAGATAGTGCACAGTATAGAATTCGGAGCTATTAAACCATTGCCTCAATGCACTCGTACATCTAAATGGAACGTTATTTCATTTGACACTTCAGTGTACATTTTTCCTTCACATATTTGGGTCTATCTTTTGTAGTAACTGATTTAGACGATAAAAGAGCATCGTTTGATATGATATCCCTCTATAGAAAGGGGCATTTGTCAAATTTGAAACGTTTGCCCGAGTTTTCGTTCATTAATTTTATTTAGACACTTTTTCTACTCTTTGCTGTCGCGTTACAAAGGTTTTAATAATAATTTCAATTGTAGAGTTAATTATAAGCGTCGTGGCACATTTTAATGCATATACCACCAAATAGATACTTTACGTAACGTAATTCCTGATGTAACATGGCGATATTTATAATTTAATTCGTGTATATCTTAACATTGGCAAATAATAAAAATGAACCAAAATGAGAGTACATTTACGAGGCGTGTTCATAAAGTAAGGCCCGTTTGGTCACAGGAAAAAATATACTCATATGAAACACATTTTATTGGCACTTTTAGTTAGCTACAAACCTACTTCACTTATCTACATAATCGCCGTTCACTTCTTAGCATTTTTCGTACCGCTGCACCAGCTTCTTTAACCCCTCTGCATAGAAACTCGCCGCCTGAGGGTTGAACCAATCGACAACGCCATTCTTGAGTTCCTCTTCGGTTTCGAAACGTTGTCCACCGAACCACTGTTTCAAGTGCAAGAAGAGGAAGTAGTCGCTGGGTGTAAGGTCAGGACTGTACGGTGGGTGGTTTAAAGAGTTCCCAACGACCAAAAACCCTCGTCAACTGGACATTCTTTGCTCTTTGTGGTGGTCGGTGAGCATTTTCGGTACCCACCTTGCACGCAATGTGTGGTATCCGAGGTTTTCCGTGACAATATTGTAGACAGTAGTGCGTCCAAGTTGAGGAAATTGTTCAGCCAGGCCATTAATTGTCAATCGACGATCACATCGCAGTTTTTGTTCCACTTGCGAAACAATTTCATCGGTCAGAATACTGGGACTGCCACTTCGCTCTTCGTCATGGACATTTGTTCGTCCATTTTTAAAATCACGGCACCATTGTCTAACCTTTCCTTCACTCATAACTGTAGGTTTATAAACTAGGCATAATTCCCGATGAATTTTAGCAGCCAACAATCCTTTTGCATACAAGAATCGTATGACAGAACGCACTTCACAGCTGGCGGGATCAACGATTGTCGCGGACATTGTTGTTTGCATGCACGGACAAGCAAACGTTCATTTAGTTTCCTAGGTGCCATTTAGACAAGGATCGTCTGAAGTACGGATCGCATTAACGGTGAACTAAATGAAAGAGATGATTTTACTGCAATATTGTGTATTTTCCTTCTAATTGATAATTTAACGAAAAAATCGCCGGAATTGTAGTCTTTCATTAATTACTGTTTTTTCTGTAACATAATATAGTAATAATAATTTAATGTTTCCGAATTTAATTATTAATTTTTACTCGAAATTAGTTTTTAAAATAAAAATACGATTAGTGTGGTGGCAGCCATTTTACTATGTGTATGGTATTTATCATAAGATTTATTTATTTCCTTTGGGTACTTTCCTCGGTAAATTGTAAGTTAGAATAAAGAAATAACAATATGATTTTCAGAGGTACATTGGCTCTAAACGTCATTACACTCCGGCAGTATCACCACACTCCACAGTTATCACAAAGTCTGGGGACAATCTTTTTAAGATTGTCGAATGGGTTAACTAAGAAGTAATGTTCTTTTTTGTAGCCAAACCCATCATCTGAGTATTAATGATGTTCAATTAATCAGCTTGTTTTCTTCTTAACGTGATGACACCACTTTAGTGGTTTTATTTACGTCCAGATTCTAATTTACGATGCAGTATGCTACATTTTTTTGTATCCTGAAAAAATAGTTCGTGAATATCCATTTAACGTAAATGATTTAGAGTTCGGGCAAACTTCTATTTTTTTACTAAATATCGAGGATTTCCTAGAAACATGAGGTCACAGTTGAGCGCTTCAGCTTCGAATCGCTCCGTTTACCGTACATTTTTATTTGATTTTCTGATATCAATAAAAACCTTTTGATATTTCCACATATAAATGGCTTGAACAGTAATTCAACCGCCAGTAAATTTTAATTGCAAAAAATAGCAATCTGTTAGCGAGGGAACAGCTGTCGACCTGTCTGATTTAGTATATGATTAGGTTACGGTTTAGTTATTCTGTAGAGGTCAGTAGATTTCGTTCAACTTTACTGCGTGATGATAGGTTTACCATGAAGGCAATGAAATAAAAAATGTATTCAGTGTAACATTCAGTGCATAAGTTTCTCTTTCTCCATATTCAAGGCTTTTAAAATTCTATTTCATATAATTTTGTCAATGTGTATTTTTCATTATAAGTAGTCAATCAAATGTCGGCTTTATATGGACCCTAATAAATGCTAGAAATGCCCTAGTCTCCTGAGAAAGTTGGCACTTCTAAGCACTATTTAAAACAAAATACTTTTGAAATACATTTTAATCTTTAATCACATCCAAAGTACTTACCATCATGTCGTACAAAATCACTGCTCTTTCCTCCACCAACTAGCTCGCCCGACATTTTCCGTTTTTTCATAGTCTTCAACCTTAAAATATATAGCCGTATATAACATTTATACGAAATTCAAAGTTTGTGAATTTAATAAATAAAAAAAGAGGAACGGGAAATAAATCTTCAAACCAGGGGAATTCATACGCGCTCTAGATGAAACCCTCTCCTTCGCAAACAAATAAATACCTGTAAGCACCTTTCATCGCTCACTCAGCTCAAAGAGATCAAAGCGAAACAACGCGTCGTGGATACCATTCAATCCGCCTCGTCAAAAATGCAATTCCGAACGTGGCAAAAGTCGAACCCCCTTACTTAAGGGGAAAGAAAATCTCCACTCTCTTTACATTTCCTCCCCGAAGAATAGATGCCGGGGTGAAAAAAAAAGAAGTCCTATCCTCCCGTTTCGTGAAACGTGGTCTCCGCTCCCTCCCTCTTTTCATGTGAGAAGTGCCGCTTAGAGAAACAGTCGCTTCCGCACACTCAATCTCCACAACCACATCTCCGGCGGTGAGGGGAGGCTTTTCTGAATATCCCTTTTTATATTTCCGCCCTCTTTCTACGCCTCTGACATTTCCAATCCCCTTTACCCTTTTGCCCACTCACTCGCGCTCCCCAAACTAACCGATTTCCCCTTCCCTTAAATCCCCTCCCACTCCATTCACCCACCAATCCACACACCCTTGCACCCAGTCCTCTCCCGAAACACCCAGGGAACGGCAGGGCTGCCAACCAATGGCAAGCATTTTTAACGAGCATCCCGAGAAAAATTTACCTCGGAGGAAACACTCATAGTTGGTTGGATTCAAATTGATTTATTTTTACCAATTGGTTTTTATTCCACAGGTAGGGAAACAGGAATGGGAAGTTCTTAGGAGCTTAAATCTCAAAATAATCTGGTTTTCGTCCTGCCTTTGCCTGTTCTAAATATGCGCTCTCGTGCAGTATTGGACGCCACACGTGATTTAAACGAAGTCTGTACGCGTTCAGCGTCACTGCGATTTCAAATTTCGTCCATCATACTCCTCTCTCTCTCTCTCGACCTCAAGAGGGGAACTAACCATTTCGACTTGCATTTGATAGTAAACACAATAGGTATTGTTATGTATATCATCTCAGTATTGATATCAACGTTCAAGTCGTGGCAATCAATTGGTTTCCCTTTCGTTTATTAGATGTATGCCCGTCATCCCTAGCAAAACGTGTTTTAATTATTGGATATGAGTAACAATGTAAAATCTGCTATGGAATGGAAAAAAAAAGCTTCATACATATCCTTGGCCAGCTGGCAATAGTATGACCTCTATCATCCTTCATAGCAGTTACTTACAGCACTCCCATTTTTTTAAAGCTGGCCCAAATCGTTATGCGAGACTCATCACCGTACATACACGTATATTGGTGCTGGCTTAGAAATATCAGTCTTGTGCGAAATTGGAAAATTTATAGGGGTCAAAAGCTAAAAACTTTGCATCGTAAAAGTTTCTGTTAAAAGCCATAATGAGGCAATTTTAATAGTTGCTATCTGCATGCTCGCCATTGCGCCCTACACAGGGCACACGCTCATTGCTCAACTCACGTGAAAATTCTGCCTCATTGTTCACTTGCCGTAAATACCTGGACGGTTGGCAGTAGCCAACCGTCAACCGAGGGGGTGGGGCAGGTGTTCCCTGCCCCACACCCTCGGTCCAAGCGTCCAGGAGTGCCGATAGCGGTGTGCCGCGTGTGTGCGGGGGCGTTTTTGGAGATTCCTTTGAGGGCGCGGGCAAGGGAGGGAAAATGGAAGAGTGGGCGAAAGGGGAAAGGGTAATACGGGGAAACTTGGGAATAATAAGGTGGTAAGGAGTGGCCCTTAAGAGGGAGAGGCTCGGCGCGGGGGTCCGTTTCCCACTCCCGCCGCGCCGTGTGCCGGGCTGACACAGGTCGAGAGCCTGATTGCGAGTAGAGGGTGGAAGGGTCGAGGTTTGGGGAGATAGGAAGGGAAAGGGGGCTGAAGGAAGGAATTGTCGTAATAAGGGATTAGGATAAAGCCCAATTTAGCTGCCCCGAAAAGGAATATTAAAAAATAAAGGTGAATGTGAACTTAGTAATGCGGTATTCGAAGTACTTCACCTTTTGAGGTATCGATGATATCTCAGAATATCATAATCCTATCCCTGCCCTGCATAATATTTCATAAATTTGAAACCTTATGGACTACATTCGCTTCAGGATGTTGTCATTTACCACATGCGCTTTAACCTTTGGGATACGGACTGATAAGAAATGTTTTTTAGATATTTTATTTAATTTTCAAGAGTAATATTTTTCCCTCTCCCCTGAAGGTATAAATTTACAATATTTTTTCACATTAATGCGCTCGAATGTGTAAACACCAAAATAATGTAATCTAAGGTATTCCATCATGAGGTATGTTGTTGATAAAAACATGTAAAATAAGACATTTTTCTACCGAGCCATGTTTCAGTGTTAGGCAATCATTCGAACACTATCGCCGCGAAATAAAATTTGCAAACTGTGGTGAATCAATCAAACCCTCACCAAGCTTACCAAAGCCATAAAACTTAAAAACATATCGTGCACTGCCAGTCGAGAAAAATATAGCATCTCAAGGGAGCGTGTTGTAATGGATCGGAAAGGGTTCCAATATGCAGTTAAAGAAACCAAATTTACTGGTTGCTGTTTCTGAAAGTGAGTAAACCATTCATAGATGTATTTATGATTCAGTTTTGCACATTTATTATACATCGAATGAAACCATTTTATATCGCTAACACGGTTTAAAAAATGTAATATTTGCATGGCATTTCTTTCGTGAGGAATACAGAATGAATGGCCATATATTTTTGGAAAATACATTGAAGAATTTTCGGTCAATATTTTAATATGGAAATCAGTATTTGAAAACCAACCTCTGGGTCAAGAATTTCAAATTGGATATTATAAACCTGAACAGCGATATTATTTCTCTGAATATTTAATATATCGTAATCATTAAATCAATTATAATTACTAATAAACTACTTCACGACATAAAACGCAATTTTTTCCAAAGAAAACGAATTTTTTCAAAAAAACAGCGTATCCAGAAAGCATCGCACCTTATACCAGTTATTTTAATTTTTCGACTTCACGTCGGAAATTCAGAAAGGGGTATTTTGACCAAATCCCCCCATAATCTACATCTACATAAATACCCTGCGAGCCACCAAAAAAGGTGTGTGTTATAATTGTTGAGATGAAGAAGCCAGACTTTGCTGCTCGCTCGACTGGACCAGCGTGGGGAGCGGGAGGAAGGGAATAGGTGATCTCGAAGCCTGTGCGAGACCAGGGGCACTTGAAAGAGGCGGTTGTGCATACAGAGAACTTACAACCATTTGAAATCCAAAGAGAGGGGTTAACAGGGGGATTAAAATGGTTAGAATCAGAAGAAAAAAATCGAAGAGATGCGGAGGAAATAATCGAATGGCGATAAGATTCGGAACGAAATGGAGCGAGAAATGGCGATAGATGTGAAGAGACGGAGAGGATGGTAAAATGATCGGTTCAAATTAAAATCGCATTATGAACCATTTTTTTCAATAATAAAAATAGTTATTTGGAGAGAATTTCACATTCCGTGAAAGAGAATGCTGAAAAAGAGAATTTTGGCCTCTGGACATGCACGATTAACGGAAAAGTGACTAACTGGACTAGGGACTTCTAATCAAACTGTACACGTGGGTTAGTTGAGTTTACGTAAGATATAACATTAGGAGTTCCGTAGGGAAGTGTTATAGAAACCCAATGCTTCTTGTCATACATTATTGATCTAAGCTCCCACGTTAGCAGCAATCTTAGATTACTTGCAGACGACACCGTTAGATACAGAGAAATAAGGACATTAGCAGGTAGCGTACTACTCCGTTATAATTTACATCAGATGTTGGAGTGGTTTAAAGAATAGGAATTAGGATTAAATAATATTAGGAAATATACAGCTCTGAAATTTTGGAATAAAATAAAAGACAAGATATAATTTATAAATAGATGGGATTGAGTTGAGTTCTTCAGAACAGGTCAAATACTTGAGTGTAACACTTGTATCAAACCTTTCAAGGGGTGTACACATTAAAAGAATATACGGATGAGGCTGAAAGAAGCTAGGTTTCATTAGACGTGGTGTAGGATAACGCAATGGAAAAGTTAGAAAGAGGTTATTTCGCTTTGGTTAGGCCACATTTATTAGAGTATGTGACTAGTTTTGTGATGCATGGGAGAAAACATTAATCAAAGATTTAGATAAATTCAAAGAAAACCCATTGATTTTGTTAAAAAATTGCTATGAGAAGAAAGTAAACATCGCAGGTATGTTGGAGGAATCAGGCTGGGAGCACTTTTATTCACGATGAGGTGAGGCAAGTCCAAGGTTTTTAGAAAAGTTGGGATCCCCTGAGGTTTCTTGTGAGACAGAGAGAATTATTATGGCAACAAGTTATATTGGTAAATTCTACCACAACGAGATAAAATAGGAGAGATAGATAGGTGACAAGCAGATTATAAGTCCCTCGCTTACGATACTCAATCAAAGCAAAATTGATTCTTAACTCCGGTAAAAAATTAAATTAACTTAAAAACTAGAATCTGTTAAACTGATTGAACTCAACAATTATAGCACGATGCATCCAGATATGCCTGTGCATGAGAGTTGTCTCTGAACTGACAGGTATTCAAGGATATGTATAGAATTATAATTCTGCATGCACGGCTTGGTGCTCTATCACCCCCAGCCACACGCCTTTACGGCGGCTTGCAGGAAATTAAGTAGGTGTAGAAGTAGATTCTTAGGAAACTTGGAGTGTTCTGGGAGAAGCCCGTTACCGAAACTATTTGGCAATTAGTTTACTTCGATGGAACTCAAAACGCTTCAATCAGTTCAGCGGCGGAAGTTTGCGAAATTATAATCAAGAACCGAAGGATGCCAGAAAATTAATTTACCTGAAATAACTAAGGCTGATGAAAAGTAGTGTTCCATCGTATTAGGTGAACTCTATATTTAGAATGAATTTTTCGAGTGAAACACAGCGAGAGAGGAATCAATTTCAAGATCATGTTCTGAGAAATGTGACACCCGTGAAAAACTGTGACAGACTATTTTGAGTGCTCGTTCATCCCTTTCAGAGTATACATTCATAACATAATCGAACCCAAGAGCCAAAAAAAAATAAATTAACTTAAATGCTAAATTTAAATCAATTCAAACACAGCAAGCATTTGTTGTATTTAGTCATGCATGAGCAAGAGTCAGTTTGTATATGAGCTAACTTATATTCAAGTGAATGTATAAACAAACAATGCTGTACGCATTCCTGGTGCCCTTACACCACCTGCAACACGGACTTTCGACGGATTTAGGAGCAGTATATAGATGTAGATGTAATATTGAACGATTAAAAAGACTATTTTCTGAACACAACCAACGCAAAATAAAATGAACCAAAAGATATATTTCACAAGGTTAACCCTAATACCGTTCGGTTTGCTAAACTTACTCCTTCAGCAGCGATTATGCTTCTTACTCGCGAGACTTTATATTCTGCCTAGAGCAGCGATATTAACTATGAGTTGATAATGATTCCGTATACGATGCTGAATGACCAATGTGACCTTTTTTGATGAATATGTCTGGCCTGGAAATGTAGTAATTTATAATAAATACAAAATATTTTTTTTTAAGTATTTGTCCCACTAAGGAAAATGACAAGTGCATCACCTTTAGTATTCGTTGAGTCTTCAGATTCGTTACTAATGGTTCTCATGTCGCGTATTCACCAAGGTCAAAGGATATACGTATATCCTGGTAGCATGGTTAAAGACTTGGCTCTGATATCATATCCCAAAAGAAATTTTTCGTATTGTTTTATTTCCAGAGTATCGGCATTCTCGGTGCATACACGCTTTTGCTTTTTCCGAAAAGCTCCGCAGACAAAGAGAAAACAGAGGAAGGAGTACGGGGAGGATGGAGAGTAGGGGTTATGGGCATGTGACGAGAGGAAGGAAGGCGGAGGAGAAGTAGTGGAGGATGGAGCTCGGAAAGGGGGAGAGGGTAGCGAATGAGTGGTTCAAAGCTGAAAATACTATGATGCAAAGGCGAAAGAGGCCAAGGGGTGGGGAGGAACCAGCTAAGGCTTTCCTTTAGCCGAAGGCTGTTGTCGTGCCTCGAGCTCTTTGGTAGGACATAATACAGATGTTTTCAAAGCATTGTGGAAGAACTTCCATAGAATATACCTACTTTGAGCGGAAAATGAAACGGTAGAGGGTTATATTTACACCATTATTTATATTTGAATCTTATGTCCGTAAGAATTATCTTTAGTTAAAATTTTCTTTAACTGCAAAATCACAATAAAATTTGGCTCTGCTTGTGTAATTAATGCCTCAAAGTTCTATTTTTGCTCGAAAAACAATTTATACGATATTTTGAACCACAGGAATTGTAAAATATAATCATAAAATAAATTGATTAAAATGTTAATGTAATGGAAATCGTTTTCATTTACTTTTAGAATAACTGTGTGTAACGGCAAGAACATCTTTCCTCCCGAGTTCTGTGATTAGGGAAAATAGCTACAACAATAGGAAATGTGTAGGATAAATTATATTGGAGATCAAAATAACATGTTTATATATATGATATATATATTATATATATATATATTTATTTATTTATTTGTTTATTTATTTATATACAGTCAAACACAAAAACACCCGTCATATGGGGAACAATTATTAAAAAACATGGAGATAAATATAAGGAAAATATCGGGAAAAGGATAGGAACACATACAAAAAACAAACACAGGAGAGAGGGGGAAGATGAAATCGAGCAGATCACAAGCGCAAAAGCATTGCCTTGACCGGGACTTGAACCACGGATCTTTTGACTTGCCGGACATGTGTCTTAAGATGTTGCTCGGCACACGAATAAAAATTGTAATCCTGTTCTCAATCATCATCATTAATCCAAGGATTGGTTTGTTGCCATTTTTTGTGCTATCTCGATCTGTCCATTTATCCTCCCCCTTCGTCTTCTAAGGATTCTCCATAAGATCTGTCAATCCATATAAATTTCATATTCCTTCTCTAGCACGACATTTCCATCGCCTTCAAACTTCTTTTCCCCGCTGCTCCAATTATCAATATCTCACAGCCGTAGAAAAGAAAATTCATATAAATATTCCAAGAAACTGCGTGAGATGCCGCAACAGTAACTATTTGCCGAAGTCATCCGCTAATATGCATTTCAATGCAATAATTTCAGAGTGTAAATAACATTCGCCTTGACCGGGATCCCGATCAAGACGAATGATTTTTACACTCTTATATTGTTGCATTTAAATTCATATGAAAAGGTATTTTATATAAAATATATATAAAAAGTGTTATGGATATTTTATTCGATGGAAATGTACATATTAAGATTTTGCACGGTTCCTAGCAAGTATTATCTTCTGCGAGTCGCGATAACTTCCTGTTCTTTGCCTAAATTAACATTATTTATTTCTTCAATTCTTCGTAACTTCTACCTATCTTCACGCTACTTAGGAAACCTATTATCTTCCTACCTCCCAATATTCTCCCTTCTATTATGGCCTTCAAAATCCCACTACCTTTCAATAACGACCACAGCCACCCAATTCTTATACCTTCTCTGAATATCACCTAGCATATACGTAAGTATAATTTATGCTAGGTGTTAGGTATTGTCAAAAAAATCAAAATGGCATTTGAGAGAAAATAAATAGCATAAAAGAGAGAAAATAAAGTAGCAAGTGTGAGTAAAGAATTGTCGAAGAGAAAGGCGGATTCGCGGTTTGAATAAGAGTAGATGTACGTAGAGGGTAGCGGTGCTGGAGTTGGGCGGAAGGAGGGTGGCGACGGGTGTATGTTACATCTCAGGGCACGCACAATGCGAGGGAAGATGAATGGGGAGGCGGACGCGGAGGAGAGTGTTAAGGGTGATCATGAGAGGGAGGGAGGGGGGACGGTTGGCGTGTTCCCTCGTGCATGAGCAACATCCGTCCGCCGAGGCGGAGTAGGCCGGCCGAGGGTGTGCGACGACCAGGGAGTTGTACGACACGCTTTTTTTCCAGGTTTGGGCGTGTGCGCACCGCAGAAGTTTTCCAGGCCCCGTACACATCCACGCACTCGAACATTTATCTCTCTCCCCTCCTTTCCGTGTACCTCGCGGAGCACACTCTCTCCGGCCCGAACAACCTCTCGACCTTTGCCATGTGCAAGTGCCCACCCCACTCTTCTCTCGGACAGCATCCGACGATCGGTCCCGGGATTTTCAGGGAACGTGGACACGCACGAGAGATCGTTGTCATTTTTGTTCCCGGTCGCGTGCCCCTGCTCACGCCGGCCGGCCCTTCTTCGTCGGCTCGGGCTTCTCCTCGGTCCCCTCTCTCCCTTCAAAATTCATCCCGCGCGATATTTCAATGCGTCTATGAGATTCGTGCGATGTCAATGGGGACGTTGATTCGCCATTTTCTAGGTGTAAACAGATAAATACACGTATACCGGCGTCTAATATGTATTGCGTAAGCCTCCATTAATCTATGCAAAAGGGGATGATCTCAAACCAGGCATTGATCAGTCCCGTTAGATGTTATTAAAATACGAGGGCTATCAATATCGTAACTTACGTTTTGATCTAGGGTAGAGCTACAGCCACCATCTTGGTGTCTAAATGTCCCTACACTAAACATAAGAGTACACTCTGCTGTGGTTTTTCTCCTTTCCTCAGTGCAAACTGCTCAAATGTGCGCTTCAATAGAAAATCCCACGAGTAGTCAGCGAGCCATAGTATCCAGTATTGAAGTTACATATTTCTAAATATGAAACTACCTGCCGTTAAATACTTCATTTACTCTTTGATATTTTTAAGTTTTGTGTAGAATGTATGCGATTCGAGCTGTTAATATTGGTCATTTTTGTAATAGTCTTTTCGTAAAAATATCTAGATACACCTATTCCAATCATATTTCGGATTTCAGAATCGTAACTATTCTCGTCTTCTACCATTCGAAAAAAATATTTTCAATCCAACTATTCCGTAATTCATCTTTTGGCCTTAAATTTCCGGTGTCTTGAAGTATCTAAATATTTTTTTAATATCTTAAAAAAATAATTATGCTTCAAATGAATCCTAGTTTGGCGTATGATACCCATCTTATTTCAACGCACAACCTAGCCTTATATCATTTCATCCATTTTAAAATATAGCTCCTCTTTGGTGCACTCGACCTAATCCAGTTATCAAAAGTATCTAACTAAGGAAAAATAGCATCGACCTCATCACTTTACCCACTCTGAACGAATTATCACAGACATAAGGACATGGATCGATGGGGGTCGATTAATGTCGATGACATCGTTGTATCGTCTTCCTTAAATCGATATTTCTCAACTAAGTAGGATCCACATTTTCACTTTCTTCCGAAATCTGTCGAAGAGATACCGAAAGTATTACCGTAAATGCCGTCAGATGTGGTGTGAATGTAATATTCGTTGTGGATACCATATGAAAATTCGATGTCTTTCATTTCCACTGCTCGACACGGCGATACTTGTTTCATTTTATGTATACACCATGAGTAATGTGATGTTCACGTTCGATCGTTGCATGGTCCTACTTCCCAAAACATTAACTCCCTTTTCTCGCTCCCCACTGCCATTGGTAGCTGCATGGATAATAGTAAGGAACACTTTTTTTATAATTCATGGACGGCTGGCGTCCCAGAGTCAACCGTGGCAATCGGCACACTTCCAGCGAAATGAGAGTTGCCTATATGCCCAGGCAATCATAAATGGTCCTCCCCGGGGTTATTTTCTCCGCGGGGAGGATGGTTGGGTGGACATGCTGCTCATTTTGGACGAATTATACGCCACCAACATCCCCTCCTAAGCCTTTTATTTCCATCTTCTTGTGAATTCTACCCTCCTCCCTTCCCTCTTTCACATTCGCTCTCTTTTTTAATTATCTAATAAGTCTCTCTCTCATTATCCGACGCAGAGACTTCGTTTGAAGTTTCTCAGGCCCCGCGCGGGTCGTCGTCCACTTCATTTCGAGCAAAAAGATTCGTTCACGCAGTTTACGTTCGCCCGTGGACTCGTGCGGAGCCAGTCTTGCGTGACCCAGCGTCGGCGTCCCTCGGAGATTGTGCGCTGTTACGCGTAATGAGATAGGTTGCCGGAGAAGTTGGATTTGTTCACGCACGGAGACGCCCGAGAGAAAAAGTGGGAAATGAATGCCCCAACATATTAACTTCCATCAACATGTGTTTCAAAATACAAGTTGAATGTTTCATTGGCAAGTCACAGAAACTAAATTTTCAATGTTAATCGAACCACTTTCATAACAACTGATTGCGTAACTTCAGTGCGTTACGGTGTTTGAATGATTAGAATTTGGAGGAAGCATGTGGGAAAGAGCGAGTGAGAACCGCAGAGCGATTTTCAGGGTCTATTACCACCACAGAAATCAACCCCGTATTTGGTTTGATAATTGTAATTTCGAGTAAAACCCACCTCGTGCTAAGCCCTACGACATGAGAAATTCGCACATCATAAAACTAGGAGGCCAGTTTATTTCACTGTGACACGATTTGGTTTCACAGGAAGATCTGATCGGGAAAATTACACAGCTTAGATGTGGCTGGAGGGGTCAACAGAATTCACCCAGAATCGAACCCAGGTACTCCGACTGGAAGCCGATCATTTTACTCACTAGGCTATCACGCCGTTTCAAGATTTATATTGTTGAATTGCGTATTCGAATTGTTTTATGTTTTCAACGTCATCATCTTATCTGGGGTTGTGCAAAGAATGTTGCCGGTACATCACAAGCATAGATAAAATCCGAAACACGAAATTTATGAATGAATTATTTCGAGCCTCGCAATGCAAATCCTTGTACTTTGATCATGCAGGGAACGACAAGAACTCTATAAGTCGGATGAGAAATAAGATTCAATAACCCCCCCCCCCAAACTTGTTTCCTGAATAGCGATCATTAAATAAGATTCCCTTAACTCTTTGATCTTTACGTTGGTTCTGTGATCAAGTTTGGATTTTCCTCGAATACGACGAAACGAGAGTTGCTGGCAAAAAAGGGTCTTTGCGGACGAAAACCCCTCGAAAACGGGCGATGAAAAGTTGAGACGTTGAGACGTTTTTCTTTGCGTCAACAATACTCGCATTCCACAAGCCGACGAAAACGGAGTGTGCGAATAGACACGCGGGACACGGGCGTTCCCCAACCCTCACCCCTCCCCAATCCACCCCCTACCCGCCATGAAAGCACGTCATGAATGATATAATTCATGTCCCGACGTCAAACTTTTGCTCGGCGCACAATTATTGACATTCAAAATTTAAGGAAGATGAAAGGAATGAAATTTTGATGAATGGAATCTTGTGAAGTGCCGCGGAATTGGAAAATCGGATTCGAGGAAGATGAGGAGGAGGAGGACAGGAGGGTGGTGAGGGGAAGGGTGGAGGAGAAGAGACTTTTCATTCCTCCAAACCTTCCTTCGTTCCCCTAGTCTACCTATCCTTTTTAACCACCCTCCTATCCCTCTCGCCCCCCCCTCACCCACCTTCGCCTCCCTCCCTCACCCACCTTCTCGGGAATGAAAAAATAGATAAAAAAAAGCTTCCCCTCAGCCACTTAGCCAATCCGGAGCGAGTACGGGAGACGCGAAAGAGATGGATGATTCATCATTCATTATTTACGCAAAATAAATGCCCCCAAAGCGAGCTACCACCCGCTTCCCTCCCCTTAAAGAGTACCCTCTCCAGTCGTGGAAGTTTAAACCCTTTCCCAGGGTTTTCGCGTGGGGAAAGTTTGCACGCTGGTGCCGTTAAATGCCGCTTTGAGGGAACATCAGTGTCAGTGTTTATCACTTTATAGTAGTCTGGCAAAGAGCCGGGGACATGCAGGGCTGATCGCCGGGTGGGTACTTGGCTGCCTCCGTAACGATCCCGTGGGAACGTTTCAGTTTTCCTCCGTTTATGTGTGTGTGTGTGTCTCTCTCTCCCTGGAAATCCTTTGTATTTGGCTATATCGTTCTCAACGGGCTATGAAAGCAAGAGTGACGGTGTTATCTCCCCGGAAAAATATCGAATGCACTCAACTGGGTTAAGTGATTTTTAAATTCTGCGCAAAGTTGGATTCCACTTCTTAACAATGAGATTCATTTTTATTCCTTCAGCTTCGACAGTAAGTATACGACTTTTCGTAGGCATCCATTTTTAATTAATACAACTAAGTAGATATTTCACATGCATCACGGTATTAGCCACATGATTGTTGTGTTAGAGTGATATTGTGGAAATGAATGGATATGAAAGATTTTTGTTTTGATAGTATTTAACGTTTAAGGTAGTCTTAGGATAGCGATAGCTTTGGATAGGCACAGACGAACTACCACTCTAAGTTTCAATGCAACAATTTCAAAGTGTAAAAATCATTCGCCTTGACCGCGAATGATTTTTACACTCTGAAATTGTTGCATTAAAATGCATATTAGCGGATGACTCCGTTAACAGTTACTGTTGTGGCATTTCCCGCAGTTTCTTGGAATATTTCTAAGTCTCACTTAAGAAGACGCAACCTGGTAACCTGGTGCATTAAAATAAATTGTTTGTTAATTTTGTTTACTTTCCATCTCCCTTGATTCCAGTTAAGAGCATCGGAGAAGAAAAAAAAGAGAAAAGACTCATTAATAAGAATACAAAACGGTGAAGTTGCCTGAAATAACAATAAAAGATAATATTCATTAAATGAATCAGAATAGAGAGAGGTTCAATAATCTGCGTAGCGAGGTGTTTAAGTATGTTTTGCCTTTTTAAAATAGGGAGCTCGTGGCAAAGAGGTCAGATGGGTTCCCATTAGGGTTTTACCTGCAATTTAAATGCTTGGGATTGTTGTAAATTCTTTGATCACTCTTTGAGCGATTCGCTTGGACAAATAGAATCGTCAACCGACTACATTGGAGGGCAAAATAATGTTATTTTTTCCTCCAAGACCTGTAGTAAGCTATCAACTTTCAACAGGTATGCCAAAGATGACTGCCATTGGATTGACAATAAGTATGTCTGCGGAAAAATCGAAACGAAATCCAAAGTGGAAACCTAAATTCACGCTGAGATGAAAAGAGAAAATTTACAAGAAAGGTGAGAAAGAAACGAGTTTCAGTTATCCGCGAATCACTTCACTCGCCGTCGCTCATATCCACAATTATCTCCTTTCGCTTGTTTTCGGAAATTTCACCCATTTTAATCAGAGACAATGAGCTCTCAGGCCAGCTAAATGATCCCAACTTCATGATAAACGGCTATCAGTGACGTCCGGTGATACTTATGGGCATTGTATCATGGAAAAAACATATCCATCAGCGTAAATTCAAAAAGCGCTCGAATTATATTTTCTACTCTGAACAAAATGAGATTTTAACAAGTTTTTCCAGTGTTTATATTATCTCCCTTTCATGATCCACCTTAGAGAGAGAAATTGAAGAGTCGGAAATGAGGTCAAATTTGAGTCCACGTGGTTTTCAGGCCAATGACTGAACACTCAGCTCAAACCTCATAAGTGGAGGTGCTCTCACTCGAGAAATGGACCCTCCCCCCTTCCCCCCCGGAAATAAACAGCCAAAGAGAGAGTCAATGTTCATGAAAAATGCGGTGAATTTGTCGGAGTCAGTGGATGTGGAAATCCACCGCGATGTAATTGATCCAAATCACGCTTTTCCAGTTAGAAACGCAGTCTCTCATTACCCCCGTCAGTCACTTCCTTATTTCTCACGTTCCCTTGATGAGCGTATCACGGGCTCAATACTTTCAAACTCGCGGAATTTATCGACATTTCCTCCTTCCATCAAGATGAAATATGGTGCGTTATATTTTCCAAAATATTTCCTCCTTTGAGAGTGTCACTAGAAATTTGATATAATGTCATTTTTTGCCTCATTAGTGACGACTGCGATCAATTAAGGCAGTCGATACGCTCTCACGGTACCAGCCGAGCATGCATATACTTGTGTGTGTATATATATATATATATATAAATATATATTATACACACTAACCATCTAAGTTTATTATTCAACACTTCCGTGTTACTTCGAAGAAATCATCTATAATGTTGCTATATATATATATATATATATATATATATATATATATATATATATATATATATATATATATGTATATATATATATACACACGTATATAACATATGTGTATTTTTTCAACAACATGGAAATAGATAAAAGGAAAAAGGGATAGGAACATAAAGGACGAAACCAGGAGAGGTGGGGAAGGCGGAATCGAGCAGATCACAAGCGTAAAAATTATAGAGCATACGCCCGGCAAGTGTAAAGATCTGGGGTTCAAGTCATGGTCAAGAAAATATTTTTTCACGTGTTATCTGTTCGATTCCGCCTTTCCCACCTCCCCTGTGTTCGTCCTTTATAATGTTCCCAGCACTTCCTTTTATCTATTCCCATGTGAATGAATATTTTTTAGCCGTATGGCGGGATTTCGTGTATGAACATGTATGCATTCCTATATATAAATGTTTATGAAGTAGCACTAGCGAACAAAGATAAAAACACAGAAACACATAAAAAAGAAAAGAAGCTCACCTGTTTTCGAATTTTTGGTGGCACGTACAAGCAACCTTTCTCAAGGAAGAGAAGGAAGGAACTCAGTTCCTTTCAACCTCCTTGAGAAAGGTGACTTGTACCACCGAAAATTCGAAAGCTAGTGAGTTTCTTTTCTTTTTTGTGTGTTTTTGTGTTTTGGGATTTGTTCGCTAGTGCTACTTCATATATATTATTATTCACATCCGTAAAACTTTCGTATAAGTTATTTATGTATATTTATGTGCACACGTATATATCATCCAGGACTCGGGCATGTGAAGCGAGCGTGGATGTCGAGGGAGCGGGTGGGTCGCTTCAATTGTCGCGACCTTTCTTCCCGCTCTGCGGAGCGCATCGCAATCAATCATCCCTCCATTCGTCCCTCCGCGCCCTCCTTCCCCGCACGCACTTCAAAACGTCCGTCACCCAACGCCTCAGCGCACCATTCCACTCGTATCCCTCGTCCCCTCCCGCACTCCATTCACACGCACACACACACTCTCTATTCTCACTAACGCACACTCCCCCTTCCAATTCGGCCCGTTTCCTTTAAACCACTAATTAACTGCGGCTCAATCTTCGACTACATTTTCCAGACGCCGCCACATTCTCTTTGGAGAAGGTTCTCCGAGAGGGTGAACGCAAATTCCTTTCATCACAGGGCCCACGTTGAGCAATACCGATAGTGGTACGCCCTTTCAGAATGTATTTCCTGTAGGTTGTTAAAATTTTGTTGGTTAATTTCAAAGAGCAACAAGCTCAAAGGGAAAGCGGTGCTTTTTAGGTATGTACAATGGATTCTTTGTTCGGTGATAAAAACAACCTTTCTGGATTCGATGTACATTTGTTTCAAAAGCTATCGTACATAGCGATAATTTTGAGTCTAAATTACTGTTCTGTTAAAAAATAAACGAGGGCAGTTGTTTTCATTTTCCACATTGCAAGGTTCTTTTCGATGGATATATTTTAAGCTTTGAAAATATCCTCCCCTCCATCTTATTCTTTGCTTGACAACCTATAACATCTTTTGAAATATTTCCATATATTTCCCTAAAATAACAAACAATTAATAACACTAACGAGAAATAAATTTTTTAAATCATATGTTGTCTTATTAGTCTTTCTTTTAACGTCTCTATCTTATGCGTAATAACAGAGATTAAGTCTATTACCATTTTCCTCTTAATTAAGATTTATTTCCGACTTGTTTCGATGTTTTACATTATTTTTAAGAAAGCTCTCACTGTAATACATATACATAAAATATAGGAGGTGGGGAAACCAGGGTGTCCCCCCGTGCTGGGAGGGGTTAGGGGAGAGGTGAGTGGGGAAAACCAAAGCTCTTGAGGATGGGAGAAAAAACACGTAAAAGTGGGGATGAAGATTGAGTGTTTGTAGAGGAAGAGGGAAATGAGTACGAAGAGTCCAGTTGGTTGCAATGAGACGGTCTTTTCTCTATCTCATAATATAATGTAGCATTTATACCCTCCCTGCTCACATCCCCATATCCATTGGTTTCCTGACCTCGTCCAGCGTAATATTACATAATTCTCCTCTCATTCAACACATTTATTTCATTTCCTTTTTCCTCACCTGCCTTCCTCTCAGCCCGACTCTCTATCCCTTTTATTTTAGACCAGCTCTCCAAATAAACTTGTCAATACGAACAGTCTGCTACTTCAAGCTCCACGTTTTCGAAACATGCATTGCTGCACCCCATGCAAATAATTTAGCTCTTCGCCCAGGATCTGTGCCTGAAAGTTTGACCCGCTCATTCGTTTCAACATTCCTCCTTCTGAGTGCCTCCTTTGCCATTCTCTCCTCCACATGCTCTTTACACGTTGGTTTAATCTGAATCTCAAGTAAAGAAACCTTAGTTCATTCCCTTTTCGTCCTACTGGTAAATTATTCCACTTCCTCTTCTGTCTTCTTGATGCTCGCGCGCCTTTCATTTCTCAAGATAAATACTTTCCTTAATTATCATGGGTGAATATAAAACTCATTTAATATCCACGGGCTTCATTAAACTAATTAATCAAATAAAAACCAAGAATTCCACGAAGTTTCGTCTTTACTATCGTGCAATTCAACTGAATTTCCACCTCAAGCCGTAAAATTTCGGTATAGTATTCTTTTCATTTTACTCGTTCACCAACGATGCCACTTCGAACGTTTTTTTCAAATTAAATTTATTTTCTAATGCAATGAGCTTAGTAGTTTTACTGGAAGCAAGTGTTAATTGCATAGTGCGGTGCAAGATAGTTTTCATTCTTTCCGAAAACTCCAAAACTTTTTTTGATATGGTGAGTACTTCAACTCAAACTGTGGACAAAGATTTTGACCATCTTTCTTCATTAGTAACCGTGCCATACTTGTGCTAGAGTAGTCAATCTAATGGAGTAGCGGGAAGGTAGATGTGATGACTAGCCTATGTTCAAGAGTGAAGCAAGCATTTATTCCGCCAATTTAAAAATGTAGAAATCGTTACGAAGATAAAATGACCACACTTTCTCAAGCCAAGTTTTAGAGACTGAATATTGTAACACTAATATTTTCCGTTTATGCTGAATTAAGTAACTCCGTTTACTCACTCTAATAGACCCCATTGCAAGGTGTTTTAATTTTAATCCCTTGAAAAATTTCAAAAATAAAAACATGAATAGAAGTTTTACTAGGAATTTAGAAAAAATAAATCAACTCCATTTTATTTCGTATATGTTGTGCCTTTTCCGGCGTACTTTCCGGTACTCATTCGCATATTGCAAACACAGCTCTTGTGAGCTATGCTTTTTCAATTAGCCTGGCGGGTATTGATTACATGAACCAGATTTAGACGCCTCTCCCTGAGTAACCTGAGGTTAGATTCCTCAGTGAAGCATGATACTGCTTAATGATTTTGTGAAACATGGATTATGCAAAATTATTAAGACATTATTTCATTAGTAGAACGTCGTAATTTTAAATTGCTGGCTAATAGATAAGTTCCTTTTCTTTTCCAATGTATTACAAAATTATTTTAATTACAAACTATTGTTTGGAAACTCCTCATTTTCGAGTGTGGATAAAGTAAAATTACTTTTGATTACGTCCAAGTACAGTTTTATCTACTACAATTTACATAACCTTGGATACAAGTTAAGCGGAATATAATAGCATCTTTTCTGAGGCATTTACCTAGCTACGCATAATTGAACTTAGCTGCCTTGAAAATGACGAGTATTGAAAACAAAAGGTTAACTTATTGTAGCATACGCATCTTACAATTGACCCAAATGTTATCGCGTCGCTCCTGCATTAATCTACATGTATTTGGCTGCACGATATTTTCGCTACCGTAGCAGTCAGAATCTTCAGGTTTGAAGATTACATATTCCGCCCTGAATATTCTATCTGCTATGCAGCGAAACCGTCGTCCAGCCAACCAAATCAACGTCGGAGCATCCCAATAGCCTTGGTGTAGTTAACACATCGCCGCGAAATCCTTCGTTATTAATTTATTATCATAGTTACATTTATAGTGCATGGATATTTGACACTGTTAATCAAATTCGATGAACAAAACATAATGACAAACATTTCAACTCTCTCAGCAGGTTGATCATAAGAAATATAGTGTAGTTTTAGAGATGTTTCTGGTATATTGATAGGGTTAAAATAGTATTAGTCATAATGGTAGGTTTTTAGTGCTGGTAATGGTACGTGATATAAGTGACAACGCTTCAAGCCATCCTGATTCGAGAATCGTAGACAAAGGGATCCAAGCACATTCCCACCTCACAATTAGTAATAATATACCCTTAATTTGACCCTGCGTCTTCGAATTTGCTAGCTAGCATATTTTTGTCATCTGTCTGTGTCGGTAAAGGCTCATATTTCATAAATCCCCGTGAAACTCATGATTTTCTATGAAACTGAACCTTAAGATTAACCCTCTTTGGTTTTCACTATGTAGACTGTAACATTTTTCGCTACCCCACCCTGAAGAACTCCTCCCTCTTCTCAGCAGCATCATCTCCAGACTTTCTTCTCCACCTCACCCTTTCCCTCCTCCCTTCCCGCTCACCCCTCCGCCCACCTTCGCCCTCCTTCGCCCGGCCAATCATAGGGCCACTCTTTCCCCAACAAGGGCCACCACGTCATCGAGGCTCCGAACACCATTCGTCACTGCCAATTTAACTCCTTTTCCCTCCGAGCTCATTGCCTCCGCCTCAGGGCTTCTTTCCTCCCCCTCGCGTCCCCCGACTCTCGTGTCCTCCGTCCAATTGTTTTTGGCTCCGCGGCGGGCCCCACTACTGCGTGCGTATAGCGGGGGACGCACACATCCACGCCTCTCGCCTCTGGAAGGAAGCCATTCCGACGAAGCTTTGAATTTGAGCATCGCCGCACCGCCATTTCCCCAGACACCCCGTCTGCCACCCTCTCGGATCGCTATATACTACGGCTTAAAAGTCGGGTCCGTATAAACTCTGCTCCATGGGATCGGGGAGGCTAGGATGGGGGGGGGGGGGTGGGTCGGGGGTTAATGGAGAGTCAGAGGCCGGTGGGGGAGGGGGGAAGGGAGGAGGGAGAGAGAGCGACCCCCTACGGGCGGGTGGGAGTGACGAGGAGGAGAGGTGGACGGCGAGGGCGGAGGGAAAAGGGAGGGGTTCGAGAGATTTATGTGGGACGGTGGGGGCATCGAGGGAGCTTTTATTCTGGCCTGCTGAGGGTTTTCCGTAGGGAAATGGGGCAGAAAGACGTTTTTATCTGACCCGGATAGAGTTAGATCTGGGGCTGGCGAAGGTGGGGGGGAGGGGGAGGCGGGGTGGGAGTGTGGGTAACATTCTCCGTCTCCTTCACCCCACTAGGGTGGCGAACCATTGGGGGTGAAAGCGAGGTTAAAGGGGGGCCGATACCCCTTCCAAATCCCCTTGGGGACATACCTCCGTTGCCGTACATCGGTGGCGATTGGAATAAGAGGAGAGAGCGAGGGGGTGAGAGGGTCGGAGAGATGGCTTGGGGGTGTGGGGTTGGGTTTAGAGAGGGGATACGATGTCCCGAAGAGTAGTAAAAGCGGGCAGTTAGGGTGTTGGTTTTGGGGGTAGTTGGTGGGTGGGGGGGGTGAGTGCGGGGGACTGGGTTTTGATGGCGTGGAGATGGAGTCAGATTAGGTTAAGTGGGAGGCTGTGTCGAGCTGTGCGGTAGGGGCCGGCCGGGGCGGGCGGAAAGGCCTCGTGTCGCGTCGGCCCGCTACGCACTCGCCCGTGACTCGCAGTTTTCCCTCAAGGCGGTCGGTCCTCCTCTACTTGGTAGGACACGCATCTTCCCCCCACCTTCCCCTTCCCACCCAACGGGTTGGCTCAGAACACATTAATGTTGCACACTGGTCCGTTTGGCAGAACTAATTTCTGAGCAGGGAAGGGATTGAAGGAGCGGATAACGCCATTTCATGTCGATCCGACATATCCCCGCCTTTTCCTCCTTGCAGTCGTTATAGCGCCGACTTCGTCAACTCCATCCTCTCAATGTCTTCCCCTCTTCCTCCCCACAATGACGATCTATCTCCCCCCCCCATACCCGCCACTCCCCAACTTCACCTCCCCGAAGATATTCGAAGGCTGGCATGCCTAAGAGATTAGTATCCGTCGTATCGCCGTCCCCTTCCCCACCTGTTTTAAGCTCGTGTCCACCCTCGAAATATTCGCAAATCCGCCTTTTCAAATGTTACGAGTGATCGTGGGAGGAAAGAAATGCACGCCACCAAGATTGGTGAAAAAAAATAACTTGGTTCGATGCTGTTCTTCGAAATGGAGACTCAGTCGAACCTTCGCTGTTGGAGGGTCTCGTGAACTGTATTCTTACGGAACAGAACCGGTAATTAAACGGCAAATGAAGGGAACGCAGCAAGCATGCCCAAGGATTCACATCGGCTTTTCTTTTAACTAAACACATGGTGCATAATCCATCACGAATATAGGGTTGTTCCAAGACTTTTTATTTGATTCATTTGGATTATAAAGGCCATTAACAATTAAATCTGACTCCCTATATTTAAGTTAGTAGGCTACCTGGATCTAAAGCAATCATTCCTGTAGGTTTTATTGTATCGAGCCGATCGGAAACCATAGTTGGAGAGGAACATGGGTGACTAATCTTCTCTAGTTCCTCAGATAAGGACAGGTGATTTCCTAATTTGAGAATACTATTTCACTTTTAAAAAATCACTGAAAAATTCAACAATATTATAAATATTTTACTGAAGAAAATTATACGAAATCACAAAAATATAGATGTTTTACTGATTGCAAGATAATAACAGAACAAAATATGCATTGTGATTCATCTACGATTAAATTTGAAATAATGTCTAATTTAATTTATTTCCAACTCAAAACTTCAGTGAAAGATACAAAAAATCACTCCTTGAGCAGTTTGCAATTAATTAGAAAATCATGGCTCGAATTATTGAAAGGACCATTAATGTGTACACAGCGATAGAGGAAACTTCCTGAATATCTCCTCTCTTGTTGTAAATACATAAGGTAGTTTCAGTTTAAAAGGGGTTGTCGTGATGGTGGAAATAATTTTGGAAAAAATGTAGGTTTATAATTATATCGTCTACAATTAACTGAATATTCTTACATCATCACTAGTAATATGCATTCGAATCTAACTATACCTAGGATGGTTCTAAAGCCTCCTCTATGTTAGCTGAATAACAATAGTCAATACATCTCAATTATGATCTTGTTTAAAGCTTATATTGGAAAAAATTGGATAGTTCCCTATTAATTTTCCCTCACACAACCACAATGAACATTGAATATCATCCATCAATTTAAAAAAATTCAAACATGATAATTATTTTGGGAGAGATTAATGGCTTCATTGATGTCTGTATCAGCTTAAATTTGGACCTTTGGCTCATCTATGCGATTTGATGTGACGGACGACGTTTTTATCCTGCATTGGGGTAATTCTGTCCGACAGGCTGAATTCTCCATCGTATTCATCAATTATAAAATCTTTTCGAGGAATTGCAGATCTCACTGAATTCGGTGGGAATGGTTTAATATCTTGGCGTTACCATCACGTATCAAAAAAAAGCCCTCCCACCCCGCTCACCTCCCTTATCTACGGGCCAAGAGTTATCGAAATCTTCGTCGCGGGGATGATTTAGATTCTCCGGAAGGCCGCCTTTATTGGATTTCCTCACCGACAGTAAAAAAAGGTCGGAGCAGCAGCGCATGCACCTGAGAGATCTATTTACTTTCACACACGCCTGTGTTTTGTGCAGGGCGGGACCACTGTCAACCCCCCCCCCGCCCTTCCCCGCCACTGCCCCCATCCTCCCCTCTGGGGCTTAACTAAACATCGCACACAGTTCGGTTTTTTGTTTAAAAAAAAGAGGATTGGAGCTATGCGTTCCCGAGGGAACAATTGTCCGTTGCGAACTAAATAAAGAACGTCGTTATTCATATTTTTTCCCACCGCCCCCATTATTGAGATCCCAATCTGCGTACTCGGGAAGGAGAGTGCAGGCGGGGATGGTGGGGGGAGGGGTAAGGGGGGGCGGGAGAGTTACGGGCGTCTCGCTGCTTTGGTATCAGCACAGCGCCGCTACATTAATTCACATGGCAAACGCTTACGCCTCACAAAATAAAGGGAAAGTTTAGATCGGAGGAAACGGGCGCGTCGGACCGGGGTCGAATATTTGCAGTCGTTTTGGCGCTTCCAAAATTCAGACTTTCCCGAAAACGAGGAAAAGGGTTCATCGAGACGGATAACGCTCTCTTTGGCGTGTCAGTGCATATTAAAGATCTTTTTGGCGAGAGGCAATGGAGCTTCCATTCTCCGAACATTTTATAGTGCCTTTAATCAGTCATGTTCACTTTGATGTGAACTCGAAGGGCGTTCAACATCTCTGGCGGCGAGAGAATTTTTCATCAATGGCGTGACGTTAATAATTAAGATTCAGCTCCGGTTAACTTCAAGCTTGATCCTGGAATGATTAGCGAAATGAGAGTTTCTCATTTGACGTAAAATATTATCGATTACCTGCTTCCGATGTGCGTGGATCACTTATCAAGGAAATCAACGCAGTGCGTAAGTAATTATTTTGAATCATACTTCTTGAACTCAATCAGTCAGAAACAAAGGGGAAAAGGAGACCTAAGACAAAGCACTAATTCGCTAAAAATATTAATATTTAATTTTTGGTGGTTGCTTGAGATTTTAAGTTGAACACAGGATACTACCTTATTTGAGATCGAAAATAAAGTTTCAGGTAGATTTCAAATACTCTAAACGTTGGTTTTATTGAATTTTGAAACTTGTAATTTTTGTGTTCATCATAATCCGAGTTTGAACACAGTTTCAGGTGAATTGCACGGAAGTTATATTTAATTCATACTATATACTGGTTTCAATGCTTATGCTGAAGTGAATTTATTGATTATTTTTCTGGTTTTGTGCCTTATAGGTGCCTGATTTTGTTAGTCAGGTCTGTAGTTTTAAGTAATATTACGGCGTCCACTTAGTTTTCTTACAAAGAGATTACTTAATAGGTATGATGCAGTTGGATAGAATCATCATCACAAAATTACCAAATAGTTTTTTTCGGTATGAGAAGCGACCGAGCAAAAATTAATTCGGAAGATCCTACGCGAGAAAATATTCAAAGCATAAAAATGAGCTCCGTCCGTTCTTCGTGTTTGGGAATGAGGCATGGGAAACGGAAAGGAAAATCGTGACACACGACGCTGAATATCCGCTGGCAAAGCAAGAATCCCGGCGCCGATTTTCCTTCGATGGGCCCTTTATGGGGGACCGTTGCTGTGCGTGAGGTCGAGGAGCTAAAGGCTCTTCTGTGTCGTTCTCGTGGGCCCCGTCTCATCCCCCAGCCCCGCCACCCGCCCCGTCACGTGCCAGCCTGCCCCAGCGTCGTGCCATCTCGGTGGCCTGTGTCCGCCTGCGTGTGTTCCACGGTAGGGGCTGGGGGTGGGGGGAGGACACCGCTCGAAGCAGAGCAGAGAAAGAGCAGATCGCTCCCCGCAGTGTACGAAGTGGAGGCGGAAACTGCATCGGCGGACGGAACGCCTCGCCCATCGCCTTAAGGGGGAAGCGGGCAACCGCAAAGAGGTGAAATGGCTCTCCTCTACCAAAGACAACACAACAGTACAAAAAACAAAGTTTTTAGGTGTTCACTTTCGCTGCTGCTTCCAGAACTGCTAACTAGGAAAAGATAAATCTTCCATGCTGTCTATTGCTTTCGGTTGGCAAGGCAATCCGTTGGGTAGAGTTATAGATGAGGAATGTTGAATACACGGGCCGCATTCGTCCCCGAGGATGGACATGATTGCGGCCCAAAAAGCAAAACATGTGTGAAACATTCCACTTGTTTTGCGCTGCCATTTTTTTCCTTTATCTTTAAAGTTTAATTATTTTTTTATGAAGTTTTATCTTTTATATACTTATATTTGCTTTATTTACTAATGTATATTATGGTCATGAATAATCTCCATGTCAAAAAAATAAAGCCGCCTAAAATGGTGTACAGTGTATAAAATGTAACTTTAAATCTTACAGTGGTACACTATCAGTCTATACAACAACAATCCACTATTCTTATATTTGCTCATCATATAACGTTAGTCTTTGTGTTTAAAGTGTGTTCTCCTGCCAAAATGGTCCAGGAATCCAAAAAGTGTGGACAACCCTGCCATATACTTTGGATTTTATAAGTACTTTTCTAAATCGGAGAAAATCTTCGATCACTTAGTGTGCTTTCTGTTACTGTCCGGTGGATCTCGCATTCTAATCCAGTCGATGCCTCAGGCCAAACCCGGCTAAACCCAATGCGGAACGACCTGAACCACGTGCCCCGAATGCGTAAATTTCACACGTCCTAGGGTATGGCATTTGCCTGAGGAACTCCATTCCCACCTATTCAACCCATCCTCAGGTTAATGAGTGCGATGGGATGGCGTAAAACAAGTTGGCCAGTTGAATTTTTTTCCAAATTCGTATATTGCAAAAATTATAGAACCTACCAAAGATAAAATTTTTCAGAATAAATATTCTTTGGTTACAAATATTAGTCTTATAAAATATTAGTAAATATACTGCATTTTATCTCTTTAAATTTTTCCTATTTTTCTTGAGCATTTCTCAATTACGTCTGTCAATATTTTTGATTGACTCGCATAGTTTTCCTACCACAGTTGTTTTACGTGTTGTCACATTTAATAGTTTCTCTTCTCCTGAAATAGACTTGCAACCAAATCTAGGTTGGAGATGTTAAAACGTGGGCCAGGGTACTGGTCTCTATCCCTCCTCCGAGTGCACTCTTTCATGATTATTTGGATCAATCCATGTTATTTTTGCAAATAGCTATCACTACAACGATCATTGCTGACACACATATGATCTTGAAACCTTGTTTGCGAATATTTTTCAGGCACGTAACAATTCCTCTTGAAAAAAAAGAAATCTGGCTCTGAAATACTATATGTCTCTAAAACCTTGTATTTCCAAAATAACACTATGCATAAAAATGAACATCAATTATACCAAAATTGTTGTTCTCTTTATCCATAATGAGGGTTGACTAAATAAGCGATTTATTTTTCCATTCAAAACACACATAGGCTAACATGCTGGATGGCATCGAATTTGACGCTCGATACCCTTGGAGCGTCCGTACACCCAGTATGTGCATTGGACCGGTGCATACTCCCGAGCTCGTTGGAAGACATCGGCCCGCCCTACATACCACAGAATCGGTTTCTGGGAGGTTAACGACGGGAGTCCTTCCGTGTTGCTGCGATATCTGTGACCGTGCATCGAAGTATGCCATCAAGAGGATCCCCTGAACTAAGGTAAGCCTAGTACCGTTTGAGTGTGATACTAGAGCGTGAGACCAATCACCCGTTTCACTATCGAACCCATCCTCATGTCGCCACTCCCTTACTTCTCTTCCTCAGCAAATTCTTTTCAGCTTAAATGTCGAATCAGACTTTGTATATCTATGCCGCATGACCGCAGAATCTTCGCTCTATCCCTGAAAGTTTCCAAACTAATTGAAAGAGACTTCTAACACCAAAAAGACACTAACATTTAATTAATTTAAAGGAGAAATATTTTCAACTTGGTACGCTGTTTAATTCATGATGAATTTTCATGAGTGACTAATGGGAGGGTTTAACAAAAATCTTTTGCCAACACTCTAACTCGAGAAAAGTGAATACAGACGAAAATCGAAGGGTATATAAATGGTAACTGAGGTATTTTTGTTGGAATACAGTATGATGTCGATTTCTTGACAAACATCACTTTAATTATTGTAATCGTCAAATTTAATTCAGTACTTCGGGCAACGTAGTCAGCAATGACGACTGTTTGTAATGCAAGAAAAAGATGCTGGACGAATACTTCAGCTCATTGCATTAAATGGAGAGAAACCCATGCAAAACGCAACATGGGCATGAAAGCATGAGCGTAACTTACTCTAATTGTAATTCAAAACTAACGTTTTTTTAACCGAAGTGAACGTTTTTTATCCCAAGGTGCTTGTTTATTTATGACGAAGACTGCCTAGTTATTTATTCCAACGAGGACTCAAGTCTGCACTCTCTATGTTGGTAAATGTAAGTTTTTTTAATTCGTTCGGATACGGAAACGCGATACTTTGCTTATCTTGTACGCATTCCGTCCAACGCGATTACTTTCACTCCTCGCACGTCCGCTCTCTCGATGCCTCCTCGATATATCCTGCTAATCCAGCCCATTCCAAGTCATTCACACTCTTCTCGACCACCACACGTCTCAAAATCCTTCGCCTCAAAGATACTAAAGGGCGTGGCAGCAACTTGACCACAATTATCACGTCTCTCTCTCTTTCTCACACACGACTCTCTCCGCCTGCCCGTCACCAACTTCAAGAGAGGAACAGGCAGATAAACGTCTCGGAATTCAGTCAAAATTGATTAAAAATTCATTCTAACCAAATCATTGTCACTCGGGAATGTTCATTCGGCCAGAGGAGAAGTTTTGCTATTAGATTTGTAGCCTTTTACGTCTCCCGATAGGGTGAGTAGGTACGACTTGACCTGATGGTAGCGATGAAAAATAAATTTCGTCCACTTCATTGGTGGCAAAGAAAAAAAATTGGATTAAAGTAATTCAATTCGTTTCCAAAATTCGATTGAGAGAAACCTCCGATTTGAGTCCGGTTTTTCGAGCGTAATTTTTTTTCTCTAAAAAGAAGAGTCAAAAATTAATATTTTTTCCCCTCTCCTAGTGCGGTCGGATGTGGTAGATTTGGCGCAGAAGGGGATAGTGAGAGAGGTGCAAGCCACACAATTTTTTAATAATTATGCCAATTCACTTGACAGGAACGGTTTTAGATTTTCACCAGCTATCGGAACTTCGAAAATCTAAAATTATGCAGGGGAAAAAAATGTTCATTAACACGAGCTCAGGCTCAAAGTCCTTGCCCTGCCCCCTTTCTATTCCCGAATTCCCTTAATTACTCTTTCTGATTCCCTATTCAATCCCCCTCTACCCACCCTGCCCCCCCCTCTACTTCTAACCCTCTCCTTCCACTTATATCCCCATCCCCACCGTATTGCGCAGCTTCACGTGCCGCATCCCCTCTCTCTTCTCATCCCCCTCAACTCCCTCAACTCCCTCACCCTCTCCCACCTCCCCACGGTCATTCGCGACACACTCTGAACCGCATGCACTCCCAGAGTGCACGGCCTCGTTCAAATATGCAGCGCGTGATGAAGGATTACGGCTAGCCTCTAATCCGCTTCTCTGCCCCCACCTCCTGTTGCCTTGATAACCCCGCCCCCCTGCAGCCAAAAGAAATAACCCCTACTCGCTTCCCTTGGCTCTATGCAAAAAAAATCCCCGCTTACCCTTCGGGTGGGTGGTGTGGGGGGAATAAGAAGAGGGTGGATGATGAAGAACGTTAAGGGCTCTGTCCTGGAAGGAGGAGGGTTTTCCATCCTCTTTTCGCAGCTAAGCCCCTTTCTTTCCCCCTTTCCCTTTTTCCCGAACACCCCTCCTCCCCTCGGCGTGAATCGGGCCTACCCTCCTACCGTTTCATTTCCTTAATTGCGTATTTCGCAATTGGAGAGACTCCACGCGGATGCACGCGGGCCTCTCGCCCTCTCCGATCCAACACCCTCCTCGGCGAAGCCATGAAAAAGACTGCGCGCCCCTCGCCCGCAAGAGCCTTTGAATCACTGCGCGCCACGTCAATTACAGCAAGTCAGTCGAGGGGGTGGGCGGAGTCCCGATCCAATCAACAATCAGCCTGAATTCTGTCTAGAAGCCTGCATCACACGGCTGCGGTATATCAACCGATGAAAGGTGGTCGCCGATTGACCTAGGGGCAAAGCTCCTCTTAGGGTGGTATCTTAAAATCAAAGGATCCCACTTCCTCTAGCGCAAGGATCCTGATGTTCTAGACGTCTTGGCGGCGTATGAACGCATTAACTCATTGAATCAGGACTTTATTCTTGACATTAATCGCATCGTGGACAGCGGAAAAATATGTTTATTCAATTTTTCATGAAATCGGGTTTATTTTTGAGGAAGAAGTTTGTACATTTTATGAAATAATGCAGCAAATTCCCCTTTACTGTAGCTTCCTATACGGCAGCCGCAAAATCATTTTTGTACGAAGGATAACTCACCTGCTGCTAGTAAATTGGCAAGCAAGGGCGCGAGAATTTAGAAATGAGTTTGGATGAAACTAAGTACAAGGTAAGAAAGATTAAAATTTTGCGTTAGGTATAGGAGTTTAAAATTTAGGTAATTTTCTTTTATAATTGTTTATTTCATATATAAATAACATTAATTACAACTCATGATGGAGTAGCCATTGTTCTATGAAAGAAAAATTATTTTCCTTAAGACTTGTCAATCGGTCAAGGTAGGTTTTTTATGAATCCAATACCTAAATTCCCCTAGAAAGAAAAACTACGATGGTAGAAACATTTCCCTCAAATTCAACTCATAAAAGGTACGACGATTCCATGGTGATTTTCAAACGTGCATAAAAAACTTTTGATTCTCACGCTGTTCAATACATCGTCGCCACATTAAAATGGTTTCGCGGATTTTCCATCCGTTCCAATAAAAAGACAAATATTCTTTGCACGATTAAATGATCTGAATGTCTGTCATTTTTAATCCCGTCTCCCTTAACAGCATCGTTGCGTTTCAAATAAAGTCTCCGACCTTTCGGCGAGACCTCACAATGCCCGAAAACCTCTTTCATTCCATCACGTTCCTCACGGGAGCTTTTGTATGGCTTCAGTGACACTCCGAAGGCACCTAAAACGATTACGACGTGAGTTGTACCCCATTCGTGCCAGAAAAAAAGGCGTTTAGACTCACTACGCTTTGGAACAGAATGAAAGCAGTTTGCTTGTTTGCTCGTGGGTGCGCGGGTATGTCTCGGTGGTGAATAGGAAATAAAAAAAGAAAAGCGTGCCCCGCGCGCCATCGAAGAGCCACGCATTCATTCCCGTTCCAACCGCGTGCGGTCGACGGCGATCGCAACGCCGCGTATTTTTCTCGCGGACAAAGAGAAGTGAGGCGTTAAAATCCCCACTGGAATGAGGTTTCCTCCGAGTACGAGAAGCCGCCAACCAACCTCCCCCTCGACCCCTCCCTCTTTCCAAATCGCTCGGTTTCACGCGCTCCTCAGCGAGCGAGAGCGAAAAAACAAAAGCCTTCCGGGGGCGAAATTTCATCCTCCCGGGGGTAGGGAGGTGTTTCCGCCCGGCAGCGCCACCTACACACCCGCGCCACTCCCTCAAATCGTACGCGGCAAGTAATGAGCAAGCCGAGTCCCCGCCAGCGCAGTTACGTCGTCTTCTTCTTTCCCGTGTTCTCGTCCCTCCCCCGCACCTACCCGTACTCCTCCAAACAACTCGCCTCTCGTTATTCATCTACTCTTTACCTCCCTGCCTGGAGGTGGTCGTTAAAAGATGGATAAAAAAAGCACGCACATAAAGGGCAGTTCACGCGATCATATTTAGAGTAACGGTAAGATAATGCGAATGTTTAAATTTCAGTTTTTATCGTGTGAACGGGCCAACAGGTACGAGTATACTAGATATTTCCGAAACTGCTTATTTTGCTAGTTCGTACGAAAAAGGGATGTTTCTGAGCAACTGGGCAGTATTTGCGTATGCACCGTTTCTCGCTAAGGGTTATTTAGTGTCGTCTTGGAAGTAAGACGTCTGCAGTGTTCGAAGTATCGCTGACTTACGGTAATTCAGTTCACAATCAGCATGGCATTATAGTAGAACTTTCGTATTTATAACTATTATTCGGTTGCGTTGTTTACTTATTTTGATTTGAAATATTTTTAACATACAGGTAGTCTGTATTTTTTCTAGGCATTAATTTGCTTTTGCAATTTCATAAGATTAATTAGGAACTGCACGTCTGAATAAGCATTCTTTAAACTAAACTATTATGAATACTGTGAATAATATTCTGGACACTTCATTCGCCTTTCAAAGGCAGTGCTTACATCTTAACCTGAGGAAGGATGACATTGGTCATTGCTATTTCAATTTTTCGAGCTGCTACTTTATACTAGATTCTTCAGAGAATCTCCAAAAATGATAGTATTTGTGCTTCTATATTCCGCTAATTGGCATTGAAGTAGACTTCTGATCAGAAGCCTCGTGGGTACATGGCAGTATGAAGTGCGTTGAAATTCTCTCCGTCACAATCTTACTGTGGCTATTACGTTGTGCGGGAGGAAAGAACTTATTCACTACGGGGGGTGATGGGGGCCGAGAACCCGGAGAAGTGGAAGGGAGTGGGTGACTGAGTGAAGAGGGGAACAAGTGTGGGGGTATGGGATGGGCAAAGAGAAGAAAAATCGCAATTAAAACGGTGGCCGACGAAAAGAAGTCGGTGGAGATGGATTAATCCCGCGTGTGTGCTCAATAGAACGGTGGATGAGAAGGGAGATAGGCAGGGGGAAAGAACGAGAGTGGCGTACAAGAAAGAACCCGGGATGAATTGACACCCTATTGTACGTATTAGACGTGGACATCCTTCACCCCACTTTGCGAAGCGTGCCTCGACGAAGGGTGTTCTAGCTAACGGGGCAGGTAATACATTACTCAGATGAAACTCGACCAAAATGAAAAATAAAGCTCGTCATTAAATGTTTCAGTTACACAAAACGTGACTCTTAGCTTTGCTTATAGCTTAGAAGTGTAAGTAAGAAGACTGCTCTCCAATAGAAAGACAATGTGATGCTACTTCTATCATATTGTATCCTTTGTGCCCTCGATTGACTCATTTTTGCTTCATGTGGAACAGAGACAT
This sequence comes from Hetaerina titia, assembly GCA_037158775.1. NCBI lineage: Eukaryota > Metazoa > Arthropoda > Insecta > Odonata > Calopterygidae > Hetaerina > Hetaerina titia. The sequence goes on from CM073768.1 coordinate 130,138,182, forward strand.
AACGCGGAATGAAATTTCAAAATTTGCGTCATGCTTAGTTCAGAATAGCACTGACGTGAGAGATTATGAATTGAAGGTTACAGTAAGAAGAACTAGTCTCGGAAAGGAAACTTATTTGTTTTCTCCCTGTAAAATAGCCATGAAATCGGAAAAGCGATGAAACGACCACTACAGTTACCCCATTACAAGATATATCTGTTTAATATGGTGTAAACAACAGTTGATATTTACATACATGAGTGAAAAGGATTATATCCAATAACGAAATGCTTCCAGCCCTGCTAGAAAAAGTCACTAAATTTAATCTTCTCCACAAATGCACTTAGTCTTGTGATTTCCAAATGTCCACCTGGTAAATAAATGAAAAAGAAGAAAATGTATGCGCGTAACTCATAAATGTTCAAAAGTTTTTCAAACTATCGAATTCAACAAAATACTTTTGTTCGTGCAAACATTTAGCAAATGTAGTAATGCAAAATATGGGTAGCTCATTACACTACAATGATCACACCTTGGTCTGCTACAAGAAGTTGTAGAAAAATGTACTTCCTTAAAATAGCCACTCAGCAATAGGATGGTGCTCATGAGTGAGCGTTGATTCACTTTCCATTAATTAAATTTCAACATCATCTTTATGACGACATAAATGTTAACCAAAAGAGAATATTTTGTTTCTGCATCATTGATGTGCACTAAATCTATCTCTTAATCATAAAAAAACATAAAATGTCTAAAAAACTCAGAAGTAAACTCTACCATCCAATTACTTTCGGCAGCAATTATTAAAAGAAGATTAACACCCCCCCCCACTCTCCCACCAGTGGAGGCCACTCAATGAGTTGAGTTGCTTCCATTGTCTTAAGTGCAATTATCAAGAGAAGATTTCCCAGTCCTATCACTGATCGGCCAGATTAATTTTCCTTTTGGAGTATAATCACACTAGATTATATTAATTCTCTATCCCGTATTTTAGGTGATTCAGACTCTTGAGTTGGTATTGTTGATTTATACTAATTACTTCTTCCCGTTTATATCTATAGTAAATTATATAATATTAATAGGTTTCCAGCCACGAATATTGTTTTTTTTTCAACATGTTCTCAATAATATGCGTTCAGCGATCTTTGAAGTGGAATTAATAATTATCTTAAACATTTTATTTCGATGTGAAAGATCCTCAGATTTCAAATAAATTTCTTAATTCTTGTACAAAAAGTGCATTCAAGGCTCATTCAATCGTTACCTCATTCTCACTGGGAGAATTCTCTGTACAATGTAGTGCTATAGTATATATTACATTTTCCTTAGAAACTTTAGTTAAAGTTTTAAGTCTACGTCGCTACAGACCAATGTGTGTTTATTTTATGAATTATACTTTTTAATGTACAAGTAGTCACTTGAATTTCATAGTCATGAGACCAAACACGTCCTACATCTGAGGACTTCAGGCTATCCGAGTTCTTAATTCCATTGTGGACGGAAAATGTCTGCAGGGAACTAACTGTATTGCCAAAAGAAGAGCTAATTAGTTATCTGGTAAAAGTTATATTACTCATGTATGCCATTCTTGTAGCGTAAAATGCCATAATGCAATTTGACTTAAATTCTAATGTTGTTACTGTATTCTGATTTTCATAAGGCGCATGACGGCTATCGAATATCGAAATTTACGAAAACGTAGCCAAGACCTTGTAATATACAATACTGTGCTTGGGTAAAGATATAGTACCTGATCATGTCTGAAAAAAATTAAATCATAATTTCGTGCGAAGAGTTACGCAAAAAATCTCGTACGTAACGGGAGAAGGAACCTCAGCCATTGTTAGAAAATAGAATCGAAAAAAAGACTGAACAAGGAGGATGAAAAAAATTCTCGTGTGCTTTTCACTTCACATTTTAAAAAAAGCCATAAAGCGCACCGTTATCCTCACAGATCCAAAAAGTAGGTACCCTTTCTTCTCGTGTTTATTTAAGTGGAGGAGAAATAAGTACGTGACATTGCTCAGGAAGCAATAATGAAGCAAAGTCAAGAAAAACCGGATGTACGAAAATAAAAAAAACGAGTAAATGTGATGTTCGGAGGGGGATTCAATATCATCTGTCGCCAATAATCCATGACCGAGAGAGTTCTGTTGGTTCAGGAATCGCTACATGGCGATGATGTCGGAGACAGCATTCATCGAATCCGATGCATCAACTCCAAATTTTTTCACCAGAGCAGCATCATATAACAGTTTTCATTCCAGCGGCATAATCATCCAGCAAGAAGAGGAAATCACAAGAAAATAATCATAAAGGAATCTTCAACCCTTATGTGCCGTTGAAGTGCTCCCTTCACAAGCGAAGAACTTAGTCCAAGTATTTTCAAAGCGTATCATTCATGGGATATAAGTAAATTTGGAAATTCTTTAGAAAAACAAATCTTCAATATCATACCATACAAATCGCATCCAATGATTCGTTGGCAAGAGCATTGAAACGGATGTGCTGCCACGGCAACTCTCAGAACGACAAAAAAATGAAAAGTTGGAGGAGTTGACTTGGAGCTTCGAAAGATCAGGGCCTTAAACCGCATGGATGAGCTCATTGATTTGCGACAATATCAGCAAGATTAAGCCCAGAAATATTGGATCAAAGGTTTTACAATCAAAATAACAAAACATCCGAGTAATGATTAGGGGGGCCACGCTTTATTTACAAATACAAGAGTTACAATGTAAATCATCAAAATATTCAAACCGGTACATTTTTCCATTTCATAACTGCACTAAGAAGATACTGAAAAGGAGTAATTTTGACAATTTAAAATTCAGCTATGGTGCACTGAGGAATCACGCTAACTACATTTTTATGAAGCATTCACAGAAAAGATAAGTCAGCTTTAGCTTATTCTTGGCAGTAAATCAAGCCCAAATCTCTCTCTCTAGGTGGGAAGTGTGACTGCGTGGATATGAACCGTGTCACCAGGAAACAGGCGCGCGCAGGTGATTGGGTCGTGAGAGAAATACCGCGCCCCGCCCTTCTTCTCCTACCCGCCATCCTCCGCCTCCTCTTTTCTCACGCCCCACGGTGTGGTTGGTAGGTGTGTAGGGTATTCCTCTCCCTGCGTGACCAACAGGTTAAAAGGTGTGCTGAAGGAAGCCGCTCCCTCATCGGCGCGACCCGGCGACTATCCCCAGATTTTTCGGCGAGGGATGGAGCGGAGAGGGGGCGGGAGGGGGTGTGTGCGTGGGCGAATGGAATGATGGGGAGACGAGGGTCCCCAGGGAAGGAGGGAGGGGAGGAGTGGTTGGCGTAGGAGAGAATAGGATGGTCGAGGGAGAGAGTGAGTTTATCTCTTGATGTGGCGTGGACTTGAATGGTAATGATGTCGAGGGCCCTCCTCGATGAAGAAGAATAATCCCCCCCCAAACCTTCGCTGCCCTTCTCTCCCTCCCCGCCACCACGTGGACTCGAGCGGCTCCGGCGTGCTCGCCCCCGCTTCAGTAGTCGGTCGTGGTGCGGACGTACTCGATCCCAGAGGGCATCTTGACGGTGTCCACGCCCCCAGGGAACAGCTTCGACAGCTCTTCCTTCTTGACACTCGGCAGGATCATCACCTTATCGCCCGGCTGGAGAGCGCAGCCACATACAGAGGGAGAAACGAGAGAAATTACCCTGAAACCCCTCTCAAATATTGAATGACAATTGCAACCTTGGATCAGATTTGTGCATCCATTCTCATTCGCCATTCTTCCATCGATAGATTTTTTTCAATTTATTGGTCTATTTCATTTGTTAATTCCTGTTATCCCATACTTTGCTTCCATTCTTTACTCTACGGTTTCAGACTTCTCCACAAACTTGGCATGTCTGCACTTTGAAATTGTTTCATTTTTAATGCACATTAGCATTAGGATTACTCCGTTAAATGATACTCTCCCGACATCTCCCGCAATTTGTTTGAATTCATCAATTCGTTTATGTAACCCGCTGACTCATTTCCCATACATTTTTAGACCATAAACTTTCCAAAGTTATCTTCTAGAATTGAAGTTGAGTCGTTGAAAGACGTTTTACTGAATTCCACATCCATTATAGGAATTAAACATTTAGAGTTCATAAAAGAACTTGTCCAGTTCACAAGAAGTAAGTAACATAAAATGTTTCTTCCGATGAAGAGGCACAAAGGAGGCTATACGCTGGTGCCAAATATTTAATTTTGAATTGCGCAAGACATCCTGAAGATGGGAATTATTGGCAGAGTGAAATAACTTTTAAAGAATGTGAAAATAATTGATTGGACTAAATTATAACTCTTCTGGTCGAGTTTCAACTTCGGGGTCATTTCATCCAAATTACCAAATTTCTCTCTCGGTACACCATAAACATCACCTTTCGTCTCACAGGTATTTTACATGGGCTTCCCATTTTAAATTTCATTAATATATCCATAATTGTTAATAATTCAAACCTGGAAAATATTTAACAGGTTAAATAAATAACATTATTACTAAGGTGCTCTTTTTTAGTGTTTACTGTGCATAAGCTTAGTGGAATGGGGGCATCGAGTTTGAAGGCCAAAGCCAAACATTATGAACTAGGGTGTGCGTAAGAATATTATGGCGATTACTTACCGTAGGCAGGTACACTTGCATTAATTAAAATTAAAATACGATTACAATTATAGATTTAACCTCAAATACCAGTGTTACAGAACTGTAGGTAACAGAGAAGGTTCCAGATTTGAAGTATTAAAGGTGAGGTCAAATACACAAAATACTATCATTACCACTGATTGTAAAATTTCTTACGAGGTATCAAAACTAGACCAGTAGTCTGTAAGTAGTAATGTCTTCAAAACTGATTTATAAAACGACCAAATGACCATGTATATATAAATTCATAAAAAAATGAAATGAGTAATGAATTGTCGAGAGCATTTCATTAATGGACAGCCAAAGAAATGAGAATGAGTGTAATGAGATTAATTAGATCGTATTCATTCATTAATGAGATCGTAAGTGTAATGATCAATCGTATACACGTATTTATCTAAGATTATTTATTCCAAAATTTAATGCCTAATTTGAAAATTTTAAAGCATTACTCTCTGCGTTCAGGTTTCTTTCATTGATTCATTTGCGCGAAATTATTTTAATCCAAGGTCAAACTTATTTATGTATTCTAATCAGGGAAGAACACATTTCTGAGATGCTACGCTTTAGCAGTTTGCCTTCCGTTCGGATATGTCGTTCTACGTCGATTGTCTTATTCATCTTAACTTCGATCCCCTATTGCCATTCCGAAACCGATTCCCTTCAACTTATTCCGTGGAATCTACGGACGTGTTCGTGGATAAGAGCCCATTGTAGCGAATCAAGAGTTGGAACGGCCTTGGACATGTGCCAAGTGAAGTTGTTTTGTGTAAGTATATAAAGTTTGCTTACACATTATGGTATATGCCGAGTAATTTATTTTGCACTCACCGTCCAATTAGCAGGTGTCGCCACCTGCTTCTTTGCCGTTAGCTGCAAGGAATCGATGACGCGAAGGATTTCACTGTGAAGGAATAGGAAAAAAAATAATTTTAATATTTATTCCAAAATAACTCACAAATGTTGCATCGGCTTACTTGTAGATCATCATGAACCTTGAAGAAATACCATTACGAGATAAATTCAATGAAGTAATGAAATTACCTCATGGGATTCTTTGGCGTTCTGCCAGGTAACACGTCATTGAAAATGGGAGAAATTTCAAGTAAATAGAAAAGGTACCTTTAGGGCCATCGTTAACCTAAAAACCCTTGATATTTGTTCAAGACTATTTCATGAATATTTAAAATTCCGGTAGACTTTTCGCAGTCAAGGGCGTCTGAAAATAAGCTGCACCATAAATTTCAGCGATCATTTTTCTTTAACCAAGCACACAAGTCACTCCTCAGCTACCCAAGGATTAACGAATCTCCGTGCATGATATATTTAAGCACTCACCACGAATTACGCTGCCTTGTATTCCCATCGGTTGGCAAATTTTATGATGCACTTATATATTTCAATTTATTTATCGATCCTATGGTAAAAATATTTATCAAGATATTTTTAATCTGTAAAGATCGCTGAATTCAATTTATGATGATAAAAATCTCGTAACGGAGAAATGAAATATTCCCCATCAGCAGTATTTGAGGTTGGTATGCTAACCAGGTAGAACCAGATGGGAAGATTGCCATCTGGTTCTTTAGCAGCAAAATTTGGAAGAATCTTTGCATAAAAATTTGGTTAGGTAAATCAGAAAAGTTGAAAACATACACCATTCGTAAGTTATTTATTTGAGAAATTTTAAACTACACTTTTGAATGCCACCTTATATGAACATATTTTTTTATTAACTAAATGTACTATATTCCTTTACTTCTGCAGTGTAACCAGTTCTCTCTCGAATTGGGTAAAGAAATATTAAATGTCAAAGGAAAATTATCTTAACCGATAACTGTTATAAGCATTTATTTGAAATTGTTGGATATGATCAATAGGAAAAGTGAAGTGAAGCTAACTTTTAAAGATCCCATTCCTACTTGACTGTAATCTGTTATTATATCAGTAATTCGTAAGTTTGAAAGCAGAGTTGTCACCCAAACATTCCCCGAAAACAAAATTACCACAGCACATATACTAGTTTTTTATTGGTTAAATGGAAGTGTGTCTCGTTCAATTCATTTCATAGTCGAGGACAATCAAATCCCTGTATACGCTTTAATATGAATCAGGCATCAACATATTGAAAGGCCCTCTCAGTTTTTTACCCATTACTTCATTAAAGAAAACCAAGAATGATTTGTATTGCAATCATCTCCAAGTTCTTATCAATAGAATTCATCGCCATTCAGTAATAAAATCAAAGGAAAAAACACAATTGCTTTGGAAGAACAACGATGACGTTTCAATTAAAACCCAGTTTCTGCATTGGCTACTGAGTACACTCATCCATGGAGGCATAGGACTATGTGATTATCATCATCATAGATTATCAATTGGAGGAATACAACATAGCGGTTCTTGAAATCCTCCTCTTACTTGATAACCTCTTTTAATCCCTCATAGTTCCTTGCGTTGATGTCTTCCATCACCTGCTTCTCGTAATTCATCCTTGGTCGTCCTCTGTAATTCCTCCCCCTCTGTGGCTCCTTCAATTATGGCCTTCGGAACTACTAATCGGCCAAGAACGCGTCCAATCAATTCTCCTCATCCGCTTCTGAGCATCTTTCATAGTCTTCTCTTACCATCACCACTTCACTAGTTACTCGGTATTTACAAATAATGTGACAGCTCATGAAAATAAAACATGAGAATACGCATAATCTAACTATATAATTAATATTAACTCATGCGATAATAACGTCCCAAGGTCAAGACGATTTGTATCGCAATTCAACTTCTTTACATACAGCATCCACATCCGAAGAGCCTCTTCATTTTTAACACATTACTTCATCAAAGGACAAGACGAATAACTTTTATTGTAACCATTTCCAAGTCGTTATCATTAGAATTCGTTGCCGTTCAATAATGACTTCTAAAAGGAAAAAAACGCGATTGCTGTAAAAGAAGGATTATGACGTTCATCTCAAGATTAGGTTAATGCAGAATAATAATGTCACAAATACATAATACTTATTTGTATGCAAGAATCGCTACAGTCTCAGAGTGTCTTCCATATTGAGAAATCAGTGTCAAATAGTACTGATAACGATTAGCAACGTTGATTGTAGAGAATCGCGGAGTACTCTAAGAGTTAGGATGAGGGTGCTTCGTCCCATTAATCGAGTGGTGTAAAAACACGTTAGTTAAATCTCCAGCGGCGTAAAAATTAAGAAATCGACGCTCTAGGAATCAGCGAATAAAAAAGCGAACATCCCGCACGAGCTGATCTCCGTTGGCGTGACGCGGCCATTTCCTTCGATGGAATCGCTGAAATTCGAGCGGCTGAATGTCATCACAATTCCACCATTCATTTGTTTATGCGTATCTCGAAGAGACACGATGCAAGTAACGAGGCGATTTGACCTTAAAGTGCTTTTTTCTCGTTAGGCGTTGGAATGAAGGTGAAGAGAAGATATTGATAGTGGATACAATGAGATGTGAAATCCAAGATATAGATTGGAAGATTAAGATAGCAGAGGAGGAGAGAAAGAGACAAGCGATAAAAAAAAGGTGGCAAATCCACTGAGAAACGGGTTCAGGCGTGCATTTGTCTCCACGGGAAGTGTTGGGCAATGCGGAGTCTCTTTATTAACGTTTAGACATTGCTCGGCATTTAAAAACGATCTTTCACAACAAAAAATAAATGCTTGCAGATTTGTTTAGAGTGTGTAACACTTATCGATTTTCCATCGAACTCAATTAATGAACTCCTGCACAAAGTACCACTTCATCCATTGGGAAATGAAATACGGTGGCAGTCCTGAAATCGAGTATCTCTCCAAGCGAATTCATTCCCTAGAAAAAATCACGCAACACGTTTTGAGTCAGATAATAGTAACTATATCGGTTTTAAAGTAGAAAGTAATTAGCATTCCCAGACTTGGATGCCCGAGGCACCATGAATAATGGCAGTACACGGAGAATATTTGACTGTGATGCGCAAGTCAATGGTACAATCATGCAAAAATTGCTTTTACACTAATGGGGGACATCCCGCGTAACGATCGAAACTATTCAATCACGTATCAATAAAAGCTGAAGCTCTGGGGCAATTATGGATTTTCTTACGATAAGTATATCGGAGTAATCCCAAGGCTTTTATCCAATAGAAGACAACGGAAATAGTAAAACGTGTCTTGATGATTGTCGTTCCAACGATACTGATCGAGATAAAAGTTAAACTTGGATTTTCCCCGGAAGCCTAGCCGAACAGCCGATGTACCCTTGATGATAAATATTGGTCCTTTTTTCCAGGACTCTACCCTCTCATTTTAATGATTGCAGCACCCTATTTTAGCCCCCTTTTTGAGCTAATTGTTGTCCTACACTTAATTCTACACCACATAACAACTATAAAAATATATGTATATTAAAATCTACTCCCATTGTGCGACCAACTCCCACTTTGAAAACAAAATTAGTACTAAGGTCCAGTAATTCGGTATTACGTCGTTTCTTTTGTATTCATTGAGATGACTTCTTCCTTGGTCTCCTTTGCGAGCAATTATCATCAATATACTAGAAAACAGATTTCGCAACTGTTCTGAAATAACCCCAAAATTCTTGGGAAAAAATAATTGATGGGTAAATTCCAATGCTTCTTCATCCTTAACGACTGCCCCCGACGCTGAGTTAGTCGTGAAATGCTATCCCTCATGGCCAAAACAACCTTAGTTTTAAATACTTGAACGAGAATTGATGGTCGTGATGGGATGAACAGCGAGTGAGACGAGGCAGACATAATGAAATGAAATCGCCCGTAGATGTCCCTGTCGCGGATGTCCGGGGATCCAATTCGAGGAACCCGCGGATATTGTGTTATCCCTTTATCACGCCCGACCTCCTCCTCACCGCGGCGACTGCTGCTGCGGGGGTAACATTATCTGATAAGCGTCCGCACATGTCGCAAGTCCGCTTGAATGAATGGACCACGCGAGCGGAGGGCAACCGGATGCTAAATCACTGTTCCCTTCCGCGGCAGTTTGCTCGGGAGATGGGCCGGGGTGATGGTAGGGGAGGAGGTGGGGTGAGAGGAAGGGATGAGGACAGAGGAGCGAGATCCGACCGAGATTATCCCCGTCATTTCTCGGATTACTTACTCCTGCGTCTCAATCCTCGAGTGCGAGAGTGAGTGTGTGTGTGTGTGGTTGTGTCTGAGTGAACGAGAGAGAAGTTGGCGAGACGTGGCGAGGAATGAAGCAGTATTTGAGGGGAGAGGCGAGGAAAGAGGTTGGAGAAGGGAAAGAAGGCAAGGGGGAGGTCGTCGTCTATCGGTTCTCCACGCGATTGTTAAGTATCCTACCGCCGACGGTCGAAGCGAGAGGGAGAGAGAATCGGCCGCCCTCGATCGAAATTTATGCGACGGTGCAGCCCGCGACGCCGGTGGTTCCGTCGCTTAGGAGACCGGAGAGCTGCACGAGAAGATGCCGTCGCCATTCGGTGCGGGGAGGACATCCGCGAGGGTGTCCGGAGTGGCTAAGTCGAGGAGGCGGGCGAAGGCGAGAGCGAGCGTCTCGGCGATTCGGGAGAGGGAGAACGACACGCGAGGGCGATTTTGAACAAAGTCGCAATTTGCGGGCACGAGAAACTGGCCATTCGAAAGGTCACCTTCCCCTTATGCGAGCGGAATAGCTCCGTGATAAGCCAATAAAGATGTTGCCTTATTTCTCCCGAGCACGACAGATTAAGATATTCGGTTCGCGCGGCATCGGGGAGTTTCCCGGGAGATTGGATGTCTGTGGGTGAGCACGCACGCATGGACCCTATTTTCCAGTTGCCGAGGGTGATCTCGGGACGCTTCATCCCATGGAATTAGTTGGCAGCCGAGGGTTAAGTTAATGCGTAATTCCTTTTTCTAAGTCGAGCCTCGTTTTTGAAGTCAAGGAATTCGATCAAACAAAGAAGGGACGCATTTTTTTAAGTAAATGAATCTTTTTTAATAACCCGCTAAAACTAAAATAATAGGTCGTGAACTGCTCCTGTTACTAACTCAAGAATCCATAGTGGTTCTTTCTCTCTCCCTTCCTCTCAGAAAGGCCTTGCTTCCGATATCAAGAAATTCAATCAGAAAGGGGAGGAAACATAGAAATAGACAATTAATGGTTTTGATAACCAGAACTACAATTACAGTGATTTTTTATTGGTACCGACTCAAGAAGCTAAAAAAAATGTTTTTCGTTTTTTTAAAAGGGTAGATAATGTCCAAATATATATTTATATCACCGTCCGCTCTAAAAGTGGTAATAGGTTTTAATCCACCACGATATCAGATGAAATGATTAAACTTCATACGTACAAAGATTTACGGTTATCTTGGTAAAAATAATTTTTCCCAGTAATTTGACCACTTGTAAAAGTCTTGTAGCAATTTATTTTATATAATATTAAATTTCACAGTCTCATAGAGTTTCACAGCTCGTCGAAAATATTTTTTTCTATTTCGAGCTTAACTTTTCAAGCAAATCTCGTTCTTATTTCAGTCGCAATGATGGAGAGAGTTCACTCATTTTATGTAAACAATGGAGTCATGCAATAAAGAACAAATGTTGTATACACATATGTCAGTTCTTGTTAGCTATCGATCACGTAAGACGAAGTCAGTGAAGTTCAAAGGGCAGAAGATTAGTTTGTCCCTGGTCATTTCATGCATTTTCATTCGCATAATTTGCAGTTAAAAAAATTGAATGGTCTGCTAAATTGTTAATTTTATGTGTAATGTATGCGTGGTACACGTTTCATTGATTTTATTCGGCCATTGCTTCAGCGGTAACCGTTAAAATTTGAAACAAATCCGGCTCGGCTACGGGCAACGGTGGAGGCAATAATACGCTGCATTTGAAAATCTTTGTACGCCTGAACCTTCGGCAACCGAGACCGATGTAATGCTATCGGGGGCTCGTATTTAGGGCAGAGAGAGAGAGAATGAGGAAACAGTTCTTAGTGAAACAGTGTATGACTTGTTCTCGCGTATCCTATCGGGTAGGGTACTCTTTCTTCCCCGACATCTCAGAAGATATCCCACAACTTTCATCACCATGCCCTAGAAACGTCAAGTAGGACGTGTATTACACAAAATTATTTTTAGAATTTTTGACCATTGGATATTCGACAATGGAAAGTTTAAAAATTTTAAATGAGAAGCTGTCTTTGGCCAAAATTTCTTGAAACTCCATAATGGTAATATAGAAGCTAACTATATACAGAATTTCCGTTCCACAGAAAACATATTTATTCTCCAAATAGACACCCTCCGCGGTAACACGTTCAATGATGAGCCTCACGATACAACATAGTAATGCGACTAGTTGAAGAATAAATAAATTTTCTGTGAGACAAAATGTGCGGATATTGGGTTACTTCCCCATCATCTTAAAATTGTTGTGCAACTACATGGTGATAATCTGTTTTCGATTGAGTAATCGTATTCGCGTGAATGGATTATAATTTATAACGCGCCCGTTGAATTTTAAAGGGTATTTCATCTAGGAAACACGATGAACGTCATCACCAGATTATTGCCAAGTAGGAAGCGATGAGTGAGTTTCCGCAATCATAAGGAAGCATTGAGTCTCCACTCTAATATTGACTTATCAGGCTTAATATAATTAGTGAACTACAAAAGTCGCAGCCTTGAAATGGTTCCGTTAGAAGCCACAAAGAATTTCTAGCTTTTATGGTTTCCAAACAGCTGAATGCGCAACACGGAAATCCATGATCATTGTAAGACCTGAAGATGACATTAAGTGTTTGAAACCCGGGTCGTGAATAAATCTCTATTCAAGTGAAATTTGCATAGTTTGTCTCCTTTCCATCATTGTAAGACTACCTCATAATCACGTGACAAAGGAGATAGTAGAACAAGTAATTGATACCAGTGATGAAAACTTGTCCTTCTTTCATGATTTTAGATCTTTAGATTTTACTCCAGCTGAATACTTTCCCGAAACTCAAATATTTCCAAATAGATCAGTAAAACAATTATATTATGGAGCAGGGGTGAAGAAACTTCTCTTTAGACCTTACCGTAAAAGATTTTAGTACATAATAAATAAATAAGCATGTCCTTAATTAATATTTAAATAACAAAAATAGATGGCAAAAGTTATTATCCCCATCGTACCACGGTAGGCGAGAAAATGTCAATAGGGTTAGATAAGAGTAAGGGCAGAACAGATAGATTTAAGATGTCATTTTTTCCACGAACGATAAGTGATCAGAACGACGTCCAACCATGCTAGGGGGGAACAGTATTTTGGGGCATAAGTAGTCTGCTGTGTGTTCACCCCCTGCCACGCACCCTACCGGTGGCTTGTAGGGTACTCAAAATATATTTAAATATACCAAAAATAAAGGTCCCATATTTTTTCCTTACCACACCACTGCTTTTACGCAGCAATTACAATCTAGAGAAGAACAAGGTGGGAGTTATTAGGAAGTGTGTACAATAACTAAGCTATTGCCCTAAAGAGTTCCACTTGCCAGTTACACAGTAGTGTATTCACTTATTCAACAGATATTCGTTCGCACTTAATTCCATGATTCACCACCATAAATAAGTGGCTATGTCTCAATATCGGCAAAAAACTGTCGTATTGCTAAAACTGTTTAAATACTTTCCAGTGCTTGCTTCATCAACAGAAAGACGTTTTGCCGTGATTCGTACAACTCTGATTCAAAGGTTTTCCGAATCAAAGCTTTACCCTCGTAGCGACAACTCCCGTCCTCTAGTGAGGTTTTTCATGAACTAAATGCGGAGGCGGTTCTCACAGCGATTCCATGTTGCAGGCGGTTTTTTTGATATTTTTACTCTCATAAAAAACGGTTTATGTAGAAAAACGTTTGATTAAAACTTCTAACACTGCCAAATTTTTATTAGAGAGTTTTATCGGAAACTGTTCCATACCCTTGATGAGGTTTTAGTTATATTATATTATATAAAAAAGTTATAATCATTCATTCTTGTCCCAGATTCAATTTCATTGTTTTCGGCATGTCTAAATGCAGACGCTCAGTTGAGCTTTATATCAATTAATAAAATTCACTATTGATAGAATTTATTGATAAAAATTATTTACTTATTTAAAAATAATTTATTTATTAATAAAAAATTATAGCTTCAATTATAGCTATGTAGAGAAATATCAGTAACCTCGGCATTTCCTGCTAATGTAATCAGGCTATTAAACATCGACTATGATCAAAGAGACATATTTTCCATATAGTTAGGAGATATCTATTTAATATTTATTGAATACTTGATCAAATGCACAAATAAATTCCAAAATTTGCGCTAGGTCACTACTGCTTTATTAATGTCCCAAAGAAGATGAGAAGAGGTAGAAGAATTAGTATGAGAACTTCATACTTTATGTAACAATTTTCCCGTCTATCTAAATATAAAATTCTAATTTTACATAGCTCTTGATTTTGCCTTTTTTAATGTTATTCTTAAACAAGGTGCATCCGTTTAAATACATCATTCACGATCTACTTACTTATACACGCATAATATTTCATGAATGCAACCAATATATTTCAGGACTAATGTATCTTCAAAGATTTCCCGTGTAAACCAATTAATATCAATCATAATAATATAATTATGCATGGACTATTGCGATTGTTGATTTCATTTACGATTTCGAAGACAGGCACACAATAATAAAACACTACGTAGAAGCAGGCGACCCGAACCATGCTTCAACTTCAAGTATGATGGAGGGCTTACTACCCCTCATGTCGTATGCTCTTCACACGTTACCCGAAAAAATGTTAGAATACGACTTTAAAAGTGTGCTGAACGAAGAACTTAGCATGAGAGGGAGACACACTTGTCACTCCACAATATTAAACACATTTCATCACTTCGTCTGAATCATTTGTCACACACAGAGGTCGTGACAATTAATATTTTGTAAACAGCAATGGGGTTATTTATTAAATGTCAGCCTTTTCCTTTGGTCAAGTACTATCGAGATATAATACATGAGACTTATTTGACAATTTTGAACCTTAAAAGCCACATGTCTTATATCTCATACACTTCCAGTTCTCTCCATGATTATATTCACACCTCTCGCCGCATTCCTTAATACTTTTGAACTTCGAATCAATGTTGTCGACTGAAGTTACAAATGATAATCGGTCTTTCAAGTGGGATTTAGTTCCAAAGTAACTTGGATTATTGACTCTATATATATATATATATATATATATATATATATATATATATATATATATATATATATATATATATATATATATATCGTTTAATCGCGCACATTTCTATCGTATTACATGTTCCCTTATTTGTTATAATCCTTCCCTCATGTTTAACTTACGATTGCCGAAGTGAATTCCTTTTCCCACTTCCCTTTCGCGGGTGACGAAATGTATGGATAGTCCCTCACCACCAACGGAAGCTGCCTTATCTTAAGTCAAACATTTTCCTGAGGCCTACAAGCAAACAAAGGAAAAACGGCTGCATGCATGCAGCCGTGGGAAGGCGCATCCCCTCCCCATGCCCGCCCCCCCCCCCGATGGGGCACCGCCCACTCGATGCACTCACTCGACATTCCTTCCCGTGGAGAACGGGTAAACCATCGACAGTTTGAGCTTCCTGTCCGGTCCAACGATGTAGAGGGCCCGGACAGTGAGGCCGGCCTCGGTGTCGTTCTTCTGGTCCTCATCCAGCATGTCCAACTTGACCGCCAGCTCCCTCTTCTCGTCGGCTATAATCGGGTACGGGAACTCTCCGGGTATGTCAAGGCAGTATGACTTGATGTCCTGAGCAAACGAAAAAAATCACGCCGTAAGTTTGAAGCACTGATAGACTAGTCGGCCTCGTACACACTTTACCGGGACGCCCGGGGCGGGAAGGACTGGCAGTATGGGCCTGCCCTCGCGTTTAAGGAAAATATTACATTTCTTATTGTTTGATGATGGGTTCACTGAAACAACATGTCTGCCAAATGTATCGAAAAACTATTTTGACAAGCTATAACGCATTTAACTTCTTATGCATCCAAAACAAATTTTAACTATCGAATTACGATAATTTTCGATTACCTGTAACCACATAACTACACGCGAGTCGCTACAAGTTTGTGTGGCAGATGGTGTTTGAACGTAAGCTAAAACTATGTCGCTCACAACGGGAAGTTCAGGAGTTATGTAAGGAAATGGCCATCAAGGAGAAATATCAATGCAAATATTGTACTTCTTTTGCTTTGAGGAACACTCAATGGTGCTTCTCTTTACTTCCAGTCTGATCGTGAGCCCTTGCAAGTAGAGAGCGAAAACACGTTCCGTGAGTCAACAAAAATTCCCCTTAAAAAGATTGTATTTATCCCAAAAAGTCGTCAAATAATAATATTAGTTTATTATTTTGCCATAAGATATTTTCTTTATTATTAATCATTACCTCCATCCGCCACACACACCTTAACCCTCTGAGTCATGTCTAAGTTGCGGATAAGTCGCCTATCCCCCCAATTAACTCTGATATTCTATAATAAATTCATTAATTCTATCCAATTTACACTATCAAAGACCTTCTTTAAATCTACGGAACAAAGCAAATACAACCTGTTTGTACTCTATATTCCTTTTCATTAGTTACTTCATTAGAGCTATGGCATCTCATGTGCGTCTTCCCGAACTGATCATCCCCAAAGTAATCATTTTTCCATATATCCATCTTCTTATTTTTGATACCACCTTACAAGTATCACCTTAGCTGTCTGCGAAACCAACCTTTTTCTACGGTTCTCCCATGCACAAAAACGTTTGTAATTTTTTTACGTCTTTTATAGCCACAGTCTAAAAACTACTAAAACTTATGGGACACAATGTGTATGGTTGCCTTTCCTTTTTTTTTTGAGATAGGAACTAATTCTGATCTAACAAAATCTTCCATTCAACTTCCTCCCTCATAAATGCTACGAATTATCTCATAAAAATTATTTCTTCCACATTTTCCTAAACCCTAAATCCAAATAGTTCCGAAGGAATATTGTCTAACACCACGGTCTTATTTGATTTCAATTCTCATATTGTTTTTTCCTCCTCGTAGTCAAGTATGCCTGGGAATAAGCTATCTCCATCTAAGATATTTTCTCCTCCTCGTGTCTACCCATGCTGCCCTAATATCTTTACCTTTATAATATACCTTACAATATATTTGTACCTTATATAGGATGCCTTTTAAAAGACTAGTATGACAAGACTCTGTTTTGCTGCCTTGGTCATTTTGAGATAATGTATTTATCACCAAAGAGAGGTATAAATGTTTTGACAGGAAGAGTTAGACACAAGGTGCCTATGCTCGAAGAGATTCTCAAGACAAGGAATGTTAAATCATAGGGTTTAAGGAGAAGTTAAGTACAAGGATTTGGGAATGGAAACCCTCATTAAAATAAAGTAGTTTACTTTTCGTAACCTAATATCCGAATTCTCTGCTGCTGATTTTCCGAAAGCAACGGCGTGAAGGGTATGTACGGGTGTGATTTTCGTCTTCAGGCATTATTCTTTTGTCCGTCTGTATATAGAAAAAGGTTTATTGAAAACTTTTCTCGTAAAAGGTTGTACACCTTTTCCCTAAAACGCCCAAGTTAGAATAAATTTCAACAATTGAACGTTATAAGACATAATTCTAAGAGAGCATTTAAATGCGGCAATACATGAACTCATGTCGAAATCCGGAGCAATTCGTTTGGTTTCCGCGAAAACGATAGTTTACATATTCAGACGTAATTGTGGGTAATTTAATACTCTCAGACTGCTTATTCCGATATAATACTTGTATTTTTTTATGTATGCATACCGATAAAGACCTTCTCCTATGCCATCATACCGGTATTATATCCACGAAAGACAAATGTTTAAAAAAAATAGCGTCGCACTAGTGATAGCATCAATACGGTCCCTAAACCGCAACAGGCTAATAAATATATATGAGTTTAAAAATATGTTTTCACTGGATTCAAATATAAATTCAGAGTTAATTTAAATTTAGAGATTTCAAAATGTTCTGTAAATGCAGACCTTTTAAAGCGTATGTATGTATTCGCTGGATAATTTAGTGAGATATTTTATTTTTTTTACAAATTAACCGAACTCGATATATTGAAAAGAGAAAATATTATTAATGCTTTTAAAGGGAGGCCTCGTGTTTGCGTTATATTTCATATAATGTTGGTCGAATTTTCGTTTTTTTTTCAAATTTCAGGGTGTTCCTCCCACTTTAAATTTCTGGTTTCAATTTTGTGCCGAAATACAATTTTATTGAATAACCGTTCTCTATTTTAAATCCATCGTTCACCCCCCTAAATACTTCTCTCCAAGTAATTTTGCCGAACGAAGGGAGCAGCGTCGACAGTCTTAAACTCTTCAAATCATCCCATTGCGTTTCATCAATGAACTTCAGTTCATTTCTGATGGAAAAATCACCGTTACCGATAGCGAAATCTCAGCACGGCGTATTGCACCACCTTATCGCAAATCTTAAACGGTCGAGGCTAGGAAGGAGGCAAAAATAGATACATACTGATCTTGTAGATCACAAGAGTTAAGTACTTGGTTATTTTCCACACTTCTGTAAGATAATTATTTTCCTAATCGGGAAAATGATTTGTAAAGGATTATCTACAACTTTATTCCAAAGTGTCCATTCAGAGTTTTATTCAATCTATATCGAAATGAGTGGAGGAGTATTTAGTTGTATTCCACCCATCAATCCCCATTTATACTCTGGGAGTACCACTAAATTAATTTACGCATTATGATGAACCACTTGCAATGTGCCTCAGTGTCAGAACTTTACTTCGACCAGTTCTAAGCCTTCGACGTATTTGAGCATGTTTCTCCTTTTCCATGAGACGATGAAAGCTAGCGGAATAACATCCCGATCGTCCTGTGTAGACAACTCGCAAATTGATGGGCAAAATACAAACGATACAGCCACATTGTTAGAACGGACCATACAGACGACCCCGGGTGAGAAGTGGCCAACTTTCCCGTTTGGCATTCCAAGGCCACCAAGGGAATTAATTTACTGTCCCTTAAATGGCTATTGAAGATGAGTAAAACTTAATCAGTTAGGGAGAGGTAAATGATTGATTGCTCTCAGGGGATCCGCGAACGTTAAAAACTATTACTAATTCTGTTGTCGAATGCCGTCTTGGTTGGCGCATTATAAATTAATATATAGTAAAAACAATTACAATGAAAGGGAAAGAGCATCATTTTCCATTGCTCTCTGCTCTTGAATAGCCCGAAAATCGCCTCTATAATGATTTTCATAGTGATTGTAATATGTGGCACCTATCAGGATATTTGGAGACGCCTTTAAGACTACGTTCATAAAAGCAAAGAAGAGACCAGGCGCCGGTGTTGTGGGCACGCACCTGATTGCGCGATGTAAATATGGCCAGGAACCATTAAGTAGCCGATAAAATTTATTGTTCTCTCAATTTTCACTTGACGTTTAAAATTTTACGAATGGGAAACTACGTCCTCATCGAGAGGAAACGATGAAAAATATGTACTGCGTTTTAACTCAAATTATTGACAATGTAATCAGAGCTTTAGATCGTAAGAAGTTCAAGTTAAAATTCATATTGACAAAATGTACGTAATTATATTTGTTTAGTGAATACATCATATAATTTAAATTGCCTATTATTACCCTGGGGTCTCCATCTCTTGAGATGAAGTTATTCATTTAAACTGAAGAAAAGTGTTGCTGTTTCCATTTTTTCTCCTTTGTTAGTGGCACTAAATATTGGACGTAACAGATTCAACTTGAGGCGGGTGAAACTCATACGGAACAGCATTAACATAATTACTTCGTAACTTAAAAATTTTCGAAACGGGATTATCAATAAGGTTTTAATTTAGCCCCATTCATTGGAGCACCTTCAAGAAATGATTGGCTTCTACTTTGGACCTATCATCGTTACTAAACGTATATTAAATGCTTATATATTTTAAAAGTAGGGAAGTGGTGGCCAAGTGACTGGTGCTGCAGGTCACTGGCTTGACTCCCGAGCAACACCTTTGGGCGAGGACATTTCAAATCCCCTGAGGGGGCCGAATGATGGCACATGAAAATAAACTGGTTCCTTTCGCTTTCCTATGTGGATATCACATTCTTCAGTCCTATGTCGGAGTGACCGCTAGCCTTAAACTACATTCGGGTTTATTACGTAACGTATATGGATGGATTTTAAAAGTATATACCCTTGATCTCTACATCCACTCTCCATTTTTCACACATTTAATACTCTTTCCCAAAAAAAGTTTCTAAATGACTCTTTAACGAGGCACCCCGCACGCTTGCAACATGAGTGCGTACCAAAGAAGAAGAAATTATCGGAGTGTCACTTTTCACGTAAACCACAGTCGTCATCTCTCTCAATGAAGACCTAAAAAAGCATCTTAAGAGTTCACCATTTAACTAGAAAAGGCAAAGAAAACTATACAGTGAGGATAACTATCAGAATGAGTATGACGTTCAGAGGTCGAAGAAAATGAGTCTGCAAAAACATTCAGTTAAGCAAGTCTTTAAGTTCAAGCAGGCTTGAAGAATTACAAATATGTTTTATCTCGGAAACAAGGTTATCAACGGTATGAGGCGAAGCTGAGCTGCTCTGGAATAGTCACTCAAAAAGAATGCTTTCTATCTGAAGAAACGTCCGCATACGGCAAATAACACAGGTCTGAAAGTGAGGAAACGATCATTGCGCGTAATACCGTGGTGAGTATTGGAGTGAACATATCTACGCATGCGGAAACCGAAATATGGAAAGTTAAATAAAGTAAATTAAAAAATATTGAAATAATAGAAATGTGACTCTGTGGATGTGAGGAATGCAACCGAAAAACAAACTGAGAAACAGATTGTAATTCTGGCAATGGCAGAATATCATTTTAAATACTAAAAATAATGAATGAAGAGTATGTACATTTAACAGAGCAATTCATTGAAGACACTGGAAGGAAATAATGACGGAAGGATCTAAAATATAAAGACAAAAAATATGATTTTGGTGGAATATAGCGATAAAAACCCTGGACATACATGCATAAAAATTTTTTAGAGAAATGATATTCAACACTTTAACTATTCCAATACGCTATTTTCATTGACATGACCCTAGTTTCGGCACTTTGTGTCATTGTCAGGTGAACATTACAAACATGTATTGAGTGCAAAAATAGTATAGTGAAAATCATTTATTTTAACACAAGTGATTTTCATTTCTCTCCAGTATGGAATGTCTCCACAAAGTTAAGCCAGAATCTATGCGATGCATAGAACTACATGTATAATTGGTAAGTTTGGAAAATTGAGAATTAGACTGCGAGCTAGCTATCTCTCATGGCTATGTTTGTTTGCACTTGAGGTCATCACTAAGGGGCTGGATGTGGCAAACAAATATACGACTATGCAGATATGTTTTTACTGTGGATTACCAGTAACAAACAAAGTAACTCCAATATCTCCGAGGGAGTATAGTCTGCAGGAAAAAAGGAGAACGGGAGGGCCTCAGCAGGGAAGAGTTAACGAGACTTATTATGCATTTGGGAGCAATCATTACGCCTTAGAAGTTAATACAATTGCCATCATACGTTAGGTGTTTTCTTTTATATATTTTCAGATCATTTTTCTATTATAATTATAAGATAAAGCCTAAAAATATTATATCTACAATGATATTCGAAATATCAACAATATTAAAATTCTGCATTGGCAATAATAATTAGTTAAATTGACAATTATATCAACGGCTATATGCTCGGATATAACTCCCATTGAATTTTTTCTCAGTCCCGAGCTTGACTCAACCCCATTTCATCAAAATTACTTGTAAACCTTATTTCAGAATAAATATGTATTAAATGCTGCGCTCTTCATCGTGGACGCGATTGCATCGTCTTCAAGATGACAACTCCGTAGGAATCGGTGAAAAAAGTTCCCTCGTTTATTTTGAGCCCAAAGAAGTATTTCTCTTGTTTAATCCACTGTTTAATCCACTTTATGTCTGAGGAAGCACGCGTACTGGAAAAAATTAAAGCTCGTACGTATCGAGGTGCGATTGTAATTAAGCTATCGAACGACGTTCATGTCACGTAAAATATTACCGGCTACTGTTTCAATTCATAGCAGCAGGCAATCTCGTTTCTCCCGCTACCTTCCTCGGCCAAAAGGCATTTTTAAAGACTGATCACGTAATCAATGTCACTATATGTTAGTCATTAACTCTTTCCATGTTACTGTAATTTCTGAAAGATGTTATCTGCTTTCTAATGACATTAGCATTACGTGATCCTAGATCTGTTTCCACTAAGAAACTGTTGATTTCATTTTCATATTGCTTAAGTCAAAACTTGTGTGGCTTGCTTGTTTTTGTGTGTATAAACACAATTCCGCGAGACAAAAAATGAACTCTGCAACAAAAAATTATTTTCAACTTTTTAAAATATTTGTCTACCAATAAGCTAATAAAATTAGCTTTAACCCATGTTAGGCATTTCATTAAGCTCGTCAATGTGGGTATAAGGAACATATTTCAACTAAGATGAGATTTAACTTGGGGCCTAAGGTCGCTAACGTCAATTGCTATTGATAGTTTCTGAAGAAGAATAATTACAAAATCATGTTCTCAATCAATCATTCTTTTAACTTTTTCTCATTTTGAACATTAAATAATCACAAATCTTTCATAAATAAAATTGCTTGTTTATTATTTTCATTAAATGACATGATATTGTCTTCACTAAATGAGGGTTGTTTAAGTGCAATGTATGTGACAGAAAGTTGATTGAAATATAAACTTAGCACTTATCCTTCAAATATGTACCTGAAGAGGGTTTGCTTCTGAGCACTTAGTGTCAAATAATTTAAAAATGGCGATACTCCTATGAATTGTGACAAAAATTTTGAGGGTTCATGTTATTCGCGACACAAAGGATTTTAGACCGTTGTGAACGAGATATGTTGCGGAAGGGGGGAGGCGGAGGGGAACAGCATTTCGGCGGGGGTTGGCACCAACAAACCGTTAACAGGGTCTCGTTCAGCTTCACTCACCGCCACCCAGTCCTTGTGCGACTGCAGCTTGTCGCAAGATATCGAGAGGAGCTTCACGTTCCGCTTCTTGAACTCGTTGACATGGACTGCTATGCGGCCGAGCTCGGTCGTGCACACGGGAGTGAAGTCAGCCGGGTGCGAGAACACCACTGCCCATCTGATGCGCCGGGGGGGGGGGAAGAAAAATGAAGTTAGCATCAGTGGAGAAGGGAAGAAAATGGCCGCGTGGAGCGAACAGACTGGAAAAGCGGACGTTGAAGTAGTCAAGGGGTGCCTCTTGTCCCACGGAGTGACGATGACGCTTGGACGGATCGACGAGGGAAGCGGATGGTGACCAAATTGACCAAAAACAAAGTCACCTTTCTGAATTCACAGCTCGTCTCATCACCATATTTATGCCCATTTATATTATCAAATAGGAAATATTTAATGAAGAAATTATCGCGGTGGGATGTATGCGATCCATACGGGAGCGGGCATAATTGGTACCGACCAAGAATGAAATTCATGGCATGCGGCCGAGCAGTATTTGCCGCATTCTCAGGGTTTAAGTAAGCCGAATCATAGGATTATGTATATATATACATAATGAATGATGACGACAGCCGGGCCGTCGAAACGTCAATACATACTGTGAGTGTCCTTCCTTTATGTTTCTGTGTGTTGAATATTTTATATATTATGTGTTTGCGTGTTTGTGCGTCGCCGGAGAGCGTCAATTTCAAAGATATATATATATAAGAAGGCAAGATCTGTGCTAACAGTTAAAGATAAATAGGGTAAGATAATAGTTGAACCAGGAAAAATCCAAGAGAGATGGAAGGAATATATAGAAACACTGTATGGTAAAGAACTTAGGCCGACAAGGTTAGACATAGAAAAGGAACATGACGTAGAAGAAGATAGCTTAGGTCCAGGCATACTCGACGATGAAATAGAAAGGGCATTAAAGGAGATGAAAGCAAATAAGGCTGTGGGGGTGGACAATATTCCTGTAGAAATGTTGAAATGGTTAGGGAAAGGTGGGAAGAAGGCCATATATGGACTGATTCGTAGTATCTATGAGGAAGGAATCTGGCCGGAAGATTTTGTGAGATCGGTGTTAGTTCCTATTCCAAAAAAGGCAAAGGCTTCGTCATGTGAGGATTACAGAACAATAAGTTTGATATCCCACGCAGCTAAAGTTATTCTCAGGATCATCAACAAAAGGATAGAGAGAAGGCTAGAAGATTACTTAGGGGATGATCAGTTTGGGTTTAGGAAGGGGAGAGGTATGCGTGATGCCATTGCAGTAATGAGATTACTAATTGAGAGGAATATAGAATACAATCAGGACGTATTTGCCTGTTTTGTAGATTTCGAAAAAGCGTTTGATAGAGTGAATTGGGAAAAACTAATGAGTATATAACACAAAATAGGAATAGATTGGAGGGACAGGAGACTAATCCGCAACCTGTACATGTCTCAGTTTGTTCTGGTGCAAGTCGGGAACAGAGAGTCCAGATGGGTAGTGTAAGGTAGCTGTGTAAGGCAGGGCTGCCCATTGTCACCGGTGCTGTTCAACGTATATGTAGAAGAAATGATTATAGAGCATGGGAAGAACTGGAAGTAGGAATGAAAGTCGAAGGGAGTTCGTGAAATCATTTAGGTTTGCTGATGACCAGGCCTTGGTTTGTCAGTCGGCCAAGGGGTTGCAAGCATTGCTGAGTGAATTGGAGGTTCAGTGCAATAGATATAAGATGAGAATCAATATTAATAAAACAAAGGTTATGCGATTTTCCAGAAAGAAAAAGGCTAAGCTAAATATTAAAATAGGCAGGGAAAAAATAGAGCAGGTAGAACAGTTTACATATCTCGGAAGTGTTTTGGACCAACACGGTCAAAGTGGTAGGGACGTAAGGAGAAGAATTGCGCTAGGCAAGGAGGCTTTCTCATGGAGGAGGGAGTTGATGACGGGGACGTTGAGTAGGGATGTTAAGACAAGACTCGTAAAAACTCTGAAATGGAGCGTAGCCATGTACGGCGCGGAAACGTGGTCGCTGAAGCAGGAGGATAGACGTAGATTGGAGGCTTTTGAAATGTGGGTGTGGAGAAGAATGGAGAAGGTGAAATGGACCGAAAGGAAAACAAATGAGGAAGTACTAGAAATGGTGGGGGAGGAGAGGGGTTTGTTGAGGGAAATCCTATGGAGGCAGGAAAAATGGATGAAAGGCGTATTGAGCGGCAATAGTGGGATGTTGAAGAAGATAATAGAGGGGAGAATGTTGGGCAAGCGAGGAAAGGGCAGGAACAGGATAGGGATGTTGGACGGGATGAAGGGAGGAAAGAAGTACACCGAGATGAAGAGGGACCTGATATAGATTAGTTTGCTAGGTGGGGAGTCACAAAATGTTTATTTGATAGTTGTGTCCATCCAAAAACCTACCTTAACCGGTAGATTTCCTAATAATAATAATATATATATATATATATATATATATATATATATATATAAATACAGAAAAAAAATATATATGTATATATACATACATATATTGGGCCATTTTATGTATATATGTATGTGTATATATATATAGTCACTTTCTTGGAAAACCCACGAACGTGCACAATAATATAAATTCACTAAATAGTCATAGCAAACACAGAAACTAAAACATATAAAAGAGGGACTCACTAGTTCTCGAATTTTTGGTGGTGCAACCACCTTTCTCAAGAGGAATTAGGAACAGAACTCAGGAATTAGGAACAGGTTCTGTTCCTAATTCCTCTTGAGAAAGGTGGTTGCACCACCGAAAATTCGAGAACTAGTGAGTCCCTCTTTTATATGCTTTAGTTTCTGTGTTTGCTATGACTATTTAGTGAATTTATATTATTGTATATATATATATATATATATATATATATATATATATATATATACATATACATACATATGTATATACATTATATTGTTTGTTCTTGTCCAAGATTTTTAATCAACACTTCCGTGTTACTTCGACGAAATCATATATATTATATTTCGAATCAGTGGTGCAGCCAGGGGGTGATGTGCTAATTAAGATAAAGATATTTTACCCTACTAAATTTTACTCCCAGAAGAATATGACTGTTGAATACTATTGGTACTTTAATAATGAGAGTAATTTTCGTTTGTATTTACGATAATACCAACTAAAAATTTACAAATATCTGTTTACACTCATACAATCATATTATTTTGCAAGTTTTTCATTTCCGTTTTATTAACATTTTAACGTAAAATACAAGTTGTAAATCATCTCTCTTCCGGTGGGGGAAATGAAGATGAGTGGGTGTAGTACATGTGAGAGAATACAGACAGAAAATAGGTGAGCTTACGTTCTTGTCGAGAGATTTCGGACACATAACTAATTCGGGCAGTGTAGCCGGCAGTGAAGAGTTATCAATAGCTCACCAAATTATTTTCTGACCCAGCCACTGTTTCACTTATGATGAGAGGAGTAAATCTAGGGAGAGTAAGCAAAAATGGGCCATGGAAGTAATGAAGGGATTGAAGGGATTGAAGGAATTGAAGAGTGATTCATGAGAACAGAAGGGAATAAAGATGCGTTTCATCACGCATGGGAAGATGGGTAATAGCAGTAGTAGAGAAGAATATGATATATATAATCAAATAAAATGAAGACAGAATGTCATTAGTAATCAATATCTTTGCCAACATAGAGATTTAGATAATGTTCGAACAGTTTTCAAAAAACAATTATATGATTTTTCTTCCTCAATATCGTGCAATTATAATTCGTCGGACGCTGCGATCTAAATCGTTTAACGTTAAATTTCTGACCACTCTTTTCAACCCGATGAGTTGAGAACTTTTAATTGCTTTCAGCCCTGAGGAAATAATGGGTACGGGTTGAACTGAGTAATAGGCTTAAGACAAAATTATTACTCGGAACATTCAATACAGAAGTATTTAGAGATCCATCATATGTTCTCGTGAGGGATTAAGAGGAATGTTCGAAGTGACTCCGCGTAACTCGTACAAGGGTCGGGCAGTTGGTGCAGAACACCCACCCACTTAACTACTCACCACCGCTCCCACGAGGTGGTTGACTCGACTGCTACCGAGACCCAATTATGAAACTCGTGAACTCATTTTGCAGACACGGAGGGCGTGCCTGGAGACAATCCGGCACACGGGCGAGGACGAGTGCCCACGGCACGCCAAAACTATGAGGCCCAATTACCCTTCCATTTTCATAGTCGGGCGTCGTCAATTTACTTGGGCCTCGAATAGACTTCATCTAAGCGTGAAAAAACTTATTTGCAATCAAAATAATCGCTGGACTGAAAGAGCAAAATAATCGACCAAACCAGATCGGTAGGTAACGTAGGTAGTGCTATTAAGAATATATACTATTATGCCATAGGCGGTATAGGGAAAGGATCTGCTGTGCACCCCCTCTACCTTGATGTGTGAATACCACACGCCGTTTGGGCTTAGTATAGGGTGAACTCTATCATCACCCATCAAACCGACCTTCGGGTTGACTATGTTTATGTTTTATTTAATTAATCATTATGTATTATTACCCCCAACGAACTAAGGTAGGCGAGATAATGTCAATGAAATTAGAAAGATTTAAGATGTCATTTTTGCCGCGGACGATAAGGGATCAGGATAACTTCTGGTTAGTGTTCACCCACTGCCACACACCCTAGTGGTCGCTTGCAGGGTCGCTAAAAAATCTACTAAAAACTGTATTTATGGTTTTTAATACCATATTCATTGATATTAAATATTGATCATAACAATATGTTTGGTTCCATTCTGAATTGTGTACATGTTCCGAAAGAAAAACAGCAATGGTAGGGGAGGAGAAAATATTGTTGGGAGAAAGTCAAAGAATTTGGAAAAAATGGAATTAGAACATAATGAGTGACAATGGAAAGTTGGAAGAGTGATTGAAGGGAGGCGAGATAGGGTGAATAAAAAAATAGTCCTTTCGAATGGAATGAAGGAAGGCAACATGTATGTGGAGCTGATGATATGTAATGTGTTAGAGTACTTAGTGTCTTGCTAAGCAGGTCTTCAAATGATAGCTGTTCGTGGTACCGGGATCCATCAAAAACCTACCATGGCCGGTGGTCTAATCTTCATAACCACTCAGTAATAAATGTCTTTTTGATAATGATACATTGTAGGTAATTATGGCAGTAGTTAAGTTAATTTTTAGGTAATTGTCTGTCAAAGACTTTAAACACAAAAATCACGAGAAGGATTATTTGCATGTAAATAGCGTGTCATTCCAAGGTACATGTGCACTATCTCAATTTTTATGTACCAGTAATTCATAAAAATAAGACTGCCATGAACGTCCCGAAGGCTGAAAATAGCGTTTTACTTCCTCCAAGTGGATCGGAAACTTTCTCTCAACCGGTTGACACGTTGATTTGACTCCCAAAGCACACCGCTCCCTCGCTCGATACATCATAGGTCGGGGAAAGCCGGGAGGGAGTCTCGACCGCGTGGTGCTCCACGGGGAGAAAATAGAACGAAACTCAATCTGGGACTAACGAAATAAAAGATAAAAGCGACAACTCGCTTCTCCTTAAGGTTATTTAGCCATCACTATCTTTCATTCATAGAAACACAATAGAACAATTTCTTCGTGAAAGGGATTAAGTTTTGGCATTATTTAATGCAGGTAAAATCTATATTTAAAGTGTATTGGATCTTTAAAAAAATATATTTCCGAATTGAGAAATGTGTAGGCCACCACGATCGATTGGCTAGCATGTGCCATTCTCCCTTCTTCCAGTGTGCGACATAATGCTAGGCTCTATGTTCACATTCAAGGAAAATTTTCTTCATCACGTATCCACGGAATAACATTATTGCAGTTTCTCCTCGGCAATAGAATTCTAATTGTATCGATTAATACCATTTCTTGATTAATTTTTCACATATATCTCGTTGGTATCTTTGTCATAGTGTAGGATCAACCATTAAACATACGTACTGTGAAAACATTACTATAATCGGCTTTCACGCCAGTAGTAAAATGGAATCTCCGAAAAAGGGAACAGGATTTCTGAAATGAAGCGAAAATTGTTGGTCTCTTTCTTATGCTTTTTAAGCGTATGAAATATGCATATAATTTGAGCTCCGCCAAAATGTTAACATTATCTCGTGGAATATCACCGACGATTTGGAAAATGGCTAAGTCAAGTCGCGGGATTTTAACGACAGGCTTACTAACTCATGTAAATCGCCGAATGCAATAAATTAAAGCCAATAAAAGATCGACAGAAAATAAAGAAGCGTTGATTTCCAAAAGTATAATATCTGTTGCCAGACTACTAGTATTGCAAAGTTCACTATAATGGACTGGCATTACTTCATGTTATGTTGTAATTGACCGTCTCGCATGTTTCGACCCATGTGCTATATACGTAGCTTATTTTTAATAGATTTTGTACCCACTTTTTTAATTCAAAAAAGGCTTAGTGTTCCTGCAATTGGCGTTAGGCAGATAGATAGTATTTTTATTTAGCCATTCAAGACTAAGAACTCCCACAGAATGTACTGGAAATTGTCGCTCTCTAGCAAGTACTCAAATTGAGGAAAACTAAAGAGTATTCGACTATTTCAACCGTCTAGCAGTATTTGGCAAAACCGATGTAATTCATACATTTGATCCTACACATTGATCACCAGAATCCCTCGACATTTCGACATCAGAAGGACCTTGATCAGATGCGGAATATTTTACAAAGTACTTCTCTGAAATTTTTGCCAACACCAAAGCTGCGTATTCTGCTTTCTTTCCCATAATTTTGGGGACATATATTTGCAGCAATTCTGCAATCTAACTTCATTTATCTAAAACATGGGAGGAACTCTTGGTCTTCCCCCAAAACCACTGAATACTTTTTATACTCATGACTAATCGAATACCATTCATGCACAAAATAAAGATTCCTACGACTGAATCAAAGATTGATTTACACCTCAAATATGCAGTCATAAAATTAATGTGTCTACCTATAAAGACGAACTTCAGATTGATTACTGGTGTGGTTTTAATAAAATCGCACATAAATCAATAAGAAATCCAGTCTCAATTGTTATTTCTTTCTGAAAACAGGGAGCGAATAATTTACTCCATTCAGGCGACCCAGTAAGGCATTAAGTCTTTTCGAGGAGACTCATTCCCATTCCGTCCCCATTTCGCGTCATATTCGTCATTTATTCACTTGGGTTCTTCACACCCAAGCACACTTCGAGCTTTATCCCTCCCCTCCCTTGCGAATACGCTGGAAAATGAGTCCCAGCTGCTCGTTTGATCAAAGGCCTTCCAAGTGCCCGACATGACGACGTCCCCCGCCGCTCCGCCACTACTCCTAAACTTTCCTGTTCCCCGAGCTGTGCCCTTCGCCGCCGCGAAATGCTCGAATTGATTCCCCCGTCCGGGTCGCTTTCATTCCGGCCGCGCTCCTTTGAGGCCATTCCCTGCCGCCCCCGTCCCTCCGAGTCGCCTCATCGGCGGCTCCCCGGCCGTCTCCGCCCCACTTGGCCATTTTATTTCGCCCGGGGCGCGAAGCGGGGGACCGAGGGATCGCGCCAGTGAATTTTCGCGGCACCAGGATAGGGAAGAGAGATTTTTCATCCATCAACCGGTCAGCACGAGGACTATCTGCGAACAACGACCGAGTAAAAAAATTCCTAGTGGAGGTGCATTTGCAATAAGGGGTGCGGTGATTTATGTGGATCCAGAGCTGGGTCACTGACCAGAGGGCCCGGGATCGATTCTGGTGAACGCCTTTTGGCACCCTCAACTGCAGCCAAGCTGTGTGATTTTCACCCTGATGTGGGCATTACCCATGCTGTTGCCTGAGCTTTGCTCACACCATTAAAACCAACCCTCGGGTTGATTATTACGTTTTTTATATTTGTTAAGGAGTTAGAAATCATTGGATAGAAGTTATTTTATTAAGAAGTTGGAAATGAGCAAAGAAAAAATTACTGCAGAGATTTTTTTGGATAATGAGTAACACATATGCATGTTACATATACTAAGTGATGAGAGAGATCTCTTTGAAAAAGCCAATGCTCAAAGAAAACAAACGAGGAAAACTTTTAAAAGATCGTCGACTAGAATGTAGTAATAAAGCAAAAGGGAACGTACTACGGCCGAATGAATGCAATGAATACAAATTACCCAAAGCCGTACTCTTGGGGGCACTAGTTAGGGGACACGGGGGAGGGTGCAAAGAATAAGGATAACAAAACTGCACACACTCTCTCACTGTGACTTGCAACGGTCAATTTGCACTGCAAATACCGGAGTGAGAGAGTGTGTGCAGTTTTGTTGTCCTTATTCTTTGCACCCTCCCCCGTGTCCCCTAACTAGTGCCCCCAAGAGTACGGCTTTGGGTAATTTGTATTCATAGAATGTAGTATTCCAGGAAACAAAAAATATTGACAGTGAAGATTCTAACCTGTCGGAATATGATGCTGGGGGTAAATAATTAAAACAAATGAATACGCGAGGGTAGGAGAACAGAAGTTTTAAAGAATGGACCACTAAATAATAGCATGCCAAAATGAAAGGCAGATTATTTTCTTTATGCTAGAATTGTCCAATATGGTTGGA
Organism: Hetaerina titia; assembly: GCA_037158775.1. Taxonomy (NCBI): domain Eukaryota; kingdom Metazoa; phylum Arthropoda; class Insecta; order Odonata; family Calopterygidae; genus Hetaerina; species Hetaerina titia. Next base: position 130,169,597 of record CM073768.1, read on the forward strand.
TCTTTCTCCGGAGTCGTATACTTCGAATCATGTAATGAAGTTTACTGTGGAAATTAATAGTGGTGAGCTGAAATACTCCCGGATCAAGGGACGAAAATAAAAAAGCAGGTCGGGTTTGGAACTGTGCGATATTCCATTTTCAATTTTGAACATCGATACATGTACCATCTATATGTTATACCGATACAATCGGCAGAAAATGGTTGGCCGATGGGATGCAAACGGATGGCTTTATCTTAACAGGGGCCGTGGTGATATGATACGACATGCGTCGACAGTATCGCACATCAGCGATAATTACCGTCACTCCAGTTTTTTAAAAATGTTTTACACTTATAGATATAATATAAAGCCTTGAAGTCTAAGAAAAGTATCTTAACCCAGTCTCCGAATCAAGGTCGGAATGGTGGTAATCAAACTACGATGTAATTAGTCCAATGAGAACGCATTCTGATGGCACTCAAAGGGGAAACCAACGGAGAATTAAGTCCATGACAGCGTTACTACACACCCTTAATAAATCTTTCTGACTGCGATAAGTAGGAGTGGAAACTGCGCAGAATCTTGTTTAATTTTGGTTTTATATTCATCGATAATTTCCCGTTCCAGCTTAATGTGCGCCCAGCCAATTGAACTCGAGAAAGCGGAGAGCACGCCTTCGTTTCGCAATGCGCTAGAATCGTTGTTAGTACGTTTGCTTTTATGCACTCGCTGATACCCTCCCTTTCGTCTTCGGTTGAAATGTGTAAACACCATGTCGTATCGAGCAGTCAAGGGCACTAAAACAAAGTCTTGCGGTCTTTCTATGCATAATTACGATTCCTTTAGCTCGAAACGGCCACGAATAACACCACACTGATTTTTTCCGTCCGTTTAAATCTTTCTTTCGCCATGTCTCGCACACCCACAAGGTTCTACACTTGTGTAAAGCTGGCATTAAGACTGTTTTTCGAGATTTCACATTGGAGGATGAATACGATTTGGTCACAGAATTCTACGGTGTCACTCTAATTTATTGGCGAACAGAATATAAATTAATGTTTTGACGGGGAGCGGTCAAAGGTAGGACCTCGGGAGTCATCTCTTACTTCACCAAAATTTTAATTCTAGGCTAATATCAACTGTGCTAACTGACCTCAAAATACATTTTTCAATAAAAATTTCACAGACGATAGGAATGTTTTCATCCCGCAATTATACGATCGTAGTGATGTATAAAAACTTAAGGTAACAGTTCAGGAGTATTAAAATTGATGAAACTGAAGTAATCATAGATAGAAGAACAAGACGGTTCACGGTTTCGTAGAGAGAATTAGATTTCGCACCACGAGGCCAAATGAAAAACGGTAATAATCAAATGCATATTCAGTTTATTCCAATTTTAAACATAAATTACATTCTTCCTCTTTCTTTTATTCGCTTTTGTTATACCTGAAAAACGCAGACTACTACCATAATGCGGGAAAATAATATGTGACTTCAGACTTTTAATTTTAATTCGAGTGATTTTTCAATATTTATCACATTTTAAAAAGGTTCTGAAAATGTCATCACAATCCTATTGCGCTTATTCGAGATTTTAGCTTTTGTGATCGGATGGCCAACAAGTCACTATTTATCCTATTTTTTCGAATCCCTTATTGGAGTTAAATCCTCTACAGGTGGTAAGAACTTATAAGCAAATTATGAAATTATAAAACTATTTACCTCAACCAACCTTATCTACATGAATGTCGATGATCTACCCTTGTATCTCTTATAATCTCTCAAAGTTACGGCAGTACATACCTATGATTAGTTTTGTATTCATTTTTAATTGCCTCTCTGGTAAAGATATTAGGACAGTAAGCTTACAGGTTACATGTATAAGCTTACATCTATACATTGAAAATGAGCATGGCGTAGACGACGATGGTCGAGATACACTTGATTGCGAGATAGAAAAGGCATGAAAAGAATTGAAATAACCAAGAAATTGTTGGTAGATAACACTCCCGAAAAATTCTTAAGGTTTTAGCAAAACGTTGGAGGATGAGTTTTTATGAGTAAATTCGCAGAATTCATGGGAGAGAAATTTTGCCAGAAATATTTCGTCAGATCAGTGTTAGATTCCAACCCAAAAAGGGCAAGGGCAGCCATATGTGAGAACCAGAAAACAATACGTTTAATTTATAATGCAGCTAAAGTGTTACTTAGGATCATGAATAAGAGGATGAAGAAGAGTACAAATTAATACTAAGGGGATGATCAGTTTGAGTTCAGGAAGGGGAGAGACTCGAGTGAGATGCCATTGGAGTAATTACGTCACTAATAGAGAACAGTGAACACCATCGGAATGGATATTTTGGTTTCATGGATTTAGAGAATGCGTTCGATAGAGTAAATAGAATTTAATTAATGGCGGGATAGGAGACTTATCCTCTTCCTCTACATGTCTTAGACTGTTCAGGTGCGAGTGGCGGGCGGTGGGTCGGCTCCAAAGTGTTATGAAGAAGGATGTCCACTATCATGCGTGCGTTTCAACGTACAAGTGGAGGAAATGGTTAAAGAGGTATGGGAAGAACTGAAGAAAGGGATAACATTCGGTGGAAAATTCAATAAATAGGTTAGATTAGCACTGCTGAGCGAATTACAAAATCAATGTGATAGTGATGGAATGAGAATCAACTTAAGCCAAATAAGGGTTATGATGTTTTCAGAGCAGGTTAAGCAGTTCATCTCTCTTGGCATGGATTTGAGTTTTGGATTAATATGGTCTAAGCAATCGGGGCATAAGCGGAGGAATTGCGAAAGGCCAAGAAAATTCACAAAAAGAAGGTAATTGATGATACGAACTTTGAGTTATATGTTAAGAAAAGACTGGTTAATACTTTGATGTGGAATGTGGTTTTGGATGGCACGGAAACATGATCGTTGAGGCAATATCATAGGCGTAGATTGGAGACTTTTAAAAGATGGATGTGGAGGATGAAAAAGGTGAAATGGACAGAAAGGAATATAAACGAGGAAGTGTAACTGGAAGGTCTAAACGAGGAAGAAACATATGCGTTTGCTAAGGGGAAATAGAGGGTTGTGAGGATCGGAATGGTGCGGCGCCTAACTACTACTTCTGGCTGTAGTACTGGCCTCCCACCGAGATGTCCCGAGTTCGAATTCTAGAGACAACAGATATTTTTCAGCGGTATCCCGATCCTTACTTACTTTGAAGTGCTGTTTGGAGAGTACTTTGAGTGAATATGACGTCTGTCGGATGGGACGCTAAACTGCGAACCCTTTGTCGTCTATAGATAAGAGTAGGCTAATGCCGACGCCGGGTCTCTCTTCACCCTTCCTTTCCCACCCATCTCTAATGGCGCAAATGACCTTAGCTGTCGGTTGGCTCCCGAAAAACTACTACTACTTAAAGAGGGTTGTTGAGAGAAAATAAAGGAGGCAGGAAAGGTAGATGCAGAGTATTTTGATTAGCAATGGATGTTCAAGATCGTAGTAGAAGGGAGAACGTTAGTCAAGTCAAGGGGTAGAAAAATGATAGGCATATTGGGTAACATAAAGGGAGGAAGGAAGCTTGGAGAAGGGTTTGTGTAAACAGCCGTTGCACACGAGTCAGTCGATCCTAAGGTCTAGGAGAATTTTCTACTACCACCAAGATCTGCGCCATGTGGGACTTAAGAACGGTTTAAGGAAGAGTCGGAAGTCAGATCGTGTCTTTTTGGACGGAGCTGGGAAGTGTAGCGAAGATCAATTTGTGCCCATACAAAAACTACGTTAAATGGCAGAATACCAATATTATCTTTAGCGGTCAAATTTTTGTGAATGACTAATATTGAACTCGGTACAACTAGAGACGTGTTTTTATTCTTTCTCGAAACTTCTAGATACGACCAACACCCGCCCAAATATGGCATCCCTCTATTCCCTGGAATTAAGATGTGAAATGACTGGATGAACCAAAAATTACCAGGGAAAGAATGCCTTCAAGAGTAAATGTATATTTTTTTCAGTAGTTCTGACGAAATTGTGTATTCTGAAATATTTTCAGGCAAAATAACAGCAAAAATTATCGGCAACATCCAAGCCTTCATTGGAGTCAATTCCACACGGGCGGAGTTGGAACCCGCGCCTCCAGAATATCATGCGAGATACCAAGGTCGTCGAGAATTGATCTCTTCACGTTAAACGTAATAGATAAGAGAGTTTTATGGCGAAACCTTGGATTCATGTAAATAATAAAATGCAAAGGTGCAAATGGCTCCTTCGCAAGTTTGCGTGTCGCCAATAGAAGCCGGGGGCGAACCCCAACCCGCATCGCCGTCAGTTCTGCTGGGGAATCTTTCCGGTCCCCCTTCCCCTTTCGCGGGACGGCCTTCGGTGCATCTGCCTCCCCCCTCCTCCCCCTATTGCGTATAAGTTGCATCTCTGGCCAGTCGAGGGAGCGCGACAGGAGGCGCGCGTGATCTGCGCGTCAAGTGGTGGACGCCTCCGCAGCCCTCTCGTCGACTGCTCGCCTAGAACATTCGTTCCCATCGAATGGATTGCGGTCATGTAACACACAGGCGTCGCCTCGGGTGTCCGTTTTTTTGAAACTTCCAGCGTTGCATAAGGGCGACGCCTTCGTATCACGTGAGGCAAGAGACGGTGAAGGGCACAAAGTAGGGAAACGTGAGATAGAGAAACAGCGACCATTTAACAGTTCAATAAGTATACACTCAATCCAAGATTACGTTAATCTGTGATATTAGAAAAACAACGATGAAGTTACTCTTAAAATTAAATAGATATCAGGATAAAACTATTAAATAGATAGCAGGATAACTTTTTTATCTCTAAATCTTCTACCAAATGATTCTGAGAACTGTCACCAAACTAGGTAGTATTTTTGAGCCTGGGTGTGGTATGGCGTATCGTATAAGAATGATTCATAGATCGCGAAATTAAATTCCACTTGAGGCATGGTGTCGTATTGCAACACGCATTATGGTAATACGGTGTTCTACGAACGTTCTTTAGCACTTGTTTAATTGATGTCGAAAGATAATTATTGCAAAGATTTCGTTAGCCATAAGGTCACTCGCAAAAAAGTTATTCAGAGGTTAGTGCCATTCTCGTGAAAATCAGGAGGTTTAAAATATGTCCCTGTGTAATAATCAAAGCAGTATCAGGAGCCCCTTGTAAAATATACAGTGACTTCTCATAGAATCCACTCGTACTCGAATAATACGAGTACTCGTAATTTGGTATGTTGAGTGAATAATACGCGGCACATGCCGCGTAATCAGAATGAAAAGCGTAATTCACTCAACATAGAAGTCCCCTGTCGGCTCGATTAATTATCTCCTCTACTTTAAAAGCTATTTCAACGGAAGGCAGAGGCAATAGATAAGGGCCCTACTTTCATTTATAACTCCCAAAAAAGAAGAGAGGAATTCCTGGCAGAAATTTTTGTCCCGCTTTCCTTACTTTTCAGATTCTTTTAAAAAATCTACCGAGATAAAAATCGTAAGTGCGGTACTACTGGAGGATAAGAAACTATTTTGTCTGCCCATTCCGCGTGTGAATAGTGTTAGGGAGAGTGTCGTGAAGACACGAATTGAGCCGAATGTCTAACAGAGATAAGACCACAAATTTTAATTAATTCAGCAGCGCCCGAACTTCCACGCGACGGGGAAAGGCGGTGGGCTGTTGTAAGTGATCCAAGCCGTCTTATAATGAATGATTAGCCTCTCTTACAATAAGTATGGTTCATTACTATTGATTTTTACCGCCTAAATTATTTCTTTTCCCAACGGATTGCTTTTTCTTTCGTCGAATCAATTGGAGAAGTCGATTTGAATGGATAATGATATAGCAAAATCAAGTTACCTAGCAACATATTCAGTGGCATATTAGGCAATTATTTCCCATTCATTTTTAAGAGAATTATTTTGTCAACCCGAAAGCCTCTGCAAACTCGTAGCTCTGCACTCAAATCTTTCAGCTGTATTTGTCTTAAACTATTGGTAATCAATCTTAATATGATGGGGAGTAATCGAAAAAGAAAAATCTCGAATAAGACCGGGTACCTTGAATGATTAAATTCATTCATGATTAGTCTACATTAGCTATTAAAATTATACTACCGCTAAAGACATTAATAAACAGGCGGTAAATAAAATAGCTACTAGCTAAAGTAATGGAGATTTGGGACAGAATAGCAGTAAAAGGGTGAGATACGAAACAAGCTATTTCGGAGTGATATTGAAACCTCAGTGGTAACATTAAGCAATTCTCCTAGGAAACAGCGCCCTTAGGAGGTAGACCAGTTTGAAAATTGCCTAGTCTGAAATCAGTCATTTATTATACTAGAACATCATTATTACACAGCATCGTTTTTCCTTCTCTTCTAAATGATAGGTATGTACCAAGAATTTGACTTTTTTAGGTCCCTCTATTGTCTCTGAGGAGGGAGCATGGTTGAGCCCGTAATTACAAGCACCAACAGATTTCAAATAGCCCGATTAATAATAGAGCCCTAGATTATCATGGCTGCATATTCAGTGGCATATTAGGCAAATATTTCCCATTAATTTTTAAATTAATTATTTGGTTTTTCTCCATCTCGTTGACCCAAAAATTCATTCAAATCCCCCCCCGGAAAAATTTCACAAAGTAAAAATTACTGTCAGTTGATTACGTATCTGCATTCCCACGTCTTATAATTATGCATAAAAAACAGCAGTCAATATTTATGCGCGTCTGATATCGTCAATCGTGAAGTTCATACCAATTATGTCTGGTAGCGTTTGACGTATTTCTCGAAACATATGGTGATTTTTGCACAATATGTATACATTAATCAATTGGAAAAGTAGCCCCACGTGCAAGAATTTATATTTCGGACAAATTACACGTGTAAACTCAAGCATGCACTAATTTGACGGATGCTATCATCTGCGTTCTTTCCCTATCAAAAGCAGAGAGCCAGAAGAGTACACGGTAGCTGAGAGCAGGTCATCTGGCGTCGACGAACAGCATATGAAATGATCTTTCAGAGGTCCTTGTATATTCCAATCCCTAACCAAAACCCTCTCATTTCCCATTAACTATCAAGGTCACCGACCTCGACTTCTCCTAATCAAGAGGCGCAGATATCCTGTCACAATACAACACAATCTTACGAAGTGAACCTTGAACCAATGTTTCCTAAATAATATTTCCGTTCGAACACTGACTCCCTTCTTCAAATTGTTCTGAAGGAAACGTAAATGAGACTTTAAACGGCAGTTGAAACAGCGGATCTTACACGAAGCAATATATTTTTCGTCTTGACTAATCGTAGCACAAATGCTCGCTTATCAGTTGTATGAGTTAATTACTATTCTATAGAGTGAGACAGGGAATACTTTTCTCGCTGATTAAATGTAATTAGCCACTTGCATTGAGGCTGAATAGAAGTGGATTGGACAGGGGGGGGGATTCCCCTTGATCAGGCACAATAAATCTGCGTTGGATAATCGACGTTCTACCGCAATTTATAATTATCATTTAACAGTTCAGTAGCGCATATAAAAAAACCACAAGATAAAACTGGTTCGTTTGCGGAGCATCTTAACGTAAGCCCTAGTGTCATTGTCTATGAAGTGTTCTACGCACGAAGTTCCTTACTTTAGTCTCAACTTTTTAATCCGATTTTGTGAGTCCGTGATCACTCTTTCGACAATATGTAGCGCGGATAAAAGAAAATTCACTAGACGAAACAGGAATACATAAGTATATAAATAACTGAATAGTAAACAGAAATATAACATTTTAAACCATAAACACAGTAATCAACCCGAAGGTCGGTTTGGTAGGTGATAGAAGAGTTCACCCAGTACTAAGCCCGACGGCGTGTGAATATTCACACATCTGGGTAGGGGGCCAGTTCCTTTCCCTGTGCCGGTTATGGTTTCCCAGGAGGATCTGATAACCGAAAAACCACATAGCCTGGGTGGAGCTGCAGGTGCCCAGAGTGACTTGAAAAATCCTAAAGATGTTCTTAGGAATTTATCTCGTCCAAAATTCGAAGACCACTTCATTCCTCTCAATCCTTATCCCTCCTCGAAATCGGCTTCCTTCAATTTTTTATGAAAACGGCATGATATTTCAAATTGAAGATTTAACCGAAAGTGATTAAGAACAGTAGTGAGTGTTCAAAGCACTGAATCCCACAAGTACGTATTATTTTCGCTTTCCCTATAAATGCAGTTCGTTTTACATCCCTATTACAGCCGTCTGAACCATAAATGGGAAATGCAGGATTTGTGGCGGACAAGATATTCGGAGTACTGACTTTCAATTACTCTCAAACCCTTTTCCCTCACAGCCAGTTCTTTTTCCTCTTGGAAAATGTCGTGTCGTCTTAAACCGACCCCAACTCTTCACACCTATGCATGACATAGCACGCATGGGTGGAATCCGAAGGACCCCAACCTCACATAAAATAGGGTGACGTAATGATGCGCCAACAAACTACGGACTTGTACAATCCATTCGTCCTTACCGGTAATTCAGTAATATCCCTGCTCTTCAGTTGTACCATTCTCTCATAATAAATGATAAATTAACTCATTTCACGAGGGGGCGGAAGGCAAAGTGAAAAATAGCATGAGTATTTATAATTATGGTTTACTCACGAGTTCCCAAGCCAATTGTAGAAATCAATGGGTCCTTGAGTGGTGTCGGCCTGGAAATTGGGGAATACAGCGTTGAGCCTCATCTTGCCCTGATCGCGGTGCCTACAGCCTAGACGCTTTCTCTTCGACTGAATGCCCGGTAGTTACGTATGCGCTGAGCTGGGTTTGCTCTCGACGAGGTTTTACCTCCTCAGTGTCCTTCTGGGAGCGGGGCAGGAGGGCGAATAGAAGCGCTGATAAGTGGCGCACCAGACGACGCGTCAAGTAGAAAGTCAGTGGCTGCCTGTAACGAGATGGGAGGAATTTCCCACACAACAACGGCGCACAGCGAACGCTTGGCTCATCGCCGTCGTTTCTGAATCGTTCCCTCCAAACCATGGAGTACTTTCTGTAACCATTATAAATACGGAGATGTAAGACCCCTCAAGAGCTTTAAAGAAAAACGTTAATAAATTCTTTAAATATCTCTTTAAAGCAACTCTCTTCAAGGAAATTTCTAATATCTTGATTTTACAAAAACTTATGATTCGATTATTTATGTCGAAAATCATCACTAAAATGTCTTCATTTTATGGTAACCTTAGGACACTTAGGACTCGATCAGTAGTTTTTGTCCCGATGTTTCAGCTTGATCGCATAACTAATACACATGTTTATTATCAACTTCAACGTTCGCGGTTATGTTACGTTTGCGCATCAGCGGAGGGCAGGAAAAACAGCGGTCTTACTGTTCTGGAGCAATTGCACTCGGTGGCACGAAAATAAAACATCGAAACCCCCTTCCCTATCCGGAAGCAGTTTTGTAGCCTAGGGCTCTAGGCTACTTTCCGGGCGGGGATAGTGATTTTCCAGGGGATCTGAATGACACAGAAGAAACTTAGGGTGCCTAAGGAGCACAAATGGACTGCCCTTTAATTAATTAGGCCTTTTGTGGGGAGGGAGGGTGTGTCATTTCATTACATTTCCTATTGGGGGATGGGAGCCGTTCAGGGGGAATTTTGCATGTTGGAAGTTGAATCATTTCAGTCACCATTTTAATTTTGAATTCCAGGTGAGAATGTTCCACAGGAGCTATTGGCTCGCACTAATCGTCTTGCAAAAGTTTAATGTGATTGATTCGAACGTATAAAGTGCATGCATGCCCCGCGGGTCGTGCCCGAAGTCGCAGAAAGAGCACCAGAGTCCCCCGATACCGTAGAACATTCTTAAGCTTCTTCTTCTCAACCTCAAATCATTCGTATCACCTGACTCAGCATAGGCTGAATCCTTCATTAAGTAGTGCGTTGAATAATTCCATGTAAAAATAATGAACGTTTGAATTTACTAAAAGGTAAATTCTAAAGCATGTTATTCTGATTATGGTCTCCAAGAATAAGAAAATCATTAGATAAAAATGCCAATAAAATAAAAACTATGAACAACTTATATATTGCAAAGACAAAATTATTATGAAATCAAATAAAACTGCTTTGTTTAAGTCATTAAAGAAATAAATAAAACAAAGTATTGTTATTTTGTCAAATACCGGTTCTCATCACAATAAAATAATCTGAGCTATGGTGGATGCTGTTCATATGGAATATATTTGTTAAAGGAGCAACAAGTGTGCATGATGTAGGTATAAGTACGCCAGCAAAACCAAAATATTTTGTCAGATCAGTGTTAGTTCCTATTCAAAAAGGGGAAAGGCAGCAATATGCTAGGACTAGAGAACAATAAGCATGATTTCCCACACAGCAAGCAGCCCTTGAATCATCAATAAGAGGATTTGAGAGTAGGTCAAATATGGATGATCAGTGGGATTTCAGGAAGGGGAGAGGTACAAGTGATTCCATAGCAGTAATGAGATCAATAATTGAGAGGAACGTAGAATACAATCAGGGCGTATTTGCCTGTTTCGTAGATTTTAAGTAGGTATTTAATAGAGTGAATTTGGAAAAACTAATGATTATATTGCAGAAAATTAGAATAGATTGGAGAGACAGGGGGCTAATCTACAACCTGTACATGTCTCAGACTGCTCAAGTGCAAGTGGGGGACAGGGAGTCCGGATGGGCAGTTTGAAAGAGTTGTAAGGTTGTCCATTATCACCGGTACTACTCAATATATATGAGAAGGAAATGATTAAAGAGGCATGGAAAGAACTGGAGATAGGATTGAAAGTCGGCGGGGAATTCATAAAATCACTTCAGTTTGCTGAAGATCAAGCTCTAGTTTGTCAGTCAGCCAAGGGGTTGCAAACATTCCTGAGCACATTAATAAGCCAGTACAATAAGTATGGGATGAGAATAAATTTAAACAATGCCAAAGTTATGTGGTTTTTGAGAAAGAGGAAGGCTAAGTTAAACATTAAAATAGGAATTCATAAACTAGAGCAGGAGGAACAGTTACCTATCTCAGAAGCTTCTAGACCAAAATGGTCAAAGTAATAGGGACATACGGAAAAGAATTATATTGGTCAAAGGAGCTTTTACAAGAAGGAGAGGATTGATGACAGGGACCTTAAGTAAGGATGTTAAGAAAAGGCTCAACAAAACCTTGATATGGAGCATCGTTTTGTACAGCATGGAAACTTAGTCATTGAACAGTAATATACGGGTAGATTAGAGGCTTTTGAAATGTGTGTGCATTAAAGGATTGAGAAGGTGAAGTGGACAGAAAGGAAAACAAATGGGGAAGTATGGTGGGTGAGTGGAAGCCTGCATGACAAAGAGGCTTACCTGAAATACGAAAGAGATTATTATAACTCAATTAGGTGTGCAAAAAATAAAGCTTATAAGGATTTTAAATTGAATGCAAAAAATAAACAAAAGGGAGCATGGAGACTAATCAATCAAGAAGTTGGACATGGTAATTCAAAAGAAAATCTTCCCTTTTACCCCAGATTCTGTAAATATTTTTTTCTTAAAAGCTGTTGAAGATAAGTTGTTCCCCCGAAATGTTGATGCTGCCAATATTGGCAATATGCTGTAAAATCTTCCACCAAATAATTTTAAACAGAATTTTGTTACCCCATTTGATATTATATCGACTGTAAATTTTTTTAAATCCAACAGTAAGGATATTAATGGTCTGTCTAATTCCCTAATGAAGGATATGTGTTCATTGTGGAACCATTAGCAATGTTACTCAACTTCTTTTGAGTAGATTTTCCAACAGCTCTAAAATATTCCAAAACAGTATCCATCTATAAGAAAGGTGATAAAGATGATTAAACTACTACCGCCCCATTTCCATAGTCCCCGTTTTTGGTAAAATTTTTGAAGCTATAATGAAAGATCAAATATGTAATTTTTTGGAGTCAAACAATCTGTTTTCCAAATCACAGTATGGCTTTTGATCTGGGAAATGTACAATTTTGGCAGTAGAGTCTATAATTAACTATGTCATTAATGCATTTGAAGAGAAGGAATCAGTCTCTGTGACACATGTGATCTTATTAAGGCTTTCAGCTGTGTTAATCATTCAATATTACTAACAAAGCTAGAATATTATGGTGTTTAGGGAGTTGCACTGAGACTAATGAAGTCATATTTGGATGATTGCTACCAATTGATTGAACTTGATGACTGTCGATCTGCACCTCTTAAAGTAAAATGTGGTGTGAGCACAGGGCTCTCTGCTTGGCCCAGTAGTTTTTTTTCATCATCATGATTAATGATTTGTCCTGTATTATGAAATCTATATATGTTTTACATGCTGATGACACTATTTTTGTGCAAAAATGTCAACATTCAGAAGATGCAAAGGTACAACCTAGCGCTACCCAAAGACAAGCTAAGGAATGGTTTGATATTAGTCATTTACATTTAAATACTAACAAAACTCAGCATATTGTATGCATTCTTAAATAAAAAATAACTGATATTGAAAATGCTAAAATACTAGGAATTTATATTGATATAAAACTTAACTGAGAGACTCATATGTCAGACCTGTAATAAACCGAGTAAAGCTGTTTATATGTTGAGAAAGCTCAACTTCCTAATTTCAAATGAGTATCGTTTAACACTTTACCATGCCTTCTTTCAATATCATTTGAATTATGGTGATGAGTAATGGGGCCATTCTCCACATATTAAACAAATTTTGCTGCTATAAAAGACAGATATTTGTTCTCTTGCTAATTTACCACCACATGATTCCTGCAAACCTTTTTTATTAGGTATGGAATCATGACTGTGTTTAGTCTATAAGTCTTTAAGGCTCTGCTTCATATGAAAGTTAATCTAGAAACTTACCAATTAAGATGTACCGTCCATAATTATTCCACATGAGGTTAATAAAATCAAAATACTACTTATTGTAGATTTGCATCAACTTACAACACATTTCATAATATGAAAATACAACTCTAACTATCTGCCTACTCAGTTGAAATCAGACTGCAATCAAAGTTTCAAGAACAGGGTATATACCTGGTTACTTGCTCACCCACTTTACTCATTGGATGAATTATTTTGTGACAATCTTCATCACATTTCAGAACTTATGTTTGTATATTAAATAATATTTATATTGATGACATTTAATATGGTTGTATCATTTATCAAAATGAATTAAGTATTATTATTATTATTTACGAGGGAGAAATTTGGCCCAAAATTATTACAATCAACATTAATTCCCATCCCAAAAAAGGTCTGATACAACTGATGGTAATCAGTTTTAATCATATAATATTAATCCCGATGGTCTTAATCTTTGTACAGAGTTACATTTACAATTCAACACTTACCTGGAAACAGACAACCCAGCATTGTAGGCCTCATTTTTATAAGATCTTAAGGCAGCACTTTGTTACATAAATACATCAAATAGTTCACCAACTAATCCTACCATTATTTTGAGTAGTACATTATTCATACAGCTTCACTTCACCTTGGATATGAAACACAAATATGTGTTTTCCGAGCAAGTTGTTAAAATCAATTTTGTGTTATGAAAAAGAGAGATACAGAATGCAATACATACCCATTGTATGCATCACTTGATCGTTATATAGCTGTGGCCAAAATCAATATGGTGCCATTGTCTACATCAGTGGGCCCTGGAACCAATACTGGATCATTAGCATAGAATTTGTTTATGCAGCCAATTAGAGGGTGTCTATGTATTGTACTTTGTCACTTATAAAGATAAAAATTTTGTCCTGTCATTTCTGCTGATGATCAATGACTTACCAAATAAAATATCTGCTGATTGTATCCTGTATGCTGATGAGATTACTTTTACATAAATAAATGTGAAAATCCTGAATAGGCACATGAAGAACTGAAAGATGTGCAACAACAAGCCAGTGAATGATTTTCAGCCAATTAACTATTTCCAAATTGTGAAAAAACAATATCTTCTATGTGACCTTAGAAGTGCTGGGAAAGCTGAAAGCTCTGTCAAGATCTTAGGGTTTTTTACTGACTCTAATCTTTCCTAGAAAAGTCATGTAACTGCGATCTTCAAAAATCTTTTAAAAAATCTCTTCCTAATCAGGAGGCTTAAAAGTTGTGTTCCTGTGGAACATTTGAGACTTGCCTTTTTCCGAAGTCACCATAGGTTAGGCCCTAAGGTTTTGGGGACATGTAAGTGACACAAAAGCTCTGCTTGTATTAAAAAAGAAAGCAGTTAGGATTATAACCTATTTGTATAACACCATTTGTAAGGCTAACAGTGATCACAGTCCTTAACATATACAGTTACCAGTCCTTAATTCAAGTAAAATATAATGTAAAGAACAATATTAAGAGACAATGTGCACCAAAATAATACAAGGTCAAGAAATATGTAAGGCATTTACCAATGCAAATTGTCCAAAACCTTCAACCAGTCAGATAACCTTTCCTTAAAATGCTATCATAAACTTCCCCAAACTGCAAGACAGACTAGCTATAATAGGTTCAAAAATGAAATTAAGAATTGGTTAACTTTCAATCCTTTGCATGCTTTAAATGAATATTTTGAACTAGACTTCTCACGAGTAAAATTATAATACATGTGTATCTATTCATCACGGTAATGAATGTATGCATTTATGTTTTTCTTTTGACAACATCTATTGCAAGTGCTGATCTTAGATGAATGCAGATTTAATAAAGAATAGAGGGAGTACCATAAATTGTACCTTGTCGATTTTAAAGATCTGTTCTAGCTAGGGAGATATTGTTTAATACATGGAAAATCCGCTAGAAAATATGACTTCCTTCGTGGGCCAACTTCAATTAACTGTCTTTGTCACCTTCGGTGGGCCTTATATCCTAACTAGGTAATAAGCATAGGGCTTGCGTTCACAGGTGAATTGAGGGAGTACTAACGAGTGCAATGAGTCAATTTTATGGGGAATAATGCGTAGGTTTAGGAAATATAGTCGTGTACTCTGTGGAAAATGTGTTGGTGTTACTAAAAAATTTATTGTCTCTACCGCTCTGTCTACTGTCTATAGACGATGACGTGGGCCAACTTCACTTAAGTGTGATAGGAGTGTCATTATTAAGTAACAGGCAGACAGTAGCACCTTACACTTTTTTGTAGCTCTTATACTAGGACACTATCTCGCTCTTGCGAGAATTTTTGGGAATTTAGTAAACAGAACAGTGGAAAAGGCCATCCAATGTAAATTAAAACCTTCCCTTTAATTCATAATAACACTCACTGTATTTATGCCAAGTCACTTTGAAAAAGCGGATACACAAGTTAAATAGGTTCCTTCATCTGATTTGTCACTTTAACTTTTCTTTCACTACCAAGTTTTTTCTCATTAACATTGTTATCTATGGAATCGTCACCTTTTGTCCAAGTATATTTAGGGTCTTTTCCTTTCCTCCGTTTCGGTCCGTTAAACAATTCATCTGGGGCAACAGCCCCTGTTTTGAATTTACGCGATAAGGTTCCAGAAAGTGCTCCATACTGCCATGCCATTTCTTCGTCTGAAATATCCTTTTCGGCTTTGCGTTCCGCAGCTTCCTTTTCTAATTGTGCTCTGGCTTCCTCTTCCTCAGCTTGGGCTTTCATAATGCATTCTACAGCAGGATTAAATCCGTGAAATGACAATCTCCCTGAGATTAAATCCTCACAAGGGACGAAGCTGCGTTCTAAAATATATCTGCTTCTATAAAAACAAACAAGAATAAAAAACTACACAAATAACAAGTTTTCACATTCAGCATATGCTAACGCAGGTAATCATACTCTTTCATTCCAGGAGTTATCTCATGTGAGAACATTATCTGACGGTCCTCATCTTCCTTTTCTTTTTCTGCCTTTTCTTTGCTCCGTTTCATAAACTGTGTTAGAAAATTGCAATAGGATATCAATAATTAATATTATACAAATACATTTATGATCTTCGATTCAAATAGATAGTAATACCTTCATTTCCAGGATATTTTTGGACAGTTTTCTCTTCGTACCACTTCTGAAATCCATTTCTATTAGTTTTTAAGCTTATCAACTACGTTAGCCGAATTTTCAATAAACACCAACAATCCTAATAACACTACCTGTACAAGGGTACGCATTAGGAATTTCAATTGTTTTTATTTCACAGATTCATCGCACCTTGAAGAGCTGCTGTAGCCCAGAATTGAAAGCGCTAGATTCAAGGATGCCTAGATTATGTGTAATCTAACTTATTAGTTCAACTTTCATAGTTACACAACTAACAACATAAAAATAACATAACGGAATAATATAATTAATAGAATATTGACAGATTTTTTAGTGCATACAGAACTAACAGCTAACGTAGCTAACTATTAAGTCTTCGTAATTCAGATAATATTGCTAGGTGAAGAATATATTTTAACGAATCCCATGTATCTCAATGGCAATGAGAATGAAATAATCCAGTTATTAGTCCATTTTCCCCAAAAAAAATTGGCCCTCACACAGGTAACCTTTCTGGAGATGAAGCATCATCTGACACCGAGAGAGTTATCAAAACTCAAGGGGGGGATCTTTGAACTTGAAAATAATATTTAGGATACTACCAAAACGGTGTATCATACACTATTCTACATAAATGACGGAAATGGATGGAAATTACCTAACACACTGACATTTTCTTTAGAAATGTGTGAATATTAAATCAAAGGGTTGATTCTGGTCTCAATTCCCCTATCCACAGGAGGGTAGGGTGATTGAGACCAACCAAAGAGATGATGGAGTCACCCCAAAAGATGAGTTGAATGCTACCCAAGGATGTCCCTGTGCAATTCACTGTCCATCAGATGCGACGCAGTTGACTCACCGAACTTCTGAGGCGGGATTGGCAATGCTGCTTCACCTGTGCCTCAACCCTCCCTCCCCCTCTCCTCTGACCCTCCATTGAACCAACCCTCCCTGTTATGTACAAGTTGTCATGCCCTTATGCAATAAACTCAAAGAAAACTAAGGAAATATTCAGGTTCATATTACCTACTGCGGAATAGTAGTTGCCAGCACATTTATTTTACAGAGTTCCAAATGAAAATTTCCTTACAGCAATGTATCGCCAATTTTATTGGAACTTTCAGATTATTTACCGGGTCGCAAGCCATTAGCATCATCATTGGGCTTTTATCATCATCACTTACTTACATGTGTGTTACGGCATGTATTTGCATAGTCATGGACTAACAATGAGACCCAGGTCTGGATTCATTGAATGGTCACACGATGGCTCGTTTACGCGTACGCATTTCTGGAGGGGCGCGCAATTGCATTGTTCGTTGGTGGTCTTGGAGGCAGTTGTACGAACACTCGGCACTCAAGCTTTCGGCGAGGAAGGGAGCAGTTAACTGCAGGACTCCAGTTCGCTCCAGTGCAAAGCCCTGCCAAGATACGTGGAATGCGCACTTTCGGAATTGAAATGGGCTAACAATTCCCTCCGTCCCAATTCGATTTCACTCTCTTTTGTGCGAAGTCTCCAACTAATAACCTCTCCCCCCTAGCCTTCCCCGCCTTCCCCCCGAGCCCCAAAGCCCCCCCTTACTTGCGGACGGGCATTTAGTCTCGCCAGTTCGCTTTGAGAGCCAGGATGGGTCAGCCGATCGAAGCGGATGGCTATACCGGAGTTCGTGGAACCCGCGAGGGCATATCGTCGAGCTACAATGGAGAAGAGAGACTAAGACGGCCGCTCTATATCATTGGTGAGTGGCGATTTCATTAGAGCCCACGTGCAAACGTTCAGTGGTAGATTAGGCTTCTTCATTAACGCGTTCGATACATCAAGTTTCTAATTGTCAGGTTTCGATTGTTTAGATATTAGGGTCACTTCCAAAATTGACGGTTGCATATTGGTACGTATGTAGTCGGCCTGCAAAGATTATTTTGAAATGTGCTTTCTCTTGCTGGCATCCGTACATACACTGGGCAAAGGGTTGAAATACACGATAAATCCGATCTTCAGCTTGACTCAATAGTCGTTGGTTATTGTCCTAGGGATGCATTAATGGTCACATAATTGTCATAACTGGGGATCGAGACGGTGCGGTGGGTAGCGTACTGGCTTCTCATCCAGAGGGTCCTAGTTTGAATCCTAGAGGCGGCAGGTATTTTTCAGCAGTGTCTCGATCCCTACGATAAAGGTGCTTTGTGGAGAGCGCTTTTGAGAAAGTACACCACCCGTCGTTTGGGACGTTAAACTGCGGACCCCTTAGCGCCTTTCCTTAAGAATGAACTACTGCCGACGTCTGGTTTCTCTCCACCTTTCTCATCCACCCCTAATGACGCCAATGACCTCTGCTTTCGGTCACCTCCCTTAAAATTACAAATATTGTCAATGCTCGGAAATGCTGAGGTTGCAATTACTTCCAATTCTTGTGTGCACACTCATTGAAATTTAGATTTGCAACGTCCAATTCTTCTTCATTGTAGATGATCCACAATTTATAATCTGATTACCTTCTAGACTACCCCTCTCTTGGCATGTGATTCGAAATGGGGGGACTACGGATTCGATCGCGTGTTTAGTGGATAAAAATTCAACCTGAATTTTGCAATCTATTCCTTCATGCACGACGGTGGGCACCCTAATTAGTTTGCGCTCGCCCTCCAAGCACAGAGGCTCTGCTTTCAAATCTAGCGTCGGGTTTCCGAGCGACTGGAATGTATTTCCCAGGAATCTTTATAAGGAAAACAAAACAGCCGTCCTGGTGCGTTGGGGCTCGGTGAAATTAGCCACTTATTCGTTAGTTTTGTCAGTCTTAAAAAAATACTATTTTGAAATTGTTTTCTCTGCAGATTCGCATCAGATGAGGTCACTGCTAAGCTGAACCATATCAAGCTTCCCTCAACATTTCATCTGAGGCCTATTGCAGAAAAATCGGCTGAAAAAATGTCCACCTGCTGCCGAGAGGAGAAAATATGGGTAAAATCTTATAACTTAAGGTTGCTCTGGCTGAGGCAATTCCCCAAATATTTTCACTCATTTCCTAAGTATTAAAGTAAGTACGATGTTGAATTATATTTTGGCTTAGAAAGTAGAAATGGTGTAAACCTTGACACTGTAATAGAGCCAAGAGTAAAAGATTACTATGTATATTCCAATAAACTTTACATTTGCGACAACTAGTTTCAATGCAAAGTTATAATCCATGTGATTACCTTATTATTACCTTAATACCTTAAGATGACGCGTGTTGAAATTAGATATAGCAAATAAAAGTTTTGTGGGAAACGCATCACATTCTCCTTTTATTCAAAAATAAATTTCTATCCATACAAGCCTGATATTGAGTGTATTAAAGGGCAGAACGTTATTCAAGACAGGTGACTAGGAATATACTATGGAAGTTGGGTGAAATGAAGGGGGGTAGAATGAATGTGGAATGGAAGGACTTATTGTAGTGTGGTGTCAGGTATTCTTTTTTGGTAAGTTGAGAAGTGAAGTTGCTGCATTTTGGTGTCTTTCCAGTACCAACTTTTACTTACAGATGAGCCGTACTGTTAGTTAAAAGTATGTTTTACCTTTTATTGTGAAATATTTTACCTAATTAAAAAACATTCCACAATGAAAACTTACTTGTAAAATATGGCACCAATTTCTGGTGGTGGCAAAAGATTTTGAGACCACTTCTTAAATATGTAGTATCTGCCAAATCAAGTGAGTTTATGTAGATTTTTTGTATTAATATGACTAGGAAATATATCAGTTTTATGACACTGAAGGTGTAATTACAGATTCAAATTACCTTTTTTTTTTAGAGTAGCACATGTTGAAAGCATCACAGCTTTGGAAAAACAATCCAAAAAGTAACCATTGGAGCCCAATTTGTAATCATCCAATGATGCAATGATATCTTATTTGTAGAAAAAAATCATTTTTCAAATTTAATCATTAAATTAACAATTCTTATGTTGGAAATTTAGTATGCAATTATTTCTTCTGGAAGGTGCGGTAGCCAAGGGTTAAATAATTCAGTTTAACTCTGAAGGGCCAGGTCTGATTCCTGGTGACTTTGGAAAATTCCCAACTTCACCGTAATTCTACTATTTTTAGGGTGCTCAACATGCAAACTACAGGCAGCCCAAGGAAATGAACTGCCTCATCTCCGTTCCTTAATTTTGGCACGTTCCCCATTTTTGTCCTAATTTGACAAACACCTTTGCAGCCGGGTGTGAGGTATTCTGTCAAACTTATTAATCCCACATTACTTAAGCCTTTGTGAGGTGAGTTGCACTCTCATATTTATAGAAATCAATCTTTGTGCTGATCACTGTGGTTACTTTTGTTTAATCATTTGGTTAGTTTTATCAAATTTGACTTTAGTATCATAGATTTGGGTGAAACCATAGCACATACTAAGCTTATGCTGACTGGGATGTTATTTTCATATAGGTTATCTAACAAAATTAATTAACTTGGTGGTGTGCTTTGGTATACCTCACCTAGTAATTAGCTAAATTTTGTGATATTCACTAATCAAGAGTAATAAGCCAGTAACTTTTCTTTTGCCACTTTGTGATTTCCCAGGAAGATCTAGTGCCCGAAAAATTCCACAGTATGGATGGACAGTCTCAAGAGGCCTCATTCTGAATCAAATCTGGGCCCCCAGGGCAATAAACCACCACATTACCCATTGCACTACCACACCCCCTGCTTAGTTTGTGTAATATATTTTTAAACGAGTCAAGCTAAACCAAATTAAAATAATTTCAGTAAAATCAAAATAAGTTTTAATTCCTCAAATTAATTTAACAAAGTATTTTTATCTACAGTAAATGTTAATTCAAGAACTTGATCAATTTCTCTAGAAGATAATCATTATGAAAGCTAATGAAAATTGAAATTATTCTAAATGTGAAAGTGTCATGTTAAAGTTGCAAATATCATTCTTCCATTTTTTCTTTGTATTGACAAATTATTTCAATAAGAATCACCTTTTGAGAGATGGATTAATTATTAATATGTCAATTTTTGCCTAGTTCCTTCTTTTCAAATCCATTTTGACAGTGTCAATAGAAAAATAAATTAAATCACTAAAGGCTACTCTACTAAGTAAATTTTTAACTTTCATTTGAGGTGAAACAGTCAGCATACCTTTTTACTAGTTTTTCAAAAAGACACAGGTATTGCACCTAATCATGCAATATTGCAAGAGGATATTGATTTCAATCTCAACAAGAAATAATTATTCATGCATTCAATACCAAAGTTTTAGGTCTAGATGTTTAATAAACTGGTGTGTGGAATATTGATGTTAATAATGTGTTCTGAACTGTGCACTTGGATGTACACTATTTGGTGCCTGCATAAGTCTAGAAGCATTAAAACTAATGTATCATTCTACTTTTTTCTCCAGGGGAATCATATGG
Organism: Hetaerina titia; assembly: GCA_037158775.1. Taxonomy (NCBI): domain Eukaryota; kingdom Metazoa; phylum Arthropoda; class Insecta; order Odonata; family Calopterygidae; genus Hetaerina; species Hetaerina titia. The sequence goes on from CM073768.1 coordinate 130,191,037, forward strand.
AATAGTGTTCTGGGGATCATCTGTATGCATGTTGTACAACGTTATCTTCAGCCATATTGGCCCTTATTAAAAAAAATGATTTTATTACCATTCCTTCTATGTAATATATATTTGCCATGTCTATCTTAATCATACATAACATCCATATCTTTCTTGCAAATAGCAATATTCACTCATATTCAACTATAAATCATAAAATCCACAAGTTATCATAAATTAGCTATATCATGTAAATTTATATTATAGTAAATGGTAATGGGTGTAATAATTTATAGCACAATACCAAACTCATTGGACATGAGTGATAAATTATATGGTTTCAAATTGAAACTCGGGAGACAGTTTTGGTAGCCATCCTACCTGAGTCTTCAGGTGTAAGGTATTTTTCGAAGCTTTCTTGTCCAAGACCAAGAAATATCAAAATGGATGATGGATATCCATTAAACAGTGCATGGAAAAGGTCTATGCAATAAGAGCACAGTACTTGACAACCAACCCTATATAAAGCAGACAAGAGAGCTTTGAAAAATACCCTCGAACTGAAGATGCAGGCAGGATGGCCAGTGAAATTCATTGCAGAAAAACAGGATGGAGAACCCAGGAATGCAAAGACAAGCAATTCAAGTCATCACACGAAGCAATTGTAATGCATTGTTTTTATTACATAGTATTTGCAATTTCTTTGTTTCATTCTTTTCTGTTTTTGAGGTAATTTGAAATCTCACCAGATGGTTAAACAATTTCTCCCATGAATGATGTTCTTCAGTGATGGAGACATTCTGGTCTTGGTGTTTACACGTGGTTTTCCTCCTGTGACGTCCATTAGGTCACTTCTGACAAAGTTGTGATGCTAACTGGATGTAAGGTATTCCACCACAAGAGTTTAACATCTACTTTCAATTTCATCCTAATTGTCAACTTCTTCCCTTTGTTCTGCCTTTTAATCTAAAATGCCTTTAAATTTACTTATAGCATTATTTTCTTAAATTGATAGTGGTGCAAAATGACCTTAGCTGTTGAACACACCCTTAAAACATAAAACTGACTCACTTACTTCCTTCTACCTTACATAGCATTCTCCCTTCTATCTCACACACTGAATTTTTATTTCCAGTCAAAATTTCCTGCAATAATTCCTACTTACTTCAAATTATTCCCATAAATCTCACCCCCTCCCTCCCCTATCATGCTGCAAATTGGCTTTAATTTCATTCCTATCTATTTTTTTCCCTTACCTATTTTTTCCCATCTACATACCATTTCATAATGCTCATCCACTGGCATTAGCAACTGCTTAAAGTGATGATATTATGACACAATTTGTTTAAATAAGTGCTACTTTCCTCTGTTAAGGATATTATGCAAGTCGGATGAAATGACTGATAACTGGAGAGACATTGCCAGGTTTACCCTCACTGTTTGCCCACCTCTCCTGCCTTGGACTCTCCCAACACGCACTCCTCTACTTTCATTTTGTCCTTATTCTCACATCCCTATCTTCTTCATTCCTTGGTTCATATTTGGTCACCTCTTTGGGATATATAGCTCACATGGGCTGGTCAGGAGGGTGGAAGGGAAGGTTAAAGCGGTGGTTGGAGCTCCTTAATTAAAAAAAATTCGAATCTATCAATAAGCCTGCAAAAACATGTGAACTTAATTATTATCCCAGATGATTTCCCATTAAATAAACATATTTGATATAGTAAAATATACATTGTTCCATTGTACCTAATCTCCCCTTTCTTGTAGGGAGAGATTCCTTATTTGAACTTAAATCTTATAATTTCTACATTCATATGACAATTTTTAAATATATTTTCATATATTTGAAACATGAATGGTTTAAAAAAAATCATTTGATCAACATGCACAAGCATATTTGCATTTTAGATTCAAATTTCTTAAATGGTATTTGAGTGATTATGTAAAGTCATTCATTTACACGAGCCATTCTTAACCATTGTTTATGACTGATATATTCATTTAAAGGTGTTCAGCCCTCTTAATTTTAGACAAATGAATAAAATGATGAAATCATGTGTGAAATAGCAGTTGTTAATCAAATAATTTCCAATAAATTGTCATGGTGGAATTGCATCCATTTCAATAAAATACTGTTTGAATGAAATCCATTACCATTTAAATTAAAGCTTAATATCTCTGCTTTCTCAATATGGTTATATGTAAAGATTGAGTGAAAGTTTCCATTTTTTTATTTTTGAATGGGAACCAATCTTTCAATTTTAAATAGGTAAATATTTCTTTAGCCCTTAGCTTTCAAACTTTAAAGCTCTAAATACCCAAGTACTTAGTTTATTGCTTAAAACATCCTAAAAATAGATTTTAAAAACCACATCTTAAAATTAATAATCATATTTCTATTGTTTTCCCTCAAGACCTTTTCCTTCCATTGGGTGCTTATGCTAGGTGAGAAGAGGGATCCATGGGAATCAAGGTTGATCAGCAAGCTTTCTCACCAAAGGAAATGGTGTCTATTTCCTTGCTGGTGCCAAGTTGGACAGTGCTGTCAGCATCTAAAGAAGTACAGTTCACATGTGGGTGTCAAGCCTTAAATGAGGCCTCTGAATAGACTGAAACTCCTCCACCACTAACTTTGTGGATAGTGGCTATGAGAGTATTTCAGTAAAATGTTTTGGTTAAAAAAGGATATTTGGATTACAGATGCAATGTATCAAAAAAATGTATCTACGACTAATAAAGGTGAAAGAAACAATGACTGGTGTCTATTTTTTGTCCTTCTCTTTGTGTAACTTGTGAATGACTAATTTTGCCTTAATATGTTGCTTCAGAATTAAAAAGAGAAATACGGGAATTCATCTTTTTTCTAAGGTCTTTACCTGAGAAAAATGAGTCCGAATACATTTACACCCTCTGCCATACATTCAGCAATGGGCTTTAATCAATTCGTTGTGAATTAAAACAGTAGATAGTTAAATGGAACGTCGGCACCTGTTGCAAATATGTACCCAAAACAAATTGTTTAAAAGCATAAAAACCGTGAAAGAGGCATTATTTCAATTGATTATCAGCATGAAATGGTTTAGTAGTATTCTTTTGTTTTAAAGGTGTAAATCATGATAACAATAAACATATGAGATACATCTGCTCGCACCGGGTGAAAAGATACGTCATGCATCGAAATGAACTAAGTCCAATAATTAGCTTAAAAAAAGAATGGTATCGAATGTTTTTCAAGAATCGGCTCACGGTTCAAAAGTAGCTCTAGTAGCTCTATCGACGGCCAACCGCTCACGAGCCGTCTCGGTGTACTGTGAGGCCCAAGGTGAGGTGCTAAGCCTCCCCGAGAAAATATAGCCAAGTCCCGAGTCCACCCCGCGAAAAATATTCTAAGTCCAGAGCACCTTACCAGGCGAGAGAAGCGTCGAGGCAGGCAGATGCCTTGGATTCGGCAGGCGAGAGAGCCTTGCTGAGTTCGAGTCGATTTTGAGAAAAAATCGGCTAAGTCCGTACTTTCGCATGACAAATAATCGTTTTGAACCTATAAACCACAAGTAACCCGGTAGCCCGGGGGATAAGAGGAGGATTGAGGAGGCGAGACCATAACGAATGCTGCTTCGAATCTCTTTTTCTGCCAAGAATTTTTTTTTTGCAAAATATTTTCGATTCGCTAATATGCACAAAACCATCATCAGAGATTTTCACGGTAGGTTCAGGATGCCACGGGAGACCAGGAAAACAATTAAATATTGAATATTTTGGTGAAGAGGCGTGCCATTTTTTCCGGCGCCCCGCCGCCCGGCCGGAAAAAATGGCACGCCTCTTCACCAAAATATTCAATATTTAATTGTTTTCCTGGTCTCCCGTGGCATCCTGAACCTACCGTGAAAATCTCTGGTGACACTTTTCTGAAAATTAATTGACAAAAAATTAATTAAAGGATTGGTTGAGATTCCAGCCAACAGATGGCGCATGCCTTCACTAGCTGACACCACCTAAAATACCAGCACATCCTAATACATACTTTTCCCACCGGAGACACCAACCTGTAATTTCGAAATTCAATTTTTTCATGGCAATACAAAATGCATTGTTTATTTCGTATTGTCTCCATGGCATTTTACAAACCTGTGGCACGATTAATATGAAATGTGACGCATCCTGCCGATTACTTCCAGCACACACTTATGGAATATGCTGGAACTTCAAAATGAATTTAAATATTAGCAAAGTAAGTAATATTTAAATATTAGCGAGTTAAATAATATATATTGCTCAAATTAAAAATGGGGTGGGAACCCTAATTGGTTGCAGTAACTCCCATTCAGTAAGTTATATAATTGTTTATTTCAATGAAACCGGCTAGTTGTTAAGTGTAGAAGAGCTATGTTTGATCCAAAAAATTTAAATACAAGTTAATAACAGCCTTTTCCACAAATTCTTCAAGAGCTTGCTCTTAACATTTGATTCAATGGTTCAGTTAATCTATGCAACTCTATCCACTGCACTGGTTGCCACTTTCACAGGCTATTTCTGCAGTCATAGTAGTATAGTTATACATAAGAATTATTAATGCAAGAATATATTCAAAACCTTTATTTATTTTAAAATTATAGGATACAAAAGTGTCAACTAAATCTTATCTCATCTGAAGCAATGCAGCAAACAAAACTGTTTCTAAAACTCATTGGATTTGACAAAACTTATGTATCAGGTAGTATTAACACCCCTTCAATTAATATTCTTTGGCTTTCACCCAAATTCAGTACATTTAAAAATATTCACAATATTTTCTCTGTACAAGGAAGGAATAATTTACTCACTTAAAATGAATTCGAAAAAATATTGCATACACTTTGTTTATCAGAAAATTAACTTTACAAACTACCATCCAAACTTCACTTAGTATGCCATACTCTTAAATTATTTGTTTACCCATCAATGAGATTCCTACTAAAACCCGATAAAAATTCATTTACTTAGTTGCACAGGCATAAGGAATTTAGATTGTTATGAATTTCCCAACTTAATATTATTCGCCCACTAACTAGGAGATATTATGAATCATGGGAGAGGAGAGGGGATTGCTGGGAATAATCAGGCAGGAAAGGTGGATGCAGAGTTTTGATTATCAATGGTGTGCTGAAAATTGTAATAAAAGAGAATGTTGGGTAAGGAAAGTCTGGTAATAGTAGAAGCATATTAGACAATGGAATAAGGAGGTATGCATAACTGAAGAGGGGCCTATTTCAGTGTTGGGTTGTTTGTTAGGTGAGGCAAGGAAGTTGGCACTGTAGTGTTTAGTAGTTGGCTTTTATCAACAATTATTGTTAATAGACCTATGTTAAAAACAGGAAAATGTAGCAGGCAAATGAAAAGAAGATAAGGAATTTAAAATAAAAAGATTATAATCAATTATAGAACCAGATCTTACACCAACAGAAATATTTCAATCTTTTTAATGGGAATTTGTTTGTCAAAACAAAAAATGTGACTAAGTAGTAGTGGATAATGCCAGATTACTTCAAAATGTAATCACTGCTCTTCATATTTTATTGCAGCTCTCCATTCAGATACATTTATCCAGTTTGACGATTAAGAATTTGGACCTTGAGTTACTAAAGTGGAACAAAGGTTACTTTATTGCAATAAACTCATTGGTGTTTCTTTATTCATTTTCCAGCTTGAATAATTTAACACATTAAATCACACTTCAATTTCATCAGCTGAAATTCATATTTTCAACCACAGGCACCTACCTACCTACCTTTCTGTTCATTTGGTCTATCAGTTGCAGCTGGCAGTTAAAAAATGAATGGTTGCCTGTTAAATTTTGTTTTAATTTCATTTCTCCATAAATAGGAAGTCTTTATTTAAATGTTTCATATTAGAAATTGGATTACATCAAATAGGGATAAATCAAATAATTATAAAAACAAAAGAATAATCAAGCTACATCATGAAAAACCACTAAATACTTGGACGCTAGGCACCACTGTGATACAAACCACAAAAAATCACAGTAATCAACCCAAAGGTCTGTTTGGTTAGTGATGGTGGATTTCACTCAATACTGAGCCCCATAGGGTGTTAAATTCACACATCAGGGTAAGGGGGTCAGTGCCTTTCCCTGTGCTGGTTATAGTTTCCCAGGAAGATCTGGTACCAAAAAAAACAGCTTGCGTGGAGCATAGGGTGTCTTAGAGGTGTGACTTTGAATCGAACCTGGGCACTCCAGTCAGCAGTCCAGCACTACTCCTGGACTACCAGGTCTCCCACTGGTATGTTCATTTGACTTCTTCCTTTACCATCATACCAGGGTGAATTTTTGACGCTTACCACATATGTTGGAAACAATTAGTTTATGAGTTGACACAAACTCAGTTTCTGTACACAATACCTTTTATGATGATTAAAAACCAAATTTAGCATAACAAATGTGCATGTTTGAAAACACTATTTTATTCCAAATTCTTCATAGACCACAACAGATTGATAGCACGTGTGATTCGTCAGTTAACCAGATCTCCCTGGGAAACCAGAGCTGGCTCGGAATGGAACTAACCCTCCTGTTGAAATAATATTTATTAACTAAAGGAGATTTCTCTTATCAAACCAGCCTTCAAGTAGAATTGAACTGTTTTCATTTCAGATAAATGAGGCAAAAATCTACGATTTCAATGACATTTATATACTTCTGGAGGTAACACAGGAGGAAGCAACCCTAGGTTCACATGAAATAATCTGTAATATCCCTTGGCTGAAGCTCTCTCAACTTAACAATAGGGGTCGCATCATATATGCCTGAAATTTGGATAATCTCATGTTCTAGTCGGCCCCTGAATTTTCACTCAAAATTTCCACTTTTTACATAACTCTTTGGTAAGTAGTGTTTTGTATTTACTGAATGTTTAAGAGTTCATTCCAGTGAAGTAATTTTTATTATAACTTATGAACTTTCATGAAATACATGTTCTCAACAAAGATGAAAAAAATTTAATTGAGCACTTTTATAATTGAGTATCAAGTTATAAACAATCATTTCATATTTTAATTTATTCAATCAATAGTGAGACCCACTTCTTTCAAACATTCCAATAGCACGAATAGTGCCCACATGCAACAGCTACAATTCCTTGCTTTTACCACTGTTATACTGCAACAATCAGGATTCAGAAGGACAAGTCATAACCATGACATCACTATTACATAGCCGCAATGGCAATGAATTTCAAAATCTTTACAGTAACCCAATTGATGTGATCCCAAATAGCACCAATCCACTGTCTACCGCCAATGTTCTCTATATTAATTGTGGTGATGAAGGGCTTGGAAAAGACAGAAAATGCAATAGAAGGGAGAAATGGAAGGAATGGAGAAAAATAACCTGTGATAGAGAAGGTGCCCTCCAACTGCATCCCATTTGGTCCCACCGCAGTCCCGTGACAAGTCTTTCACATTCCCTTCTACCTTCTCCATTCAGCCTTGTACCAAAATAAATTGGGTCATGACCCTCAGTCCCAAAGCTGTTAAAATAAAACAATACTTCATTGCTACAACATTTAAGAACACTTTTAGAGGATATATCCAATGCGAGTAATGTTGAGAGTAATAAAGCACTTTTTTCCCTATTGGAAGTGACAATATTTGCAATTGGGATCGTCTTAATGGGTTTTATCGAATATTTTAAATTATGATATTATTCAAACCATGATGCTGACTAAAATCCAAATTTCTTAAAAACCATTATTTTAGTGTATTTCGGCTGGCAATCCCACATAAAACCCTTCAAAGCCCTATATGGGGTCACAATCCATGGGTCCATGAGAACCTGAGTATTTAGGTCTATAGGCATCACTGATTCTCTCAACTCAGATAAAGAATAATAATATTCACTCCAGGCAAGTCCGCATTAATGTCAGTTAGAGTAAGGTTTGTTAAATAAGAGTGAAATTTCAAAAGAAGTAAGCAATCATCGCTTTCAATGTAGACATGAAAGTTCCAGGAAACATCACACAAAATATCTTGTTCATTATAATTAACTGTCAGTGAGATTCTGCAGCAGGTGAACTGGCTTTCTTGGAGAATATGACCAAGCAAAACAAGGTAATGAAAAATAGGCAAGTACAGAGAAAAAAGCAGACTTGAATGTGAAGAGATGATGCTGGGGCTGATACAGAGGTAATAAAATTGGTAATAGAACGGTTTAAGGTGCTAATTGCAGCATCAGAGGGTTAGGCAATGACTGGGAAATTATGAATTAGTCATCCTGGGTTTCCCACTGCTTTGATCCATCTGATCTGAAAGCAGTTTTGCAATTAATCCAAAGGATTTTATAATTAAAAACATCCCAGGAGGCATTTGCAAGGTGAAAGGTTAATGCAGCAAGTGTTATATTGTCCATCCATACAGAACTCTAATGTCACTTGCAATAACACAGACAGCGAAAAAACAAGCACTTCTCTTTGTTGGCGATTTCATAATATGTGTAGAGTGGCCTTTGCTCAACATGTTATTTGGAGAGGCAAAATCGACAGCCGATTCCAACTTGAACCCATCATAGAAGCCACAGAAATCATACAAATAAGCTAAGAGTTTCAACAGAGGATGCGCACCAACTTGTGGAAGTGAAAATTCAAATTGCCAAAACTAAGGAAAACCAGACACCATCTTCACATCATCTCTATGGGTCCACGGAGGCCATTGAATTTAATATGTACTCTTGATTATTTTAACCTTTTTCTGAAAATAACTCACCCTAACCAGCTCCTTTATTCCTGACAACAAGTGGGATCAGGATGGTTAAGCGGCTAATGTACAGGCTTCCCAACACAAAGGCCCGGGTTCAATTCCTGGAAATAACAAATATTTTTCAGTGGTATCCCGATCCCTACTTGAGGTGCTTTGTGGAGAGCACTTTGAGTGAGTACATCCATCCTCCGATGGGACGTACGTTAAACTGCGGACCCCTTGACACCTTTCAACAAGAGTAGGCTAATGCCGATGCCAGGTTTCTCTTCACCCTAAAGTTTCCCACCCATCCCTAATGGCACAAATGACCTTGGCTGTCGGCCAGCTCCCCAACAAAACAACCTTGGAACAAGTGCCCCTACCATCCTTGAACTCATTGGAGAGAAAACACCCTAACCAAAATCCCTCAGTCAACATAAGGTTCGTTGTGCTTTTTAAAATAAATTAAAAGACAAATACAGTACCACACCTGTGTTCCAACTTAAATTTATGCTACGGTTCAAAGAAAACTTCATTTCACAGCACATTAGATGACTCGCATCCAACCAGTTAAAGGGAAATATGAGATTGATTTGGAAAAGTTATTCAATTGAAAGATTTATTTGAGAAAGAAAAGAAAAAAATAAAAAATTTGAATGATAAAATGAAATACTTTCAATATATTGAAGAACAAATAGCCATCTTTGGCCTGAGACATGCCACTAACTACGTACAACACTCGCTACTTCTTGTTGAAGCACTGCAAAGATCTTGAAACCAAATATCTCCAAATTTTCACAGAAAGGATAAAATATATAAAGATTTAAAATAGCTTGCATCACTACTACTAAGCTCCATTTGATGGATGTACTACTCCATTATAGCATATGGCACCCAAGTACGGATCAGGATATCTTAGAAAAGTTATGCCACCACTGTGATTCGAATCCAGGCCTTCAGCATGGGAAGCCACTTTAACCCATCACACTAGCTGCCACACCAACCTGATCTCCTTCGTTGAAGTCCTGTTATTTGGCTAATAACTTAGAATGCAAAAACATTAGAAAAAATGTGATATTATGTGATGATTGTTATAGGTTACAAAAATTTTTAACCAAGTCAAAACTATGTGGCATCAGTTTTAAAGGACATATATAACTCAACTGTGAGTAATAACCTTCACTGAGAAAGAATTTTAACCAAGTACATGAAAAGAGATCAGAATGAGCAACTTATCTGCCTGGATCTTTCCCTGCCAAGTAACTGCTCCAAACATTGGATGCATGTAGTACAATAATATTCCTAATAGAATGATGCGATGTGGTAGTCCAGAAAACCGAAATTTTACAGACTGTTAAGTGGTCCCCGTAATGAAATCCTGGTCGTTATATTTGGAGAAATCTGAAATTAAAATAGGAATATTATGTAGTATACATAAATTGAAGAAAATGATAAAAAACGACAGAGTATGATTTGAATGCTCCCATTCACTGGATTCTAAAGTTTCACACAGGCTAAAATTGTCGTCATCTTTAAAAAAATCCCTTCAGATCGATTACTAAGATGAAAATTGCCAGCGAGAGTTGGTGAAACTCATTCAAGCCCACCTGGAATACGCGGAACAGCGTCCAGTAATTCCATCGACCCATCAGAGCGGCTCAAACTTCCCTCACTCCGGCATTCACTCCTCGTCCTCCCTCCGCGGCCACAAACAAAATGCTTCCGGAGAGCTCCACTCACGCTGGAGAAGGGAAGACTACCAGGAACAGATGAAAGCAATGTAAGCAAAAATGCGAGATGGAGGAATGCAGGGAGTGACGAGCTGGTAGATGCGGACGCGGGAAGTGGCAAAATCGAGCAAGAGCAATGACGCCCGCCTGGCACAGGGAGGGGATTTGGGCGAGGAGGGCTAGCACGGGAGAGGGGGGACAAGAATGAAAGAGGGGAAAAATTCGTCCACTCTAGATGACCTGGCCGATAAGTGCGTTGGATTGGTGAAATGAGTGAGTGAGTTTGTTGGGGTGGAGGTCCTTTCACGTTGACCTATCCGATGGCTCCGCACGTGGGAGGGGAAACAAGTGGCGGGGTGGGAGTGCTTTCAATATTCGACAATGGCGCGAAATTCGGTGCATTCGACAATGGCAAACGCAGCGACTGAGTGTGGTTCGAGACGAGTCCCAAGTTAGTATGCTGCCCTTCCCAACGGAGTGTGTTGGGGCTGCTTAAATTTGACTCTAGGCTTTTGAGGGACGGTGGTGTGGGCCATTTAATTAAGTCTCTCTATTTTGGACAAGGGTGGGATGGCCCGTGCCGAGAGTATTTCCTACGAAGCGAGCCTTTACAGACACAGGTGAGAAATCAAGAAGGATTTCTATCTTCTTTTCGAAGTTAGCCTACGCGAAGAAAGCGAAGGTTCCCTGTGTTTTGGCCGCTCAAACAAAGGAAGTTTCGAATTAGAATGAGCCTTTTTTTTCCACCCTCAGTACGAAGTACAAGCCATCACGGCGAATGAGAGCGAAGACTTAAGGAGACTCTCGGTACGGGCCTAAAAACCTACCACAGATTTATTACTGCATTGTTTCAATACTTTTAATGGTGAATATCTTTGTGAGCTTTTAACCCCCAAGAACGACTTTGGCCCAATGTTCAAGTACGAAAATATCGCTCAGAATTGCCCAAGAACAGTAAACCTTCCAAAAGAGTTTAGAAACTTTGTTTCAATTAATTTTTTAAAAAATATGATTCTATGTGGCGTACTTGTGCATCGTTTCACGGTAGATCATGTCAATAAAATTGGAGAGATTAAGTGCAGAATCAATGTGATTTACCACCAACGATAAGGAATCAGAATAAAATGTTTACCGGACCGCTGTAGGAGGGAAAGGTGTTGTGGGTCAAGGGTAGTCTGATGTGTAATCACCCACCGTCACACACCCTAGTGATGGCTCGCAGGGTACTAAATAAAACTAAAATTCAATTCCAGAAATAAATTAATTGAAGTCAGCTGCACGTAGATGATAGCAGTGAAAATCGCTTCCATCAAACTTGAGTGTGCTTTTTTATTTTTCTTCGGGCAAAGGTACTAATTCGATACAGTGATGATTGCGGCGCTTAGATGCGAGGGTGAGGAAAAGGGAGATAAATGTATCACAGACACTTGCAGTGAAGGGGATGGGAAAAAAAGAGTCGAATACATGTGTAACCTTAAATAATTTTAAAATGGCTCAATTTCTGGTGTAATTAAACAGATGGGAACAAGCTCCCCTACTCAGGTGTAAGAGTGAAAACTGGCCTTCCCTCGCCACCACTCTCTCTTTCCCTCTCGGTTCAATTTCAGCATTACCCTCCCGGAGTACGAGAACTCGTGAACATCACCTTTCGCGCTATCCCACATTGACTGGACGACCTTAAGGTGTAAGAGTGTTGGCCAGGTATTCGCGAGCAGACAACTCTTGGCTTTGTTCGTCGGTGACCTCTCGCTGCAATTTTACTTTTTGTCGAGAAGTTTCCTGAGCCTCCCTTTTCGCTTTCTCTCACGATTTTCAAGCGTTTTAAACAGCGGAAATATTTGTTCTCACCTAGCAATACCTGAATCATCTACATATTTCCTTTTCCTATCTCTGCCTTAACATTCTCTAATTTTCCAGTCCTCAACATTGTCCTAACGTTCCAAGTTCAAATTCTAACTGATTCAATATTCTTCTGTGCTGCTGCGGTCAGTTTTACTTTCCAAGGGTTTCGTGAGTTGACGACCGCCGAAACCTTGCTTCTCCCGCAGCCAGGCACGACACACGGCCGATTGGACCGAGCCCCGTAGTTGCCATGACTCATTTTCTCTATGCTGCCCGTCATGAAATCCATTGGATTAATAATTGAGGTGGTTTCCCCGCTACCTTCCGCAATAGTGTTCTTAATGTGCTACTATCACTCAACCTGCATCACTGGCTGCACAACTGGGGTCAGACGTCTTAGCAACTATGCTGGCACGAGCAATGAATTGCTCCTGCCTCTTGCGGTTTTCGGAAGCCCTTCCACCACGTGAAGGTTGAAGACCATGGCAGGGGGGTCTTTAATAGGTGTTAACTACCCATTAACTAAAAAGTCAAATTGTAATATAGAATTCCAAGAACTGCGGGAGTCGCCGTACCAGCGGTCTGGGTTTCTATCTTAAATTCGTCCGTTAAATTTTACCTAGTCGAAAAAGTATACTTTACGCATTTCCTTCTTTACTTTAGCGAATAAAATTATTATCTCTACAGGAATAGCTTAATGGTCGCTGACGCCGTCCATTATTTCAACTTTTGTGGTTATTTCGGGAATAGACGTCGAAAAGATATCAAGTATGCTCAGATCCCTTGTTGCTGATGTAACAACTTGTTCTAAAGGGTACTTTGCGAATACATGGAAAATTCTTGAATCTCATTTTTACAAAGTTTTTAGGCAGTACGAGTCCCAATTAATTGACGGTAGACTAATTTCACCAGCGATTATAAATATAATTTTGCTATGTTTGTTGCCGGGTGTGGAAATGTGGACATTTGTACGTCGAGCTTATGCAAAACATCTATATTGGAATCTGGGGGTCTGTAAAATAAGCACACGAATAGGCATCTGTCGTTGAAGTCCTTTACGCTGCACCAAACTCCATGTCATTATCATAGCATTTATATCGTTGACTACCAAGATGTGAATTTACCGCGATTAATATTTTTCCACAAAGTCCATTAGGCCTGTCCTCCCCGAAAAACGTGAAACCTTTCGGAAAAAGCTCACTGTTAGTTATTTCCTTCCGTGGGTCAGCTTTCCGTTCCAACGACTAGGTTTTCCTTTGCACTTACTAAGGACGAGGGGGCTAGTGTCGCCCCTTCGTCCTCAACCTCCGTCCCTAACGGAAAATCTCGGACTCCACAAACAGGTCATAATCCTCGGGCCCACCCCCCTGGGAGTGGGGGTGAGAGGGAGGGGTTAACCGGGGGTACTGTTCCACTGGCTTGGAGAAGAGGGAATGAGGTTGGGGGGTTGCAGGGGAGGGGATTTGGGGGGTGAGTTGAGGGATGAGTTGGAGATTGGGTTTGAGGAAGAGGTGGCAGAATAGTTTGGAGGTGGTTTGCTAGGAGAATCTGGGGTTAGGGATATTTCAGAGCTGGTGTAGTGGAATTTTGATTTTTGGGATGATGATGATGACGACGAGGATGAAGGGGTGGAATACATAAAAGAGGGTGTTGCAGATGGTGGCATTGGGGATGAGGTTGTTGGCTTAGATTAAATTTCAATGGTCATAAAGTCCATGTCGACATAGTGCACTCCGAACACAATCAAAAGGTCCTTCTTTCCTTGCGTCATGCCCTGGACACCGCACTCAAAACCTCTCCCGACGGAAATATCGAATGGGGTACGATATTTTTCAAATTCTTGTTTCGCATTTTATTTCCAATTTTTTTTACCACGATTTTCATTTTGTTAATCGGGCTGCATTTTCGTCGATTTTAAATTTTCTTTTCAATTCTAAACTCTTGCCTAACTCATCTTCTTCCCGTCACCTAAGAGAGTGTGCCAATTGTACACCAATATCAGTTGTTATATCCCAGTTTACCCTAGCGAAAAAGGAACACTTCTATTCCTATAGAAGGTGTGAATGAGGTTAAAACAATCTAATGAAACCCTAAAATATTCCTGTGAGTATTACCTTTACACAAAATGATTTGACTCTGCCTGACTCTGGGTGGAGTTGCGAAAACTCGCCGCGCCAATGGGGCCGCACGGATTCGTCCGAATGCAACATGCGGCGGAGTGAACGAGATGCCGCCCGGAGTCCGATCCTTTGATAGCGGAGGGGGTGCCGTTCCAAAAACCGGAGGATTGGAAGGTTGTCTCGCGCAGCAGCGGGGGAAAGTTAACGCTGCGGCGAAGGAAGGGAGATGGGAAGGCAAACCTCATCCCCGTCTCCAACAGGTATCAGGTGCTAACGGGGGATAGCCCAGCGGTATCTGTAGCCCCGACCTCCGCCCCTGTGAGAGCATCACCCAGAAGGAACCGTCAGAGCGGGAAGGGGGGGTTGGCGTCAACGGTGTCGTGGACCGTGGATATGAAGGGATGCTGAATTCCTTCAGGGAATTGAACTCGGAAGTGAAGCGGAGGGGGGTGTCGAGGGGGTTGATGTGACGCTCTCGATCTGCAGCCTTGTCCCAAGGATTGATCGTGGACCTCTGGTTTGGAGCCGAGTGGAAGACAACAATCAGAGGTTGCGTGGTTTCTGTAGCCATATCTGGGCATCCTTCGTCAACCTTCAGCCGACGATCCAATCGTGTAGGAACCCCCCTGAACTGTTTTGGTGTTCACTACACGTCTGAGGCCGCCAGGTGTGTAGCGAGTGAGATATTACGAACAGTACAGAGCTTTTTTAGATTAAAGTGTAGCTCAGCATGTAGATAGACCAAATAGTGGGTCTCTAAAGTCGTTTTGCAAAATTATGTAGCTTTAAATGAAGTGAGGTTCAGTGCTAGCAATAATTTATTTAACACGAATCAGATAGCATTGGATGGAAAATTTTGTAAGAGATTCAATATTGATAAGAAGACGATCCTCATTAAAAATTGAAAAAGTTGTAATGTCGATGAAATATTTTCTGTATTGGTAGTAAATTGCCGAAGTTTACCAAACAAAGTCGCAGAACATCATCACTTGGGAGGTGGTTCATAGTATTGCCTGGAAAAATACTTGACATTATGCTTCCAACCCAAGAATAAACATTTAATTTATGACGAATAGAAAATCCAAAGAAATTAGAATAGTTATTGAAGATCCGTATCAAACAGCATTAGGGGATAATATTACTTGGATATAAAATCATCTTAACAATTATGGTGGGCTACTTTTCAGTTGATAGGAACCAGATTACTTTGCACATATGCTTGAAGAGAGAAGTTCTTATATTTTCCATCAATAATAATATGGATTCATAGCAATAATAACAAATTAATAATAATTGAGTATTCCAAGGATGATAAATGGAAAAATATTAATTCATTTATTTGTGTGATTGACGGGTCACTGACATAGGAGGGATCCTTGCAAACCCTGAGTGTGTGAATGTGATTCACAAGAGTGAAAGTTATTTCGTAACACACCCTATTGATTGAGTGGTTATAAGTTTGTTTTATTATTTTGGCTTTTGTGTTTGTTTTTTTTTTCCTTTTCTTTCTAATCACTTAGTGCCAATCAAGTTTATGGCCCTGGCATTTTTTTGTTTACATTGATTCACGACCGTAGCTATGTTCCTTGTATATTTAAATTTTATACTGTATCCTTATTCCTTGGACTTATTACCTTTTATATAGCATTTTGAAAGAACGTACCTTTCTACATTAAAATGCACAAATAGGAGAGTAAGACTACTATAAAGTGATGTATCTAGACAGACATGGGTGTTCACATGCAGGAAGATTAGATGATGCCCTTTGCTTAGGGTGGTAATGACACTATGTTTGGGAAGCAAAAAGGTGACAAATATAATAATGAAATAAAAGATATATAATGCAATAAAAGATTAAATCCATAGTTTCAGCCTCAACTTTGTGGAAGTTCATTTTAATAAATGCCAAAGAAAAACTTTGAACTCTTGTCAGTTTTAAATTCTCGGTGTAAAAATATCATGTTTACGTGTGAAAAAGAAGGAAAACTAAGTTTTCTGGACATTACAGTGACTAAAAGTGAAAAAGGATTTGGGTTTCAATGATATCGCAAAACCACCACTACAGACCATGTAATTCCTGCTGACTCCCGCCATCATATATCCCAAAAGTTATCCACATTCCACTTCCTACTGAATCGACTACTTAATATTCCCCTCTCGATAGAAAAATTTAATGAGGAATTGAGGACAATCAAATATTTAGCAACTACAAATGGCTACAGTGAAAAAATGGTGGACAAAATGCTCGAGAAGAAACGCTCCATAAGAGCCCAATGGCTACTTTACAATTCAGGGAATACTATTAAGGAAAAACTTAAGTGGGTAAAATTGCCTTATTATGGTGTCCCGTCCGAGAAAATTAGCAAATTGTTCCCGAAAGACAAATTCAGAATTGCTTTCTACAACAAACAAAATTTAAAAACGTTCTTAAATAAAACTAAAGATAAAGTGGAGCCACTGGAAAACAGTGGGATATATGAAATGGTTTGCGGGGATTGCAGTGCGAGGTACATCGGGCAGAGTGGTCGAGCAGTGCGGATAAGAGTGAAGGAACACAAGAGGTGCTATAAGAAGTGTAACCTCGCCCAATCCCACTTTGCCAAACATCTGTGGGAGGAAAATCACACCAGTGATTTCATCCGCAAAATTCTACATCGTGAAGAAAAAGGGAGGAGGATGGACAAGAAGGAAGAGTTGGAGATCCGGAGAACAATGAAGAAACATCCTTTACTCAATGACATTCTGTTTGAGAACGTATCCCCTCTCCTGGAAGCCTCCCTAGCAATAACAGAAAAACAGAACCTCTAATCCCTTCCCCCTAACTCCCATTGACGCCTAACCCTTACCTTTACCCCCATTAGCCATTGACTCAACCCATACCGACCAACGAAAAATCCCCCCCCCCCTTTCTTAACTTAAAGATCTTAAATAATCACCTTTCTTGCATTTTCAGGCTGTTATAAAATACATAATCATGGAGAAAAAGAGGATTTGGGAGGTGGATATGTTGATGAAGTGGTAGAAGAGTTGGGGGGATACTTTGGGGGGTGAGTTTGGGGGTGAGATGGGGTGTGATTTGGGGCATGAGGTGGAGGGTGAGTTTGAGAAAGAGGCGATGGAAGAGTTGGGAGGTGGTTTGCTAGGAGAAGGAGCTAGGTTCGGGGGGTTAGGGATGTTTTAGAGCTGGTGTGGTGGAATTTTGATTTTTGGGATGATGATGATAGCGACGAGGATGAAGGAGAGGAATACATAGAAGAGGGTGATGCAGATGGTGGCCTTGGGGATGATGTTGTTGGCTTAGATGAAATAAGGGGATTAGATTTCAATGGTTTGTGGGGGAGGGGCAATATGGCCACTTCAATGGTCCTTGCCGCTATTAGGAATGCAGGAACCAACACCGCCCCACCACAAATTCCCAAACTCCAACGACACTTAAGTGAGCTCACATTGCTGAGACAAACATCCCACCGCAGGCACAATACCCTTTGAATTAGGTGCGAGTCTAATAACAGGAAAATGCCAACAGTGTCAAATACATACACTCCAGCAATATTAAACTTAGTTGTTAATAAATTAAAGTGATGTCTCTCATTGAAATAGTATCCATAGACCCTAATGGATATTGATAAGAGTACATTGAAATATCCGTAGAAAGGAAAATTTGCTTAAAATAAAAAGAGTAATTTAAATTTGGTATCCAAATCATTAAGTCTCTCTCTTATTCTTGGTTGCAATTATTTAAGGCTTTAAATATTTAGAATTATAATGAGAAGAATTCAGTATCCACTTATCATGAAATTATACATATTTTATGACACTGTTTTTGAGATATTAGTTAATTTATATAATTTGCACACATCATACACACACGCATGTAATTTAATCCTTCCAGGAACATATTACAAGTGCTTTTAGGCCACTAAACTCATATGATGTTATTTGCTGCAAAATAAAAACCAAATTTTCATTCTGCAATTTGTAAATGCTTCCTTATTGCATCTTTTGTAGTAAACATGCAATTGCTTTCTTTATTTCCAGAGCTTTACAGTTTGTGGCCAACACTAACTACATCAAGAATTATTTCTCATATTCAAAGAGCAGTTAAATTCATAGAAAACAGGGCCAGATCAGTCCTTTGTGAATTCAAAATAGAGGAAAAGGAGAAGATTAAAATCTACATATTTGCAAAATTTTATGTGCCTAATTCAACTAATATTTTAGATAGAATATTAATGACAAATTGACAACTTTTCTTGAAAAGTTTGAACCCAATTATCCATAGTGCCATTAATGTCAGAAAGAAGATTCATAAACTATTTCATAATTGCATCCATTTTTGCAAACATGCAGCTGCTTTTTTCAAAATAGTATTAAGACAGAGGAATATTATTTTTTAATTTTGCAAGCATTAGTATATTAGGTATCACTCATTCAGACCTTCACTATGAATTTTAAAAATTAATAAATTATTATGATATTAATATAAATAAATGCTTGCATAGCATTGTTGCAGGAAATGCACTGCTAAAAATAAGCATGATCAAAGAATACAAGGTACTGTTGTAATGAGGACATTAGTATAGCACCATCATACTCACTCTCTGTACCTACAAGGGCACCAGGGGCACTGGGATGGAGAGCAGGGAAGAGGTTGCCATAAAGTGGTCTCTTTGCCTTCATCCACTATGGGTTGTGTTACTTCAAAGGCCAACAAGAAGATCAGTG
The DNA here is from genome assembly GCA_037158775.1 of Hetaerina titia. NCBI lineage: Eukaryota > Metazoa > Arthropoda > Insecta > Odonata > Calopterygidae > Hetaerina > Hetaerina titia. The sequence continues at coordinate 130,210,163 of CM073768.1, forward strand.
AAATGGAGATGCCCAAGCATGGATTTTTCTGCTGTGCCATGGTGCCAGTTTTGAGGAGGAGAATGGCTTGTCCATCCTGGAATTGATTAATGTTGTCCTAGCCCTCCAGAGACTGCATTGCTACAGTGGATGAAAGGAGGATCAGGCAATTAGAGATGCGCAGATACGGATATTTCTGCTGCACCATGGTAGAAGATTCAAAAGTAGGCCCTGGATCCGAAACTTGGCAATGAGCATGGGGTAATCGTGGACCTGCAGATAGAGGAAGAATTGCTTTGGATTCACGCAAAATTTCGAGAAAAAATGTTCTTGTTTAGGAGACATTGTCTCAAAAAGTTTTCTTTTCGCTATAAAAAACGACTTGTTGCTTGGGCTAACTTAAGTTTAGTTATCTTTCTAGGGTCGAATATCAATACTAATTAATATCGGTGTCGCAATTGTTAAGTGATTACAGGGAGTATTACTGAGTATGTTATGTCCAATGTAGTGAGAAAAATGCAGTGGTTCTGGAGATTTACTTAATTACTTCGTGCAAATATGTGTATGTTGGTGTGCCTGAAAAATCCATAGCATCACCGTCTGCTAAGTAATCGTGGGCCAATTTTAGTTAAGTACAATTTTAGCAGAACTTCTCTAAAAGGTATTTAGCTTTAGATGTTATGCTATCGCACCTTCCAACTCAACAATGGCTTCGGAGTTTTATCCATTTCAGCTTTGAAAGAACCGGCCAACTCGGAATGACCGAGGTCACTTAAAAGTATCCACATACATGTCCCTACCGCCCTGGTTGACATAAATTCTTTTGTATTAATCATCGAAGCTCTGTCGCAAAACGTCGCGATTAAATAATCATATGCCGGAAGATTTGTCGTTTATCACTTCCTCCTGCTAACCGTTACTGTAAAAAAGAAAAATTGGACTAAGTATTTATTCAGAAATTTCACATTTATTTAACACCGTACCCTTCATCTAAATACATACATCATTCACGAACATTGTTATACTCGATTTGAACAACTTTGACTATTTAACCAAACACTCGAATATCGTTTCTGGTCTGTTGACGGCATGGCGCTAATAGCTGAGAAACGAATTCATTTTGCGCAAAATCCAATTGTGATGGACGTTGGCAGTATTGTGTATGCTGTCAGCTGTCTTCAGAAATGGATAATTGTATTTTATACGAATTATTAGTTTATTGTGAATGGAAGGAAGAGCCAGAAGTAATTCATTGTGCTTTAAATTATCCATTGTTTAAATATTAATGATAGATTGTGTAGTGTCATATATGTATATCGGTGAAATATTGTTTTGGTTTCAGCTGAAATGCAGTAAACAGACAGATGATGTAAGAAGTAGTACGGAATTGTTCCTACGCTACTTGAAGGGTATATTCCAGTCCGTGACATATAAGGAGGTCCACGATGAAAACGTTTTCAGGTTTGATTTGAATGTTGATATTTACATTACTACTAATTTTTACATTAACTACTAATGAACTAATTTTGCTCTTGTATTATTGGTAGTGGAATACCATTCACTGAATTATTTGCTAAAAATCTTGATTCTGCAGAGTTTTTAAATTAATAATATGTATTCGAATTAAATCCCTAGGCTTGTCAGTTCTCAACTGCCGTGGCAGTTTGCTGTTGGGCAGAAAGGAAAAGTCGTGGCAATTATGCAGAATGAAATTTTGGAAATTCGTACGTCAAGGGATGAATATTCTTCCGTTGTGGGAAAAGCTGCAAGTAAGTGACATACAGTATTTAGACTTGAATGACCGGCCATGGTAAAGAAACCTCGTTATTTTTTTATCTACTGCAGGCCAAATTTTTTTCGAAATTAATGGTACGTGTTGCGTAGTGCCTTCTCCAAATATTGAAAATCACAAGCTTGCTATACGATTTTTCATTAAATCGCAACAAGTTTGAATATTGGTAGTTGGATCTTTAGATCAATGCCATTGTTGGTCCGAACAAAATCATAAAAAACAACTATCAGTGAAAAATACTTAGATTTTCTTATTAAATACGCTATACCTTTGTGTAAATTCCAAGGTAAGATTAGTGATCCACAAGGACCAACTTGGAAGTTAGTTGAACTCCAGGATATTATGAGTATGATGATTAATATACATTTCACCCTAAAAAGAAAGTCTTGAATGAGTAGAAATCACTTCAAGATTAATTTTTTATGCCAAGAAGGTCACATTATATCTTCGTGTAGAGATTAAATATTAAAGTTTCGTTCCATATTTTTGTTTTTCAATTGTTGAGACGTTGGATTTTAGTGGTGTGTGACGAATTCTATATTATTAGCGATTCATGATCAGAGCAAAGGCAGCATATATTGGATATTACTCTAAAATGATTCATGAACTCCATATCTCTTGCAATAAACAGCTCTCACCAGACTGAGGAGAGATGCTGATTGCAAACAGGATGGTCTTGGCAATTAGGAGAGAGGTTCTATTACAGTGTGATTTCCTATGATGGAACATGTTCTTTGCAAAGTGACTGAGGTCAGCAGATGGTGTATAAACCTAATTATTACTACAGATGGCCAATACAAGCGTTGCTGAATAGGTTCAATGTGCTCAATGTTTAATGTGCTTTATTTAGCTAAAATAATATTTATTGACTGCAATTATATATTTCCTTATCACTATAAGATAAAGTAATATACGACATTCTATTTAATGTTACATATTTTATTAGACTCCAGAGTGTTAATTCAATTGAAGGATGAGGGAGTCATTTTTCTGCTGTGAGGATACTTACTCCATGGAATTCCATGTGCCCTAGGATTCTGATTAGCAAATTGTGGGCTTTTTATTGGGTTTTCCTGAGTATGAACCAGCAGATTTTGCAGGATATTCATGTACAGTGTGGGACCACAGCTGTTTAGTTGGCTAGTGGTGAACTTACCCTTTAGACATATCCATTAGTTACTTTAATGACTTTATTCGGGAATAACCAACCAATCCATAGATAGGAATTAACATACATTTATATAAATTTGAACTGCTACCTTTTGTATTATAATGATTTTTTGTAGATATGGTGGTGATCCCCATATTATAATACAGCATAAAACAGGAGGTTTTATTGTGCCTGCATAAACCATTTAAAGTTATTTCTCACTTTTATTGATCTTGCAATCAGCACTAACTTCTTAATTCTCTTAATAGTTTTGAAGGATCCTTATCCTCAATGGAGGAAATTAGCATGGAGTCCAGATTGTAGTATGCTTGCTTGTGCACAAAGTAATGGTGTTGTAGGCTTCTATGATCTGCTTGGAAGCAACATCTTCAACATTTATCCAGTAAGTTTACAGTTATGTTGGTCCCACTCTCTTTAATATCAATTTTTTTCTATATTATTGAAGCATTACTTATGAATTGGAACATTATTTCCTTTCACTCAAATCAATTGTATTTGATTTCTCAATAATGCTCTTATCTTTTTCATAGCAGTTAATGTTAATGGTTTGTGCAATGCTTTCCATGGATTATAGATAGGTTTGTATTGATAAATATTATTTTTTCACACATTTTTCTTTTTCAGCGAAAATACAATGAGCAGATGACATTCTCTGATACAAAACACTCCTTGGTGTGTTTAATATTCTTGGAAGTGCGCGTGAAAAGTCCTAAATGGTAAGTGCTAACGAACTGATTATTGAAGTGCTTGAGATTAGAAATTCTGTTTTCCATGTACCATATCTTTTAGTTAGGTTTTGTTTTAGGGTTTGATATGTGAAAACCAGATCAAACCTCTACTAGGAAACTTCTGCCAATCTGTTAAGTTGCCCTATTATCATGGGTTATCAATTTATAGATTGGTGTGTAACATCTCTCCAAGCTATCCAGCTTCCTGCCAATCTCTTCGTTCTTTCAAAGTGCTGAGGTCTTCCTTTACCTGATTCTTATGATTAATCCTTAGCCTTTGTTTATGTGATCCTTCAGTTATGGTCGTCTGTAATTATCATATCTCTAATTAGGTAGTTTCCATCATTCTCTGTTCGTCCATGATCTTCTTTCTTCTCCCACTATTCAGAGTACTTCTTTACTTGGCACTCTCTCTCTCTCTGTACATGTTATTTTCTTTATTTTACTGTCGAAGAATAATCAATATTTCCATTGATTCTAATCTTTTTACAGCTCCCCCCTTCCATGCTCTACAGTCATCAAAGATGGAACTCGATATGTTTTATCCAATACATGCTTCCCAGTGTCTAGAATAATACAATTTGCCATCTATTATGCTTTTATTATGATATAAAGTCTACTCAGCTTGCGCTACTCTGTATAACGTCTGTGTCATGCTTCCTCCATTGTTAGTGAACTTGCTGCCTTATTTAGTGATTGTGCCTTGGCATATCTTGTCTTCTGCATAATTTATTATTTTAAATAACAGTTCAGCCTTTCATGTAAAATGAATCATTTCCTGTTTCCTGAACCTCTCAAAATTTAATGAGAGGAATTTCATTTTGACTCAAAAGAATTAGCGTGAAAAACTTCATTGGTCAGATGAAATTATGATGACATAACTCATATGATGACATATCTGTTGGACTAAGCATACCCTCTCATCCATATCTTGTTTTTCAGTGTGACTTGTTGATTCATGCCTCATTTTTGCCTGAAAGAATGACCATTGAGGGTGATAATCACAATTATGATGCTTTAACCTGCTTTGGTTAGCATAAGCAGCTGGCCGTATGCTTTGTTTCCATTGTCCATTGTTTTACAGAAGGTCAGTGAGAATCTTAATGGAACTGCGTCAGACCAAAGTGCCTCACTCTAGTGAAGATGGCTTTATGAGAATGCATGGATAGGGTAAGGGTAAATGGGAAAGCAAATTGCATAGAGGGCCTTTTGACGACACCAGTTAACAAATGCATCCAGATTCTCAGTAGCATGTCTTCCACATTCACAACCGTAAATTTCATGCTGTGCCATTGCAGCTTTTCAATTTGCTGGTCTGAAAGGAGTAACTTGAGTGTATTAATTTTTCTGATGAAATATTTGTTGCATAGTTTTTTATTACATTTTAACTGAATGGTAATTTTCTAAATAAAAATATGTCTTATAAGTGACTTTCTGCATAAAGGTGCTTCATAAAAGAATTATGCATTTGAAATGAATTATGTAAATAGTGATTTTTAAAAAGAACAATTTGGTGAAAATTAAGATGAATCCATGCATCATGTGTAGCAGGTTTTTATTTATAAAAAGGATTGATTATAAAATGGCATTTCTCAGGTCATCTAAAGCAATCCTTACAAATTCGAAAGCAATAATGTCTTGCTAACATTGTAACAACCATGCTTTGGTTCAAAACTAGAGTAATTAAGTTAGTTGCACAGATGACAAATTCCTCGCAAAGACTACTTTCCTTTGATTGGTACAAACTGCAGAAAACCTGAGGTTTCCGCAGCTTGTAGCTCTACCCAATCTTTTCAGTTGGTCAACTGAGTTGAGCAACTCATTAGCCATGAAAGGATAGTTTTTCCTCAGGGTTTGGTCAATTTTGCTTGATATGGATGGGATTTTGCAGTGCTCTAATGGGTTGTCCTCATGCATAATAATTTCCCTTGTATTAGTCCCTTGCATAAAAATAGTCTTCCTCGCCATGCACGTGAAATATCAAATGGTTACCCATTCATACTAGTCTACATCTACATAAATACCCTGCGAGCCACCAAAAAAGGTGTGTGGCAGGGGGTGTAGCACCATGAGGGAAGGGTAAGGGATGAGGGGGTTGGGGGTTATCAAATAGGTGAGGAAAGGTGGGGGGAACCTGTAAGAAAAAAATATATTCTTTGTATTGTCTTTGTATTAGAACTCTTTTGAGTTGAAAAATGACACTACTTGGTCACTCTTTTCCTTAATGTATATTATTTAATTACTTCTGAGGCCATCAAATCTCTTTTGATCCCTGGCAAGTCCCATCCTCAAGTGTCATTCAGTGTCCTATATGATATATGTGGGCTTCTTTCAAAACATTTATACTCTTGTATATCTCTCTGAAAATCCTTTAAATTAATCAAAATGTTAAGAAAATTTTATAAAGCATATAAATAATATAATCTTTGTGATTGGGTGTTAATACCATAGTTTTAAGTTATTTTTGATTTAGTCTTGGACAGAAGACTGAAGAAGCTGTCATTTTTACACTGTGGTCTGGACCGCTACCTAACACTCACAAATAATATTTACAAATTCCTAGGAACAACAAATAACTCCAGATTTGAACAAATTATGATGCAGTTGTGAACTTAATTGTGTCAACTATTTCACATAATTTGTATTGATAAGTTGCAGACTTCTTGTTCGTAGCTTCATATTTGTTAGAGAAATTTTGGTCTAGAAAATCCTGAACTCTCAGAGAATTTTGAAATTAATTTTCTATGGGCCTCATTTTCTGTGGGCATCAATTAAGTCTTTGATTAATAATCTCACATCATGATATTTGTTATCATTATATTTTGTCTATGCTCATTTTTATGAGAAAAATGTGTTGGTAATTAAACTATTCTCTTGTAGGTCATATGAGTTAATAACCGTAGATATAACTGGAAACCTAAAAAGTTATTTGGTCAGCCCAATGGATGGATACCAGGAAAATCATACTTTTTCCTTTGCAAGATCATATATTGGTGGTGTTACTGATGTTGTTTATCACCCTACACACAACTTACTTTATGTTGTTGGATCTAGAAATATCTTGGATGTCGCCCAGCAACAGGTTTGTCTTCCTTCATTTTTACTGTTTGATAACATGCAGTTTTACAGACCAATGTGCAATGAATTAGCCCCCCATGTATGTATATCAAGCTAAGTATTAGAAAGTAGTTATGTAAATTAAGGTTAATGGTATTATTTCATCAATGTTTTCAATGAACCCAAGGGATTTTGCAAAGAGAAATATATCAATAAAACTCACAATGTGTCAACTTTATTAACTTTAATTATCGTCAAATTCTTGCAATTGCTGATTCTAATACTTACTATTATATTAAATACCAGCTATGTAACTGACAGAAATATAATATATCAAAATGAAATCCTATGGGAAGATCTTGCGTTTCTTTTTTACTCAGGACCAAGGAAGCAAAATGGGTATATCTGCATGGCGTTTACTAAATGATTACCCTTTTTATAAGCTCTCTAAATCTACAATGGATGAAGATGATGATAACTCACACCATATCATCCAAAGTAAAGTTTGGTCATGGATCCCGCACATGTTTAGGAAAAAACAGGTAAAGTGAGGAAAAAGTAGTTTTTAATAAATTGTGAAAAATACTTTGACAAAAATGATAGAAGCCTGTAGGATATTTGATGTTTTTCTGTGTGTTATCATTCAATTACACTTGCTCCCCTTCGTTGCCTCATAGCTGGACCAACAAGAAATGACTTTAAATACAAAATAAAAAAATGTGTTATTAAAAATTAATATAAATAAATTCAGAAAATGGGCAATATGTGGTAGAATTTGAGTGAAAAAAATAAACAGTTTTCCATGAGGTAAGTGTTAATATGACCCAGGCTTTAATTTTATACATCATCAATTGGTGACAATGTGTTTATTTTTCCTGTGGGAGCAGTTTTTTGTGAAAGTCACAATAAATGACATAATATCAGTAGACTTAGCAGTATCTTCATTTAAGGTATTATTTTATTTTAAGGTTGATTTACAATATCATTTAATGAAAAACACAGCATGAAGCAGAAAATTAAAATTTTACTAAAGTTAAATTCAAGTGGGTACTTGCTTTGAATTTGAGCAATTACATCTAGAATCAGAGAGCAACAAAATAGAATTTGATCCAAAGAATAGCAATGAGCATTGCCTTTCACATTATAAAGCTATTTTGTCTGTCAATTTATAAAATTATTGATCTTTCAATTTTCACAGATGTGTTAAAGTAAAGACAACAATGAAAAAATAATGCATTTCGTTCTTTCCATTTCATCCCTAGTATAATCCACATCCTCATTTTAGATACAGTACTTGAGATTTTCTTCAGTATTTGTAAAACATTTTTTCAAATTATAGATATTATATAATATATATATATATATATATATATATATATATATATATACTCTTGGAAATGACGCTCTCCGGCGACGCACAAACACACAAACACTAAGACAACAAACACCACACACATAGAAACATGAAAGAAGGACACTTACATTGGATATTTACGTTTCGACGGCACGGCCGTCGTCATCAGAATGCCGTTGTCGGGGAAGAGCGGAGAGGACATGTGCAAGAGAAGGGATGGGATGGATCACACTGCTTCCCACAACCAGTCTTTTGATGACTGCTTCTCCGTTTCAGTGATTGAAATCCTTCCCAATTCCGCTAGTAACATAGAGGTGAGAACTCGCGAGATGGCACATATCTGGGTGCTCCAGTCCTTTAAACCCCCCGGGCTGAACCAAGCCCACTGATTTTATCCAATGCTGCCTACATTTCGCCTCCCCCACCTTGTCCGCTTCCTATTGGCCCCTTAATTCTCCTCCTCCTTGTATATATGTAGAAGAGTGTGTGTATGTATATATATATATGTATATGTGTATATGTATGTATATATATGCATTTGTATATATATATATAAGGATTTTATCCAAAGCTGCCTAGAACCGCTTCACTCTTCTGAGCGAATCGGTCACCAAGTCCCCCGCTAAAGGCCCGGCTGCTTCACGATCGGGACCTTCCAGCTCTTCCCCTACCGCGGCAACTCTACCGCCCCCTGCCATTTCCCCCTCCCCCACCTTGTCCGCTTCCCATTGGCCCCTTACCTCTCCTCCCGTCACCCTTCTCTTGCACATGTCCTCTCCGCTCTTCCCCGACAACGGCATTCTGATGACGACGGCCGTGCCGTCGAAACGTAAATATCCAATATAAGTGTCCTTCTTTTATGTTTCTATGTGTGTGGTGTTTGTTGTCTTAGTGTTTGTGTGTTTATATATATATATAAACTTGGAAAAGATGCTCTCCGGCGACACACAAACACTAACACAAAAAACACCACACACATAGAAACATAAAAGAAGGACACTTACATTGGATATTTACGTTTCGACGGCACGGCCGTCGTCATCAGATATATATATATATATATTATAAATATATATATATATATATATATATATATATATATATATATATATATATATATATATATATATATATAACTTTTGGATGGCACAATAGAACACATAATAAAACAGATAACATGTAAAAGAACACTCACATTGTAGATTATTTGAGCTTTCGGCCTACTCCGAGGCCTTCTTCAGGTCATACTGAGAGGTCTTGAGGGGAGAGTGTCTGGGGAGGGAAGAAGGGGGGCGGAAGGTTTAGGGACTGCTGGGAAGGGAATTAAAGATGTCTCACCTCTATGTTGGTGGCTGAATTGGGTAAGGATTCTAGGATTGTAAATATTGGAAATATATGTAAAATTGGAAATATATATATTTTATGTGTTTTCCTATCCCCTTTCCTTATACCTATTTCTATGTTTGAATGAATATATATATATAAAATATATTGTTTAGCAATACCACCTTTTTCAACTCCTTATTGTCTTCTACCATGTCATATAATCTAAGATGACTTCCTTATTCTTCTCTGCTCTCCTAGACTTCTTCCTTCTTGGCATATATGCACTGTAAAATCTCTAATATCTGTTTTGATCCACTTGCTGTCTTTGAATTTTTCCGAACTTCTTCTCCTACCGTTTCTTGAACTTATGCCTCTCTATCTCAAAGTGTGTTCTAGTATATGCTGCATATTTTTTCCATTTATATAGTATCTGTACTTTTAAAACTCCCTCTGAAAAATCTTGTTTTTGACAACCCCAAGTTCAGAAATATATTGCTGCTCTACTTTATAAATTTTATTTGATGCATTAAGATAGTTTTGATTGGCATTTGCATAATTTTCAGACCTATTCATATGTGTCAAGAACATATAGAAGACTATTCATAAGTTAAGCCAAATATTTTAGGTGTTTTAGGTCAAAAACTGTTTGAGCATTCTGGAATTTTTCAAGAGGAAACTTCTGCTTGCAGTAGATTCATTTTCCTTGAAAGACCTCATGATCCACTTTTTCCTTATGATGAACAGTATTATTGGAAACTGTATAGACACAAATAAATTTATTTAATTGATTTTATTAAATATCATTGGCATTGTCAAATGTCTGAGTGGCAATAAATGCATGTATTTTGTACCATGAGACTGGTATTTAAACAGGGCTCAGGATATGTTGAGAATGATATTCAAATATTAAATAACCTGCGGTAGCTAGTAAAATTTATGGGGGATAGTATAATGCTTTAATTCCCTATAGTGGAAAGCTATTTCAATTTATATCAAATGTCTGGCATGTGCAGTGTAAACTGAAACAACTTTGTCTAAATAAATTACCTCTGCCCATGAAATGTAATAATGTTAGCATGCACCTATTTATATATATACAGGCCTATATACATACATATTTTACAGTGAAATGGGCATGTTTTTTTAAGGTAAACAAATAACAAAAATTCTACTTTGTTAAAAAATAGTTAAGAGTTTAATTTAATAAAAGCTTAATGATAATAATAAAAAGATTTTGATTGGCAAGATTAGCAAATGGTTTCTTTCTCAACCATAGTGCTGTTGATTGAGGCTGGCATGACATGACATTGATTCTAAATTGATAATTAGGATAACTTGCAAGGGATGGAACCAAGAGGTAAATTGAAAAATCATGATCAAACTTGATGCAGAAAGAAAAGAAAATAAATTGGGTCTCAGTTTTTGGAATCGGTCCACATTTTTTTAGAAACGTATTTGCCATTGATGATTCTCTTATAATGTTTTTACATACAAAATGCTATGAATGTGTTAGTTCATACCTTTTTCCAGTTTTCACTCCTAGTTCAGTTCTACTCTATCTGGTCTTGGTTCTCCAAGGAGTGAGTTGATGAGAGATACACTAAAAAAAATTGACGAAGAGATTCATAAAAAGTTTAATGTGGAGGGTAGCACCGTAAGGATATGAAATCTGGTCTTTTAGGCCAGAGGATCTGTTTAGATTGGAAGCTTTTGAGGTGTAGATGTGGAGATAAGATGTAGATGTGTATGTACAAATAATGGAGAAATTAAGTTGAACAGAGAGGAAGGGAAATGCTGACATTTTAAACAGGGTGGGCAGAGAGAGGAATTTATAAGGGAAAATGTGAAAAAAAAGCAGAGGGTAGAGGAAATATTGAAAGTTAATAGTATATTGAAAGCCATGATAGAAGAGAGAATGTTGAGGAAGCACGGCAGGGGAAGGAATAGAATAGATTTTTTAAGAAACAGTAACTTTAACGGAGTCACCCGCTATGTGTGCATTATAATGCAACCATTTCAGAGAGTAAAAATCATTCGCCTTGACCCTTTTAAAAAAATATGAAGTCAGGTAGAAGTTATAAAGAGGGAAATAATGTAGGACAAACCTGAGGAAGTGTCCATAATGCATATATGATAATTTTTGGGTGCCATCCATGGCCCAGCTTGTTAGTATGTTCATGTTTTACCATGGTTTTCTCATGATGGTGGCATAAAAATCATTTACAAGAGTGCCCCAGCTAACTCTTGGAACCCAAATAGTAATCTCCACTTCACATCATATAAACAGGCTTCAAATATTACATCACACAATTAATCATGGTGGTTGGCATCATTCAAAACTCATAGAATAATTGAAACTAGATGCATTTCTCCTTTTTCACAAATTTTTTTCTAAGGTGTGAAGCTACAAGCAATTTCCTTGGCAGTGAAAAGCAATACAATTGAAGAAACAGATTGTCACCAACATGAGTGTGCTTTATATTTGAGATGTAAATGCAAATTAAAGTCCTAAGTATCCGTATCACTATTGAAAAAGTTTTTTCTATCAGAAACCAAATAAAAAATATCACATCTATAAATGTCATTTTGATATTTATTGATTACATGACCACATTCAGAGATTCCCTTTCACAACTGCCATTTATTGCCCATTGTAAGGTTAGGTCCAACATACCTTGTTATTTTTTCACATATGTATATTCTATGAAGGAGATCCCAATTATTTTAAACACAGATATCTCATGTTGGGTGATTAACCAAAAATATGGAGCCTCTTGTTTTCATTTTCTTGCATCCTATGGAGTTATAGTAATCATTTATTTTGCCATAAATATATCCATTTACAAATATAAATTAAAGAAAAGTATGATAAAGATACAACATGTATCACAAAATAAAACGTTTGGAGTTGGCTGGCACTTCTGATTACCTTTGTTTAGATGTGTGTGTGTGGTGCAGCACTATGAATAATGTAGATAGTGGTAAAATTACATAATATATTCACTGGTGTAATGCTATTGGCAACAGTTGGCATTTATTAATAGTATTGTCATTATTTCCACTTGCTTTCCGGTAGGACTCTGATGTAAGTAGTAGCCTATTTAATACTCCTAGTAAGTATTTTAGTAAAATGCTGAATTTTTATTAGTCTAATGTCTTCTCTTAAAATGTATATTTTTTCAGAGTGATATATTTAAGATCAAGGTTTCTCCCCAAGGACAGTATATGGTTTGTTTGCATACTTCTGGTAGTATATCCATTTGGCAGCTTCCTTCAATAAGGTAATGTATTAGTGATATATTTAGGATCATGGAAATCCAAATGGGTTGAATTTTTTTCAAATCCTAACGTTTTAAATGCAGGCTTCACAGATTCTGGAAATTAAATAGCCAACCAAATTATGATGTCAAGAACAATGATTTCCCTGATCAAAGAAGAGCCAATACCTTTTCAGTTAGTGAAAGCATACTTTTTCATCCTGTGGATGTCAACTGGTGGTCTGAACAGGTAATGCAGATACAAATGTGACTTTAATGAAATTCCTAATCGGTATGTGTGAACTTAGAATAACTTTATCATTACCCCATTTTTTCTTTTTCCAGGCGATAATTATTGCTAGATATTCAGGCTCAATCAGTGTTTGTTCCATCAATGATCTTCAGAATTTATTAGGAGATTTACCGGAGTTCTTTGATGGTCAGCCCAGGGTTTCCTCAATGTGTGATAAAGGTTTCCTGGGCATGGAATGTGTGTGCATGGTCTCTTCCATTAAAAAAAGGCTGCTAGAAGATGAACACAACTGGGAAGAACTATCATTTAGTGCAGTAAGTTCATTCTGTTGAAGGCTAGGGTAATTGGTATGCAAACTAACTCATTAATGCTAACCTGAATCATTTTGAAGTGACACTTTGTCGTTGGGCTAAATTAGATGCTTTGGATCTCTTGTTTCAAGTAGATAGATATGATGTCAAGTAGAAGATAAATGATATTAAAGTTGCAGATATGTGGATACAAATTAAATTTAATCTGTACTTGAATTTATTTTGGGAGAAAAGGAGAAATAAAGGGATCTAGTTGAAGTTTTGAAATAAAAAAACTTTCACTTGGGCCCAAATCTGGTGAATACGAAGGATATTGTAGTAATTCCACTTTAATTCCATAATTTTCATCATTGAAACTGTACAGGTGTGCACCCTTGCATTGTCTTGATAAATGAGAATTTTTAGCTTGTCGAAGGAGAATGGTTTTCTTGATTTCTTCACTTAACCGGGGCAGTAATGATGCGTAATACATTCCATATATTTTTTGTCCTTTTTCAAATAATCGGTTTAGATGATTCTGTGTACATTCCAAAAAACTGTATCCATCACCTTGTTGGCGGTCCATCAAGTTGTTGGCTGATTTCACTGTCTTTGCCTTCTTTGGAGCCAGATCGCCTTTAGAAATCCACTGTTTTGACTGTTCCATTTTCTCTGGAGTGTAGTAGTATATCCATGATTAGAACACAGTTATGTGTTGATACAAAAACTCTTCAGGATTGCGACAGAATAGTATCAAGCCAACCTCCAAATCAACCATAAGATTGCATTTATTTTCCACTGACAGCAAAGACAGCACCCATCTTGATGAGATTTTTATCACACCAAATTTTATGAACAAAATTGAAAACGCTGTACCTTGAGATATGCCTATGGCCTCAACTATTTCGTGGACTTTGATTCATCAATCATGCAAAATCTTGTCATGGATTTTGTCAGTGATTTCAAAGGAAGTCACTTCCACTGAATGTCCTAAAGGATGTTCATCATTTGTGGATTTATGGCCATGCTTAAACTCATTTAGCCAATTTTAAACAGTTGCAAACATAGGAGCAGATGTACCATGATCTTCATCCAACTTTACTTTGATCTCATTCAGTGTTAAGCCTCTTAGAAGTCTTTAATCTTTGCTCAAAACTAATTTATTTCCATATTTATAATGGAACAAAAGTTTGTTGCTTCAATTGACTACAAATGAGGCCTTGTGATGGATATATCTGAAACTTTAACTGCAGTCTAGTGAGAGATGAGGCTTACTAAAAGCAAACCTATCTCTAGGATTTCTGAGGAATTATTAAAGGACCCACATTTGTTCAATCGCAAAATTGGAAAGAACTAAAGTTAATTCAGTAAGTTAAAATTTATTTAGAAACTTCACAAAAAACATATTACTTGCTACTTCATAGGTCTGAGTATAATAATTTTAAAATAATGGGGTGGCATTTTTATTGTGTGTTAATGCCATAAATTTTCATTGGAATAGTTATTTTATAATTTATTCTTTTTAATATTATCTTTGTCCTTAGGAAAGTAGTGAAGATGAAGATGGATCTTTAATTAAAAAAGGAACTAGTTTGATTAAAACTGGAATATATTGGGTGACAGACAGTGAGCAATTTCAGCCCAAGAGAAAGAAACCAAAATTAGTTCGTAGGATATACCGGTTACTTGGATTGAAAAGTACAACACCTGAAGAGCTTTATGCCAGAAAAGTGAGTTAGCATTACTTTACAGTACTTTTGCTTAAAATACAAAGTACTAGAATGTCACATTAAAAAAATAAAAATTATTAATTATTTCTTTCAAATCTAAAGACAAAACAAGTAAATTTGTGTTTACATGCATTTCAGTTGACAGTTTTCAACTTTTTGGAAATAATTTTTTTTTAATTTCTTAAGTCAACTTCTCTTGCAAATTGCTATATATACCCATTTGTGTAAAAATCTGCTTAATTTTTTAATGGCATATCAATAATTATAGATTGATAACGAAGAATATGGAGAAGCTTTGGCATTGGCCCAGGCATATCATTTGGATTGTGATCTTGTGTACCAGAGGCAATGGAGGAATAGCAATGTAACTTTGGCTACTATTCATGATTATTTGGTAAGTTACTGATTTTTTTGGTAAGGATTCCTAGAAAATAAATGCAGAAACATTTTAGGAAAAGGAATTGAATGTTCTAACCTACCATTGATGGCATGATGCTACTTGTCCAGCTAAGATTGCTTGGCTAATAGGTCCTTGTTTTAATATTTTATGTTGCCTAATTAATGATCTTTACCACATCCAGATTTATTTTAATCTCAAGAAGATACATTTTGGATAAGTTTATTGGATAGAGATAAATTTTGAATGTTGGAAGTAAGTGGAATATCATTTTTATTGCCAAAATAACTTAGTTGTACACTTAACTCCCAGGGCTATTTCAAAAGGGAATGGTTATCCAAAAACTAAAAGTCTGAGATCAATGCCACTAAATTACCAGTTTTTGCATGGTGGTCCTTTGAGGATTAATTTTTACTTTCCGATGTTATAATTTTATATTTTTGTAGCAAGGGAGCAAGAACCCTCTGAAAGAAGGAGCAAGAGTTGTGGTTCTGGTACTTAAAATCATCAGAAGTACATAGTCGACTCTGCAAACTATGTTAACTTCAAGCACATATATTTCTTTGCTTTTCCTGTTTACATTTCAGCCAGCTGGATAAAACACTGGATATCAATGAAAGTCTCATTATGTGTTTGCAGGACATATTTTGTAGCATGGAATTACTTCTTTTATTGTATTCTCTCTTTATCATGTCCAGTTAAGGTTATTTGAGCTTCACTATGTGAGACCATAACAATAGATGGTTATCATCCGAGGATAAAATTGATATTATTTTTTGGTTGATGTTTATCAAATTTTAACTATTTAAAACAGTAAAATTTGCATTTGTAACTTGTAATCCTGCTGATTAACTTAACTACTTATGTTAATAAGTGGTAATAATGTATTAAACATTTAAAAAATAATTTATAAAATATGATCACATTGACAGAGTATGGTTGAAACTCAACTCACTGTTGCTAAGGAGGATGTAAGTTTCGGGGAAGAAAGGAATAGTCCTTGCTTGTAAAAATCCTTTAACAAATCTTATTTTATTAATGTGTCAGAAGATAGTTTGAAAGCATATACTTTTTGCCTTGCTTAATTACAAACACTACAAATGGTTATCTACCCTTCAACACAATGCTTTAACTTTAAATTAAGAAATGTTACAATGAATGCTTAACAGTATGTGAATCTAGGTGCAATTATCCCCTTCATGATGAGGTATTAAAAAATAGTAGAAGTTTTGCATCTAATATTTCCCAGTGTAATGTGGGAAGAAAAGATACGTGTCTTCACAAAAGTGAAAATATTACATTAATCAGAAAATATTAGTTTTAAAAGCTGGTTAATTCCCATCAGATGTTAAATAATGTTTATTTTTAAAGATGTCGGTATTGTCAACATGAGACTATCTTTAATTTTTGTGAAAAGAATAATTACAGGAAAATTGGCATTGAAATTGCTGCTATTAAAACTTAGCAATGTATAAATCTACATCTATAAATGCTCGGGTGAAAGTTTCTCAATATCTAGGACTGTATAACTTGAGGGCAGGACCAAATTATCTTTAAATGTTGTGCACAAATGCATAAACGGGATGGATTCAGGCCATCTAAAATTTCATATTCTATGTTGCATAATAGAGGAGGGAAATAGGAAAAGTTCAGTGATTTACCATGACCTATCATAATTATGGATTGGGGATTTAATTGTCCTAAATCCTGTTGTGCAATGGAAGTACATCCCTGTATATCATATGTGACACCGTGGCAGTAGGCTACAAATATTATGTATGTCTTGTGGAAATATTCTCCATATGCTTATAAGTTGCTTAATTTTTCTAATTCTTGCATATCTATTGATTGAAATTGGTCAGGAATTGATATTAATCAGAAATATAAGAACGTTAGAATCTCATCTATTTTTTCCAATACTATTCACAATGAATATCATGTATGAATTTCCATTTTTTTTATTTTGCAGAGTAAAGTCACAAAGCGACTATGGGTATTGAAAGAGTGTGTTAGTCGTGTTCCTGATACTTTTGATGCAGCTGAAAAATTACTTAAATTTGGCCTCCGGGAAACAGGATTAGATGTTGTTGAATTTTTAATTGAAGGTA
This sequence comes from Hetaerina titia, assembly GCA_037158775.1. Taxonomy (NCBI): domain Eukaryota; kingdom Metazoa; phylum Arthropoda; class Insecta; order Odonata; family Calopterygidae; genus Hetaerina; species Hetaerina titia. The sequence goes on from CM073768.1 coordinate 130,227,605, forward strand.
TGTATTTTCATAATATGCCAATGGCTGGTTGGAGATCCACTTCTTGACTTTTATTTTGGCACTAGTTGGTCTTTATTAGTGACTGCAACTATGGTATGACATTGGATGATTTCATTATGGGCACTTTACTAATGGAATCAGTTAAACTCTAACCTTGGTTAAATATAATTTCATCCTAACTGTAACCTTCAACCCATGAGATATATAACAACAACGGATTTAATTTTTGTCTCAGTGGTATGTCCTCCATTTTGGCGGAAAATTGGAGAAACATATTCTGTGCCAAACATACATAACCATTCACCCTTATCTGCTTCTCCATAATAAAATCCTTAGTGAAATGAAATGCATTACAGGCTATGAGGAGTTGGATTTGAACCCAACTAATTCTCCTAAAAAGGCAGACATGCAGAAAACTCAGGTGAAACTAATTTCAAATGAAAATGACTCTGAAGATCTAACTGATGAAGAAAAATGGGATACATACCTTCATAATAAGGTAATTTTCATTTTTGCTTTGTTTCACTTAGTCAATGGTTTTTATCATTTTGCCAATACTGTTTTCAGTTTTGTAGTAATAAGGCGAAAGTTAAGATTAAATGAAGTGTATGAATAATTCATTAAATATTTTCATAGGTGAAAAAGTACATTGCAAAGCAAGAATTAATGGAAGTGGTGCATTACCGACGGATTTTATTGCAGTGTATGGACAGGTTAAAAACATACAAGGTGAAATTATTTTTAAAATATATTTCAAATGCATACATATATATGTGTTTGTTGATGAACTCATTAATGATATTGTTGTTTGGATCAGACTAAATTCATAATGTATACTTATGTTCTGCCAGTTAATATAGTGATTCACAGCTTTTGGTCCTCCGCATATTTGCAGATTATTCTTGAGGATCCACGAAATAATGATGGCCGCTACAATTCTTCTTTCTATGAAAAATTTCGCTCCTCTTCAGTGATGAACATTACCCTAGAATTTGCCCGGCAAGGTAATAGTGCATCTGTGGAGAGTATGTTCACATATCATGGGGATGCCATCCTGGACTATTGGCTTGTTATTCTTTCAAATTTTCCTGAAACTTCAGATCCATATGAATATAGGTATGGATGTTTTATTTTAGCATGGCAGTTTTATTTTACCATGTTATGTTTATATTCTAAGTATGTATATCATTTTTTTACAATCTGGTAAATTATCTCTCACACTCTAGAAACAAGTTCTGAAAATTATTGGCATTAATTTATCGCAAATGCATAACGTTATGTATTATGGTTCAAAATATGCACTGTAAAACGTTCAATGGGCTTGTATATAGAGGAAGTGAATCAATCCGACCTGCCATGTTTATACTACAGCTCAGTTCTAAATACAATTGATTACAATGAGTTGGGTAATTATGTTTGTATTCCTTAAATATATTTCTCAAATAGTGTGAGAAAAAAGTTTTATCTCAATTCTTAATTCTAGAATAAAATTTTGGCTCTCTAACTGCTCTTGAGCTTTTGATGTGACCAACTATTGATTTCTATTTCAAAAATCCATGCCTTGGAGTTGAGGTATTGCTTTGCAAGTGACTTAAATTCATAATATTTGACAAGAATACAATGTTGAACTGTTGTTAATGAGCAGTAGATACATTTGCATAAACTTTTTAAATGATCTAAAATGTTAATTCTAGACGGAGCATTGTTTTTTATACCTGCAGAAATGACATGCTCATCTGCACTACAGGGTATGGCAGGATAACTCCTGGATATGTTACATCGCTGCTCAGGTGCTAGTAGTGCAGGGTGAATTAGAGCCATGAATAAAAAAAGCACTGTAGATGTTATTCAAAACTTTATTTCGCAAGGAAAAAATAATAGTAATTGTTATTACTTTTTAAAATTTGCATCATCCAAATATTGATCTTCAGCTTCAATATGCTATGAAGTTCTTCATTCCTTGCCTCTGGTGGTATTGCTGTGATTTCATCTTTCTATTTGCATCTGTCTTTCTGATTGCATCATTCAGTTTGCGTATTTCCCTTTCCCAGAGTTTGTGAACATCCATTATCAGATACACCTAGAGAAAGAAGTAGCAAGTAGTAAGGTTGGGGGAAAATTCTGAATACAGAATGTCACCTTGCAGTGAGATTAAGCACTCTAGAAACATTTCCTTCAGGCATTTTTTAGGTTCTCATCTTATGAATAATGGATCCTGTTAGAATCACTGAGTAAGAATTATAAAGTTACCGAGTTTTTGCTCTAAATTTTCATAGCATCCATACCGAGAAGATTGGAATTGACTCTTACCATCTTTTTTGCTCAAAAAAGGACTAGCTTATCACTCCAAAATTTACAACAGCCCACCAAAAACTCATATATGTCCTGCTTGGAAATCATTGATAGAGAGGTTTTAGTTTTTTGTGCTCAATAGTAGAAAGCATTTTTTTGCTTGTTAATTGAGAATGATAAATGCAAGTGAGCTGTATCATCAGAGAGAAAAAGCAGTATTTGCTTGAACATTATGAAGGAAAGCACTGATTTTCCAGTTGCATTCATTGAGTTGTTGAGTAATCATAATTTTGAGTGGATGGAATTTAAGGCCTGCATGAATTAAATACCCCTTACACTCCAAGCAGACATTTCCAAAGCACAAGCATGCTTATGGACTAGACATTGTGAAGATTACATTATGATATCTCTCACTGTCTGGACATGCTCTGGTGTCCAAACGCTGTATGATCTACCAGGCAGTTTATGTAATAAACCCAAACCTGTCACTCTATAACAATATGGTCTTATCAGAAAGCTTGGTGAGTTGTTCAATCCTGAAATGTGCAATCACCAAATTCAAACATTTGAAATTGCCTAGCTATGTATATATGATTTAAGAGTAAAGTTGTGGGTGCACACAATTCAAAACTAATTGCAAGTCAATCAAATTTTTTCATTTAATTAGCCGTTGAATCAATTGTAATGTACAACACAACTTGGGTATTTCTCTCTATGTTTGTGAGAAAGTTTACTGTTTTGGTTGATTTTAGTCAACTTTGCCAGAAATATATTTGAATAATGGAAGTAATATTATAAATATAGATAAATTAATCCAATCTCATGGAAAAAGTAAAACAGTAGGTGATGAATTTGTGTTGAGGAAGTAGTGTATTTGTTTAATGTTATAATTGTGCATGTAAGTTCAATGAGATTAAAAAATTTAATTACACACTCCAAACATGGTTCAGTGGTAGTGTAAATTTGGTCATGGTCAATGTAGATATTTATTTAATCATCATCATTTTCTAAAGGGTATATAAGTGCATATTGCAGCCATTGGTCTCTTTCCATTGCTGTTATTTTCAGTTCTTTGTATGTTGTTACTCTCATAGTACTTTTTATATCATCTGTAAATTTCTTTCTTGGCCTTCCTCTTCTTTTTTCTTATTAATTTCCCCTCCATTATATTTTCCAGGAAGTTGTTATGTCTCAGAACATGCCAACAAATTTAATTTTCTTTTTCTCCATCTGTTTTATTAGAGTCATTTCCTCTTTAAATTATCTCAATATTCTATGCTACTTTTCTTATCCGTCCATCTTGTTCTTGTTATCCTTCTCCAAATCCACATTTCCATTGCTTCCAACCAAACTTTTCCCTCTTTCACAATGTTTAAGTTTCACATCCATTTAATAATGTACTCCAAGTAAACGTTTTTGCAAAGGATTTTCTTTATTTAATATACCAGGAAATTCATGCTTATGACTTATGTTGTAAAATTAGAAAAATTTGAGCAGTACATAGTATTGGGCTTTGAAAATGGAAAACCAATAACATTATTATTTCATTCCAGCTCTCTACTGCCTGAATGCACTCCTGAAGGCAAAGTCTTTTTATGGGACCAAAAACTCATTCGAGATCAAGATTGGTGTGAGTGTGATGATCTAATGTAAGTGTTTGCATAAATGATGGAGTGATTAGAAATTAAATAATTTTACTGAGTTATCAAACTCATAACATGTCAATTTTATTTAAGCTTGAATATTTGACTGCTATTTTTTTACTTAGTGAAGGGAATAGTCAGGTCATGAGAGATAAAGAGAGCTCCTTTTTGGAAGAAGATAAAGACCTGCTCAAATTTGTGTCAAATCCCCTCACATCTGATGGTCTAACTGCTTGGTACAGGGAAAGAGCTTGTCAGATTGAGACAAGATGTAAAATGGTTGACTATGCAATTACATTGGTGAAGTTAGGAAGAGAAAGGAATGTTAAGGTATGCCTTTTATAAGTCTTCTACTGAATAGTCATACTGGTGAACTATTAAGTTTGCGGATTTACAGTATGTTGAATATTGACTTTGGATTCCATAAAAATAGGAACTTTCATTTGCTGAAAATTTTTAAATACAAACCCTGATTATTCAACCCTGTAGCTGTAGTAGTTTGGTCTGTGCATTAATTTCCTCCCTATAAAGAAGTACCATTCATTAGGGGAGAAATTAAAACGTAAATATTATGAATATAAAAAATATACACATCTTTCTATAATTTTTACTGACTATAAAACCACTAATTAGTATTAAATCTGACCCAGATCAGAAGAAAAAAATATCTGCTCTTGTTTTGTATCTAATTAACTAGAATCCTTTTGAAGTTGTACTGTAGCACATGGGCATTCACCTTTTTAGTGATGGTCCACAATACTTTAGAATGCTTGGTTGAGTATACTTTGTCTTGCATATTATGAAGAAATATATATTAAGGCACTAAAGCACACGTGGCTATATCCTCTGTGACTGATATCTGAAGTCATATGCAGCAGAAGGCAAAAGCACCGGTTGGCCCACTGCTTTTGCAAGGCATTTTTTGCTTATTTGACTATTTATAAATATCCCAAGAACAAGGACCCAATGGGTTGTCTACTGAAAACATGAATCTGTGAAATATTTTCTTCTCTCATCCTGCATATTTTATGTGAGGTTCATTGGTTATCATTGGGTCCTACTAATATAGTGTCAGTTTGGTCAATGATTACCAGTAAATATTTCAAAACTGTTAGTAATGATTGGTATCAGACTGCATATTACATCAAAATCTCACTGATCTAGTTATCTTTTGAAATTTCTCTTTGATGAGCAGAATAAATTCAAAGGAAATATTATTTTTAAATATTCAAACCATTGTGTACAAATAAATAACAATAGGATATTGATATAGAAAATGTTCATTGGTTTATGTGCATCAGTTGTTATTAGAACTCTAATTTATTTACAGATGCATGTTAATTAAAAATCCCTCACTTGCTAATTAATGTAAAATTTTGGGCTCTTTTGTGAGATCTATGAGTTGACTTCTGATTCCATTGTCACATTTATACCATTGGTGCAAATTGTCCTGAATATTACCTGAATTATTTAATTATTTATGTGGTTTGAAATATAATTTTTCTAATAAACATTCCCTGCAGGGGCTTGAAATACTGCACAGTGAATTATTGACCCTTGAGACCCTTGTTTATGAAGTGGGAATGGATAGCATTAGCCTATCTGATGTCCAAAAAAAGAATAGTCTGGAAAAAGCCAAGTTGTTAATGCAAAAGGTAATTTTCCTTTTTTAGTACATGCATACATAGATGCAATTGTGTATTCCCAAGATGACTATCATATTTTAATTTATTTCAGAGTACTGAAAGTAGTTTTGTTCATGATATAAAGTGCTTATTATTGCCATTTTTGATACGCTCAGAAAAAGAATGCAAAGGAATTTTAAAGAAGCTGCTTCATGATTATTTGATCGACATTAGCTCCAGAGATTTGAGATTGCCACTGAAAGTGAGTACCAGACCAGTGCTAAATATGAACGTTTGAATTCCAAAGTTGCCCTTTATAAAGAATATCTTTTGTGATTCTTCTTGCAGTTATTTGAATATTTTAGTACAGAGCAGCCTGAATCTTTGGTTTCTTCACTCGATGAAATCACGAGCTTGGCATTGGATTGCTTGTATTCCTATCCTGAAGCCGATCAGCTTGATGTAGCATTTAGAATTTTGGAATGTTTGCCTGAAAGAGGTTTTGGGTGAGCTTTTTTTCATTTAATAATAGTAAAAATTTTCATTTATCATGGCAACTTACATAATTTAGGCATAGGATATAGTCAACAAGTCATGAATATCAAGAGGCATACACAAATGGGTTAAGAGAAAATAATCACCCATAATGCTTCTTAACACTTAACAACACATGAAAACCATATATTTGTTCAACTTTTTCAAATGAATGGGCGCTTTTTACTGGTTTAACCATTTTGAAAACATTACTGTTTTTCAAAATTCTCGAGTAGCTCTGCAGGAATGTTATCTATTCTTTGCCATGTCTCGGCCAACTATCCATATTCTCGCACTGCCCTTTCCACCATGTCTTTTTGCACTATTATTTTCTTGTCTCCATTTTTTTTCTCCATTTTTTTTGTCTCCTTTTTTTATTTAATATCCCAACTGTTTTGTTTGCTGCTATCTTTATTCCTTGTTTGAAATATTCCAATATTATTTCTACTCTAATAGACCCATTATCCTCTTCAGAATTTTATCAACTACCTTCTGGTACTTTATGCTCCATTTAAGTTTTCTCTGGGTACATTCCATTTTCTTATGCTTCTTTCCTTTCTCAGCCACTTACATTTAACATTAACTTCCTTAGTATTAAAATGTGATCCAAATCTGTAACTGCCCTTGGAAAACTATGTGAATTGATAATGCTATTTCTGAACCTATGCCTGAAATTGATTTTATTCAATTGATATCTTCCTGTATCTCCTGTCAAAATTTTTGTGTACTGTACTTACTGTGGTGTTCAAACCACAGTTATAATTAAGCTGTAACTCCTGCAATATTCTATAGTTTTCTCCCCATGGTCATTTCTTTCTCCCACACCTTACTCTCCCACCTCAATCCAATCCCTCACTTCTCCTACCTTTGTGTTTCTATTCTCCATTACTATGAAGTGTTTTCTTCCAGGGATATTTGTAATCATTTCATCTTACTGACCATGTACACCATCTACTTCATCCTCCCTTTGACTGCTTGTTGGCATCAAGACCTGGATTGTCTTTACATTTACTGGATGTGCTCGTATTTCTACTAACAATATTCTGTCATTCAACTCTTCCATATTCGCCATTCTTTTCCTCAGCTCCTGATTCAGTACTATGGCTACCCCACTTTGACTATCCACCCAAAATACTATTGCTCCAGTAATCCCTGAATTCTTTCCATCTCACCTTGCATAAGCCTAAAATATCTATATTTCTTCATCTCTTGCTTGATATTTTTCAACTTCTCTGTTCTCAGCATTTTCGTAACATTCTAAGTCCTTATTTTCATGGTGAATTCCTCTTGTCTTGTTTCCTGCTCCCATCCACTTAATTGTGCAAGGCTTTGATGTGATAATGACCTCTTGAGTAATTTCCTCCTCTAATGCTGGAGTTGCCAGGACTCATTTTCCTCCTAGGTTACATAATCATTTCTTATAATTGAGCTGGTTTCCCATTGCCATCCTTAATAATGTTTTTAACATGACACCATCATTACAATGGCCACAATACTAAGGTTAGACGCCTGTGCAGCCACCTCTCTGAGAAAGATGCCCATATACATCTACACAATACCCCAGAGGCTGCCGCAAGGGCATGTGGCAGGGGGTATTAGGTCACCACCCATCAAAGGGAACAAAACCACATGCAAAATCACCCCATCCATGCAAACCTATACCCACAGTGGCATATACATTCATGCAAAAACCCTTTCCAATTACACACATGCAAATGCATATACCATCAACTAACGAACAATTACACCTTAGGGTACAGTAAAAAATTATTCAATAATGTGCAAGCTAGAATTTGAACATATAATGGTCTCCTCCCCCAAGGACACAGATTGGGAATGTGACCCAATGCTGCAGGTAGTGGGAGGGTCCCCCCAGAGTTAGAAACAAGGGATGGAAGGGGAAACTTAACAACAGACAAAGTTGAACTAGCTTTCAACTGGTTCATACCCTTTGACCTACCTGGCGTGTGTGATTCAACCAGGAACAATTATCATTGCTCCTGCCAGAGCAGTTCTATGGTTCATGGGAACGAGGAAGCCCTTCTGCCGCATCAAAGTTTTAGTCCATGGGGGGAGCAGATACAGCAAAATATGGTTTTGTGGTAAAAATAGGTATGCAACAATGGTAGAGTCATACAGTTTCCTTAAGAAATAGTAGTAAAATGATTCATAATATTTTTCTCCTGAGTCACACATTATAGGAATAAATTTTGGATTAAAATATGTGAGCTTGAGACAGATAGACAAAGTTTGTTGTGATGTAGGACACTCCTGATTCATACTCAGGCTTAATTCTCCAGTGTGCAATCTGTATCTACATTAAAATGCATTTTTTGACCATTCAATTTGTTTTATGTATAGATCTCAAAGCCATCAAAGTATTGAACTTCATGAAAGAGTTGATGAGCTGGAGTCACATTTAAGCTGTGCTGAAATTTTTCAGCGCAATGGAATTCTAATGCCTCTGACCTACATACGCCAAGTTCAGTATGAACATGATACAGTTTATGGGCTCCTTGTTAAACTTTCACGCTCTATCATAAAGAAGTAAGTTCCCGACTATTATTTCTATTTTTACTATCTTAGTGTATGCAAATATATTGAATAAAAACTTCTTTTCAGGTCTTTGCCAGCAACACAAGTAGAATGGAACTATTTGTTGAATGATATTATGGATCTCCAGACTAAAGCATTTTCAATTATCAATTTTGAAACATGTATTGAGGTATGCTTGTAATAAGTGAATTTTTCACTCCAGTTTCCTCCTTTTTCCGGGTGCCACTTATTTTGCCTCTTATTTTCAGATATATGTGTCTGCTTTGTTGTCCTCTGGATTGGGGCCCAACATTAACAATGCTAGTGAATACCTCCAGTGTTCCAAAGACATGGGATGCAGCAAAAGGGTTTCATATGACAGAAGTGTGCAATTGATTCTGAAATCAGCCCGTGAATATTTTGATTCATCAAGTGATGTATTTGACCCTTTAATGAATTTAGCAAAGTATGGTTCTCTTTGTTTCTTCATCTATCCGATCAATTGGTTGGTTAGCTGCCATTGTCATGACTTCTTCATTACAGGTCTTGTTTGCAACTTATTTTGGATCAGGATAAAGAAATTGAAGAAGAATTGGATTTAATTGAAGCTCTTCATATTTTGAGCGAGTTTGGTGTGAAAATGCTTCCTCTGCAAGGTACGGATAATCTGTAAAAAGTTAAACAAATGTCTTTCTGCACATTATGTTGAGCTTGGTGTATTAATATTTTTTTAACTTGGTAACTGGTATTTATATATCTATAAATCTTATTGTAAATATTTCCATAATAATGTACACATTTCAGCATGATTCTTGGATTGCTTCCTTGTTGTTCCATCCTTCTGGGCAACTTTTCATGTCGTTTTAGTCAGTATCTTCAAGCCCAGAGTGAATAGCATGGTTCAGGCTCTTTGTACAGGCTCTTCATGTGTATAGTGATGGCCTGGTTGGCCATTACATCTGTTGCATTCTGACTGGTTGTAGATTGAAAGAGTCATACCTATGGAGTAATGGGATCGCATCCAAATATGGTGTAGATATTTCATTCTTTAGCCCAGTGTTATTTTCCTCATTTTATACCTTGTTTTAGAAAATATGAGTAATTTTTAAAGCCATAGGGTTTCCATTATTCACTAACTCTATATTAATAGTCCATATTTATTTAATTGTAGTGGAAATATTTATTTTAAATTAAAGAAACTAAACAGTTTTTTATATTTTTTGCAAGTTCAAGAAATGATCAGTTGTCATTATTATTAAGATTAGTTGACCAATCATGGTAGTTTTTGATGGGTCCAGGGACTAAGTACTGATACAGTTCCAAGGCCTGCGTAATTTGAGACTACAATAGAAACACCATGTTGAAACACATTGTATATTATAACAGATACTTGTAAGTGGGCAGTATGAATCGTTTTCTTCATTTTATAATGACACTAGATACTTGAAACCTGTTAAACCATAGACCTATATTCACCCCCACATGTCTTGCCTCTCTTCATTCCATCTGACATGCCTATTGTTGTCCTACTTCCATTTTGGTTACCCAACAGTCTCCCCTCTATCATAGTCTTAAGGGTTGTCATATCATGCCCAAAGTGATATCCTTTACATTGCATCTTACAAATGCAATATGTACATCTACAAAGTGGACTTTGCTGTACATATTTATTATATAGTTTATTATACTTATGACATACTTTTACATATCTGTTTATTGTACACCTCTTTCGGTAATAAAAATAATATGAAGTAACTCTAAAATTTGTAGATGGTGTGGCAGTATAACTTGCTGATTTGAAGGGGCTATGAATTCAAATCAGAAAATTATGCTTATACACCCTGTACCTACTTTTATATATGTCCTTTGTTTATGATATACCTCCTTTCTTAATGAAAATGGTATGAAATGAAATGGTATAAAATTAGAACAGGAATGGTTACATAAAGCTATCATGCATATTTGCCAATTATTTTGTAACTGGAAAACTATTGTTTTTATCTTCTGTGGAGAGAGGATAAGTATCCTTTAATATTCATTGTTATGTCAACATTTTTATTTTACAGTAAGGTTATTCTCTAGTCGAATAAAACTAGTGGAAAACTGCCTTCATAGTAATCCTGATGCCTATAAAAGATCAGTTAGTCTGCTCAAGTTAGCCAAAACTTTGCATGTGGAAAATGATGATCATCGAATAAGAGATGGAAAGGTGCTTTCTCTAATTGCTGAAAAGGCTCTTGAGGTATGTGAATGATATTTGGAAATCATAAATTGTTACCTGCTTACACTGTAGTTTAAGTAAACCCATTTAGTAATTTATACCTCCTAGCTAATGAAAAACATTTTTTAGGTGAAAGATTTTAAATGCTGTGCCAAAATTTGCCAGAATATTATGGATCAAGGCTATGCCAATGGCTGGGAAATAGCTCAAAAACTTGGACACTGTGCTGAATTTCATGACTTGAAATTAAAAATAAGGCTTGTGTCTTATGCACTACTACACTGCGATGCAGAAATGATTGAGCCCTTGGTAAAACTTAAGTAAGTTTCTTGTACATTTTTCTTGAATCATTATTTTAGTAGTTGTGTTAGTAATTATACTGATTTTTGTTAAAAGTTTGGTTTTTACTAGTGTTGTGTACAATTCATTAATCTTGATTTAAGTAGAATGTTAGAAGGAGCAGAGTCAACTTATTATTGGAGCTTGCCTACTGCTGCTCGTACAATAGTTGCTCCCCCATGGTATGCCTACCCATATGTGATTTTAGGGAAAATTTTAATTTTCCTCTCTGTTTCAGTAAAATAAAACAAATAAGCTGAATTTATTTTTAAATAGGTTCTCAGAAAAACAGGTTAGTTTAAATATACAAGGAACATAGCTACAGTCGTGAATCAATGTAAACAAAAAATAATGGGAACGTAAACTTGAAGTTCAAGTTTACGGTCCCAGTATTTTTTGTTTACAAACAGGTTAGTTATTATTATTAAATACGAGTACAAGCATAATCTGTAAGGATAAGTGTATAATGGGATTGCTCAAAATCTTCAAACTCAGAAAGTTTTTTCAGTCTGTTATTTTTTCTCATTTTGATTTTAATTGAAAGTGTGAAAAGTTATTTGCCCAATTGGAAGATTGTAGGCCATACTGAAGCAGTGTTGAGTTTGAAATATTTTAAATAATTTTTCTGATTTTTGATAATGTCAGTTGATATGAAAAATCTCATGTTTACAGATTGAATTTTTAAAATAAGGTGGACTCAGGGTAAATAACATGGGGATCATAAACTTTTAATTATTGCTAAAAAATAATTGAGATATAATGTTTTTCTGAAAACTTCTCTAAATATTCACCTTTCAGAGTTGTACATTTCTCCCAGTTTCCTGACCTTTCAAAGGCTGTCACTGTATAACTCAGCATATTGTATTAAAAAAACCATTGTTTTACCTCTTGAATGACATTTTTGTTGGCAAACCTCTGACCCTGCATTGGTTTTTTGAGTTCTGGGAATAAGAAAAAGTCATTTGAGGCGAGATCGAGACAATAGAATGGGTGTGGCAAAATTTTGAAGCCACATCGCTTTAATTGCCGGACAAGCTGGGGTTGCAATTGCAGGTCGCACTGTATTTACTTCTGGAAAGGAGTCAGTAGTTGTGGAACCCAGCATGCTGACACCTTTGACAGTTCTTTCCACAGTATCTCATGAATAATATTCTTTACACTGCCATGGCTAAGATCAGTAACATTCCTGATCATTTAAATGGTTGATCTTTGGTCTAATAGAGTAAAGTCCTCTACTTTCTTCACTGACAGCATTGTCCATGAGTGGTGGTCTTCCACTTCTTGGGTAACCTGTGTGAGAGATATGGCCAGTTTGAAAACTCATTTTCCACCTCACAAGGGCATCATATGATGGGCTATCATTTCCATGAACAGTCGTCATTTTATTGTAGAATTGCCATGCACTGCAACCTTTAAAATGAAGGAACTCAATCACACTGCAAGCCGCTATCTTTACCATACTGCGAGTTACTTCAATCTATGGCTTTGTAAAACTAAACATATCGACATTAATAGCTGTAATTTACAATATGATGTACAATGGTATAAATTCAATGTACATATAACTAACTAGTTTTATATTGTAATAGTTGTAGAAGCATATATATATATGCCTAGTTATGAAAAAAATGTGAATAAATGGAAATTATTATGGTAGAATAACATCAATGATTGCTTGACTTGATTCAAAAATACTTTCACCCCTTCAATTGTTAAATGCACCTGTGACTTGGGTAAGGACGGTTCAATTGAATTTGACATTAAAATTTGCATCAAAATGAAAAAAGTTAAACTTGAAGACAAATGAAATTTGAACAATTTTTAAAATTCTGAATTATTTTTAAATAAATTATCTTTTTTAAAAACATGTTATTGTTCTTATCATTCTTGACTCAATTGCATTTTTTATTGTCTCTGTTACAATTAAAAACATATACACAATTTGAAACTGTGTACTTTCGCATATGGGTGAGGTTATATATTCCTGAACTATTTTATCTTTTTCTACCGAGTCTATTTTATTAATCTGGTCCATATTTTCTTCTTCAATAATTTATAAAGTATATTGATCAGATAAGACAGTGGTTCATTGTATGAGTAAGTTACAGTACATTAAATATTTATTTTAATCTCTTTGAGATTTTTCATTATGAATTTTGCTGCAATTATCTTTTAGCCAGTGAAGAAGAGTAGCTCATCGATAATTATGAAATTGAATTAATTAGTTTACTCATTCATATAAACCGCTGCCTATTAGTTTTAGTAAGTTATCAGTAATTAAACTATTGATTTTTATTTTTTATGTAGATGTAGCATTGACATCCAAATACAGAATGAGTATGTGACAAATAAATTCTCAAAAGAAAAAACACCAGAGAACATCCCTGGAAATGTTTCATTGGTATGTATACATATATTATAATCTTTGGATCATTCGGTACAGCTCAACCTTTCCCTTTAATGACTGAACATTTTTTAGTCATCAGCCACACAAAAAGAAGACTCAATGAACCAGGCCAGTTTTTATCAGACTTTGACAGTTTCTGCTGAGTCCATTAAAGAAAGAACTACTGCTATCCTTAAGGGACTTGGTGGTGAAAATGTATGGAAAAATACATTAAGGTGTGTATTTAGTCTGGGTGTTTAAAAAGACAATTTTTGGAAAACTGTTTTTTATTCAGTCATTGAACTTAACTTCAGTTTTAACGTCAAATCATGTAAGTATTGATCACATTAATGTTTCGTTTGATTCCATTTACTGAGATTGCAATTTTTATTTTGCGGACATCATTTCAATCTCCATTGTTCAAAAGCCCTTACAGACAGTGTTATTTGATGTCTAACAACCCACGTTGGTATTTTTGACAGTTGGATTAGACCTATTCAGGATTACAAAACCTCAGAAAATGATGATGATCTCAATGAAGATTTCACTAAGCAGGGTTATCACCCCTTCTATGCCAGTTTACACCCTGAAGAACACCTTAGTATTTTGGGAACAAAATACAATAAATACTCTCCTCCAGATCTTTCAAGCACATCACTGGAACTTCTTCAAATTTTGTCAAGAATTGGTCTTTTGCAAGAAAATATAGATGACAGCTCAGAATTCAAGGTCAATGCAGATGGTAAGGATTGTCATAAATTGTCTTAATTTAATATTCTTCTTTTTTCAAGTGGCTGTTTTAATTGAATTTTTTATTCAGTTATAGTTAAGCTGAGCCAGCTACTACTTCCAGAAGATTGTGTCATTGGAATGGCACATTTGCTTGCATTGGGAAATCCTCAGCTGGCAGATGCCTGTTTTGCTGAATTAAAGCCAAAAACTGAAGTGTCCCTGCAACTGGCAATGCTCTACTATAGTTTGCAAATTGCAGTGACTACAGCACCACCAGAAAGGAGGCATGAAATGTATTTGCATGATCCCAATAAGGTTAGACATCCTCAGTCAAATTTAGACGTTAAAATGTTCATATTTTTGGGCCAAGGCAGTGATTAATTAGTGTGATATGAAAAGGTAGTACAGGAATTGGTGGCAGTGGAAACAAATTAAGATCCTCGGAACTCTTTCTGTGAAAAAGGTGATGCTTTAAATCATCTTTTTCATTTCATTCTTTTTTCCTTTCATCATCCCAGTCCATACTTATCTGACTAACAACTCCTGGGTTATCCCAAAAAAGTGGCAAATTCCTTGGTAGCTAGTCAAATAAACAAATAAATATACAAAAGTTTAAATAATAAAAAATTTAATGACTAATTGACTAATTTAAATGTTATCAAACCATTTTTCTCAATGAATAAAAAGCATTTTTTTTAAATAAATGATGTAATTATTAATGACTAAAAAAATATGCTATTGTTAATATCAAGTGTATATTAGAGAAATTCAAAGCTGGTAAAAGTAGTGTACAGTCAAGCAACCATAACCTGCCTCAAACCTAATTCATAGTCCAGCAGTGCTGTCAAAGCAATTTGCATGTGAATTTACTGTAACTACCCACCATTTTTGTCACCGTTTTTCCCATTCAAGGCTATAGATTAGTGGAATTCAATGGTATTTCATGGGAAACATTTTGAAAGATAACAATTAGTTGCATCTGTAGTCCAGTAGTTTTGCAGAAGCAATTTGCTTATTAGTGTACTGTAATTGCTCACCATTCTTGATGTGGATTTTCCCATTCTAGGCTAGAGATAAGTTGAATTTTATATGTAGTATTTCACGAGAAAAAATTTGTACAGTAACAATTTGTCACATATTGTTTAACTGAGGCAAGTTATCAACTTAATTTGTGTAAATTTTATTTGAAAACCTCACCTTATAATTGTATGAAACTTACTTTTAAGATGTTAACTGACTGCTTTCACTTGTCTTGAATGGGATGTGTCTTGAATGGGCGAAGTGTGGTGGTCCTCATTACAATTATTTATAGTCCCTGAACATACCAAATGCAAGCAGCAGTAGTAATAACTAGAGAGTGAATTATTATTAATAATAATATTTAATTAATGTTCTGTAGAAGAGCCACTTAGAGAGAGAGCAAAAGCATAATACATTTACAATACAAGTTGATATAATTCATTCCAGAGTAACACGTGTGTATGCATTATTCTGTGCTATTAAATATATTAAATGTGCTTAATGCATTTTATATCATTATATCATGAGTAATGTTGGTTTGTTAATCGTAATTGTCATTTTTAAAGACATGATAAACATACATCAATAAAGGTAATTTGAGCATAAGAAATTAACTGAATACTCATATAGTATGTATTTAGGTCTCTTGTGAAGTAATTGAAACATAATTAGAATACTCAGTTTAAGTTTGAATGAAGATGCTTGAAATATACAGATTCAAATCGATTTACAGTTGATGAATGTCTTAGGTTGTTGGGGAAGGTGTTTCAAAGATTTATTACTGTAACAGTGAATGATTTCTGTTGTGTTGTTGTTCAATGGGAGGGATACTAGCATTTGCCATAAAAACGTTTTGTGCCTGAAGGATAGTCCTGTTAAAGGCATGCAATGAACTTATCAAGCAGTGAACAGGGTCTCTCATTGGTAAGCATTGTGTATACAAATACTCCTAAGAAGTGTTTCAGCCTTAGTGTTGTCATCAGCTCCTCCCCCTAGTTGGCATAAATAAGGGTAATATTTTATCTGGCTGTGGTAATATTAGTGTGATGAGTCAGATCAAAGGTATCAGTGGAAGATTTTAGAGTAGATGAGATTATTTAAGTATTTACTATAATAGCTATTTCAACATAGGTCAGATCTTTAGTGATGATTACATATTTGTATTTGGCACTGTATTGCAGGAAGTATGCTTTAATATCATATGGCAAACGCATTTGGCAAAGCTGTTTTTGGAGGCTGATAAATAGTGCATTGCAATATTTTAGGAGAGTTGACACCAAATATCTCTGCAATTATGAATTCTGGTTGAGAAAAGTAGAATACGTGGCAAGAATTTTTGTGTTAAGATCTCAATTAAAAAATGCCGACACTACCTACAACCTAGCCATTTCTATTACACCTCAAGTTTTGCTAAATTGTATGAATATTTGTGTGCAACCATGTTTTGGACATTCATATCACATCAGGAAAGATATCAGTGAAAGAGTCACAAAATTCATATAGGTGCCCAAGAACCGTATGGAATTTTTGGCGTGAAACATATCAATCCAAAAAAGTGATCAAAAAAACTGGATGCTGGTGCGTCATTGAAATGTTTTAGTGAGACAACAAACAATTTCAGATCCTTAACAATATATGACATTAATAAGCAAAAGAAAAAAGTATCAATTAATTCATTAAATAAAGAACACAATGTATTTTTCCACTATTCTTTGGAAAAATATATCGTGTTCTTCATTTAATGAGCATGAGCTTCCAAAAAGTTGAGCCAAAAACAATTGGATACATCAATTCATTCACCAACAGTGGTCTCAGTTGGTGGAAGGTGAGAACTGGAGTCCCCAGCAGTTATACAGGGATGATGGAACACCATTGTTTTGGTATTGTATGCTTAAAAATAATGAATTAGCTTTTGAAGTTGAAGTGATCTCACGGCTGGAGGACTACCAGAACTGAGTCACAGTTTAAAGATGTTAGCAGTTGGCACTCTTAGTTAAAACTGTTTTTGCAGGGAAAAGTAAGAATTCTAAAGGTGTGAAATTGTTCTGAGTACTTGCAAAAAATGTGGTTGGATGACAAAAGAAAAGTGTGTTGGTTTGAAAATATTTTAACTAAATCTAGATGTCGCTGTAATAGTTTAGTTTGAGATCTAAATTGAAATATGGTTTCTTTATTAAATAATTATTCAATTAACTGTAATGCAGAACAGCATAATGGAGAAAATATAATTTTCCTGCCTCCAAATTATATAGTACTTTTCTGATACAGCCTCAAGATCAGGGCACACTAAGATGGCAAAAATGATGTTATCACTCTAATCAAGGCAATTTGTTAAAATTCAGGTAAATCGGTGATGGAAATAAAGCAAAAATATGTTATGCAGATGCTCATTTGCATGGGAATATATCTGAAATCCATGTTGAATTACGGGTTTGCTTTATGATATGCTTTAAGTTTTATGACAATGCAAACTGGAGACTTGATTTCAAAGGATTTTAAATTTCTTCAGAAAAATGTATGATGATGGAGTTGCTTGAACATGGAAATGATATCAATAGTCTTGTTATAAGGAGAGGTACATGTCAATTTGAAAGAGTGGAAAAATATTACCCATAAGCCTCAAGTTATACAATCAATACCCGAAGTCTGTTGGCATTCAATGTCTTGCAGGCACCCTGAGCTCTTTGAGTGGTGTAAATAATATTGCAGCCCAAGTGCCAGTTAGTCATTGAATGCAAAATTAATGAACTTTTTTACTCTTCCTCAGTTCTCAGTATCCCGATTACTTGATACAGACTTTGGGAAACAATAGCACGTCATGTTATAGCCCATAAAATAGTTGAAATGGTGAAAAGTAATAAAGGTGAGAGTGAGTATGGAGGTGATGAGGTGGATGATGTTCAAGAAAGGATATCAATTAGCCATTTTATTTACTATGTGATCATGATCAAGGCATATTAAGAACAAAATTCTTCGTGGGTACAATAAATCATGGGCTTTTTACTTGCTCCAGAACCAACTCATGTATGGAAAACTTTTTGTCATTATGAAAAAAAAATTTTACAGATTTTTCCCAAAGGGTAATGAAGGATGGTAACATAGAAAAAATTAAATTTTCAATTTCAATCACCCATAATGGAAAGCCTGGTTGTTCAGGAAGTGCTATGAAAGTTGTAGAAGAGAGACAATTGGTGGAGAAAATAAAGATGAATTGGTTAGGTCATTGCATAAGGAATGAGTGCTTGCTGAAAAATGTGTTAGAGGGAATGGTAGAAGGGAAGAGAGGATGAGAGAGATAGAGGTATACAGTATCAAGCATTGTCAAGATTGGAAGAAAGTATGAAGAAATAAAGAGAATGGCTCAGGACAGACAGGCATGGAGGTCAACCATGAGAAACCCTACCATGAGGCAGAACAGCTCAAGACGATGATGATTATGTAATGCCTGTTGGAGTAGAAATCATAATGAATAACCTGTTCCTGTATTGAATGCTGTAGCGTATTTGTTGCAAGTCTGTTTTCATTTAGATAAATCAATTTTAATTATGTTTCTATTTTGGCTATTTCATTTTTTAAAACATGTATTTAGGAGTTTATAAATGCATATGTGTCTTTTTGCTTGTGTTAAGTATGCTTCGTTCCTCCTCCTTCCAATAGTGAGGACAAATCTAACACCAGCGTATTTCCCTTGAGCATTCTCAAAGATGTATATCCGATATTCACCCATATCACTATTATTACCTCCTCTTTTGTTAATAGCAAAATACATTTTTTTTCCATCCATGAATACTTTCCATAAATTATGGCTACTTCAAGTGTTCTAGGATTAAATGTGAATCAGTCAAAAATACAATTGTTTACCATATTCTCTTGATGAATTTTATCTTAAAGTTCATTGGAAACCTGTCAGAAGTATTCTGCCACTGACATTTACCATTGTAATTAATTTTTAATTATGTATTTAGTTGTTTCAGTATGTTTATGGGCTTAAAAATAACCTATCTGACTCCAACAAGTACTGCATGGAAAGGCTGGAGTACTATCACAGTTTATTGATTGACCATCTTCAAGAAAGATTGCTGTATTCTACGGGTTATGGTGTCCATGTGCAAAGATTCAATAATGACTCAGAGTACCAACAGGACACTATTGTTGGACTAGCATTGTAAGTGTTCTATTTTTATCTTTTGCTCTGGAGAAAATAATACCATGAATAAAAACTTGAAAATAAAAATACCAAGAATATAATACAATAATATGCCCATTTCTAGAACTGATGACAGTGCAGCCTTTCGATTTGCTTTGGATTTAGCGATAAGGCATAATGTTCCTGAAGGAAAATTGGTAGCTGCATATGTTTCAACAATCTTTGTTAGTGACCGGTTGTCTCTGAAAGAATTGCAGTCTCAAATATCAGACCCAAAGATAGTTGAAAAAATGAAGAGTGCCCCAGAAGATGTGATTAATAGGTAAGACATCCAAGTGTTCTTGAACCCATTATTACTACATTGTCCCTCGATTTCTTCCTCTGCTAATGTTATGAGCGGAGTGATTTATTCACTGTTTATTTAAATTGTAATTTAGACATTTTATGCAAAAGAAATTCTTATCATTCTATTAATTAGACTCATATCTCTTGAAATGGCAGTAATATTTTCTATAGCTTCTTCCAAATTATTGTATCATATGTTGACCTGTGTTACTTGAGATGTAAATGATAGTATGGATATTTACTTTTTGGCTATCATACTGTTCTCATGCTGTTTATTTTGGAAATTTCAATACTTTAATATAGAATCCATATGACAGTTCAAATGAAGAGTAATCAAAGAGTGAACATCAGTTCTTATGACTGTTAACTGCTATTCTGATTTCGTCACCAGATACACCCTTGACTCTTGTTTCAACAAACACTTTCATTGTTGGTATTGAGTATGCATCCACTCTGTCAGTTAGCTAAATAACCTGATTTCTGTATCATTGTTCAGCAATATGTTAACCTGGACCTCTGGCTTTGATTCATGTGTGTTAATTGTTTGGCTAGCTCAATTAGGAGTATGTATTACTATTTTTTGTTGAAGTGCTCCATAAAAAATCAATTATTTAATAATCTTGTAAGTAGGTTAATGCAATCATACATAAGAACATTAAATGAAGTTGATATTAATATTTTAAGTGAATTTCTAAATGCTTTTTTATCAGATATTGTATCAAACTTATTCTTATCACTGAAAGGCTATATGTTTCCGAATGAATTGGTATGTTGTAATGTAATACTTAATATATATATTCTGGTCTGATGCACTCTACTTGGACTATCATTTTACTTCATGATGTTAATGTAATTACTTCATAGTCATTTCTGTGATCTTTCGATATTCTATATTAATATGTATTCAAAGTCTGGTAGTTAACTGAACCTATCCCCTTTCCTTATATCTATTTCTATGTTTGAATGAATATTTGTTTGCCGTATGGCGGGATTTCGTATCTGAATATATATATATATATATATATATATATATATATATATATATATATATATATATATATATATATATAAAATTATTTATTGTGCACTTGCGAAATTATAATAGTGCATAATTGTGAAATTGTGCACTTGCCCAAAATAAAGCATTCTTTAACTCTCCATATTTCTATAAATCCATTGAGTCTTCTATAAAAACATTGGGTTTTTTTGCTATCATGAAATGCCTGAAACTTAGTAGAAATGTGCTTGGATTGGAGGATGTGCTTGGACCTCTGCTATCACCCAATCGTTGGCTAATTCACTCTAGGAAACACCCTAGAAATGATGCATAAGGTGCTCAAAGAGAATGATATCATGCTTGATCACTGGTAAACTGCCTCATAATGAGTAAGGAATATTTTCACTAGATGGAACACTTATTGCTTTTTATAACCAGCACCATATAATGATGGGAATAAGGCAAGTCATGCATCCCATCAGTGGCATAATGATATCAAAATTATTATTATTATTTATAAAAAATGTATAAATTTAATTCATTAATGTAGAATCATAATTTCAGTTGAAATTCAGTGATAGGAAAGTATGGTTGAAATTTTTATTTTGTTTTTGATTAAGTGTTTCTCCTAATCAAATGACATTAAGCTATTGTTGATTTCATAAATATAACTGTGCATTTTATGAAATCATTAAGCTTTTTTCACGCAGTGTGTTGTCAATATTCTCATTTATTACAGCCTCAACTGTCATGTGTATCCATTGCTAGATGGTAAAGATTATGAAAAACTTACTCATTATTTTCTTACACTGGAGATGTTGACGGAAAATGGGACATCATGGAAACCTTCATCTGCAAACAACATTATTCTCTCCCCATCCGAGCACTTGAAGTTATTGAAGAGTGTAGTTGCAACGAACTCAGGTGTTTTCATACCTCTGCTGTTCTGAAATTTCTAACCCCTTAAACCCCTGTTTTTCACATTGTATTTTATATACTTCTTGTTTTACAGGAATTGATTACAAAGAACTCATTGAGAATCCTAATGATATCCTCAAGGCTGTGAGTCCTGAATTAACAATTGATAATTTGGAAAGTATTGCCAGCCTTCTGAAAAGTCTACACCCGTCCTTGAATTGTTCAGTTCAAGTTGGGAATTTATATGGGCTATGGGTGAAGAAATACTTTTTTCAGGTAAGAAAATAGCATTAAAATGTTATGCTTTTCAATGTGAATCTAACAGTAAGTTTCAACAGATTAAAGCATTAACCATATATTTAGACTGCCTCATTATAAGTCACTCCCTTTCTCACTGCCCTTTCTAAGTCATATTTAAACCTCAACTTCTAAAATGTAATACTTAAGCAATTGCTATTAAGTCATTTCAGTTTATTTTTGCTTACTCATAAAGAGCTTCAATGTTCGTGTTGTATGTACCTACATTCATTTTCAATAAATGTGCCTATATTCATAAAAACCTGGGGATCGAAATGGTGTGATGGCTATCTTCCCACCGAGAGGGTTCAAATCCGGGTGGCATCGAATATTTTTAGTGGTATCTTAATCCCTACTTGAGCTTTGTGGAGGTCACTTTGAGTGAGTACATCGTCCATCAGATGGGATGTTAAGCTGTGGACCTTTTGGTGCCTTTTGATTAGAGTAGACTAATGCCAACACCAGGTTTCTCTCCATCTTTCATCCTTTCCTGTCCATCCCTAATGGTACAAATGACCTTAGCTGTTGGTCATCTCCCCTAAATACTACTACTACTCATTAAAACTTAAAAATCCATCCCTTCAAAAATGAACTGTTTCTCTCATACAAAATTTTGTATCATACAGGTACCTTATTTGCTAAATAATGCAATATATTAAAGCCTGAAACAAAGCATATCATTATAATATGTAAGAATAATATATAGACATTTTATAAACACTGTAACAAACTATTTTTAGAGGTTAAAAAACTATTCTTAGAGGTTGGCACTGAAAGCATGAATTACTTGGCTGGCTATTCTTGCCTTATTCCAGTGAGTGTGAGATTATGTATTTGGGTACTCTCCACATTATAATCCCAGAGGAAGTAGTAGTATGTGAAGGTAGTCTCTTCAATCTTCTATTGTATTAGAATGTAAAATTCTAAATCAATATCTTGTGGATGAATATATGGATAAATGTGCACGAGTCCACCTTATGAGTAGTTTGTATATAGGGAAACACTGTATGTTAGCAGCTAGCAAACTTTCTATCTGCAAAAAGGCTTTTTGTAATTCAACATGATACCATTGGTAAAGGAAATACAATGAAATTCAACAATTCAGATAAATTACTAGCTAAGATTTAGAAGCATTTACTTTTATAGGTCATTGAATGAACAAATTGTGTTCTCCTTGGACTTAATGTACTATTAGTGAAATCTAGAGTCAATAAGGTTGAAACATTTTAATTTTCTTTATTTGGTCTGATATAATTGCAATAGCATGTGTATTTTGTTCTAAATTACTGTGATAAACAAATTTAGGACTTAGTGTGGAATCATTAAATAATTTGTGTGGCATTTAGCAAGAATCACTAAATAGAGACTTATGCCTTAGGTACAGTTTATTGTCCAGTGATTTACTTGTGATGAAAATAGTAATATCAGGAACTAAAGGTTGTACCAACAGTAGTTGCCTATTATTATGATAGATGTTCAGCATCTGCTCAAAAGTGGAAATCATGAAAATTCATCCATATTCTCTGCCAGGTGCCTATGTTTTCTATCTTCTTAGTCTAACCATTTACCATTCATGGGCACATGTGCTTTTTTAGCTCTTTTCATCTGGGCTTAATTTTAGTTTATTTACTTTATTCTCTTATGCCATAGGAAATGGATAATGCAACTCAAGCACCAAACCAAGAAGTGAAATGGCAGGAGAAATTCCAACAGTGCAAGGCATATTTTTACAAAATGTTACCGTATGATATATTAGATTTTGTTAAAGAGGCATGTTTCTCTGAGAAGAGTCATAAATTGCTGACTATTGACTGCAGAAAATGGATGATAAATTCAACCGAGTCATTTTGTAGACTTCAATGTTCAATGTAATTATACCAAATATTGATTCTTTCATATTTGTATGATAAAATTATTTGATTACGTGAACCCATATCCAAATAAATGATCTTCTAGAATAAATGCAATTAATGTTTTTTTTAGGAATGATTGGTGCTTAGTAGCCAATGAAATAAGCAGGTGGAAAATGCATTTAAATAAACTAAGCTCTAAAGCAGCTTTAGCAGTGTACACAAATGGAAGCAAAGATTTACAGAATTGCTTGAGGTAATTGTTGTTCTCATATGCTATAATATTTTGCCAATGTATCTGTATTAAATTTGCAAACTTGTTAATGTTTTTTTCTTCTTTTTGTGGAGTAGGTTACTGGATTTAGCCCATGTGGATGACAAAAAAGTTTTTGAAACATTTAAACTGGCAGTGTGCAGCACAGAACCCTTTTGTTCCATTGAATTTTTACTCTCAATGTCTGTTTCAGAGTATTTACAGCCAATATCTGGCTTGTTAGAGGAATTTTTGAAGCTTTCAGTGAATGAGTTCAGGTGAGTCATATTGATTAGACTAGCTTTTCCTGAAGAGTAAATCATGAAGTCTTTTGGTATGCATATGTATTCCCTTGGAAAAATATCTCACCGTAGAATTAGATCAGGGAAGTTTCCAACACTTCTGATCATTATCGAGTATATGTTTTGTCAAATGACAAATCTGAAGCCATTCCAATAAAATACTGAAAATTTATTCTTGAGAATTAATGGGAAACTTAAAAATGGCAGCAGTGATAAAACATGACATGGAAATGGAAATACTTGGAGAAAAATGGCATGATGTTATTGGGGCTGAATGCTTAGGTATAACTCCGGTAAAACATACTTCAAAGCAAGGTCTGGAAGGTAAAGTCACATTTTAAAATGTTTCAAACAAGGTACAACAACATTTTGTTACCAAGTGAGCTATTTTGAAAATCAAAAATATGTAACTGCTTGATCAATATTCTATTTTTAAAGCTTTCCTCCAACTTTTAATCATATACTGTTATAAATTCTACTCAATTCAAGTATTTGCCATCGACTAATGGAAGAGAAATGTTGTTTGCAAACAGTTTAAAGCCAACATTCACTAGATAAAGACCACGAATATATCCATCCCTGAACTCTCACATTATAATTATCTGATAAAGTTTTGATACTGAAATTAGATGAAGCACTAGCCAGTGGTAGAAGTAATTTTTGTGGAAAGTGTAGATCCCATATCTCAATTATTCACTAATTCAAACAAAAAATGCTGTTCATGTTCCCCTTATGCTCTCATGGCAATATATCTTGGATGTGTGCAGCATATACATGCATACTATACCATATATACATATACCTATAATATACCATATTATACATTCTATCTAAGATAAACACTCCCCCAGTGGCGGTCACCCCTCCCAAAAGGCCGAGAAAAAAACTTTAACCATATTCCTGCTAGCCAGGTATTTAGGCAACTTATTTTACATTCATTTCCCTCATAAATATCTACTTCTTACAAATGTTATTTTTTCTGTCTGTATAATTGAAAAGAATACAGGTCAAAAAATGGATATTATGATAAAATATTTAGATACAGGTACATACTATCCACCACCCTTCCCGTTAATCATAAATGTGTGTGTGTGGGAGGGAGTACCCAGTACCCAAGATGATAAAATCCTTCATTTCATCAGGTGTCTAGTTTTGATACAGACAAGCAGGTCTCAGAAAACAATAATTGCTAATACAATAAGTTGTTATTTTGCGTGTTTCCTCTAGTGTCAGAGGTAAGTGTAATCGGTCCTGTTCATTTTCTCATTTATATCAATGGTATTCATTGTAATGTAGCCAACTTAGTCAGGTAATTCACCATTGATGGGGTCATCACCCACAGTACAAGTAAATTGGGCTCCTTGATGCCAGGAGTGGAGTCTCCATTTATATTTGAAAAATATTGCAGTAAATAATTTATGGGGAAAGTTACTCTTATGCCAACATAATTGAAGGGGTATCATTAAGATTGGAAAACATAGTAAAATACTCGAGAGTCACACTATCATCAGAGTGGTCTGACATAGGAAAAGTACACTAGGATATTTTATGCAGCTCCATTAAAGATGCTAGGGCTCATCAAATAAATAGTGTGAAATATTCAAATGAAAAAGTTAAGGTGAGATGATATTTCATAATGGCTAGAATTCTTCTTTGGAATGCATCTATTGTTTGAGGCCCTTCACAGAGGGTATATGGCATTAGACAGGATACAAAAAAAGCTGCCCATTTCATGAATAATCATAATGATCAAATTGAAAGCATCGCATTATTACTTGAAAACCTTGATTTGGAGACACGGGAAGCTATGACATGTGTAACTTAGAACTTTTAGAAAAGCACAAATCATTAGAATGTAATCCTGACACAAAATAAATAATCACAGTGCCATATTATATTGGTAGGTTATGCCACAGTGAGAAATTCAGGGAAAATGGCTGGTAAACTGATCAATATAAGTCTTTGTTTTTCCTTTGTGAAATTCAAGCCCACAATATTAGGAAACAACTTATGATGGAATTTAATTTCCTAAATGTTATTTTCTTCTTTCTTAAACTACATATAGTATTCCTCATGGCTCTAATCACTAGTCACATAACACCCCATAGCAACATACCCTCATGGCAGCTTGTTGGGTAAGATATAGAACATGAACACAACAAAGCCTTGAGTGGACACTAATCAATTTTATGTAAATCTTTGAATTTTTAACTGTTATGAAGCTAATAGCTAATTGTTCGTCTTGAAGACCTTCACCATACACAAATTACATTGTACATTGTCTATATATCTGAACCAGTGGCTGCTATCAGTCTTTCCCTTGTCACTTTAATATACATGTATCTTTGGTCTAATATCATGTTCTTCTATTTTTCCTTAGCACAATTGATGATTGCTCCAGCCCTGTCCATAAAAGAGAAACTTTGCTATTTGTGGAAGCAGTATTAAGGAGACTTCAGGAAGGTTTTGATAGTGGAGTAGTATTTGATTCTGAATCTGTAATTTGGAAAGAATTACAGACTCTCTGTTCAAATGCGAATCTTTCACCTAATCTCAGACTTAAGGCATTGAAGTTAATACAGGTAAATAACCATAGGTGTTTGAAGTTCATCCTAATTGGATGAAACAATTTAATCATGCACATTTTGTACTGGTTAGTGAAATTTTGCAATGGAGAATTTGTGAGTGTAAAAATGAATATTTTGTACTCCATTGTTACTTTATCTTACGCAGCATGTTTTTTTGAAAAGTTTTGTCTAGCAGTTCTTAGTAGTGCAAAGAGAGGTCAAAAAAAGACCAAAACTAGTAATATGAAGATCATAGCCTGCTTTGGCTATGAAGGTTAGGGCAGCTATGAAGGACAGTCTGTGCGTTTAACTCAAAAAGAACATCAGTTTGACAACAAAAAGAATATTATTTGTGTGTACTGAATCAGCAATTTGAACATAGCATCAATGCCCCAATGGAGATGGAAATTAATTTTGGTACAAGGATAATTTGAAAAGTCCTCGTGCTATGATTCATATCTTAGTTCATATAGTTTTGCGATGGCAACAGCACTTGTGTGTGGGCGTGCATTGTCTTGATAAAAGATGACTTTCTTTCTGGCCAAACCAGGTCTTTTTTTGTATATATTTTGTTGTAGTTGGTCCAGGAGGTTAGTGTAATATTTTTCAGTAAGTGTTTTACCAGTGGGAAGATGATCTATCGGGAAAATCTCTTTCAAATTCCAAGAAAACTAGCATCATAATGAAAAGAGAAACTTTATAATTCCACATAGATTTATTAGACGGACGACCTAGGTTTCGACGTGGCACGTCATCATCAGATTATATTTTTTTATAAAGTATTATATATAGTATATATAAGTATATAATTATAAAGTTTCTCTTTTCATTATGTTAAGTCGATTCCATGAAGTCACGCCTGAGACAACGAATTATATTAAAACTAGCATCACCTTTCCGGCTGACCTTATTGCCTTTGATTTCTTTGGTAGCGATGAATCTGCATATTTTCACTGCTTTGACTTATGTTTTGTCTCTGGGATATAGTAGTATACCAAAGTCACCTGTGGTCACAAACTGGCACAGAAAATCTTGTTGGCTGCTCTTAAAACTGGTCAAACATGTTTGGAAATTTCCATTCTGATGTGTTGGTGATCCTGCGTCAAGAGTTGTGACACCTGTATAGAAGATATTTTTTTCATATCCAATTCCACTGTTCAAATGTGATATGCCCATTCAAATGGCATCTCTACAGCTTCAGTGATTTCTCGCACTTTCAGTCGGCGATCCTCCATGACCATTTAATACACTTTTGCAATAATATCTGGGGTAGTGGCACATTTTGGCCGATCACAATGCAGATCATCATCTAAGTGGTCCAGAGCAAACTTAAATTCATTTGTCTACTTGGATTGATTGAATATAAATGAGCAGAGTTCCCCAGAGTGTTCTGAAAGTTGGCATGAATTTCCATTCCTTTCATACCTTTCTTTACAAAGTATTTGATCACTGCTCGAATCTCAATTTTTTTTATCTTCACAAATCACTACATAAGGGCAACAACAGAGAGGCATCTGAGCCACAGATCTCTTCCCAGAGCAGTGAGGCATTACATGCATACTCTCAAAGGATTACCTATTACTACGCAGGAGACTCATTGTACTAGTGCTGATATCTGGTGGTGATTCTGAGAACCTTTCAACTATCCTCATATGTTCTAGGTTTTGATATCAGGATAGTTTAAACACACACACCTATGTACTATTTCCCAACTTGTGACTTTTCATTCATTCAAAATTTTCACAGTAATCTAATAGCTTATTCTAGATAGTTATTTAAAAAAAGCCATATTGAGCCTCCATTGAGAACTAAAATTACACCCTTGCTTCCTAGGAAGCGCCATACATCCTATTGTGTCTGACTGGTTTAAGGCTCTCACTGTAGAGGTTACTACTTGCATATTACCAACTGCACCAATTATGGTTCTGTGCCTGGGTCTGTAAATTTTTAACTTGTTTAATTCATCAAGTATCAGGCATATAGTGAAAAACTATTCCTTAGTAATTACACAGTATTAGACATGACCAAGGTTTCGGCGTTCAACGTCATCATCATGTACTGACTCTTACAGGCATCCATTTTGTACATTATAAAAAGATCGATTCCATAAATTCATGCCTCAAACAATCAATTGAGTACAAGGGACTTACTCTCATGACTTAATTCCATAATTCATTTCTTTATTCAATGCTATCGATGAGTCATTGTTTCAAGCAGTTAATATTCATTGAACTACATTTTTGAACTGTGATGTGAATGACTATCCACAGTTATATCAGTTCATGATCGTAGGTTTAAAAAATATGTAAACATTTAACTATCACTTATTTCCTTTTGTCCTACATAGTATTTTATGTAAATAATTGTTTTGTTGCTTAATATTTAGGAACACTACATTCATGAAAAATATGATGATAAAACCACTGAGCAACTAGGCAAAAAACTTCTGTTATATGAAACTCAAGCAATTGTAGCTAAATGTTGGAATGGTATTGAAGTCAAATTTGCTGATTTGGAAAAAGAAGATTCACGGTCACTGTTGTTTAGTCAACTGCTAGAAAATACCAGTGACTGGTCTCAGGTCCACTGTTTGACCGCAGTCCTTGAGAGATGGCCCAAATTTCAAGAAATGGCCTCAAGGTATGCTCATTTTGAAAAATAGTTCATTGTTCTGATGTATTTTTATGAATATTTAATTAATTACCTTCATTCTTTATTAGTGCAAAGGTAAATCCTTGGCTGTCTATGATGAAAAATATGGATAGATTTACTGGACAGGCTGATGATGACATTTACCAATTTGTGGAAATTATCTTCACCAATAACCACCTTGAAGAAAATGTAAGAAATTTATTAACTTGAGAATACCCAGTGTGTTTTATTTCATATTATCCAACATCAATTTCTACATATTGCAGGACATCAGTGAAGCCCTATCTGAAATGGAACGTTGGAATAATTTTCCTGTTTTAGTTCATTCATTACTTCTTTTAGAAGGTGGAGGTTTTCATGAGAAAGCAATTGACATCATTTTGAATATGTCACAGGTTGGTAGAGATTAAAAGTTATCAATGTCAACTTTTAGTACTTTTCATTATAAATGTGCTTCTATTACCTTACTGTATTTCTTGTTTTAGGAAAAGGCATTCAACCTCAAGAGAAGTACCTTGTCCTTGATTATAAAGAATAAATTAATAACTCATATTGTAGGTTCTAAGATTTTTAATGATTGCATCCAGCAAATCTTGGATTGCAAAGAGGAAGATAATCCTTTAATAAATGAAGTAATTGAAGAACTCAAAATGTCTGGAAAAGTTGCTGAAGCTGGAATGCTTTCTCTGCAATCAAAATATGTTCCTAAATCCTTGCAAGTCTTTTCATCAGCTCTGTCTATAATGTATAAGCAATGATTTTATTATAATGTTAAACATTTGCAGTTGTTAAACAGTGAAATACCATTAAAATTAGGGAAAGACATTTTAAAATAATATTTGTTATACATTGATTTTGGCTGTGAAAATGTGGCAAGTGTGTTCACTTGCAATAGCATGTTCTTGGATCAAAGCTATTTTAAAGACTTAAAACAAATTAGATGCGATCAATGTGTAAATTGTTCTTTGTCATTGGAATGTTTAAAATATGCCTGGGAGTTTAACTTCTCTGTCATCTATTGAAACCTCTGCCTTATAAAGCTTACTTTAGATATCAGTATTCATTGTTTAATGACACTATTATATAAATATGCTGCATGAAGAGTTGCCCCCTCCAATTTATGTTACAATAACAATATGCAATTTTAAATTTTAAAAATGACTGCCTGTCTGAAATTATCATTATGGTCTAGGAGGTACTAATTCATAGCAGTGAATGAAGCAAAGTAGAACTGATAATGAAACACAGAGTCATTCATGATATTAAGGGATCTTAAGCTTGTAGGATCATTTAGGTAAATAACTAAGTACAGAGTCGGACAGTTTTTAAGCTTCAATCAAAAATTTAAGAACTCTTCAGTTCTCATTATTGTGCTTCTTTCATGTTCACTTCAAGAGCCATGATTGATTTATTTCATACCATTCAGACCAGAGTTATTTCCAAGGACCTTTAATGTATCGTATGAAATGGTATGTTTAACTTTGCACACATCTATCTTCAACTCCCGTAATACTCCATAGTTCAAACTTATCCTGGCTATCCAGATGAATTTTTCTGTATATTTTATCAAATGAATTGAGAAGTGATAGCTGCATTTATGCTGGCTATCTGCTTAATGTTATTCTAATGTTTTTATTGAATTTGTCATTTGAAAAGGATTAATTGAATAAGCCCTTAATGAGGGAGGCTATGAGTTCTTGTTGGTAAAAGTGCCTTGGGTCAGCAGGAATAATATGGTCAGTATAGATAGGTTTTCAGTAATTGTAAAAATAACATGTTTGTTCCCAGAATAAATATACAAATGAAGGAAATTCAGGGTTCTACATTAATTTGTTACATGGTTTAATTAAATATTTGGATGGAATATTAAGAAACCTAGAAAAATTATCCAATTGTCAATCAATACTGTTCTATAGCACCATCGGCACAAGTATGGGAAGCAAGGAGGGTGGGAACCCCACTATGGTAGTTCACCAAAATGGTAAAATAATTTTTTTGAGAAAAGGAATTAGTGTTCCTTAGCACTCTTGACGATTTCCACTAAACAGCGAGTTTTACCATTAGTGTGGTCGTTACTAATTGTGAACCTAAATAGCATTAAAATATCATCTATGTATCTATACCTATACTCGAGCCGAGAAGCTTATTTCATCCCAAAACTATTGATAGAAATTATTATGAAACTTTTAATGATTTTGCAGCACACTTTCTGACAGAAGGGTGTGTGTTATACTTTCATTACATTATCAGCTTTAGCTGCTCTTTAATGGTTCAACTGCTGTAGCCATTACTCCTTTGGTTGGCACATTAGAAAAAAGATGTATAGTGTTAAATAACAGCAACTTTACTTTGGGGGATTAAAGTGTATGTAACTTTGCCAAGATGATCCAGAGAATTTTTTAAGTCATGTCTCGGTTCAATGGCAGTGTACTGAGTTTGTAGGCTATTCAGGGCATGTCCTAGAAAAGCATTTAGTTATGAAATAAGACCATTTGACTTTCCCCCAAGTGAGTTTTATTTTTCGCTTTCATTGATAATTAGTTTCCTCCTGCAGACCTATATGGTACATATATGGGCAGCACATATTTGTATTATAGCATGGTGGGTAATTTTATGTATGAACTGAGAAATAACTGACTCTGTAAAAGAAGAGTGTCAGATAGATACTCTCTTTTGAGCAACCAGAATGTGTGTTGCACTATAACAAGGTTTTTAGAAATTTATTTGATCTATGTGATTCAAGTTATAATGTGAATGAACCTTCAATATTTAAAATATTTATTTAATTTATCTCTGTTTCCCATCTTTTATTGACCTGCACTCAGAGAGATATACGACCTGATCCTTTGAACTGGCTCCAGTTGAAATAAGCATCTAAATTACAAAATCATCCATAGTAAAAATAGTAGTTTAACTGGAAGGACATTATTTATATGAATGAAATTTTACAATCTTCATTGGAAAAAGATGAAATTACTGAGACGATAAAAACATTCCAACTAAGCAGATGTACATCACAGGCTAAAAATGCAATGAGCTTTCCAAAAGTAAATTTGATGACAAAACATGATGGTGCAATTTAAGTTGGATTTAACAAAGTAATGCCAGGGTTTTATCAATTAGCGGCATTTTACTACTGTTTTAATTGATTAAAGAGATTGCAGGCCAGACTGGAATGATAATATCTAATTCACAGCTACTCAAGGGCATTCCAAACTAGGTGTGACTCAAACTAATGATTTGGAAAAAATGTTTCTTGATCAAGTTACGCTTAGCAATTGTTGAGGAAGGATGAAGGGTTGCCTAGTATACATGCAGATATTTAGTTTACTAAATCAAAAGTCATGAGTTGAAATCTTGGTGTTAATTATGGATGGTCAATCATGTGAGACTTTCAGAATTACAGGCATGCACTAAATCCATGCTATAAGACAATTAGGAATAGTGTTATATCAGTGACATTATTGACAAAGATTCAGGGTAAGCCAAGATTTATACTCGATTTAACAACATATTTTAAAATTTGACTCTATATTATTATAGGTTTTGAGAGCTCAATAAACCAAATAAAAATATGATTTTGTGTACTTCTTCTGCCATGGCATTTGAAATGGAATTAATCTAAACTATTATGAAGCAAAATATATCATTGTTTGGATAAGTTCTTTCATAACTAATCCTTTAAATTGTAGCTGTATCTCCAATTTTCTTCTTTGTTGTATTCTGTGACTTTGTTGTTTATATCTTTTTTGTGTCTGTGAAAATTTTCAGTGCCAACAAGTTCTATCCTATTATTTCTTCTCATTCAGTATATTTATTTGCATCCATATGTTATACTTTCTAATTGTTAGGGGTAGACATTGGGTAGCTAACTGAGGTGGCATTACATTTTAATGGCTGAAGTTAGTTTAATATTGGCATAGTCTCATAAATTTTGGCTTTGCCCTGAAGTCAAGCTCTAAGTCATTTTCTTTCTCTAAGTTCTCTGAACATGACAGTTTGGCTCTGTGTAGGCTTTATCATTATGTGAATATGGTTTCCAGCTTACAAATGTGTCATCATTTTCCCTAAGCCATTTGAGTCCTCCTTGAAGGACAATAAACATAAGATCTTGTAAAATTTCTACAAATGTTTCCATGGCATTGACCTGCTTGTCTCTGCACTTCTGGGTTCTCCATCCATGTTAGTTGTCTTCAGGTGATGACAGTTTTGCAGGCTATCCTGTCTTTGTCTTCAGATCAAATGTGTTTTAGAAGTTTTCTTGTCTGCCTTAAAAAGGGCTGGTGGTCAAGTATTGCACTCTGATTGCATAGTCCTTTTCCAGGCACTGTTTAATGGATAGCCATCGTCCCTGTTGATGTTTCATGGTCTTTTTAGGATTTAATGTGCCTCACAGATTTGCAGGGTGAAATAGTGCTTGTCCTTCACTATTACTTTCACCCCCTCAAAATCGATGGCATGTTCCAGCTCACTCCAAGCATGCTCGTCTGATATGTTAAATCTTTTCTTTTCCATCACCCTGCGATGTTCTTTAATCCTTGTTGTGAGTGATCTGCAGGTTTCCATGATGTAAGATCTGCCACAGGAGCATGGCACTGCTTTTTGGATTCAGATAACTCCTTAGGGATGTTGTCATTTGGTCCATGCAAGAAGTTGTTTATTTTGGTCACTGTATTGAACCTTGTCACCACGCCATGTGTGTTGGGGATCCTGGCTATCCTTTCCGAAGGCCACACAACATGTGGAATGGTGATTCATGCCCTTTGCTCTGCTGCTTCTTCCATCTTGTTGATTAATTTATTCTCCACCATCTGACAATCATGTGAAACAAAGCCATTTATCATGCCTTTTTGACTGCCTTTCCTGGTGTTAGGAGGTTCATGGAGGTTCAATGGTGGTCAACATCAATTGTATCACTGAATCTATTTACTTGCAAGTATCCAGAAGAATGTGCCCATTGGGTGCCTCCTTTGTATGACTATTTATATATCAATCTTTCAATGAAAAACATAGTTAATCCATTACTATCTTTGTATGGATCGTTGAAGATCATTTGACAGACATACTGAATACCTGGTGAATATTTACATAATGTAAAAATAATAACACACTTTAACTCGGATCAAGTTATTTAATTTTAAACATAAATAATAATAAATACTATTCAGGATTATAGTGACAAAAACATTATGATATGGTGTAAGAAACATTTCTGAGGTAAAACTGTTGTTTGTTATGACATTATATACATAACCTGTACAATGTAAAGGCATTTGCAAACGACTTTAAAATATACCCTGACAGATTAAAAGGTAACTTTTTTAATCCAGCTCAAAACCAGACATAATTTTAATATTTTTTCCTAAGCATTTGAAGTTCATAAAATAGCCAAATGCCCATTTCCCAGGTCTCTCTTTTGCAGATTTTCTTCTGATTCTGTATTCATTGGTGTTCTTTCTTCTACAATGAAACAGTGATAGTAATCGCTGTTCAGTAAATGAACACCACTTTTGCTTCTTATATGCGGTATGCATAGCATAACATGTATAAATAGAAAGGTATTTCTGTCTTGTTAAGTATTGAATGAACCTTAACTTTGTTAAATCTTTCATGTAATGAACAAATCATTTTGGAACATTACGAAGGGATTTGCACATTCTAAGATGGCATTTGTATTTGAAAGGAAAATCCCTAAGTAGTAGCACTTTTTACCTTTCTCAAAATTTCAATTCATATGATGAATATTTTTCATCTGTACTTTTTTTTAAATGTGTTCCTCAATAAGCATTATGCACAATGTTCTATTGAATTGGCACAAATATATTTGTCAATATATATAAATGTTAGTATTTTATATTGAAACATTCCATGTATCTATCTACATCATGTATTCCATCTTTTTATGCATCTAGTACAAAATTTTTATTTTCTGGCAGCAATGTATTTCTGTCATTTGATTTTAATTATAATTACCCTATGCAATCCAAATTGCCATCAGTAATAATATTTATAAGTAATATATTATACATGGCTTGCATTTTTATATCATCTCACCATTTCCTGCCTTACATCTTCATGGAGTATTTTGTACAAGTTATGCACTGTGGTATATTCGCTCAAACATTCAGATTTATATACCTATGCAATCTTTCAAATTAATAACGGATTAAATATCAATGAGATGCTTTTCCAAGAATGGTGCTTTTTCTCAGGAGTGTGAATGGTATTTCACTGTACTTAAATTTCTTTTGAGCTTTTATATTTATTGTAATGTATGAATAAATGTATGAAATATGACTTGTGGGCTCATTATTTCAGAGCTGGACTTCAAAAAAACTTACCTAAGCATTAAACACTCCACTGCCTTTAAACATAAGTGCACTCATTCATGAGTGAATATTAATTGTTATCAGGTATGATAGAAACAGCTAAAGGAACTTAAACTGCAATTGGTAGTACTATTATAAGTTTTTGTTGGCATTGTGTAAATTCATTTGACATCCAACAATCCAGAGCATCTCTCTCAACGTGAGAAGAAGAGAGTTAGCTCATGGGCAGACCCTTGGTGATGCTGATATTATATGTAACTTAGCTTCCAGGTGCAAACATTTTATACTTCCATTACATTTTTCTCTCCATCTTTTCATTAGTTAAAGAAAAGTCGAGTTCACTATGGCATAGAATCTCAGCTTTTGGAGGGAGGATGGAGTATTCTCTTGATATCTTGGGGGTGGAGGTCATAGGGGGATTGAGATGGTGCAGTGGCTAGTTTACTGGCTTCTCACCCTGAGGGCTGGGGTTTGAATTCTGGAGATGGCAGATCTTTTTCAGTGGTATTCCAATCCCTACTTGAGGTGTTTTGTGGAAAGCACTTAAAGTGAGTATGCTGTCTGTCAGATGGGAATGAAACTGTGGACCTCTTGGTGCCATTTGTTAAGAGTAGGCTAATGCCTGGTTTCTCTCCACCCTTCCTCCAATCCCATCCATCCCTAATAGTGCAGATGACCTCAGCTGTCAGTAGCCTCCCCTAAATCTACTACTACTCCACTGAAGTTCATGGTCACTGAAAACCAAGTAAAGAATGTAACTGTTTGAATATGAGAGTGGAAAAGAAATTATCATTATTTATTAATTTCAATGTTTACCAAAAATTATTACTTACTGTGGTGAGTGATATTATGCCTCAGTTGTGTTTATTTCATAAAAATTCTTTTATTAAGTCATTAAATCGCAGTACAATTACACTAACAGCATAATTCATTCGAAAAAAATATGACCGTAGAAAAATGGATTTTACTATCAAAAGAGGAGGCAAGAATAATGATTTTGAAAGGTATAAGAGACACATATTTTAATTGATATCCCCATTCAAAGGAAATATGAATGGGTTAACAAAGTATTTATTTGTTAAAGGTTCATTTGGGTAACGAAGATGAAAAAGTATCTACTTGTGATTCATGAAGTAGAATTAGTCCAATAAAATTTAAGCAAACAAAAGCCATTCTTAAACTACAGTCATTTCCAAACCAATACATGCGAAAAATTTCAGTGCTTTTGAATTATCAATAGGAATTAAACACACAGAAAAATGTTATATGCTAACTAATCATTTTTTGGTTCCTAGTGACTTTATGTCTGTTGCTAGGGTAATCAGATTTTTTTCAAAAAGATTAATGAAGTCTGCTATAAGGTACACATTTGTAAAGTGAAGTAATGTAAAGTTCTTCACTGATTCCCTAAAATTCGCTTAGGCTACTACTTTGATCTTGTTCTCAGTTATTTGGTTCCAGCTTATGCACGAAATCACACCAGTGTTCAACTGTCCCAACAAACCCACAACTCCAGTAATGAAAATTATACTATTTCTATGACTATCACTCATCAAAGTTCTAAACTAAAGACAAAATCGAAGTAAAAGCCATTTTATTTAGATGGACGCATCATTCAGTTAGCAAAATATTTTTTTTGTTTTGGGTTGGAACATATGAGACTGCACAATGAAACGAGTAGCATAGCAAAGGTACTATCAGTTGATATTCAAATATCTGCTAAACCAATATATAGTTAGTCTACCTTTTTGGTAAATTTTTAGATGAATAAGCAAAATGTTGTAATGACATATTGGGGAATTCCATAGGAACGAAAGTTTTATGAAGAGTTAGGAACTGAATTAATGACATTAAGAAAAGACAAGTGAACATTTTGATGCTGTGTACCTACCCTTACAAGTCTTAATTACTACAGTGAGGCAAGAGTATAAGTGGAGATTATAGATTTTGAGAAGCTTGCCTTGAGGAAAATGAAAACTTAAAATGGAGAGAACTGAATGCTGAGGACCTTATTGGCCAAAGTATAAGATGCAATGATTGGTATGAATATTTCCACTATTGTGAGTATGGTATGAATGCATTTGATGACAGGTGGGAAAAAGTTGATGGTTTAGTTTGATGAATAAAGAAGAGTTTCAGTAGCACAATGGGGTAGGTGTGAGTTTAGTATGTTTATAAAATATGGACTAACATAGACTGAAGGGCCCTTTTTTAAGAGGATACTCTTTTAAAAGGCTATCATGACACCAAAGCGTTATGTCAAATGAGAAATGGCTGAATTTTTGCATGGATCACAGGTTTCAGGGTATCAAAGGAAAGAATTGATGCCTGATAAGTACGATGCCAGATGTTGCATTGGCCATCAGAGCCTACATTTAGGATTAAGCTAGAAGAGGAAGGGTTTCCTTTACTGCAAATAGTACATATTGAAATTTTGGGTAGTTAATGTCCAGTGTGTTTGCATGGCACATTTCAGTCATGTTAGCTATAGATTTTCTGAGGAGGTTAGTAAGTTCCTATGTGCCACTTAATTAAAGGAGACATGTTGTCATCTACATAGAGAAAAATTACAACTAACAATTGAATTAGGAAGGCCATTCATTAATATCAGAAAAAGCAATGGTCCAAGTATTTAACCTTGGGAGATGATCTGTTGCACTCGTGTTTGGACAGAATTCATTAGGACTTATGCGGGGACATAGAAATATTGGAATTTCTGTTGGCAGGTTGTCACAAAGGAAGGTTTGTTAGAGAACAGACATTTTCATTAACACTTGATCTAACAATTCTGGGGAAAGCAGCTCATAGTTAGTATTATCAAATGCTTTCCTTCAACCATAGGAAATACATAGTTCAATTTACTTTTATACAGGAATGGGTAAATATGATGCAGCTGAAACACCACAGCAGACTTGGATAGTGAGGTTTATAATAAGGTTCTCCAAAGCTCTTGCAAATTACGTACTTTTGTTTACTATAAGCAGTCTGAAACATAATTGGAATTTGAAAATACGTTCTAAGAATCAAATACCCGCAGTTGAAAATTTCTAGGTATTAGGGCTAATTGAAAATTCTGGTGATACTACGAGAGGTCTGCGACAGAAGGCAATAGAAAGACCGCTGGTAAAGGATGTAAAATAAACTATTACCTCTTTCATTGACGATTTTATTAGGATGGAAGTAAAATGTAGCGTTCCTATTATTGCATTTAGTGAACACCCTCTGCCAGCTTTCGGATCTAAGTATATGAACTCCATAAATCACCAGAATACATATTCTGGTATGAGAGGCTGATGAAGAAGGCTTCACAGGAAGGATATCGAACGTATATCCAAGTAAACTTAGTACCAAACACAGACGACTTTCGTTGATTTCCATTTGAAATCAATCTCTTATAATAATCATGAAAGTCTTATATTTTATGTAAAATTTGATTAATGCTGTAGAAGCTATTGGTATTTGGTTTGCAGCGCTACACATCGGTTGAACATCTACTATTACTATGGCACTCCCTTTCGGATTCCAGCTAGTGGAAAACTATTTACATTTGCAGAGGCTGGATTGTTTCAATTCTAGGAAGAGATTGCTTTTAAGACTATTGCATTAAATAATATTCTTAACAATATTAATTGCGGAGTTCTTGTAATCCTCAAGAATGTTGGTATGACTGAAAACACCGGCAGTGACACCTATTAAAACTTTTAAGTGACGTTCAATCCCTTAAAAATTTTACTAAGGAATAACCATCGAAACGGAAAATCACTTCTCATTATAATGGTAGAATTGTGTTTTCAAATGAAGTAGCATGTGAGAAACTTGACGGTCAGTAGCGGCCATAGTGAACCTTACCTCAAAGTTTCTCGTCCATCATTGTAAATAAGCTTCGGTACGGCTAATACGAGCTGTTTTGACCGGGGACAAGAGCGTGCTGATCAGCATGTAATAATCTGAGAACCCGTTAATGATAGATATATTCAGAATTTTCAGCCGTTTTTTGTCCAGTATAATGACCTCAGGAGCTGTGCACGGGGACAACGGTTGGGACGAAATATTGTCAACTGTTGCTCACCCGTACAGACCAGCCTTTGCAGAGAATGAATCATCGTTTTTTTATACGTGCGAGGACTGTGGTGACCGGTAAGTCCGTTGTAGGGCACTTTAAAGTTGTAAGTTGCCCAAATAGCTTCTTTTGATTGATTTAACGGCGCATAATCTGGTTTACATGCCACTTTTGGGGCTTCTGGAAATTAAAATAATTTTCGTAATTCTTAACTTACATGGTAAGAGACGTTCGGTTAGTTGGCGAAAACATTTCTTGGTTTTTAGTGGTGATGGGATTCTGTTAAAACGAACGAGTAATTTCGTTATACAGTTCCTTCTGTGATGATTATATCTCACACCATTATTGTACACAGCACAGTACACAATAAAAGTACAGTAAGTGGCTTCATCACAAAATAGTTATCATACAATTTCAGAAACCATAAATCTGAATTTCTCATTATGGAAAGTCAATTCATCATGAACTTAAAAATTCAAATGACGTAGTGTATGTTATGATTTTCTGTGTATTTAGATTCTATTTGTAAGGTAAAAGAGATTGGGTTGTTAGTATCTTTTTTTTTGAAATGATTGTTGTTGTACATACGCCTGTTAGAACATATTTTAGTATAACTTTTATTGTCTAGAGATGTTATCAATGCATGATAAATTGTGATAACAGATAATGAATTAAATGTGGTATTTATGCGGCACCAGTTTGGGCAAGAAGCTGGTTGAGCAACTGTTTAATCTGTTTATATTTATGATACTATATTTTATTGGATCACAAAACTCTGGCCCAAAGTTTCACAGAACTGGATAAGAGTTCATTGCTGTCCATGGGAGGGACAAATAATGTATAAAAGCGATATCATTTTTTTTAGGCTAGTAAAATCAAGCTCATAATACTCCTCTATTGAGTATAGAGGATTGGAGGTAAGCCAAAAACGCAGCACCTTTCGGAACACCACACTGTGGGCTGACTTCAAAGCATTTGGGATCATGTTGAACAACTTTATTGGCAGACCTTCAACTTTGTAGGTCTTGTCTAGCCTACAGTGTGGTAAATCCATATTCATAAAAAATCTTATAAAAATAATATTCGGTAAATCTTATACTTTTATACTCATTTATGACTTATGAGTGAGAGAAATACAGAGTGTGAGAGTACTGATTTTCCTTTAATACTATATACACACACAACATAAACACAGTAATCAAACGAAGGTTGGTTTGGTAGGTGCTGGTAGAGTTCACCCAGTACTAAGCCTGACGGCATGTGAAATTCATACATCAGGGTAGGGAGGCCAGTTCCTTTCCCTGTGCCGGTTATGGTTTCCCAGGAAGATCTGGTGCCTGAAAAATCACGTAGCTTTGGGTATAGCTGCAGGTGCCCAGAGTGACTTTCCCGGGTATCGAACCCAGGCCCTCCGGTCAGTAGTCCAACGCACTACCCCCAAGACTACTACGACCCATATATTATTTATTATTAGATAATCCACTGGTCAAGGTAGGTTCTTGGATGGACATAACTATTAAATAAATATTATGTGATGCCAAACAAAACAAAATCCAGCAACCTAGTCTACATGGGGTCCCACTTCATCTCTATGTACTTCCTTCATCCCGTCCAACATCCCTATCCTGTTCCTGCCCTTTCCTCGATTGCCTTACATTCTCCCCTATATTACCGTCTTCAACATCCCACTGCATCCCACGTCCATTTTTCCTGCCTCCATATGATTTCTCCCAACAAACCCCTCTCCTCGCCCACCATCCCTAGTACTTCCTCATTTGTTTTCCTTTCGGTCCATCTCACCTTCTCATTCTTCTCCACACCCACATTTCAAAAGCCTCCAATCTACGTTTATCCTCCTGTTTCACTGACCAAGTTTCCGCGCAGTACATAGCTACGCTCCATATCAAAGATTTTACATGTCTTGTCTTAACCTCCCTACTCAACGTCCCCGTCATCAACTCCCTCCTCCTTGAGAAAGCCTCCTTGCCTAGTGCAATTCTTTTCCTTACGTCCCTACTACTTTGACCGTATTGGTCCAAAACACTTCCGAGATATGTAAACTGTTCTACCTGCTCTATTTTTTCCCTGCCTATTTTAATATTTAGCTTAGCCTTTTTCTTTCTGGAAAATTGCATAACCTTTGTTTTATTAATATTGATTCTCATCTTATATCTATTGCCCTGAACCTCCAATTCACTCAGCAATGCTTGCAACCCCTTGGCCGACTGACAAACCAAGGCCTGGTCATCAGCAAACCTAAATGATTTCACGAACTCCCTTCGACTTTCATTCCTACTTCCAGTTCTTCCCATGCCTCTATAATCATTTCTTCTACATATACGTTGAACAGCACCGGTGACAATGGGCAGCCCTGCCTTACACAGCTACCTTACACTACCCATCTGGACTCTCTGTTCCCGACTTGCACCAGAACAAACTGAGACATGTACAGGTTGCGGATTAGTCTCCTGTCCCTCCAATCTATTCCTATTTTGTGTTATATACTCATTAGTTTTTCCCAATTCACTCTATCAAACGCTTTTTCGAAATCTACAAAGCAGGCAAATACGTCCTGATTGTATTCTATATTCCTCTCAATTAGTAATCTCATTACTGCAATGGCATCACGCATACCTCTCCCCTTCCTAAACCCAAACTGATCATCCCCTAAGTACTCATTTGTCCTACTCTCTATCCTTTTGTTGATGATCCTGAGAACAACTTTAGCTGTGTGGGATTTCAAACTTATTGT
The DNA here is from genome assembly GCA_037158775.1 of Hetaerina titia. Lineage (NCBI taxonomy): Eukaryota > Metazoa > Arthropoda > Insecta > Odonata > Calopterygidae > Hetaerina > Hetaerina titia. The sequence continues at coordinate 130,270,401 of CM073768.1, forward strand.
TCTGTAGTCTGCACATGATGTAGCCTTTATCTTTTTTTGATTGGGAGCTTACACTGATCTCACAGTCTTCCGGCCAGATTCCTTCCCATAGATACTACGAATCAGTCCATGTAGAGTCTTCCTCCCACATTTTCCTAAACATTTCAATAGTTCCACAGGAATGTTGTCTACCCCCACGTCCTTATTTGGTTTCATCTCCCTTAATGCCCTTTCTATCTCGTCGTCGAGTATGCCTGGACCTAAGCTATCTTCCTCTACGTCCTGTTCCTTTGCTATGCCTATCCTTGTTGGTCTAAGTTCTCTACCATACAGTGTTTTTATGTATTCCTTCTATCTCTCTTGGATCTTTTCTGTGTCAACTATTATTAAACCCCACTTCTCTTTAACTGCTGGCACGGATCTTCCCTTCTTACTTCCAAATAATAACTTAACCTTGTTGTAGAGCGCACCAATTTCTCCCCTCCTCTGTAAACTTTCCATATCCTCGCATTGCGTTTTCCACCATTCTTCTTTTGATTTTTTTGTGCCCCGTTTCAACTTAATGATTAACTCTTTGTACTTCCTTAGGCCTAACTGTGTGTTTACATTCTTCCATTTTCTTCTCTTATCCATTTTGTAATCATCTCATCTGTGATCCATGGTTTTCCTTTTAACAGTTCCTATAGTTTCTTTTATGGCTTTCAATATCCCTTTCTTGATACATTCCCATTTTCCTTCAATAGTACTCAACTCTTTACCCTCCTGCATGATTTTCTGTATAGCCTGCTGATACTCCTTCCTTTTCAATCCATTTAATGTTTCTACATTCCATTTCCTAACCTGCCACCCCTGCTTTGTGTTTTTGAAATGGACGCTACACTTCATAACAACTAAATTGTGGTCAGAGTCCGCATCCGCTCATGGGAAACTGTGCAAATTTATCACACTGGTCCTAAACCTGTGCCTAACTATAATATAATCTAACTGATACCTTTCTTAGTTACCTGGCTTTTTCCAAGTACACCTATGCCTTTTGTGGTGTCTAAACCAAGTGTTGGTGATGACTACATCTACATAAGTACCCTGCGAGCCACCAAAAAGGTGTGTGGCAGGGGGTAACCCCTGTCTCCTGCAGAACTCAGTTGCTTTTTCACCGTGGTCATTCATGCCTATACAGTAGTCCCCCACCTCATCATCATCTCTTCCTTTGCCTACCATCGTATTCCAATCCCCCATCACTATCAAATGTTTCCATGTAGGAACACATGGATATATCCTCTAACTCATCATATATCCTAGCGACTTCTTCCTCCTTATGGATGCACGGTGGCATGTATACCTGAACAATGACCAAGTTCGTCGGTTCTGCTTTAATCTCTATGATTAATATTCTATCCATTGCTTGCTCTATGTTGACTACGTCCTGTTCTGTTTATTATTCTATAATTATCACTGCAGTAATCCCCGCTATCCTTCCATCTCACCTTGTATAGACCAAAAATATCTATATTACCTCTATCCATCTCTTGCTTAATGCTCTCTAATTTTCCTCTCCTTAGCATTGTCCTAACATTCCAAGTTCCTATTCTTACTAAATTCATTTTCTTCTTCTGCATCTTCTGTCCTGCTGCTGTCGGTTTTCCCTTGCAAGGGTTTTGTGGGATGACGACCACGGAAGCCTTGCCTCCCCCGCTGCCAAGCACGACACATGGCTGATTAGGCTGAGTCCCGTAGTTGCCAGGACTCATATTCGCTATTGTGCCCATCGTATCAATCCTGGGAATGATAATTGAGGTGATTTCCTGTTGCCTTCCTCAATAGTGTTTTTAAAGTGACACCATCACTCAATGGCCACCCCACTGGGGTCAGACAACTTTGCAGCCACCTCACTGAGGAACAGACGCTGCGTGGACTACCTTTTGTCTGGCTGCTAACATTCGACCTATCTGGCATAGGTGTCTCTTACCACGACCCCCATATATAACACATAAATTATATATATATATTTTTATATCTCTTTGAATTTGATGCTCTTCGCCGATGCACAAACACACAAACACATGGATACAAAATATTCAACACACAGAAACATAAAGGAAGGACACTCACAGTATGTATTGACGTTTCGACGGCCCGGCCGTCATCATCAGAATGGCATTGTCGGGGAAGAGTGGAGAGGACATGTGCAGGACAAGGGTGATGGGAGGAGAGGTAAGGGACCAATAGGAAGTGGAAAAGGTGGGGGAGGGGAAATGTAGGCAGCATTGGATGAAATCATTGGGCTAGCTTCAGCCCGGGGGGTTTTAAAGACTGGAGCACCCAGATATGTGCCATCTCGCAAGTTCTCACCTCTATGCTGCTAGTGGAATCAGGAAGGGTTTCAATCACCAAAATGGAGAAGCAGTCATCAAAAGACTGGTTGTGGGAAGCAGTGTGCGTAGGGATAGGATAATAAAGGAAGGTGGGACATTTGGTGGAATAGCGGTGGTTATTCATTCGGAGGGAAAGGGTGGTCCTGCATTCCTATGAACAGCCAATATGCTATATTTTATATATATTCTTGACAAGTCCATCGAGAAAGCTCATTGAAAAATTTTTCAATTCTTATAATTAAATGAACAATATTTTACATTTACTTGTTAATATTGTACGATCTCAGTAGACAACAATCATAAATGCAAAAAATCACATCTCTTACATGAGTATTTATCATCATTACATGCATCATGCATGTATAAATGAATAGGCAAAATTTATCAGTCTGACCTGAAGAAGACCGAAACCCTAAACTTTCTAAAATGTGATTATACTTTTACGTGTTTTCCATCTATCTTTTTATGTTCTATTGTGCCATCCAAGAGATTAAAAGAAAGAAAGAAAAATTTCAAGAAACTGCGGGAGATGCCACAACAGTAACTTTTAATGGAGTAATCCGCTATCATGCATTTAATTGCAACAATTTCAGAGCATAAAAATCATTCGCCTTGGCCGGGAGCTTGAAGGCAAATATATAATACGAACATTTATATATATATGTATGTATATCTATGCAAACTGTGGATTGTGGTAGTCTAGGGGTAGAGCATTGAACTACTGACTGGAGGGCCCAGGTTCGATTCCCAGGCAAGCCTCTGGGCATCCTCAGCTCCAATCAAGCTTTGTGACTACATAACTGGTACAGGGAAAAGAACTCACCCCTCTACCCTGATGTATGAAGTTTAAGTGGGCTTAATACTGGTTGCAGTCTACCATCACCTACCAAACTGACCTTCAGGATGATTACTGTGATTCTGTTTTATATGCAAACATACATGCATATATGAATGTACACATGTACTCACCTAACCATTATGATAAATTTTGAGTGATCATTCCAATTCTCCTTTCAGCTACTTATTGGAATCCAGCCTCAAAATACATCGTTCACGACAGAGTGTGGCCATCACCTACTTTTGTACAAAGTGTAATAAAAATCTTGTGTACAAAAATAAATGTAATCTCAAAGCACATATGAGGGAGCATCCAGTGAAAGATGGAGAAGAAATAACATTAATCATCAGACCTCTTCCTCTTTTCTGTAAAGATGGGCATTTTCACGAACATAGCAGTGATGTTATTGTCCTAGAAGAATCCAGAGAGGATGTAAATGGTCTCAATGTTACTAAGGAGGGTGTAAAATCTGTAGAAAGTTCTTCAAAGTGTCCTGTCCCTCCAAATGTTAAGAAGGGATTCATAGAAGTTAGCAAACTAGTGGAAAACCCCCAGAGATTTCCTCAAAGTAATTTGAAACTAATATCTACAAATGCCAAGTCTGGTGAGGTGAAAGTTATAATCAGGCCACAACCTCAGCTTACACCTGATGCACCTGATAAAACTGTAATATGTAGAGAATGTCGGTTGAGGGTTAAAAATATAAGATCCCATTTTTTGGGTGAAAACAAACCTTTAAATTCTGTCTGGCGGTGCCCAATTTGTGATCTCATCTTGCCAGCCAAATGCAGCTACAAAGCCCACATCAGGATACACAGTATGAAGGAACCATTCATTTGCCCTGACTGCATGAAAGAATTTGCATTATATGAGTTGTTCATGGTCCATTTAAAATACTTTTGTTTTCATTTGGACAAATACTCCCGATTTGTTTGTCAAGCTTGTCCTGGTTCATTCCCTTCCAAAAGAAACTTGGAAGTCCATATCACTTCAAAACATGTAAAGCCAGTATATAAATGTAAGGCTTGTACCATGGTATTTTTCGATGTGTCATTGCTCAATGAGCACAAGTTTCAGAGCCATGGGGATAGGATAGTCCCAACAGAGTTCTTAGAGCAGTGCCAACTATGTCCACAAAAATTGCTCCCGAAAAGTAGTTTGTTCCTTCATGTTCACGAGCATGTAACAAGCCAAAATTCATGTTTTTACAGTTACAAATGTTCATTCTGTGGGTTTATCACAAAAGAAAAACTTGCTTTTGCTACCCACCGGTTGTCATGTTCTGATGGTGAAAATGATGTAAATGCACTATCTCTTGCAAAAGTATCTAGGGATAACATGTTGAGTGATGCATTTGATGATGGTAATTCGGGCGTAAAAGTAAAAACTGGATTAACCATATGTCTACCTGCTAGCCCCGGCACTCTGAGTTCTGGTCTCAATTTGAATTCAATGGTAGGTACCAGTACCAGTTCAAATATAAATTCAAATACGCATTTGTCAAATGGGAAAATGAAAAGCATCTCGGCTGCAACCTCTGGAACAGAGATTAAAGGTCCTTCATTGGGTAACAGTGTATTCCATTCCACTTCTACTTTGGGAAATCCTCACCCTATTGCTTCCAAAGGGAGAGATGAGTGTAGCAAAACAGTATCACCTCAGAGAGTATATAAAGGTTGTGGTTGGCACCCACATAAGTTCTTAATGTGCAGGAATGAAATAGCAGTGGGAACTCTCAGATTGCGGGAAAACATTTCAGCTAGTTATGAAGGGTGCCACAAGTGGAAGTTGGGAGACACACATGATAGTTGTGTTAGCTCTTCGAAGATTCTTTCACCTGGCGTGTCGATTAGGAAATCAATCCGGAGAAATTGCATAGCTTTGAATGGTCCATCGTACAAATTAAAAATAGGTACACCATCTTCAGCCAATGGTACATACCTTTGTCATATCTGTAAGCATTCACTCCAAATTGATCATAGAATAATACAAAAGCACTTTCGTCAACAACATCGTGATGTTGAAATTATGTCATTGAAACCCATGGTGCACAAATTTAATTTCAATAAATCCAAAGTTCCCTTGGAACTGTTAAGATTTTCAGTGAAGTCACCTAATATGCTTCAGGTGATGGTCGACAAAAGAAAGGCCAATGCAACTCAGTCTAAGGCGAGGAAACCTATGCCAAAGGTAAAGCAGAAGTGTGATCAGACTGAAACCAGAAGCTTAATCATTCCTAAGTCTTGGTTGAAATGCAGTGAGTGTTCATTCAGGTCTAGGAGTAGAAAAATACACCAAAAACACATGAAATCTCACAAAAGTAAATGCTATATATGTCAGGAGTGTAAATTAGAGTTTGTGTCTGAATCATCATATAAGATACATCTTGTAATCAACCACAGGATAGATGAAGGGAAAAAAATGATGGAAGGCAATGCTAAAGATAATGTCAATGAAGTTCAAGTACAAGATTCAGATAATGACCCTGGCACTGGAATGTTAAAGTGCAGAGTCTGTCACAAGTCATTTTCCCAGTTAATTGATTTACGGAAACATTTTCGTGTCCATGGAATGGCATTACTTTTGTTAAATAAGGATGAAACTGTCTGGAGAAAGGTGTGATGAATGTTATTACTCTGACTAAATTGTGATGGAAGTAATTTTGTTCACGGAATATTTTTTAGCAGTATTTGTTGTGTTCTTACAAGATTTTTGTACATCAGGTATGTGTCCAATGGAAATATGTTTTGTAATGAGCAATGTAAGTTCTAAAATTTCTTGGGGATGACGTCATTTACTTATTTTGTACAACCTGCTAATCTTATAGCTAATTAATTTTTGATATTTGCAAGAGATTTACCAGTGTAATGTTTTCAATGTTCTAATCCTGCAGAGAAGTTTGACTTCTGCATAACCAGTTTGCCATCACATGAAAAACAAGTGATCAACAGAAGTATACTTATGTTTTATAAAGATATATTTAGCGGAAATTTTTCTCTCAAATTGGCCTATTTTTTATTTTATGATGTGAAGTCCCTCATATATGTTAAACTTTGTATTGAATATTTTGGGAAACTATTAGTGTTCATCTTTTGTAATGCTTAGCCCAATATTGGAAACAAGTTTATGTATGGTTGGTTAATTTATTATAACATAAACTCAGTAGTGGTATATTTCACTTAATTGAAAATGAGCAGGGGAAATCGATAATATCTGTGGTCTTGATGTCTGGCGCAACACAAAATTGAATGGGATATTGTGGAAAATAGAAGTATGCTTTAATGATTATATTCATGTTGCATCTAGATTGTGTTGTCTAATTCTACTGTCTCTATTTTGTAGACTCAAGCTGAAAATCCAACATATGTACTAGTTATGGAGAAGGAACCCTTAATGCTGATATGTATAGATGGATCTAATTGTAACCTAACATTGTAACCTAATGGATATTTCATAATTGTGGATCTTTTAATTATAAGCCTCTTATTATTTATCATGTGAAACATCATAAACAAAGGGAGCGGAACCCTTGGTTTCTCTGTGTCTGATATAGGGCTACGCAAGTGCCTCTTTCCTGGTATTAGGCCTGCATGGATGGGGCGATTCTTTTTTCTTATCTGCATAATATTACTCAATAGGAATCCATTGGTACATCACAGATTTTGTTGCACCAATGATTTTGGTAGTTATAAGATGGTTGCTCAGTTCAAGCTCCTTCATCCAAAATTTTAGGGTATACAACAGCATTTTTTTGAGAAACTATAATTCGTGTCAAGGATCCATTAATCTGCAGATAATGGTGATTGATGTGGATCCATTGAAATATTCTGATACTGGTAAATTATTTTTCCCTGCATCCTCCACATTGTTGAGGAAATCGTATCTTTTTATTAATGTGGCATTAAAGGAAAGCTGTGTTATATTCCTGAAATAAAGATTATTAGTTGTGTGTGAACTGGCCAGTAGTCATTTTATTTTGGTCATCTGCATTCATTGCACCGAAGTCATCATTTCAGAAGCTGCCTTACCTTTTGAGAGAAACAACACTAAGCCTGTGTAGCATGCATTCAAACAACGTAGTGAGTCAAATTTCTATCTTTTTGGTGATGAAAAATATGTGCATAAACTCTAGTTCAAAAAATAACTAAACATAGTATCAAAAGAAGGACATGAATATGTTTGGTTTTTTGATGAACAGACCCTCATCTTTAGAATGTTGTTCTTGGGGCAGTAGAGGGGACAGTATGTGTGGTGGGGCTAGGAGGTAAGGGTCAAGGAGTGGAGATGGGATGCTGGCTATTGGATAGCTTTAGTGGGTGATATTAAGTCGGAAGTTTGAAAGATTTAAGCCCCTAAAAATGGTCTATCATATTTCCTCACCTCTGTGGTGTCTATGGATTTGGGTAGGGGTTCAATCACCAAAACAGAGAAGCAGTTGCCAAAAGAACAGTTGCTAGTATGAATAGGCTTATCTAATACTGAGTCATTGGAAGGTTTCTTTGGGTGATGATGATGAAAGAGTTTCTGTTCATGGCTCCTGAGAAAGAATGAATGATTGATCCCAGAAAAACAAGAAATAAAAGAGAAGAAAAAAGCAACTGATAAAATATGCTCTGTCAATATTTGTTTGGAAAAGGGTTAATGGGGTGATATCATGGACCAGTGGATGGAAGTCCAGAGCTTGCCAATTCATACTCATGGTTAGGTATTCATTTTCTTATTTCTTTTGCTTAATTCTTGCATCAGCAAGTGCTTCCTTCCCAACCAGTGAAAACATTTAATTATATATATTAGGCGAAATTGCTTAATGTTTTCAATGAACATAGCATTACAATTTTACTGGCCAAATGTGGAATCTTGAGGTTTTTGCAATACTGTTCAAAGTGTGCAATTATTTATTCCAAATCCATCAATTTTTACCCCTTTAAAGTTAAACATAACCAATTTTTACTGCAGTCAACTGCTCCACATTCAGCACCTATCTCTGCTCTAATGTCCTTTATAAACGATGTAAGTTTCACAATAAATATGACAAAAGCTGCTATTTTTCTGAAATCACCCCTTTGTCATGAATATATTTATGCTTTAGCCTTGTATTTGAAACAAATAATCTTCTTTCCAAGAACAGACTCAATATGTGTGCACTAGTATAATTCAATGGGGCTTGTGAAATGGCTTGACCACTTTTAGTGGGGCAACCCTTATAACAATAGCCCAATCATTCATGTCTCCTAATGTAATTATCTATTCAAAAGGGTCACCCTCGCGCAGTAATTTGCCAGTAGATTTTGCTTTACTCCCTTCCATCCTCAATAGACTTATCAAGCTTACCATGTATTGCCTTGTTCTCTGACTGCTTTATCATTTTCTTAACTATCTATCTCAGGCATCGTAAAAGTTTTCAAATCTAGATTGATAACAAATAAATGAATTGCAGCAAAACTTATTTATGTGTTAATATCTTAATCTTCAATGGTTCTACAAGTAAGTGGATCCAAACCATTAGATACATTGTACAAGCAGTGTCCTATAATAAGTTACTTTTGTTTTGCAGTCTTTCTGTTTTCTTGTGTCACATAAATGATGGTGGAAGAAATACACTTAGAAAGAAGGGCAGTTTTGCTTCTTGAAAACTTTCATGGTACAGGTACATTATTCAGCTCAAGCATTAGACTTAAACCAAGTGCATGGGTGGTGGGCAAGAGAGCTGGAGAGATTGAATTTTAAAAGGTGAAGATGAAAGGAAGGAGGAGGGTATTTCTAAGTGGACAATATTCAGTCCTGAATGGAAAAAGGCTCATAGGGGCCAATGCAAGCCAGTTTTAAGCTTCAGAGGAGTGTTTGATGGAGGCACTAATTGAAACATTGTAGCTGTAATTGGAAGAAGCTATTGTGGGAGGTGTGTTTCAGAATTTGGGGATAGATAGATACGTTGTAGTAGCTGAAAAACAGCAGCAGAGTTTGATAGTGTGGTCTAAAATGAGGTTTTCAAAGCTTTTGTGAACTGCTTGCAGTTCTTTTATTTTCCAAAAACAGTAAAAAGATAATTGGGATTTAGAAATACGTTCTAAGAAATAAATAGCCGCAATTGAACACTTTTAGTAATTGAAAATTATGGTGATACTATGAGAGGTCTGCGACAGCAGGCGATGGTAAGACAGCTGGTAAAGGATGTAAAATAAACTATTACCCCTTTATTCGACGATTTTATTAGGATTTAATAAATTTCTGCAAATGTAGCGTTCCTATTATTGCATTTAGTGAGCACCCTCTGCCAGCTTTCGGATCTAAGTAGATGAACTCCATAAAACACCAGAATACATACTATATTCTGGTATCAGAGGCTGAAGAAGAAGGTTTCACAGGAAGGATATCGAACGTATATCCAAGTAAAACTTGGCACCAAACGCAGAAGAGTTTCTTTGATTTCCATTTGAAATGTACCTTTTACAATAATCATGAAAGTCTTATATTTTATGTAAAATTTGATTAATTCTGTAGAAGCTGTTGGTATTTGGTTTACAGCGCCACACATCGGTTGAACAATTACTATTACTAAGGCACTCCCTTTCGGATTCCAGCTAGTGGAAAACTAATTGCATTTGCAGAGGCTGGATTGTTTCCATTCTATGAAGAGATTGCTGTCAATACTATGGCACTAAATAATATTCTTAACAATATTAATTGCGGAGCTTTTCCCTTTTCTCGTGCAACCCCAAAGAATGTTGGTATCACTGAAAACACCGGCAGAGACACCTATTAAAACTTTAGGCGATGTTCAATCCCTTAAAAGTTTTACTTAGGAATAACTATCGAAACGGAAAATCACGTCACATCATAATGGTAGAATTATTGTGTTCTCAAAAGAAATAGCATGTTTTTGTATGCATGTGAGAAACTTGACGGTCCGTGGCGGCCTTAGTGAAACTTCCCTTAAAGTTTTTCGCCCATCATTGCAAATGAGTACTATGGTACGACTCTTTTGTCTACGGACGAGACCGCGCTGATACAGCATGCAATTCTAGTCTTAGCACCCATTAATCATAGAAATATTCAGAATTTTCAGCCGTTTTTTGTCCAGTATAATGACCTCAGGAGCTGTGCACGGGGACAACGGTTGGGACGAAATATTGTCAACCGTTGCTCGCCCATACAGACCAGCCTTTGCAGAGACTGAATCATCGTTTTTTTATAAGTGCGAGGACTGTGGTGACTGGTAAGTCCGTTGTAGGGCACTTTAAAATTGTAAGTTGCCCAAATAGCTTCTTTTGATTAATTTACCGGCGCATAATCTGGTTTACATGCCACATTTGGGGCTTCTGGAAACGAAAATAATTTTGTCATTTTTAACGTACAAGGTAGGAGACGTTCGGTTAGTTGGCGAAAACATTTCTTGTTATTTCGGGGTCAATTCCAATTGAGCGGTGATGGGATTCTGTTAAAACGAACGAGTAATTTCATTGCACAGTTCCTTCTGTGATGATTATATCTCACACCATTACTGTACACAACAAAAACACAGTGAACGGCTCCATCACAAAATAATTATTTGTTAATTAAAAGAAATATATACAGCCAAATTAGACCTTGAGAGTGATTGATAAAATATTGATAAATTTGTTTAATGCCATTTTTATAAAGCAGTTTGAATTTCATGATATTCATGAAAAGATCTACCACCTAAATAAATGGGGAGGTAGTGTTGTTACTCTGAAATATATATGAAATACTTTAATGTCCATTCACATGCTGAGTAACCACTACCATTTCTTTATGTTTTTGTTATCATTAAATGAAATATTCAATTTGGAAACTCACAAGATGTTGTCATTCAAATGGAATTCAAAATATAATTGGCACTCTGTAAAGATTCTAATTATTGACCACTTTAGAGCAGTCACCTTGGGCAGATAATGGTATTTAACATTTTATGCTTCCTTATCTGAAATTCCACTTAGTGTAAATACAGATATACAATTTAGAATATACTTAAAACTGTCCCACTTTCTTCTGAAATTTGAGTGATGAACGACGATTTCTTCTTGAATTTAGTAATTCCTTGATCCATGATGTTTTGCACCTTTCATCAGTCCTTTCACGGCTAGTTTCATCAGTCTGTTTTTGAAATTATAATACTGATTTCCCTAGTGAAGAATGTAAATTCACCAGGAACTTAAAAATGTGAATAACCTGGTGTGTGTAATGATTTTATGTGCATTTATTTCTATTTGTAATTTGGAAGATGGTTGCTAGCATGTTTTAGGTTGGAAATGATTGTGATAATATGTATGTCATTTGGAGCGATTGTGCCATTTTTCATTTCTCAAGATTTTATCAGCAAATGATAATCAGGGTAGAAAAAGAAATTTTGAACTTCCGGATAAAGATTTAATACTTCACACGATTCTTTACACACATTCTTCACCGTGGTTTTGATGCTGCGCATCCTCATCACGTAACCTCCATGACATATTTTTCAACTTCTATAGCCTGGCTCTAAGAGGGAAGTAATGGAGGGGGTGTAATTGAATACTGGTGCAGCAACCTATTAGTGGGCTAGAGAAAGGGGGGGGTTGGTATATATTCAATGGTTTCTGGCTCAACTTTGTGAAAGTTCTTGTTCATTAAATGAAGAATACAATGTATCCCACCATTGTTCTTAGAAAGAACATTGGAAAACATATTGTATTCCTCATTTAATGAGGGGGGGCGTTTGCCTGCTAGCGTTTGAACCTCATGAAGGGACTGTTGATGTTCATTACTGACTTGGTGGGGTTGGGGTTGGTGCAGAAAGATTTTGGAGTCTTTTAGGAATTTTAGGATTGGGAAACAGGAGAGGTATATTGTATGTTGACAATCTGTCTGACTTTAGGGATTGCCAAATTTCCAACTCCTCCCAAGCAGTCAACCTGTGTCCTTTCTTTTCTGTGTAAAGAATGTGCAATTTTCCAATGTTCTTTCAAAGTACTCAACTTACCCCCTCTCTCTTACTCTCCCTACCTTCCTCCCCTCATGAAGTCAGGCCATTGAAGTTGAAAAAATTTTCATATATGGCACCTGATGATGATGCACAGCATCAAAACCATGGTCGTGTGAAGTATTAAATCTTTATGTGGAAGTGAAAAATTTCTTTTCCTACCCTCATCACGAAGGAATTTCACAAAGTTAAGCCTGAAGCTGTTATATTTAGCAAATGATATATTGTGATAGAAGATAATGAATTAAATTCAGTAGCTATGTGGCACCAGTTTGGGCAAGATGTTAACGGAGCAGCTGACCCTATTCATATTTATTATGCTAAATTTTATTGGATCATAAAAGTGTGGCCCAAAGTTTCACAGAACTGAATAAGTTTTCAAAATATATATATTTCTACATATACACACATACATACACACACACACATACATACATACATATATATATATATATATATGCGGGTCGCGGTGGTCTAGCGGGTAGAGCATTGGGCTGCTGACCGGAGGGTTCGATTCCCGGGCAAGGCACTCTGGGCACCTGCAGCTCCACCCATGCTAGTTGATTTTTCGGGTACCAGGTCTGCCTGGGAAACCATAACCGGCACAGGGAAAGGAACTGGCCCCCCTACCCTGATGTGTGAATATTCACACGCCGTATAGGGCTTGGTACATGGGTGAGCTCTACCATCACCTACTAAACCGACCTTCGGGTTGATTACTGTGTTTATGGTTTATATATATATATATATATATATATATATATATATAAAATTCACCAAATCGTCATAGCAAACACAGAAACTAAAACATATTAAAGAGGGACTCACTAGTTCTCGAATTTTCGGTGGTGCAACCACCTTTCTCAAGAGGAATTAGGAACAAAACTCCTCCTTCCTCTTGAGAAAGGTGGTTGCACCACCGAAAATTCGAGAACCAGTGAGTCCCTCTTTTATATGTTTTAGTTTCTGTGTTTGTGTTGACTATTTAGTGAATTTACATTATTGTGCACGTTCCTGGGTTTTCCAAGAAAGTGACTATATATATAAATATATATCCCTCCCATGAACTACAACCTTGTCATGGTGGAAGGCTTGTGCGTTCCGATGACCCCTAAAGCTGTGCTGGCGGGAGTGATAATAATTGCTCCTGGTAGCGTCGCCCATGCCAGATAGGTCAAAGGTTAGGAGCCAGACGAAAGGTAGTCCATGCAGCGTCTGTTCCTCAGTGAGGCTGCTGCAAAGGCATCTGACCCCAATGGGGCCGCCATTAAGTGATGGTGTCACGTTAAAAACACTATTGAGGAAGGTAACGGGAAACCACCTCAATTATTATTCCCAAGAAAATAATGATGGACAACATAGAGAAATTGAATCTTGGCAACTACGGGACTCGGCCCAAGGGGCTGTGTGTCATGCCCGGCAGCGGGGGAGGCAGGCTTCCATGGTCATCATCCCACGAAACCCCTGCAGGGGAGAAATAACAGCAGCGGGACAGAAGACGCAGAAGAAGATGAAAGTAGTTCGAATAGGAACATGGAACGTCAGGACAATGTTGAGGACAGGCAAATTAGAGAATATTAAGCGAGAGATGGAAAGAGGTAATATAGATGTTTTAGGTCTATGCGAGGTGAGATGGAAGGAATGCGGGGTTTACTGGAGTGATAATTATAGACTAATATACAGCAGCGGGGACGAGAGCCAACGAGGGGTTGCCATAATATTAAATAAAGGGGTAGGAAGAAGCGTAGTCAACATAGAGCAAGCAACTGATAGAATCTTACTCGTAGAGATTAAAGCAGAGCCGACGAATTTGGTCATTGTTCAAGTATACATGCCACTGAGCAACCACAAGGAGGAAGAAGTCGATAGGAGAATCTTACTCGTAGAGATTAAAGCAGAGCCGACGAATTTGGTCATTGTTCAAGTATACATGCCACTGAGCAACCACAAGGAGGAAGAAGTCGATAGGATGTACGATGAGTTAGAGGATATAATCGCGTGTGTTCCTGCAGGGAAACATTTGATAGTGATGGGGGATTGGAATGCGATGGTAGACGAAGGAGGAGAGGGTGGTGAGGTGGGAGACTATGGGGGTTAGGCACGAGGAACGAACGCGGGGAGAAAGCGATTGAATTCTGCAGGAGACCAGGGTTAGTCATCACCAACACATGGTTTAGACACCACAAAAGGCGTAGGTATACATGGAAAATGCCAGGTGACTCGGAAAGGTATCAGTTAGATTATATTATGGTTAGGCATAGGTTTAGGAACAGTGTGATTAATTCGCACAGTTTCCCAGGAGTGGATGCAGACTCTGACCACAAGTTAGTTGTTATGAAATGTAACGTCCATTTCAAAAAGATGAGGCAAGGGCAGCGGGTTAAGAAATGGAATGTAGAAGCATAAAATGGATTAACGAGTAAGGAGTATCAGCAGGCTGTAGAGAAAATGATGGATGGTAAAGAACTGAGTACTATCAAAGAAAATTGGGAATGTAACAAACAAGGGCTATCAGAAGTCACAAAAGACACTATAGGAACCGTTTAAGGGAAAAGGATAAGGAAACCAAGGGTAACAGATGAGATGATTGCAATGATGGATGAGAGAAGAAGACTCGACGATGTAACAGAAAGGGCATTAAAGGAGATGAAAGCAAATAAGGCCGTGGGGGTGGGCAACATTCCTATGGAACTGTTGAAATGTTTTGGAAAATGTGGGAAGAAGGCCCTATATGGACTAATTTGTAGTGTCTATGAGGAAGGAATCTGGCCGGAAGATTTTGTGAGATCGGTATAAGTTCCTATTCCGAAAAAGGTAAAGGCTTAATCATGTAAGGATTACAGAACAATAAGTTTGATATCTCACGCAGCTAAAGTTATTCTCAGGATCATCAACAAAAGGATAGAGAGTAAGGCAAATGATTACTTAGGGGATGATCAGTTTGGGTTTAGGAAGGGGAGAGGTATGCATGATGCCATTCCAGTAATGAGATCACTAATCGAGAGGAATATATAATATAATCAGGACGTATTTGCCTGTTTCTTAGATAACGAAAAAGCATTTGACAAGTATGAATTGGGAAAAATTAATTCGTGTATTGCAGAAAATAGGAATGGATTGGAGGGAGAGGAGACTGATCCACAAACTGTACATGTCTGAGACTGCTCAGGTGCGAGTGGGGAACGGAGAGTCCGACGAGTCCGAGTGTTAGGAAGAGGGGTAAGGCAGGGTTTCCCATTGTCACCGGTGCTGTTCAACGTATATGTGGGGGAAATGATTAAAGAGGCATGGGAAGAACTGGAGGTAGGAATGAAAGTCAGAGGAGAATTCGTAAAATCGCTTAGGTTTGCTGATGACCAGGCTTTGGTTTGTCAGTAGGAGGAGGGAGTTGATGACGGGGACATTGAGTAGGGATGTTAAGAGAAGACTCATAAAAACTCTGATATGGAGCGTAGCTATGTACGGCGCGGAAACGTGGTCACTGAAGCAGGAGGATAGACTTAGATTGGAGGCTTTTGAAATGTGGGTGTGGAGAAGAATGGAGAAGGTGAAATGGACCGAAAGGAAAACAAATGAGGAAGTACTGGAGATGGTGAGTGAGAAGAGGGGTTTGTTGAGAGAAATCTTATGGAAGCAGAAAAAAATGGATGAAAGGCATATTGAGCGGTAGTGGAATGTTGAAGAAGGTAATAGAGGGTTGGGCAAGCAAGGAAAGGGCAGGGACAGGATAGGGATGTTGGACGGGAGGAAGAGAGGAAGGAAGTACACAGAGATGAAGAGGGACCTGATGTAGGTTAGGTTGCTGGTTTGGGTTTGTGTTTGGAGTTACAAAATGTTTATTTAATAGTTTGTGTCCATCCAAAAACCTACCTTAACCGGTAGATTACCTAATAATAATATATATATATATATATAATGTAAATTCACTAATAGTTATAACAAACACAGAAACTAAAACATATAAAAGAGGGACTCACTGGTTCTCGAATTTTCACCTTTCTCAAGAGGAATTAGGAACAGAACTCTGAGTATATATATATATATGTATGTATGTATGTGTGTGTGTATATATATATATATATATACACACATTCAAACACGAAATACCGCCATATGGCAAATAAATATTCATTCACATTGAAATAGAAATGAGGAAAATGGTAAAGGAACACATATAAAGGACAAACACAAGAGAGGTGGGGATGGTGGATGTGAGCAGATTGGGAATGTAAAAATATTTTCCTCGATTGGGACTTGAACACTGGATCTCTCCACTTGCCGGGCGGATGCTCTAACCACATGAGCTATCAAGGAAAGGTACCACCCGGCAAGTGGAGAGATCCGGCGTTCAAGTCCCGTTCGAGGAAAATATTTTTACATTCGTGATCTGCTCAAATCCGCCTTCCCCACCTCTCTTGTGTTCATCCTTTATGTGTGTACCTTTCCCATTTTCCTAGGATTTTTATTCTGGATGTGGTACCTATAAGTGTTTGTTCTATTAGTCTCCTGGTGTTGAGGTCTATGCCTAATTCATTTAAAAGTAGAAATAGCATTTGTCGGTCTAGGGAGTCATATGGTTATTTCTATATATAAATATATACTCACATATACACGGCACAATAGAAGATAAATGATCTGAAGACGCCAGAAGCTTAAACTTTCTGAAACCCGAGTCTCCTTTTATGTGTTCTCTATTTTATTTTCGTGTTCTATCATGCCTTCCAAATGTTATATTTATGGAAGGGATTGGAATGGTGTGTTGGATAACATACTGGCTTCCCTCCGCAATGCCTGAGTTTTGAATCCTGGAGATGGTAGATATTTTTCAGTGATATCTTGATCTTACTTGAAGTGCTCTGTGGAGAGCATTTGTCATTAATAGTGAGTGTGCCATCTATGAGGTGGGACCTTAAGGGCAGACCCCTTGGCGTCTTTCATGAAGAGTAGGCTAATGCTGATGCCGGGTTTCTCTTCACCCTTCATCCTTTCCCCATCCATCCCTGATGACGTAAATGACCTCAGTTGTCAGGCACCTCCCCTAAAAACTAGTACTATTACATATGGATGTATATATAGCCTTTTAATTCAAATGTTTCTCTTCTCGGCAGAGTGTTTTTTGTAACAGGAAAAGTGATTTATTGATATTGTCATTGAAGATTCTTTGTGAGAATGTTTGTCATGCTTGCTTCCTTCAAAGTGATAGTTGGTTATGTAGATCATTATCATTATTCTTTGTAGTCTCTCTTTTCTCTATTTGCTTTGAATCCATCCTCTGCTAAGAGTTGTATTTGTCTTGTTCTGAAGCTAGTCCATAGTTACTGCTGTAGGGTATCTTCATAATTGAACAGCATTTTGAATGGATTCCTACAGGAGCAATTGAGATATCTGATATAAATTAATATTATTGAAGTCATTACAGATATATAGACCATATTTCAGCATTTTTACCCTTTACATATTACTGGAGCAATGCAGGTTTTAAAGTTTTTGTTTTCACAAGAACTAAGTCTTGGAATGGATGCACTGAAGTGAGAAGGAAATCCTACATAAAATAGGTATAATTATTAGGATAGGTATAATATTTCATTTATTTACATTAAAACCATGCATTTTATATTGTACCAATGTGTCATGCTGGATGAGAAGACATGCATGGAGTGCAAGTCATTAATAGAATCAGTTGGCTGGTATATTTGTAAGTCATCAGCATATAGTGGGTACTTAGTGGGATATAGGTTATTGCTAATTACAATAATAAATAGAAGGAACTCGGTGAACTCCAGGGTTTACCAGAAGGGCAACTTGACTTTTCTTTTAGTTTTGCAACTGAATTTCAATTGGTCAGGAAACTTTAAAGTCAATTTAGTATAGTACCTTGAAAACCACTTGCATTTAATTTGTTTAGTGGAGTAAGATGCTTAATCTTGCCTGCAAATGATTACTTAGGGGATGATCAGTTTGGGCTCGGGAAGTAGAGAAGCATGCATCATGCCATTGCCGTAATAAGGTCACTAATACAGAGGAACATAGAATACAATCAGGGCATATTTTTCTTAAATTTTGAAAAGGTGTTTGATAGAGTGAATTAGGAAACTAATGCATATATTGCCGAAAATAGGAATAGATTGGAGGGATAGAGGGCTAATCTGCAACCAGTACATGTCTCAGATTGCTCAGGTGCAAGTGGGGAATGGAGAGTCCGGATGGGCAGTGTTAGAAAGAGGAGTAAGGAAGGGTTATCCATTATCAACTGTGTCATTCAAGGTGTATGTGGGTGAAGTGATTAAAGAAGCATGGGAAACAGTAGAAGCAGGAATAAAAATAGATAAGGAATTTATAACATCAGTTATACTCAAGAATGACCAAGCTTTAGTTTGCAAGTCAGCCTAGGATTTGCATTAATTTCTAAATGTATTGGAAAGTCAGTGTAGTATGTATGCTGCAGGAACATATATGTTCACAAAGCAAAGACTATGTGATTTCCAAGAAAAAGAAAGGTAAAGTTAAATTATAACATAGGAGTGCAAAAACTGGAGTAAAAGTAAGGAAAACTGGAGTAGGAACAGTTTGTACACCTCGAAAATGTTATGGAACAAAATTGTCAAAATACCAGGGACATAAGGAGAAGAATTGCAGTACAGGTAGGTAAAGAAACTTTCACAATAAGGAGAGAATTGATGACAAGGGCATTGAGTAAGGATGTTGAAAAGGCTTGTTAAAAAGTTAATATGAGGCATAGGTACATGCAGTGCAATAACATGGTCATTGAAGCAGGGGCATAATTGTACATAGATCGGAGGCTTTTGAAATATATGTGTGGAGAAGGTGAATTGGACCTAAAGAAAAACAAATGAGGAATTGCTAGGCAAAGTGGTGAGGAGTAGGAATTGTTTAGAGAAATCCAAAGGAGACAGGAAAGATGGATGCAGAGCATTTTGATTGACAATGGGGCGTTGAAGACTGTGACAGCGGGGAGAATACTAAGCTAGCAAATAAATGGCAGGAATACCATAGGTATGTTGAACAGCTCCAATCCACCTTTGTGACTACATAACTGGTACAGGGAAAAGAACTCACCCCTCTACCCTGATGTATGAAGTTTAAGTGGGCTTAATACTGGTTGCAGTCTACCATCACCTACCAAACTGACCTTCAGGATGATTACTGTGATTCTGTTTTATATGCAAACATACATGCATATATGAATGTACGCATGTACTCACCTAACCATTATGATAAATTTTGAGTGATCATTCCAATTCTCCTTTCAGCTACTTATTGGAATCCAGCCTCAAAATACATCGTTCACGACAGAGTGTGGCCATCACCTACTTTTGTACAAAGTGTAATAAAAATCTTGTGTACAAAAATAAATGTAATCTCAAAGCACATATGAGGGAGCATCCAGTGAAAGATGGAGAAGAAATAACATTAATCATCAGACCTCTTCCTCTTTTCTGTGAAGATGGGCATTTTCATGAACATAGCAGTGATGTTATTGTCCTAGAAGAATCCAGAGAGGATGTAAATGGTCTCAATGTTACTAAGGAGGGTGTAAAAACTGTAGAAAGTTCTTCAAAGTGTCCTGTCCCTCCAAATGTTAAGAAGGGATTCATAGAAGTTAGCAAACTAGTGGAAAACCCCCAGAGGTTTCCTCAAAGTAATTTGAAACTAATATCTACAAATGCCAAGTCTGGTGAGGTGAAAGTTATAATCAGGCCACAACCTCAGCTTACACCTGATGCACCTGATAAAACTGTAATATGTAGAGAATGTCGGTTGAGGGTTAAAAATATAAGATCCCATTTTTTGGGTGAAAACAAACCTTTAAATTCGGTCTGGCGGTGCCCAATTTGTGATCTCATCTTGCCAGCCAAATGCAGCTTCAAAGCCCACATCAGGATACACAGTATGAAGGAACCATTCATTTGCCCTGACTGCATGAAAGAATTCGCATTATATGAGTTGTTCATGGTCCATTTAAAATACTTTTGTTTTCATTTGGACAAATACCCCCGATTTGTTTGTCAAGCTTGTCCTGGTGCATTCCCTTCCATAACAAACTTGGAAGTCCATCTTGCTTCAAAACATGTAAAGCCAGTATATAAATGCAAGGCTTGTCCCATGGTATTTTTTGATGTGTCATTGCTCAATGAGCACAAGCTACAGAGTCATGGGGATAGGATAGTCCCAACAGAATTCTTGGAGCAGTGCCAACTATGTCCACAAAAATTGCTCCCGAAAAGTAGGTTGTTCCTTCATGTTCATGAGCATGTAACAAGCCAAAATTCATGTTTTTACAGTTACAAATGTTCATTCTGTGGGTTTATCACAAAAGAAAAACTTGCTTTTGCTACCCACCGGTTGTCATGTTCTGATGGTGAAAATGATGTAAATGCACTATCTCTTGCAAAAGTATCTAGGGATAACATGTTGAGTGATGCATTTGATGATGGTAATTCGGGCGTAAAAGTAAAAACTGGATTAACCATATGTCTACCTGCTAGCCCCGGCACTCTGAGTTCTGGTCTCAATTTGAATTCAATGGTAGGTACCAGTGTCAGTTCAAATATAAATTCAAATACTCATTTGTTAAATGGGAAAATGAAAAGCATCTCGGCTGCAACCTCTGGAACAGAGATTAAAGGTCCTTCATTGGGTAACAGTGTATTCCATTCCACTTCTACTTTGGGAAATCCTCACCCTATTGCTTCCAAAGGGAGAGATGAGTGTAGCAAAACAGTATCACCTCAGAGAGTATATAAAGGTTGTGGTTGGCACCCTCATAAGTGCTTAATGTGCAGGAATGAAATAGCAGTGGGAACTCTCAGAGCGTGGCAAAACATTTCAGCTAGTTATGAAGGGTGCCACAAGTGGAAGTTGGGAGACACACATGATAGTTGTGTTAGCTCTTCGAAGATTCTTTCACCTGGCGTGTCGATTAGGAAATCACTCCAGAGAAATTGCATAGCTTTGAATGGTCCAACGTACAAATTAAAAATAGGTACACCATCTTCAGCCAATGGTACATACCTTTGTCATATCTGTAAGCATTCACTCCAAATTGATCATAGAATAATACAAAAGCACTTTCGGCAACAACATCGTGATGTTGAAATTATGTCATTGAAACCCATGGTGCACAAATTTAATTTCAATAAATCCAAAGTTCCCTTGGAACTGTTAAGATTTTCAGTGAAGTCACCTAATATGCTTCAGGTGATGGTCGACAAAAGAAAGGCCAATGCAACTCAGTCTAAGGCGAGGAAACCTATGCCAAAGGTAAAGCAGAAGTGTGATCAGACTGAAACCAGAAGCTTAATCATTCCTAAGTCTTGGTTGAAATGCAGTGAGTGTTCATTCAGGTCTAGGAGTAGAAAAATATACCAAAAACACATGAAATCTCACAAAAGTAAATGCTATATATGTCAGGAGTGTAAATTAGAGTTTGTGTCTGAATCATCATATAAGATACATCTTGTAATCAACCACAGGATAGATGAAGGGAAAAAAATGATGGAAGGCAATGCTAAAGATAATGTCAATGAAGTTCAAGTACAAGATTCAGATAATGACCCTGGCACTGGAATGTTAAAGTGCAGAGTCTGTCACAAGTCATTTTCCCAGTTAATTGATTTACGGAAACATTTTCGTGTCCATGGAATGGCATTACTTTTGTTAAATAAGGATGAAACTGTCTGGAGAAAGGTGTGATGAATGTTATTACTCTGACTAAATTGTGATGGAAGTAATTTTGTTGACAGAACCTTTTTTAACAGTATATGTTGTGTCTCTAAAAGACTTTTGTACGTTAGGTATGTATCCAATGAAAATAAGATTTGTAATAAGTAATGTAAGTTCTAAATTTCCTTGGGTATGATGTCATTCACATATTTTGTACAACCTGTTAATCTTAGTGCAAATTGATTTATATATATTTGCAAGGGATTTACCAGTGTAATGTTTTTAATGATCTGATCCTGTAGAGATATATTACTTCTGTATAACTAGTCAGTCATCACAGAAAAAACAATTGATCAACACAAATTTAGTTATGTTTTAGAAAATAATATTTCAATCTTAAAAGGACCAATCTAATGTTTTTGTATTTTTCTGTGAAGGCCCATATGTACGTATGTAAAACTTGGTATTGAATATTTTGCAAAACTATTGGTGTTCACCTCTTGTAATAACTTGCAATGAATAACATGATTAACACCATGGTAATGAAGTTTATGTATAGTTGGTTGTTTTATTATAACAGAAATTCAGTTATGATTTATTTCACTTAAAAAAAGAAATGAGCAGGAGAAATCAATATCTGTGGTCTTGCTGTCTGGTGCAACAAAATATTGAATATGGTATTGCACCAAACAGCAGTATGCGTTAATGATTATAGTCATGTTGCATCTGGATTGTGTTGTTTAATTTTACTAGTGTCCATTTTGCAGGCTGAAGCTGCAAATTCTGAGTAAAAACTAATTACAGAAAAGGAACCTTGATGGCAAATATATTTGGATTAAATTTTATTGTAATTAAAAGAATATATCAATTTTTGTTCTTTTATTTATAAGTCTTCCATTATTTATCATGTGAAACATCAGGAACAAATGGAGAGGAACCTATGGTTTCATGTGCCTGAAATACAGCTATGCAAGTGGCTCTTTTCTGGTATTAGACTGTACAGGGATGGGTTGATACTGTTTTCTCTCAGGTGCATTACTTAGTAGGAATCTATTGAAAAATTACAGATTTTGTTGCAGTAATGATATTGATAGCCATAAGGAGATATTTATATCTTGAAGAGAATATTCTGATGATTACTAGGGAAAACTATACTGCCCAAAAGACTGTCTTATTAATAACATCCCTGTCCCATAAAGGGATCTTATTATTAGGACCAGAAGAGATACTGGTAAAAAAAAGTACAAAGGAGAGCTTTATGATAATGGTATTGGACCTGCTAGTTTAAAACTAGAAAGAGAATGTGACATAGGATAGCTTGGTTCAAGGAATACTGGAAAGCATTATAGAAGAAACACAAGGGAGATGAAGTCAAACAAGGCAGAAGGAATGTCTGACGTCCCTATAGAGTAAATGTAGAATTTTGGAAAAAAATGGAAGAAAAAGATTCTTTGAAATTAATGTAAGTATTTATTAGGAAGGAATTTGAATAGAAAGTTTCCTTAGTTTAGTTTTGATCCCCACCTTGAAATAGAAGAAAGCTGCATTATTTGAGATCTATTGATAATAAGATTAATTACACATAGAGAAAGGTAGTTCTAAGAATCATCAACAGAGGGTTACAAAATAATGTAAACAAGTATGTAGCTGAATGTTTGGGTTTAAAAAGGGGAGAGAGAATTATGATGTAATTGAGGTAATAAGAGCAATGGTAGGTGGAACAGCAAACAATCAGGTTGCCTTTGTGGAATCTGAGAAGTTTTTCGACTGCGTGGATGAAGTTAATGGGAGTAGACTGGAGGGATAAGCAACTTTTAAGAAACTTGTAGAAAATCGGATGGCACTGGTAAGTGTAACAGAGGAATAATCCAGATGGGAAATGTTAGGCAGGGGAGTGAAACAGTGTTGCCTATTATCACCAGTCATTTTAACATCTTTTTGGGATTTTTTCAAAGGAAAATGCCTGTAGTAGCTAAAACATTTTAAGTAGAATTGTATTAGAAAAAGAAGCGCTTCCTAGGGAAGGAACAAAAGAATTGATATGAGCTAAACTAAGAAAAGATTAGTAAAAACTTCTACATGGAACCTAATGCTTTATGGATGAGAATCTTGATCTTTGAGGCAAGAGGATGTGAATAAATTGGAGGCTTTTGGGATGTGAATATGGTTAAGAATAGCAAAAATGAGTTGGCCAGGAAGGAAGACAAATGCTCAAGTTTTTAGCATGGTGAGGGAAGAGTGTAAGTAGCATGGGGAATCAAACAAAAGCAGAGAAAGTGGTTGCTGGAAATATTGAACTGCAATAAACGGCTTCATTGGCTAACGTAATACAAATATTTAACAGAGTAGGAACAGGGAGGAACCAAGTAATTACAGACCTATTTCTCACAGAGCTAAGGTTATATCACAGATTAAACTGCTTGCATAAATTGTAAGGGAATCTCTTTAGGAGTTATGTTGAAAATATATTTCTGCCCCCATCATACTGCGGTAGGAAAGATCATGTCAATAAAGTTCGCTGATATTAAGTGCAGAACAGATAGGTTTAAGATGTAATTTTTTCCATGAACAATAGGGGATCATAATAACATTGTTTGACCATGGTAGGGTCATTTTCTGGTAAAATTATTCTGATTCGTATTCACCCTCTGCCACACCCTGGCGGTGGCTTTCAGGGTATATTTTAATAAAAATTGGTAAGTATATATCATAACAGGTTTGCCACATTTAGATTTAGAAAAGGTACAGTTTAAATGATAAATTATGAAAACATATCTAACACAATACAATTCTCTGGCACAAGGAATAATTATGTGTAGTCATGCACCAGATATGCACATCATATAAATATTACTGACACACAAGGCATTAATGAATTAGCATATGCATGACAAATCTTACTGTATCTCATGAGTATAAGTTTTTTGTACAAGTTTTATTTTTTATTAATATCTCATATGGAATGTCATGATACAGTACTCGCATAACTTTGAATCATTTAATTGGAATTCAAATTGAAAAAAAAACATTTAATTGTTACAGAATTATCTTCAAAATAACATATTTTTGGGTGGTCTGCTACTGGTAAACTAAGAAATTTTTGGACTTATTTATTAAAAATGAAAGCCTCTCTATCACCTCAAGAAAACTACAGACTGAACTCTATGTCAACTGAACTGAATCTCTGAGATTGCATTTTTATTATTTGGGCATGAGTAAGCTACTTTTGGGTGGAGTAATCATTTTTCTCATAAAATGTAAATGTATAGATAAAGTTATAACACTTTAAATGAATTGTTCTCAATCCTATTCCCCATTGTTGATGATGGAGAAGTTTAGTACCTATATAAGTAATATCAGAAAAGGCAAGGGCAAGAATGACTGCCAGCTGAATCAAATTAATCACCAGTTAGTATCCTGCCACACTAAAAAGCCAAAAATCATCAATTCAAAGCAAAACCTGTGAGTAATAAATGATCACCATCTTTTCAAATAATTTTATTTTGGAATAACATGGTTCATGATGTGGTATTATCCCACAGTTAACATACACCACTGAAAATCTTATATGAGTATCTACTACATAAATGGTTCAGAGATCATGACTTTTATGTGTCTAATTATTAATCTTTACATGCGTGATATATTTAAACAGAACAACACTTTTTGCTCATAGTGATTTCTAATACAGGCCAGTACACATAATAAAACTCAATCCCCGGAACTTAGCTGCTAGGATGACAGAACAACAATCATAAGCTTGGTAAATGATCACTTTCTTAGTGAAATGTGGTTATGCTGTATTTTCATACATCGGCATTCCACACACTTGCATTGTGGTACCTATACAATATTTGGAGATGAGTTCGAAGCTCTCTAAATTAAGAATTATTCGTTCAATAAATAATCAGTCTACACTTATTAGAACAATATCACAATTTAGATCTTGGGAAATTACTTCTAGAGAGTGAGTCTTGCTCTTCGCCCACTGCACATGAAAATTAACAGGTTAATTCCTTCGCTTTACCGTGTTTAGCCACAGAATTAAACTTTCCAAAACACAAAAAATAAAACAATCAATTTTAAATAACAATAAAAATGGGGTTTTCAGCATATAAAAGAGAATGGGAGCAGAAAAATTTGCAATTAAATATCCAAATAAGAAATGGAAACAAGTTTAAAACCCCCACTAGCTTATATTGCGATCAAAGGACCTTATTTCCTCAAAACTGTAACATTAGGGACAAATTCCAATGTGATGGCTATCTCCTTCTATTACAATGCTTATACATTGTATAAAGAAATAGATAATTACTTTTCATCAGTTTACATCAAGATTTTGTGATTACTGCTTTATTCTAAGATTGCTACTCAAGATGTCACATTTCAGTTGTGCTTACTAAGGACAAAGTCTCCCATCCTTGAATTAAGAAGCGGTTTTCTTATTAGAACTGTCCGAACTACCATCCCTTCATTAAAAAATTTCAGTTACCGTCTTTGAAAGGACATATATCGGCCATGATATAGAGCTAAATGATATTTCACAATAAACCCAGCCTAGCGTTCAATGACAATGAAAGTTGTTCAAATCAAAACAGCGAACTTCGGACGACGAGCTCCTGGCTACCCTTCGTTTCAATCTTCTACTGTAATTTATCAATTTAAACAACAGCGTCGTTATTAAATATATAATATGATGTATTTACAATGGAAATGTGGTTACGACCCCAGGAATTAATGTATCGTGTCACTTGACCTGGTTAACAAATATGGTTTCCCCGGATGTCAATAAAAACGGCAAGGACTCACGTAACTTGTCAAAACATCTTACAATATGAATATTGCAGTCTATACAGGGGATTGGGAGTAATCTTATAAAAGTATAAGACGATGTGGTCTGTACATCATGACGCATTCCTACATTAGGTGACAAAAGCATAGAAAACAACCCAAGGTTGATTTGAATGGTTAGGATAGAAGTCGAACTAAGCCAATGTTGCGCGAAATTCACGCATCTCTAAGGGGCTTGCTCGAAATGTTTCCTTGAAATCGTTTCAAAGTGCTCGCTAGCTTATGAAAACGGCTTACCAAGAGTATAACAATCGAAACATCCACTGATTTATTTATATTGGTTTGTCACATTGTACTCGAAAATGCAGTACGTCCCTTGTCACAGATTATTCTCAGTCCTTGTCGAAAAACAATTAGGGATAAATGTTGCGGGAAGACTACAACACAGGGTGCAAGGGTATGTAATTTCTTGTTGAATTGAAGGGCTACATCTTAAGCCAATAGAAAAAATAGGGAATTAGGGGCCACAATGTAGAAGCCATCACATTACTAATCATAAGGAAGTATTATAAATCTTCTTGCGTCCATGGTTCAATACCAAAGGCTTGCGTTTTTAATAAAAACGAGAGCCCATATTGTAATTTTTTTACAATGAATTCCAAGAATAAGCCATTTCGTCATCTCAAAGTAAACCTCAACACCTTGAAAAACATTCCATCAAGATTACGTATAATGTTGGTGTTTACTAGAACTATAAGAATTATTTAGACATTTAAAACTTAATTTTGCGGAAACCTTATGCGAATTGTCAATTTAGATCGATGAAAAATTATTTTTGTCGACGGCCATTATAAGACGCAATACTGATAGTAATATATAATACGAGTTTACAGCTTTTAAGTTAAAATACGTGTAAAAAAATTATTTATTTACTCCAACTTTATCTTTATTAAAATACCATCATTCATTAGATTTCTCTTTTATTTATGTATCGAACGTTACAATCGATTCGATTGTCTTGTACATCAGATGAGTAGGTCATTCGTGCTAGGCGGATAGTAAGTGGGATAAGGAGTGTCAGGTTTCTACAGAGAAAACGCT
This sequence comes from Hetaerina titia, assembly GCA_037158775.1. Classification (NCBI taxonomy): domain Eukaryota; kingdom Metazoa; phylum Arthropoda; class Insecta; order Odonata; family Calopterygidae; genus Hetaerina; species Hetaerina titia. Next base: position 130,298,143 of record CM073768.1, read on the forward strand.
GGAGATAAGATGATTGGGAAAGTAATTAAATATATACACCAGCTTCCTAAAAGTAGGTGTAGTCTGACCTGTATTATCTCGGGTGGAAATGTAGGCTCGACTTATCCCAAATCGAGCTCTGTTTCTTTGCCTCCAATACGAAGCTCGTTGTGTAATAGCAAGCACATTCACACTTCTTTGCCACGTAGAAAAGTTGAAGGTCGACGAGAAATGCTAGCCTCCATGCCAATAAAGGATGAGGGAACGGAAGGAGAAAAGTCAATCGTTGTCGATGCCACGATAAAGAGGTAAGTGAATTTTAAAGTACCTGGTCTCGCGTACCTTAATTCTATACTCAAAATGGCGTCCGAAGGGCACAACTGGTGTATTTTAAGTTCCAATATGGCTGAAGTGAGCTTAAGGGTGCGGCTTTGTTATCCTGAAGAGCATTCCTTCTTAATGGCATATCTCGGCGTTAATTGTTGTTGGTTAAGTTACACTGGATATACTATTTAATATTTATATTTATCTTATCCCTCAGCAAATACATTCATGTTTTAGGCGTTATACAGAATGTATCTAGATGTCCTGGTAACAAGATTGATACCCAACGTCAAAATGTACTCCTCTAAGTATTGTGGATATTCTGCGTTTATACATGCGTTGCACCGTATGGAACACTATTGTAACTTTAATTGGAGGACTTCATCATGTTCACAAGAATCATTGTTGTACAGACGCTATAACTCTTGTCATTGCTTACATTTTCTTGCGCATAAAAAGCCCTTTTATGATCGCACATTTGCAGCATGAATCTATGTTGTTGAACTTAGCCTATATATTTTTGTTACTAGCCCCATTTACATGTACTCGCACACCGACAACTAATGCCGTTTCACTTGCGGATGTGATAACCCACTTATGTCGTGAGTTGTGCGGATCCTGATTTGTTATTTTACTGTGTGTCATATTCAGGAGCAAACGAAACAAATAACACCTCCGAGTTGCAAATAAGTTAATTTAGTGGTTGAATGGTGGATCAAAATTGCCAACCTGGAACAAAATTATCTTGGGTTCAGTTGATATGTACAATATCCGTATTCTGAAATGTAAACTGATGAAAATTACGATGGTTGCATGAGAACAATAGAAAAACTTATTTATTTGCTAAATATTGTTGTGCATTTAATAAACTCTACAACCTTATTTAATATCGATCAATTGCTGGTGTGGCCATTCCATAATGAGGTTGATAGGCATACCTGCTGGAGTCATTTGTTCCCAGGCTTTCGCAAATTCGTCGCTGAGTGGCTTCTTGGATAATTCACGATTTTCCTATATCTTTATAAATACAAAGCTGCATCTTTATGCAATACAACGCTGTTATTCAACACACGGAGTATCTTATTTGCCCTGTAGTTCAGAGTGCTCTACTATAAATTTGTTTTACTAAGATGTTGACCACTAATATTTTTAAGTTTATTTTTAGTTTCTATTTCATAATGCTGACTCCCTAGGAATGGCTTTGCCAATTCCTCCCTGAAAATGCTCTTAATCTAATGGGGGATCTAATTGCATCATTTTAATTTTAGAAGCACTGAAATGATTTCCGTTGTAGGGAATCATACAGTAGGGAAAGATAAGATTTTTTCTTTGTTTATGAATTGAAGTATTTTGTTTGTACATCATATAAGTGACTGAATTTGTTTGTTGCAGGCTGTATGACATTCCTGGGGAAGAGGAATCATTTTTCACAGTATGTTAACCTATAATTCTAATCATTACATTGTTTTGTTTTTTTTGTTAATATTTCTAACAACTCTTATTTTGTATTTTAGCAAAGATATCTACCCGGATGAGGACACACCAAACCAATTATTTGGAGGAATGCCATTTTCTGACCTTCCAATTTGCCATATACGTGCCTCTCCAAACAACACTATACTGAGTGTAACAGATAGCAAAGGTTTGTTTTCAAATTTTTATTTGGATGTTGGGAGAGACTAATAAGAAGGAAGCCTGTTATATCAGTGTATTCGGTGATAATTATAGTTGAACCTCTCCTAGTGCCTATCTATAGGTTTTAACAGAGCTGAGTATTACCCAGTTGGGTAGGTGACTATACTCTCATTTTGAATTAATGTATGTACAACATACGAACTTATTGTGTCATAAATGGGTATTTTGAAAAATGTTTTAATAACTAGTAGTCGATGGGTAATTCCTGGTCTCACGCACAATTGCATATACGATATGTAAAATAGGGTTATTCAAGGCTACAGTTGACACAGAATATTTTGACTTTGTCGTATCGACTCCTTTTAATGTCTTAAATTTCCCTTGAAGGGCACTTCAGTCAGATCTGTTAGTGGTCAATGTAGGCAGTTGTTAATGTATTTGAAATTTGCAGGATAATGTATATTAGATCATTTGGGGTGGATGGTGCTGTGAATCCTGGGCGGTTTGGCTTTCACCTTTGCATCAGCAGTTGTAATTGTTTATTTTCTTGTTGGTAATTAGTCGTAAGAGTAAATGTACGGAATTAAAAAAAAAGTTTTTGGTATGTCTGATGATATCTAATTGTAAATGTAAGCATGGTACTTAGTGTTCATCTGTCAAACATATCATCAATCTCTTGTTCAAATGTAGTTCTAATTTTGACTTTTGGAATTCCTTGTTGTTGATGCTGTTAGTTCTTCGTTGAGAAGCCTCTGTTTCAGGGGAATCTGGGATTGAGCTTATTATTCATTAGTTTATTCATTTGTTGTGAGATTTAGAGCATTAATTGGCAACCTAGCATGAAAATGGATATTCAATACACATCTATTTCTGAATTTTAAAACACTTAAGCATTAGGAGAATTAGGTCTGGGGAAGTTAAAGAAAGAGAAGAAAGGCTTTTGGGATTCAGTGAGCAATACTAAGTGGTGGTAGAAAGCAGTCATTAAGAACTACTCACATGTTGAAGATGCCAGCAGATGTAAGAAGGTAATAAATGGATTACATATTTGTGAAGCAGGACTTAAGAATCAAATAAAAACCTTGAAAGCTTTCCAGGAGAAGATATCTACAGTAAACATTAAAATACTAATGAAGTACCAACTGAAATTGCAAATAGCTTAGTAAGAGAATAGAAAAGGGTCAATAAGAGTAATATTATGCCATGGTTTGATTTGTGGCAGAAATTTTATATGGAAAATTGTAACAGCATGGTTTCTTAAAGTAAGATGGCTAGAAATGAATATTGGCTTAAAATATAAGGCTAAAGGAAACCATCGGCCACTGACAGTTCTGGGCATAATAGAAGAGAGAATAAAGTACAAAAACTCAGACTTGGGAAGATAAAAAATGCTTTGGAGGATTGAGAAATAAAATCTGCAGAAAGGTAATGATTGGATGAAGACTCTGTAATAGGAAGCACAGCAAGTCCAGGAAAGAGCTGGAGCAGCTTAACAGCACAGTGAAACACCAGTTCATTGAATATAGAACAAATAATAGTTCCATTCAGGATGGTAACAGTGAAATTCTCAATGAAGATTGTGATAAACTGAAGGGATTGTAAATTCTTTGTTGGAAAAGAATGCATTTGAGTATGCTTTGATGATAAGGATAAAGGAGACTAGAGACTTAGTTTGGTGAATTAGAAGCTGAATTTGGGCAAACAGTTTAATGATATATCTTCAGAAGCAATAAAATTTTCTGGAAATAGGATTTTATCCAAGCATAAGTATGGTTAGAGAATATGTGATACCTAATGAGAGGCGAAGTACTGAAGGGTTTTAAAAAGAATATTCTCATCTCTCAACCAAACAAAGAAAGGAACAAAAATGTGAAAGGTGACCAGTGAGAAACATTTATGATGACTCGTGTATTTAAGAGTCTGACTTAAATAATATACTGAGCAATGGAGAAAAAAGTATCACACTATTTAACGGAAGACTAATTTGAGTACACCTCACTCACTACGTGGAACCTCATTTAACAAGCACCTCACACAGTGAGTAATTTGCATGAGAAAAAAATATTGCTTCCAAAAATTCCACTCGCTTAACGAGTGACTTTTTGCATGAGTGATTAAGAGAGGTGAATTCCTGGATTATTTGTGTGCATGCTACTGCGGTGTCTAGCCCTCATTCTGCTAGCATCTGAGCGTCGCTAGTGATCACACATTTTTCCAAACTTTTGTTGAAATATATTATTTTGTCATCTTTTCATGCATCCAAGACATCATTTTGTGCATAGTTTTAAAATTGACCCAGATGAAAAAAAGCCATAAGCAAATAAAAATAATAGAAATGAAGAGTAAAATCATTGAAAATAGAGAACAAGGTGTGAGCATCCCTGATTTAATTCTCTCATCAACAATTGTTGGACATCATCGTGACCCTTTCTTCAAGAATATGGACAAGACTTAAGAGATAGATGCTTCAAATAGAGTGATGTGCATAAAATAGTGAAGTGAGCATAGTGAGTGAAGAAAATAGGTGAAATGTGTATAGACATTAGCACTGTCATCTAATTTGAGAAGGGTAAAGTGATTTTCACTGACCTTGTTTATAAGATCCCAGGATCACCAATGACCAAACAAGTATTTAAAGGGAGTCGTGCAAGATTTGAGAGGTTAATGAAAAAAATCATCATCCTCAGTGTTGTGAGGCAATGGTGAAGCAGCAAGCTCTGAGTCAAAGGCACCAGCGAACTTAATCGCTGACTCAAAGAAGCTCGTAGATTGCCACAACATGTTTTTAATTGTGGCGAAACTGTTCTTTTCAGGAAGAAGATGCCCAAACAAACTTATATTTGTGCACATAACAGTAGCAGGGAATGCATTGCCTGACCACAGGATAATGAATGGTAGTCTCACACTGCTATTTTGCACAAATGTGAGCGGCGATTTGAAAATCAAACCCCTGCTTGTTTACCATTCAAAAACTCTCAAGAGGCTTCAAGAATTGTCAAGTCCAAAGTTTAATGAAATATGAATGTCACGGGAAACTTATGCATCATACCATGCACATGAGGTATTGCCCTAATAAGGTAGTTACGATATGTGCCTTAAATTTATTTAAGGATCATTCTGATTGGCATGTTTACTAAATGTTGAAGCTTCAGCGAAAACAAATATCTGTGGACAGCTTTTAGTAAAAAGGAATTATGTACGAATCATAAATAGTTAACAATTTATTTCAATTATTTTTGGCTTTTACAAATCAAGTTTGGATTCCCAGTTGCTTCATTCCAAGATAAAAGCAAAGGTGAATAACTTTTTTTTTGTGGAACGTATCATTGTATTTTATGTTAATTCAATGTAAAAGTTGTTTCACCAAGTGTTTCGCTGAACAAGAAAGATTGCAGAATGATTATGCTCCTATTACAGGTTTCACTGTAGAAGTAGAGGATGGGAAGCCCCTTTCAGTCTTACTCCTCATAGAGGAGAGGGCACAGAAAGGTCAACTGACATATATTGCATTCCTTGATCGGAAAAACCCTTTTTTTGTCTCACTAATTTCTAATGAAATAATGAAAAAAATACATGATAATCTCTAATTAGGGAATGAACAATCAAGGTGTCCCCTTTTGGTTTCAAACTTAAGTGAAGAAAGCAGTTATGTTTGTAGCTCAGAATATTCTGTGAATGCCTTTGAATTGAACATTTTTTGATTTCTCTTCCTTTATTAAAGTCATTGCGTAGAGTTATTCTCATTTGAAGTCCATGAATTTTGGATTGTGAACTTGTATCCTATGTCTTTAACAAGAATGAAAAAGAAATAGGTGCAGGTTAATTATATTGTGGATGTGTTGCCTTCCAAAATTTGGTTCATAGCTCACCTGTAGCTGCGACTATTAATGTCTGATGATTTCTGTCAATAGGGTGATCAGCAGAGTGTAAAAATACAGTAGCTGGTGATACATTGAATACAAATTATTGTTACTAGCAAGAAGTCATTCTCAAAACAATAGAATTTTCATTACTTTCCCTGAAATGGTTTTTAATAGTTTGTGGTTGAAATTATGTCAACAAAATATTGGATTTTTGCTTGAGGCTTTAAAAAAAAACATTAATGTAGATCAGCAAACACTAATAACTAATTTAAAATATTACCTATTTCCATCTAAAAAAATTTATTGTTACATTTTTTAACTTGCAGATCCACTATTAGGCACCAGAGTTTGTTTTGTCCATGATACTTGGTGACTCTAAATGGAAGTAGCCATAAATCTTTTATTTGGTGGAAGAATGAAATATATCAAATTCATTATGGGTTTCTTTCGCTAGGGCAAACATAAAATTTACCATAAAGTTGAAACTGTAATTACAGCAGGACACAGTGTGCTTGCAAGTCAAATTTGACAGAAAATTTTGGAAAAAAAATTTTCATGGAAAGGTTTGGGATTATTGACATTGAAAATAATTGGTGCATGTTACTAGGGAATGTTTGCAAGGAAAAAAAGTTGGGGTCTTTGAACTTTTTGAAGCTATGTTTAAATATTTTTCAATAATCAAGTTATAGTACTACTTGTATTTTCTATTTATCTCAGTGCTAATTAAATTTCAGGTGCTGTTAAAATGATTCGTTCCTGTGGTATGGAGGGCTTCAAGAATACAAGAAAGGGCACTAATATTGCTGCCCAGGCTACTGCAATTAGTTTAAGCACTGTAAGTTATCATAACAAAGAAAAAAAGTATTTTGGTATAACTTACACGAGGTTTGGCAATTTAACCACTGTAAATCTTATCTACTTCCAGGCTGCTGTCACTAAAGGTTACAAGATGGTCCGTGTAAAGGTTCAAGGACTAGGACCTGGACGAATGGTGAGTTACAATCTTACAATTAATTTTGCTTCATGATAGTAGTTATCCTCTTTTTGTATAATGTGAAAACATTTAAGTGTTTAAAATAATGCTGGATAAGTAGTCAAACTCTTGGTAAAATGATTCCTAGTTCTATAAATTAATTATTTTTGCTTTTCAATTTTTTTTTACATCTCACGAGACTCAATTTTTTTCTTTGAATCGGTAACTCTTTTTAATCTGTAACAAGATTTTCAGTAGAAGTGAATTGTTTTATTAAAGAGTTTTCTTTATTAGTTTAAAAGTAAATATGAAGTAAGATCTGGTGCTTTCCCCGCGTATCTGCTTGAAGTTTTCTCGGGTCTTCCACTGGGTCAGGGGTTCCATCCCTGAGGACGATACACGAGTCGAAACGTTCTGCTGACCTGACCCGGTGAAAGACCCGAGAAAACAAAAAGTAAATATGTTATATTGATGAACATTATTTGTTGCAGTACACTTAAGCCACAAAAGATTTGAAGTGTTAATTCTCTGATTAGCTAATAACAATTATGAAAATATGTGCAAAATGAATTGCATTTAAAACTGGTTAAAAAGCTGTTGTAAATGTCTTTTCTTATCTTTTAAAAATATGAATAGCGGTAAAAATTCAAAGGCATGCTGAAAATACTAGTATGTGATAGTATTCATAATTATGAGTTTGTTTTTTTACATATACTAATGTGAAAACAACGTAATTCCCTTCCACATTGGATTTAAACATGAAAAAAGCATTACTTATAAAATCCCAAACGAGCAATTGTTTAGGTGAAACATATCTCGGAGAAAATTGAAATTGTGTTTAGATATGAAAAGTACTTATTGTTTACTTTTAAGGTTGTCACAGTTCTAACAGATTATTCCCCCATGGTCAAGGTATGGTGTGACTCATGGTGGTGGTTGAACACCCACTACCCATTGACCTTGGGTGTAGGGTGTTGTATGTATGTGGTACTTCCAACTTTTGAGATGACAATTCATATGGCTGTGTCTTATGAACATACGCCGATCGTATTTGATAATCCAGTCCCTGTCTTATAAGTTCAAATGTTCAACACTTTTCTTGATGCCTTCTATTTATGATCATATTGGATGACATGTCATGTTCCATGCCAGTACCTGTGTAACTTTCTATTTCAGTTTCCCATTCATTATTAGCAGTGCTTTCATCATTTATCATAATTTCAGGAAGAAAGTTTGGTTATTTAATTTGTTCAAGCTCACCTGACAATTTTCAACCCCAAGGTCAGTAGAATGAATTTTAAGCATTGCAGATTTGGGCCCGTGCGTTCCCCTTAGTTCTGGCATTTACATAATCACAATAATTGTTTTTGCTGGGAGAGTGTACGGAGTCATCTTCTCCAAGTGTAGCCTTCAAATCTTAGGATAATTTTGATTGGCGTGAATTCTTGGGAGGTTTTAGTTATTGCTCCGTTTATAAAGGATTTCTTTTTTTATATTCATGAGAGCCATTTGTGTGGTTTAACTTTGCTTTGAACCTGATTTTGTTATAGAACTTGTAATAGATTATCTTGTAGCAATGGTAACTCGATGTTTGCCTTCTTAATGTGATACACTGTTTTGGCTGGTGGTTATTATTTTGAATTAAAATGTCACATCCAATTTATTAATTAGTGTACCTTCAAGTCATATATTTGAATTCTTGTAATTTTTTCATGGGCAGAATTGGTTTCTATGTTAAATATTGCATAAGACATACTTCTAATACAAGTTTCTGAATCTAGAGTCAACATACAATTTCAGATCTCCCTCTGAGATTATGAAAATATTTTATCATTGTTTTTACTTTGTTATATATCAGTAAGTTTTTAAGTTCATATCTAAATATTGCATAATTAATTAATTGGTTATTATGGTGAATATTAAGAAAGTTTTTAATGATCTTCGGAGAAATATGTGCAATATAAGCAATTGTGTTAGTCTGAAATGCGTGAAAGAATATGTTATTGTTTTCATAGTGATATTAGTTTTTCAGAATTATGAAAGATAATAAGGGCTATCAACTTCCTTTAGTTTGATATTTTATTTCACTTCAATATCAATTTGTGTTGCCATAAAGAAAGATAATAAAAACTTGTGATAAGGAGTGCTAGCTAGAAATCATGCAAATGATCAGCTCTAAGAAAATACGGGAAAATCAACTTCATCTTGTTTTGCCATTTCCCTTGACTTGTTTGGAGTTTTCCAACATTTAGTATGCTTTGTTGATTGTGAAGGACACTTACTTGGTTAAGTAATGGTATTTGATGTTTTATCTGATTTTAATATCTGATATTTCCATGTAAGAAGTTATAATTAAAAATGGTCAATGTGATCTCTTTTTTTTGAATTATAACTCGTTTGCATAAAAAGTTGCGGGGTTCAATAGTATTCATTTTTTATTATCCTGTGATATATTTGATTTATAAAATATCAAAACCATATTTAAGCATTTTTTTGTCCAATCTTCAAGGATGTATGATAATATATATTGTCGTACATCCTTTGCATCTTTTCTTTGTAGAGGTTTTTTCCTGGTCCCCTCAAATAGGTAAATTTGAAATTTTACTAATATAACCAGAGCATGCATAAATAGTACACTTCCATAAAAATTCCAACTTGCACATTTTAGGATGAGAGTCAAATTATGATATAATGATAATGAAATATGACACAAATATCGATATAGCAATTAGCGCATGAGGTAAATTTATTGGTCTATGATTTACATGTGAAGTAAATATGTCACACCCAGGCCTTACATATTACTCTTACATTGGTCATTCAACATTTCAAATGGTTTTTCATTAAAAAAAATGGAAATCACATATATGCAACATTAAAAAAAAATGGAAATCACATATATGCAACATTAAAAAAAAAATGGAAATCACATATATGCAACAAAGCATTAGTTGCTCAGTCAGCCAAGGGGTTGCAAGCATTGTTGAGTGAATTGGAGGTTCAGTGCGATAAATATGGGATGAGAATAAATATTAATAAAACAAAGGTTATGTGATTTTCCAGAAAGAAAAAGGCTAAGCTAAATATTAAAATAGGCGGGGAAAAAATAGAGCAGGTAGAACAGTTTACATATCTCGGAAGTGTTTTGGACCAACAGGGTCAAAGTGGTAGGGACGTAAGGAGAAGAATTGCACTAGGCAAGGAGGCTTTCTCAAGGAGGAGGGAGTTGATGACGGGGACGTTGAGTAGGGATGTTAAGACAAGACTCGTAAAAGCTCTGATATGGAGCGTAGCTATGTACGGCACGGAAACGTGGTCGCTGAAGCAGGAGGATAGACGTAGATTGGAGGCTTTTGAAATGTGGGTGTGGAGAAGAATGGAGAAGGTAAAATGGACCGAAAGGAAAACAAATGAGTAAGTACTAGAAATGGGAGGAGAGGGTGGGGGAGGAGAGGGGTTTGTTGAGAGAAATCCTATGGAGGCAGGAAAAATGGATGAAAGGCGTATTGAGCGGTAGTGGAATGTTGAAGAGGGTAATAGAGGGGAGAATGTTGGGCAAGCGAGGTAAGGGTAGGAACAGGATAGGGATGTTGGACGGGATGAAGGGAGGAAAGAAGTACACCGAGATGAAGAGGGACCTGATATAGATTAGTTTGCTAGGTGGGGAGTCACAAAATGTTTATTTGATAGTTGTCCATCCAAAAACCTACCTTAACCGGTAGATTACCTAATAATAATATATGCAACAGTAATTTTATTGTATATTGTGCATATTTTCCAGCTTCTTGGACCGCTACTATATAATTTTTACTGGTTACTGATAGTTTTTGTGGGGCTTCATATCAGAACACTGTACTGTCAAATGGATTTGGGTTGAGTTGCTAGGACTCTCAAAATCTGCTTTTTTGACTTATTTTCTGAACTGAGAGAGGTTGCATAAGGTCTGTAGTACTGTATGTATCTTCAACATAAGTAAGCCTTAAATTACGCTGAGTTCATCAGTGTGAGAAATAAATTTCCGATTAAAAGTATTGTTGGCCAAATAATTTTGTTAGTGCATAAGTGGATAGAGTGCTGATTGACTGAAATCATGATTTAGACCTGCAGAGAATATTTAAAGGTGTAATTTTCATATTAATTATTTGAAGGAGCTAAATTGAAATATTCTAAAAGCTTCTTAATCATATTTCATTTGCTGTATATTTGGTCATTGCCATTTGTCATACGATAGCATTCATGAGGTATCCTTGATGCTAAAAAGGTAATATTGACCAAGAAATCAAGAAATGGGTGAGATTTGCAGGGTTAAAACATTACTAGCTTATCTGGTTTAGCTGTGAGCAATCAGAGCAACCATCTTGCTGATAGCATTCTCCTCTTTAAATCTGATAAATATATTATGCACCCACTCCCTCAAGATGTCTACAGCATTAGCTATCTCACTTACCTTCAATTTCCTATCATCCATCACCATATTATGAATTTTATCAATAATTTCTTGAGTCTTAGATTCAACAGAGAATTTAGATTTGTGCCCATATGGCTACTCTGTAAACCATATTGTTAATCAGGTATCTTAGTCTCCTGATGTGTTTGGCTTTTGTGAAATAGTTTGTTCCAAATATGAAGTTCTGTTGTCCATTTGTCTCTCTGTGGAAATCAGCCTTATTCGATTCAGATAAACACGAAGCATTAGTAACTGACCAATTGGATGTTCCTTCAAGAGATGCTACTGACTGAAAATATTTTAACGTCAGTGGAGTTGTCTCTTTCTGAATTTGTGCTTACTTTTCAAACAACATTTCTATAAAATTCACTTATTATTAACTTAATATGCAATTATTCAGACCTAGCAAGTTACCATGTATTAAATCCCTGAATATTGAGAAATAGTAACAGTAATCATTTAACATTTTAATTATTTTCTAAACATTAAATTTTTTAGTGAAGAACAAGTATTTTGACTCCATAAGGACCAAAACAAGGGACAAGTTAGTCCAGAGTTAGAGCATTGGAAGCCCCGAGTTTGATTCCCGGGCATGTTGCACCCTCAGCTCCACCCAAGTAGTGTGATGTTATAGGTATCAGATATTCCTGGTAAACCAGTGGAAATTACTGCCCCCCCCCCACCCTGTGTTAATTTCACACACTCAGGCTTAGTATTGGGTGAGCTTTACCATCTCCTACCCAAACTGACCTTCAGGCTAGTTACTTTGTTTTAGGACTTGCACAGTTTCTCTAAATGTCTAATCCAGTAAATGGTCGGAAAACACATGCGTAGGAGGTGCTCTTAAATGCATCTTTGAGGTTTTGAAGATAGGGAAAATGTATTGCATAAACCAAAATGGAAATACTTGTTTTTGGTGAATTAAGCAATACACTCAAATAATGGTCCACTTTTTCCTCTGTGGATACCTCGGTAGATTTATGGTAGGCAGTGTTATTTTACATTAACTGAGGACATTTGATCTACATTTAATTTGTTTTGCTTATAGAATTTCTGTTTCTACACAGTCGCCATCCCTAACAAACATGAAGATCTTTATTGAATTTCTCCAGTTTTCCACTTTTTCATCAATTTATATGTGGAGGTTTTTTCATGAATGTTTCATCTCTAAAAACTGGGCTACTTCACAAGATGTACATTGTTGAACAAGTTAAGGAGAAATGAAATTACCTGTTTTGGTAATAGTGTCATTATCAGCAGTAGACATATTCAGTATCTGCTATTATATTTTTCTCTTCAGAATAAGTTTCCTTGTACATATCTGGTGTGATTTCTCTTGGAATTTCCTTACTAGACACTACATCATGTGGCTCCAGATGAGCAAGATTTATTAAGATTTAGCAAGATTATTTTTTAATAACGATAGTTATGGACTACTTATTTTGGCACATGGATTGAATTTTCTCTTCTCTCCAAGAAACTAGATATCGATAACTCAGGAGTAGCTATAGATTCTTCATTGGAGTTGCTCTCACAGGTCTCGGTGGCAATGGGACAATTTCACACTGACAATACACTCATGGTTGAAATTGATAGCTCCTTAAGGTTGCCCTTGGGCAACGCGGCAAAAAATCTTTAAAAATCGATTTCTTTCAAAATATGTTTATTAGTGGCTTAAATTTGGGGCCTGCATTTATTTGTGCAGATGCAGTAAATGTGATATCTGATGTTTGTCTTGATGGTTGGTTGTATGCCACATCATTTTCTAATACAAGGTTAGTTATCAAATTAGGTGATGCCTTATAATGTATTGTGAAAAGCACATTTGTGATCAGTTATTAGTTTCCATTTAAATGGAGCCAAGGGAGGACTCTTCTTTAGAACATTAAGCAACATGTAGATACTTCAAATCTCAAGCATTAATAATGAAATCAGGGTGCTTAAAATAGTGTAATATGTATCATCCATATGTGCAATAACATTCTTGCTTTAAAAAGAAAATCCCTTCTTGCTAAACCATGAATTTGTGCTACCAGTTTAATTCCAGGAAAGAAAAGAAGTTAACTACCTTTGTAAAAAGAGCAATTTTCAAAAAAAGAGCATTCATTTCATTAATTCAAAATTCATTAGTAATGATTTTGCATGTGGATTATTGGAGATCTACGTCGTTTCTAATATTTCTGATTGCATTCTTTTCCCTATTGTCAAAGAATCTTCAAGCAGCCTATTACCACAGTTATTTTGGTTACTCCACCTCAGCATTTTTAAAACCAGTATTTAATATTAAAGATTTTGAATTTTGGGAAATCTGTGAAAGTAGCCTACATTGAATTGTGTAATTTACTAATAATACTAAAATAATTTCATATGAATGAGCTAGCAAGTGCTAGTTTGATTTTGTCTCGATAGCTCTAATGCAAACTGTTATTAGTAGCACTATCATACATTAGGAAAAATTGATTTTCTCTGAATTGGATTTTATCAACTTTAATTTCTTTTGTGTGTCGTTGTTTGTTTTAACAGTGTGAACCAGCTTTCTGAGACACTTTCCATGAATCTGTCTGTGTCAACTCCTTAATGTATGCAGATGGTTCTAGGTGTATTTTTTATGCCATGATTATGTTTTCTTAATTCATTCCAATTCACATAAATGGTTAATGAAAATTTTCAGCTATTTTGTTTTTGCGAAAGGATTGCTGTGCGCATTTCAAACTGCCAGCATTGTGAATGTTGTTCATTTCATGTCTACATTTGAGTTTTTCATTAGCGCGAAGGCTAATTGTTAAAACGCTTATGTTAAGCCTTGCTCTTCTGCCCTAAACCAAAATTCTAGTATTATTTCTCTGATATCATGTTTCCATTGCTAATTTCAGAACATGCATTAGGCTGAATACTTTAAATCACCTTGTGTACTTCATGTATGTTACAAACTTGGGCAAAACTAAACAGAGAGAAAGGAGAAAGCGCTTAGGAAATATTACTTATCCCTATGTATGAGGTCATTTTATCAGTTTTACATATAATGCATAGACAAAAAAATTCTAAATAAGACTGTCATCAGGTGGTTTGATTTTTTCTTGCTTGAACCTATTTTAAAATGTGTTACCATTAGTAATTAGGTCTAATGCTGATTACTGTAGGTGCAGACATGTCTTAAATTTGGTTTGCATATTCACATTTAACACCATGTATTTTCTAGTGCTAGAAGTTTCTATGGCAATCCAAGAGATTAAGGTTCATTGATTGTAATTAATTAATTAGGGGGTCTCTGGTCAATCAACAGCCAGCATTGAGGCATATTGAGGCACATCATTTGATGAATTTTGATATTGTTAAGATTGGTTTCATCTAAAGTGATGACTGATAGTGAAACAATAATCTTGGTTTTTCTGTGATAGTCTATAAGTGCTTTATGTATGAGAAATAGTTAGAAACAACTTGCGACATTTTTTATTGCTAGCATTTTCCATAAATTGATTGCAGAAAAGTGTTAGCTGAGAAGTGGATCTGAAATCATAAAACTGAAAATAAATTAAGTATTAAGTTCTCTTTCTGCTGACCATTAAAAATCGTAATTGAGTTTATTTTACTTCCACATTACTCAAAGATCCTATTGTAGGTATTAATAGGACAACTGTGTGGTAAAGAGTATGTGCATTGGTGTAAGTTGTTTGTGCATATGAAAATGTTTTACAAATGGTTCCATGAGAGAAATTCTTTAAATATAGTACTGTTAATCTGCTCCCAGTTAAAATCAGGACAAAGTTGGACTGTGTACAGGGTGAATTTTTAAGGGGTCACGAGAAACAGCACTGCTGTACTCTGCCAAAAAGTTTAGTTTTCAAGTTTCTATGAATATGGCAGAAAAAATTATAATATTTTAATCAATATTCCAGATATGTTTGTAATAGTGAATAAACTATTGCGACATGAAATATAATTTATAAATACCTCTAAAGGCTACATGTTTTGCAGATAAAACACATATTTGAAAAAATAATTTCTCTCCATTGGATTTCATAACTCTCCATGTAGTTAGATATTTCATGATTATGGAATCATTTGGCATAAACACCTAAGTAATTTTGAAAAAAGCACACAAAAATCATTGAATGAAATGCAGGTTCTTAGGAAAATAAATTGAAAGGTTTTGTTGGTAGTTAGGTATCACTTGACAACTCTGATCAACAGAATTATGAAGATAGTCCTATTTGTTTACTCATGTGCTTGAATAAAATTTCCTTAAACTGGCTAGTCAGTTTCGGTAAAGTATGTTACTGGAAGCTGAAAGCAAGAGGCCTTATGTCCACAGGTGAATATATGCATTAACAATCACGCGAGAAGAAATGGCATTGATTTACAAGATATCACATAAGCTTGTCAAATACTTTCATGCAAAGAAACTTGAATGCAATTAGTGGTTGATGGGTTTAGTATGTATATTATTTCCGATTAAGGCACATCACACTTGCTGATAACAACATTACTGAAAAAATTACTGCTTGCAAGCATTGAATAGCTATGAGAGTCTAAAGTTCCAGTAAAATCAGTAAAAAAGTGCCTATAAGTATGATGATGCTGATTGTAGCCACAAGCTGAAGAGTACTGCTCTGGGATAATATTGGCAACTTCAAATTATGAAGAGGATTATGGATGAGTTTTTTCTCCCTTAAAAGAATTTATTAAATTCATAGTTTATCGGGGTTATCACAATGGACTGTCTCCATAATCATTTCATTCCCTAAGTTACGAAAACTTTGTCAATGTCTGGGAATTCTTTAGGAAGATTTTTATGATTACTAATGGCAAGTAAAAATCCAAACTCATTTATTTCCATGAAAATAGCGTGTAATGGAAAATGCAAACAAATACTCACGTGGCACCTTTCATTAGTCAGCATCTGTTTCATGCAGTTGCACAAATTCATCCATAGAATCTTCCCTAATGGCATTGAAGTGCTATTGACCAAATTGTGTACACCACTAAGTATGATTCTTAAACATTTTAGCCATAACAACCAATCATGAGAGTGACTGTAAAATTAGTGTCCATTTTCTTAAGTTAAACATTCTTTTATGAAAATAAAAATCAATTAATTTGCAATCTTAATAATGGAAATAGATTTGGAAAATAAGACTTCAATTAAGCGCTCATTAACGTTTTTTTCAGAAGTACTTGTAAATTAGGAAATTGTTTCAGATGTGTGACTTTGTTAACTGCTTCATCATCATTTCTTAGCACCTATGAATTGCTGCAGACTTAATTTTAGGAGAAGGTCTGCATTATAATTTATAGAAATGTTTTTCATATTTAAAAGATATCTTTTTACAATTTGGGGCAATTAACAGTCTCTCAAAAAGTTGTATTCAGTGAATTGTTATAAGATTAGAGGGAAAAAATAGTCTGCGTGGTTGTGGGTGTCAAAACTTCATATAATTTAGATTTGCCTAATCTATTTAACTATCTAATTTTAACCTAATCTGGAAAACCCCCTGGTCCATAAAGTCTAGGTTAGCGAGGTTTTAGAGTGTACTTTTCTTTCTAGAAATGCTGATGGAATTTAAATGTTATTGCATTCACCAATCTCTTGGTCTTACTTAATTATTTGGTATTTCTAACCCTTCTAATCAACTTATTGTTATCCATCAAGCTTCATGAATTTTGAGCTAACAATCAAGAGTAGCGTCATTCAGTTTGTTGGTCTTAATCCTGTTGATACATCAGACTTAATTTAACTAAATCAAGTGGCACACATATTGTAAGCAATGACAATAGATGTATGTATTTATAAGCAATGGTGATGGATGTGATAAAGCACTTATTAGGCAGTTCGTTAAAAAAAATAGATTTTTTGCAGCAATGAAATATCATTTAAATACATTATATATAAATTTATTAATTTTTTATTGGGTTTTGAATTCTAAAAAGAGTACCCGGTAATTTTATAAAATTGTGAATTAGAAAAAATACATCCCTGATGTTATGCATCAGTAATAGAAAAAACAATGAATGTCAAGAATTAAAATCTTCCACTTTTGCAATGTTTTTTTAGTTGAACTCTACATAATAATAACCTTTCTTTGTTAACCTTTTTCCTTATTGATGTGAATGCAATACTTAGTAATCCCCAATCATTTTCGGTAGTAAAATAATTTGTTATCATAGTTTGATAGTGGTCCTGCATCATATATTTGCACTGAATGGTTGAGGCCTTAACTTTGTAGAAATCCATGTTTAACTTAAAAAATTAAATATTATCTTTGCTTTCTACAGAAATAAAACTTTATTCGTCGACTAGTTTCGTTTACACTGTAACATCCTCAGGAGGATGGAGTCCTGAGGATGTTACAGGGTAAACGAAACTAGTCGACGAATAAAGTTTTATTTCTTTAGAAAGGAAAGATAATATTTAATTTTTTAAGTTATCATATTTTTTCTCAATTCAACCTCATAAAAGCAAATGATATGGCAAAATCTTTCAATAATGGCATTGAAATCCAGATAATATAACATCGTGAGAGGTAAAATTGCCAGCTCAACTGTAATTACATGAGTTTATTTTATTCCCTACTCAGGAAGTTTTGATCGTCCAATTCCTGGTGTGTTACATTTAGCCTTGGAATATGGTAATGAAATTTAAAATCAAATATGCAAGGATTGTTCAATAAAGAGTTGCCGTACATTTCTTATTTGCATAATCTGCAATATCTGCTTATTGGCATTTATTCTGAAAATATTAAATTTCATATTATTATGCTTTATGTACAAATGGCAAAATTTTTACTCTGTTATTTACTGCTACAGCAGCCAGTATTACAGTGGTAGGTACTGCAATTAGAAACATACTCAGTTTGCCTCATGGACTGATGGAGGTAGCACGTGGTGCTAATTTGAAATTTTGCATTACTGTGAACAAATCAGCTTAGTCATATGTAAATCTGTATGAATATTAAGAAGTCTTTTTCCTTACAGCACAGCTAGAGGATGGCTAAAATTGTGGGGGATGGGATAATTTTAGGAGCTCTAATTACTCCTGTTATGGGATTAAACATTAAGCACTACTTCTACTATCGTATGAGAAGATAGTTAATAATATTCAGTGCTATCAGAGTCATTGAAAATTTATTTGGGTGTCATCCACTTGCTGATAACAGAAAAATGTGCATGAAAAGTGTTTGCGCGTTTGGCTCAATGAAACCATGATAGTCTCATGGAAATAAATGTGAAGGAGTGTTTATCTCCTTATAGTTCAGACCTGTGACATTTTAATTTTACCCATTTTGAAAAAAAAACAAAGTATTTTTCAGCATCAAAAGCAAGTGAAGCCAAACTGAACATGTTTCAATTTGCAATGGTTGCTATAATATTGGAGTAAGATCACTGAAACCTGTGCCAAGTGCACACAGAGCAATCAGTATTAGTGTAAAATTTCATTTTTCTCAAATTATGCAAATATAAAAGTATATATTTATTGATCAGCCATCCTCTAATGATGAAATGGACAGAAATTACAGAAGTGAGGAAGTTTTGGAATAGTTATGTAAAATAAATGCAATTTTTGTGAATCACCATTTCTTAACTGTTTCTCATGACACTTCTGATGTAACTAAGAGCCACATGATGATAAGTCTCTCCTGGCTTCATGTATTTAATGGACTTGTACGTTTATGCATCATTTGCAGTTGTTGATGATTTGGATGAAGTAAGGTCACACCTAATAATATTTTTAGGAATGTTTGATCTGAGTAATGGCCACTTGTGTCTTTTGGTACACAGTGACCAGCTGATAAGAAAGCTGGTCGCTGAATGCCTGGAGACCACCTCCTTTACATGTGTGATGTGTTACGATTGTTGTTATGACAAAGTAGTCGAACCAATAATATTTTAGTATCTATGAGGTAAGTGAAGGATGTAAAATAAAATTTTACCATATTGAAATCTAAAATTGCTCTATAGCTTTCTGAATCCTGTGATATTTTTGTTTTTATTCCATATTCCTAAAATATCAATTAAACTTCTTATTTCACAATTCAAATAATACTAGATTTTAATTTACTATTTTATTCAATTATATTCTCAGCTAAAAGTTGCTATATTTGTCTGGGGTGTACAATCCAATATTCAGATTAAGCCATACTCACTTCAGTAAACAAGACCTTTACAGTGGTAGGTCTCCTTTCCATATTTCAACAGTATTTAGATACACATGATGTTTGAGGACCCATCACTTTAATGCCCAGTGGCATTTTGACTATTTTCTTCATTTGCAAGCTAGATCATCAAATAATGTAAACATTAGTAGTAATTATTATGATTATTTTCTTCTTTTTTATTATGTTTATTAGCAAGTATTCATTGTAAAACTGATGTTGGTTTTTCATCATCCAATTTCGAAAACTAATTATTACTCAAAAGCTGGCATTTGCTAAATGCCTTCTAAACTTCAGATGTTTAAAGGAAAAAAGACTATGGGAGCATTTTTATACTGCATTACAAATTGTCTAAAAATTGTATTACTTGTAAATTTTATTATGAAATAGTATATTTTACACGATCACTGAAAAACTTATGATAATTATCATGGTTCATACTTAACCATTTCTTACCCATAAACCCTAAGTGTAGGTATGCACATCTCAACGGGATCCCTGTGGCACATGTCTAACTGGGAAAGTTAAAACCTGTTTTTAATTTTCCAATTTTAAGTTTATATTATTAGCTAGTTAATTTCTTGAAATATTCATCAAATCCCTCATCCTTAACCACTTAGTGTTCAGAGTGACTATGGCTGTAAGGGTAATGCTTATTCTGCATCGATATTATGTAACTTGTGGATAATGGATATGTATAGGTTTGTAGTTGGTCCACCCTACAAGCCAGTCTGCCTACAAATTGCAATTATTCATTGGTATGGAATATCAATCAATAAGAAAACAAAACAGCATAAAGTTCTCCCAAAATAGTAAAGCTATAATTGACACTTAACGATAGGGGGCTTAACTGGTGCAGGTAGAAGTATTTTCCTTGAGAATAAAGAGAAGTGGGCAAAGTGGTATAGAAATTAAATGAATAATTCTTCAAGGTAAAGAAGATTTAACAATGAGTGGGGAGTTGAACACTGGGACCTCAGATATTTAAATAACATATAAAACTGAAAGTGAAAACTGGCTTGGCTATTGAGGCTTAAGGATAAGCATAGATTTAAAGCTTGTGAGATGATGGTGTAGAGGAGGGAAAGAGTAAGATGGAAGGAAAAGAAAATAAATTCTAGGCATGGTAGAGGAGTTAAGTTAGGGTTGTTAGAAGAAATTCTTTGCAGAAAGATATAGATATAGAGTGGTATTGAAATGTTTGGAGGGAAGAGTGTTGTGTAAGCAAGATAAAGATAGAAAAGGAATTTGCATATTGGGTAGAATGAAGAGATGTAGAATGTATGTGGAGTTAAATGGTTTATTTTAATGCAGGGTGTTAATGCACTTGGTGTCATTTTAGATAGTTGTTTAGCAGTTGATAAAAGTTTAGCAGTACTGAATCCTTGGTTACATCAAAAATTGACTTTGATTGGTAACTACTCTTAGTAGTAGTAGGTGCATTAATTCAGATGCAACTGAATTTGTGTACACATAAATATCTGCTATTCAATTCATATTTTTAAGTACTTTGAAACTGTTTCTTTGCTTGTCGCTCATATGCATACAATTTTACAGTAGTTGACATTACTTGCCATAGCGTACTCCTTTCTGTCATTTTAAAATTTCTTTTGGCTCACCCAAGTAATTAAGGAAGGAAAAATTGCCACTTTGATGTAACAAACCAGGATGCAGTAATCGTGGTCCTGTGTCTCGAAAATTAAGGGACTCTTAGACCTCTTATTGGGTTCACTTTGTGAATCTGCATCCTATATTACCAGGCCTCCATTGCCTTTATTTGGTTTTCCTAGTCCTTTTATCTATGTTATATCTATCCCCTCTTCCTTTCAATGTGCTTTCTTCACTTTCTCATTTATGTATTTCCTCCTTTTCATTTTTTCTTTCATAGTTTTTCTATTAATATTCCTTATTTTTATCTCCTTATTACCCCTGCCATCATTATTTTTTTATTTTCTCACCACAAGTATTTTATTTCAATGTCAATTCTTACAGCAATAAAAATAATTCTGATATTTTTTTAATATCAGCTTAGCTGAAAAAAGATAACTTTATTTTTTAAATGCATACTGCGAGTCAATTAGGCAATTTTTTCCAGACCATTCTGTGCCCCCAAAGACCATTGTTATTTTCTAATTTAAGTTCCTGCAGTTAATATAATGGCGACCAATTTTTAGTCCTCTCTTGTTTAGAGGCTGAACTGTGACATCAACCTAGTGACTGTAGGTGACTTCATATGTCCACATGATTGCATCTTCATAAGATTAATGAGGATAGTTACAAAGTGAACTATCAAGCAGTAGTCTATGCCATGTACATATGAAATAATTAGTGGCAGTGTTTTCTAATTTGAGCTGTCTCTCATTATGCCCATACCTCCTACCAATGCCTGACCATTGTCGAGTGCACACAAAGGGCCAGTCCTAGAGAGGTGATAGTGGAGTATTATGTAAATCAAATAAACTTATCTTTATTTCACTGTTATTGAAATGAATGGCAAAAGTGAACATGGCGTTGAGGAATTATTCTGTAATCGCAATAATTTCCATGCAATTATTTCAGAAAACAATGCGTAATTTTAGCTTAACAACACATTTCATTCAAGTTTTATATTATATCGAGGGGCCTTAACATTCATCCAAAATAACCTCAAATTCCTAATCCTCCATTTTGTAGGTATTTCTCAAAATGTGTAACCATAACTTGATTACATTAGTGAAAGTGGTAATCAGAAGTGATCAAACATGGTTGAGAAAAATTTATTTGCGGAGTGTGATAAAATTGTCTCTTAACTCTCAATCATGATATGTCTTTTTTTGAACATGAAAGATAGTGGAAAATACATTGATAATGGTGGGCAATTCCCATGTGGCTGTTAAGAATCTTTTTTACAATGGTGTGCTTCTCTAATATTAAATTTGATCTTTGTAGTAACATTCGCTAGATCTAAGTTTTTGGTTGACTTTAGTCTCCATTATATTTCATTCCTTCTTTTAAGAATGACTTTTTAAAAATTTTAATTTGTACATAGAAATATTGTTTTACCAGGCCGAAGTAGTTTGATTAACATCTATTTCTCCTTTTTTGGATACTGTTAGTAACTCTTCTTTCCTAGGGATTTAAAGAATCCTGACATGTCATTAGACTGGCTAGTCATTAGATTTTACCATCTTCGATTGTCTTTTAACTATTTCATTTTCCACAGAATTCTTTCCTGACATGGCTCAAGCCTATATATCTTTGACTTTACAGGCCTTATTGACAGACTATTTCAGAATATAGTTAAGTGTGTCTTCCTTTCCAGAAAGTAATAATTTGAAATATTTCTTAGAGTTGCCCCTCAGATGTTCCCAAAAAGTTATTGACGGCAAACCTCCCCCGAAAGCAGCTGCTGAGTACCATAAATGCATAGGTTTGATTTAGCCCTTATTTTAAGTGATATATTTTTGTGTGACTTTTGTAATATTTAAGGCATTGAAAATTAAATTGCAAAATTGTATTTTTCGAGTTTAGGTTTTTCAGATGTTTTGTGGCAGTGTTATTTATTTTCTCAGTTTAAATAAACTCGTTTCTCATCTATCATTCTATTTCAGTCGGCCATTAAAGGACTTCAGATGGGTGGCCTTGATATCATATCAATCACTGACAACACCAAAGTGTCTTGGAATCCACCTAGACCCAGAAAGCAGAAGAAACTGTGAATTTGGTGAAATCAAGCCAAGTAAATATTTAATGTGAACTGGTTTTGAGTGTGGACTACTGTGTGAGCTAAGTGCGCAAGTCTGAGATGTTGTTAGTTTATGCATTCTGCTAATTGCGCTCTTACTGGTGAAGAACATTAAGGTCAACATAATTTAACCAGAGATGCGAATTATGTTTGGTCCATGTGAGGGCCTGTTGTATCAACCCTGTACAGGAAGATGTATTTTTGCGCGTGAAAACCAAGGCAGCAATTGTGTAAGTAAAACCCAACATATTTCGCTCGTTTGCAATGGCTCCGTCTGATTTTATTCCTTTAAATCTGCAGATACATCTTGCTAAATAATACTTGTAATTTTAAAAATCCGCGCGTACTTTCAAGACTTTCCTTTGGCGGTATATGTGAGAAAAGAGGTCGGTCCTTAATATGTGGTTAATTTCATTGGACTCGAATGACTGCATTGGCTAGCAGGGTAGTGGGAACGTATTTTCGGGCGAAATCGGCGTTGAATTGTGGCACGTAACGTCCGCAAAGCATTCTGGGAGATGTCTGTGAGGAAGGTATCATGGCTGTCGGTGAGGTGAAAGAGTCATGTCTTTAATGCGTTGCCTTATCTAAGAGGAAGAGACTTGTCTCATCGGTTTACATTATTGTTATATTCATCATCAAGCAATTCCCATTATTTATCAATGCTTTTAATTCTAGTAGTTTATCAAAATGTAGTTAATTGTCCATTTTAGTGAAACGTTGCGAGATGAGTTAAAGCAAGATGGCAGACTACTTACCGTGACGAAGGGAGATAGCAAATTATTAGGTTTTCTTTGTTTACGGCGATGTTTCGAGTTTATTTTCTCTGTAATTTTGAAATTACTGTTAAATCTCTAGCTCTCGACAACCAGTCGGCGTTGTTGTTAAATTTTGAATAAATCGAGAGAAAGTTGGTGACAAACGATCGGGTATGGACCAGGTAAGGACTATTAATGTAATTATTTGTGTTCTATTTGCCCATATAGTGATCGTTCTCTTTCATTTATGTTATTTAGAGCTAAATTATTATTGTATCATTGCTTAGAAATTAATTCATTGTGCAATCGGAAGCGTGATTTTTTGTAGCAATTCTCAGTTTCTTACGTGCATTTCGTTTCTTATCTCGTAAAAATTAGTTGATGCAGTATTATTTGCATAATATGATTAATCAGAACTTAATATTTCAAAGGCTATAGTTTGGCAATGTTAGATGATTCAATTTATTAACTCTTGATGATTCCTTAACCTTGTTGCCGCATTGTTTACAAACGAAAAATGTTG
The DNA here is from genome assembly GCA_037158775.1 of Hetaerina titia. NCBI lineage: Eukaryota > Metazoa > Arthropoda > Insecta > Odonata > Calopterygidae > Hetaerina > Hetaerina titia. The sequence continues at coordinate 130,322,519 of CM073768.1, forward strand.
GGTTTTACCTGTAAAATGTGTGTGTTCCATGTATTTTATGCAATATTTGGGTTCAGCATTAGTTCTACTTTTCGTTGATAGCGAAAAGTTGCATTTTTGAGGTGGACCCATTTTCGCAATTTGAGCTCAAATGCTGGGCTTGTGACTACGGGAAGTTAGTTTGTTTACCTTTACCCTCGTGCAATCATATTTTGAAGCTCAATTAGCATTGTTGCATTCTGTATTTTAATGATTGTGTTGGTCTCATAATTACATGTGAGCTAGTGGAAATAGCCTGGTCAAATACATTTGTCAAGGCAAACTTGTATTCAAACATGGTTCAACAATCACTATTTGCATGTGTTTGTGGTGAGAATAAAATCATGGTACTTTAACCTGAATAACTGGTTTATTTATTTATCACAAAAGGCGCAATGGATTCGTTGGTTATATTATTTCTCTATTATTACAAAGGCTTAATTTTTTGGTATCATTCAATTTCTGTACTTCTCAGTCGATTAAAGGTACTGGACTTATGAGCATCGGTCGATTCGTAGATCCAAAACACTGTAATTTCTTTAGTGTTGAGTAACTCTTCAGTTTTACTGGTGTTAACTGTTAGTCAATGCTATTTTGACACTTGATTTTGAGACAAGGCCTTAAAATTGACCATTCTTTCTATATTTGTGATGTTGGCCACCTATTTGGTGTTAAGAATTAGCTCTAACCATGGAAGTTTGTCGAACTATTTACAGTTAAAAGAGTCTTTACTTCTACTGCTGTTTTTTAGGAATCTACTTCAAAGTTAGGCAAGCTTGTTGTCATTTAATTACTCAATCGACTGTTTAAATTTTGTTTGTCGAAACTTTGATTTGGAGCAGATATCACGTTGCATGGACTATACTACATGGATTAAATAATGGTAGGCAGTTCTGTTATGAGAATACCTTGTTCTCCATTTAGTTGGATGTCTGGGGATTTTTGAGATTACAAGATGCGGAGAATTTCACGTACCGGCCTAGTGGGTTGCTGTGATGTGGTCCTTCGGTGGGCTGTTTTTATTTATTCTTCTTGTATAATAATGCTCAGGTGTCTAGTATTCATCGGGCACTTCCTTCCATTCCATTGTTCGAATTACACCATCAGTTCACCTATCTTGATTATCATCTGAAGCGTTAATGATGTTTATTTAACGTTTTATTGATTTGGGAGTAATTATGTGTGCCCTATGAGAGGAATTTTCGTTTTGACGTGTGGTAAGCCTGCAAACGATTCAATTTTTCAGGGTTCGGGAGAAGAATCCGGACAAGACTCAGGGTCCGATTCGGAAAAAAACACTTCCATATCGGCCTCTGAAAATGAGTCCATCCAAGACGACGAGAGACCCAAAGAAAATAATAAAAGCACCGTTTCTGGTTCTCAGTCTGGTTCAGGATCTGGATCAGATAGGTATGGAATTAGTAGCAGCCTTCGGTTGTATTGCATAGTAGTATTGACCACACAGAACCCCTCTTAATATGTAAACCATTACTTAATATGCGTGCAGCGACTCGGCATCTAGTTCTTCAGCGTCTTCAAAATCTGGAAGCCCAGGTGGAAGCGGATCAGATTCGGAATGTGGCTCAGATAAGTTGTCCGAGAAGAAATCCAGCCCGATCATATCTCCTCGGAAGGAGAGAACCTCCGACTTAAAACAGGTAGGGTACTTTGCTAATCAGATGACCTATGAGGGAATGGTGTGATAACGGTATGTATATAAAAATGTAACGTGGGGAATGTGGCTGTTCTCATTATATCAACAGTGTGCTTTCTTGTGGCAGGAGTGTGACTGCATACTTTTTATAGCTTAAGTGGATGGGGTATCTTTTAGTTAAATCGTGTGCTTAACCTCGGATTTTCTGTAATTTACTGGGGTACTTGGTAATGTATTGGAAAATGTAGTCGCGATTATGTGCGAGATAAGTGCTGGAAACCTTAGACGAAGATTGAGTTCTGTAAATAAGTGATGCTTGGTGTAACGAGTGGGTATTAGACAATTAGCTCTGTAACTCTACATATTTGCATCGGGTCATATGAAGCTTCTTCCGATTGTGTTATTTGCAATGGGAAGTATCGGCAGGCTTTAAAACTACAACAACAGCTTATTTGCCGACAGCCTTCAACAGGTAATTGACCGATGTATATGTGCCAAGTTAAGGTCAGGGTCGTGGAGTGCGAAGATAAAACTCTTCTGTTGTTTATTACACTGTCGTCGCTTGTAATTAAGAGCACCAAAGCATCTTTATGTATTAAAGTTCAAGTTCTAAAGAAGAGTAATTTTGAAAATAATTGATATCTTTATATCAAGCTTTGAAGGTACCTCGGGTGACAACATTACCTCAATTGACTAAATGACTCTCCTTCTGGATTCTCTTTGCATTTAGTTATGCGTTTTTCAACCGTATTAGATATTTTATATACGTATTCTGTTCAATTAGCAGTAGGAAGCTGTGCATGTTTTTTTGTCAATTTAGAAATTACCATGGCTCATCTGTGCCTTGGAACTTGATAAGCCTTAATGCATTTTTTAAGTTCATACAAGATATGCTGTATATTTCAGAACCTAGACTCCAACTTGATTCATTTTTATAAAATTGGAAGTTTATTAATAAGTTATCTACCAGATCTTCTATATCATTCTAATTGGCGAATGTGTCACTAGCATATACGTAATGAGGGTCAGTGGTCTTGTGGGTGCAATATTTTCTTAAGTTATTATTGCCGTTTGTATGAATGTAGCTGTGATATTGCAAAAGCAGTGGGAGAACAAGGTAAGCTACAATTACATGCAGTATTAATATTGTTTATAACATAGACAATGCATTGAGTGATGATAAAAAAACTTGGAACTTCTTAACAATGTGCCACTTAGTAGATGTGCTATTCATGCCACAATTCTGTCATCCAGTGGAATAGCATTATCAACATTATAGCATGATTAACCTGCTTAGACATCTGAGGGGATCCTGTACCTGCTTGCAGAGAAAAAAATTACATTTTACAAATTAAAATAAAGCAAATATGTAAAAATGCAAAAGATTTCCTCTTAATGAACAAAATTCAATTATTAAGAAAGCTTTGGGTGATAGCCACTAGTAATAAGCATTGTATAAATATGCGACATATCCCTTGTACAGGAGCTTGCAAAAGGTCTCCAGTGACATGAAAATGGCTGGGGATTCTGAAACTTATCACTCCTCTACAGTATTCAAAATAACGTTAATTACTTTTGAGGAAAGAAACTGACAAATTTTTTGTTGTAATTTTTTATATTATTTGGTTGTAAAAATACCAATTATATTGGTATTTTTACAGAAAAGATTTTAATAATTCAATGCGTGGCATCAATAAAAGTGACCCTTTGATTATGAAAATAAAATTTATGGTGAAACTTTCCAAGATTTCCATTCTTTTACGTCATAATGATAAAGAATAGCCTGAGACAATACTTTGTTGACTGTGGCTGACAAATTAGGACTCATTAGGGTATGTATATTTAATCTACTGAATTGTATTAAATAAAATGTTAAAAGTTATGAGGTGCAATAAACGGGAATGAATGTGATGATATGGAGTTAAATGGCTATATGTAGTGGTGTACATTAAATATTTTTCCAAAAATGGGAATTAACTATTTTCATTGTTACTTTCATTTTGTATATGAAATGGATCATAAAAATATGTGGTTACATAATTAACTTTGGACATACCAGCAAATTCAAGGTTACAAATTTATGCTCTTTTTGAATTTAGCTAATACTTTTGTATCACACAGTACCTGGAACTTTTCATTTATTGCATAATAACATATTGCCAAGATTTCATTTACCATTCAGACAAGCCAGCAGCAATAGCAATGCGCTTGTGTAGATTAAAAGGTGATGTGAAATTATTTGAAATATATGAATTTTTTCTTATTTATTTAGTTTTTTGTGGAGTTATGAAAGCAATTAAAATCATTGATTATTCCTAGATGGATTTATAGGCATTAAAATTTTGAAAATAGACTTGTGAGTTGGTTAAAAAAACTCAATATACTTCGTGATTTCACATTACTAAGTATTTTCAGTTTGTTTAATCATGAAGAGGTTTTATCTAAATTAAACTATTTCTTTTAGGCAAGTAGGTGTTGAAAAAGGTTGGAATGCAAAATAAGTGTTTAAAGGAAATAAGAAAGTAAAATAAAAGTAATAATAAGTTAAAAGTGAGCTAGTGATTCCTGTTCTCTGAGAAAATGTGTGTGGAGATAAACCTGTTACCTCAAATGGGGCAACTCTATGCAAGCTTACTCCTAATTGGTTAATATTGTGACTATGGAATCTCTAATTTTAATCAAGTTTTGGATGATAAAATTACTAATGTAAACATTCTAAATTTTAATTCCATTGAATGCCCATAAATCAGGCGATTTGTTATTTAAGCATACCTGTAGTATCTGATTTTTATGAAGTTTGTTTAAAAAGGTATTGGGCATTAATTAAGACTTAAATGGCCAATAAAATTCATATTATGTAATCTTAAAGGTCACAAATGAACTTTATCTCTTCTTTTTGGGCTTATAAACACTTGTTAAGAACATCACAGGTAAAATTCACTCCAAATTATTACATTTATCAGATACATGAATACTTGGTAAACTGTGTTTTTTTGAGTCCTGTGAAGTTTCATTATGTCATACCAAAAACAATTTCTACTACCTTTTTCAGAAATATTGGATAAGTGCTTTTCCATTTAAATTCCTTTCTGTTAAAATTCAACTTATGCAATACTGTTTCTTATTAGAGCTATTATAATATTCAACTGTTGTTAACAGTTTTCATCAAATCCATTAAAAAAACTTCCTTTACTCAGTATTGTATTGAAAATATATCTATGTGAAACATGTAGTCAAAAATTATTTATTCAACATATTTCACTTCTTTATTCCCACCAGTGGAACTTCTTCTCTTATTATGGTGCATATTATTCATGATTGTGTGAATTTCAGCTGCTATCTTTTGCTGAACAGGTTATGGAGTGCAGGATTCATGTTGTATATGTCTTGATTTACAGCTCATTTAATTGTGCATAATACATGCTCATATTATAATTATATGATGAGAAGTATTGTCACCAGCTAAATAAATGTTGGTACCTATTTGCCTGGGATTTGGCACATGTGGCAGGTGTATATGTATTTTATTAGTGCTGCTGAACTATTGTATGACTTCATAATTTTCCAACTCAGTGCTTAGGTAAAATCTATACAAGTGGTAGATTCACCATCTAGAGAAATTAGAAACTTCCAAATTGCCTTGTACTATTAATGTTCTGTCTAAGAAGTTAATTTAAATGCAAATTAGATGAATTACTTAGTTTTTATGGAGTTCATCCATTATTCATAATTTTATTTCACCATAATGTACCTTATTGTAACAGGTGGCTTATTTAGGTAATGGTGGTGGCTTACTGAAAGTTGGACTGGAGTGCATCGTTTGATTAATGGTTTATCATTTCATGACTTTTTGCATGTAAGATCTCTATGGATAATGGGTTGACGATATGAGTTGAGGTGCAGAGTATGTAATGGATGTACACTTGTTATGAAATGGAAAGTCTCATGAGGTGAGGAATATGCACCCTCTCATTTATATTGACAGCACTTAATATTTGGTAGTTTAATACCCTCTATGAAGATGAAAAATGGGAAAATGTAATTGGAGCAGAGGAGAAAGTAGGGGAGGATATTAATAAATGACTTGGTTGTTCATGGGAACAGTAGAAAATGGGAATATGGGTCAGTGCATCATTAGTCTGCCTTCATGCAAATAAACCTTTGATGGCTTTGCAAGAAGATTAAGGTTTTAGTAGTCATTTGTCCAATATGTTGTGATGAGTATACTTCCATATGTCATTGATTGAATGCCAAAACAGAAATTAATTTGGCTAAGTCTGAAGAATTTTTTTAGATTATGGATAGAACACCATCATGTCAGGTCTGTTCATTGTGTTGATCAGAAGCACTAGAATCTACACCATTAATGCCTGTCCTTATCTTTTCATGAGAGCATGTGAGCTTTTCATTTGGGAGCAGTTCCCCTTTTGTTGGCTGGTGTCTGCTTGACACTTACTCTGATGACTGCTTTCCATCATTTATTACTCATCATCATCATCTCCTAAGGTTGGAGCCTTGTCGTTGCCGCCACTGCTGTCTCTCCATATCCGTTCTTTTCAGTTCATTTTAGGTTGTTATTCTCATGGTACTTTTTATATCATCTTTCTTTCTTGGCCTTCCTCTTCCTTTTTTTTTCTATTATTCGCCTCTGTTATATTTTCCAGGAAGTTATGTCTGAGAATATGTCCAACAAATTTAATTTTCTCTTTCTCCATCTCTTTTATTAAATTTCTCTTTAATTTCTTTCAATACTTCTATGTTGCTTTTCTTGTCCATTCATCCTGTTCTTGTTATTCTTCTCCAAATCCACATTTCCATTGCTTCCAACCGAGCCTTTTCCCTCTCAATATCCAAGTTTTGCATCCATATAATAATGTAATCTAAATAAGGTGCTTGCAAAGTCTACTTTCCAATTAATCTCTTTCACAAAATTACTTGTCTAGCATAGGCTTTCATTTTTCTATCCAATGTGCCACATACATTGGAACCAATGTAGCCCCTTGAAGTAACTGTTTTCTTTCAAAATATGACATATAAATTGGACTGTGCTGATCATTTATGTTCCCATATGAGTGAAGTTTTCGCCACCTCGAAACCATTTTAGCCACTTTTCTCTCAGTAACTCAGTTTTCAGAAAAAGTGGAAGTATGAGGGAGCCAAATCTGGTGAATAGAGTGCAGACATGCCAACTCTCCCGATTTAAGCGGGAGACTCCCGATTTTTCCTTCTTACATTCTTGATGAACTGTTCAAATTGTGTACTTAGCTTAACATGTTAATAAAGTGTGACATTCATTAAAAATTGGCAAAGTGTCATAAAGGGATTAAGGTGCCATGCAAATATTGTGGTAATTAAAAGTGATTACTTCGTGATACACTTCTAAAAATCTCCCGATTTTTCATTTTTGAAAGTTGGCATGTCCTCCCGATTTTTCATTTTTGAAAGTTGGCATGTCTGAGAGTGATTATTCTAGCACTTTTTACTAGGTATTAAACCTTTTAAAGAAGAATTTTATCACTGCACAATGCTAGATTTTTTCCATTTCTAACAAAACACCCCACAACTGATTGAAATGTCTGCCTACTCCACACTGCTGAATGGAATAGCTTGCAATTTCGTATGGTGTCTATTCACAGTTGGGCTAGCATGAGAGAAAACCATGCGATTAGTGATGCCATGTATGAGCAAGGATGAGAACTTATCAGAGCACACTCATTTGACCGTCACTGTGTATGTGCAAGTTGCATTACTTTCTCAGGTCATGCACCACTTTAAGCTGGCTACAGCAGCTTCAATCTTAATTGCTGTGACTGTTGTGTTGATCCAATCTGTGAAATCTTGCTTGAAATGGAAACTAATGTACTATCTATTTGAATTGTCATATCTTTGCCATGCATAAGGGCATGGAACTTCTTAGCAGCATGAACTGAAGGTGAATTGATTGATATTTTTTCATTAGTATTTTATAATGTTACACATTGATATTGAAAACTCACTTCCAGTTACAAGTACATTTGGAGTTGAAAAATACAAGAAAATTTCTTATTTGCTTTAAGGGTACCAAATTTTTGCTTAGTCCACCATTGAATATCCCATAGTTCTTGTTTTGGATGAATAAGTTTATAATGAAAAATTCTAACTTGGTAATTTTACAGTATTTTATTTATACTCTGGGTTCTGACATTCAATGCCGATCATCAAATGGTGATGTTGAACATCTAAACGTAAGTTGTGTCTAAGTAAAATATTGTGGTGTTACAATGTTATATATTTCACTATGAAATGAATCCATTCCATTAAGTCATGCCTGTAATAACCAATAAATAAGTTTACTTACTAAGTTTAAACATGCAGTCCACAATTTTCATTATGTGAACACCCAACTGTCAAAACAACTTGTTCATTAATAGTTAATTTTAAGAATAGGTTTTTCCCTTTCATCCAGGAAATCTATAAATTTGAATTATTTTAATGCTATCAGCTCATTTAGGTTTTACGTATGTATGGTGCCATGATAAAAAAATGTACGCCATTGCTCATTAAAAGGCAAATGGCTACATACATATATTTTAGTGGAAAGAAGTGATTTTTCAGTCATATCTCAGATCCATAAAGATGTTTTATTATGGATTATTACTTTTCAATGTGATGGTATCTGCCTCAACCTTCTGAAATTGTATCTTGGGGAGCTTGAAAAACTAAGTAGATTTTAATACAACAATTTCAAAGTAAAAATCATTCGCCTTGACCGAATGATTTTTACGCTTTGAAATTATTCCATTGTAATGTGCATTAGTGGATGACTCCTTTAAAATTGACCGCTACAGCATCTACTGCTGTTTCTTAGAATTCTTAAATTTCACCTAATTTTATCATGGAATTGTACTTTTATGTGGCATTGTACCTGAAGATGTTATATTCATGATTGAACCCACCATACCATTGTAAAGTTTGGTGAAATCAAAAAAAAATTTTAATTTATCATTATTATTTTTTTTACTAATGCTTTCATTGTATGATGGATAATTAATTTATAACTGACATATTCAAATTAGAAAGTTAATTATGGTAATAAAAGCTGACTCTCTTAAGAAATTACTTTACTATATTTTATGGCTGACATGAGTATCAATGCTTTTTGAATATGGTGGTTATTGTTTGTATTTAACTCAAGTTGTTTCAGGTGTATTATGAGCGTATGCAGAGTTATTATTATTACTAATATAAATGAAATTTTTTTGATGAATATTTTCTAGCCGACTTATTTCCGGTTGAGTATATAATACAGCCAAACATTAAATGTTTGTTGAAAAAACTTAACTAGAACTTGATCTTTTATGGTGCTGTGAAAGTTTTGTGATGTATTTTAACCCAATTTTGATTCAAAATGATATGGAGCATTCCGGTTACTCATGAAAGAATTATGATATTTTGTTGAGTCTCTCATCTCAGCTCCTGCTAAATTTAGAAATGTATCATTGTATGAGTTACTCACTTTCTTGTTCACTGAGAAATAGTCATGTAACAATTTTTCTTTCGGAATGAGATTTACCATATGCTTAAATTTAATGTTAAAGTTACTGATATTTTGAATTTTGTTAAATTTTTTCACATATTCATAATCATTTATTTTTTGTCTTTGTTGTACAGTAAAAAAATATCATTAAAATAATTTATGACCCTGTTCATAGAACAACCTATTACAGTGCTGGGAGGAAAATCCTGATGTATATGGGATACGGAGGTCAGGCAGGTCTAGGAAAGAGCCAGAGAGATTGAAGGTAGCAGAAAGTGATTCTAGTGACCGGGGAAAACGAAGGAGCCACCAGTCAAAGTCACCTAGAAAGTTAGTATTGCTCATGTATTTTTTCTACAGATATGGGCTCATTTGTTGGTAATATTTATAAAGAGTATTTGGTAAATTAACCTCATAGATTCTGCTACTGCTAATTATAAATTTTGTGAATGAGATATTTTGCCTAATCATTTAATTTTTGTTTAGTTCCAGCACATGGAATTCAGATTCTTCTGGGTCAGAATCTGATGAATATGGAGAAAAGCCAAGGCAACAGCATCATTCAACTCCTTCCAAGTCGAAAACCCTTAGGTCAAGAAGTGAGCATCAAGCTAAGAAAAGTAGCCATAGACGTAGGTTAAGTGAGTCATCTGAGGACGAATCTAGTTTTGAAAGTGATGGAGATTGTAATCGCCGGTAAGGATAATTATCTCATAGTTTTGCAATGTTTTTGAAATAGCTTTGATTTTAATTTAATTATCATATTTTGTAAAAGGCTTACATCACGGCGTAGTGCCGCTCAAGTCAGCTATAAGGAGGCGAGTGATGATGGAACAGGATCGGAGGATTTGGTTGATGTTGAATGGCCTCAACCAGAGATCCCTGTGGAAAATGATAATTCAGAAACAATAGAAAAGATTATTTCCCAAAGGAAAGGGAAAAAAGGAGGTTAGTTCAATCACTTAGTTTTACATGTATTTGTATGTATGTGTCAACACATGTATAGTGACCTCTCAGTAAACAATTTAGTTGATCCCATTAAAAACTTTCATTCAATGAATTATAGTCATGAGTTACATGAAAAATGAAGTTATGTTCTTAATTTGTTCCGAGACTTGAAGAGTTTAACCAGTTAGCTTAATCCACAGTTAGGAAATGAAAATTGGTGGTAATGTTCTCAAATGCTTTTATCTTGCTACAGTTAATAGTCCCTTTTATAGTATACATCAAGAAATCTTGCATATTCGAATGTCTTTTTATGTGTGATGCCATTGCAGAAATATTTTTCTGATATTTTTAGCCACAGGAGGTATTACTACAATATATGCTGTTGAGGAAAATGGAGATCCAAATAAAGATTTTGATTCAGATGACAAGGAGCAAAGTGAAGTCCAATACCTTATTAAATGGAAGGGATGGTCCCACATCCACAATACTTGGGAGTCAGAACAGTCACTAAAAGATCAGAAAGTGAGTATATAAGTTAGATGAGAGCAACTGGCACGAACTTACTGTATTAAGTTTTGTGAGCATGGTAAGTGTAAATGGCTGATGGGTATGTATGATACTTTGGTGATGGAATAGTATGTATTCTTGGTTTAATGATGTAAAAATGCAATCAGGTGTAAATTAGTATGAATCTGCGATAGTAAATGCAGAGGTTTTTAAGTTACTTACAGACCACATACAAATGTAATGTATATATTCATATCAAAAACATTGGTAAAAACTGTTTCAAATGTTAATCTGCATATGGATTTGTGATTTAATCTCATTTTTTCAGTTTCCATGTATACCTTTTATATACCATGCATTTACTATGACTAGTGTGCACCATTCAAGTAATTTTTTAAGTGAACGTTTCAATTTATTTCATCCAAATTACTCATCTTCTTCTGCACCTGTTTGCCACATTTTCAAAAGGTATTAGTTTTCAGCCTACTGATTAGTCTTCAGCATACATAAACATATGTCTAATAAATCTCTCCAAGTTACTGTGCATGGCAAGAATATGAACATGCATTTATGAGTCTTCTTTTGCTACATGCCATCAGTCTTGATTGCATGTCAGTATATTACTGTGGACTCATCTGCATTGAAATTAATTGCATGAAATGAATGTGATTACTCATCAAAAGCATCTCCTCTTGATTTTTCTTGTATCTTTGTCAAAAGAGTGTTACATAAATAAAATTACATTTTTTACTGTGATGACAATATATTTAAACAACGGATGGAAAAAGTTTTTTTGCTAGTTCAAGCATTCATGTGTTTCTTCTTTTAAAGCATAATATTCCCATTCAGCATTTATTAGGTTACTTAGATTCCGAAGTTAAATGACCTCAGTGTAAATATTTCATCAGTATTTCCTGATAAAATATTAGAATGAATGTCCATAGCTCTGTTTATTAAATTGGTTTGGCATTAATGGAAAAATGAGATAGTGTTATCCAGGTACTAAGGAATCTTTCTTAAGTGCCTTCTGCTAGGTTAATAAAAAAAAGATTCATTCAAGGGCATTCTAGGAAGAAATGTTTGTATTGAGATTAAGTATTTTAAGGAAGAAGGATAAACTTCATTTGATTTGATTTTCTTTGGTTATGCACACATGCATTGATACTTATTGCTAAAATATGCTCTTCATGAATGATATTTTATTTTAGAAAAATAATCGTTCAAATTTTATTTATTTGAAAAAAGTGATCATTGTAAAGGCAAACTTTTTGAATTGAAAAGCTCTAGTAAAAAAATTAATTCTTCTGTCTCCTTCAAACTACCTATCATACCCATTGTACACTAAAATTGACAGAAATTACTTATTAAGTCCTATGACCAAATACCAGAATAGATTATCATCATTGTAGGCATCGAAACTATGAATATTTAATGTTTTAAAGAATTAAAATAGTTTATCTGTAGACCATTGCTAAACGTTGTAATCAGCATATCACTTTCTTCACTGACATATTATATTACCTTAATGAAAAAATCTTCATGAATAAACAATGCAACATCCTATATGTTTATTTTATTGTATTAGTATCAAGATACTTTCTTCCCAACAGTGGATAAGTATGTGTTTTGAACTATGGAAACTATCATCCTGTTATGTATGCAACATTTCCAAAATTTAAATTGTTAATTAGGTATGTGAAACCTTCTAAATTGATATTCCCATCTTTTGGTGTTGCTAGGCTACTTTTAATTTTAATAGCAACCAAGACCGTGTCTATGGAATATGAGGAAAATCAAATATGATCATAATTTACGTAGGTGTAATAATAATTAGGAAATGTTCACTTTGTTTTGTTTCCAAGTTCAATCCTATGTTTTTTCCTGGAAAGATTTCTGTTATATCATAAATTAATGATGGCTTTCAGTGGGAAATGTGTTTTCAAAATTTAATAGTGTCAGGAATGATATCCTCTCCTGGACTTGGGTGTTTTACAGATGTATCTTGATTCTCTTCATCATTGAGATGAGTCTTTTGGCAGAGGAGCTGTATGTTGGAATGGTGATTATCATCTAAGTAACTCTTGTGTTTTACCAGAAAAGCTTCCACTATCTCAGCTGTTGCCAAATAATGTTGTGCATTCACAAAACTGTTATTGTGCATTTCACTATTTGAACAAGATGCATAATTAACTTCCTTGAGCTGGAAAAATCAATGAGGCCCCCATTGCTTCTTACATTTGATTGAATTTCAATTTAATTAATTCTGGAAATTGTTTATGTGATTTTTAAAACTGTTTTGACTCTGGACTGGTCTGAGTCCAGATGATGCTAAAGCATAGCAAAACTAATTGACAGTACAAATTCTAGCCTCTGAAACTGCAAATATGTTTTGATTCTTCCTCGTGGATTACAAGGGTATTCCACTAAGTGTCAGCCTCGACTATCTCTCCCAAACTCTGTTATAATATATCTTGTCTTCTAGGCTGTAATGAAATAGTATCTAGCATCATTCTTTTTACTGGAGGGGTTCATCCTGGCGATAGGTGATAAAATATACCCTTCTCAAAACATTATCAAAGTTTTCTTTGAAGTTTGAAAGGTAAACGGAAATGTTTTCTACACTAACTACAAAAGTTCATTTCAAAAACCTTTTTTTAAGTGAAACAAATCAGACTGAGGAAATACAGTTAAGGAAATGCTGAGGGAATAAATATTTTAAAGTTGTGAACAAACCTTGTGTTATACCAAAACCAGCCGTGTTAATTGACCCAAAGGTTGGCTTGATAGGTAGCAGTTAGGAAAATATTTTTCACAAGTTAGTAAATGTGAGAGATTGAAATAATACTTAACTCATTGCTTTACTCACTCACATGCTTTAGGGTATGTTTGAACTAATTTGAAGGTCACAGTATTCTCAAGATATTACTGCTACACTTGTTTTACTATTACTAGTTTTTCACTTATTTATCCCTGAAAACACAAGTATATTGAACCAGGGAACTAGCTCATAGGCCATTGCGTCTTTGATATACGTTAATCAGCCGTGTTAATTGACCCAAAGGTTGGCTTGATAGGTAGCAGTTAGGAAAATATTTTTCACAAGTTAGTAAATGTGAGAGATTGAAATAATACTTAACTCATTGCTTTACTCACTCACATGCTTTAGGGTATGTTTGAACTAATTTGAAGGTCACAGTATTCTCAAGATATTACTGCTACACTTGTTTTACTATTACTAGTTTTTCACTTATTTATCCCTGAAAACACAAGTATATTGAACCAGGGAACTAGCTCATAGGCCATTGCGTCTTTGATATACGTTAATCTTTCCTCAATATAGACAACAGAGCAGAATTGTGACCTATTAAGATTTTGCATTAATAGCTATCGTTGCTTGCAAAATAGTTGCCAGAAAGAGGCCTGGCAGACTATTTTTATTTCATCAATCTGAGAAATAAGTAATTTTGAATATTGCTTGATATTCCTGAAAAAAAGTCGAATTAATTAGAAAATTTAGGAAAGTGGTGGGAAGTTGGTCTTACCCTCTTTTTTCATCATTGTTATTTTGCCAAGTCAGTTATCCTTAAGTGATTGACTTAGGCAGTGATGTACACAGTGTGTAGAGAGGCGAAGGTTCTGGAAAACAGTCACGTGTTGCAGAATTCAATTCATTCAATTCAAATTCATTTCAAATTTAAGTTGGATTAATGGAAGAACAAAAACTTCTATTATTTCCTATTTTGGCATAATCTCTCCTATCCGTATTCTAGTACTACTATCATGTGACCTCTATAGTTGAATTTGCTAGTGTTGATTATCTTGAGTTCCTGTTAGCTGATCTAATTAATGTGATAAGGGTGTTTGTTATTCCATAGAAATTGATCACTTACTCTGGATTGGGGATGATGGTGGATGAAATCATGTGGAAGGATCTTCATTGGAATTAGAACTTCTACAAATATGCCTTAAGAAATTCATATTTTTGGAATTTAAACTCATAGTGATTAGATCAGACTAATTAGGTTTCAGCAGGAAATTATTAAGAATTTCAGGTTTTAAATATTCCTGTTGAAATATGAGATTTTGTCTGCATCACAATGGAATTTTATTTTGATTTAGTGGAAATAATAGATATTGGCTACTGTCAGCTTACCAGTCACTTCCTTCATGTTATGCCTGAGTATGAGAAGTTGTGTTTTGCCTCAACACACTGGACTCACACACAGTTTGCAAGCAGCATAGGAGCTAGGTGATATGAGCTCATGCATAGTCAGTCATAAGAAGTCGAGATTTAGCCATGTAATATAGCCATGTTCTTTAGTGTGCATCAAAATAATTTAATTTACCAGCTTGATTATTTTCTTCTGCATTTTCTAGTCAAGTGTGCTATAAATATTTTGTTTGTGCTTATATGATGCAGTTGACCATCTGAACTGAATAATCACGAATAAATTGTTCACTCATTTTACAATTCACAACATTACAGTTCACAATTTGTACACTATTTTTAGTGTAAAAATTCACAATAACACAACATGGGGACCTATAGTATGTTTTTATCATGTTAATCTGGAAAATGGAGCCCAAAGGGCTCATTCTAATGAGGTTATTCTAAAAGTAAAGTTGTGGTGGATTTGTTAGGAATTTCAACCTTAGGATACATATTTCTACATTTAATGTGTGTAGCAATAATTCTTTCATATAGCCATAAGAGTGGGTCGCGGTGGTCTAGCGGGTAGAGCGTTGGACTGCTGACCAGAGGGTCCCGGGTTCGATTCCCGGGCAAGGCACTTTGGGCACCTGCAGCTCCACCCAAGCTAGTTGATTTTTCGGGTACCAGATCTTCCTGGGAAACCATAACCGGCACAGGGAAAGGAACTGGCCCCCCTACTCTGATGTGTGAATATTCACACACCGTCGGGCTTGGTACATGGGTGAGCTCTACCATCACCTACTAAACCGACCTTCGGGTTGATTACTGTGTTTATGGTTTTTTTTATAGCCATAAGAAATGGTACTCAATGTGTTCAGTCAGCTTCTGTTTTTCCTTAGGAAAGACACACGAGTTAATCTTGATCCCAAATGGTATCAATGAGACAAGTATTAACAGTGTAGACATTTTAATCTAAATTTTTATTCATATTCTTCAACATTACAAGCACCAGAATTCCCTTGTACTTAAAAATGCCTTTTGCAGTTATTTGGGTTGTGAAGTGTGTGTTTTCATTTTTGTTTAATGAATTAAAGAATCAAATATTTTATGAAATATGAAGTAATGTATGTTTAATGTCAGCAAATGCTTCAAAAGTGAATTCTATATCTTAGTTATTTTACCAATACTAGAATATATGTGCATTCAATTTATGATTATACTCGTAGAAGGCATTTTGATTGGAAAATGTTTTTCTGATAAAATAATCCACGCTGACAATGTTGTTTGTATTGCATTTATCATTCATATTGAAAGCAATCATATTATCCACCATATTATCCACCCTTGACATAATAGTTTTTGAATTATTCATCCCAGTCCTGTTGAAATATAATAAAATATGGACCTGGTGTTGATAGTTCATCATGTTGCACAGTCTTGTTAGAAATGCCAATAAATCCAGGATCCCCTGTACATACCACTGTTTTATGCAATGAAATAGTTCGTACAAAATTCAATTTTTCCAGGTCGATTACCTTTGCATGCTTATATCTGCGATTGATACCTTTTAACAGGAGTGAAAGGTAATGGCATTTGGTGTGCAGTCCTTATAATGTTGTGAACCCCTTTGCATTTTTCCGCTAATTTCATAATGAATTTTGTGCTGGTCTACTTTGTGAGTAAACTTGAAGCGTACCACGAATGCATTTATCCCTGCTGAATCAAGTATGCTATAAATAATGCTCGCCCCACTTGTGATGGCATTCATTATTGATTGTCCTTGCCATTTAATCCTGTTGTAGTTACATATACGTTGTATTTTGTTAGACAGAAACAGCCTGATTTTTTAATGCTCTCCCCCTTCCTTTGCTTAGGGAATATATAGCAACTGTATGGTCTAAGGGCATGTTGATAATAAAATTTGTCAAACCAATGCCATTAAAAATTTCAACTATTTCCATTAATGTGTATATTGTGGCATTTGCCTAATTGATTTTCATGCTTTCAAAATGTTTTATATATGGATTGCTATACTTTCCTGGGTCAAAGTTGCACCATTGTGCACGTCAACATTTTCTGATGGTGGAGAGAGGAACACCACTTTGCTGAGTAGGTTGGTGTCAATCAAATAATTCCATTATGTCTCACCCCTGTGAAAAATTTACCCCCTCAGCCATCAGAAGGAATAAAGAACAATCTGAAAACTTCCTTCAATAAAAGCTTAGTTTTATTTTAATTATGATTTAAAATTTGTTTAATTTCCTATACAATTATGCAAGAAGTCTCCAGAGTGATGGCTAAAATGTGTTCAGTGGAGTTCATATTAATCATTGATATGTCTGATAAATTTTATGTGATAAACCATTAATATCTTTTTGTAATAGCAAAAAAAGGAAAATTTTAAGTAAGCAAAAAATTAATTTTGTCCATTCATAATATTGATGACTAAAACAACTAACCCCAATGAACAAAATAATAGCTCTAAAAATAAAGAATGATTTAGTGGGGAATGATGACAGTGATCAAAATGAGCTGTCAAGCACTTTAGGGAATATTGGTAAATATTTCATAAACCAATTAAGTGAGAAAAAATTACTTTAAATATGGATGTAAAACAACAATTTATTGAAAGTCATGAAATGTCTTTTGGCCTAGAATGGGAGAAAAGCTGACTTGAAGTTTAAAAACATGGTCAAAATGGCTGCTGAAATGAAGAAAGCAGATTACTAATTATATTCTTCTAAGGATATGACAAAGTCAAACATTATACCTTTACTTTTTAGTGATCATAATAAATGTTATAAATGATATATTTTACTAAAGAAGCTAATGATATTATTCCAGTCAGAAAATTTCCCTCACTTGCCATTGCAAAACCTAAGACTGAATTTATCATTTATTTTTTACCACTTCATTTTATTTTTATTTTTACCACATCTTTATTTTTTTCACTTTGTTACTTTATGAGTTGCAAAAAATTGAAAACTGTGCATCCATCACTGTGGATTGCAGATAGTTAGACACTGTGTAATTCATTCTTTATTATTCATCTTTGTTGGCATGAAATTAACCTATGTTTGGCCCTTTCTCTCTGGAGCATGTGAGATGTAGTATAGTCATCCTTCTCTTATGATCTTTCCTAAGGTCTAATGTGCCCATCAAACATGATTTATGGAATGAATAGCCATTTAATAGTAGCTATGAATACTCTCCTATTCTTATTAATTATTGTAATTAATATAAGTTAGATGTGTGCATTACTTATATGGTTTTTCGGAGCATTTTGTTCTGTAGTAATTTATGCTATATGTTCCTTTTTGTGCTTCCCATGTAAATAATTCATCAATACATTCAATAGACATTCATTAAAAATCCATTTCTATCATTGGTATGCTACTTCATGTACTACATTTCATCATTTCTATATAATCCTTAAAAATCATCAGTGTGATTCATAATTACAGCTTCATAAAGTATATAGGCAATCATTCACTGTTGTAGAAGTATTACTGTAAATCATCCATTGACTTTAACTTGATGTGCATTAACAGTTATTTGTACATGTTGATCATGTGTAGCTTTTTTGTTCTACTTGTTTGGCAGCATTTTATAATGAAGAATGCAGCATACCAGGGTGTCATGGATAATTTAGGCTAATTTAAATTTCATGACTAATTTTTAGCTTTTTCTAATTATACCTGGTGGTATAATTAGTGTTATGATTTTCAGGTCAAAGGCTTAAAAAAGTTGGAGAACTTTGTGAAAAGGGAGGATGAGTTAAGGTATTGGAGGCAACATGCCACCCCTGAAGATATAGAATATTTTGAATGCCAACTAGAGCTGCAACATGAACTCCTGAAGTCTTACAATCAAGTTGAAAGAATCATTGGTAAGTGTATATTTTGATTTCATTAACATTAGTATTAATTTTGGTAAAGATGTGGTTTTAAGTTTCCATATCTTTTGGAAAAGGATGAGTCAAGATTGTACAGATTTCATTCCTGCTGGATCACTAGAGTATTCATTGGTTTTACTCAGTAAAAATGTTTTATCAGTTTTACCTTGTGTGCTGTGCTTACTGTGTGTTGGTGGGCAATCCATGGAGAAAAATTACTGAAAATGATTGTGATTTTTAAAAGCCTCATTTCAAGCTTTTGTTCATGAAAGACGTTTTTTCTTATAAAAATCAGGATTTACTATTTTGACCGGCTCTTTGAGGCATATGATTTCTTTGTTTAGCTTTGCATTAGCTTCTTTAGTTAAACCTAAATCATATTTTTGGCCTTAAGGTTGAGTTTAGGCACATCTTTGTCAGAGGGCTTGCTAGTTTGGCCAAATTCAAAATGATTATACTTTCATGGCTAGCATCTGGTTTATTGTACTCAGTTGATAAAAATTTCTTGTACTGCTACTATTTTGGTGTGCATCGTACCTTCATGTTTATATTTTCTGGCTCCTTGGTGAGGTCCATTGTAAAAGTGATTATTGACCAATAAAATATTATTGTCTTATCCAAATCTTACCTTAACTGTTAAAGTACCAATTATAGTAATAATTTAGATCCAGGTATCTGTTATTGCTGAATTTGCCATTTTCATTGGAGTCCCAATTCAGTGTTTTTATCATGTTGCTACGAATTACAATTTTTCAATTCATGAACTAATCAGATTATGAATTTCAGCTCAGTTTCAGAAAGCCGATGGGCCACACCCAGATTATTATGTTAAATGGGAAAGTCTTCCATATTCTGAAGCCACTTGGGAAGATGGCTCCCTAATCATTAAAAAATGGCCGAAGAAGATAGAGACTTTTCGTGAAAGAGAAGACTCTAAGAGAACACCATCCAAACACTGTAGGGTTTTAAGGAGTCGTCCAAAATTTGTACCTGTGAAGAGCCAACCTGAATACATGGGTGGAGATCAGGTGAGTTTTTTTTAAATCTACTTAGTGTATCACTCAAGTTATAATTTCCAGAGTAGGGAAATCATCTGTGAATTGTTTAGCAGGTCATATTGCAGCGGTTTATGTAGAATACGTTTATTCTATGTAAAGCTCGGCAATAAACCTCTTAGAGGTGCGGGACAACTGCAAATCAAACAACTTGAAATGTAATGTAGACACACCTGCTGTACTCTTATATCATCATACAGATGAAATTATTGTCAGTTGGATCTAAATGCAAACATTTTTTCTTAAAATTGTAAGGGTCATCATTTTCTTATGGTCATTGCATTGAGATACTTGAAAGTGAGCTTTGAACCATGTGTCTATTGAACTGCTTATATCTCCCTAAATAGTAGGCAGCTTTCTCTTGTGTCAGTGAGATTAAATACAGGGATGTTGGCGGGGTACCCAATTGTCATAGAGCCAGTAATGCCTTAAGGGACCTAAAGGTACCTTGTTAGATGTTGCAAAATTTTGTCAATTTTTTTGGAATGGTTCAGCTTTATAATCCCTGTAATAAACCAGAAGGCTGGTTTGATAAGGGAGAGTAGAGCTCCGATTGTATAAGCCCTATTCAATATGTGAAACTTACCCGTCTGAGTAGGGAGGCTAGGTTCTGTCATTTATCCAGCACATCCAGTTCTATTACACTCCTGCTGTAGATCAATTAGAGGGTGAAACCAGTGTAGTTTTTTGCTTTATATATTATATTCCCTATGACACCATTGAAGGCTGCAAGTGTTCGTTCATGAGATGCTACTAAATGAAAATAACTCTTATCAGTGTCATTGACTTTCCTTGGTCTTTAAAACTACCTTTGTATTTATAAAATAAAATAACTGAAGTGCCACCATTCATTTTATTTTCTAGGTTTTGGTTTTGAGGGATTACCAGCTGGATGGTCTGAATTGGCTAATCCATTCATGGTGCAAGGAGAATTCAGTTATTCTTGCTGATGAAATGGGCCTGGGTAAAACAATTCAGGTAAAGGCTACATATTTTGTAAAGTGCTGCACTTCTATGTACCTTAAACCAAGGGTAAATGTGTAAAAAAAATGAAAATACCATGGATCAATTTCAAAATTCATTCATTATGATGACCAGTGAACATAATGCTAAAAACATGGAAACTAGAATTATAATTCTTTTCAATCATGAAAATCACTTTTTATTTTGGACAAATTTTATTTTACATATTCTATGCAAACATTCTGATGAAAATTTTAAATTTTCTTAGCTGGGGTTGTCCAAAGAAGTAATATTCTGATCTTCTTAAGCAGTATTTCTGAGGGAATAATAGTTGGTAGCATTTTTCCACTTGATCAAATTTATTTTACGACTGGATTTTTATGTATTACATCATCATCAGGTTAGATGTAATACATCGAAACCCAGTCATAAAATAAATTTTATCAAGTGTAATAGTGTTACCATCTAATATTCATTATGTTCGACTTCCACCACATCATGTCTGAAGCTACTCAATTCGGTATTTCTGAGGCAGTCCTGAAATTTGCTAAAAACATATTAAAATGTTGAATGATATAAATGCACTTGCTGCGTTTACCCATTTACTCTCCAATCTACAATTTATGAACATGGTTGGCTTACTAATGTACAAATCAGGTATCATAGTGGATCTGTGATATGAAAAAAAACTTAAATTTGTCAAAAAAATTCTGGGGTATTACACTCAACAATGCTGAAATACTAGTTTCCTTTGATATTGAACCCTTTTTCCCTAGCATACCTATTCAGAAAGCCATACCCTCCCTAGAAAAATAGCTCCTATCAAAATAATTGCTTTATAAAAATAGCATGCCACACCATTTGTTGTTTGTGTCATAGCTCTAGTATCATTTTACTGTATGATAATAAAATGTTAACATTTGTCTGTCAAACAGATGTAAATTGAAATAGTGAAATTGTATAGTGAAAATGTTGGTAGTTCCACGTCAGTTCAGTAAAGTAGTCCCATTTGGGTCAAATGAAATAGTTTTATTAAATATGTCTCTATGTATAGGACTCAAATGATCCCATTATACTCAATTATGATGCATGAAAAAATGTATGAACTGCCTGCTTTCAATAGATATAGGTGTGAAATTCTCATCAAAATTACTTATTACCATTAAAAAATACTAATTAATTATTACATTTTTTTTAAACAATGACAATGTTAAAAATGCACCGTCTCACGTAATTACCCTTGGATTTTCTGTAGTAAATAACAATGATCCTGCCAATTTTTATCTTGTTTAAGATGAAATTTGGAGTTTTGTTTTTTTGCTAAAGATAATAAAAATATGTTGAGTGTTAGCATGCACACTCCGTAGTCATCTCCTTGTGGCCTATCGTCTTCACTATGCAGAGAAAGGACATGCTGGGGCAGGTCTGGCAGTGCTCAAAGCACCATTTCAAAGGTGTACAGGAAAAAATTAATTATTATGATAATTATTGGGATGAACTTTTGCAACAGATGGAGCACAATATTTTTCATGTAACATATTTTTATATGTTCTCTGATAAAAATTAAGGTATGCAGAGGCCGGTTTTTTATTTATTGTTGTACTCATTTTTTTATATTACATAATGCATTAAGTATAAGCACAAATGTTAATGGCCATTAATAAAATTTGTGCGCTGAGTAAGAAATTATGGTTAGGCTGTTTGCCAAGGACAGGAGGGATCTTGATCTGGTACGCATGCATGTTGCTTTTTTCAGAGTAAAATTCCTCTTGTATTGTCAAAAGTGCAGTAAATGACAAATAATTTATTTCTATAATTTTTATTTATTATGCATTGATAATTTAATAATTTGGTTTTTATTGTAATTCCTTGTAAAATGGTATTGTATTATGCAGTTGACTTAAAAATGGCTCAAATGTTTTGTCATTCCAGACAATTTGCTTGCTGTATTATCTCTTCTATACGCATCAGCTTTATGGCCCATTTCTTTTGGTTGTACCTTTGTCTACAATGACTTCATGGCAGAGAGAATTTTCTCAATGGGCTCCAGAGATGAATGTTGTCACGTACTTGGGAGATGTTAATTCCCGGAATATAGTATGTCATGCTAATTATTATTATTATTCTCCTTCCTGTAGTTGTCAGAAGCATTTTCATAATTTTTTTATTAATTACAGATAAGGCAGTATGAGTGGTGCTATGCAAGTTCCAAACGACTGAAATTTAATGCCATTTTAACAACCTATGAAATTGTGTTAAAAGATAAAGCATTTTTAGGAAGTTTAAGTTGGGCAATCCTTATGGTAGATGAAGCTCATCGATTGAAAAATGATGATTCATTATTATATAAAGCATTGATGGAGTTTGATACCAATCACAGACTCCTCATCACTGGTACACCTCTGCAGAATAGTTTGAAAGAACTCTGGAGTTTACTGCATTTTATAATGCCCCAAAAGTAAGTTTCTTTGATAAAAAAGATTTTAAAATTGAGTCATTCCATAGGAAAAATTAAATTTAAAATTTCTCAAAATAAAATTAAAATATCCTATTTACTTTTTAGATTCTTACAATGGGATGATTTTGAGAAAGAGCATGAAAATGCTGCTCAAAAAGGATATGCAAAACTTCATAAACAGCTTGAACCTTTTATATTGAGGAGAGTGAAAAAGGATGTGGAAAAATCACTCCCTGCCAAAGTTGAACAAATCCTTCGAGTAGAGATGACGTCTGTGCAAAAGCAGTACTATAAGTGGATTTTAACGAAGAACTACAACGCTCTGCGGAAGGGTGTAAGAGGTTCAACCACTACTTTCCTGAATATAGTCATTGAATTAAAAAAGTGTTGTAACCATGCTTTCTTGACTAAACCTACAGACATGGATTCAAGACCTTCAGCAGAAGAGCACATACAGGTTGGTGAAGAACTAAATTTAGGCTTTCAATTTTTTAAGAATAGAATATCTCTACCTTTTATAGCAAATCATAGGAATCACATATATTTAAATTGGAAAATTCCATAGTTTTTAGGAAATGTTTAAATTATTTTTTATGTAACTTTTTGCCAATACACCATAAAATGCTAGGGGTAGCATAAAAAATTATGAACCCAGTCTCAGAAAAATATAGTTTGGACAACAAACAATTGAGAACTTCAAATAGGAAAATCATTGGGTAGCAGGCTTCATATTAGTAGTCAAAGGCTGTGGTAGGGAGTCCTTTGAATGATCATATTATCTGTGATGGACCTTCAGGCTTTGGCAAGATGTGTGACTTTTCACTTAGTTGATGGATGCGAAAGAACATGACCTCAATGTTAAGAAATGCAGTTGAGCATTCAATGATAGCCACATGGTAACTTAAAAGAGCATTTGATATGCCCAGGAGTAGCATAAGTGCTTTCTTTTTATCCACAACCACAAAAGTGACGAAAGAAATACTCTCTGTATGACAACTTCTAAGGGGTTATTCTCTTAACTATGTCACCCATTGCTATTTACATATGGATGTTATTTTGGAGTTAGCTATGTGAAATTGCATATGTAGCTTTTCCATAAAAGTTGCTGTTGCTGTTTCTGGATGCCATTTGTGTCGCCTTACCAAGGCCATTACATAATTGTATTTGTTGAAAGAAATTTTTTTCTTTTGGCAATCTTCCATCAACATGTGCTGTCAGGCATAAGTTATTAGTTCACTCTTTTCACAAGTTTCCGTGGCATCATAATGATAACATTTGTAACTAATATCGATGATGGGTGTTTGTACAGAAGTTGTACCATGAAAATACATCCCTCTAAAAAAATTACTTCGGAAGATAAACATTCAATTTTAGGGAAATATTCCCAAGGAAAGTAAGTTTTGTCATTGTCACCACTTGTGTCATCACTTTACTTGGCAGTGTTAACTGAATTTGATAGATAGGGATATTATTTGCATTTCAGTCTTCTTAGTGAAAAAAAAACAGATAGGAAGGGGAAATTGAAAGATTACTTGCAATAAATTGAATATGGTAATTATATGCTCTCATATATATTGGTTTATTAGAGTGTGCACATAGAACATCAATTAAGTAACTAATACGAATACATGTGATTGCTACGTAGAAAGACTCGGAAATGTGAACTTATTGAGTCCATAAACATGGGGGTGTATGAGCTATTTCCAGAAAGGCAAAAATATTTCCTCACATTATGCACAGGACCTTTTTGGAAATACATGATTGCAAAACTGGAAGAATCTGTGATTTCCAATCATAACTTCCACAACTTCAACCACATAGTGCTTATTTTTTTTTTAAATGTCCTAACTACACTGATACTGGTAAGAAATAATATTATTCCAATAATTTATTGCATCTCTATCTGTTCTTTTTACAGCAACTTGTACGAGGATCTGGAAAATTAGTCTTGCTGGACAAGCTATTAGTCAGATTAAAGGAGACAGGGCACCGTGTTCTTATTTTTTCACAAATGGTGAGGATGTTGGATATTCTTGGAGAATACTTACAAATGCGTCACTTTCCCTTTCAACGTTTGGATGGCAGCATTAAAGGTGAACTGCGGAAACAGGCACTTGATCATTTTAATGCTGAAGGGTCTCCGGTAAGGATCTTTTCTTTTTTTATCATTTTTTGAAAAAATATGAACTCTGTCAAGTTAAATCACCATGTAAAGGGCAGAATTTGAGAAATGTGTATATAAAGCCTGTAAATTATCAATTTTCTTTTTTTTTTCAGGATTTTTGCTTTTTGCTGTCTACCAGGGCAGGGGGTCTTGGAATCAATCTAGCCACAGCAGATACTGTGATAATATTTGACTCTGATTGGAATCCTCAAAATGACTTACAGGCACAAGCAAGAGCACATCGTATTGGACAAAAGAATCAGGTAATATTTTCATTTCTTATGCAGTGAAGGTGTCACCCTAATAATTTGAGCTCTTGAAAAGTGTATCATTGTGACAATAAGATTATAATTGTGCGTATGTACTGGATTTCAAGAAAAAATGTCGTTGATGAATTTACTCATTTTTACAAGCATAAAATAAGAAAGTATTGCCAAGAAATTTTTAGTTGTTCAGTAAAAATGTTTGGAAAGAGAAGGATAATTTAATTGAAATGAATGATTTAACCAAGTCGAAACTAGCCTCTTCTATTAAATTCTTGAGCTAATATTGTTTGGTGCGTTCTAAATTCTCTCAATAATAAGAACCAAAATTGGGGCCATAATAATTCCGTTATTGTCATTGTTAAATGTGTTTGTTTTGAATGTTTCTAAAAGTCTAAGTCTCGCTTGTTCTCTTCTTATCTCAAGTGGCTCCCAGCCTAAATCTCCTAAGAGACCTGCCCCACTTGTGTTGTTATAATAACAATTTTTAATGAATCTGGTGGATTTTCTCTGGGCTTCATCTAATTTTTTTTTTTGCCAAATTATCTCCCAAGGATTCCAAATACTTGTGGCATATTCCAAATGATGTCTAACTAGAGCAAAATAACACCTCTCTTCAACTTTCTCATTACATTTCCCTGCCACTCGTTTAATGAAGCTGATTTTCTTTGAATCGGATCCACATATTGTCCTGATATTTGCTCCGAATGAAAGTTGTGGTGTTAGGACTAGCCCCAAACATTTAACTTGATTGGCTGTAGTTAGCGCTGAACCCTCTATTTCATAGTTTATGTCCTGTTCGCCACTTCCTTTGTTCCAAAATTTCAAAACTGCGCACTTGTCAATATTAAGCATTAATCCCCATTCCTTGCATCAGTACACAGCAAATAACAAGCAATCCTTAAGGATCTAAAAGTGGAGGAGGGGACAATAGCCCCTTTATCCCATCTTAGGCCTTCTGCTACAAGAAATTTAAATTTTTGAGCGTAGATGATTGTCAGCTTGTGATGTCATAACCAGGAATAAGCCTTCACCCTTCAAATATTCATTAATTTC
Source organism: Hetaerina titia (assembly GCA_037158775.1). Lineage (NCBI taxonomy): Eukaryota > Metazoa > Arthropoda > Insecta > Odonata > Calopterygidae > Hetaerina > Hetaerina titia. The sequence goes on from CM073768.1 coordinate 130,349,169, forward strand.
ATTGGAGAAAACAGGTATACCAGGTTAATTTATAAGAATTATTATGGAATAGTAAATAAATTTTTAATTTAACTTTTAAAAGAAGTTTAGTGTGTCATTTTGACATTTCAAAGTACCAGGGTTAATTGATTCATAAAAATGACATCACATTATAAGTCAAGTTTGTCCTTGACATAACTAATCAATTTTTTTTTCTTTGATTAATTTGTAATTCATCCCTTATCTTCTTCATAACCTACCTCTTAGTCTTTAGTTTTAATCGCTAAAATTTTACCATTCCTTTTTCAGGTTAATATTTATAGGTTAGTCACACGTAGTTCTGTTGAAGAGGAGATAGTAGAACGTGCAAAACAGAAGATGGTGCTGGATCATTTGGTTATACAAAGGATGGACACAACAGGACGTACTGTCTTAGATAAAAAATCCCATCCCTCTTCTAGTGCTAGCTCAGCTCCTTTCAATAAAGAAGACTTAACTGCAATCCTAAAGTTTGGAGCAGAGGAGCTGTTCAAAGATGAAGAAGATGGTGATGAGGAACCTACTGTGAGTATTAATTCAAGCCTTTGTAGTGCTCCCATTTTCTTCTATTCCCTTTCTTGGTATATGTACGTATACCATTTTAAAAGCAATTTATAAAGTGATAAATTAAGGTAAAACACAATTTTATTTTGAGATATGAGCTATTCATAGCGTATCCCACCTTTTCTGCCTCATTTGTTCTTCTTTTCTGCATATGAATATTGTCATTTTTTCTTGACATCATCCAAAAAGACTCTAAAGAACCCTTTGTTAATTTTATGTAGGACAAGTAAAATTAGTGGTGACATTTATGATACTGAAAATTATTATTTAAAAAAAAGTTTGTGTAATGTGTATTTAGAAAATTAAACCATTAATTTTTTATGGCCTTATAATTTCCACTTCAATGGCTGTGATGCTTGTGACACACGGGACAGGTCTAATGATGTTCTAAAAATTTTGCCTTCCAATAAGTAAGCAAAAGTTCTCTAGTTCTAGGTTAAATTAGGCTAGACAAAGGCAACAAAATTTTCAACATTCCATGGCTTACGTAACAGTAAAATTATGGCTTGTGAGTGAATGCTTAATTTGGATAGAAAAATATATTTAGCTAATTAACTTGTTCTAATTTCCATGATCCAGTGTGATATAGATGAAATTTTAAGGCGTGCTGAAACTAGAGATGAGGGTCCCACCATGGCTGGGGATGAGCTCTTATCAGCATTTAAAGTGGCAAGTTTTGCTGCTTTTGATGAAGACAAAGATGTACCACCTCTGGACCAAGAACCTGATGATGAGAGTAAGGACTGGGTAAGTCACTGAATGGTTGTTTGTAACTATTATTAAATAAAATATCAATTGATCATTTGCAGGAGAATTTTGTGTCCATTGTGTTATAAGCTTAAAAACATGGATTTAAAAAATGGTGTTTTTCATGAAGAAGATCAGTATTTAGTTCTTTATTGTAAATTTTAACATTTTAGGATGAAATAATCCCTGAAAACTTCAGGAAAAAAGTTGAGGAGGAGGAAAAGCAAAAAGAAATGGAAGATCTTTACTTACCACCTCGAAGTAGGAAAACGTTACAGCAAATTAACCAGTCAGAAAGTGATGGTATGTCTTTTTTTTCTATTTCATGTAATTTATATGTGCATAAGTTACTTCAAAAACTTGCCACAAGTAAACACATGAATATGCATTTCTTTATGATTCCTTCCCTCATTCCATCAAACATTATTATCCTCTTCCTGTCCCATCCTAACGTTATCCCCTTTATCACAGTCTTTATGTTCCATTGTCAGTTAAAACACAACTTTCCTGCCTCATATGGATTTCTGTCAACAATCCCATCTCCTAATCCATCTAGCATAGCAATTCTATGTTTGTTTTCCTTTCTTTCCATGTCAGTTTTCCATCCTTCTCTACACCGACATATCATAAGCCTCCAATCTGTACTTATCATCTTGCTCCAAAGATCATTTTACTGCATTGTACGAAACCATTCTCCATATCAAAGCTTTAACATATCTTTTCTTAACATCCTTACATAACATCTCTGTCATAAATTCCCTCCTTGTGAATGATTTTTTGCCTATTTATAAGGCTTCTTTTTGTGTCCCTTCAACTTTGACCATTTTGATTCTACCTATTGTACTCTATTGAATACCTTTTCAAAATCTGAAAAACAAACTTAAATGCTGATTATTTGCTGTAGTGCTCACATATAGCTATCCTTTTTCTTTTTTGGGATGGGAACTAACACTGATCTGACAAAATCTTTCAACCAAATTCTTCCCTCATAAATGCTGCAAATCAGCCCATTAAAACTCTTATTTCTGTTTTCCTAACCCTTAAGTAATTCTCATGATAATTATCTATCCCTATTGTGCTATTTTATTCCAATTCCCTTATTGACCTTTCCATCTTACCATGAACTAAAGTGTACTTGGATTTAAGCTATCCTCATGCAGTACACTCTCTTTCAATGTGTAAGTTTTGTGGCTTAATATCTTTACCATATATTCTCTCTATGATATTTTTTACTTCTCTCTTGAATCTTTCAAGATTTAATTCTTAAAATTCCTGACTTATCGTTGGTTGTTTGCATGAATTTTCCCTTCTTACTTTCTGACTGTGCTTTCACCTTCTTGTACAGTGCTCCCTTTTTACTCTTTAATTTTTAAAGTTTCAATATCATCACTGTCTTCTACCACACTGCTTTCTATAATGTACATGGTTGGTCTGAAAAGTTTCTGACTCAGAAAATTTCAGAAAAAATGTCTTGTATCTTTGTTAGGTTGGAAACTTTTCAGACCACCCTTGTATGTGTAGAATTTTTTTTGCCAAATAATTGCTAAGCTTTGTAAAAAATGGAGGATCTCTGAGATTTGTGCAATTGAAATTTCCTTTCGTTCCAAAATAGTTGGTCATAATTTTACCTCTTTGAAGTATTGACAGATATTTGATTTTGTTTAACTAATGAGCCATTTTCATCCTGTGGACAAAATAAATAGGAGAAGGAGGTAAAGGTAAAAAAAGGAAGAAAAAAACAGATGAGTCAGGAGACTCGAGTGATGAAGGAAGTGATGATGACAGGCCCAAAAAAAGAGGCCGTCCAAGAATGATTCCCAGGGAAAATATCAAGGGTTTTACTGATGCTGAGGTGAGATTTATAAATTATTGGTCCATAAAAAAATTTTGGAATTTCATAATGCAAGCATGATTTGAAAGTCTTATTACTTATATGTGCTTATAATTATGTTTTCATATTTCTGAAATTTATATAATTCACTGCCATCATCCGCCGGGAGAAAGTGAAGTCTTATATAATTTCTCATGTCACTTAGTGGTTTAATTAATGGGCTGAATGATCCTAGAAGAATTGAGTGGTTTATGCATTAAAAAAATTAGTATTGCATACATTTTTCCTGAAAAATTATGCTTGTTGGCAGATGTTCTGATATGATTTTTTCACCATAAAATATATGTTGTTATATCAATTTATTTTTGATGTTGTAATTTTACACGTTTTGCATCAGCATATGGGATATTTCCTAATTTTCTGCCTTTGTCTCTTAATATTTAAATATTATTTACTACATATTTCTGTGTTAAGTGCATATTTAAGTACAACCTTCTTTCATTTCATTATTACCTTGAAGCCAAGTGAATGCAATCATCCACCAATATTTTTTTCATAAGGCCATCAAAATATGGAAAAATCAGTACGCATTCAAGTTCAAGGAATTGCAATTTGAGGCAGATTGTCATCATAATTATTATTATTTTGGTTCTTATATTGTCTCATTTCGTTTCAAGCATACATTTCACATAATGAGAACTTATTAGGAAAACCAAAAAAATTAACCTATCAGACATTGCATGGTTTTACATCGTTCTCTAAAGTTTAAGTAGATCAAAAACAATTTCATTTCATCTTTCATGGGTGGTCACAAGACAGGGGTTAAGTTTGGTCATTATAAAACTTTAATGGCAAGTGGATGCTGTATTGCTGTTTAAAATGTATTAACCAGCATTTTATCTGTGTAAGATTATGCAAAGCACTGTTTTAATTTTTCGTGCTAAAATGGCCACCATATAAAATAAAATAATAATTTAAATAAACAATAAGTATTTAATAACTAATGAAATGTTCTCATAATGTGTACTCTGCCAACTTTTACTTTTATAGTTTTCTCTTTACACTGATGAAATGCCTGTGTAAATAATGTTTTGAGTGTAAATCTGTATTTGCTCATCAACATGTAATATTCCCACTGGCCTCCATGTGGGGGCAGTCGGTAATTGGGTGGACCCATGGGAAGGAGTGTATAAGATATTTGGGGAGGCAAGTATAGAATAAAGTGTGAGGAGTGGGAAGGTATTACATATTTGAGAGAAAAGAGGTCTCTAGTGGTCCAGAGGAAATGGGAAAGAGGAATGTTGTATAGGTTGTGGGAAAAAAAATGTGTCTTCGGAGGTTGAGATGCAGGCTGTTTCTGAAGGTACAACCATAGATGGCTCAGAATAAATAGGAACTATGGAAGGATAATTTGTCAAGTGTTGCCATATTTACCCTATTGACTTTCCCTTTACCCTACCTCAGTTGAACCCTGGCTTCGTCAGACCTCAGAATGACTTACCGCGTGAAAATGAAATCTCATGAAAGTATTTTCATCTCTCACAGTGATTCATCCTGGGAAACTCTTAGACCTATATCTAGTTTGGTAATGTAACAAATAGTAGCAGAAGCACCAACATAAATACTGGAGTGATTTTTTTTTGCCCACCTTTTTAGGGATGCTTTTTGTAGATTCATTTATGTCATATTGTACTAAAAGTCTAGCAGGATTTCCTTCTTGAAGCATGTTCAAAGGGGTCAGTTTATCTTGCAAGAACAACATTTTCCTACTTTTTATAATGTTCTGTTGCAATTACAACTGGTCCATTTAGGTCCGGATAGAAAATTGTAATGGAAAAGCAGTGCTAACAACCACTTGGAAGAATCAGGAGCAAATGTTTTTCCTTAGCTTGTGCTATGAGGGCTGCCATGTCCAGGTTGAGGAGAGGATTCCCTGTAGCATTCTTCTCTTATACCCTCTTCCCTCTCTGTGAAGGAAGGCAGGAAGTGAAAGGAGAATGAGATAACTTAGATGCTTTGCTTTTGTAGAATATCTATGATAGTGGGCCAACATATGATATATTGCTCAGTGCTGATTGTAAAGAACTTATCTTGCCCATACCTTCATGACTCAGATAAGAGGCAGAGTGCACTTCATCAAAGAGTGAATATACCCAGGGTTTTTTTTACCTTTTCTTTTAGCTCTGAGTCAGTAAGAGCTGTATTTTATGAGAATTTAGATGGTTTGCATCTCGTTATTGACAATGCCATGATATCAGGATAATTTTTTCTTTTCTTAATCATTTCAGATCCGTCGCTTTGTTAAGAGTTACAAGAAATTTGCTGCTCCATTGAGGAGACTGGAAGCTGTGGCATGTGATGCAGAGTTGCAGGAAAAGCCTCTTGCAGAGTTGAGAAAATTAGGAGAACTACTAAAGCAAAGATGTTCTGCATCTATGAATGAATATGTGGCTCAGAAAGAAAATGAATCTGCTGTTAATGAGGATAGTAATCTGTCTGGTCAGTGTCTCTCATTCATATTATAATTTGATTTTCTGCTATTGTAAACAATAATTCTGTGATTGTTAGTAATAATAGTTCAATTCACTACAAACTTGTCCATTTACTCATAATACTTAGCAAGCAGGAAACCTGTCATTTTTCAAGAATTTTTTATCAGCAGTTTTGTGACTTTAAAACATATTATTTTTTTGTCCAGCTCATTCAGTTTTTATGCATCCACGAAATTCACCATAAGTTCTGATGGTATCAAGGACAGCTTTGTTGTCTCTATTATGAAAAGAGTATGGAAATGTATGAATATGTGTTTCTATTATTGTTTGAGTTGCTAAAATTTGATTTATGGCTATTCATAATGTGGTATTTAACTATGACTGATATCATGTTATGAAGTCAATGACTACAGTCATGTTTATCTTATGTATTAGATAAAATCTATTGCACAGAATTATTTAGTCAAATGTCTTTTGTGTGCAGACCCTCACATTTGTTCAGCAATGATGAGAAAAAATATTTACAATATCACTAGCATTAATGTAAGTTAAATTATGCAATTTTCAGTAGACTTTTATTAAGATTTTAATTTTAAATTTAATCCTAAGCAGCAACTCAAGCTTTATGATTAATTATTTCACTTGCATTTTTAATTTGCTTTGCTTTGGACTTGTATGCAAAAAATTCTGTGTCTCTGTTGTTTTACCCAGTTTTGAGTGAATAGCCATTTTTGTAACCTTTAGATTATATTCTCATTTGTGGCATTTTGGTTTCCGGCTATTAGTTGTCCAAAAGAGGAAAGGCAGGGGACCATCGTTCAAATTAAGTGGTGTCTCAGTAAATGCCAAAAGTCTGTTGGCTTGTGAGAAAGAGCTTGAGCCTCTAGATGACCTGTTACCATCGGATACTGTGGAGAGAAGCAAATGGGTGTTAGATTCAAGGTAATTATGTCAGCGAATTTTCCTTCTGATTATGAAGTTATTTAATTGATGAGGTGAAATAAATTTTTCCTACCAATTTATTAAAATTGCAAAACCTGCAAGGAAACTCATCTACTTATAATTTTATGTCCCCATCAATTATTCAATTAAGAAAGTACTGTTATTACTCATACATGCTATCTCTTTAATTCTTCAAGAGATCCACATTTTGATTCTAAAAATGAAATTAGCATTTCATGCAAAAGGAATTAAAAAAACATTATTTTGCTTATAGTTTAAAAATTATCAAATATGCAAAACTGTAATGTTTAAAATTTTTCATTTTGACAGTATATTATATAAATGATGATGTTTGTGTATTTAATATGGGTAAACCTGTATTGTGGATAAATTGGAACATTTTTATGTTTGATAATTTCTTGGTAAATTGTAATGAGATTTAATTCATAAGTCACAGTGTAGTTTCTGACTGTATTTTTGTGTACATGCATTGTTAACAATTTTAAAAGGAGAAATGAATTTTTTGTTGTTTTGTTAATTAGTGTTTTGTTTGTTTTATAATCTGTAATCATGAAGGAGATTCCCATTTCCAACCATGTGCATGTGTATAAGTTCTGATGTAATTAAAATGTCTTTTTAACTGCTTATTAGGGTGAAGCCAGCAAATTTTGATGTTCCCTGGGATGTGGAAGATGATTCTAAACTACTGCGTGGCATTTACCAATATGGGTTGGGATCATGGGAAGCTATTAAAATGGACCCTTCTCTAGGAATTGGAGACAAGATATTAGCAAATGAGGAAAAGAAGCCCCAAGCAAAGCATTTACAGTCTCGTGCAGATTATTTACTGAAGATTCTTAAGAAATTAATTGAACAGAAGATGGGAGTGGTAAGTAAAATATATTTTCATAGGGATTAATACTATCACTCTCCTGGAATTTTTCATTTGAGTGAAACACCTTTAACACCTTTTTAATACCAGTAGTTTGTTTGACTTGCAATAAAAATGTTCCATGCCCATGAGACAAAGCACATAGAATGTGGTATGGTCAGTCTTGAGATTGTCTGGCATCCTCTATCCAAAAGTAAATGATGTGCTATACATACATCATAATCAGGGCATAACCTAATTCAAAACTTAATTTTAACACCTTTGGCTGTTATAAGCCTGCTATACTCTGTAATCTATGGCTAATATTGTCAATAACCCAGAGATATGTATAAATGGTTCACTTGAAGTAAGCTTGATGGTGAATTCCCTTTAAGGTAAAAGAAGTCCCCTTATTACAGAATACCGAACCCTGCACACAAAATTATTCTCGAATCTCAAACATTTAGAAATTGCCCAGCTCTACTTATTCACAGAACCTGCTAAATTATTGGGAGTGTACTGTATTTTATTAAAACAAATTTCAAGTCATTTACACATAATTTAATAATAAAAACAGAGTATAAATATGCATTGATATAAATATTAAATGAGTGATTAAATGTGTTTCCTTTTCATTATAAAGGCCAAACCAAGAAAAACTAGAAAGACTAGAGAGGTGAAAGCTTTGACAAAGGCAATTATTGAGCATGATGACATTAGTTCAGGTGATGAAAATAATTCTACATCTGTTGCGCCCTCAATTGTTAAAAGTGAAAAAAGAGTTGCAAAGCCTAAGGTCGAAAAGCCTAAAGTGAAAGTGGAGGAAGAAGAGGTGGTTAAGAGTGAGAAAGAAGAAGAAAAGGAGAAAGAGAAGGAAGTTGAAGAAGAGCGCAAGGAAAAGGAGGAAAAGAAAAAGGTGAAGAAGGAGAAGAAGGAAGACGTCAAAAAAAAGAAAAAGAAAGCGAAAGTCACTGGTCCAATGCATTTCACAGCTAACAGTGAACCGAGAGCATTGGATGTGATGGGAGATTTAGATCCAACTATCTTCAATGAGGTGAGTAGTTCAATGTTGATTTAGAGATGACTTCATTATTGACAATTGATCTGGTGTTGGATGGGCCAAAAATGCCACAGTATGTGTTTGAGCAGTGGCACTTAATTTAATTAAAAATGTTTTTTCAAGTCACTAATTTACACTTCTTCGAACCTATATTCATCAAGTTATTATTAATTTCTCCCTCCTGTATGGAACATTTAAGGAATAATCTCTTTATTTCAGAGCTCCCACCAATATTTTTGCATACTTTAATTTTCATAATAATATATACCTTTGAGTTATTTTTTTCTATCCTTCCTCATAGGTAGGAGAAACGATCCTAATTAAGTATTTTGGCCATAAAAATAGCCTACATAGCTATGTAAATTATGCAGTTATTACAATATATTTTTATATTAATCAGTCTGGTTATGTGCGATTTAACATACTTGACATTTCACTATAAAGTAATGCACATAATAGGTCAAAAATATATTGCATCATGTTTTCTGTTTTTTTGATAAACGATTTCCTTATTTACATTCAGGAGATTTATGGCAACAGTTCAGTAAATTTATATATTTACTCTATTTTAATGCTTAAAATTGCAAATGTAATCACACTGTCTTATTCTGGACTTGGAATCCTTATTTTAATATCACTATCCTTTAAATTTGTTAAATAGCCACATAAGAGAGCCAGAATACATATCTTTACAATAAGCAGAAAATTTTATGCTATAATGATTAAAAAAAAACATTTTACTGGGTGGTCAGCAAATCTTAAATTCTGAAAATTGGGAGAAAACCAGAAATGGCAAAAACCTTGAGCAAATCATTGAAAAAGCTGGAATTGAGTGGAAAAATCAGAAATTTTTATTATTTATTTACAAGTAACTATAATTTTACCAAAAAAGAGATTCATAATGGAAAAGAGAAAATTAATTTTTTATTTTCTTTATTTGAATTTAATATGAATGATGACTGTAGTGATTTTTTAAATTATTAGCTTTCATGGTGTTATTCTGCAAAGAGGTAAAGAATTGTGTGTCTTAGCTCTGTACTTAGATGGACCATCCATGCAGTTAATTGGGCTAATTAAGTGTTGTGCTACAAGTAAACTGTCTACATACCTCTGCACAACAATGCTGTAGTAATTGCTAGGTACTATGAATGAGAATGACATTGCAGATAAATGTTCCATAACAGGAATGTTTTTTACACTAATGCTAATATTCTGTTGTATTATCAAGTTCGTATGGAATGTTTCCCTTTTAATGAAATCATTTCAAACTCTTTTATCACCCTGTTTTTTTAACAGTTAATCTTCAATGGAATATCAATTCAAGGCAGGGTCATGGTGGCTTCCTATTCAAAGATGTAATGAATTTGCTTCTATAGTCATTTACATATATCTCTTTTCTGAATGCTATAGATAAAGAAATGGCATGTTATAAATCATTTAGTTGCTTAAAAAAATAAAAAGCTTCAAAGTACGACTCTAAAACACCAGGTAAGGTGATTTCTTGGCCCTAAGCAGGATTTTTATTTAGGTGAACCATAAAAATGTTGCAACTTTGTATTAATTATCTAACCATAAATATATGTGATTTGGGGAAAAATGCTGACATGTATGTGCATGTAAATTTTGCTGAATCAATTTGAATACATTAGGGAAATGAGGTACTAAAAACAGTAGCACAAAACCTTGAAAAATAAATTTTTATTCTTGAAAACTTCGAAAAATGGGAATCGGAATCCATGCGATTGCTGGCCACCTTGTTTTAGTTCCATGAAATTTAAATAAATCTCATTTGTTAATGAAATTTCCCCAATATTCCATATGAATTATCCAAAATTTGACAAATACAGGGGTAAGTTAGCTGGGAAAATCAGCCTATTTCAGAAGAATTTTCAAAATTATGTAAAACTGATATCATTAAGAAGCATACAAGTGAGTATTGAATGGTTAAAAGTACACTTGTATTCTCATTGAGAACAGACCTACTAATTTTCAGCTTGGAACAGCTCAAAGTTAAAAATTTAGAATAGGAGTACTTCATCCTCAAGCTTTTGTCCTCATCATAACATACTTAAATTTGTTTAAACACCCTATGGCCATTAAAACGAAAGGAATATTAATTTTTATTACTTCATTTTGGTCATCTAGTCGGTGATTTTTATGCACTGAAAAATCTTGTGAAATTGCCTTGTGCACTCCAGTGTATCGAAAATCCCATGAAATGTTTGTGGATCAAATTGTTGTAATTTGTTGCTCCAAACATACCTATGTCTTAATTGTGTCACAAAATTTAATCTTTTAAATTAGAACTAATCAGAGTCCAATTTGTTTTAAATAATTTTGCAAAGAAGAGGAATATTAATGGTGATCCAGTTTATGCCATAGTTGCGTTAGTGACTTTTTACTCTTTGAAGATAAAAAGTCATTTTCAAATTTATTAATAATTAATACAGTTAAATATTTGGTGTATTTCAAAGATTGAAGATTTAATACATATTCATACTAGTCTCTACATTTCAGTGTATCAAAGTAGAAAAAAATTGATGGTCAATTACTCTCCCAAATATGGTTTGCACACACAGCATATTGAAACATTGCAATGCGTAACAAAAATATCAAAAACATTATAAATATACACACACACAAACAAACTGCAATCACAAGCTATAATAGCAGTTCTTTACATACAATCAAATGAATGGTTTTTGAGTTCGAGAAATAATGAGTTTTTTCCATTTTGGCAACTCAAAGCATAGGAAACCATAATTGAGGAAACAACCTTTCCAAATTCCTATTATTTTAGCATAATCGTACTTGGACAATGGGAAGCTATGAGTAATAAATGTTAGTCAGGCCTCATGAAATCAAGATTGTGACATTATATAAGTTCCTGATGATATTTAGACTCAAGAATTCTATCCTATCAGAGAGTGATGATTGTTAAAGTTTTTGATGGTTAATTCTCTTGCGAAGGAAGACCACTTTGTACACATGTAGAATTTGAAATCAATCTGAAGATTGTAATATCCTTACACATTGTTTATTTAAAACATTTTTGCATCAACTTTTATTTTACATTATTGTTCTTCCATCATTACATTTGACTGAGTTGCTTCCTATGTACACATGATTGATAAATAGCTTGAGCTGGCCAGTAATAAAGAATGAGTTCTTTTTCAAAGTACTTTAATACAACAAATGTGAATATCATCTGAAATGTAGTCAACAAAATATGATTGAACTTTGCATTGCATTTTGAATTTAAGAGTGAGCACATTCTTGTTTTAAAATTGTAATCACCAGTCACTTTAATTGTTTAATATCAATAAAAATATTGAAAATGCATTGGAGAAAAAGAAAATTTGCTAATTTATTCACAATATTATAAAAATAAATTTGGGTTGAAGCCAATCACTAGGTAAAATGAGGCTGGAAAAGTAGGTTTGGTTTGCGATTCAGCATTTAATGAAAGAAAGAATTTGCATTCAATCATATTTAGAATTTCATCCATGTCTGACTAAAATTATCAGAACTGGAAGCCAAGAGCTGAAGCGAAAAACTGAACTCGCCTTAGAATGGATTATAAGGCAGACTGACTCATTTCTAATATATATCAATAGGATGTTATTGTTTTAAGAAAGTAGTGTCATAATGAAAATGAACCAGTGATCTTAGATATTTCAATTAAAATTTTTATCCATATGAAATCCACATGCCCACAGGTTAAAGAAATTGTTATCCTTAAAAAACATGGAACTCTAATAATGAAACTCTAAGAGTGAAAGTGGTTCTGATCAAGTTTTGGGATTAATTTGCCAATATTTTTCACTTTATACAGTGTAAGGAAAAAATGCGACCTGTTAAGAAGGCACTGAAAGCATTAGATAATCCAGATCAAAGTCTCACAGAGGCAGAACAAGTGAATCATACTCGGCAGTGCTTATTGCAAATTGGTGATCAAATTAATCGTTGCTTATCAGTTTACAAAGATCCAGATAAAGCCAAAGAATGGAGGAGGTTAGTATGTTATAATTTTACATGTCTGCCACCTCTGTGAAAAATTAAATGGTGATCGAATAAAAATTAATCAATTTTTTTAACTCAATGAAAAAATTTTTAATTACAGTAATTTATGGTATTTTGTATCAAAATTCACTGAATTTGATGCCAAAAAATTGTATAAATTGTACAAGCATGCTGTAAAGAAAGACCAAGACAAAAGGGGAAGATCAGATAAAGGTGATAAAGAAGAGGTTGGTATTATTTTTCATTGTAAGTTTATTTGTTATCATATCTAAATTATATGTCTACAGGCAATGAGAACTGTGTTGAACTACTTCCCTTAGGTTGCTGGAAAGGATTCAAAAGAATCTGGAGGATATGGAGGTCGAAATTCAACAGGCCAAAAACGAAGATTAGAAGATGATCAAGATACATCTGGAGGTGAAACCCTTCATGCTACTCCTACAAAAAGATCTCACATGTCAATGGATTCTAGGTAATGAACTTAATTTGATATTACTGATCAATACAATCATTGGATGTACTGTTTGTTTTTGATTCTTTTATATTTTGGTCAAGTTAAAAGTTTGCTTTGCCACTGTGGTATGCTCAATCATAAAGTAAAGAACTGGTACAGGAGTGACATGCTCTTGAAGTTAAATGTCTTTATAGATATTTGAACAACTAATTATCAGATGATGGTGCCATATGAATGTGAAATAATTTTTTCAGGGTAATGCGTTTTACAGTATAGACTTAGAACATTCAAAACCATTGTGTTTAACAGTTTTTGGAATATTGTATATTCTTAGAAGCTATTATGGAATGGGTGATTACTTTTTACAGTCCTCGCTGTTGACTTGTTGCTTACCCAGGTAAAGTTCTGCATTTTAATATATTTCCAATTCTCTCAAATGCTTTTCAAGCTCGTGTCATGCACATCCAATGTGTTTACAGCAGATCCGTGGAGTAGACAATTATTTTTTAAACTTTGGAATAATATCACATATGTTATCATCTTCAATCCTAGCCTATAATGCACAACTCTGAATTGGAAATTATCAATTTCTGTCCACCGAGCATTATATTCAGATCATTATGGTGTGACATAAATAAACAAATATCTATGAAATATAAGAATACTACAGTCATGATTATAAAAACTATTCCCCCGTGGAAATTGTAACTTCCTTGAAAAAATGATTTTGATTGAATCCCTGGAAATCACTGTTTTGGAAAATAATTTGGTAATATAATTTCTAGCATAACTTACCTACCCTTGTTATGGCCAGGCTCAAGTTATGGCCAAAGGCATGTAATTTTTTCATGTCAAGTCTAAGTTATTTGCATAATTCCGTACTCACATGCCATGATGTGCACTTTCATAGTCAAATTTCCATTATATATTGATATCAGAGATGGAAGGAATATATAGAAACACTGTATGGTAAAGAACTTAGGCCAAAAATGTTAGACATAGAAGAGGAACATGACGTAGAGGAAGATAGCTTAGGTCCAGGCATACTCGACGACGAGATAGAAAAGGCATTAAGGGAAATGAAACCAAATAAGGCCGCTGGTGGAGACAACATTCCTGCGGAACTATTGAAAGGTTTAGAAAAACGAGGAAGGAAGACTCTATACGGACTTATTTGTAGTATCTATGAGGAAGGAATCTGGCCAGAAGACTTTGTGAGATCAGTGTTAGTTCCTATTCTGAAAAAGGTAAAGGTTACATCATGTGAGGACTACAGAACAATAAGTTTGATATCCCACACTGCTAAAGTTGTTCTCAGGATCATCAACAAAAGGAGAGAGGGTAAGGCAAATGATTAGTTAGGGTAGGATCAGTTTGGGTTTAGGAAAGGGAGAGGTATGCGCCCCATTGCAGTAATGAGATCACTAATAGAAAGGAATATAGGATACAATCGGGATGTATTTGCCTATTTCGTAGATTTCGAAAAAGCATTTGATAGAGTGAATTGGGAAAAATTAATGCATATATTGCAGAAAATAGGAATGGATTGGAGGGACAGGAGACTGATCCGCAACCTGTACAGGTGTGAGTGGGGAACGGAGATTCCGGATGTGCAGTGTTAGGAAGAGGTGTAAGGCAGGGTTGCCCATTATCACCAGTGCTGTTCAATGTATATGTGGAGGAAATGATTAAAGAGGCTTGGGAAGAACTGGAGGCAGGTATGAAAGTCGGAGGGGAATTCGTAAAATCGGTTAGGTTTGCTGTTGACCAGGCTTTGGTTTGTCAGTTGGCCAAGGGGCTGCAAGCATTGTTGAGTGAATTGGAAATTCAGTGCAATAGATGTGGGATGAGAATCAATATTAATAAAACAAGGGTTATGCGATTTTCCAGAAAGAAAAAGGCTAAGCTAAACATTAAAATACGAGGGGAAAAAATAGAGCAGGTAGAACAGTTTACATATCTCAAAAGTGTTTTGGACCAATACGGTCAAAGTAGGAGGGACGTAAGGAGAAGAATTGCACTGGGTAAAGAGGCTTTCAAAAGGAGGAGGGAGTTGATGATGGGGACGTTGAGTAGGGAGGTTAAGAAAAGACTCTTAAAAACTTTGATATGGAGTGTAGCTGTACGGCACGGAAACGTGGTCACTGAAGCAGGATGATAGACGTAGATTGGAGGCTTTTGAAATGTGGGTGCGGAGAAGAATGAGAAGGTGAAATGGACTGAAAGGAAAACAAATGAGGAAGTACTGGAGATGGTGGGTGAGGAGAGGGGTTTGTTGAGAGAAATCCTATGGAGGCAGGGAAAATGGATGGAAGACGTATTGAGCGGTAGTGGAATGTTGAAGAAGGTAATAGAGGGGAGAATGTTGGGCAAGCGAGGAAAGGGCAGGAACAGGATGGGGATGTTGGACAGGATGAAGGGAGGAAAGAAGTACACAGAGATGAAGAAGGACCTGATGCAGAGTAGGTTGCTGGATTGTGTTTTGTTAGGAGTCAGAAGATATTTATTTGATAGTTGTGTCCATCCAAAAACCTACCTTAACTGGGAGATTACCTTATAAATAAATAAATATTGATATCAATTGTAAATGTGATGGCTTTCTTAGTTATTGTCTCATGAAAATCAATTTGCATGATGTACCACATCCATGTGCAGACAATTTGATCATGAAATTTTGTGTCCTGCTGAATCTTGTTGCACTTCAGTATTTTACATTTTTCTTACCCATTTCCTTGATCCCAGGAGCAGAGACAAGGAAGAGAAGACACCGAGGAGTAGTGATAAGGAGAAGAAAGGTGGTGGTGGTGAGGGGAGAGAGGACAGAAGAGACATGAGAATGGATAGGGATTCAAGGGCGGAGAGGGAGGGGCGTGGGGATAGAGACAGCAGCCGGGGAGATAGAGAGTCACGGGCGGAAAGGGAATCTCGGCCAGAGCGTGACCCCCGATGTGACAGGGATCCACGCTCTGATCCAAGAGATCGCAAGGACAGCAGCAGGAGTGCTCAGCCAACGACTCCACAGAGGGGCTCAGGCTTTTCACAGCAACAGGCATCTCAAGGGCAGCAGCAGTCAGCTCCCCAGTCTTCTTCATATGGCATTGGTGGAGGTGCGAGACATGATTATGGTGGCAGTGGAGACGGACCAGGTCGTCATGGTGCACAGGGTATGGATGCAACGATGGAGAGGTGGCCTGGTTCTCAAGGGGGCCGGGAGTATAGTGGAAAAGACAGGTAAATGGGAAGTGGCAGCATTAGTAAGTAAATAATTTCACATCCTAATGATGTAACTGGGGATGCTTACATGCTGCATTACATAATGCAGGATATGATATACAATAACTTCTATTCTAATTACAGCAGAAGCAGTTTTTGCATGCATTTTTTGTTAGTTTTATATTTTTCTTTTTTTTGGTAATGTTAAGCTTAGAATTGTTTATTTAGGAAAAATACTGTATTTTCATTTAAAGAATTCATGAAAACTATAAATTAGTTAACGCAAAGGTAAGTTCCTGACTTAATTATAATGATACTTAAGGATTGTTCAATAAATAGTGATATCTTTTGAATAAGATACCTTTATTTGGGAGCATGATAGTCTATTAGGTAGACTGAGGGGCCTGGGTTCAATTCCAGGTGATTCCTCTGGGCACCCTCTGCTTCACGCAAGCTGTGTGATTTTTGAGGTACTAAGTCTTCCTTGGAAATACAGGCAGCATAGGGAAAGGAACTGCCCTTCTTCCCTAATATGTGAATTTCACATGATGTATAATGCATATTATTGGGTGAGCTCTACTTCACCTATCAAACTAACCTTAATATTGATTGCTGTGTTATTTCCTTTACTCATTCTCCAAATTTTGATGCCTCTTTTCAGAGTAGTTCCCATTGGATGCAATACCTTATTCTTCCTTTATTCTGGTATAGAAAGCCTTGCTAGAAGCTATTATGTTATGGGTGTTTCTTTTCATCAGAGAACAGGAAAAAGTCACGTGGGGCTAGGTGTGGACTATGGGGAGGATAAGGAATACACAATTCTTTGATTTGTGCTAGATATTCAGTAACAACACATGTGATGTGCAGCCATACATTCTTACTGTGCAGCATCCAGCCTTTTACTTTGAAATATGGCCTCTTGCAATTGATATCCTTGAAGAATTTTAGGTGTATCCTGATAGTATGTCCCATTTAAAGTTATATGATTGTGATAAGTTGATACACCACTTTTAAAGTTGTGTGATTGTGATAAGTTGTTACACCACCTCTTAAATATCAAAAAATGATTTGTCCATAGTTTTACCATTTTTGGATTGGGTTATGCTAGAGCTTTGATATTTGCTCTCAGATTCACAATGATTTAGCAATTTTCATTTGCATTGATAGCCTAACAAGGAAATTACTCATCTCTATATAATATTAACTTCAACTGCAAATAAACCTGCACTCAAATATTCTGTTGATGAACAATATAAAAGTGTCAATAATAATTTTTAAAATATGTCAAGTGACAGCGAGCATTGTTTTTCTCTCACTGCAGAACACTCACTTTCTACTGCTGCAGTGAAAGCTGTGGGATGGGCACTTTCTTTTCTATCATAACCAGCAGTGGCATCTGCATACTGATTTTCTGCAGTCTGTGGCACCACAAAACTGGATACATGAAACATATTTAATGCAAAGATTTTCTAACATTTGTCTATTAGGTTTGCATTATTACCAATTTTAGTTATGGTGATTTAAGTACTCATATGTGCTTAATTGCATTAGAAATAACTTATGGCATACTCCCTTATTGAGTGCAATTGCTAATTTGTCCATTGCCATTGTAAATATGAGTGCTGGTGTGGCTTACCTCTTTGCCAGGCATATATATGTCCTGACTTATACCTTGGTGTAATAAACTTGATGAGGCTGACTTGTGTAGGTTTTTAAGATACAAGGCATAGCATATATGGCATACATAGGTTGTATGGCCATTTTATCTTTTAGATATTTAAAGTAAGTAAAAGAATTGGATGATCAAATTTGAATTTGTTTCCATCATTTCTTTCATTATAGTTGTTGTCAAGAGTTTTATGATGTGGATGAGTTCAACCTACTTTGAATATTTTTCCAGGTTTGGAGGAGATCACAAAAGAGAAAGATTTGATAATTACCAAAGAATGCCTAACTCCAGTTATCATAGAGATCGAGATAGGAATCACAGACTACCAGACAAACGAAGGTATTAATTGCGATTTTTTTTCCCAAAAAAGTACGTCCAACCAATTTTAACTATCAACCTTTTCCAAAGTTTTGCAGCTATCAACAACTCGTGAAGATGTTTAAAAATGAAAAAGAAACAAGGTGCAATTGTACTAATCTCCATTTGTAGCACTTTGAAAATTTATTAAATATATCATGCACACCTGCATGCATTGGAAGGTACAAGACACAAAAATAATTAAAACATTGTTTTAAGTGATCATTTCATTCAATGTACATTTCTTTTACCATTAGCCCATAGTTAGTTAACTGTCTGAATGTTGATGTTCACCCAATAATTAATGAAAACTTAACAGGTGAAAAAATATAATTTGGTATTTTAACTTCAACCAAGGAAAATTATTAAGGATTACATTTTCTGTGTTTAGTTGTGAATATATCAATCATTGAACTTCCATGTCAATGGCATTGCTCATGTATGTGATTAAAAAACAATGATTATAATTATGAAAAGTTAATTTCACCTAAAAATGAACTTCCCTAATTTTGAAAATCTGTTTTTTGATCAACTTAATTATTTATATTTAAATATATTCTGTCCTATGTCATTATTATTGAGATTCAGTGTAAGTAATTTCGAAATTGTGTTTCAGGTTTCATGGAGGTGGCATATCAGGTTATGCATCACATGGTTATGGCCCTCCTGGGCCCTCACCTGGTGGAGGTGTTAGTGGTGGAAATTTTGGTGTAAGTGGAGGTCCTCCACCATTATATGCTATGCAGGGTGAAGTGCCATCCTCTGGCTACACTAGAGACCGCTATTCGGGAAGTGGAGGTTCAGGAGAATGGAGGGGGGGATCTGGAAAAGACCGAGACTATTATCGTCGAGATTATGACAGGAGACCTCCTCCTTCTGGATCATAAGATTTTAGTATTTGGAGCTGTGAGATGATTAGGTTGTGGGAAGTATACAGTGAGGATTGTGAAATATTCTATGTGTTTTGGTGATTTAAATGTGGAAAGATATTTTGCGAGAAAGTAAAAATTTTATGTGAGCCATCAAGAGAGTTGATAGAAGAGATTTTGTTTATTTTATTACAATGTTTTGCATTGGTTAATTGTGCAAATATAGTATCAGTACCTGTTATGTGGTCAGCATGATTGACAGTCAGCTGCTGAGGGTGAAAGAGAAAGACAATTGTGTGTTGTGATTTTCCAGAGACCGAGTTGGCTGACATTTTGAACTACTAGATGAATTTATTATTCATCTGTTGCAATATTAGTGTTTAATAGCACAACAATTGAAATATGAACTATCATGAACTGATTTCGGTGATTTAATTATTTAACTCATAAATGTGTATTTGTTGCAATTACAAAATAGTGTGATTCATGGTCATTCATTTTTATACATCTGTTGTCTCAGGTTGTACTTTAGAATGCACCTGCATTCATGTAAGTTCCATGCACCCTTAGTTGTTACTCTCGCTTATAGGTCCATATAAGTTACTGAAGTCATTTGTCAAGCTGCTTATTTTAAGTGGCCTACTGGTGAAAGGGACTCAAGGCTTTGCTCTAATGCCTATCGACATTCTTTTAGTTGAAAATATGTGTAAACTAATAGAATTGAGCGTCTGAATATTAGAAGGGATGAAACAATTAAGAATTATGGAAGGGTTAATGCTCAAAGAAAGATTACCTGAAACTATATCAGAAGCTGTGCTATGGTACATTTAGGTTTATATATAGAGTGTATCTCTATTTAATTGTGTGTTTCAAGTATGAATGTTTGTACCTTCTACAATTCTCATCAGATGCATGTATCTCAATTGTGATTAATGTGTATAAAGTAATGGAACAGAGTATTTATTTTAAATAAAAGTGCCTATGACTATTAAAGAATTTATATAAGGGACATGAAAGTTAAAATAGTTTGGGTGCAGATAGTTAATTTAACCTACCTAAAGGGTTTTTTTCATTTCCAAGCTGAGCTTAATTGTGATCATGGCTTTGAACAAAAATCCAGAAATTGAGTCTTCTATACCGTACATAATTGTACATTTTTTGGCATTGCTTTCATTATTTATATGTAATTAAGTTGTAATATACACTGTAAATAAAACATTTAATACTCTAACTTCTGCTCAGTGTTTCACTGCATAACCTAGATAGATAACCTCGGCACGGAGTTCTATGAGGAACTTTCAAGTTTAGTCCAAACATCCAGTTTTTTCTTAGGACTGGGAGTATATGGAAAGATTCAGTTGAGCTGAACATATTCAGGCACTTTATGAATACAAGTCATAGACTGCTGCACAACACAGTGAATGGTATTTGTGAAGCTGCCACTAGAGTGAGCAAGCATTTTAATTGCATAAAATATTGTAGTGTATAAGAGCAGCATGTTTTCATCCATTTTCCCCACTAGCATGGTTTAATAACCATCAAAATTCATTGCCAATTAATTGAGACATGCTGATGGTTGTGTCTTTGTGTCCCATGTTGTGGAAATTAAGGGCAGGCCATATGTGACAATGATCCCAAAAAATTTCAACTGTGAGCCATCAGCAATTTTCCAATTAGCAGAAGGATCCCTACCGTAGCATTGTCAGCTGTCATGGAATCATGATGTCGACATTGTGAAAAACGTGGAATTCTGTAGAGAATAAGAAGTACACATTTTTCACTAATAAAGAAGTACTCATTCAATGAATGAGGATTATTACATTAAGAATTACACAAGAATTTTTAGCTTTCTGGTGTACAAGGAGGGTATCATAAACTTTTTATTATTTTTTTCAGGCAATCATCTAAGTTAGGTTTTGGATTTTAATTTCTTACTAAACAATAATTGAGAAACTTGAATTTTATTTTTTATTCTTAAGACATTTGTTCATAGTCACCATGTAGATTTATGCAATTCTCCTAGAATATCTTGAGCTTTCAAATTTATTTTACGTTGTAGAACTCAGCAGGTTGCATCAAAAATCATTGTTCCAACTCTTGAATGATATCATAAGTGTTATCAAATCTCTGACCCCAAAATGGTTTTTTGAGTTATGAGAATGAGAAAATAAAATCATTTGGGTTGAGATTAGGAAAGTAGAATGAATGTGGCAACATTTCAAAGCCACATTGCTTTGGTTGCCAGTTGTGATTGCAGGCTGCACCATGTTAGCTTCTGAAAGGGATCAATATTCGTGGAACCCAGTGAATTGACACCTTCGACATTTTCAGTTCTTTATGAATAAATTTTCACGTACTGTCGTAACTGTGATGTCTTCATAATTTTTTGAATGGTTCTCATTGGACTTATAGCATAGATAATAAATATTGATTGGTTTAAATGTAACTTGCTACCTGGCTGATTGCCAAGTTACATTGTAATAAGTTACACTAATAAAGTATTCCACTCTCTTCACTTTGGCTGCATTGTCCATGAGTCTTCATCTTCTTGGTTTGTCTGTGATGGACATGTGGCTGAATTGGAAATTCCTTTTCCATTTCTGAATGGTGTCATATGATATGATAGTCATTTTCATAAACAGTTATGATTTCATTGTGGATTAGCTGGGTATTGAAACCTTTCAAATGAAAGATCTTAATCACACTGTGAGCCTCTATCCTTTCCATACTGCAAGATACTTCAATTGATGGCTACCTTAATTTAAATTAAAAATTATATACGAATAAAAAAATTTAATACGAAAAATTATACGAAATTTTAAAAAATTATATACGAAATGATCATTTAATATGCAGAAGAAATTTTTTCCAGATCCAGATAGCAGTTATTTCTTAGTAATTATTACTTAAAAATGATACCCCCTCATAAGTAGTTTGTTTTAAAAAAATTATGATACCTTAGAACTTGGAACCTTGTGATTCTGTAATTATGGCTGTACTTAAAAGAGCAACAATAGGCTCTCATTTTGCATGCTTAAAATGAGGATAATGAAGGTTGCCATTCCCGAGACATTATGATAACAACCGTCATGATAGACAAGGGGGGTGGTATGGCTGTAGATGTTAGAAACTCTGCTGGTAAGAAAAAGTACCAATTTGTCAGCATGCAAATTTGATAATAATAGTAAACTTCATTCATTGGTAGACCAGTGGTTAGAATGTTTCTTAATTGACTAGATAGATGGTCACAGCTGATGCCTCCAGGTACCCACAAGTCTACCAAAGCTATCTGGTTACTTAATCTTCCTGTGGAGCCATAGAGAGCAGAGGGAAAGGAACTGGTCTTACTATCCTGAATATCTTTAATCTACTGTAGGGGATGGTATGTGATGAACTCTACCCTAGCTAACAAGCCCATCTTGTGTTAATTATGTTTCTTATTTTAATTATTGATAACTGTCATGTTGGGTAAATTATCTCGTATATAATTTAGAATGAAGTAAAACCTTCAATACTAGGATAGTTAGAAAGTTTCTCAGAATTACCACCAGATGTCAGCACTAGTGGAACATGTTTCCTGCATAGTAATAGGTAACCCTTTATGAGTAAACACAACACATCAGTGCTCTGGGAACAGACTTGTGATCCGGACTTGTGATCCTCTTCTGTTGTTGTTCCCATCTCGTGACTTGTGAAGATAGAATAAATGAAGATTTGAGAAGTAATTAAATACTTCATAAAGAAAGGCATAAAACTGAAAAAAATCATGCCAACTTTCAGCAAATTCTTGGGGACTCTGCTCCTTCATATTCAACTCTTGCCAATTGGACAAATGAGTTTAGCTCTAAAGCGGATAAAATAATACTTTGTAATTCCACAGATTTATTTCACAAACACACGACCCGGGTTTCGACGTACAACGTCATCTTCAGGATGACGTTGAACATCTGAAGATGATGTTGTACGTCGAAACCCGCGTCGTGTGTTTGTGAAATAAATCTGTGGAATTACAAAGTATTATTTTATCCGCTTTAGAATGAACCGATTCCATAAAATAACGCCTGAAACCATCAATTATAAAATGAGTTTAGGTTTGATTGGGACAGCTTAGACAATGATCCATGTAGTGGTCGACCAAAATTGTGCTATTACCCCAGAAATTTTTGCAAAAGTACATAAAATGGAGATTTGTCCACTGAAAATGCAAGAAATCGCTGAAGCTGTAGGGATGTCATCTGAACGGGCAAATCACATCTTAACGGATGAATTGGATATGAGAAAATTATCTGCTAAAGTTGATGCAAGATCACAAATGCATCAGAATGGAAATTTCCGAATAATGGTTAATCCGTTTTCATAGCAACCAACAAGATTTTCTGCACTGGTTTGTGACTACCGATGAAACTTTGGTCCACTACTATATCCCAGTGATCATAGCAGTGGAAATATGTTGATTCACCACCACCAAAGAGAGCAAAGGCAATATGGTCAGCCAGAAAGGTGATGCTTCAGTTTCCTGGCATGCAAAAGTGATTCTGCTGATAAATTAACTGTCAATTGACTTTTAATAATAAAACCACTTTACTTTTCCACATAAACTTTTATGTTGAGTTTATGTGGAAAAGTAAAGTGGTTTTATTATTAAAAGTCAGTATGAAGATTTTCCACCAAGTTACGCCAGAAACTGTTTTATTTAACTGTCAATTGGTCAAACAATTAGTGGACAATATTATGCTAACTTCCTGGACCAACTACAGCAGAAGATAAATGAAAAAAGCCAGGTTTGACAAGGAGACAAGGCATGCTCATACACAAGCACTGTTGTCATGACAAAATATGTGAACTAAGATACAAATTGTTGTCACAACTGATTTGGCTCCATCAGCATTCCATCTCTTCCCTGAGCTCAAAATTTTCCTCGCTGGATGTAAACTATTTTCAAACAAAGAACTAACAACCGAAGTAGACAGGTGTTTTGAAGGTCTGAAGGAATCTAATTTTTGGGAAGGGATCCAGACATTGGAATATTGTTGAACCAAGTGCATAAGTGTACAGGGAGACTGCATTGAAAATTTAAAAAATTTTACTGAAGTAAGTTTTATTTCTTTTCCATTTTGAACACTTCAAAATTCCCTTGTATTTAATAGACTTGGACCAGCATGACTTCTTCAGGCTCAAAAATGAGAAATTAAGATTAAGCTGAAATTAAAAATCACAGTAGTTTGGGGCTTGTTAATAAACAAGGGGATACATCTTTTACACTGGTGTCAGAATTCAATACCTAATTAGTTTTTTGATTTATTTGTCTTTTTATGAAGAATAAGGTTGACATTTAATGATCATGTGTGGAGGTTTTTTCGATCACTAGTTTGTTAATGACTGTGATGCTTTCATAAATCAAATTGTCGCCTTATTTTTATGGATGCCTTCATATTCCATTGCCAGTACCCAGGTATTGTCAAATTCCGTGGTGTCCTAGCTTGGACCACATATGTCCAGCAATTGTTGAGAAATAAAATTAATTCATTGAGGCCCTTTGGTGTTCCCTTATCTTATTCTGCCCTGTATTACTCTCCTTGCTTGTCATAGAGTGGGAGTGTTTATAACGATACAGTGATGCATAAGTGCCAATACCTTAACCGGGTTTATTAAGCTAAGGACATGCTTGAATAGTGGATTTCATTTGTTTCTCTGTGTATCACCTGGCACCCCCTCCAGCTTTCGTGCCAAATTTCATGACGTCCGCTGGAGAAAATTTTATTGTTCGACGTCTTAACTGTTGTCAATGCCATAGAGCTCAAAACATTAAATCTTTGAGCATCTGTTGTACTTTGCTATATTTAAATTAATGAAATAGAAAATATTAATAAATAAAAATAACTCCGCACCAAGAATTTATATTTAAAATAACCCATTCTTTTCGCTATAATTTTATTTGTTGAACGATGAACCTAAAATTTCCGGAATGTCAAATGCATACATTCCCGCTTCAAAAACAAAAGCCTAACAAAAATCCTCCCCTCTGCCCAAGCCGTTCGAATTTCGAATGCGTGTAGGTAGTCATGAGTAAACTTGCATTTGCCCAAAGTAACGGTGGCATTGGAAGGGGATATTGTAGGACTGAAAGTTCTTTATAGATTTAGTAATATGTTCTTTTTTATATACAATTCGAAAAATGTGAAATCTCCATGATGAGTAGTCGAGAGGTTGTTTTGACATGGGCCTTGCGATTATACGAGGCAGTGGAAAAAGTTGATGCCGAGTTAGTACTCACAAAGAGATTAATTAGAATAGAATTGGTCATAATATTATAAAACCTGTTAAATGATTTATTTTATCAATATACATGTACAGTGCAGTGAAAGATCTCGTGAATCGTAAAGGAGCAAATCCGGACATCATTTTGCCGAAATATGGTATCTCGGTATTTCATCTGGCAGTGGGGATCGAGCCCATCGCATTCTCAAAGGAAATTACTGCAACATTTTTGCTTTCTGGAGGAAATCCAAACGTAAGGTATGTGGTTGCTTTGGATCTGCACGTGAATACCAATTTTGCTCGTTCTGCCATGCCATCAGGTTTTCATTTTTGTCTCTAACGTATAATAAACGGTGTGTGACAGTGTCTACATTGTTAAAATTCGTAGATAGCTTCCTAATTCTTTCGCAAGAGCTTCATTTTGATTCACCAAATGAGATAATCACTCTGAGGTGATTATTCTTGACGAAGATGTTTGATCTTATGTCCCCCAATATTAGGGACTAATGCTGCAGTCACACAAGCTTTTCAGAGAAAGTTTTAAAACACTAAAAGCAGTTTTTTTTTCAATTCCGTCCGAATTTATGGTTAGCAATACTCATGGTTCTCTTAGTCCCATTGTGAAGAACTTTGGCGGCATATAATAATTTGCCTGTTGTATTTCAGATCTAGTGAAGGATTAACGCCAGTTCATGTTGCTGCAATATGGGGTCGCGCAGAAAATCTTAAGTTACTGTTATTAGCTGGTGGAGATCCGAGGACTTTAGATGACGAAGGTTGTTCCCCATTGCATTATGCGAAAGAAAAAAATTGTTTGGCATGTATTGAAGTCCTTCAAAAGTTTATGAGAGTTGAGCCACTCTGTAGTCCAGCTTTAGGAGTATTTACTATCCCTGGTAGGTATGCTCTTTTAATGAATATAAGGGAAGAAGGATAAATGCAACTGAAATAAAAACCTTCTGTGTACCAATTTATTGCAGATAGAGAAATAGAACCGAAGAAGAGAGAAACTGTATTCGATTTAATTATGAGAAAAAGCTTCAATAGACAGAACAGTCCTTGGGGAATTCCTGGTTGCAGGCCTTCCATGGTCAGTATGACACCTTCAGTTGTTACCACTGTTAATGATTTACGTGCATACACTAGGGTGAAGCCTAAAATGAAAAGTTTTGAAAGTTGTTGGGTTATTAAATAATGCCATTTCACTAGTTAACAATTTACCTACAATTTTAGCATTCACATGTGTTGAAGTTGTGAGATAATTCAGTGAAGGGGGAGAAATCGGGTTCTCACTGCCACGAAACATTTAGATTGCGAATAATGTGTGGTGCAAGTGCATGTACAAAATAGTAATAAAATTGATCAAATGGAAAGATTTTCCACTATATTGTTAAAACAATAGCATATAGAGATTTTGTGCAGTTTTTTCGAGTTTTTTTTATTTAACTCACTTAATTAAGCCAATGTTGATTTTTAAAATTTTTATTATATAAACCCCATTGCAATTAGGCATTTGTCCTGGTGGCAATGGTCAAGTCTGGTCAATGGTCACTCTTATAAAGCACATACATACATATGAGTACACACGCAAGAAGAACAGATATGAGACAAAATGTTCTTATATACATTGACACTTTTAGATTACAACCCCTCCTTTACAACAAACCTTTTACAAAAGGGTTAAGTTCACACCATACCTAAAACCATACTATCAATCAGACAGGCATTCAAACAAACCATTGCCACACTCCGTCCATAATCACGCACTTCAATGTCATATACCATTCAAAATCACGCACCATTAACACATCATTAACTTTTGCAATACAAAAATTTTCACGCTGTCCACATCACATACAAACAATATTTTAATAAGTGCAATAGAATAATAATCGCTGTTCAATGAAGTTTATCACCCAGTGGCTGCTTTACACTTATTCTTAAAACTCATAAAATTGGATGGAAAGGGGTCAAGCAAACGTAGAAATTTCTTTTTGTGTTCCTTAAGTATCTTAAGGAGGTAGAATTCTTTTTGCGCTACATTATTGGTGACCAAGAACCTTTGAATGCCTGTATCTTTGAATTAAGGCATCCTATCCCAGCTCCATCTCACCTACCTTCAAACTCTGTAATATGAATTCCAATTTTGGAAAACCCACCATAATTTTTCATGTCTTGGGATATTTAAAAAAAATTACATTACTGTCCAAATGGGAAGGATTTTATTTAAGCCTTGAGTAACTGAACATAAGAGGTTCATCCCAGAAGTACCTGACCCAACAAGGAAAACAAAAATTTTGGAAAAAAATTTATTTATTTTTCAGCAAAATCTCCTTTCAGCTCTCTACACTTTTCCCAGCGATGTTCAATAAGTTTGATACCCTTTTTATAATAAGAACTGTCTTGCTCCTCAAAATAGCTATTAACTCCCGACATCACTTCTTCATAGTTGGAAAATCTTTGACCACCCAGCCATTTTTTTTGAGTTTGTGAACAGAAAATAATCTGGGAGGGCTAAATCTGACAAATAGTGTGCATGAGGTAGCAAATCAAACTTTAATTCATGAATTTTGGCCATTGAAGTAATGGATTTGTGAGCTGGTGCATTGTCTTGATGAAACAACACTTTCTTCTTAGCTCAATGCAACCGCTTTTGCTTGATTTCTTGGTTCAAACGTTGCAATAAGTTTACATAATAATCGCTGCTGATAGGTTTACCTTTTTCAAGATAGTCAATGAAAATTATCCCACGCACTTCCCAAAAAACCGACCCCATGACCTTGCCTGTAGATGAAACGGTCTTTGCCTTCTTTGTAGCCGGTTCTCCCTTTTGAATCCATTGTTTTGATTGTTCTTTTGTCTCCAGTGTGAAGTGATGGACCCAGGTTTCATTCATCGTTATGAAACGGTGCTAAAATTCTGCTTTATTGCTGTGCAACTTTGCGAAACACTCAATTGAAACATCTTCATGACACTGATTTTCCTTGAGTGTGAGCAAATGCAGCACCCATCTTGCACACAGCTTTTTCATGTCCAAATTCAAATTTTCAGTTGATATGTGATGTACTGCTCTTTTTGAAATGCCTACTATGTCTGCTAGGTCATGAACTTTCAGTCGACAATCATCAAGTACCAATTTGTGGATTTTCTTCACTGTTTCTGGATCACCACCTCATTTGGTCGACCAATGCTTGTCTTTACAGCTCATACGGCCTTGTTTTAACTCTGCTACTTAATATTTTACTGTTGTAAACGAAGGAGCAGACTTACCCAGAGTAGAATCCAGTTCAGCTTGTATATTGGTTGGGCTGAGGCATTTCAAATAAAAGTATTGCAAATCCGAAGCCCAAGAAGGCTTCATATAAGAGGGTAGGTCAATAAATAACTTACAAAACTAAATAGAGGTGGAGGAAATAATAATCAAAGTTACTTCCTGAATTTTATTTCACTTTTCTACATGTTCACCCTGTACATGCAGACACACATAAAAGTCCTTAAGAGCCAGTGGCAAAGAAGTCTCTTCATTAAGTTAAGAAACAGAATGTATACATCCACTGTTCTTTATTATTAAAGTTAAATTTTCTTGATATCCAGGTGTCGAAAAAGGGACAGAGGTTTGATTTTGAAATTTTCCGGAGAATAACCACCACAGACCACATCATCCCCTTCAACTCCCGTCATCACATATCCCACAAACTTTAAACTTTTCATTTTTTATTAGACAGACTGTTAATCATTCCTCTGTCCAAAAACAATTTTGGATTTAGGAACGTATAATGGCTACAAAGACATTTTAATAGATAAAATGCTACAAAGAAAACGTTCAGTTCAAGCCAAAAAATTTTTATACAAACCAATTAATGTGGTTGGAAAAGAATACAAATGGTGTAAACTCCCTTTTTATGGTTTAATTTCACAGAAGATAGCCAATCTCTTTCCAAGGGAACAATTTTGTATAGCCTTCTACAATAGGAATAACTTGAAATCATTTTTGAACTCTATGAAAGACAAGGTAGTCAAACTGAATAAAAGTGGAATTTATAGGTTAATTTGTAATGACTGTAATGTGATATATATAGGCCAAATGGGGAGGTCGTTAAGCACGGGCGGAAGAGCATAAACGCTGTTTTAGGAATTGTGACCTCAAGAAATTGCACTTCGCAAAACATATGTGGGAAAACAACCATGAGAGTGATTTCAACCCAGTACTCTTACACCAGATGGAAAAAGGGATGAGGATGGACAAGTGGGAGGAGCTTGAAATTAGAAAGAATTTAAAAACGGGTCATTTGGTGAACGAATTATTGTTTGAATACCACTCCCCAATCATGGAGGTACCCCTTTCCTTCACTGAAAGACATAACAACCCCCCCCCCCACCCCCACTGTTAACCCACCAATCACTGTCGCTTAACACCCCTATCCTCCTTCCCATTTACGCCGATCACAACCCGATTTTACCCCTCTTTTTTACCCCCTCTCTTGCCCACTCCACTCTCCCTTATAAATGTTATATAAACGAGCCGCAGCTGGTTTTATTTTTGTACTTGATGACGCCTAAGCGTTGAAACTAGTTGTACAATAATAAAGAACAGTGGATGTATACATTGTGTTTCTTAATTTAATGAACATGAACTTCCACAAAGTTGAGCTTAAAACAATAGAAAGAAGTCTCTTGTTTGCTGTCGCAGTCAATGAGTAACCTCTTGAACTACACCCACCCAAATGATTTTTTAAGGGCATGAACAAGTGAAAATCACAGAGGGCTAAGTTGAGATTGTACAGTGAATGTTCTAAGTGTTCCCAATGAAATGTTTATGATAGCTTTTCTTCTCTTGTACACTCATGCCACACACCCGGTGTCTTGCACTGGCTGCCACTGACTGAAGGAACACGAGATGTTATGTAGCCTCTACAACAAGCATCCTTATGCTGCTATCTGTTGACAAAATATGCATGAAATATAATTTAAATATGATTTAAGGTAAACTGAGGCCTTCTTTATAGTCTTACCCTCGTATATTATCCTCTTGGAAAATACCAAGTCCTTCTAGATGGTTGATGTTATCTCCTACCAACTAAAACTTCTTTCTAGTGATCAAAACTATAATGATGCCACAGTTCGAAGTTAGCAAAAATCAATCCTAATAAAATATAAAAGAATGGTGTTCACTGCCATAACTCCTACTCCTTTGCATGACAACATAGTACATGTGACCATCGCACTGTGCAAACCCACTGCTAAGTAATTCAAAACTTCAATCCAAATGGGTGACCACTAATTGATTGCCAATTGATCTGAAATTTTCCATGGATGGTTAACTCATTGTTTGGCATTGTTTAGTGCTGGGTTCCTTAAAACTTTCAACATTTTTTGTTTTCAGCTAGACCCTAATGGCTCTCCTATGACACTCACTCATGTTATTGAATTCTTTTGATCTGTTTCAATTTATTATTTCAGAATAAATGTCAAAATGAGCAAAGGAAATATGACGAATATTGCCATGAACAAGAGACAAAGGAACAAGTGATGCAAAACATCATCATTGAAGATAATAATTTGATATCTGAGGATGGTAGGAGTGAAGATTCTCTCCAAATCATTGAGGAAGTGGTCAATTCACCTCTGGGAGGCAGTGGAAATAAAAGATCATTCGTAGTAAATGATGAAACATACTCAATTCACAGCAGTCCTGAAGTAAGGTGTTCAAATTCTAATTATAGTCTTGATGATTGCATGAACCAAGATTGCTCAGAAAATGATTTAGGTGCTGCAGGCAAAGATGGTAAGATAGTGAAAAATACAACTCGGACTATTTTAGTTCATGGTAGTCCTAACAACTGCTGGTCAAATTCCTACTTAACTAATGATGCATCCATGGAGATGGGTTGGTCTCCAGTTGATGATAATAATCGATATAGCTGTGAACCTAGAACCTTTGCCTCTAATCTTTCATATGCCAAATTTATGCTTTCTGCGGATTCCTCTGGAAGCTCCACACCACTTCAACAAAAAATTAGTGAAGTCCCTAGAGGCAATTTTGGGAAGATCTATGTTATGCCAAGGATGGTAATTTGTGATACAAGTAGTGACGGTTCAAGTATTTTATCAGTTTCATGCCCTGAACTTCATCAAAGATGCTTAGAAGAGGAGAATAAAAATGTAACCTCGAGGAGGAGGCTGCCTCGTGTGAGTCATATTGCTTCAAAGGTTTTCACCAATTCAAGGTCTGAAAGTGAAGAATATTTTACAGTTCCAGAAGAAGTTTATGAAATCACAGATGAAGAGGAAAGATTCATATTGGAAGAAAGGAGACTCGAAACGCCCATTTTGTCAGGAAGGGTGATTTTCGGGAGAACTGATGAAGAGCTTCCCCGTGAAGGACAGAGTATGTATCAGTAAATATCATAGTACCTTCATGGAAAGAATGAATTTTATGCTTTCTATAAATTATTCTAGTGTACAACTGGTTTTAGCTGTTAGACCATCGATGCAAGTGTATTGTTCCTAATTGCCAACTGGGCTGCAGCAGGGAGGAGGTTAGTCAGAGGTGTTTGAATTTGGAGTCGGAGTTTTAGGATAGGGAAACAATGGGGGAAAAAGGTTAAGGAAGTTGGTATTGTTGATGGAAAGAGGATTATTAGCATGGAGACAAACATATTTTTATATCCAGGCTCCTATCTTGGAATTAAAATGCAGTACCTGTAGTTCAAAAGTATAATAATGGCTCTTCTCCATCAGATGCATCCTAAGGCCTGATGATTTATTATACCTCTATTCTTGTTTTTTTTTTGGTTCTGGTGGAATTATTTAAAAATATTTTTATGGTAGTAGAAGCCTTGGCAACAGTCACATTTAATCTTATAAATGCCAAGCTACAGTTAAAATAAAAATTAATAATGTCTCTAGAATCAGTTACCAAAATATCTCTCCTCCACCCTCTTTCTCTCTATAAAAGCCTGGTTACAACTGTCACAAACTTCTAAATTTAGGAAACCTCTAAAATACTCAAAGTTACTGCACCTTCCCACTAACCTTGCTTGCATTTAACAATGGCACTAACTGGAAAATGAGTGCCACTTCTCCATTTTCTTTTTCTGGTAATAACTTGGTTCCAAACCACAGTTATTAATCCAAAGGTCAGTTTGATGAGGGAGGGTAGAGCTCACCTAGTACTAAGGCCGAAGGTGTGTGACATTCATGCATCTGAGTAAGGGGGGTCAGCTCCTTTACTGCACCACCTGTGGTTTCCCAGAGAGATCTGGTTCCTGGAAAGTCACTCCTCTTTGGTGAAGCTGAGGTTGTTCAGAGGCATTTGACTGGAGGTATTGAACCCAGGCCCTCCAGTCAGTAGCCCAGCACCATCTACTGAACTACCATGTACCAAAGATGCACTAGTAAGAAAGAATCACAAGAAAATGAAGGTATTGCCATTCTCAAGAAATAGGAAGGTTTAGATAAACATTTCAGTTGGTGGAGATAGAACAGTTAATCTATTGAGGAGTTCTTTTGGAGGATGGGAAGAGAAGTATGGGCATAAAAAGAAGAATTGGATTTGGTCAGGAAGTGTTTACAAAGAGGTGGGGATTAATGACAGGCACTTTAAGTAAAGTATAAGAAAAGATTAATGAAAACTGTAATATGGAGCACAGTTTTTTATGGCTGGGAAATGTGGTGATTGAGTTAAGTGGATAAGTATAGATTGGATGCTTTGGATATGTGGGTTGGAGGAGAGAGTAGGAAATAAATGGATGAGAATGGAAACCAATGATGATGCTCTTGGTACGGAAAGAGAGATTGCTGCTGAGAGAAATTTGAAGGTTTGACAAGTAGGTGCAGGAGATACTGGGAGGCAATGGGATGTTGAAAGCAGTAATAGAGGTGAGGATACTGGGAAAGCAAGAATGACTGAGGGAAATAATAGGCCTTTTGGATGGAATTAATGGAGGTAGAAAGTATGCAGAGCTAAAGAATGATAATAGAATGCTCTATATAGTATGGGACTTAAGGATTTTTGTCACATCAGTTAGGGCTAATGAGTATTAGATTGAGTAGTGCCCAGGCCTTTCCAAAACCTACCCTAAGCTGGTAGAGTATTGTTAATAATATGTTAGCCTAGTTGCTGAAACCAGTTTTAAGATGGAATAAAATGTGACCAACATAAAGCTAATTCTTTAATTGTTAATACATTTTACAAAGTAAAAAATTTCTAATACCTTGAAGTTTAAATTAAGTAAAGATATTTATTTCAAATGAAGCTATAGGATTTTATTTTTCAACTTACAGTATTGAATATTTTAAGTTAATTAATATAGAATAAAGAATTTGAAATAAGCACTTGCCATCCATTTCATTGTTAAATGTTGATTTCACTATGAAGTAGAGGGCCATAGAGTAAACTTTAATGTGCCCAAAATAATTTTTACTGATGAATTTTTCATATCTAAATTACTTATTAGTTTCTCATAAGCTAACTAATGAAATTATTGATCGAAAAAAACTGGATGACTTTGAGATGAGTTATCATTTTTTGTAGACTTATTCTTATTCAAATCGTCTGTGTTCTCTCTGTGGATTAATACTTGAGTAAAGGACTAAGTTAAGGCTTCAGAGAGCAGGTGCAATCATAATGATGGAATATATCTCTTGCACTTAAATGCAACTGGCGACATTTGGCCACCAAAGTCTGCTATGGAGCATTTGGAGAAATTCAACAATGTGCAAAAAATGAGATCTAAGTAAATTCATAGCAATTGTAAATTTTTTGTTAACCTTTTGCTTTCATTTTAATAATACAAAACACCTTGTGATTAATTAAGTTTTGTTCATGTAAATATTGGGTAAGGCATAGCTTAGTACTCAGAATTTATGGTGAGCTTTAATTTTTTTGTTTAAAGTATGATACAAAATTTTACAAGTACTCTCTATTGGGTTTTTGCCAGTGTGCAGAGCAAGCAGTGCAAGTTCCCTGACTAGTGGCTGCACTGAAGATATTAGAAGAGAGCTGTACAAGGTTGTGTCATGTGGTTGTCGCTGCCCAATGGGACCCATCACTTCCACAACCAAGAGGGTGTATCTTAAAATGATAAAAAAATTTAAGGAGGCAAATCCACATTTGATGGATCCTGAGCCTCTTTTGGAACCAGTATGCTCCGAATCAAGTAAGAGTTAAGAATGGCAGTTAAAAAAGTTTTCATTACACTTGTCCCACCAGTCCCAGAGAAGTGCACAAAGACAGATTTCAAATCAAATATATTCTTTACCTCTCTGATGAGCAGAAGATCATCTTTAATACTTTTAACATCACTCTAAACCTAGCTCATATTGAGATGTATTGAATGTAAGACCTAAATTAATGTTTCCATTAAGATTCAATTTCTTACTGTCTAGCTTTACCCATAATCCCAATTCCAATCTTTTGTATACATAAAGTAAAAGAATTTGATCTCTATGTGCTAATTACAGTTTCAATATTCCATTGAGAGAACCTTAATTGATGATAAACTTTCTTAAGGCAACTCCCATCTTCAGCAGACTTTACTGATGACCATGTAACTGAACAGCATAACTTTCAGTCATTGCCTTCATCATTGTGTCTGTTAGGCTTCATCCACATTTTTCCATAATCTAAACTTCTGTCCCAACTATTTTTTATTTCTTTCTTAGAATTTAGCCGTGAGCTGGAGGAAACCTTGAGTAATCCCTCAAAATTAAGCCATGGAAAATACTTTGAGCTTGAGCAGAAAATGATGATGCAGTTTGATGGAAGTGGAAAATTCAATCAATGGAGGGAAGGTAACCAGAAGAGCTCTTTCAATTATTTGCTGCTGGATCCTCGCATGACTCTTAATCTTCCTTTGAGATGGGCCAATGATGGTTATTCTGACAAAAGCTTCTACAGCGATGGAAGTTCTCAGTATTGGCGAGAGTTTTTAAGCTCCATCTTTTATGTTGGTAAAGGAAAACGCTCTCGGCCATACTCACATCTTTACGAAGCAGTTACTTCTTGGAGGAGCAATGTCAGTGATGTGTCCAAGGTTAGTTCCCAGTAGAGTATGAAATTACATGCTCAAAAGAAATTTTGGAATGTAATGTGTAATTTATAGGTTCCACTAAATAAATACAATTGTTTGGGGTACATTTTTTCCAAATTACATATGGGTGCTTGTCTTAAACAATTATGGATACTTAGGAAAACATGCTGGTATATTTAGAGTTAAGAAATACTTAGGTTTTCTTTTTGTTTGTAGGGATTAGGCCAACATAGTCAACCTTGGGTGTCATTTTGTTGCTCTATTTTCCTTTTTGCATAATGCATTGGATTCTCTTATTCATGTTCCTGTGAGGTAACATGCTGTATCATGGCAAACACCAAATTGGTACACTGTAAAACACATTAGGGCAAGGAAACATGTTTATATTTTTAACTGAAACTGAAAATGTACGAGTGTGCATTAGCATGGTATAACATGTACCACAGTAGTGCAGTTTTTAGAATGATTATGAAATAACCCTACTAACATTTTCAAGATAAGAAGACACTAATGATAGAATTTTATCTGTACCTAATACTTTTGGTGGGAAAATAAAATTGAAGCTGTGAAACAAAAATATTTTGTGCAGTTGGAGGATCTTGACAGGCCATTTACTATATGCATCTTTAAGTGTTTTAAATTAATTAAGGAAAAAAACTCCCTGTGGAACTCTATGGACATTTGTCATGTGGAGTAGGGACTTCTAGGGAACTGTTCTATGTAGCAGTGAATGAAATAATGCTAATCCATGGTTTTAACAGTTTGCAATCTGAATGAATTATATTGTTTGGTCTATGGGGTGAAATTTACTATTTATTGTTTCTAAAGAATGAGTGCAGAACTTTATATATGCTCTCAAGTTTTTTAATGAAACACCATATTATTAATCATTTCAGGCGCAAATTTGTGGAGTTTTTTTCATAATGAATAATGTCAAAATAAAACCTTGTGAATCCACTTGAAAGTTTATTTTAAAAGTTTTATTTTATTAAAGTGGATTTTAAAAGTTTTATTTTGACATTATTCATCATGAAACACCATAACTGCTGGTCAAAAGATGCAGCTCATCAAGTCCTATTTTGTTCTGCATATTTCTTTTTCAAATTTGTTTCTTAAATTTTAAAATTAAAATATGTAGAGGATAAGCTTTAAGATGTAAATGAAGCATGTTTTTAGAGCTACATGCTACATCTCTTAGCTTTCTTTGTCTGTCTTTATGGAAGGATGATGGATTAGGGACTGAATGTATACACCATTGATTTGGTTAAATTCAGTGCAGTCAAACATTTTTGGTGAGACCCTTTTGACTTGAAGCAACACCGGAGAACCCATTTAGGAATATTCTTTAAAGAGTAGCACATGACCTCTTACTTCTTAAGTGATTTAAATGCACTTCTTACTTCTTCAGATTGGTTTAGGTTTAAAGTTAACAGGGATGCATGTATTTGGTGTGGACGTGGTGCACCTAATTCTCATTTGATGGTAGTTGTAGAAATGTATTTACCAAGTGACTCAGTTTGAGAGTGGAGATAATGATAAAATTGTGAACATCGTAGAAAAAAATCCCTTTTCATCATATGACAGGTCCACAAAATTAATAAATGTAATGCAGCGTATTGAGGATAATAACTAGTAGCACAGTATGTTAATACGAGTATTAAATTTGAAGAAATATTCGAAGCAATGTTAAATGAATGAACTTCTTAAGAAGGCCTTATGAATGAGTCCACTGGTTCTTCAAGATCCAGCTCCTGGCCTATCTTCATTCTTGAACATCTTGGATTAAAGAAATAATTCTTGGTATGTAGAATCTTCTTATTTTTACTTTTAACATGTTTTGAGAAAATCGGCTGTAAAGGTTTATCATTCACATTTTAATTGCGTAAATTATTACTCATAAGGTATAATATGGTTGACATTAATACCCGAAATAATTATATGTATTTTCTCAAATGAAACAGTGCCAGGTATAACTTTGTGAAATTTCACAATTAACAAACCAATAAGCAATTATTAGGTAATCTACCGGTTAAGGTAGGTTTTTGGATGGACACAACTATCAAATAAACATTTTGTGACTCCCCACCTAGCAAACTAATCTATGTCAGGTCCCTCTTCATCTCGGTGTACTTCTTTCCTCCCTTCATCCCGTCCAACATCCCTATCCTGTTCCTACCCTTACCTCGCTTGCCCAACATTCTCCCCTCTATTACCCTCTTCAACATTCCACTACCGCTCAATACGCCTTTCATCCATTTTTCCTGCCTCCATAGGATTTCTCTCAACAAACCCCTCTCCTCACCCACCATTTCCAGTACTTCCTCATTTGTTTTCCTTTCGGTCCATTTCACCTTCTCCATTCTTCTCCACACCCACATTTCAAAAGCCTCCAATCTACGTCTATCCTCCTGCTTCAGCGACCACGTTTCCGCGCCGTACATAGCTACGCTCCATATCAGAGTTTTTACGAGTCTTGTCTTAACATCCCTACTCAACGTCCCCGTCATCAACTCCCTCCTCCTTAAGAAAGCCTCCTTGCCTAGCGCAATTCTTCTCCTTACGTCCCTACCACTTTGACCGTATTGGTCCAAAACACTTCCGAGATATGTAAACTGCTCTACCTGCTCTATTCTTTCCCCGCCTATTTTAATATTTAGCTTAGCCTTTTTCTTTCTGGAAAATCGCATAACCTTTGTTTTATTAATATTGATTCTCATCCCATATTTATCGCACTGAACCTCCAATTCACTCAACAATGCTTGCAACCCCTTGGCTGACTGAGCAACTAATGCTTGGTCATCAGCAAACCTAACCGATTTTACGAGTTCCCCTCCGACTTTCATTCCTACCTCCAGTTCTTCCCATGCCTCTTTAATCATTTCCTCTACATATACGTTGAACAGTACCGGTGACAATGGGCAACCCTGCCTTACACCTCTTCCTAACACTGCCCATCCAGACTCTCCGTTCCCCACTCGCACCTGAGCAGTCTGAGACATGTACAGGTTGCGGATCAGTCTCCTGTCCCTCCAATCCATTCCTATTTTCTGCAATACACGCATTAATTTCTCCCAATTCACTCTATCAAACGCTTTTTCGAAATCTACAAAACAGGCAAAAACGTCCTGATTGTATTCTATATTCCTCTCGACTAGTGATCTCATTACTGCAATGGCATCACGCGTACCTCTTCCTTTCCTGAACCCAAACTGATCATCCCCTAAGTAATCATTTGCCTTACTCTCTATCCTTTTGTTGATGATCCTGAGAATAACTTTAGCTGCGTGGGATATCAAACTTATTGTTCTGTAATCCTCACATGACGAAGCCTTTGCCTTTTTTGGAATAGGAACTAACACCGATCTCACAAAATCTTCCGGCCAGATTCCTTCCTCATAGATACTACGAATCAGCCCATATATGGCCTTCTTCCCACCTTTCCCTAACCATTTCAACATTTCTACAGGAATATTGTCCACCCCCACTGCCTTATTTGCTTTCATCTCCTTTAATGCCCTTTCTATTTCATCGTCGAGTATGCCTGGACCTAAGCTATCTTCTTCTACGTCATGTTCCTTTTCTATGTCTAACCTTGTCGGCCTAAGTTCTTTACCATACAGTGTTTCTATATATTCCTTCCATCTCTCTTGGATTTTTCCTGGTTCAACTATTATCTTACCCCATTTATCTTTAACTGTTAGCACAGCTCTTGCCTTCTTACTTCCCGATAATAACTTAACCTTGCTGTATAGAGCACCAATTTCACCCTTCTTCTGTAAACTTTCCATATCCTCGCATTGCGTTTTCCACCATTCTTCTTTTGCTTTATTTGTGGCCCTTCTCAATTTATTGTTTAACTCTTTGTACTTCATTTTGCCTAACTCTGTGTTTACATTTTTCCATCTTCTTCTCTCATCCATCTTCGCAATCATCTCATCCGTTACCCATGGTTTCCTTATCCTTTTCCCGTTAACGGTTCCTATAGTGTCTTTAGCGGCTTCCAATATCCCTTTCTTGATACATCCCCATTTTTCTTCGATAGCACTCAGTTCTTTACCGTCATCCATCATTTTCTCTACAGCCTCCTGATACTCCTTCCTCGTTAATTCATTTACTGCTTCTAAATTCCATTTTTTAACCCGCCGCCCTTGCCTTATCTTCTTGAAACGAACATTACATTTCATAACAACTAAATTGTGGTCAGAGTCCGCATCCGCTCCTGGGAAACTGTGCGAATTTATCACACTGTTCCTAAACCTGTGCCTAACCATAATATAATCTAACTGATACCTTTCTGAGTCACCTGGCATTTTCCATGTATACCTACGCCTTTTGTGGTGTCTAAACCATGTGTTAGTGATGACTAACCCCTGTCTCCTGCAGAATTCAATTGCTTTCTCCCCGCGTTCATTCCTCGTGCCTAACCCATAGTCCCCCACCTCACCACCATCTCTTCCTTCGCCTACCGTCGCATTCCAATCCCCCATCACTATCAAATGTTTCCCTGCAGGAACACTCGCGATGATATCCTCTAACTCATCATACATCCTATCGACTTCTTCCTCCTTGTGGTTGCTCGGTGGCATGTATACCTGAATAATGACCAAGTTCGTCAGCTCTGCTTTAATCTCTACGAGTAAAATTCTATCTGTCGCTTGCTCTATGTTGACTACGCATCTTCCTACCCCTTTATTTAAAATTACGGCAACCCCTCGTTGGCTCTCATCCCCGCCGCTGTATATTACTCTATAATTGTCACTCCAGTAATCCCCGCTATCCTTCCATCTCACCTCGCAGAGGCCTAAAACATCTATGTTACCTCTTTCCATCTCTCGCTTAATATTTTCTAATTTGCCTCTCCTCAACATTGTCCTGACGTTCCAGGTTCCTATTCTAACTACTTTCGCCTTCTTCTGAGTCTTCTGTCCTGCTGAAGTTATTTCTTCCCTGCAAGGGTTTCGTGGGATGACGACCGCGGAAGCCTTGCCTCTCCCGCTGCCGGGCACGACACACGGCCTCTTGGGCCGTGTCCCGTAGTTGCCAGGACTCATATTATCTATAGTGCCCATCATAATATTCTTGGGAATCATAATTGAGGTGGTTTCCCGTTGCCTTCCTCAATAGTGTTTTTAACGTGACACCATCACTTAATGGCCGCCCCACTGGGGTCAGACGCCATTGCAGCCGCCTCACTGAGGAACAGACGCTGCGTGGACTACCTTTCGTCTGGCTCCTAACCTTCGACCTATCTGGCATGGGTGACCCTTCCAGGAGTAATTATTATTACTCCCGCCAGCACAGCTCTAGGGGTCATCGGAACACACAAGCCCTTCCACCACGACAAGGTTGTAGTCCATGGGAGGGCAATAAGCAATATTCAGTAAAAACTCATTTTTGCAAAACTTGTTTAAATGAAATAAGTTGTGTTGCTCTGATTGTTGGCACTGGCAAAAAGGGTATTGTAAACACATTGCATTCCCTTAATAATATGAAGTAATGAAATTACAAAAATCTTATCCTCAGCCCTTAGTAAAATTAATTTTTAATGCAAGTAAAAAAAAATAGCTTTTATGTTGGAATTCAAGTTGGACACTTTTCAGGCCAATATGCCAGGTTTGATTGCATTACTCAGTTTTGTAGACACAGGACTTCCTGGAATGTTTTATATAAACTTATATTAGAGCATGATCATTTGCTTGCCTATTGTATCCCTCATCTAGTCTGTCATGTAAATTTATCATAAATTCTGATTTCATCAAGTGAAGTTTTATGGTAGTAGATATGCACGCCTTGAGATGGTGACCTGAATTCATAGTAAACCTGAATTATGTTTCCTTTGAATGAATGAATGTTACAGGCTGTAACATCCAGCAGCTAAATATAAACTGCTACCAGGATGCAGCTACATATTCTATGATCACATGAAATGATTGTGTAGTCTCTTGTTGGGAATTGAAGTGATTCAGCATCAAATATCATTTTCCTCCTACCTGCTATCTTAAAAATATAATTTTCTCACAAAATTGAATTTTTAAGTGGTTGAGAAGTTTTTGAAGAGTAATTAATATTGATGACAACTGACCTCTATTGCTTCTTCCCTGCAATTTCATTCATGATGGGGGAATAGTGATTGGATGAACCTAGTGATATGTTTATGTATTGATCCATAAAGTCACATATATATGACATAGATCTTGTCAGAATACAAGTATGAGCTTGAAATATGTATATCATTACATGTTTATCCAGTGTTATCCAGCAATGTTACAAGAATTCATCATTAGCCTACATTTTCATATCGTGCACTTATTTTTACACAGTCTCTCTATTCATCTCTTTGTTTTACAAAGTTTATCCTACAGTGTTCTAAGAACTCATCAATAGAATTCAACTGATTCTTTCAAGAAAAGTTTGTTTGTACATTTTGACACAATAGTGTTAAGGGCCTTTACTGTTTTTTTTTACTTCGCCTGGAGTGAACATGGATTCTTTTTTTTTTCCTTTCATCATGCCCTTGTACATTGAAATTCCTTTCTTTTCGTCATTGAAATTCCTTTGACTGACTCATGTTTGTGTGTGATTCCATACTCAGAGCTTCCCTTAACTTTTCTCATAGTTATGAATATTGTTTTTCTGACTTCAAAGCAAAGGAAAATCATATGCACATTTGCAAAATACAGGAACTAACAATGGGGGAGACAATATCATAATTTCAAGTTCTTTAACATTGTATTGTTTCGGCAAAATTCATTGTTATGAAATGCTTATTTTTCAGACGGGTTTATTCTGCACTAATGAGTTTTTACTGGAAGAATATAGTATTTATCTAAGTATTTTCCTTGGATGTCTGTTTGTAATTGTACATGTATATTTATTTGGCAACCATATTATACATTAATGGCAATCAATTCATTAATTACCCATTTTTACTGTAGGGCTATTGTGATTAGCATGATTACCTTATGGTTCTTTATTATATATTCATTGGGATTCAAAAATCCAAAGAAAAAGTCAGTTGTTGATGTCAAGAATTCAATTTACTATCTTAATCTTGAATAATTTGTTGAAGAGTGCTTCACACAAACTCAATGTCAAATGTCTCTTTTTATTGCATGGTGTTTGAATGGGCTTGTTCCCTCAAGATTTTCGAGTTACCAAGTTGAACTATACTTTTGACTAAATGTTTTTAAAATTTTTTAATAATTTGAGTGAAATCATTAATTATTCATCTCATTCTTTGTAAGAAATTTAGGTCCTTTCCTTTTCATTATCCAACTAATAACACTTGGGGTCATGGCTTAGATGAAATTGATCTGTCACAAAAGGCATTTGACTTTTGTACCATGTGATTTGAGAATTTTGAGACTGAAATGGAGAGCAGGATGGTATCTCCAAAAGTATTTGTCACACCTTTTCTTGGATATAAAGCTAAACAGGGGAAGAAAGGTCATTGGATCACTGCATTTCACTGTAACATGGTGGTCCTTGAAATCCCTGATCACAGAAACTCTCCCCTTAGGAAATGGAAAACAGTTTGTGAAAAATGGTTTTAAGTATTGCAGAAATCTCTCAGTTGATCCAAGCATAATTTTAATGAAGTGATTGGTAGTAATGATGTTCTGCTTTTGACAGATTAAATAATTGACAAATGATGTTCTCATTTAATGAAGTTCATAAATACAAACATTATCAATACTGAAACAGTGGAATAACATATATGCCCAATGCTGTTCAGAATGACCAACCAGCCTTAATTATTTTTAGAGAATTCTGAAAAATAGATAGGCTCTTCTGGAAGCCAGTGAAGATATTTCCTTTTCACTTGTGTAGCACTGAAAAAAGTCATCAAAATATTCATGCCTCTAGATCATTCACACAATTAGTATACTTTCTATCTGACGCTGTTTAAAAAGTTTAGTGTTTGACGTTATGTTATTAAGGGATAGCTAATTTATATACAATTAATTGTTTCCAGTGAATACCAATTGTAGGGCAGATATTCCTGAATAATTACTATTGGTAGATCTATCTTTAACGTTTTCTTGATTTATATTGCTAAAGCACTCATCTTTCCTTTCCTTCCTTTACCCCTTCATTTTGAACTGACATTCCCTGCCTGGTCAGACATATCCCCTCCTGTCTTCCAGTATTTTAAAGAATGATTATTGACTCTGGTGCATGATGACCATTATTATCTTAACTGGGAATAGTAGCTTGTGGGAAAGATGATTAAGCATGGATAATTGAGAATAGGTGAAACTGTAGTTAGCTACAGATACATACATATCTAGACACTATTCAGTACTGAATAATTATGTCTATAATTTCTTGTATTTAATTGAAATAGCTGAACTAGCATGTTTTGGTGATGGTCCTTGATTAGTGAAAGTTATTGGTGTGGGTTTTTTTTCATTTTATGCAACTTGAAAATTTTTCAGATGAAGAAAAAGGTGAAGCAAATAATTGACATATGGAAAGAAGACTTGGGTGTTGTTTGTGTACATCTGTTCCAGAATGTTATACCTGCTGAAGCACTAACTAGAGAAGCTGCAATGATTGATGCTCTAGGTATTTTTGAGTGAATATTTAAAAAAAAATTTCTTATTGAATGACCCATATCATTAATGTGAGGCTACATGGCAGAATAAACCTTATTGATTAAGCTACTAGCATGTTTCTAATCATGAAATGAATGATCATATTGGGTCTTATAGCTATAAGTATTCTTAATAAAGAAAAGGAGAAGACTGTGGGTGCTGAGCTATTTATTTCCAAAGTTAACATTAATTTAAAATTATTTCAGGTTTAACAAATTTGACAAATGAGCAAAGGGGAAAGTATTATGGGTTGATCTCCACTTTGAGGTTTTCAGAGAAGAGATATTTTGGAACTTTTCTTCTTCACCGAGCTTTGATCCTTTTTTTGGCTGAAGGCGAAAGGCAGATTAAGCCAACTGACATTGATTAATCTATCAAATTTGAATTTTGTATCAATTTAGTTTTGACAAACTAATTTTTGTAACTATTTTTATAGCACCAACTCAATAAA
Source organism: Hetaerina titia (assembly GCA_037158775.1). NCBI lineage: Eukaryota > Metazoa > Arthropoda > Insecta > Odonata > Calopterygidae > Hetaerina > Hetaerina titia. The sequence goes on from CM073768.1 coordinate 130,393,619, forward strand.
TTATATTATTAAAAAATGATGAGTGTTTATTTACCATCACTTCACTAATTGGGAAGATAGATATGCTCACTCTGTTATATTTTTATTGCCTCAGTGGTGAGATTCTGCTGAAGACATGTACTGAAGTTTGCATTTTAATTAGTCAACACAAACAAATGTAGCAAAGAAAAATCAGCCTATCTTTTGATACAGTGATTTTTCCTGAAGATTCATTACAATTAAAACCATTTCATTGAATATTCTCATATTGGAAAGTGATATTCCTATGAAAAGGAAAACTTATTTTGCCATTTCTCTCCATGCATTATAGGGAAACCTATGAGATGGCTCCTACGTTTCATTTCACAAAATTCATAGCGTTTATTTTTTTTGTCTGTCCATTACCAGAAAGTTGTTTTAAAAACTTCGATTGCTTCTCTTTTGATTGGGAAACTAATGCCCTTTATTCATGTTAACAGCTCGAGTATTCAGTTCTTGTAAAATGAACCCATTATTCACCAATGATCCATTTCTGATCTCTTTGTATCATGAATAATGTTAAAACAATACTTTGTAACTCCAAATGAAAAATAAGCTTTATTGCGACCTAGGTTTCACTGTTGTGCAGCATCTTCAGGCAAAGAAGTTATAGTCATGCAAGTTTTTATGCATATATGGCTATGTGGCTGGGTTAGAGATTGGGAGAGGGATGGGTTGGGTATGAAGGGAGGGGTAGAACACCGCCCATGACCACTGATTAGGAAGTTAGGGACAAGATAAGGGGGGGAGGGGGGAAATGGCAGAGTGGCTCATCACAGGGGATGGGCACTTCTGAATGCCCTTGGATTGCGTCATCCTGAGGAGAGGGGAGTGAGAGGAAAACAATGTTATTCTTTAAAAGAAAAATTACAAAACTTTCAATTCTTTACCAAAGACAGTGGAAAAACTCAACATAAGTGGAGTTTACAAATTACAGTGTAGGGACTACCCCGCCATATGTATTGGGCAAACCGGGATGAAGTTCAAGAAAAGGATCAAAGAACATAAGCATTACTGCAGGAGGAATGATTCATCTTCTTCGTTCACCAAACATCTACTGGACAACCGAAACACCAGTGACTTCACCCCTCAGCTTCTCCAGTTTATTATGTTTACCTCTCACTCCTCAGGATGACAAAATCCAAGGGCATTAGGAGGTGGCCATCCCTTTTGACGAGCCACTCTGCCATTTCCCCCTTTCCCGCCCTTACTTTGTCCCTTTGTCTTTTTGTAGAAAGAGATATGCTATGTACATTATTGGCTGATTGTGGAAATAATAGTTATTTGTCTTAGTAATATTGCTTGTTTTTTTGTCATATTTATGCAACCATTTAATGACTTTTCATCTTAAAATGCGATTCTGTCAAAAACAAATACATGATAGTTTTTTATTTTGGAATTATAGCAGTTATTAAATTATTGTGGGTAGCTAATTTAAATTGAAAATGTTAGTTTTGGTTTAGCCAAGACTATACCATGTTCATGCAAGAGGAAGGTAACCAACCCTTGTGTCTTCACATATCAGTTAATTGTTCATTGTTTTATATGTGACCCTTTGGGTAGTTATTAAAGTTATTTATTAACATCTAACTAATTAACATTAACTAATTTGGTTGTTTGAAACAAAATAATCGGTGATGGTTGATGTTGAGTGTTAGTAGCTTGGGGTGAATTTGTTTAGGAGATATAAAATGTAAAATTCCCTCTAGCACTCATTCAGAATAACCTTTTGACCTAAAGAGGAAACTATTTTGAGTGTTACAATGGAAACTTTTGGAAATTATGAAGAATAATATGTTACGTTTGAAAAATCACAAGATAAATTGCTTTATTTATTAAATTAATTCACTATGGGTATACTTTTTATTTTGTGTTATGGTTTTTTGAAAGCAAATTTGGTTAAGTTCGGAGTATAGAGCAAAAGAGAGTGAATAAATCAAAGCATCGATCATTAAACACCACACATATCTGGACAATTTTCTAGTTTATTATGGTAAAACATTGAGGTATGTTTGATGAAGACTTTCAGAAATATCATTTTGATGTATTCTGGAAACTTGATTTGATATCCATTCACTGAATAGAGTATCAGATTTGGATTGAATAGAGATTCAGATTTGCTAGTCATAATGAGTGGAAAATTGTAATTAAGCAGGTTATTTGACTTTTTGTTCAATTTTCTTTCTCGGGGAATAGTTCCATTGTATTTGATGGACCCTATTAAAGAAAATGGTTGTGGGGGTTGTCTTTCTAAGGTTGACTAAAATTGAACTGCCATTAGTTAAAATGGTAATTTTTTCCATGTATTGCATTTATGTGAAAATATTCACAAATTCACTTTCATACCACTCTCCTGCTTGCATAAATAAATATTTATATATATGCTCTGATATTATTTCTCCTTTCCTTAATTCATATTATGAAGTGTGTTTCATGAGACTATGGCCTTGCTTTGAGGTTCCATTCTAGTATTTAAATTAATATTACTGGTGCATTGCACAAGTTTTGACAGCCAAAAATGTGTGTAGTATAAAAAGAAATTAATGATAAGAGTTTGAGTGCAAATGTAAAGGAGAAATGTAAACCCTTGATGTGGATATTAATATTTTATAATTTGGAAACTGGGTGTTACAGAGGCTATAAACATATAAGAAGATTTTCGGTAAATTATTTGATTAGCATGATAAGAGTGAGTGAAGGAAGAGGTGATGGATGTGGAAGGAGGTTGGCTGATAAGTTGCTTTAATAACAGTAAAAAGGTTTCATACGTATGGAGAAGCATAAATTCTAGCAGGTACATTAAAACAACTATTATGGGAAGCTGTGAACGAGTAAATCTTGCTGCAATTTAAATGAAGCATGAAAATTGTAAAAAAGTAGCATGGATCAAAGAAAATGGGGCCAAAGTTATAAAGTGGTCTTTTATGCATAATTTACAGGAATAATGTTAACAGATGGATCATTCTTGCACATGCTGTAAGTTAAGAGTTCCTTGGGTACCCTCTTGCATCTTAACAGTGTTACATCGATTTCCAGGATTTAAAACTTCACATGAAATCAACTTTCCTGATGCAATGTAATCAACACTTTTTTCTTGGTAAATTAATAACCAGTGTGGGAAATTTTAATGGGAGAGGAAATATCTTAAGTTCCTGTATGATTTAACTGTAAAAAATTATAAGCAATATGAGCAATTGATTTTTCACAATTGGCCTTCTTTGTAGTGCTCATAAATGAATAACCATTTGAATAAGTAAAGGGATGTTACAGATTAGACCAGTCTGGCTTAAATTAGTTTATCATCAATTAATTATGCTTCAAGGTCAGGAAAAGTTATTATTAATTTATTAATTAAAAAAGTAATTATTCTCAATTTTTCATTACCGATATTTTTTATTTGGAAAGAAATTGTATGACATGGCAAAGCAGGAAATCCCCGATGCAACTCATTTTCTGTGATTCTAATTAGTGGGACCTTCATATGTATCACTTAACAGATTTTAATGTTTTTAATACATCCCAAATGCTTATATCCCTTTATTATAATGATTTGAGGGCTATTTAATCTACATAAGTGAGCACTATATTTGAGAAGAAAGAGCTGTCAGGAGAATATTGAAAAATACTATAATTTGAAAAAAGCATGAGTGCACACATCCAACTTGAATTAAATCAAATTTTTAATTAAAAAAAAAGATTCAATATATAATTTAATACTACCTTATTAATGAAATGCATCAGTAAAGTTTTCGTTATTTTCCTAGATAGTAGCCACAAAAAAATCAGCAATTCTTGAAAAAAAACTTAAACGTTACTCACCGTTGAAATAATTCCTGAGCTAATGGAAAACCGGGTCATAAAAAAAGCAGAATATTATGGATAACGAGCTTGGGCTCTTCGGGGCCAGAAAACCATTTATTCATACTCTTGTTTTTATTTCCAGCATACCAGCACGAGGTCATCGAAATGGTTTCCTCAGCCTCCGCAGCCGAGAGACCGGACCGCATCTCTCTATTCTCGCAAGTCGCCCGTCCCGCACCCGAAGTCACCCCCCCCACCCAACCCACCCCCGTGACGCAAGAACGCCTCCTCCTCCTTCCCCCACCCGAGCACCGAGGTGCTGCCGCCCTGCCTGTTTCCTCTTCGGCCGCATCCCTCAAGGGCGGCGCTGGCGCGGTCGTATCGACCGACCCTACGTCCGCTCCTCTCTGGCCTCCCGCCCCGCGTCAGAAGCGGGTTCGGAAGGCTACGGTAACGGTGGAGGTGTCTCCTCTTAGGGAGAACGGAGGCGGTGGCGGCGGCGGACGACGACGGCTGGACGAGGAGCCTCTTTAGAAGGAGACAGCGGGGGGGCGAGATAACCGCGGGAACCGGTGGGAGACTTCAATCAGGGGACGGGGATGACCTGACGTGCGAGTATTGCGAGCGTGCGGCAGTGTGAGCGCGTGCGGAGAGAGCTATGCCGCCTCCGCCGCCTCTCGCCGGCCTCTGCCTCCTGCTCGGCGCACTGCCCCTCGCCGCCGCGGCCGCCTTCGTCGTGGATGGCGGCAGCGGCGGCGGTGATTTCTTACCTCCCCCGCCGCCTCCCCAGAGGATCCGCCGCTCGGACGGCGGCGGCGGCGGGGGCCGGATTCTCCTCTCGCACCACGTGCACGACGTCAGCGATGTCAACGACACGTCCAACTTCACGGAGGTGCCGAGGGATCCGCTCTTTCCCACGGATCTGTTCACAATGGAGCAACGCCGCAAGGGAGCGGTGATCTTGCACATCCTGGGAGTCGTGTACATGTTCGTGGCCCTGGCCATCGTGTGCGATGAGTTTTTCGTCCCCTCGCTGGACGTGATAATCGAGAAACTGCAACTGCAGGACGATGTTGCGGGTGCGACGTTCATGGCGGCGGGCGGCTCCGCCCCGGAGCTCTTCACCTCGGTCATCGGAGTGTTCGTCTCGTTCGACGACGTGGGCATCGGGACCATCGTGGGCTCGGCCGTCTTCAACATCCTATTCGTGATCGGCATGTGCGCTCTCTTCTCGCGCTCCGTGCTCAGCCTGACCTGGTGGCCCCTGTTCCGAGACTGCACCTTCTACTCGGTCAGCCTGCTCACGCTGATTCTCTGCTTCCGCGACAACCACATTTACTGGTATGAGGCCCTCGTCCTCTTCTGCCTCTACCTCGCCTACGTCACCTTCATGAAGTTCAATCGGCCCGTCGAACGGTGCGTGAAGAGACACTTGTACAAGAACAAAGTGACGCGCGTACGCAGCACGGATCAGCTGATGCCATCCGTAAGTACTCTTAGAGGGCACGCCTTTTCTTCCATCCCTCCTTTCTCTTGCCCGTTCTTGTTACTGATTTCACTGCTTATGTTTGCCCCCGTTGAGACGGTTGAGTCGATTGCTCCCGTTCCACGAGTCCCTTTAAAGGAATCCCTATGTATATCCTTCGAACACGCAAACCTGCAAGCCTTCTATGGAGGGCTGTTCCGCACTTTACAGGGGTAGCGGCAGTCCTCTTCCCAAAGGCACGACCCGCTCTCATCTCTTATTTATTAGCTTGTGCATTGTGATTTGACCGACATGGTTTCTTTAGAGTTAATCTATTGCATTTACCTTATTATGCGCTAATTTAGACTATTTGATCCAAGAGACCTTTAATACTACATACATATTTGTATTGAATTTAGCCGATATCCTTATCCCGTCAACCATAAGCTTTTCTCAATTGAACTGGGATTTTTTAACCTCTGCTTATTGACGTCTGGGGAAAATTTTGGCTTATGTATCGCCTTTTAGAGGTAGTCTTATTAAGCTTTGATATGCATAATCCCGATCGAAGCAAATTTTTCCGTTTTCCTCAATGAGCTTTTATATTTCTACTTGAGGTTTTAATAGCTGGTTATTTTTACCATCCATTTTAAACTGGCATCTGGTATTGAATCGTTTTGATGATAAATTGAGAGTTTGTTAGGAGTTGATAAATCGATGACGTTAGCTATACTATGGACTTGAAGATGTTATTCAAATCCGGAGATCAAGCATAAATTTAAAGGATTCTCTTAATTCTCTTCATTATCCCTATATAAGTCAATGCTAATGTACATTTCAATATTGGGCATAAGATATATCGAATCAATGTAATTGATTTGGCGTTAAAAGTGTGAAATGAACTTTAGCTGTTCTCTTAGCCAAAGTTTATATTTCCTTTGATGCTCAATTCGTATAATAATCCCAAAGAAAACGAAATGAAAAAATTCTTCACGCAACTGTACAGTTTGATTTAATTTATTTTACAACATTTCAATATATTATGGAAAAACTAGTTTCATTTTTAACATTCATATAATTTCATTGCCCAGAGAAAAATTCGAACAGCACTACTATATTGAAGATTAGTGGAAAGGAGTGTTGTGGTTTTTAATATCGTTAGTTTAAGGTGGTATTGGTCCTACCGATAGGGTAGATTTTTTCAAATCACATACCTGTGTATATTCGGGGTGCATAAAGCGTAAAGTTGAGTAGTATTTTTAATAATAATCAAATATGTTCATCTGAATGTATATTTCTATAAAGAAATTTAAATTATGAACCAACATTTAAATGGAAAATGCTTTTATATATCAATTTAAATATTTCATTACAACTTTAGAATTTTAAACATTTATTAAGTGATTAACTTAGTGTATTTCTGACACCGTCTATTTTGATGAGAATTATAATGCTAAAAGAATACGTACAAACTCTTCATGAATTGCTCTCGTCAACTATCAGAGGGGCCAACGTTATCAACTCAGGATATATGTAATAGTCCAAGGTAATTTAGTGTTATTATAAAGACCAAGATTTTTCAGCCATTTATTGTTATCTCTTCAAATGATATTTTGTAAAAAACAGTGTGCCACCTTTCAAATTTTGACTTTAACCATCAACCTGTCGTTTAAACAACCCTTTTACAAAAACGTTATCATTGACAACCTTATATAATATATGTGTGTGAATAAGTATATGAAACCATATATTGCAACTATATTTTAGCTTTTAATTGGCTTCTAAATTTTTACCGTTATTGGGAGATATCTTTAATATTAATCACTGTTGACCATGGACGAATTTTGATAAGGTCACATAAAGGTCTAATTAAATAAGATAATATAATTGTAAAAATAAATCAATAATTCTTACGGCAAAGTGGTGAAATCAGTTATAAAATGATAAGGTGAAGATATTTTAATAATTGCTCTAGTGATCATAGAAAATTGGAAGTAAAAAATAAAAAGTAGGAGTTAAACTACTTCTTTTCGTGTGTATGATATATCTTTGAATATTTGTTTACTTAAATGAAGCAATCACGTATCTACTGCTCCAATATATCATGCATGATTCGGAAATGAGTTGATATTTCTATAGAAATGAAAAACTTGGAGAAATTATAACTGTTCCATTTTCATTACTTAAGCGATTATAGGATGGTCATTGCTCATGCAACCTGGAGTACCCTTTGCACACGTACGTTATGTGTCGTGTATACTGCCTATATATATATATATATATATATATATATATATATATATATATATATATATATATATATAATATAATATAAAATAAAAAAGAATATTGTGAAAATCCGTGTAATATTGGAAAATGTGATTGTGAGATCGGGGAAGACACAAGTTATACCACTGCGAAATCCGTTGGTTGAAACTCATGGAAATATGAATCGCCAAACTTGTAAGCGTGAGTGGCTCTCGCGAGCATATGAATTTTCTCTGTGCTGATATTTAAGGGTAAAGCAAGCTCGAGATCGTGTAACCAAAATATCCGACGGAATGTTGCTTTTTTGTATTTTTTCAGACTAAATCCCTTAATTACATTCTGATCTACGTTTTTCATTAGCACGTAGGATGAAAAAAGGTTATTTATTTCACGAATTGATGATTTGGTTTGGTTACTCTTTCTCTAGACGGCCCAGTTGAAAATTCCATTTCTCTCGGGAGAGATCAAAGGATTTGAAGTCCGTTAAAACGAACGGAACACGTCCACGTTGTTGTGTGGAAAGCATGGTAAATGTATCTATACAATATAGCTTCTCAGATTTTTCTCTTTCTTGTGAAAAAGTAATTAATAGCATTGTTTTATATAATCAAGTGTTACCATAATTGTTGATGTGATTCAGAATCTAATTTTTGAAACTGTTCGTTGCAATTTTGAGTGAAAGGATTGGAATTCCTATAGGTTAAACGAAACTTGTGCATGCTCTTCACTCTTGGGGGGGGGGGGGGGATTTCGGGTGAAACATTTTCTGCTCCGGAAAAAGTACTGGAGTCTTGCACTTATGTTTAAACGTAATTTTAAAATCATTCCTTTGTAGTTAAAGTAAAAGTGATTGAGGTGAGGATCAAGTTTGATTTTTTTAAACGAGTAAAATTTTTCATCGCTTGCCAGTGGAAATTTTATGATGGGACGATGAGTGAAGGGGGTGGGCGCCGGATGCCTTGAGCATATGCACAAGGAATCATATCAAATAAAGACGGAATTTCTGAAGGTAATTAATAGTTACGCTGAAAAAATTCACTTAGATTATAATTGTTTTAAACTTTGTTTTAATATCTCTGCTCCATCAGCAAATGATTTGATTCGATTCAATTACTTTAAGCCAAGCCATCGTCACCTTATATTTATTAAGTTTTCGAGGACTATACTGTGGATACTGCAAAAATATTTCAGAATTTGATGTGCCGCTTCCTGTTATCAATAATGGTATTTTCGAGTAAATTTGTTGCAAGTGAATTTTCTTGAATATTGTGATTCTGAACAATTTATCCGTTAAAATAGGTCGTAAAAAATCAGACCACATTCCTTTCTCTCTGTGGGCCTCTGTAAGAAGTAGATTCTTTAATTGCAATGTGATCGTTCTCGATCACTGTGGTGAAAATAAACGTGTGGAAAGATGTGTGGGATATTACTGCGAATAATTTCCATTTACACATTCCCAAACGGGAAAATATTGTTGATTAAAATTTGATTTCTCTCTTCGATATAGCTGAATCGTTAATGTTAAGGTAAGTTAAGTTTTTCAAGATTTTCAAATTATGGAATTCGTTGAATTAATTTCGTTCGTCTGTTGACCTATTTTACGACCTGCAAGTTAGTGCGCAAATTATTTCTGGCTAACCGAATTCCTCCTTCCTTTAGCAGCTTAAAGATCGCCAAACATTAAATACTAACTTCATCTTGAATCTCAATGAGTGAATAGACCAATTATTTATTGAAATATTGTTTATGATCTTAAGTTGTAGAAGAAAGAGCCTCCCAAGTTACGTTTTTCTCCATTTATCTATTTTTTCTAATTTTCTCAATTTATCTAATCAATTTATTTAATTTATCTTCATAATTTTTTACCAATTCACTTGCATGTATCTTCGGAATCCGAACCGTTTGAGTACTTGGGGGCCTTCGACTCGACTTAGAGGAAATACTTAATTTATCTACTTTTGGAGAGGAGTAAATGTGAATTCGATCCCGACGCCGACCCTGCGTTCACACATCTTTCCCAACTACGACACTCTCGAAATGAATTATTGTGCTCACATAGTGCAGTGGATGCCCACACGTTTTCATTACGTTCTCAACGTCGGGGTTTTAAGTTTGAAATAGACAACCGGTCGTCGAAGAGCACAGAAAGAGAGATTCTCCCCCGAGTCTCACCCCATCGGCCCGAATCACGAGGCATCGACCGTCTCGCCGGCCGTGAGCAGGAACGAACCAACGCGCGACCGTCGCGTGAGAGGAAGGCGGGACGGTACAGCCCTCTCTTCCGCTGGAGGCGCGGCGGTGGGTGCGGCAAAGCACGCTTCGCTTCCTTCGGGCCTCCCTCCGGGGGAAGGTCCACCCCCGCTTCCACGTGCCGCGGGATTAGGGCGCAGGGGGGGGGCAGAAAGCAGCGTGAGTGGGAAGGGAGGATGATGAGAGAGGGAGGAAGGGAGACGGTGTGGGGGGCACACATACGCCACCAGGGCTGCATCGACTCCCTCCCGGGCGCTTCGTTGTCGCCCAATCCTCCCCCGCTTCTTCCCTCTCTCACTAGCATTCCCCTTCCCGTCGGTGGGTCCACTCTTCGGTTCGGAGTGCGTGGACTGGAACGAAGTCGGTGAGCGAGGGGAGTCTTTTATTCCCACTCTTCCTCCTATTCTCTCTCCCCAACCCCTTCCCCGCATAAAAGCCCCGAACGCTAACCGTTGGTGGATCGCCGAGTATATTTGGTATTATTTATTTTTTTTAATTTTGGGCACCGGACACTTATGTAATCCGTATTATCACCCTTTCGGCCGTCTTGGTGGTTTGAGTCCCAAGATTTGACTCGACCCCAGCGGCGGTCCGGAAGAATCCAAAAACCACTGGTATGAAAAATTGGGAAAAAAATCGACCAAAAATTGAATGCATTTTTGTAACGTTACTGCATGATTTCTCCGGTATTCATTTAGCAGACTGCATTTTGAGACAAATTTCTGGATTAACTTTCCCTGGAAAATTAACGAGTCATAGACTGGACTTCCGAGTTTTGCAAAAACCCAAACGAATAGGAGTGGTAGGATGGAGCCCTGACTTTAATGGCTCTCGTAAGAGATATGATATTTAATTAATTCAAAACACCCGTCAAATATATTCCCGTATTTTATATCCACCATTTTTAGTTGACTATGCGGTACAATGAAAGAAGGTATTAAAGCACACGTCAATTCCAATTTTAAGGATAATTTGGGCTCGCTGAATTAATTTCTTTCAAAAATATCTCTTATAAACTATCTCTTTGATTGAGGTGAAACCACCGATCGGGGCAGCGCTTAACTCTCACCGCCATTCAAAACTAAAGAAATAATGGTTGGATTGGGAGAAGGGATATACAGCTCGTCCCTGACAATTATTGGTAAAGGTGAAAATATGGAGTAATCAAATCCAAAAATTGGCTGAAACAAGAGAAGAAATGTGAAGTGCTCGTGGATTAGATTTAACATCCCTTTCAGGTTTCTTATTTTTCGACTGGCTTGTAAGAACAGGAAAAAAACACACACGGGATCGAATTGAGCACTTGGCTATCCATCGGATGATAATTCCATAATTGATATTAATATAATGTGTTATAATATAGGTATATAGTAATATGATAAAAGTTGGGTCAGCAACGCTAGAAAATACAAGTTTTTAATTATTTAATTTTCTAAATAAAACAGTTTCTGGCGTAACTTGGTGGAAAATCTTCATACTAACTTAATAATCAAACCACTTTACTTTTCCACATAAACTTTGTGGAAAAGTAAAGTGGTTTGATTATTAAAAGTCAGTATTTAATTTTCATTGAATATCTTGGCTAATAAAAAAAGTTCCCGGTATTCCACGTAGAGTTTCTTAAATTATGAAAAATTCCTCGAAAAATTATTTGTTTTTAATCTAAGGGTTTTATAGTCTTATCTCACTCAGTCTATAAAAGTTACCTCATTTAAATGCACCTCCTTCACGAACGACATTCTTTGTTCCAGGAGTGTCATGGAGGAACCTTTATGTTTATGTGTACAGTTTTTTATTTACCTCTCTGCATCAATAACTGCGATACTGGGTTTCTCATTTTTGTTTTGCCACTTGCCTTTGACACTTTATAACTTTCTCTTCTCTTGCCGCCTTCATTAAAGTCATTCTCAAAGACTATCTCCCTGAGAGTGGCATCGAGGATTATTGGTCGACTGTGCGCTTAACGGTGAAGCGATCTAATGATCTAAAAGGGATATGAACTTGCCGAAAGAGGGAGAAAATATAATTGATGAAATAAATCGCCTAGCACTGTTTCCAAGATGGACGCATGATAGCGAGGTTGTGAACAGTGAGTTTATTGTAGGTAGCCCCCTTGAATCGCTTCACTCGTTCAATTCACCTGGCTGAAGGAAAAAATCGTACAAAAAGAAATTTCAGTGACTATGAAAGAAATAGCAATGTCTAATTCAATAGAAAAAAGAAATGGCTAATTTAATGGGGTTTTTTCTTCAAATATTTCAAGGTGGTTGGACAATAAAACACAAAACTAGAGGACACCGAGAACCTACAAAGAACTGTAACGTTAGGATAGAAAATAAAAAAACTGCAATTCAAATAAATTATAATGGATTAACAGGAGTCAAGTAAAACAACGTTTCGGGCAAGCTTTATTGGATATTCTAATAAAGAATTCTATTAAATGGAGGGGTTATATTTTCTCCCACTCTCCGACTCCATTTAACCAACACTACTGCAATGACACCCCATGGGGACCATCCTTTGGATGTCCAACTTTAAAGTCATTCTATTTAACCTAGTGAGCTACGCGGTGACTGCCTAACCTTTAAAGGTCGCGCATTCGAATCCCTCCCCGGGATTAGACGTTGTTTTGCCCATGGTTGTTCATTCCTCAGTGGAAATTATGGGCCGAAATCAAATGAGCAAGGGCCCGGGATACTTAAAGCTCCAAGCAAGAGTAATTTATTTGAGGGAGACTCTTGAGTGATGTAGTCATTTGACCTCGAGGACAGGAGAGTGATTAGGGCGAGGGAAAAATGGGAAAGAGAGGGCAAGGAGGACGGGGAGGAACCGCTTCGTCGGCGTCAGTGCACTCCCGGAACGTTTTAAACTCCCTATCCCGTGCTCCCGTGCAAATTTACGCTTTCATGCTTTCCTCCTCCCGGAGTTACCATGCCGAAATCCGAATCGACGCGATCGAAAGGAATGGCCTCTCGCCCTCCGCGGGAAGCGTATTCTCCGCGTGGGACCCGTACGATTGGGCAGCGCAACGAGCCGTTGGAGATGGATGTGTGCCGTATCGTCCGGAGCTCCGCGAAACGTAGGCGGTCCTGTCAAGGGAAACGTCGAAGCGGAGAGGAAAGCAAAAGTCCCAGGCACTGGAGGCGGGGCGCCACCTCCGGCCTCGCTCGGGAAAACCGCGTCGGTCCCTCCGTACGTGAGAGGGATACACGAGCAAAATCGGCACTTCCATGCGGACAAACCTCGGCTTTTTCCGCTCACGCCGCCGTTGTCCAACGCCCGCCTTCATGCAGATGTAGATGAGGAGGAAGGAAGGAGGGTGTATGGAAGGGGCGATGGAGAAAGGAGTAGACAACATCGGGGGAAAAGAAGAGAGAGGGAGAGTGGAGGAAGAGGAAGCGGTGGCTGCGAGCGGGAGAGAGAGAGAGAGAGCGAGAAGGCTAGAGAGGAGGCACGTTGAGCCCAGTGTTGAGGAAGGCCGCGTGTGCTGTGGTTAGGCAGCGAGGGGGAAGGGTCAGAGGAGGGGGAAAGGGCGGAGGATGAGGGGGTTGGGGGAAGGGGGGGCGGGAGGGCGAGTGGGTGCGCGGAGCGGCGCGTGCTCTGGAGTGGGATGGCCAAAGAGGGGAGGAGTTGGAAGGGTCGCGGAGAAGGGAGCCCTCTCTGGGGCAACTGCTGGCGAGGAAAGAGAGTATGCCTGCCTCAAATCGATAAAATGCTTTCTGTTTGCCTCTCCCTACCTCTCTCTCTCTCCTTCTCCCTCTATCTCTCCCCCCTGCCCCCCCCCCACACACACACGCTCACATGTTCTCTCCCTCTGCTCCTCCTCTTCCTTTCCCTCCTTCCTTCGTCTTCCCTCCAGGGGCTCCCTTCGTCCCCTCTTCATCCCTCCCCTGAAGCACTCCATCCGTCCCACCGTTCTCCGAGGGCTTAAATCCTCCCTTTTGGTCCCCTCCCCACCCCGCTTCTGCATACAAGCGCGTCCAGTCTCCTCCAAATTTCTCAATATTTTACCGCTCATCCGTTCAACTAACTCGCAGGACGAACGCCTCCGCGTCTTTTGCCGGGATTCATTCGAATGCCACTCTCCCTATCCACCCAACCCCCGCAGTCTTTTCGACTCCCCCACCCGGCCCCTCACTCTCTTTCCCTCCCGACCATTTTTTTGTGGGTTAAATGCGACGGATGGATGGGAGAGGGTGGGCTCGCAGTTATGACCACGATTTCCCCTCTTCATCTCCCACTCTCCCGAAAACGTCTCGGAGCAATTGTTCGAGTATGAATGTCCTTGGGACCCCGGACGCGTGAAAGGGGATTCAGTGATCCCTACTTTGGAACAAAATGGTATAAGATATTGGTTCAACAGTATACCCTCCGAAACCATTTTGGCTTTAACGCGTTCGTACAACCTGGGTTTTAAGATAGTACAATGTCTTGACGTAAACGGGTTAGTGATTTCCTCACCTCATTCTCTCTGTCATTCCCTGGCAGTAAACTAGTTAGGGGTTTAGCTCCCTGGAACTTCCCATTTCTGTCTCTAATTCAAATTTTAAAGCTTCCACTCTGCGCCACGCGCTTTATAGATGTAACGCTCCAGATGTTCAAAATTGGAACCTTATTAAAAGCACAAGTTGGGTGCGAAAGGAGTATTGGCCCTGGATTGTGTTTCATTTGCCATTAATTGGAATACTCGGGATGATTCTTGGTGTATCGATCTGCAGTTTTAATTTTATTCATTTGACGGACGGTTTTTGAGCAGTTTTATATTTGTAAATATCGATATGTAGTCAATGTAGAGAATGTAACATTGGCGATCATATTTTGATTTACTCATACAGGGTGCCGAAACTAAGTTTCGCGTGGCGAAAGACATTTCCGCTCCGACTTTGATTATTAAAGGTTGACCGCGACCGGAGAAAGACCCGGCAATATTAAGTAAATTACCGAGATCGGAGAAAATGAGGGAATTTCGTGGAAAGCGAGGGAGTTTTTTTCAAGGCCTATTGTTAAGTTAAAAAAATGTTGCGATAACTCTTGAAAATATATTTAAAATATTTTTTCCATTTAAACCGCTGAAAATGTATGACATAAATACGAGTTTTAAGAGAAAATGGCCTCCTGCAACCCCCAAAAGTTAACGTATGCCCATAACATTTTTGTTAACTTTTTGAAAACTTTTTGCAGGGTAATGACAATCAAATTCTATGTGTTTTACAACCACCATATAATTACTAAGGAGAAATCTGTTCTGGTGTCAGTTATATTATTGACTTCGAAAAATGCGCATATTTTTTCGAAATGAAACCAGCAATTGTAATTTTCTTTTATCTTCATTGAAATACTGATGTTAATTTGGCAAATGTGCATGGGATAATTTTTTTATTTAAGGTTAAAAAGATTGCGGACGCCAAATATCTTTGAAAGAATTTTTAATGTCATGATTGACATTGATTTGTTTACCAGGTTTGTTTATTAACTCCTTCCCAAACCTTTATAGTGGTCTTCGAGCAAGGCGTGTTATTGTCAGGATATACTGCTGTAAAAACATTTTAACACTGTGCGTAGGTATAGTTAAGATAGGCTGATTACCTATTTCGTATTTCACTAGCCCCGTGACTTGCAATATGGTGTGGAAATACCTTGCCCTAGAAAACTTATAATTTTATCTCCTTCTTTTATATGGTTGGCTTTTCGTATATGCTGGCTTGAAAAATTCAAAGCGATTGATTCTGTAAAAAAATAATTTTTTATACCTTAGCAGTAGAAATCCAAGCGCTTATATCTAAGCAAAGGCCATGTTCCCCTTTCGAATCATATCTAGTCTAGTCTAGTATCTGCCCGCCTTCATTGAAATGCAGAAACAAGCATGCACACGTACTAATTCAAATTTTATCTTATCGATAGTCTTCAATCTGAATTTCTACCTGATTGTACTGCCAAATTATAGCAACCACCTAGAGCTAAGAATGTTACGACTCCACTGATAAGGGCACCTGTAATTGCGATTTGCCAATTGTAGGTAATCATCTAAAGGGGATTAGAATATTCTGCAATCAGTAAATTCCCCTTTTCTCTGCGGCACGTGTATGGCGTAAATTATGGACCTAGGTTTATTCCAAGGCCCATGATCAAAATAAAAATTAGATCAAAAAGGGAGTTAAATATCACAGCGAAAATGAATACAGGAAAAACGCTACTTTAATTCTGACACGATATATCAGAAAAAACGAGGAGGAAGAAGAGACTACGCGCGGTATATTTTGGGAACATGTTCATTTAGCGTATCCAGCCCGAGCTTCGATATTTGGCCATTACATAATGTATCAAAGGTTCATTGAAATGCTTTGATTTTAATCCAATGCACCGAATTTGGCATTATAATATTCCAACAACTCCTTAAAAATATTTAAAAATGTTTTATTGATAAACAGTAATATCAAAATGGTTTTAATTCTATAATCATAATAAAATACAATATTTTATTATAGAATGGTCCAAAATGGTGAAAACCTGTAGCGCCATAGTGATTCAAACAATTTTTTGTACTTCATCTAATTGGCCCGAAACCATTCATGAATATTTCAATCGTAAGAATAGATGAGAGCAGGTCTCCATTCTTCCTTACACAGTAATAATTTTCCTACGCCCAAACATCCTTTTGAAATTTTCTTGCCTTAGCTTACAAAGTTGTCCTTTGGTCATCTTCTTCGAAAAGTCCGTACTATTTACATCTGTTATATTCCTGACTAATCCCTATATTAATCTCATGTCCTGATAGTCCAATTCTAATAATTCTTCTTTCCCATAGTATACTCTGTGGTGACTTTACTTCATTTCTTTCATTTATTTCCTGTATCAGCATCGAATTACCTTTTCTTTTCCCTTATTTTACTTATTTAAATTTCCAATGAACAGCGTTCCAGGTTTCGCCTATATGAATAATAAAAAATCATGGTTTTAAAATTGTCAGTAATCTCATTCTAAACTTTTTTTTCTAATAATGCTCCACGCTATTGGACGTTTTGAGCGTGCAGCTCACCAAAACCGGTACCACCATTTTTTCATTGCCGAACTTTGTCTTTCAAAGTCAGGAAATGTTTTGACCAAAATTTTGGAAATTCCGCAATTGAGTATTGTTGGCCACCCTGTATTCAATCTGGCGTGTATAGGTAGTTAGATAGATAAACGTCTTCATTCGGGCGAAATTGGAACCGTAAGGCCCCTTCTTACATCTAACCCTTCGTCAAATACATAAAAATAACAATGCTAATAAGAGTGAATATGAAGCGATATAATAAAGGAAATTCACACAAGCACAAGAAGTAATTTTGTGGGAAAAACCAAGGGAGTTCAGGCATGAAGGTCCAGTAAAAACCCATAAAGAAGGGGTGCGAGACAAAAATGCAAGATAGTAAAAAAATAAATAATAATGGCAATAAAATAATTACAAAAAAAAACAAAAATTTCTAAATAAAAAACAATAAATACATATATAACAGAGTGAGGTGCAGTACAAAACAAAACCTGTACACGGTAACATCTTCGTCACCAAATGCTTGTGTCGTGCCAAAATCCGGAAAGGATAGTTTCTGTTTATTTTTTCGATGTTGCTTCGCGGGTATGTGATGTTATTTTTTGAAAAAAATTTGCGGTACTTCAAAAAGTACATTAAATGATATTGTGGTTATTAATTGGATTTAACCAATTGTTTCATGATGATGGAAAAATGAACATAAAACGAAACTCTGAAACTCCTTTCAATGAACTGAATTCATGATATATTCGGTTATTTCGGGGAATAAATTTGGAAGGTAGATTATTCTTGGCTATTAGGAGTAAAGTTGAGTTAAACGTCGAAGTAGGGAGAAATAGACTAGTGAATGTGAAACAAATCACATATTTAGACAGTATTTTTCAAGAAAACTGGTGCAGTAACCGGGAGGTTAAGAGAGGCATCGCGTTCGTGATAGAAAAATTTGCAAATTGTAGAGAGCTGAGTACATGATCTCCATGAAAATACTTGACGGAAAGATTAGTGACGATTTTTATGTGGAGCACGACGCTGAATGGCCAAAAAAATCTCCCGTTGAGACTTAGAGGACGAGTGTAGGCTTTTTTCAGACGAAATATGGATCTCGAGAATATATGTCGGAAGATGAGTCGAAAAAGTTAGAGAAAATGCATAGTGAAAACAATGAAAGGCTTCATGTTAGAGAGGAGCATATTGAACAAACGGAGAACGGGACAAGGAAGAGAATATCTTTTGGTCGGCATGAAAGGTAGTAGAAGCTATGAAGAATGGAAGTGGAAGGGAAATAGGAGTTTAGTCCGGGAGAACCCGCGATATATCAGAAATTACAATAAGTAAAATAGTACAAAGAGGTCGGAATGTTTTCTCCACCCTCTTGCCTTTCCATAAGTTTCTAGCATCCCCTCTCTCCAGTTCTTTCTCCGTCTATCTTCAGCCGTTTGCTGGGTTTGTGGTTTATTTGGGTATTCTTTTTCTATATCCGCGCATTCAACCAATGGGCACGGGGCGATGATAGTTAGATTGAGAATTGTCGCATGTTTTCATCGGGGCTGAGAAATCTCATTAGATGGCGTGGATGTAAAACGAGGTGGAATTAGATGATGCTTTAAGACGAAGGAACATTAAATATTGCTAAGGTATGCTCAGCGATTGGAGTGATTCGGGTTCAAAGCTGGCGGTGATATTGCCCTGAAGATGCGGGATACAAAAACGTTGAGAAGTCTCCCCGCCTTTGGTCGAATTAACTTATCTAAACAATGTGAAATTCGAGAGTTCTCGGCAAATAAGAGGGCAATTTTTTCTTGTTACTGCTCGGAAAGACAGAAACTTTAATATTCTGCCCTAGTCTTGGCTTTGATAACAAAATTTGTTCGGTATATATTGCAAGATAAACATTTTCTTGTCCTTTTCTCACGGAAATCGTTGGCTTTAATATCTGCCGATCAAATTTTATTATTAAATCCAAGGCTTATGGTGGTATGAATTTCACAAATTTTCTTTTTAACGTAAAATTAATACTATCATTGGCCATTGACATTTCTACAAAAATGATAACACTAATTAGAGAATAGTTTAATCGATGGCACCAATATTATACAGATTTTATCGACAGACTTTATAGTCTTTTAATGGTCCATTTGATTACAAAAACACTGTCGTAAAATACACGTACAAATAAATTTGATGCCAGGAATATACTTTTTTAGTAATTCTATAGTTAGAATGCCTAGCCAAATTTGATATAATATTTAACTGCTAGTCACACATAACATACCGCACATTAACTATCTCTCAGCTAATTCATACAGGAAATCTTGAAATTATGAAATGGTGTGATAAGACTTTGGAAGGTCGAGTGGTAATAAATTATGACCCGGAATTGGGATGACATTGAGTAATCTGTCAACTGAACCGTGAGAAATAATCATAATTGCAATAAATGTGTAGTGTGTCGACCTTTTTTAAATCTACGGTAAGGTCCAAGAGAGTAACGGCTCAGGCTATTGCTACTGTCATTTTGAATAATTTTTTAAATGAAGTTTGTTGTTGTTGAATTTATGATGATGTATCAATTTTTTTATAGCTATCCAAAGCATATCATGAAGAACAGTGCCTTTAGTACACTAACTAACCGACTGCGATCGGTAGTTATGGTACCACGGCGGATCAAACAGAAAAGCTTATAATCAAAGCATCTTGCTTTTCTATATAATATTTATTACGATCTAGATTTCGTTACAGCGTAACATCTACCAGTCTTACAGGTGTTACGCTCTAACGGAACCTAGTTATTAATTAAAATACTCTATGTGGAAAAACAAAGTGTCTTCGTTCATCGTGAAGGATTCCCACCATGCTACGCCTGAAACTGTGCTATTTAATGAAAGCATGATGATTCTTCAGGAGGAGGAATGTAAAGGGACGAATAGAGAGAAGTGGGAAGAGTTCACGAAGTACGAGGCGGAGGGAAATTTTATGAGCGGCATCGCTCGCGACTAGCTCGTCCTACTGTAGGACACAAATGGTTAGCTGACGTAGAGTTTTTGATTCACACACACTTTTGTATTATTACCTGTATGTTGTTACCATATGAGTGTTTTATATTATTAACTACTTGGTAGTTGGTCATGCGGTGGTGGAGTGGCGAGTTTATGAAAAAGCGTGTAGATGTTCCCACTGCCCATAATGTCAGTTACCGAACTAGTGCATTGACTATTGGGTTATGTACCTTAAGAAGCATAGAAATATAGTTTTATCTAGTAATTATCGTCTATTCAGATGTTTCAAAATGGTTTCCGATCAAATAAAATCTATGATTGTTAGATTCACCAAAAATCTCCTTGTGTAACCGGATTTCACTGTTGGGAAAAGTACGTGAAGTTACAAATCCTTGGTTGATTGGAATATTTTGCTACCAGAGTAATGATGATTTATTGTAAATGGAAAAACGTAGGTAATTTAGAGAATTCTTCAAGCATTACAATGGCCTCAATGAATTATTTCTGAAAAAATCAATATGCTCTCGCATTAACTAGAAATCGGTGTTCCCGTAATTTATTAACAGCCGGAAATAATATGACTTTCGTTTCAAGCAAAATAATTTTTATAATTTATCCAAAATCTGGGTTCGCCTTTCAAATGTATCGATGTAATTTTAAAATTTTGGCAATGTGATAGTATTCAAGTCTCTTTTCCTTGGAAATTATTAATTTGGAACCATAATTATACTAATATATAGCACTTTCAATTAAAGTCTTTTCACGCATTTACGTACCTCGCGATTAAACCTTATTTCAGTGCCCGATATAATTTACACGTGAAATTGGAATTCACAGGAAAACATACGTGAATATGTTTCATTCCTGTGACCATGAGGAAGGGAATTAATATTTTTAGATATTTATCTCGACCTTCCTACGGTTATTGCGCTCATTGAATTGTGCTGGGATAGTTTAATTAATTTATCCAGAAAGCTCTTATTAGATGTTTTGAAAAAAGCCAGGTGACCTGTGGTCAGAACATACCGAGGAATTTGTTATTAATGTGGATTTTCAGCTGAAGCGTTAGATTTTCTATGACGTCCCACTAATTGGATTAACAAATTGAACTACTATTAGTGGATTGCATTTACGCAGAGGTTCTCAACGCAGTTGTTTTGTGAAGATAAAGTGGACGAGGATTAAATGGCACTCAAAATAGGTTAATACTGAACTACGTGTGTATAGGGGGAAGTCATAATGGGGTGCGTTCTTTAGGATCAAAATATAAAGGTCATCTCAGTCTCAGGTATTTCACTTTGAAGGCCGAGGAATATTATCTAAGTAAACCTGTGACCGACAAAGTCAAAAATTTTCAATTTCCAATTCTAAATATCCTGCGCTTTCATAACTCAAGAAATGAAGCTCATAATTTACTGACAGAATTGGATTAATTAATTACTTTTTTACCTTAGGAAAGACATAATGGATAAACATATAGCCACTCATTTAAGTGGTATGCAAGCGATGAAAACAAAAGCCAATGAATTAACATACGGTGACAAGAATTTTGTCATTTTTCTTTTAAAAGAATTTTCTCGTTGTGGTTGCCATAGTCTATTTGAAATATTTTTCGTTTTTATTAAAAGTTCTTAAATTTACATGAGGAATTAAACGGAGAAGCATTGCTTTGTTAGATACTGTTAAAACTTAATGGAGGAATCGTGTCTAAATATTAATTCAGCGTATGCAGTTTAGTGAAATATTTCGATAAAGATTTACATAAAAAGCACGATTAAGTTTAATTGCAGTTTAGCGGATTGTGAAAAGCACAAGCGCTCGGAATCATACAAGTAGGACATTCAATTTGAATAAGAACGAAAAATTCTTATGACGGAACCCGTCGGTGGGACGTTTAAATTTATTAAAATTTTATTCATTGAATGAGTAACGAGGATAGTCTGCTCGACCGCCACCTCTCTCACAAATCGCATTTCCGCTCGAAAGGTCATATTTGCAGGAGGAAATTTGAATTACGCCATTAGGAGTTCCAAGGACGAAATGTTGGAAATCGATTAGACGACGTTGGCTGCATTTCCTTCGGCCACGGGCTCGTCAATGGCCTCCTCGTCCCTCTTCTTGCTTCTACCCCGTCGCCCGCCACTCTCTCTCGCCATCCTCCATCACCGCCATACCACCACCTCCGTCGCCTCCATCTCTCCTCCTCTGGTCCGCCTTCGATCACCGCTTCAAGATGGAAGAAATTCCCATCTACACATCCAAGTCTTATATTGGTTTATTTTTTCAAGCAATCTTCGCTTTTAATTTGCTTTGACGTATCCTAATTTCTTGTCACATGTTCATTACATCGTACGTCTGATTTATTTCACAAGATTGAGATAGGGGACCTCGTTTCCCAAACAGCTTCAATGTTTCTATGATTAGTAATCATTGTGGTTTCATCCGTTGTAGTTTCTTTGGTTAGTAATGTGGGTTGCTATAATTTCAATCCACTCGAGGGCGCCCATTATCCTTAAACGTATTTTTTATGCCAGGATTAGTTTCCATGGGGTATAGGAGAATATTAATATATACATATATATATATAGCCTACTAATTAACCGCAAGCATTTAAATAAATCCTTGCAGCAGTAAAAATTAAATACCTAAGTGTATATACATATTATATATACATGTAGATATAATATAAATAAATAAATATATATATATATATATATTCTTCGAAAATAACATAAAGGAACACTTTGATTAAGTAATTGCTCTTTGTTAAATCGCTATGCCAAAAAAATTATATGGTGTTCTTTAAATTGTTACAATAGAATAGACGAATTGGTGTAGTGTACGAGAGGTATAATGTTTATTATTTGCTGAGGCAACTTGAAAATAAAAATTGAAAAGAAAAAAATTCCTTTGTTATAAATTCTGATTCATGGTAGACTTAGTAGGATTGATAGGATGTAATCACTTTTAATATAAACATTAACTATTGGGATCGTTGTGTTCTTGTAGCTTATTGCCCAAATAATGACCACTAACAGGGTTTATTTGGAGAATAGCGGAAAATTCGTCCTAAACTCACCGTAATTCCCCAATTCTTTATTTAGTGACTCAGTTTCAGTTTAAAGTCGAGGGAATTCACAAAGAAAACATTGGTGGATATCTGTACTCATCGCTTAAGAGAAGAGGATGGAGAGGCACGTTAGTAGTTTTAAGTTACTTATCTGGAAGTGATTTCCGGATAGACCAGGAAAACTACAGAAAAAAGCAGGTCCCTCAGAAAACAACAAAAACCGGAACAGTAACAAAAATGTAACTCTCTAATTGATATTGGGTTGAAATGTCTAACTCAATTTCTCAAATTTCTTAACTCAATTTCTGAATATCTCCTCCACCACCTGATAATTCTAGGAGGCGACTCAGGTGAGCGCTGATTGGCGGAATTTTTACCGTGATTTTTACGCGTCGTTGTGGTGAAAAACCGTCACCCAAGTGTTGTTTCGGGGAAAACTCAGTTGTAGTTAAAGTTTACCTTTTCCTCTCGTATTTATAGAGCCCCCTTTGTGATCAGGTACCCATAAGTGGTAACCTTGCCGACTAATTTTGTCTGGCAGAGGATAACATGAACCTGCCCAAAGTATTCCCCTCGACCATACTGAGACCTTTTCTTGGGCAACACTCGGAAGAACGTAAAGTATCCGCAAAGTTTGACAGAGGAAAGGCACAGGAAAATGGCAATTAATCAGAGGTTACCTAATTCATGAATACATTTGTATAATATTTTGTTGAAGGCAGTAAAAATGGCAGTTCATGTCAATAAACTCATCCGCACATTGTTCATAGGAGCTTGAAGTTTGGATATGTTACGATAACCATTAACCTCGAATAAATGCAGTGAGTATTAGGTAATTGAGTGTTTGTGATAAAAAATGGGAGAAATAGAGTGAAGAATAAGTGTATCATGGATGAAAACGGATTGAGTGCATCGGTAATGAACAAACATGAAATGAGACATGCTGCAACGGTTCGGGTACGTTGAGAGAACGGATGAGTGTCGTTTACATTTACAGACGTTTGAACGAAGGAAGAGAATGTGGTTTGAAATAGAAATGGGTAGACAGAAATTCATGGGTAAATTTGGTCGAAGGAACTTATGAGACGAGATATATTGGCAGTCTCAGTTATAGGGGAGCACACGAGATATATGAAGTACTATTTGAACGTGACCGGTGGGATATTACATACATACATTACATTACATAGTACCCTGAAAGCCACCGCTAGAATGTGTGGCAGGGGTTTATTGTACACCAGACTACTTTTGACAGAAAATAATCTTAACCCTTCGTACGGTCAGGAAACGTAATTTTGATTCCTTATCGTTCGTGGGAAAAATCGCATCTTAAATCTATCTGTTCTCCACCTAATCTCTCTAATTTTATTTTACATGACCTCTCCTATCGTAGTGCGAAAGGGCTTATAATACACTGTCAACCTCATCGATAAAGGGATATCCTTGCAAATTATGCAAGAGATTTAATCTATAATTTAACCTCCGCTCCGTGAGTAATGCATAACCTAGCTCCTATACCTGTATGGAGGATTTAAAGTAATGTTGAAGAAATTAGTGAAAGGGAGATTTGATTTTTCTGTGACTTTACCTACCCGAGAGGTTGACGATGTCAAGGGTATATATGTGCGTCTGTATATGTTTGTCCCCCTGCCCACATATCTCCACGACACTCTCCCTGGCGCCGAACCCCGACCTCCCCCCTTCCCCTCCTCCCGCCCATCATCCACGCAAAAATTCACCCTCGCCTTCCCGCGCGTCATTTGTGACCGCAGTCGCGACCCGCGTCGTCATGGTAACACGAAGAAAGAGGGTGAGAGGTGCCCATCGGGTCGCGCGTTTCTGCGTGCGTGCTTGTTCGAAGGACAAGTGGGGGGGGGAGGTTGCAGATAAGGGGTTAGAGGGTAGTTTTAGGTCCTTTTGGCACGTGTCTCCCTTTCCTTCCCTCTCGTTTGGCGGCCTTTCGGTGCTGCATAAGGGTAGGCTCAACCTTAGTTTTCCCCCTCTCCGCGTAACATTATTAGTCTGCGGAGGAGGTGGAGGGAGGCGAGGAGATTCGGGAGAATGAAGGAGTAGTAATTGATGTTTTGAGGAGGCAACCGACGGTGATCGATACTGCGCCTCGTGTGAGAATTAAGATTCGTGCAATAAGGCCGGTCGAAGGGGTCGGCCCCGGGTGTTAGCCTAAGAGGCCTTCATCCGGAAGGGTTCGATTCATCCAGGCCTGTGGCTTCCAGCGTGGTCGGCGTCGACGGAGCGGGATGACCCTCGAGGGTTTTTGGATGGTCCGGGATGAGGAAGGAGGGGTACAAATTTGTGTTTGTGCCCTGCGGGGTCTTCATTGATTCAAGCCTGCTTGTGGCTAATCCGATGGGGGGGGGGGTGGAATAGGTTGAGGTGCATCAGGGGATGGTTTTGAAGTTGGAGTGTAAAAATTAGTGTGGAGAGAACAGGCGAGGGTGCCCCGGGATAGGGATAGGGTGCCGGAGGATGAGTGGGTCGTACGTGTAAGTTTTTTTTACCAAGTATCATATCTACGTCATCTGCTGTGGGTTCGAAACTCATGGCCACCATAGGGACTTCTTTGTAATGGAGTGGTGTAAATTTTTGGGTTAAATTGGCGGTAGCTCGAAATTTGAAAGCCCTAAATATGGGTAAGAATATAAAGAATTGTATTAATAAAATCCGTTAGCGAAAGAAACCAAAATTTGCGATAATTATCGTAATCAGTTTTCCAATATTTTATCCGATGATGTGCCATGCGTTTCTTATGCATACAATCGTGCACATGCGGTTGACTAATTGATGATATATTATAGGATGATTTAATTGAAAAGTCTTGGAGATCCTTCGCCATTTTGCCACTTGAAACTTTTCACGATTAATGTGAAATAATATAATAGGCAAACATCTGACATCAGGGGGGTGAGAAACAATTGACTAAAAAGTCTCTTCTAATTCAACTTCACGTCAATTCAATCTCAAACGATTCCCACGCTCATTGTTTCTGTAACTTTACTCAATGTGTTGGCTGTGCTGGGAGAGAGACGCGTTGAAAGATCATGCTTTTCCCAATCAATAAAAGTTAGCGAATTGCTTTATTTTTTTAACCAGCCTCAGGGATTTAGTAGTCAGGTTCAGATGCGGGAAAGAGGAAAGGGAAGGAGGGGACCTTGTCTTAGAGAGAGGTATCTAATGTGACGTCACGGAATTGATTGGTAATTAGGGCGTTTTTCACGCAACTATCGAATGGGGTGCAGCCTTGGAAAACGTAAGCATAATTTTGCACCCGAGGACGTGTCCTTTATTTGGCAAGGTCGACACATTAGAACCATACAATTGAGTGAGACGACGCTGAGGACACACTCATGCTTCAATCGCTGGATGTGCTCAAAACAAAATGAACCCGCTCGGCAGGTATTAAGTCCTTACTGAACGTTGAAAGGTATAGAACGCATGGCGAGGAGAGGTGGGAGTGACAGGGGGAGGTCGCGGTCACAAGGTGTGCGGCCAGTCGAGATACCCTTTCAGACATTCGGAGTGTTAGCGACGCGTTTACTGGCGCTGTCGCTAGTCTGTTTCACTCGACTATTTGCTTTCTGAGTTATTCCCGACTCTATTTCAGCAATCTCCAAATACGGCTTGCAATATCGAGAAGGCGTACATGCCGCGTCATTTCTCGGGGAGACGCCGTCTACACGCTCACACTTTCAACCCGGTCCCGTTATTTTTGTCTTGTTCCATTTTCGTTTCCAAGACAGCACTCCTCAGACAATGGCTATTTTGTTAAAAAAATTAGATCTGTGTTAGGCTACGTTAATAACTCTTTTTTTATTTTTACAAATAATGTCAGAGTATTTGATCTACACTGACTTTGCTGGTGGTTACGCTACACAGTCAGATGACACCTGGTGTACTTTTTTCGTTTGATTAAACGATCCTGCATCATGAATAACAAAATAGAAAGCGCAGGCTCTATTAAATACTTAGGCGTTACCCTCACTGGGTGAAACCTTTCCTGGGTGAAACATATGCGGAGAATGCGTACAAAAAGTTAGGATTTATTAGGAGAGTATATCTGGGAAATGTGACGAATAAGTCAAAGAGTAATGTTATCTTTCGCTGGTTAGACCTCATTTAGAATATGCTTCTAGTATATGAGATTCTCATGAAGTTGGATTGATTTTCGAATTGGATTGCATGCCACGTAGAGGAGCTAAATTTGTAAAACGTTATGATAAACTTAGTAGCGTATGAAAATTATGAGAGGAGTTAGGCTGGGAATATATTAAAGAGGGACAATTAAATTACAGATTAAATATCTTGCATGAATTGGAAGGATGACTCTTTATCGATGACGTTGAAAATGTATTATTGTATTGATTAATATTGTATGCATTAGCCCCATCGTACTGAGGTAATATATATGAAATTAGAGAGATTAAGTATAGAACAGATAAATTTGAGTGTAATTTTTCCCACAAACGATAAGGGATGCGACCGTACGAGGGAGGAAAATTATTTCGGGTCAAAAGTAGTCGTGTGTAATAACCTCCTGCCACACACCCTAGTGGTGGCTTACAGAATACCATGCACCTCGTATCTAACGAAAGTGGCGTTGAAAATTTTGGCTGGAGAACCATTACGTAGCGTAGTTCGACTGGCCGCCAATATTATCCTGGAAGAATAATGGGAACTGCAGAAGTTAGTTGATGGAGGTTATTCAAATTGGAGTTCTGCGTTGGGTCAATGAACTGGAGAGCCGGGGTGGCTATAAAAATATCTCTCTCGCTTGTAAAAAAAATCAGTCAATCTGTTTGACTAATACTGGCAATTACGGCCAAGTAGGCTTGATGCGGAAAAGCAATGGCCGTAATAACTCTTTTCATATTGTCTTGTCAATATTGGATGCCCAGTTATTTCCTCTTACTCAAGAGCTTTATTTTTTGTTAACGTGCCACTGAAATTACACGGAGATGTGCGTTTGTTCATAGCTTTAACTCAGAATTCATATATTTGTGACATATTTGCCCATTCATATTTATTAAAATATTTTTCTTTTTCTTTACTTTAAACGGGAAACTTTGTGGAGAAGAAAACCTCATTTCATGTTAAGATATGTGGGAATCTACTTGAATGCATAGTGAATTGATGTGTTTTCCTATTTTTAACAGATAATGTAGAAATATGTTTTACCTGTTTACATAAAGTTGTAGCTATAAAGACAGAGGTAAATCTTATCATCTCTGACTGACCTTCAATTGACCATGCACGAAAAGTCCCTTCATAAGCGTTGATTTTGCTGGTGGCTACGTTACCCCTCCAGATGACACCTGGTATATTTTTGTGAACAAACGGTAGTGGCGTTGAAAATGTTGGCAGGAGAACCATTACACATGGCAGTTTGACGTAGATGCCAATATTTTCCTGGAAGAATAATAGGAACCACAGAAGTTACTTGGTGGAAGATATTCAAATTAGAGTTCTGCGTTGGGTCAATGAACTAACTGGGGAGTCGGGGTGGCTATACAACGTCTCGTGGCTATACAATAAATCAGTCAAGCTGTATGGCTGAGGATTTTAGCAAATGTAATATAAAAGTCAGATTATCTATGTTTTTCACTAATGAATAATTTGCATATAAAGTTAGAAAGATACACATTTGTGTATTATTTAATTTATATCTTGAGATTATTATATAGCATAGTTATACAAAATTATTAATGATTATCTTAACGGTTGTAAGTTCTAATAATGGATGCGTATGTCTTCGTGCTCTAAACTATATGGATAGTAATAAATATATTTTACTGAATTAATAATCTTTAATCCGGGACACTATGAATGTGAGAGCCATTCACGTCGTCTTATTCTATTACATACTCGTACGTGTCAAATAGGCTCATGCGCTGAAAATAATTCTTTAATGACGAAAAACTGACCGTTTTATGCCCTAAAAGCCCTGATTGTTTACGAAAGTGATTTGGATGAGCTTAATACAATTTTTACAATGCCATTTATAGCATAACTTTGTACCTCGACATTTTGTAAAATACACCCCGGCGATCATTTCTTAAACTTGGACATTTACGTGGTAAATCCAATCGCCTTGATAGATAACGGAAGCATAAAAAATCCTTTCAACGACGAAGTGATTCAAGTGATATCCATAAGTATACTTAATTTACCTATGGATTAGAGGCAGGACGATTTACCTTTATCATTAAAAGTAATATCTCATAAGGTGTTCGTCTTGAAACATGCATGAGGCTTTTCCCTTGACTAGATATCTCCAAAGTGATGCACTCAGACCAGTAATAATGGTAATTGAGTCTTTAAAACTGAGGTCATGCCTTGCCGTGAATTTCTCCCAAGGAAAATAAATCAGTTGCGTCAGCCGGGGAAGGTGTTTCTCACCGAGCTAACCAGGTCGGTGAATCAGTCAAGAAGTTTATTTTGCACTTTGTATGCATTGAAGCTTACATTTTCTTAACGTGTTCGCACGTACTCTTCCAACAAGAAGATAACCACTTTGAATTGAAAAATCCTCTGAAAATTTAAATTTAAATGTTTTCCTCGAAGTAAGACAGTGGCGAATCAATATTACAATGGGTGGGAACTTAAACTGAAGTTGAGAAGGCGACAGGAGAGTAACTTCTCGAAGAGGGTGACGCAGTGGCAAAAGGTTGGGTTATGTAAAGCATTAAGAAAGAATCGGATTATGCTCATATTTCTTGTTTAAAAATACTTAACGCTGAGGGAAAAATGATTGTGATAGCCTTAAAAATCGCCAGAAACTCAGTTTTTATTATAATTCAAACCTCTTAGGTTTATGATCCGGGATAATTCGATGGCACTTCAGAGTTAATCAATGGCCGTGGAATGCAGCGTTGCGCCCTACATTTTCTAAGAAGGTTAACAACGCACAAAAACTGCGACGCTAAGAGAAATTGTTAGTGCAACAGACAAGAAGGCAAGATAACTTCCAGAACTAAAATAGCAAAATGGCTGTGCACAAAAGCTCTATGAGAGGAGTCAAAACTATGTTGGCCGTAGTTGGCCCGTGACCCAAATAGCTAAACCAAGTCCCGTTCAATGTCAGCAGCTGATAAAAAAAGTATAGTGCTTCGTTTGGTATAAAGGAGACTTTTTGTCCCAAAACAAAGTTTGTCGTTAGTATTTGGAGAAAAGTTAATGGCTATGTGTATACGTAGATGCCGTGGTTTTTGTTTCTGCTTAATGACTTTCACAGTCAGCGAAGATTTTTATTACGTTTCTATACTTGTAAGCATAAATGTTAATACACGCCGAAGAAATATTTGTAGACTTTATCAAAGTATTTTACATTTATTGAGCAATTTAAAAGAGTTCCTGAAGCGTCAATTAAAAAAATGTTTTGCACATGTTTCATGCAAAATAAAACGAGTCGGCTATGAGAGGTATTGTTATATTTTGGAAGGATTGTGCCATATTCATGAAAGAGGAATTTTGGAAACTTAGTTGTTTCTCAGTGAAAATTTTCCATTTCAATCGCAGTAATTTTCGCATTTAACAATTCTGAGCATTCATATATTCAATAAACATAATAATTACTATTTTAAGTTCTATTTAAGACATACAGTATATCTGTATACCTGTATATCTCCATTTCTGAGGTAATATAAACTTATATATATATATATATATATATA
Source organism: Hetaerina titia (assembly GCA_037158775.1). NCBI lineage: Eukaryota > Metazoa > Arthropoda > Insecta > Odonata > Calopterygidae > Hetaerina > Hetaerina titia. The sequence continues at coordinate 130,424,205 of CM073768.1, forward strand.
TATATATGTTAAATCATCACTTAAATTTTTACCTCGTAGCATTAATACATTTTGTTCTTTATTATATTTTGAAAATGGAGGTCACTTTGCTTTTTCTCATAGAATTTTTTTTACTACGGCCTAGGTTTCGTTACAGCGTAACATCTTCAGGTTAACCTGAAGATATTATGTTGAATTGAAACCTAGGTCGTATCAAAAAATAATTCTATGTTGAAAATCAAAGTACATTCTTTCATCATGAAGGATTTTCACCATGTTTCGCCTGAAAGTGTCCATGTTTAAAATGGAAGTCCTTGTACTGGAGGCTTTTCAATAATCATTTTATTTCCATGTAACAATACAGGTTTCGTCCGGAAAATAAGTGTACTGAGCTCAGGAAAAAAATTTATTACACTTTTACATATCTTAAGCTAATATTCTTCAAAATAGGACCCTTGTGAGTCGATACACTTGTTCCAGCGGCGTTCCTGGAACGCTCCCGCGAAGGCATCATCGGGAACCTCTCGAAGACACGTCGTCACGCCTCTTTAACGGCGTCCAAAGTCCCGTATCGCGTTCCTTTCAAACTCCTCTTTGTCTTCGGGAACAGAAAGAAGTCCGGTGGTGCCAATTCCGGGCTGTAGGGCGGGTGCGGCAGCGTTGCCACGCCGTGCTTGGCCAAGAAGTCCGACACGACAAGCGCGGTGTGAGACGGCGCATTGTCGCTCAGGTTGTCAGTCATACGGTTGATCGCTGGCCGGACGCTGGCGACTCATTTTCGAAGCCTGTCGAGCACTTGGACGTAAAATGCAGCATTTACAGTTTGTCGTTCAGGTACAAATTCGTAGTGGACGACTCCCCTTTTGTCAAAAAAGACAATGAGCATCATAAACTTATTTTCCGGACGAACCCTGTACTTGATAGAAAACGCTAATTTTGAAAAATAGCGTTAAACGGTCATATGTTTTGTTGTAAAACTTCTTTTGGGTATCATGTAATAGACACCCACGAAAAAGTCTAATGTTTCTGGGAAATTTGAGCTAATTTTGGTATGGTTTAAATCGATATAAGATGGCCTTCATGAGTTTGTTTAAAAAAGAACACGAATTTTGATATGGTGGAACAAAATCCTTGAGTAATAACCTTGAGTCAGTTTCTCTTTGCTGCTAAATTATAAAAAAAAAATAAATCTCTGGTAGGTTGTAAATATGGAATTTCAGCGGCTACCTATCCTATTATTATTTGCCATCGACTTAAAATGTTAGTTTGGATCGATTTTTTTGTTATTGTGTAATCAAAAAAACTATGTTCGTGCAAATATTGTGTAAATCGAATTTTTTTTTCAATGGAAGTATTTGGAAATTTTCCAAAGTCATATAACCTAGAATGTTTGGTAAAGTACGTTAACTCCAATGAGAGTAAGCCATCGTTATTTCTATGAGCGTCACGATTTCATAAAACAATATTTTACTTTGTTTTATGACAATAAACGATACCTCTCCTCTTTTCAGAAACTGTTTTCAATTAATCTTAAAATTTTGCACAAATTTTCAATTATTGATGAAAATCATTATATTTACCTCGTGATTCTAGTACATGATTAAGCATAATAAATGATTGAAAACTAAATGAGATTGATAACCATTCGGAAAGAAAATTGTCAAATGTTCATCAGTATTTTATTCTGATTTATTAGTCATTAATGATTTTTTATTGAGAAGTAATATTCATATAATATTATCGCTATATGAGAGTCATTTATTTGATTCACGTACTTAGAGCCATTAGCGAAAAAATCGCAATTTCGAAGGTAAATAAAAAGTCTATATTCATTTATATTTTCACTGTTGTTGAGTGAACTTATTACTTCTTTAATGGGCAACAAGGAAAGAGCAGTTCCACTGTGCGGATGTTAATTTTTTGTATCTTATCGCTGTAACGAGTCCAGAAATATTTGCTCCATTACTTATTTAAGCATTGATTAAAGTAATAAAATAATCACTTAAACTTCGCGATTGACCTTTCAATATATCAATAAAAACAATTACATATTATAAATAACCCTTATTTTCCCTTCATATACACCAAAGTGTTAAATCATTCTCTCTTACGAAAGTCAAGGCAAACAATGTATTCCATGAAATAGTTTTTGACTATGCTTGTAAGGGATCGGAATAAAAATTATTTTAAGACAATCTTTGGTTGACTCCAGATAATGAATGTTAGAGTATGAAAAATACTTTCTGTTGGTCATTGATTTCATGTCCCAAGCCTATTCTATGTTGTTTAAAGGGAAAGCGATATTTTTATGAGAAATCCAACGCCCACATTACAAATAGCTGGGTTAGCCCAGAAACTGTTCGTATTATCGTATCAAGTCTTAGATGTTTTTAATAATGCAGGGGGCATAGAACAAGTCGTGAAACAGTTTCATAAATGTTAGCCTATAAGCCCTTACAAGAAGTTTGCAAAGTTAGCAGTATTAGTGTATCTGTGCGCGTGAAAAAACTTCTTTTCCCTTTCTTTTCATTTCCTTTTCAAAAACCTATGGCGAACGGCATTTTCTAAAAGTCATTGTACTTGGGACACTATAAATGGAAATTTTGTCAATTTGTAGCCAGTTGACGTCAGTAGAGATGTGATCAAAGGAGTCACGTGACTATTGGGAAAATTTATTGATGTTTCTGTGTTTTATAAGACGGAGGCGAGGAAAAGAGGAAATCGATTTCTCTGGTAGTTTAGATATGGGAAAAGAAATTCAAGGATTATAAATGTTGGTTATTTAAATAAGTATGGTTTTTAAGACTAAATCTTACTTATGATAAGTCGACCTTAAGTATTTAGGTGAAAATTCCCAGGCCTTTTGAAATCGATATATTATTGTGAAAGAAATTTGAATGTAAACAGGGGGCTAGAAAAAGAAAGACATTGAGCACAATGAAATGAGTATCGTATTTTGCACCGTTGCTATTTATTACATAGGTACTTGAACTTTGGAAATTTGAAGCATTTGAGGATAATCAATGGCAGAAGCTTTGAGCTTTGGTGATTATATTTTTTGTAATACATCCAAATCATGAAGATCATATCCTACCTTTAAGAACAGCAGACAAGTTTTTCATTGGCATGCATATTTTAATACAGGACATTCGAGGCTATCGTAAACTTTGAGTTAACAATGACAATAGAAAATTTTTGTATTCTCCTAATACACCAGTCACAGCGTGACTTACGAGAAATCGTTTAACTCGAATTTTTACTCTCCCTAGAGGTGATTAATAGTCAAATGACTTGGGTTGATGACATTATCTTGCTCTGGATAACCACAAGGTCGATTTAAAGAGATCTCATTCAAATTTACAAGAGGCTTTGAATATATATTCTGCAAGGGTCGTGAGTTGAAAATCGATATTTTGTATAAAGGGTTAATTATAATCGATACCAATCTCAAGTTCGATAATTTTACCTTATTACGGCGGGATAATTTTACGGGAGTAAATGTATTTCAACTGATTTTGTACGACTGATTTGACTCAAAGAGATTTGCGTCAATCCCAATTTAAAACTTCTTTCTTTGGACAAACGCTGAGCAGTTTTAATGAGCCATACGAGCACTAAGATAGCGATCAGAACTCTCATTTATTCTTCAAATTACTTGCTTTTTTTACTAAATATATGAAAAGTATATTCAAGTGTAAACATTTGAGATAAATTTTCGTTTATAAATTCAATTTTGAAGTTACGACGAAAGAAATGCTCTGACTGAATATGAAATTTCATGTAATTGATGAAGTGCAATGATTGATTATAAAGGTCAATCGAAAGAAAGGAAATATTTCTGACAGGGAATAAAACTCATGGCAAGTACTGCTACAGTGTTTTGATTTCAGTATAATTGTTGACCAATTATCATATACTAGACTATCAGCCAATAAAAACATTCGACAAATTCCAAGAAACTGTGGGAGATGCCGGGGCATTAACTTTCAACGGAGCCTTCCGCTAAATGTGCACAGCAACGCAACAATTTTAGAGTGTAAAAATAATTCGCTTTGACCGGGAAACGACCCCGAATTGAGAGAACCGGACATTGAGGGATCCGAGTTTGAGTCCCGGTCAAGGCGAATTAACCCTGAAATTTTTGCAACATAAAAACAATAGCATAGAAACTCAATTACGAATTTCCATACCCCTTCAGATGTAAATGAACCACCTGAATTCTCTATTCTTTATTAGAGTCACCTCTCTCATTCTTGGTTTAGCGTTAAGAAATCGATATGGCTATGGCGATAGTTTTTTTATATCCATATAATGCAGAGGTAATATCGATATTGGTGATTTGCAAGAGGCTTGCAATTTCTGGGATGGACTCTCTACTTCTAAACTCATCGTACAAAGATCAAAAAGTCTGTTCTCAAAGGTTACGTACTATCCTTTCTTGAACGATATATGATACGTACATGCCCTAAACATGCACACACTAAATGTACCTTTTAGTGTTTCTTGCCTTAGCTAGAAAAAAGATATGTAACTAAAAATTGGATATCCAATTACGTGCTTCCCACAATTTAGGCAGCCATCAAAACTAAAATTCTAGATTAAGTTGTATTTCTTTTCTCATTTTTAATAAAGAAATCCCTCTCAAAATAAAGACACTTTTTAATGGCTGGTATCGCACCAACTGAAAGATGAGAATGCAGGGGAATCTCTTAGAGATTGACATCCTAACTGAAGACTCTGTGACAAATATTCCAGGATATGTAAGCCACTGTTCTATTATTGCACGCTACGACAAGTTTTGAGTGTTCACGTCTCTTATGTGAAATGCAAACAAATGAAGAAGTGCTAGACGTTGTAGATACATTTAGAAGGTTATTGGTAGCAAATCGAATGTAGCATGATGAGTGGATGCAGCGCATAACAGGTGAGAATGGAATATTAAAACTGATGAATATTGGGTAATTGAAGTAGAGAGCAGAAAAGATTAGCCATGTTGGACAGAATGAAGGGGGGCAGGAAGAACGTGGAGTTCGTTTATTATATTGTAGGGCTGACACTCTAGTATAGGCGTTTAATATTGTGTTAGCCAGTAAGTTATTATTTATACTAAGTGTAACAGTGGTTAGTCTCTGCATCACTACAAACCTAACTTGATCGATAGCCTTCTCTTCATAATCTGAAATCATCTAAGTTGTATCTGCTAAATTGTTGGGACGAATCATTTAGCAAACTGCCTGAAACACATTTGTTAAAGCGATTTCGTCAGCGGTTACTCTTCATAGCCACTCTCTCAAATTTGTTCATAATTAGGTTTAATTCTCTAACCTCGTGCCCTATGAGAAACATGCAGGTAGAATCCCTACAACAAATTATATCTATAAAAACATAAAGTTTCCTGATATTTGGTTAAAATCTGAAAAGAAAAACAATTTATTGAAGAATTGAAGAAAATGGATGTCATGGGTACAGTTTGGGGACTAACGGTGAATACTTTGTTCTGTTTTGTTTGTGGGAAAATTATTGTTTGGTGTATTGCTCACGTGTAATCCCTAGCAAAATAAAATAAACACAATATTATTAGTTGGACCATCTGCGGTGATACCAGTGCCACGCGCGGAGATGGGGATAATTTACAAAAAGTACCTGATCCGATTTGAGATACTGGGGAAAAAGCAGAATAAAGACATTTGTTGGGTGATTGAGATGAAGTGAGAAATGTGAATTTAAAAGAGAGTGGCCACATAGTCGTTAGATTTGTCCATAAACTTCATGAGTCAGGGCACAACAAGAGTGACAGATGCAGACAATGCCATGCCCAAAAAGTAGTCAAATCGGTTGGGTTTTTTCGCTTATCCTCATTGACTTGGCGCTCGTGAAAGTAAAATCGATGAAATTAATAATTCTTTCACTAAACAAACGTTCAGAAATATTTCATTTTGTTTCAACAGAAATGTTAACCAACCGGTTGCAAATGAAAAATCGATAATCTTTCAATATGTGATATCAATGTGAGTATGCAAGAATCAAAAAATGCATGCTCAAATAGAAAAAAATAATTAAATGTGAACTTATAAACATAAAAGGTCAAATTATATCTTGAGTTGAAAGATTCATTTAGTAAATACCATTTACAACAGCTCCAAATTGAAATTTTATGGAATAAAAAGGATAACAAAGAATAATGAAAACCATATCTGATGGCAATTTAAGGTGGATGAAGGCAGTAAAACTTTCTTTCTAGGAGTGGACTTTTATCGGGGATCTTCCATCATATTTAACTGACGGTAAAATAAAGAATATTCCACTTCCACATACGGTGCATATTCAAGAAGTACCCGTGTTTCACATGAGATTTTACAAATTCATTTAAAGTTCTGTTTGCACGGTAAAGATAAGGGGCATCTAACCTTAGCACTATATATGTGGCAATGGCATTAGTTTTCTTTTCTATGGGTTCCTGCAGATGATTCCTACCAACTTGAGAATAAATGATTTTTTATGATTCGGTTTAGTTCTATGAGCAGTTCGTTGGAGAGAACACCACTCAAATGTGCCGCGGTTGAGGGAGGGAGAGGGGCAATGTCGACGCCGGATGCCCCTTTGCCCTGGTTCCTATCCCTAACCTACTCCTATTTCGTCCGTATTGCCCAATTCCGTAATCATGAAGCTCAGCTATCAAAAGTTCCTTTACTATTGAGGGAAGTTATATTAATTTAATACTTGTAGTGTTTTTTCTTCCGTTGACTATATTACAGACGTTAGGATGACGGTTACTATTCTTATCCCGAACCTTCGGTAGGTACTCTTAAATGTGGAATTACAGGCATTTTGATTGAAAAGGGTTGCTTTTCACCAGGATTAATCATCTGCTATGTCAGAAAAATGAGACATCATTTCATAGCCGTTACTTTGAATAAGAAGTTCCCAGCTCCATAGTCATTCTCCCAAATAGGTTTCGCTTTTCAATTCCTCCGAAATCGCTTGCATTAGCGGAATAAAGGGAGGCTCATGGGTCCACCCCCACCGCAATTCTTGACGGTCCAATTTTGAGCAAGGCTTTATTTTTATCCCAACCCACCTCCTCACGGATATCGAACCGGGGAAACATCGACTCATCCGGATTGAGATACCCGAATTAGGCCACATGTCCCTGAAAAAGGCAATAATGATTAAACATCAAAAAAGTTGTCCCCAGGTGGGGCCCGAATCTCCCCTCCACCCCTCCCGTCCCATCCGCCCTCCGTCCCCTCTAGATCAACCCCTCCCACCCTCACAACTCCCTCCCCTCGATCCATGCCGCTCCTCCCCGACCACCCCCCTCGTGCCCTTAGTACCGCCGTCGCAGTGATTCCTTGTTCGACGTTCGAGTTTGCAGGGGATTGGGCGGGAGAGGAGTGGGGGTGGTTGGGGTGCAGTAGGAGGGGGATGAGGGTGGTGGCGAGGGGTGGAGTTGGGAGTGAGATGGAGGGAGAGGAAGAGTGGGGGAAGGAGGAGGAAGAAGGTGCCTGAGATATAGAGGCCGATTATTGATTATAGGTTTGGCCAGAGCAAGCGAAGAGGTGAGCCGTTCTCGGCACGAGGAGGCGGGGAAGGAGGGGCAGAGTGGTAGGGGTAGTTGGAGGAGTAAAGGATGGGGTTAGGCAGGAGGACGGGGGTAAGAAGGGGTTAGGGTAGGGTGCAGGGAAGTGGTGGCAGGGTTAGGGGTGTGGAGAAGAGGCAGGGTGATTCGGGAAGTGCGTCAAGGTGGAAGGGAAGGGGTTGAGGATGGTCTTGTAAATTTGCGGGAAAATGTGTTGGCGATGGAGATGTTTGCTCCAGTCTTTCCAAATCGTCGGTGAATGTATTCCCTTCAAACCTTACCGGTGTCTTATTTTATTCCCGAGAATACGAGTGGTGTGCCCACGCATTTACACAGAGATAATGTCCCCTTCGTCCCCGTCTGGCGGCCGGAGTGTTCGATTCCCCTCTGGGCCGTTCTCCACTGGGGGCATCCGGCAGACCGTCCGGAAGGAGAAAGAGATGCCCGTTCGTCTCCTAGGGAGTCGGATTTCGATCATCCCTCGTCAGGAAGTTGGTCGGTGAATCATAGAAGAATGACTGAGAGGGAAGTGGGATGTTCAAGGTCGCAACAGAAGCGAGATGTTTGGTATGTGGGAAAGAGAAAGAAAGAGAATAGAAATTTCGAAGGCATGGATGCAGGTACTAAGGACTAAAAAAGAGAAAAGGCCAAATAAAAAAATGACACTAAAAAATTAATATACTAGTTTTTTTTAGGTAATCTACCGGTTAAGGTAGGTTTTTGGATGGGCAGAACAATCAAATAAACATTTTGTAACTCCATACAAAACCCAATTTAGCAACCTAATCTACATCAGGTCCCTCTTCCTCTCTGTGTTCTTCTTTCCTCCCTTCATCCCGTTCAACGTCCCTATCCTGTTCCTGCCCTTTCCTCGCTTGCCCAAAATTCTCCCCTCTATTACCTTCTTCAACATTCCACTACCGCTCAATACGCCTTTCGTCCATTTTTCCTGCCCCCATAGGATGTCTCTCAACTATTTTATAATATACGTGTACTAAATTTATGAACCGTCCGAGAGTCACCATTGAGTCTTAGATTACCAATTATGTTGACGTTTTCACGTCTGGTGTACTAAAAATGCCATGGAACCCCTGTCACACACCCCTACGATGGCTATCAGGTTATTGGTTGGATGCAGATCTTTTTTTATACATTAAACATTTAAGAAGTATTGTTTCATGTACTTATCGGAAGATTTTATAGCTAAATATTTAATAGCAGAAGATGGTTTTAATTTATTAAAACATAAAAAGCAGTTAAATGAGGTTCAGGGTTCAGATTTTCTATTTTGATAATTCATAAGAAAATACGATTTTTTTCTGAAATATTAATCACTATATGTTCTAATTCACGTTGGAGGAATTAATACGATGATTAGTGACCCCGAATATAATCCAGTAGATAATTCGATTCAGTCTCCTCAAAACCTCAGTTTTTCTATCACTTTTGATATTCGGTGGCATAAAGAATCAAGGGCATACTCAAAAGCACATACTCAAATGGAGGGCTGAAATGAATCCGATGATAAATATTTTCTCGTCAACAAATATTTCAATTCATACTAACATACATGATAAATTTTGAGGACCCTGAAACCTTTGTAATACATACTCTACCCATTGTGTGTAAGGGATATTTTAGCCCCTCTTTCACATGTTCGCGTAGATTTTACAATATAAATAAATAAAATTCCAAAAACGTTACAGATCACTTAAGAATAGACGTATGGAATTTTGTGGGGGTTGAATATTATAATGAATTATTCCAGGACAGTATGAAGATTTTCTACCCAGCAATAATAGGAAGAAAACGGCCAATCGATTCTTCTGCTGAGCCAACTGATATCTTTCGATTATATTTCAGAGCATGGCTCAAGTTTACTGATTACTTGGTACTTAAATTAGTTGCAAATCATGCTTTGACTCAATTCCAGGTTTTATTTCATGTGTCGCGAGATCAATTTGATTCGGCAGGCCCACATGGGCTTAAATTCTCCACATGGATGGCTTACATTGTTTAAGGTGGCAATTATATTAGCGTTTGTATGGAGGGTACCGGGCGTATCCATTTTCTTGCCATGCATAGTTGTACGTATATCACACCAACTGTGTCAATTGCATTTCGAGAACTTTTTCAAATAGTCCCCAGGAACTGTACATTTTACCTGTATTCCGTCAATTATCTGTTCATATGACAAATTTCTCGTTAAGGAGTACAATTACCCATGGAATTAACTCGCATTTGAAACAAAAAATACTTAAAATCATATTCCCTTGTGTTGCACCCGTATTAAGTTTTCTAAATTGACGTAGCAACAACTTTGAAAGGAGCCAGATCGAAGCTTTCAGTCCCGTAAAATGTAACACCTATCATCAGTTGAAAAAAGAATGTTCATAGGATTGAAAATAAGCAAGAACTTTATAAAAATACATTTTGTATCGGAAAAGTTCTACCATGATGGAGTCCCGAGTCCAAAGGTGAAGAATTAGCGAAGGGCAGTGAGACGCGAATGAGTTTCTACTCTGAAGCAGTGAAGGTTGGTCTCAGGAGGGGAGCGAGTCGACGAAAGGGATTATATTTTTGATCACCAAGGGGTTGGGTGGCCTCATGGGAGAGGGCAAAGGGAGTAAGAGGTGAGGGTATGGTGGGAGGGGGAGCGAGGCTGCAAGACAGGGAGAAAGGATGAGGGGGGGGCGGAGAGGAAGAGATGGTAGGGAAGGAAGTGATGAAAAAATGATAGGAGGATTGGCGCGTGGGAGGAGGGGTAACGTATTATGTTTTGAAGGCAAGGGGATATGCGAGGGCTGGCGATGTGTGTGGGAAGTGATTCGAGGATTGAGTTTCTTCTCGTACATATACATGGGAATCCCAGAAGCGCCTTAAATCTTGTGACTTAACGACGGAATAAAAAAGTACCCTAGACGCCTGAACGTCTTACCATGGTGATAATCTTGAAAAATAATGAGGAGAAGATTTTTTTATTCATGCCAAGAAAACAAATCGAATTGGGTAAAAGTTCCTTCGTCAAATGGGTTTGTTTAGTTTTAGCATAGCTAACCTTTCTGTGATTTATCAGATTATATTCCTACCCCTTACGTATGTACTGTTGATAACTTTTGAACAAAAGAGTAAATCCTATGCAGTCTGGACTTATTTTGCGTTCTAGACATTTTTTGTACTTATATTTTGCGGAAATCATTACAATTTTCATTTGAATATCAAAGCATTAACTTAAAATATTTATTATGAAACTATCAATTAGATGGTTAGAAGTAGGAATTAACAGGGCAGTAAACAGGACGAATAAAATATGTTCACCGTCTTACAAACTAAATCTTTTCTTCGGATTGGAAAAAACTGAAATCCACTTCTCTAGAATTAGAAATGATAAACATAAATCATTAATATACGAGTACTAAATATTTGAAAATTTTATTTAAAGCAACGTCAATTAAGTTAAAGAAAGGTGGGTGTTCAGATGGGAAAATGCTCGATGTACTTGTAAGTTCATGACGAATTTTTGTTTCTGATGAAGATTAACTGTGCTCTTCAAATTTATTTCAGACTAATGTTTAGATTATAATTAAATTAGTACATTAGAATTATAAATTTATCTGTATATCACCCGCAAAACAAGTATGCAATAAGTGGAAGTTTATTAAGCACTTGTTATTTAAAAAATAATTAATTGTTATGAGCTGATAATCATGTTAATAAGATAATATCTGTAATTAGCTTAAACACTCGTTAAAGACAATTCTCATTACTCTACACTGCTCAGCACTTCTTTGTTTGTTGCCTCTCCATCAAAATTAGTTTTTTCATCTTCATTAAATTTCTCCAAGCCAAACTTCCCAAAATTCTCTCTCTCCGTTAGTTTTCCTGACTTATGATTTATTTTCATCCCCCATAACCAGAATTGGTCCTGAAATTTGTTCCCTTGGTTAGCTAATCAACTTAAATTTTATATTCTACAAAATCTGACCTTTTCAGCTCACCGTTTACTTATATTTCCCCTCGAGTCCTTCCATGCATATGCTTCCTCCATTTATGTTCTGAAACGGAAATTAACCCGTAGTATTGTCGAGATTTCCTGTCTAAAACTGCCCAACCCATTTTACCATTCACTATCCTTGATGATTCAAGGTGATTCAAGTAGAAGCTTTCATTAAACCTGTCCCTTAAGGGTACTCCTGAAAATTCTTAATATTTTTGCCCACTGTATGCTGTTGAAAGCTTTTTTTTCTGTCCACAATGAAAGTGAAGAAATTTAAATGATATTTAGATTACCTTTCATTATTATTCCCATTGCCAGTATGGCGTTAAGCGTTCCATTCCCCTTCCTATGGTCATGATGGCCATTGTCTTCGTAATCCCTCGTTTTGTTCTTCAGCCTTCTAATAATGGTCCTTAGTATTAGTTCTGCTTCATGAGGAATTTAATATATAATATTCTAGGGCTCACATTTCACCACTTAATTTTCGGATAGGGAATATAAAATTGGTCTCATGAGGAATAGCTATTCTCATTTCCCATACAGGTCACTGTAAGTGACTATTACTACATTTACAAAAATCGTAACTTCAATTTCATATTTTCACTCAAATTAATGCAGGGATTTTTATTCGCTAACGCTAATTTTTCCTAATGTTCTGTCTGTGCTGTTCGCCATCGAATAATAAAATTATATTTGTTGACATTTGAGGGGAATTCAGGCAAAAGACTTTGATTTATTCGTAGCTTGCAGATGAGGGAAAGAAATTGTCTCGTGTTGTTAGACCGCGGTTTGTTTAAAAACGGCCTGTTGTCGTTAGCACGGAACAGATTCCACATTGTAGTGCTAATTTAAAAACTAAATTTGAGTATCGATTATTAATATTATGTTAGTGAAAATATGTCACATCTCCCCCTTTATTTGAAATTTTGAATGGTTTCCAGAATAATAAGAAGTTTTATTCTATTTACCTTTATGCATAGTTACCAAATACTTTTCCTTTTCACAGAAATGTGAAAGATATTACTCATAAATGGCACACATTGGGCTGTACAGTTTTAAAAAAATAATTCAATTATTCCAATATCTTCGCAGTTACAATTATCAGGAACGTACTATATACCTCAATAAAAAGTTGTAGAGAAGCTAATTATTTACAAAACCATCACCCATTATAATTTATCTCTCCATTTTATGGCAAATATTTTAAAAAACAGAAAAAATAAAATACTAAAAAAATTGTTTAGAGAAGAATATGTAATGATAGTTGGATGACATGAATGTTCGTACCATTTTTGTTTTTGGTGTTCTCCTGATGTTCTTTTTAATGTGATTTGGAGCCCTTCGCTGTAGTTATAAACTACGGAGACCATGCCACCCATATTCAAAGCCAAAAACTTTTAATTAAAAATGAATTTTGGAATAACTTCTTGGTTGTAATTTTAAACTAATACTCACAATCATGATATCCATTTTTGTTGTATTTATCTTATTACGTCGCTTTGGAATTGGAAATCGCAATCATCTGGCGTAACCAAAAAAATTTTTGCTCGAAGAAAAGGAAGTCTCGATTGAGGAAACAATAATTTGTTAGCATAATTCTAGTTTTAGGTCTTTTGAACATTTATGGAATATCGTAGAGTGTTGGGAGGAAAGCGTAGGGGTCCCGTGCCACGCCTGAAAGAAGGAAGAGAAAAAGTGATGAAGTAAAGAAGAACAGAAAAATTTATTCGTTCTTTGTGTTCTAGTATTCCAAACATTCATACACATTCGCCATGACCGGAATCCTGATCTAGGCAAATGCTTTTTTCACCTTGAAATCGTTGTTTTGTGTCCTAAAAAATTCATATGAGTTAAAATGATTTTACATTTATGACTTTTCATGAACATGAGGTTATGCTACCTATCGAATTTAATTTGAACCCCTCTTCCCTGCACGGGTTGGGGTGGGGCACGAGGCGACGGGGCTCGGGACTCGCAGGAGCTGGGGATTTGTCTCGGCAGAGGGAGAAGGATTAATAATCGCGGGAGTCGACGAGGTCGTCGTTCACCGTGGAGGGAAGGACCATGGATCGCACTCACGCGAGTTTCCGGTACCGCGTGCTAGGGGAATCAATGGCGCCATGAATGGGGTCGTTAAAGATTCTAAACCGATGCCCACGGCGGCCAACGTCATGCAGATGGGAATTTGTGCCAGATTAATGCCTCCGCCAGAGTATCAAGACGGGAGGGTGGAAGTGCTGGTTGTGGAAGTTACCGTGCGAGTTGAGGAGCACTGGGCGAAGATCGCGGATGACAGTGGAGGTGGTAGTATGGCGTTTTGCGCGAAAGAGGCAAGGGATTGGGGACGGAGGGCATTCTCCATACCCTCCTTATCCCACGATGTTACCCCGTCAAAAGGGTAAGGTGTGTGTGTGGGGGGGAGGCGCTAAGCCAGAGAATGCATATGGGAGAAGGTTCATATTTATGTTGAGGGGATGGTGTTGAGGCGCACGGCGGGAGAGTGGAGCGAGACCGGGGGATTCGGGTGTGCTACGGGTGGGCGGTGGATTGCCAGGATAGGAATACGTAGTAGGAGGTGGAACGTGTAGGGGAGGGGGTTGCCGCTTCTTTTTCTTTTCTGGGAAGGCGAGCGTGCTGTAGAAAGCAATGTAAAGGGAAAGTATGGCGGGAAATAGAGAGAGATAGGAAAAGGTCACGGGAGGTGGGTGGCAGTGGACCTCCCCCGCCTCTTTTTCTTCTAGGATATTGAAGCTCGTCCGAAGCGGAGGCGGGGTGAGTCAAATTGGTTTGGTGGAAGGGAGGGGGGGAGATATAGGGGCGAAGGATGGAGTAGGGGGGATGAGGGTTGGAGGTTCGGTGGGAAGGGAGTGTTTGGAATGGAAGGAGTGAGGGGCGGAGAGTCGGCTTGACTTCCAATTTAGCGTTCCAATTCGCAGCGAGGAATGCGCCTCATTCTCCCTCTCGGTCCTCCTTCCTCTCTATCCTCCTCCCCTCCCCGCGTTCATCCGTAAGGCCCTTTCTCCCTCGCACCCCGTCCCCACGGCTCCCTCCCTCTTCTCCGCCGTCCTCTCCTCTTCCGGCCACCCCAAGAGGGCACCTCGGCCTCCGCATCGTTCTCCGCACTCCCGGCCCTCCCTCCTCGCGCCCCCCTCCCTCCTACCTCCCCCTCCTCCTCCTCCTATCCCTCTCCTTTACTCCGTCGTCCTTCCGCACTCCAGCACTGTCCTTTCAATCTGTGCCCCATCTCTCACACACACTCTATCCACCCATCCTGCGCGCCCTCCCAAAACCTCACTCAGTCTCCCTCCCTCCCTCTTAATAAAGAAGAGCGAAAATTTTGGTACAAATAAAGTCCCCCTTCATTATTCCTCCCCCTTCCACTTTCTCTTGTCTCGCCCCTAGGAGGAGTTGTGGGAGAGGGAAGGGCAAGGCGGCGCGGCGTCACGTGCAATTAGATCAGGGAATGGCAAGCTGTGACACGAGCGGGCAATTACTGGCACGCAGTAGTATTTCCTTAGTTGGTACGCCACTCGATCGGGACAAGTGCTCGGGGATAAAGGCACACACCTGTCTCCAGGAGCGTTTCGGGTATCAACATTAATTGTGTTTTTCTATGGAGTGAATACAAGAAATACGGGTATATTTGCATATTGTGGTGACATTAAAAATATTATTAGGGTCTAGAGTAGCGCATTTTGACACATCCTTCATAGAATTTTCATAGAAGTTTCCACTGAACCCTTTAAATACACTTTTCAGAAGGGTTTCAAATTGAATAAAACATTAATAAAATAGAAGGAATTTTCTTGCGGTGTTGTTGTACGACTAGTTAAACTACCGAAAAAATCAAGTATAGAATATTCGTAGAATTTTTCGAAAAATCAAGAAATCGAGAATATCAAGAATTGCGACGGAATCATTTCGTGCGGAAATATCGTAATATTCCTTTCTCAGACGATTCTTCTTAGGACGATTATATCCGGCACTTGAAATAAACGCCCAAGAGTTCTATTAAAGTAGTCGGTTTAGTGAAATAAAAGCTCGAAACAGATGAAACAGAGGACCAAACCCATAAATCGTTCGGTCCAGTGAATTAATCTTGGATTTCAGGGGCAGGTATTAAGACAGCTTCGAGCCCTGTATGTTCTCTCTCACTACATCCTCCTTCCAAACCCTCCTTACCCTGCCCTCCCTCCATTTCCTTCATCTGCGTGGATAGTTCCTTCCCTTGACCCTACCTAACCCCCTGCCCAACCCTTAGCGAAGAGGCCGGAGTCGGTAGGATGTGGTGGGAACAATGCGAAAGGGATCTCGATCAATGACCGATCAACCTCTCTGATTTAATTAAGCAGTATTTTTCGAATTTTGTCGCCGAGGACGAGAAAGTGAGAGGGAAGAACGGTGGACTTGGAGGAGGGGGTTGCTTAAAGCGGATTGCGGTTTATTCTGGGGAAGGTGAAGAAAAGGGCATCGACCGTGAGAAAATAGAAGGGATTTATAGAAGTAAAGCGAAAATGGCTAAGGTAGAGGTTATATTATCAAAGAAGTGAACTCAATCTACTACTGCCCTAAGGCTGGTTTAGAAAAAAAACAAGGTAATTATTAATTTGGAAATCAAATTCTGATAAAAATAACAACTTAGAAGGAATTTCGTTAAAACTTGACGTGGGTTGAACCATATGTTTCCTTTTAATTGAATTTATGACAAGTGCTATTTTTATCGAATTAACTTTGAGTGCTGACGCTGAAGAGTAGATAGTTAATGCCTTCTCTCATTTGCTTTCCGTAATGCACTTCAAATTACTTACCCAAGCGAACATGTGACTTATCTAAAGAGCGAAATATTTGACTGCTGCAAGTTTCTCTTAATTTATGTACTAAGAGGACTTGATTTCTTCAAATACCCTCTTCACTCATAATAATTTCACGTTGGTTAAAACTCAATAAAGCCCCACGCTGTTTCTCTAAAAAAAATTAGAAGTTAACTTTGTAGCATGAATATTGCCACTTATAATAAATGGAAATATCACCCTAAATTTTATTTATAGCTTAGTTGACTTGCTGTTTTTTGAAGTAATTCCTCATGCGTGCTTTCCATGAGTTTAGATAAACGTCACACTGGGCTTTATTCTTTAATTCTGTCGTCAAATTTCGTGGACTTCTTTTTCTTGTTTCCTTTCATACATTCTTTACATTTTGAGATGATGAGGAGTTTATGAATTGAGGTTTACTTTCACTGAAGAACATTACGTGATATAATCATAGAAACGTGATGCCACTTTCTAGCTGTTGTGGATGCGAAGAAAACATCTGTGGCTCTCTAAAAAGGAAACATTCATTTCCTTCGGGCGTTGAAATGCAAACATATATGTTCGTTTATTTGCAAAAATATTTAATCCCTGCAAACCATAGTGCTTTAAGAGGACGAGAGTTAAAATGTCTCTAATTGGCGTACATTTAATGGTATGGTACGAGTAAGATTGAATGCGATATTGGTATGATTCTTTCAGGGCAATAATAAGTAATTCTCCCTTTTATTTCGATATTTTTTATCAGTTTGCAGTACCAAAGGGCTGCGCTGTCAAGGTAAAGAATTGCAATGTAAACTGACGTCATCTCATTTCATATTGCATTCCATATAAGACGTTTTCTCATTAGACGGGGTATTTTTTCTCCACTGTTCCTCAACTGTATGGAAGATATCGGGTAACGGTTTAGATAATACAGACCTGTAGGTACCTATATTATCGATAATGCTCAATAGGTCATTTTTACCCCAAAACAAAAATATTTTTGCGGCAATCGAGAGTCGATATTTAAATGGAATTGCTCATCTACCAAATCTTCATCGCATTCGAGGTACAGTATAGTAGATAAATGCACGTGACGTGCTTGGAGGCTTGACAATATCGGAGAGCCGTATGGAGTACCAGAGGCCAAGGAGATGCCACTATTCCTCACGGAAACATTTCTAAGGCCTACTTAAACTCATTTATGGCTTAGCCTTCAATTCGATTACTTGTTTTATCTTGCCGCTACACATCTTGTCATTGCCACTCTGGAATCCTTGATACAGGCCTGTCTCATCTGCCACAAAATTGAAAGATAAAATTTTATTACTGCCTTTTTTATCTTGATTTTCAACTGGAAAATTCAACTGCTCTTGCTTGACCACTGTAGGTTTAGATATAGGAACACCATTACTATATTATTTAATAAGGTAGAGTTTCTAATTTATACTAATCAGTTAAATGCGTCAGCATGGTAGATATGCCAATAATAATCTATCCTCTTGAAAATTCAATAAAAATGGAGTGACGGAAGGGGATGCGAATCACAATTTTATTTTAGAGAGTTGGGAGGCATGTGATTGAGCCATTATTATAAATCAGTAAAAGTATTCTGTACATGTATAATCAGTTGGGATTATGTATTTGGAGGCAAAAAAATGTTAAAAATATTTTCCCTGGTTGAATAATATCATCCTAAAAATAACATTTGTTAACGTTGGGTTATTGGTTTCTTTTCATTCATTTTAACTATCCATTAAAATTTAACCAATGCTATTTTATCACCTTTTAAAAAATGTACGTTTCAAGTCACATGCTCATTCTACGTCGTATATATTTTGTTTTTCATATATTGCGTTGATTTATTAAGAAATATATACATACATTTAGTTTCTGTGTTTGCTATGACTATTTAGTGAATTTTATATACATAATATATATATATATATATATATATATATATATATATATATATATATATAATATTCTAATTTGCCGTTTCCGGTATCGTTCGGGTCACAGTCTCACCCGAAAACTCATAGGTCGCAGGTTCGATTCCCACGTAGATATGTTTTCCTCCACTTAGGGTTTGGGTATTTGTAATTGTCTTCATTATAATGTGTAAGGGTTATGCGGAGAAGGGGCAATAAAGTCTCAACTCTCGCTCAATTTAGTCATTGAATCGTATATGATGATGAGTATATTATGATAATAACGATTAAATGAGTGTGCACGTATAACATATACCGAGGATTATCCTTAAACAAAAATACAATCCCCTGTTGTCAGAGGTTTTAGTAATTCATTGTTAACGTTATATTGAACTTAGAAATAAAATTTCGAGTGAGTGATGATTATTGCAGTTTAATTCAATGTAAGATCTTTTTGAAACGCACGAAATAGTTAAAAATTATTAATATATAATGCAGTAATCAGTAAATGAAAATATCTGTTATTATATCAAGAATTTAGTAATTTTAAAATTAGGGGTCCAGAACAGATTTGTAAAAAGATTTTATTTTAGCACGCTTGGCACGCAAAAGCTATAAAAATTTAGTGACATTTACTTCAATTATAGGCTTGCATAATTGATCTAAACTTAAAAATCCAAATTCTCTTTATCCCATCCTATATTATTGACTGAAATTCATTAAAGTAAATTAGCATAAGCATTTAAATATATTATTCTCAATTAATTTAAAGTAGTGTATCCCAAAAATATAATTTCACAAAATGATAGATTTCTCCTCCCATATTTATATTTTTGTATTTAGGTTGCTCTTTAGCTGAATTATATTTAAGATTCTTTATGTTTTGCTATCAGTTAAACAATTTCCTGCACATTGGAAATTGTTCATATGCAAATAGAATTTTCAGAAATTAGATATTTCTGCTTGAAATCATATGAGGCAAAAAGCCATGCTATGCTAATTCTTTAAAAAAATGTGCATTAAATATTTAATCATAATTCTCCTTTTATTTATAATGGGAGCCAGTCAAAATTTGAATTGCCGTCATTATTTTTTACATTCTAAGCTCACATTTTCTTTGTTGATTAAAACTGTTCGAGAGGGACCTCAAATCAAAACTTCTCATTTATATTTTTCTAAATAAACTCAAACGGTTTTTAAAACTCATTCAGTCTCTTTTTACCCCTAGTACTTTTTCTGTATTTCTAGAGTATGTAAAGCTCATTTGAAAAATAACATTTCAAACAGAAATAAAAATCTATAAGTTGGATGAGGAGTGTAAGTTCTCTTGGAAGATCCTTTAATTCGATGAATGTAAATCAAAATGTGCATTAAGAGATATTATATGTAAGAGAGAATTGAAGGAAATAGAAAAGTGTGCAAATTAAAGTGAAGCTATACTTAAAAAAGTTTATTAGGTTCAGTATTTTACGGTTCATGAATCTTTAAAATACGATCCTTACCCTTTTAAAAGCCCGAGAAAGACCAGACGTACTTATGAGCCTAATTAAAACATGCACGGTTGACCGTATCCCTGCTCTTATTGCCATTACTCCTACCTTAACACTCCCGTTAATAAAAAATGAAACTAGACGAGGATGTGGCGGGAAGATGGTAGACACTCTCATTCCCATTTTCTTAAAATCTTCGCATTTTAACCAATGCCCCTGGTAATGTTTTTCACTAAAAAAGAGATAATCGTGGAGGAGCTTTCCTCGGGACTCGGGAGTGGTTGAGATTATACGCCGACTCGCCACCATCTCTCGCCTTCGCGTCGTGCTCCGCCAGCTACGTATATAGCCGGCAACCGTCGCGTCGCCTCGTCTCCACAAAAGCCCGTCCGACTCACCTTTCGGAGGTTCAGGGGTGAGAGTCGGGGGGCACACACGTGGGGGGTAGGAGAAAGACTGCTGCGACTCGTTCGCGAGAGAGGAAGGAAGGAACGAACGAACGAACCGGGCTTCGTTTCACCCCACCCCGCCTCTCCCTCTCCGGGCCTCACCGAAAAGGTTTTCGCCCCCGTCGACCTACATTTTTCTCCTCCGCCCTCCCTCCCTTCCCTCGTCCCCCCACAAAGCAACCCCCTCCATCATCCCCTCCACACTCCACTCGCTCACAGCTCTATGGCTCTCCCGCTTCGCACAAGTTCCGTTCAATACCGTCTCTCCCTCCCGACGCCACCAAGGTGGAGGTGCGTCGGAGGTCCCCGGGGGAGGGTTGAGGGAAGGGAGGGGGTGGAAGGGACGGTTGGCGAATTCGGAGAGTGGGTCCACAACCTCCACGAAAAAGGACGAGGCCAAGGGAATGGGGAGAGAGCGGGCAATGGGGAAGTTTTGGCTCAGCAGCGAGAAGGGGGTGTGAGGCGCGAAGGTGTTGAGGTGGAGTGCAATGAAACAAGCCCCCTCGCGCGGCATGGCGGAAGCGACGGAGGCGATTTCAAGCCCTCAGTGCTGCAGCCCATGACTTGTACGCTTGGAAGAGTCGATGCCCTGCGTCGAATCGGCACAACAATCGGAGCATCCAGGCTGAATCAGTAACTGGGCAAAAGCTGAAATGTGATGTTTTCTACCGGATTTTGCTTTTCCTAAATGATTGCGATTCGTGAAAAAATTAATAAGATCGCTCATCATTCCCAAAGCCTAGGAGAAAAATAATTAAGGTTGAATATATTTTATTCAAACCTTGGTGCTAACTTAAGAACACTTTTGGTCATCCCAGATGATATCACACTTGGATTTCCGCGCAAGAATATTCTTCTTAATAGATTATCAGTTAGATTTTCTCAATTAATGACTTCTCAGTTATTTTTCTATTTATGTGATACACAAGAGTCTCCAAATAAATTAATAATATCGATTAGAATGTCATTACCATATTTTATGCTCTTAGTTGGGTGTAAAATCATGTTCGATTTTTTGGGATATTATTTTTTAATCATATATAGTACATGTTATATGCCTTGAAGTGTGCGTTTGTGAGTTACGTTATCGCAAAAACGCCTTTTATTTAAGATTGTGTAAACTGATTATATTTTATGTTTTGATCATTTTAAAATATGAATATACTACGATTTGCTTTCGCTTAATAGAGAAGCATTGATCAGTTTTTGCTCTCAACTACTATACTATATTAGCCGATGATGAGCACTCTTTGAACATTTTGAGAGTAATACTATTAATTATATCAGGCATCAAAACTACCCAATGTTGTGCTATTTTAATTTATTTGCATCGGTGGTATTATTGCTAAAATGATTCACGGGATAGGTATATAAACAGAATCTATGATTTTTCGGATTTAGAGTGTGAATATAGAGCCGCTAGGTATCCTGTGCGACCAACTTATATGATACATAAACGAATCCTTTCAGGAGACCTAAGATATTTTTGTGGATAAATATGGGAGAGTGGCAGTGAGAGTAAAACCAGACTCTTCAGTTTTCTCTCTCTCTCTCGCTCCTTCCTTCTATCCCAATGATCGAGCGTCATAGGGAGTTAGTGGCGCGAGGCGATTTCCTGGACCCCTGTGTCAACCACAGACAATGTTTCATGTTCCGCTAGGGTTCTTGAAAGCGAACCAATACTTGCTTTCTCGTATTTTATCTCTGCCCGCTTGGGACATATATTTTTCGAAAAAGAGGATAAGGTCGCAGGAGACCGGACAGGAAAAAAATCTCATACCACGACTTCCAAGAAATACGGATTTAATTTCCCTCATAGACCCATCGGAAGAGTTCTCATCGACTCTTTTGCTCTGTATTTAAAAAGAGTATCCATATTTTCGCTGCTTGCTAGTAGATGCAAGTTAATGAACTGGTAATCCTGCCTGAAATTCAATTGGACAAGAATTTTTCTCGATTGCTTTTCCTAACGCTTCATTACTACTTGAGAATTATACTAAGCAGTATTAGATACACACGCTTGTGTTTACGTTTTACTTATGAACTTCTATGTATGCATATAGTATGTCTTACTCTCTTCTAGCCATTGCTGTTAATATTTCTCCATGATATTATCCTAAATATTGATTTGTGTTATTCTTATGAAAACAAATTTTTGACTGATGAAAATGTATGTGAAATGATGACTATACTTTTTCCCTTTTCGCCGCTCAAATTATAATGGTACAAAGTGCCTCTGGAAACATACCTTCACAGAGTGAAGTTTTGGGAATAATTGGTCATCACATACGTTTATTAGATTGTGATGATTGACTTGTATTAATCAAATTTTCATGTGTCGTTCTATTTCCATTGTAAATTTAATATATATATATATTTATATATATATATGTATAATTTCATTAGGTGTGTGAAACATATTACATTATAAGTAAAATACTCAATTATAATGGAAGAAATAATCGATAAGCTATTAGTTATATATATTTGAAAACTCTTGGATAAGCTATTTTGTCAGTTTACCGTTTACGAAGGCCAGTGTTTATGCTGGCATTAAACATTATGGGTGGTTTACTAATGGTCCAATAAATAAATAAAATGTTTTTGTGTAAGGGGACTTGTAAAGAAAGGGGGACTCTAATTGAATCATTAATTATTACCAATGTTATTGCATATATTTTGGTGGAAGGAGAGTAAGCGATTTCTTCGAGGTCGGATAATTTCTTTCAGACAAGTTGGTTGATGCTGTGTGTCCATAGAGGAGAATACAAACTGCCTGAAATAAAACTTCTGCCTCCGTTTCTTTCTTTCTCTATTTCTTCCGTCTCTGTATCTGTCTCTCTTTTTCTCTATCTCTCTCTTCCTGTCTTTCACATGACACTAAAGAATCTCCTCTTCCGTTTTCCAGCACCAGAGCGCAGCACAAACGTTGGTGAGTGTCTTACCCTTTGCTTCATACAGGGATGCATCTTAATACATTTGTATTCTTCCATTCTATTTTTTCTTTTTATATTCTATGAAATTTCTGATACATTCTTTCTTAAACTTTGAATTTCTATTTCCTTTCGATTATTTCCCTTCCCTTCACCTCATCCATAGTAATAAAAATACGAATAGCGAGTGAAGTGGAAGTTTGAAACTCAATAGCCAGTCAGTGGCTGACCCAGAAGAAACGACTGGTGGGAAAGTAGTCGAGATGAAATGTGTTTTGACGGGGATTTAATTGTAGATTTGATTGTCTGCATATAGTTTAATTGTAAACATATTAAGTTAGAACATTGAAAATAATTAAGTGAATTGTAGCACTTCAATTATATTAACCCAAAAATCATTTCATCTAAATTATATTAAGAGATGAAACCACAAAATATGCGTCATTGTCCAATGATACCAATGAAGCTGTGGAAGTATTAAAAACCAGGGGCTTAACGAAGCTGGGTCCGCCTCTGTAGGTATTTTATTCATTCCACAAGTTTATTCTTTGAGTAGTTTGCACGCTAGTTCGCTTATTAATTAGTTGCCTGGCATGGTTCCCGCATTTTGAACGCGGAACAAAGTTTGTTTACGAATGAAAAGTATGGTTTCACTATTGGATCGCACTTTAGACTCGCGCACTTCCTTTTTTATTATTCCATCCTTTGTTTTCTATTTCCCCTAAAAAATAGAGACTCTTCTGCACTTTTCACTGCTTTAGTGGTAGCCATTGAGAGCTCCGTTTGTTGGAGGGCTTGTAAAAAAAATTTAGTCGTGTTCCAGCCGTGGCGAAATCACCAATGGCTAATCGCCACGCTATGTCGAGGGGAATGGGAGGAGAGCGCTTCTGTGCCGGGACTTAAAAAAAAGGGCGTCCGTGCAGGCGTTCAAATCTCCCGGCAGTGGCTCCGCGCTCGACTTCATCGGAAGTGGCGTTTGGCGCATTTGAAAGCGAATCTCCACCGCCTTCGAAAGATCATCACCATCACAATGTCCGAGTACACAAAAAAAACACAAAACTTTACCCCACCAACACCACTGCTACCATCACTACCATCACTGCCACTTGCGTTATCATTTTCTTACGTCTTGTACTACTGATGGGAGACGCTATAATATTGTAATCCCCGAGTCTTATTTTTTTCCGTACAGGACTGTACTCAGCTTTCTAGTATGGGGGTTTTGCCTTTTACCTTTTTTGCACTCTAAAATCTGACGTATGAAATTCGTTACACACGTTAAAGTTGCTAGTGTGATCGATGGTGAACTTTGACCATGGAGGATATTTCTGCTGTGGTTAAGTTTCCCTATTTAAGAGCTTGAAGCTGTAGCTCTGGTATTTTGAGAACTCCAAAGTTTAGGATATATGAAATATATTAATATTCTAAGAATACATAGACAAAACTTATAAATCTTGTTTTTACGATTGTGATAACAATACGTTTGCACATATCTAAATATATCATATTGTAAAACTATTTACCATCGTGATATGAAAGATGGGTTTGTACATGGAAGCTTAACGTAGCAAGAATGCTTGAAATGTTTGCTAGCATTTTGCAAAAGTGGATGAGAGGCAAATAATGAATGTTATCTGGTAATTCGTCGTGGCGCAGTGTTGGAATACTGGAATAAAAGAAAGGCTGGAAAATCGGAACGGTTGAAAATCCTTCAAACCAACGTATTTTGTGTTTGTCACCTTCCCTGCGAGCACCCTTGGGTTGCCCGATCACCACTCCTTAACATTGATGGAGTTTTCTCGCTCATTTTTATTGCTGTACCATCGTTCACATCCCTCGCTAACCCTCGTTCACTCGTTAAAAATAATTCCAACGCTTCCCTAGACCCTCTTTTACCCTGTCAAAGCACAGTTGTTTCAATAATTTTCTAAAACATCGATTGATCCTTTCCGCTAAGATATATATCTCCGCGTTTTGTTATCACCTACTTCACATTTCATTTATATTGCGACATTCATCTTCAGCATACGGTTTTGAACTGTAGCTTAAAAGCCGTTTTATTCAGTTTTAAAAAGTGATTTCGTTTAACGTATTTAATAAAATTTGGTATTTGTCTCAATTTCTAATTTTATTGCGTCCAGTGTAAACAAAGAGCAAATGAATTAGATTTGATGTTTACATTTTTCCAAATTTTCCATGTTAATCTATGATTAATATGCATGGTCTATTTTTTAATTAATAGAAATTGAATTTTTGAAACATTGACTTTGAAAATACAATGAAAAAATAGTCAGATTCTCAAATAAACTCTCAGTTCTTTATTTTACAAACTTTAATATTAAAACAATTTGATCATGAAAAATTGTCTCTTTCTTTCAATTTTTTAATGGAAAGGTTATTTTGATTAAACTCGGCGTTATTAAGCCATTCACCATTCACAGTATATGATTTCATTATAAGTGTAAATATCTTTATCATCTGCCATCTTTTGCTTCTGCGTAATGTCAACGATATTTGGTGGATATTTTTTGACATGACTGAACATTGATAAATTCCGTTTGAAAGTGTTTTCTGTAGTATCTCATATCGTTCGAAAAGGTCTGACCAAGTAGGCCTGTCGTGAAGTTAATGGATATTGTAATTATACTGTTTACTTTTTAATATTGTATACCAAATATAAACAATTGAATTTTGTCCTTTCTATGATTTACTGCCGCATTCGGTTGTACTGAAATGTTTCATGAGGACACATTGGGATAGCTTAACGCTCTTTTTCATCCATCCATAATTTATCATTTCTTCATTTAGAAATAAATACATTTAGGGACTCATTAAAATATGAGATATCTAAATCATATTCTGAAACACTAATATTTTTCATTGATAATCATCTTGCACTTAAACATGCTTATTGCTCAAGTAAGAAAGCACTGCACACAATGTTCAAGCTTGAAATAAAGTTATTTTTTCTGGATTTGCACACTTTGTGTTCATCCCATATCGCCATTTTTACTCAATTTGATTTTTCTCAGTTGAATACTCTCTTTCTATTCATTTCATATGATTTAAAACTCTTTTCCTTTCTTTCAAACAAACGGACTGGAAGACAAATTTTATGTAAAATCGACGTTAATAGAATAAATTTATTTCAGGAATTAATACTTTCACAAATTTATACAGTACATCAACAACTGCAGCGTAAACCATGGTTTTTACCGTGTCTTGAAGAAACGCATGGCGAGTTTTGAGGTAATGTTCATTTTCGTGTTTTATCTATAAATATAGACAGTTAAACTCTAAACAACTCTAGAATTGCTCATATGAAATATGACATGGTAATATTAACATTCCAATTATTCAAAAATACAAATTCGATGCTTCTGTTAATTGGTAATTATTAATAGTTTCATTACTAAGAAGATAATGTTCCCACGATTAATTTACACAGGAGCGAATGATTTACTCACGCATATCTCTTGTCATGGCATATCAAAACAGTAATTGCTCAAGGAATCTCAGCAATTCTCAAGTGCAAGGGTATGGCACTCTAACTGCACAAAGGATTATGATTACAGGATTGAATCTAGAATAATATAGTTTTATATTTCATTCAAGTCGTGCGTTGAAGGAGTACCTAGACTTATGTGGCTTTCATGGCTGGATAATTTTGGTTAGAGTGGATAGTTCTGGAGTAGTGGATAAATATGCAAGCATGGTTGGTACCCTAGCACCCCCCGCCGCACGCGCTTGCGGGACATTGGGTAGATGTAAAAGAAATTGGGGGAGATGCACTATTTTCTACAAATGTGAAACGCCACATAAGCAATCTCGCTCTTCCACCAAAGGGAGACGATCGACTATACCTGGCTATACGAACTTATTCTAAGTTTTTGTGGGATATTTTTGAAGTGTGGAAGTGTTTTGGGAAGGGAAAAAATAATGTATGAGTTATGGATAGCTTAAAAACAAAGGGTTGTTAATATATTTATAACCGAAATTTGAAAATATTACGCATTAATATTAAGTAAAGTTTGTAATAATTGTTCTTCAAAATGAGGAATTAAATTCCTGAATAATGACTATACATTTTTGGCAAACCTTAGGAGAAAAATTGCTTCTAAATGAAATGAGTCGACATGAGCGATTTGTTTCAAGTTCATTGTTGATGCAATACGGCTTATTTCTTTTCAGGTTCAAATTAGTTTATTCATATAGCGTACGAGACGGTATTTCCCCAATTCTCCCCTTCAGAAGTGAAAGCTTGGACTTATTCTTACTGGGTTTAATTTCAAATAAAAAAAATCAGTATTTACATACCTGCATGTATGAAGGTTTAGAAGAATATGGCGTTGGGCAGTCTACCCAAGGCAATTTAAGATACAATGCCCCTTTAACTGACGTACATGATTGTGCTTTGAAGGATATTATGGCAGAAAACATTACTGATATCCGTGTTATCTTTTCTTACTAATCTTTCCATTCGCTCCAACACTTTCGAAACTCTTTTTACTTCGATTTCCTCCGAAGTATGCCTCTCATGCCTTTGTCCGCCACGTTCCCTCACCATCGCAACTCTTACCTCATTGCTCTTCAATTTCTAATCGTGATAATATCATGCCATTCGTATCAATTTGTCAGGATACTTTTTAATCCTCTGTCTTGATTTTCTCATCGGAAACTTGTGGGCATATGCAGTACCGCCATCTGGATAGAATCGAAGCAGCCACCAGAGGAGACCCCACCTGCACCGAAACCTGCGTTTGACAGGGTAAATTTGGAGTGGTAGGGGCCAAACCCAGATTAACTCATAGGTGTGCTTGTCAGATAAACATCACCTCCTGGGCTAAATCACCGTGGACGGCGTTGGTCGTTGCTGATGTCTAAGAGGCTTGCAAATGAGCTTTGCAGGTTGCCTTTAGAAGGGATTACGTTATCCATTAACCACCGAGCCATTAGTGTTGAGCTTGTAGCTAGGTTCAATGGGTTATATCCGAATAGCTAATGGACGTGATTCTTTTAGACACATATTTCGGCATAGATTCGTTCATCCTTCTTGAGACATGATTTTTATCCTAAGTTTTGTTGCATGCCATGCTGTAGCCCTTCCATTTGAAATAGGTAAACGGACGACCACTTTTGTCACGTGGAAATTAATTGGAAAGGACATGCATAGTAGTATAATGATGGAAATAACTAACATAAATTTTCAAGATAAAATTCCAGTAGTATTGAAAGATGACAAATAATGGGGAAAAATATAATATCCTTACTTTGATTACAGAAACTATTTACTAATTTTATAAACTTGCCGACAGTAAATCACTTTATTAATAAGTCAAAGATCCTTTAAATTTCAAGTAGAAAATCTGTATTGAAAGATTTTTAAAGGTGCTATGATAGAAAGATGCCGGGGCTTCAAACCACTATAATAATTGCATTCATCTAAATTATTTCAATTTATTGTTTCACAATTCACTCCCAACAGTGATCAGCTCAAGGTTAGGTTGGGCTCATCGAATAGCAAATTTTTGTCTTAAGGCGTGTGAAGTTAACACTATGCGTTATTTCAAGTCCTTTGTTCTGTTTAAGATAAAAAATATTTAAATAGCGACAAGGTTGTAGTGGTTAGGCGAATAGAAAATAGCTCATTGTCAAAATAGAAATCATCTGCATATAACAAATAAAATATTAGTAAATTACTTCACGTTTTATTTATTATAGAGCAATATAATTTAATAAAGTAATTAAATGTCTCAAGGCATGCGTTTATGTGCGGGCTCTTTTATCTTCATAATTTATATCTTCAGTTAATTAGATTTGCCATCTTAATCCTAAAATTCGACGTATGATATTGAATTTCACTAACAAATTAGACCCAGTTTTCCTATTTTATTCATCGTACTAACTCAGATGTCACTCAGGGAGGTAAAATTGAGACAAACTGGGCTAAAAACCGAAAGTGTTTTTTTATCAAACGTATATTAATGGAACGAATGATTCAAATAATAAAATTACATCGATGGTTAAATTAGTCAATATTATATGAGTTTATACATTGTTAATTAATATGAATTCTGATAATGAATCTATTATTCCACAATGTCTTTCATTTAATTTTATGGCGGTCCGTTCAACAAATGTAAATGGAAATTCATCATTAGAAAACTACGGGTTAACAAATTACTGCTTATTGAACCACGCCATAGCATTCACAATTTCCACAGAAAAACGGGATTTTTAGTGATATTGAACATTTTATTGTTTTTTCCCTCTAAAAGATTGAAATTTTCTCTTCAAATCCACGTTTTTGCAGGTTTCAGCAAATACTGCTTTGACATAAGTCTTTTTGTGTGGAACTGCATCAACACTAATTAATTGCTCTATATTCTAAAAACATATGAGGAAAACTGCGTCCGAACTTGTGTTAATTAAAACTACAAAAATAATAACCTATTGTGGAAAGCACAGATTGAAATGCGAATAACTGTCATATTAGTTAATATTTTCAATCGCGTAAACTTCTCCTACTAATACAACTGTTTGAATTTGAGTATGTTGGGAAAAGTTGAGGACGGGGGGAATGTTTTTGTGAATATTTGTCAATTTTTATAGGTCAAGCTCATATTTTTAATGTGTAAGATTGACTTCAATAACATTAACTTACTTTTACCCTGAATAAGACAAATTCACGGACATTTAAAAACATTTTCGCCAATTGTCTACTTCAAAATGAAGTATTAATTTAATTGCAGTTATTTTAAAATTTTGTAAATTGGATATTGCTTTAGCCATATATATCCACCGGCAGTGTCGCACGGAAGAGCATATTGGCATCCGGATTGGAAACTGCAAAAAATATATTTACCGGCTTGTTGTCATAAGAGATTAATGAAAATCTAAAACAGCAGCACAGACGTTCTGCTGGGAAAAACTAAAACGTAGCACAGACCAGAATAGGAATACCACACAAATTTAAGTGAATAGATTGCAAAAATTATACGAACCTTTACTGAATTGTGTTCAGAAAACTAACTCTAATATATTTTGAAAATAATCAAATTCTACAATGTGATATTAAAAAAATACTCTGTTGGGTACAGAGATTTTTAGATCATAATTTTCTCAGTGTACTATAAGAGCATATCGATAATTGAATATGAGATAAGTGAGTCATATTTCGATCTGAAAATTTATAAAATTATAATAAACAAAGAAATATCCTGGAAACGTAAAGAATATTTTAAATAGGATAGTTGTAGTTAGTTCCGTGAGTATCTGCAAAAAAATTATCACCGCCAGAAGTATGCAACTTCTCCTCGAAAATGAATAACAAAAATAAAGTGTGACCAAATAAAAAGAATTTAATTTTACTCTCGAAAAGAAAGAAAGTTTCAGAAATACTTTCCCTGTTTTTGATAAATTTTGACATTAATCATGATTTGTCTTTGCATGAACAAACTGAAATAAAATCCCAGAGAAAATTTTAAAATGATTTCAGCACGCGTCCATTTCACGCTTAGTGGACGTGGAAAACGGTCCGACTTCTCCGACTAGGTACGACTTATTTCTCATTTGCTGCTCGAGCATTGCACGGCGCAGGTATCGAGCGTGAGATGATGTCATTTCTCCCTACTTTCCGTTCGCTTCTCCCTGTCCAGGTGAACTCTGAAACGCTTCCTTTTGCTAGAGCCCCTCGTTCCCCGCTGCCGTCCGGCGTTGCCTCGCGTCCCCTCCCCGAGAGCACACCGTGGCCCCGATTTCCGTCGCCAGCCCTCCCCGAGGTGACTCGTGGGGGCGGGGGAAGAGAGAGAGAGAGAGTCAGGTTCCTCCCATTGTCATTAGCGCCCCAGCGTGACGAGCACCCTCGGATGGGAGGGAGCGGCTGCGGGAGAGGAATGGGGTGTGGGGTTTTGGATGGGCGGAGAACGAGGGGGGGTGGTGCTCGGTGAGAGCGCGGGGGATCTCTCGTGGAGCCACCGTGGACGTGTCCGGCTCTCCGGAGCGTCCTCACCCTAGCGGGCGGAGGGTCTCGCGCGCGCGACCACTTGCAGCCCATTGTCGAGGCGAGGGAGGGGTCGTGAGGGACGGGCGACAATCGATGATGACGCCGACTTGAACGTCCTTCGGGGATGCGGGGTGGAAGAGGACGAGCCCCAGGGTCGCGCGGGAGAAGGGCGGATGGATGGAGAGCGGGTCGTGGGTGGGAGGGTGAATTTTCAATCGAGGTCCAATCGACCATCCTACCGGACCTTTTCGGGGTTATAAATACCTCTACGGTGAGGACCTTGACGCCGCTCACCAATCACCACACACCAAGCCACGATCGAGGACTCTCCACGTTATTCCCACGTGTCCTCCCCTCGCATCCACTCCAGTCGACGTTCCCCGTCACCCGCCCATCTCCCCTCCGCCCATCCCTCGCGCCCCTTTCAATCACCTTCGGTCATGAGCCGCCTGCCGTCATCTCCCCCGCGTCCAATTTCACCATGCGGCGGTGGATTCTGCCGTGAATCTCACCTCGGGTTACCGTGTGGGCGGGGGAGAGGGTGGGTGTGGGAGGACGGAACGAGGGGGTGGATCCTCCGAACCGAAACCACCCCTCTCCAGTCTTTAGTGAAAATGTTGATGAGGACGGAATGGAGTAAATGAAGATCATGGTTCGCTCTTTCCGTTCGACTCAGAATGTACCTAGGTGTTTACTCCAGAATCAAAAAAAGTACTTATTGCTTAAAGTAGTTATGAAAGCGT
The DNA here is from genome assembly GCA_037158775.1 of Hetaerina titia. Lineage (NCBI taxonomy): Eukaryota > Metazoa > Arthropoda > Insecta > Odonata > Calopterygidae > Hetaerina > Hetaerina titia. Next base: position 130,456,101 of record CM073768.1, read on the forward strand.
ATTTTATATATTTAATTAAATCTTTAATGTCAATCAATGTGCGTCGATTTTAGTTTACTGGAAAGGCAAACATTGAAAACAAATAAAAGTTGCATTTATTTTTCTTTTTATGATTCTCCCTACGGATTGAACTAATTGAGATATACAGGTATTCAGGACCTGTATTTACCTGTATTTAAAAAAAAATCTCTTCTATCCTCTAACCCTTCTGTTTTACCATTCTAGAACAAGGTTCCTGTGGCCGTGAGCTATGGAAGCTTGTGAGGAAAAATAGGGCTTTTATTTCATGATAGGTCGCCCATCGTCGGGTGTGTGGTACCCTTGCAAACAGAGATATTGCAATATTCTGAGTGAAAAATAAATACATTACAAATCAAAATATAAAAATTCTAAATCGAAATAACTAAGTTCTTGTAAATGTAATGCATTCTATAGTTAGGAGCTTGCGAATTACTGGACTGAATGACGTGATTTCAGTTGACAGGATGCTAAAAACAAATTACCTTCACCCTTAATAACTTAAAATATTACGGAAGCCATGTGCATCTGGGTAAAGAGACTGAATTTTTTTACTGAGGTGATTATGAGGTTTTACTCCCAGTACATGACATGACATGAAGTACATGACGCACATAAATCATGCAATTTAAAAATTTTTATTGATTACTTTTTATATTATTCAGTCTAGGTAGAGAGAGAAATTGAAATCAATCACACAGATAAGAATGTAACATTTGCCAGGCTCGCGAAGTCATAATATGATAATAAATTCCGAAGTTTACTAATAATTCTAAATATCAAATGTTTTAGCTGAACGTTTTTACAATACGTGGAAAGTTTACAGCAAATTTTAAGAAGCTCTTGGACGCCCTGCACGCCAAATTTCGTTAACTTTCCATCTATTTTTCGGCTCTAGCGATAAAAAAAGAGAGGCGTGCCATTGGCTGTAGAAACGTGACAGGCCAATAAATACTTTAAACACTGCTAGTTAATAATATACGTGACATAATGAAAAGAGCTGCAGCTATAAGGAAATTGCATGTGCATTTTGACAAGCAAAATTTATTTTTATTTGGACGTAGGTGAGAATCGCCTAGATGGCATTCACGTGACACTCTCGAGGATGCTGTAAAATTAATAGCGAGAAGAAGGGTACTACTATCCATTCAGCCCCCCCCCCTTCCTTTGGCCTCCAGGACATCTTCCCATCACCCTTCCCAGCCTTTCGCCGTTCGCCCTCCCCCCCCCCCCCCGCCAATTCCCCTCCTCGTGCCCCACGGCTCCCGCTATTGAGTGGATCTGCAGCCCAGTGTCGGTGATGGTAATTGACTTTCGCCCTCCTCCCTCCCCAACTCCCGCCAGCCCCCACACTCGCCGTCCCCACACACCACCCCGCTCCCTCCGACGATTCATCACCACGCCCCATCCAAACTCACTTTCTCTTCCGCCGTATCAAGAAATTAAACTTACCGGGCGGACATGAGGTACTTACTCCCAGCCTCCCCAAACTTGAGTAGAATTAACAGTGTCAGACTTGACTGCGTAGATGTTCGCGGCGCTTCGTGGTTGAAGAATAGCTTTTCTCTTTTACACATTTCTTTATATCGCCAGGAGGGATACATGCGTGCCTGACGATGCCATGCAAACGTGTTAGCAAAGTGGTGTACTGCATTGAAAATATGGGGAAAACTGTCGACGGTTACTTGTGACGATTGAATAAAGTCTTACTAGGGGAAAATGTCCGTGGGTACCGTATCAAATAAATTACATAATATTCTGGTTATTCCTTTTCTTGAATCAAAGAATAAAAAAGTGAAAATTCGTGTTATATAATGAAAGGATTAATTAATGTCCGAATAAAAGTCTTTTGTACGACCTGTTAATGTCCCAATGAGGCGAAAGAAGTTAAAGTGGAGGTCCATGAACACTAATCTATTTTAAAAAAAGGTTTTACAGCTTTCACTTTTGCGTGTTGATGATGATCTAGCTTATCGGAGCGACATAGCACGCGATAAATTCTCTTTCCGTCAAACAAAAGCATTTACTCACAGGAGAGGTGTCTTTTGGCTCTCCGTTCACGTCCAGAATGTGGTGTCCATGTGGAAATTATGTAAGATCAACGATTGCTGACCCTTTACCGTTCATTGAAGTCCAATCCATGTGACAGTGCCTGTGATATGGGAGTTGATATTGAAATGCACACGGGTGTATGACGTTGTTGTTCAGTGACTGTTATCTCAGTCTCCGTTCAAGAGAATATTTTATTATTCTTAGAAATATATGTAATATTTGGAGCATCTGCGTTAAAAAATGGGTGGGTCTAAGGAAGATTAAAACAGCTCTAATAATTGAGCATGTCTTAGACAAGACAAGGATCAGAAATGGCCAACTTTAGGTTCCGCCCCTTACCCTCCACTCGTGGCCCATCCAGTCCCTCGGCACCCTATTTGCTCGCCCTTTATCTCCTTCCCTTCCTTCATTCCCCGGCCCAATCCCTACATATTCTGGCTGTCCCTAAACCGCCCCCATGGCCACCCTTCTCATCCCCTTGGGTTCATGATGGCGGGCAGATCCTTTTCTCTCCACTCCTCTCCGCCCCCAACCCCAATCACGTGATTGAGTCCCCTTCTTCCTTCGTATTACTCCCCGCCGTCACAGAGCGAGCGGCCCCACATGCATGCGGACGCGGTCCCAGTGGGGCCGCTTAGGTTTTGCAATGCCCGGAATCCCATTCAGCGGCGTGTGACCAATGGGAGCTCGAGGCCATTCTCAGACCTTTCGGAATTCGTTACGCACGATTCCATCCTTGGCTACCGCCAACACCCCTCCTCCCCTTCGCACCCTTTCTCCACCCTCCCTCTCCGCCACCCCCAAATAAAACCCGTTTACCTCCTGGTCGAATCTCTCCATCCCACCGCCTCCTCACTCTTCCGTCGTCAACTCACTCGCCCGCGTCTTCGGACAGCCGGAGAAATATGCAAATGACCCTGCGAAACACTTTTGCTTAATTGTACGTGAAATATTCCTGCTCCACATGAATTGTCGAATTTTTTTTAAGCTTTAAGAGTGCTCTCGTGAATTTTTTCCGTCCTGGGAGAGTAAAGGGATGGGGTAAACTGGAACAACATGCGTTACTCGATTCCGCTAAACCTTCGCCGTTGTCAAATTCCGCCGACACCGGTGGTGTCGTGTTCCCTTGGGCAGAATAAGCTCACTCTTTAATTGGGTATCTTCGGGGTGAGAGAAGAAACTTTAAACAAAATGTTCTGGTTTCTCAGAGGGATCATAATAATTATAAAATACCTAATTTATCAAATCTTTGAAAAGTTAAATGTGATAGAAAGGATGTGAAATAAAACCGATTTATACACCCACGCCTGGCGTGGAGTAGGCTGTTAACGGTCCGCCAGAGGAGAAAAATAGAAGTTATTGTTGAAGCGGACTGGGCAATGGTTTGGCAAATGGGCGTGAGGAGGTGGTGCCTAGATTACCGTGGAATACTCTAGAATTGGAGAGGTGAAGCGAGGGGTGGGGGCCTGAGTGGTGAGGACTCGTGACGAAGATGTATCCAGGGGAGGGCGGAGGACCCGAAGGATTTTTGGAGCGGCAGATTGGGGATGGAATGAACTGTCATGAAAAGGAATGACTCAAACTGCGTGGCCGCTCTTGCCAACATTAAAGTGTCATCGCATTTCAACTGAAGGAGATCACGGATTTAGATTTTTGTTTATTGCAACCCATATAATCCACCAGAATTCAAAGTACCGTTATTGAACGACCTGAAATATTGGGTCGCGCCGAAGTTAATGCAAAGAAAATATTTTATCATTCCTCTATGAGTATCTATTTAATGCTTAAGTACTGGCATAAATGTGTTGCTTTTGATATCTTTCAAAATATCCTGTCATTTATCACGCTTAGGTATACCATTTATGTCACCCTAGAGATTGGGCCCTCCTGAAGCTGGAACGCCACCAGACGCTTTCGAACTCAGATTTTTTGAGTTTGAAAAAAAATGCTGAAATAAACACGTCATCTAAGGCTCACACATGGGGATAGGATACTATTAAGGTGGAATTAAATAAAAATACATACCCATTTTTTTGTAATTTATTATCAATAAAAAGGAAATGGCCACGTATAAGTGCTTTTTTGGAGTTAGTTCAAACTCATTTACTATTTATAAACGCAACAAAATGATTTCAACGAGCAGAATTTGACAAATTTTAGCTGGTGCAATCTCAGTTAATATGAGGAAAAAGAGATTTACGTAGTAATTAATCTTTGATAAATTTAATTTTACAGCTCTTATTTAAGAATATACGTTTGTTCGAATAACACTATTATGAATATCCTTTATGTAATGTCAATATTTCAAAGGTAAATTTGTTCTTCCATAAAATTATTGAGTGTTCATGTTGTTAAATTTAAATGGTTAAGATAAGAGGGATTATCGTCGCTTTTTTTACTTTTTCTGATTTTTGATTCGTCTTTACATCTTACCTATACATGCATCACTCACTATTACCCGAGGCGACTTTCCACAGTACTAGAGACATATTCACCACGGTTCTCAATGCAGTTAATACATTCAAAGGGATCAAGAGGGACAGTAGGCCTTCAGATAAGTAAAAATATATCCTTAGCGAATGATATAATCTTGGCCGAGCTCTTTAAATCTCGTTGGTCGGAACAAGCATAAAAATTAAAACATACTTTATTTTAGTCATTATATAAACAATGCCATGAAAGGAAAGAGGAAGGAAAATACGCAGAATTTCTTGTAAAACTGTTCAATATAAAAAATGCACTGAAAATTATGACAAAAACAACATTGCATAATCACTCCGCGATGTAAGTTTTCTGGGTGATCCTCCAATTCCCATCCGAGGAATCTCTGGATCTGTTCCTGAATTAAGGAAATATACAATATCATAAGTAGAGATTAATTCATATATTCGAAGAATAGGCTGATAAAGTTTTCTATATTTCCCGGGCTGTGATAACTTACACTGAACGTTCCAAAGGGAGATATTTTAACGGGTGGTAGTGCTGAATTTTACCTTGGTCGTCGGCGCTGAGCCCGATACCATCGCTCGTTTCGGTATGACAACTTTAATGCACCCAACGACATATTTCTTAAAGGAAATCGATGTGGTCATTTCATTCGACCCATCACGGTGTACAGCCAAGGAGTGGTTCTCTTTTTTTAATCAGGGGAATCTTAGTGGAGTTGACGTATCGCCTTTCCTTCTGCACACTCTTCATCTACCTCGGAAGGAGAAGGAATACGGACCCTTGACATCGGTCCATCCATTTATTTTCTCTCTTGTATGGGGAAGGGGTTAGACATGACGGTGTGGAGGTCGATATATATATGTATGTATATAAATATATAAATAAATAAATATATATATATATATATATATATATATATATATATACGCACACACACACTATATACCCACACACGTGTAAAAATATACCTATATAATACTTGAACAATGCCGTTGAGTGCGTTTCTTCCACTAGTCAATACTTGCCCTCTCTTTCCTTCTTATCTCTTATCCATCACATATTTACGCTTTATCTTGAATTGTTGTTAATGCTAATGATTGATTATAGTCTGCTAGACTAGTCACAGGACCGATTTGCATCCACTAGTTGAAACTCTAACAAAAACAAAGTCGTTTTTAATTTTTGTGGCGGACAAATTGGAATGAGGTATTTTCAAATCAGTACCTCAAAAAATATTTGTCACCCAAGCCCTTATGGTTGATTTTGGTTTTGTGCTTCTGAAAGACTCGCGGACAGAATAATACTTATAAGGGGTCACCAATGCTACGTATAGGTGTAAATCCGCTGGTCACATTTCGGCAGGTAGTATTGCAAGCTGAAGATATTTTTTGATGACATCATTATCATTGAGACATGTTTGTTTTGACGGTTACCTCCTTTCTACAGGTCTGGCATGTATGAAATCTCTCGAATCACGAATCCCAAATATAATCTTGCATCGTTATTTCGGAGGCTACGCAGTACAGAAGCCTTATTTTCTAATCTCTGATCGATAGTCGTCGACTAAATTTTCTCTAATTGTCAGATTAGGGCGCATCAATAATATGAGCATTTCTCATCAAGTATCCGTCCAACCACGGCCTGGGTCCCGCTCTACGCTGATGGGAAACCTCAGGTGTGAGCCAGGCGCATCTTCCTCTGCTTTCCTTGTGGAGTCCTCCCCCGCCGCCTCTCCCCACGTTGTCCCCCGCCTACTCTCCCTTCGTCCTCCTCTTCACTCGACTTCCTCCTATCCCCATTCTGCTCTGTTATGTCCTCCCTCCCGCCAATCCCCCATCACACAGCATCCGTTTCCCAGCCAATCTAATCCTTCATCCCCCTACCATCCACCTCGCTCTCTCCATTCCTCGCCTCTATTTTCCGACACCTTTGCCCCCATTCCTCCTTCTTTCAACCGCCCCACCTCACCTTCCTACGTGACGCGAGACGGGGAAGGCGGACGGTGGGATGGAGAGATAACGATGGAGGGGATGATAAAGATAGACAAGATTATTCTTCATCATTAGAGAGATGGTTACATAAATGAAACAATACTCTGAGGGCAATCGTCATATGGTGTCCAAAGCTGTTTCTTGTTTTGTCTCTTCACGCAGTCGTGTATTGTATAGTCCAGGAGATTGGTAATAGGCAAATTAGCGTTTGCGTTAGTCGACATGATCTCGAGCGGTTCAGTAAAATTTACTCGAGAATAAAAAATCCAGAGAAGTGCACAATCAAACCCAGTAGTTAAATTTTTTCTGCTCCCTCTGCTGTTCGCTTTGAGTCTAAATTCGTGCGGCAAAGGCGATGTATAAATTACTTTCGGAATACATAATAGTGCATGGTTTGTATTCTGGCACCATAAAGGAGGGAAGGAGAGAAGGGAGGAGGAAGGCGGAAGGGCGAGGGAAGGAGGAATGTGGGGGGAAGAGGGGGTGCGGGAAAGAGGGAAACCGAGAGAGAGAACGGTGTGTCCGGGAATCGATTGGGCACTCCGTTCCCTCACCCTTCTCTTACTCCCTGCACAACCCCTTACACCCGTCCCAACACCCTTCCTCAACCCTCCCATTCTCCGTCGTGCCCTTCCTCCCTTTCTCTCCCGTCCAACCCAATCTCCCCTGCTGCCTCTTCCTCCCTTCGACCCCCTCACAACCCCTCCTCCACACCCCTCGCCCTCTCTCCGCACCATCCGGAGAAAATAAAGCGAGGCTTCTTCCATTGTGCCCTTCGTTTCCCTCGTCCCCGCCGCCTCGCCCCGCCCCCTTTCGCGTCCCCCCCTTCGCCCCGCCCCTGCACCCCTATCCACCCTTCCCGCCTTTCCCTCGGTTTGGCCAAAAAACCAGACTCGCGACCCCTCCCCAGGCCTACCCCATCTCGCCCCCTGCTGCCCTCTCTCCCCCGACTCGACTTCTCCTTCGTTTCAGTTCAGATTCTCCTATTCCTCGTCCTACGAATCTTAATATCTGATTGCTATATAATTATACGTCATTATTATTTCACGTGTGTAGGATTTTCATTCTATTTCCCTGGGGTGATAATGTAGTTGGGATAGGTAGGCAAATTGGGAGGCTGTCAGTTGGGTGGCAGTGGTGGATCAATAACATACGAAGGTACTCGAAAATCATAATTACGAAGGTAGTGTAAGAAGTGCTCCTATATTTACCTCATTGTGTATGTAGTGTAACTGCTTATTAGCTTGAACATATTACTGTTTCTATTTTAAAGTGGATGTATGTTTTCATTCAAGATATAAATTTTGGGTATTATTCTGAGGATATAATAGAATATGATGCAGGATTCCGGAAACAAAAGAGAAACCCTCGATGAGCGTTTTACGTATGACTGTACATCAAAAAGCATAATGCATCTGGAAATGATTTTAAAATTTTGAGCCAAGGATTTACTTTCTCTTCTATCAGTTTTTTACCTTATAGAAGAGAAAGTAATTCCTTGGCTCAAAATTTTAAAATCATTTCCAGATGCAATATGCTTTTTGATGTACAGTCATATGTAAAACGCTCATCGAGGGTTTCTCTTAGGCTATCATTGCCATGGTTTTTGTTTTTACGCGTGGCTGGAGTAGAGTTAGCGTCTATTCTCCCACACTGTATTCCTATGCGTGTCTTTTTACCTCATCCCATCTCTTCCCGTTTGTGTACAGACACAAGTTTGCGTTCCCCACACCCAACTACTTCGGCTTTCCATCCCTTTGAATCGACTCCTTTCCCTGAACGTGTTTCACGGCGCAAACTCCTCTCCTCTGCCCTTCGGACACACCCGCGAATCCGCCTTTTATTCTCGCTCTTCCTCAGTTCCCTTCTCATTCTTGTTACGCCTCTTCCAACTCTCTCTCTTTTTCTCCCTACAACCGTCCCCTTTGTCTGTATTTCCGATGTGAGTTTGGAGTTCATGCCATCGATTCCTCTCCTGCAACACTCGCCTCTCTCTCTCGCTCTATCTCTCCCCTCCCACCTCTTCCCGTTGCTTAAAACCCTTCCCCTCTCCTGCTTTTCTCTCACATTTTCCTTCCTTCTCTCACTCCTCTTGTTCGGCGTCACGTGCGAAGGTTCAAATGTTAAGAGGCGCGTGCGGAGTGAACCGTCGACTGCGAATCCGTTCGCTGCCCCAATGAAGAGGTCTGCGCCTTTGTTTGCCCTCCCCTTCGCCGCCACCCTCCCCACCCCGCTCCGCCCCCAGGGCGTTAATTCTTCCCTCGCCCGCGCAATGCACGAAACGTTTTCCGGGAGTGCCCCGTCGCACGATCGAGCGTGTGCGGCCGAGGATGTGGAGCGATGAGAAGCAAATGAAACGGCGCGCGAGAGCGGGGGATCGGTGGAGCTGTTGAAGGGTGCGAGAGGGGGGAGGCCAGACGATTTGAGGTGACAGCGGGGCGGAGGGGTCGGGTATACACACGGCGGGAATGGATGCGGCCGTAAAAACATTCGCTTGCTACGATTACTCTCTCTCTCTCTATGTCTTCATCACTCTTTTAATTTTAATTACGACAGGAAGGTTTGGTGTTCACAATCCAACATTCGGTCATGTACCAACACCGGCGTTGGTTAAGTGAGGAGGGTGGTTAATTTTACGAGCGCTTTAATTTGTTTATACGAGGATTTTGCTACGAAAGCGTGGATGATCACTTTTTTTAATTTCGAAAACTATGTGATAAAAAGTTTTCCAGCTGATTTTTTGTTTACTTGACCAAATAAAACTGATTTTAATTAAGGAAATTGTTTCCACTGTTTCTTTCGGTTTTGTAAATTAGTCTTATTTTGTGACACTCGGTACCGAATAATTGGAGCGCATATTCTTAGAGACCAATTTTAAGTTTCCCACTCAAAGTTGTTAAATTAGATTATACTAAATTTCCGTAATACAAATAAACTAATAACAAAATAAAACAAGGGAATGGATTGATAGTGATATTCATTTGAAAAGTGTGGTGAAATAAATGATGTAATTATTTCCTTGTAGCTTTTTCAATTTTATCCAATCCTGCGGTGCATTTAGGTCAGATCATGGAGAGGGTAAGTCTTTTACCTTTACTTCTTTACCTTTTTACTTCTATAAGTTAATAGCGAATTTCTCTTAATTACTGTAAAAAGTTTATTGTATTCAGCATAATGAAAAAATTTTTTTCGAAAAGATTTGAAAATACACTTCGAAATGTCCAAAAATGATATGGAATGATGTATCTATGCTCGAGAGAAAAGTATCTTCGACATATTTGTAAAAACAGTTGTACCAATCTTGACCGGAAACATGAATTTAGAGACATGCGTAGTAAAAAAATGAAATGAGTTATTTCAGGAAAAATTCACTTTAAAAAGTAAGCAACTTCTATCAAGCTCAGGTAAACAGCCCTCAAATAATCATTGCGTAACGTAAGTTCCAAATTCTTTTCAAGAGCATCTAATTTTAAACCTTTTGATGTGGCGCACTTGTACCTTGAAACGAAGGCTCTTCTGATTTTGTGGAACTCACGAGTTGATAATTAAAACTCGCCCCAGAAAACGCCCGAAAGGTTGCCACTGTTTGCTCTTATCCTGCTCCAGTTCTGCAAAAATCAATTGCACTACATGAGGAGAAAGCCTGGGGAGAGAAACGCCATGGTTGAAATAATACGAAGTTTAATGTGAACAAAGAGTTGCAATTACGTGTCCCCAAAACACTAATTTGTCTAAAAAATTAACATTTCAGATATATTTTACAAAGGTTAACATTAACTCTAGTTTTATTTTCTCTCTTCTGATCTTGTAACGTTGTCATTATCATTAGAAGATAAGGAAAGGGTATTTGAAAAATTTCACCTTACTAAAATTGTCATTTCGGTAGAAAATAGGAAGTTGTGGATTTAGACCAGTCATAATATTTGTCAATCACAAAAATTTGACAAGAATTTTAATATTTTTGCATTGCATGAAACGTTTATTTAAATGAACTATGAGCGCAGAATGAAAGTATTTCATTCAGATTTTTAAAATTTCGACTCATTTCTAAGAAGCACTACATGCTACGAAGATTCAGTCAAATATTGCATCTTCATTACGAAGGTGAATCCACAACAGTATCTTTTATATTCATGAAAAAGACATACGAATAAAACTGAAAACTTAAAATGTCAAAATAAGTAAATATTCTTAAATATAAATTCTTACATATTACTATTCATATTGATACATTTTCTATACATTTAAATGGGTAGTGTGAAGTTTGTTGCAAGATTACGTACACATTTAAACGTATTCTTCGGTTGGATGGTTTGATTTTTATTTAGCAGGGTGCAAATGTTCGCTTTATCATTAAAAAGTGTTAGGAATTTATATCATTTCATTGAATTGTGACAAATGAATACGTATCGTATTCGACATGACAGCCTCGCGAGTAAGAATAAACTATTTTAACGGCGTTTAGCGCTCCAAAAGTTATCGGTCAGGACTTAAGTGTCGAGAGAAGTTCTTCTACATATATTTCTACCTGGAACCTTGAGTTATAATTGTATGACACTCAGTCTTTCGCAGGAAAATGCATTTGTTCCGCCATCATAACGAATCCTTAACGCCGCAATAATGAACTCTGTTTGGGCTGAAGAACCCAGGCAGAGTCTAATGACATTTGCTTGCCTTGCATCACCGAGGGTACTTGACGTTTTTGGTGATTTGAACTCCCTTTATCTTTTTTTTGGCCCAGATTTTATGACCACCCAATCGGTATCGCTATGGCCGTGACGAATCAACGAGCTCGATTTAATCAATGCGTCACGAGTTTAAGATCCCGTTCCCGGTGTTTAAAAAAGAGAATTTTCGAACTATCGGAACAGCTGTGAGCGTCCACCCGAGGATATAGTTTTATTCCGCGTTTTGCGCGCGTCATATACACGTATATATTTTAGGATCGAAATAAGGTCTCTCTTTTGTGATTTCCGTCGCTCCGTTCTGGGCACCCCCTATCCCGTCATTCCGCTTCCATACGCCCCCTGCTTCATTTCTAAAGGGACCGCCACACACATACGTACGTACGCGGATGAGAAGGGGCCAGGATAGGAAAACGCTCTTTTTTCCGACCCGCGATCCTCCGCAGACCTCACTTTTCCCCGCCGCCTCAGTGTGGCCTTTGTGACCCCATCGGGTAGTGGGAGTGTTATCTTGCGAGCGACCGGGGACTTTCTCTCTCCTCCCCGTCGCCAAGGACCACCATTCGCAAAACAGACAGCCCCTCACATCTCCTTTACCTCCTTCCCTTTCGACGACGCGGCAGCTCTCTCTCGCCCCGCGCACACACTGCCGTCATCAGCGCTGCATCCGACCCTCCTTTCGGTAATCTTCCTCGTCTCTTAATTCCCAGCCTCAGCCACCCACTCCCGCCCCCTTCGCCGGATTGGCGGTCGTTTCCTCTCCATGGAGTGAGTGGCTCCAGCCTGCACCCCCACCAACCCTCATATTTACCTTGTACTTCCGCCACCGACCTCCACCACCTAAATCCCCCTCCCATTATCCCTCCGAACCTCTCCTCGTAAACTCGTCGCCTTTGTTGGATTAAAACACCGCAAAACCCTCCCCTGTCTGCCTGAGAGCCACGCGGGCAGAGTGCACCGCCCGAGGGACTCCCCGAAAGGCACCGGAAGAGGAGGTGCTTCGAAAGGACGGGGGGTTTCCCGACCCGTTCCGACTCGACGGACTACTGCGGTTTGCGTCCGAAGAGAGCACATGGGAGTGAGCGTCCCGGTGTCCTCATAAATATCAAATCGGGTGACCGTGGTCTCAGGGGAAGTCGGGTTTTTCATCCCTATCCTCTCAAGTCATCGGTCGAATATTGACTGGAAATAAATGGATGGTTTATAGAAAACTTGGTGAGAAAACTTCATCAAGTGAGGAAGATTTAATGAAATGGTTTCGTGAACTTGGGGCATTAGTTGACAAATAATCACATGAAATACTTTGACTTGAGCAATTGAACTGTTTTTTCGGCTATCGCAAGTCACGTCCTGCCTATAACTCTCGTTGACGATGAATTGTCGATGTAATAGAGGTGCCTATAGCTAACGATGTTTTCTTTAGTGCTTCTGAAAAAGTATTTGGAAATTCAAAAAGAAGGAAATCCACGTGAGGAGAAAGTTGCGTACCGATAGCAGTCGCTTTCAAAATTATCGAGCCGCCAAAGTGGTTAATATACGCTAATGTGTCAGAGAAATTCCCTAATGGTCAATCTTTAGGCTAGTGTATTTGCGTCTCAAAGTAAAGATATTGGATTTGTTCCTCGTCAAAGACATTCATTCTGTTGTCCTGTGTTTGTGTAAAGATTAGAAGGGGTTTAGTGCGATTTGAACTTATTACTCGACCATCAAACCTCGACACTTCTTTTGTTAGGTTTTTCTTAGGAATTTTTATTGAACGCCAATGGGTTCTTTATGTTTAAGAAAGACCTTATCAAAACGTATATATTCAGAGAATTTTCATTATAAATGACTTTTTCACTTCAATTCACAGTCGTATATATGCAGTATTAATAAGGGCTACTTATAAATTTAATATCGTTTCCTAAATGCGGAAAAAGTAGCATTGGATTTAGGTTCAGCTTTGAATTTTACTAATTTGCGACTAATCATCTTTTTGATTAATCAAATATGGCCTAATGAAAATATTCTTGGTTCGCAGAATTTATTCGCGTGATTCGAGACGTTTTAAGTTTGATCGGGACCCTTTCATTTGTTTCACTGCTATATTGTTTCGTAGTGACGCTATGACTTTTATTTTGAATCATGTGCTAACGTTGTTATTTTTTCTCTTAAGTAGCACCAAAGCCCTCTACACATGTACGTAATGTGGTTGCACGTGGAAAATAAAATATGTTTTTAGGCTTCTCCAAAACAAATAGTGTAAAACACAAGCTTTAATCTAGCCAATATAGTATAAGAAAATAAATAAATAATAACGAGTTATAGCACGGTTCTATAAAGTGTATTCAAGAGGTCACTGATTTGTTGCATGTTTTCCTTTGTTTTTTTTTGCTCTAAAAATATACGTTTAAATGTTGTACCCTTTCAATAATATGACTCGATTTGCGAGCTGAATATCAAATCGGAGATCAGAATTCGAAAATCCATCCCGGTGGGAATATCAATTTTGATCGCTCGATGTTGCTTATTAGTTTAACTGACATCAATCAATGCTGGCTCCGAATGTAATGAAAACTTTTAGGAACACCAGATGCGGTGACTTAATTTCCTCTGTGCTATAGATGCTCTGCATCAGTGATAATCCTAAGCGAAATACCACTTATCCATCTGTCTTCATTATGAATTCTGGCGATTAATTTGATCCGCGAAAATTTCAGCGATCGAAGGGAAGCAATCGGTCGGTAGATACATCCTGGGCCTTGTGTACATACATTTACCTCTCTCGGAGTGGCTAAAGGCGCTTAAAATTCAACCGTTGTTTGACAAAGTGCTGCGGTCATCAATTGCGAATAAATGCGTTGACGTTCACTTTCCCCACTGCTGACACAAAACTCCCACCAGTCGCCGCCGTGGATTACTAGCTGACTAATCTCTCGCAGTGACACGATTTTATGATTTATAATAATCCACGACAGAAATTCTTTCCGTTGCTCTCTGTTTCATGTTTTTAGAGTTCTTGGGCGAATCTACGAGTATCAAAATCGAAAATGTTCCATACGGAAGCTCAGCTTGTCCCTATATAATATTATATATGTAGATAAGTAAGTATTATATATATGTATGCATATGTATGAATGTAAATATATATACATATAATATATATTTTTATAAACCAATAGCCCTTTTCGTAAAGCAATATCAGAGCTGAATGCCGAGGGGGTAATTTTTTTCAGTATGCGAGCGAAAACCTATTTTTATGCTTCACACGGGCTTATCAGGTGAGAAACTCTGTAAATTTAAGTGGGAAAAGTTCATTAGATTTCAATTTATCTATTGAGTTTTTGTGTTTTTAAGAATTTCAAATATGCCTGTGCAACCGCATTAGATGTGTCTGCAATTGTGCGCTTTTCAAGGAAATATGTACAATTAATCCGGAATAACTCGCAAAATGTGAAAAAAAGTTTATTTTCTTTAAATTAAGGAGAAAATCACAATAATATTATTCCAATCATGTGTTAAGAAAGGAGACCACTTTTAAATTATACGTTTCTGTTCTTGCAGAGTCATGAACAGTCCATTATACTCCATATATTATGCCTCTTGATCACGCATACATCTTGCGTTTTTCCGTAGTTCAACTTAATTTCTTTATCTTTTCTGTTTCTTTTTATATCCATTGTCATTTCTTATATTCCTTCCCGACTTTCCGATGACTCACCGCGACTGACAACCGAACCACATTCCACAATAGCCATCCTTTCTCTTTTCCAATAACTAACAAATTTACCTTTTCTCACAAAAGATTAAAAATTTAAAAAGAAATGGCATCAAGTCCTGAATTTATCTAGAGGATAGTTTTAAGTAGAATTGTTTGAGGTAAATAGCTTAACATGAGACCGATAACTTATAACAATACGTAATGCAATTTCCTCAAACATTTAAGAAACAGTTTCTTTATGAGTGTGATTGTTCCGTGATTGAGATAAGAACCTAACTCTTTATATTCAGATTAACGACATTCTCAATATACTGAATGAGCCCAAATATATTCGAGTACACGTCGATATGCTGAACATGAAAAAAAATAATAAGTTTTTAATGTTTAAAATTTGCGAAATCGACTCGATCGAACAAACGAATCAAGGGACATTAAAAATAATATAACAGCAAAAAGAGATTCAGCTTCAAGTGTAGTTATTTTTTCTTTTGATTAAATTCATGAAAATGAGTTCCATATTAATTATCGTTTGTAGCTCTCCTTTCGAGGGCATTGCATTAAATGCCACTTAAATATAGTTCACACTTATGCGGTGTCCATACCCTGACTGTAATCTTAAGTGCAGTTTTAATCTCAAAAATGTCTTACACTAAAAAAATGTTTCAGTAATTATTTATTTATGGGATCTTTGGGATGTCGCAGTTGAGAAACTATACACGTATGAACGATAAATATGTTAAATTTGGCTATGATAAATGATTTTTTTATATTGAAACTTGGTGTAGATACATTCTTTACTTATGTACAGTTTTATGTTAAAAGGTATTTATTTCTTGACGTGCCTTCCATTCACCAAGAATGGAGACAAGTGATCTTCGTACGAATATTTTTTCAGCAATCTTTAATCCAATATCAGTACCGCTGCACTTATAATCTAATTACGGACCTGAGGTGCATACGTTTTTTAGACGTTTGTTAGGCTTTTATGATTTCACAGCCGTGATTAGAAAGTGTCGAAGTCCAGAATATCTACTTACGGCAGTCGTAAAAGTCTTATGAAACAAGACTAGGAAACCTTAAAAAAAGAAGTGAAGGATATGCCGGCGTATTCATTGAAATCATTACTGACTCTATACTGCGCATAGAGTTCAGTATCTGCTGCCGCAGAGGCAACCCTATGTCTTCAATTTTCCTGCAAAAGGTTTTCATTTTTCCGCTAGGGGAAATTCTGTCATCAAAGTTCTAGCAGATGACACTGGGGAAAAAGAATATTAATTGTTCGAGCTCCCCATTTTACGCTTACGCTTTTCAATGATTAAATATTCGTATTCTCTGTATCTGGCAACGCTTATTGATTTAAACGATTCACTCATTTAATTGAAGCACCCCATTTTCAGTAGTGTTTCCATTTATTGCTTGAAAACAACCTTTGTTTTGTCCGTCTTCGACTGTGAATGACAAAATGCCCACAAAGTATCATATCATTTCTAGGTTTGTGTTTATGACTTGAGAGGTTAGCATAGGATGAGGCTCTAGTAGGGGAGTAACTAGGGGAATGTATAGTAACTTACTTCTCGTTCGCAGCTGGATGACTTGGCGCGGGTCTTTGACAGATAACTCGTGACTCTTGAAAGACGTTGTGATCGAATATAGTGACGGTTTATATGCACTTCATGTAGATTGAGAGTTTTTTTCAAAAAGCATACGGTTAGGCACAAATAAAACCATTATATAGACATCAAAATCTTTGGTTTCACGGTTATGCAAAAAATTGGTACATTCTTCTTTTTTCTGTTTATACTATGCAATCGATAATTTTTTTCTTGAGAGTTCGTAACCTTTTTCTCTTCGCTCCATCCCAATATGCCGGCCCTGATCTGTTTCAATATTTTCAGTTTTCACAATACACGTCGCATTGGGCCACAGGAATGTCTTATCATCAAGTTATGTAAAATCATCAACATGTTAATTTAGGAAATGGAAATAATTTATAAGGATAAGATAGATAAGTATTGTTAACCATAAAGAGTTTGTGGTACCAATCAATACCATTCGAATACAAGAAACCATGTATGGTAATTCATACATAATAAAAGCCATGACGTTGCCATAACTATGAAACGTCGACTCTACAAATCCTCTCTTGAGACGTAAAAAACCAAGAATATGGTAAATATATGTACAATTATATACTTGCATTTACTAATGACACATACTGAAAAATATGAGTACAGACTCTAGGGTGGCTGCGTTATCTAAAAATTGAATAAATAAAATATCCAAAATAAGATAAAGTAGCTTCCTTGATAGACCAGCAATAATGAAACAAGGAAGTGTTTGAAACACGATCCCTTCTGAAGCCGACTCAAGAGGAAACTCTTTGACAGAAAAGAAATTTTTGAGACAATCAGCCTTTAGAACTCTTTTCTTGAAAACTTATGTGCGAATACAAAATCCAGAACGTAACGACACACCGCGAGCCACCTACTAGGGTACTTGGTTTTCGGTTCCGGTACAGTAAATAAATGGAACGTATGTCCTAATGCCAAGGTTATCTTATCCTAACAACTCAGTAACGTGCCATTATCGGCCTTTAACTGGAATCAGAAAAAGAACACTCTTTGAAGTTTGCTAACCTCCTGCCTGCCACCTACGGTTCCACTTCAATGTACATTAATCTTTTGCACCTATATCATCAATATAACTTAAAGGTTTTACACAATTTATAAACTATCGAAATATTGGAACATGCTAGTGAGTTATTATCTGCAGTCTGTATATCCGTGTACCCATATTGCACACACGGGTTTAAGAAGTGTTATACATTTGTTAACTGTAATAACATGCACTTCGAATCGCACGTGCAATCGACAGGTCTGATGCAAAAGCGAACGTGCGTTGGAGGATGAGTCGAACGTGACTGAATTTGAAAATTTCCTCAGTTCACTTCACATTCCAACCTTGCTTTAATGAGGTCTAATTCCATGCACTGCTCCTTAGCTAGTTAGATAGCAGCCCACGGAGTTGCTCTTCAAAGACCTTTTCGCCAGTCACCTTCAGAAAAGGAAATGTTTTTCTTAAAAATTCAAAATAGACCTCATTTCTGAAGGACTAATTTTATTGATTGATGATAATCATAGGCTGCGTCCTTCGGTCGAAGCTTCGCTCTTGCTTGCGTCTACCTCGGTTTCCCTTGTTCAATATAATTATACTGAGATAATATCATATTTCGCAATTCTAATCACGTATTTTCTCTAGATAGTCAATTTGGTTTTGAAATGTCGATCTTTTAAATCCTTCGAACGGAAGACATTGACTCTTTGCATCAATTAGGGCTAAAAAGAGGCAGGCTCAAAATGTTTTCTGAGAATAGAAGGCATTTTTTTTCACTCTCAAATTTAGATATGACGTATGAGATGTGTTTGTTGCTGCCCTTTATTCTACTTTAAGAACATATCAGGAGGAATTGTACCATTCTTGTAGTCATATTTGTCCATGACGTAACTAGATAGGTTAGCCTAACAGCTGAATGAACCGAAAAAGCTTCTTCCACACGAATTTACCCAACAAACTTATGGTTTTTGATTGCGCCAGTACAAGATGTTTACATTTATTGAATGTAACTACATGGTATAATGTAAAATTTTAAAAATACTATCGATATTCCTATTCTTGAAGCATTGAGTAACGAGTCGAGGGTATATAACAGGATTGAAAGTTACTAAATTGGAAAGGGAATAATGTTAAAAATTATTTCAATTCAGAAAAAATCTTAAAAAATGGGAGACGATACCAAGCTTTTCGGAAAGGTTAACAGGGGACAACCACGTTATACTCCGAGGAAATCTGAATTATGACTTTCCCAAAATTTTAAATTAAAGCCAAGAACACGAATTCATACCATGAACATTAGCATGTTGAGTGAGTAAAAATTTCTGGAAACTATTGTATTTCCCTTGATCACGGCAGCCATAATTCACGTGAACGCAAATACTTCACTGTTGCGCGCTTAAATTATCGCATCTTGGTGCTTCGGAGGGAATTTCCAAAGAATTCCTTACCGAGTTTGTCGCGAGGCGAATCGCACACCTTCGATAGCTACGGGGCAACCCATACCGACGGGTGAATTTTCGAGAGTCCCTCCCGAGTGCCGTCTCTCCTATAAAACACAAGGTTTCCGACGGACGTGTGCAATACCGGAGTTTAGCGCACTAATCCCCAACCCCCTTTCTCTTCGGGCGCGGCGTTAAACGGCGCTCGTTTCTTGCATCGACCGTCGCCCCACCTTCCCCAATCCCCCCCTGAACAACACAAACACACTCACGCACGCTCTCTCTCTCTCGCGTGCCGGCAGATTGAGAGTGATCGGCCAATCGGCCGACCCTCGGCGTTTCAGCAGTTTCGCACGCGAAGAGTCACTGCGTTTGCCCCCCCACCCTCCCCTGCGTCCGCCCTCCCCTACATGTTCCTTCCTTCCCCCCACGCCATTAGCGGCACCCAGAACCCTCTGCCCTCCCCTCTCCCGTAACATCCGAGCGCTCGCTCGCACTTGCCCTCCCCTCGATCATTTCTCACCTTACCCCTTCTCTCAGCCATGCTCTCCCTCTCTCGTTTTCCACCTCCCCTCCCACACCCCCCATCTCTCTCTCTATCCGTCCCTATCTTTCTCTCCGTTCTTAGCGTTCCTTCCACCTCTCCGCTCTCATTCCCGATTCGTTGGCTCTAATCCCTAAGCGGTAAACATCCAGCTCGCCGCTTCGATTCTGTAAACTTTAATTACTTTGAGACTCGCCATGTCCCAGAAGCGTGATGCTCTGGCGATCATTAGCCGAACTGAGGTATGTGCATGAAGGGGGCGAAATATTTCCCTGAAACTTTTGCCTAGATGACACGTGAATTGGTAACGATCTGAGACACGATAACAAATGTGGAGACCGAGGGAGAGGACTCATTGATCAGATCGGTGGAAGGAGGGAGGGATTCTCGGTGGAAGATACTTTTCAAGTCTTACTGCGGAATCATTTTCCTACTGAAGTATAATTGCGGCGGCCGATAAGGAAACTGATGGTGGCTCCACACATCATGCTAATGGAATTAGTTTTACGTGAAAATAATCAATCGTGAATTATTTTAGGCTACGAAATTAAGTCATCGGCATATCTTGCTCGATTATGTTCTTGCCCTTGGTTTTCTACTCTGTCGATATATTGACATATATAAAATCGATATGGAGCTAGCTCATTTATTCGGTGTTCTAATAATTCAAGGCGAATCTTGGAGGGATTTAAGTCAATAATATCGTGTGTTCTCCCACAGTGCTCTCATATTCCTCACCTTAGGTTCTGAGTATAAAAGACCACTTCTTTCATCCTTCCCTTGATTCTTAAAACATGACCTTGTACTACTTCCATGAACATCTGTCGCTTTTCTATATTCCATCACCTTCCATTTTAGTGGACCTCGTTATCAGATGAACCGTGTTCCAAATCCAGTTAATAATGGTCTTCGTCTACTTTGCAGCTGTTCGTTATTATATCTATTCTAGCAATAACATCATCCTGGGTCCCTCGAACCCCTCGAGCAACACCGCACTAATTTAATGTCTCAAGTAACTATACCAAATAAAATTAATTCCAATCAAAAACCATGACATAATAAACTTGTCATTAAAAATGCTCGTAAATTTGAGAAAATAAGTGAATACGGGTATCATTAAAAATTAAATGTTGAAAAGTAATATCTGCAAATTCCGTTACCATTTTCTCAGGATTCAACAACATTATTTTTCTATTTTCTCTCACTCTATTACTCCTCACGGCTTTGTTCAGGAAAATTTGGATGACCTTTCTTCGATATTTGACAAATTCTTCATCCTAAATAATATAAAAACCTCATTTCACTTCATGCACAATATATTACGTCGGAGAAGCCTATATGCTCCGTGATTAGGATGTTTGAAAACTATTTAAGTTGCACAAGCTTAAAAAGTTTTATTTCTGAGTGATAATTACTTCCATGGTTTATTTTAATTCTCTTATTGTTTTCTAATATGCCACATCGTCAATTGCAAAATAAAGAATACACTTTATGAACATTAAATCAACAATTACACACCGTACTTAATCTTTGTGCCAATTTGGAACCTAACTTGACCGGTGAACTAATGCAAATAATATTTTGGGAGAAGAAAAGTAGAAGGTATTTGTAAGTTACAGCTGAAAAATGGCAATGCGGAGAGTAATGATGTTTAGTGTTATGGTGGACGAGGCAGATAAAGTAATGTTTAATTCCTTGCTCTATCAAATACATAAATTGACCGTTAGAATATTGATAACGAGCAATAAAAAATATGCAACACCGTGTAGCAAGTATATCGAACATATTGTAAAACCATCAGAAAATATATTTTTGCATCGTACGTTGCATATATGTTTAAATGAGACACAACCTGCAATACGAGTGTTCTAATGCATTGTTTGCGTGTCTGCTGAGTGCGTCTCGAGAGTCAACTCAGCAGATCTAAAGAAGATCAACGAGTCGGCCATAAAAACGTCGTTGAAGATGGACACAACGTGCTTTACGTTAGGCTTTGATGAATCCTTTAAGATTGCATCATGAGTAAAATTAATTAAATTATTAAAGATTTTGCCGAACACTAGTATTGTTCCGCATACCGACTGATGAACATTATTACGAGCCATCTCCTTAACTATTCAGCCATTATTTGAGCCTTTTTTTCAGCATCGCCTAAATATAAATAATCGGGAAAGCCCTGTAGAAACCCAGTCTCAAGATATATTTATTAGCATCGTGGGCAAGCCTTACCAAGGGAGAGAGAAATAGAGTGGGAGAAGGAAGGAAAGGCCTCAAACCGAGTGAATACGCGGGAAAACATGGACGTGGGTTTATTTTTCGGGATTAAACGGGGGACCACCACACGGCAGTGGAGACCGCCCGCTTTGGCGGCCCGAGTTGACCCGTGCGCTTGGGTGGAGCTAACTGCTGCGTGTGACGGGAGGCAAAGTGATGTATGTGGCCGTCCTCGATTCGCCGCGCTCATCGAACTGTGTATGGAATAGGAGTTGTGATCCTTGGCGGACGGCTGACGGCGTTCCGAAAATATAGAGGAATTCATGAAATGTCTTACGCTAAATGTAGCGTCCGCTTGGTCCCATGTTAAACTTTCAAACC
This sequence comes from Hetaerina titia, assembly GCA_037158775.1. Taxonomy (NCBI): domain Eukaryota; kingdom Metazoa; phylum Arthropoda; class Insecta; order Odonata; family Calopterygidae; genus Hetaerina; species Hetaerina titia. Next base: position 130,478,186 of record CM073768.1, read on the forward strand.
ACTGCATCCCATCCAATGTTTCGGATAGCATTTCTGCATTTCCGAGCTGGTGTGAGTTAATGTCAGAACATAAACCAGCGCGCGTTTCTAGAGAGAAAAATGGTAAGAGTTTGTGCGTTAGTTTGTTTTGTCTTTTATTTTTGCCTTCAAAGACTCTCGTTCCACAATTCATCGATGGACAAATGAGAAAACTCTTGTATGATTCTCTAGTTTTCATCATGCTCCTGTATATAGTAAATGGCTAATCAAACGAGTTTCTGGTCCAGATAGTCGCATGTAAATATCACTAGATGGTCCGTGAATCGTGGTAATGTACGTTTAAGATAACATGTGAATGCATTAAACACAGTTTTATTCCCGGTATTGCCTAACCGACTGTTTGGTTTGGCAATACTGGGCATAATTTAGGGTTGAAACAGCGTGTACCAGATAAGGGAATGAGAAGAGGTGATTTATGGAGAAATGTAGTAATTTGGTGAAATATAAGTATGGACTTTGACGGAAAAGTTTCAAGAGCCAAAAATTTCGCCGCTGTAATCTTCCAAATAACAAAACAAATTTGACAAGTTATTTATAAAAATAAATGTTTTAGATTAGCTTCGAGGACAAGAAAAATACGAAGGTCACTAGTTCGCTGAACTTTTTAAGGTACCTCTGAGATATCAGCGTAGTAATTACGAACATTTTGAGCTACAAAAATGAATAATGTTGATGGAGTCACCCCAATAGATACGATTGCCGACGAAATTTGGTGGTGCTAAAAGAATAGCCATTTCTTTGGCAATCGAACCTGATTTACCGATGTGTATAAACCTAAAAATATCTTGAAAATTTGCGATATTGGTCAATTTTTACTTTGAGCTGTCTGATGTTGCCAATAGCTCACTAAGCTTATCAATTTTAGAATGAAACACTTCTTGTCAAACTTAAACCGTAACATATATTTCACACCGGTACTTGCCATTATGCTCCATACTTAATTAATTTATTAAAAACATATTTTGGTTTTAAAAATTGTACGCCCATTTTTTATTTTATCCAATAAACCGTGACGAGTTGAATAAAAATATTTTATCATTCGTTATAATCTTAAAATACACTTTGGGAAAGTCATTTTTAGAGTGGCTGATACACGGTCTATAAATCATTCCCATGCATGTTATCTTCGGTGTTTTCACAAGCTAGGTTCAATCCGTATTCAAGCAGTTCAGTCGAGAGATAAATCACTTGTAAACACAATATTTATAAAACTCGAAACACATAATTAAGATCTGAGTGACTGATTATTAATTACTCTCAATGGCGACAAGCGTCATGGAATATCATTTTATCTCGAGCATCAGCAAAATTGTTGGTATTATCTTCTCAGCACACTGCAAATGCGACGAGAAAATTTGAAAAATAATTGATGAAAGTGCAAGCTTTGTTCAGATAATGAGGTGAATATTTTTGGAATCATAATTGGAATGCCTTGGAAGTCGAAAATTAAACAAAGCTTTAACCCCAAATTTGTTACACTCGCATTTAAGCTCAAGATTGCTGCACGATTCATTTTAGGTGGTGAATGTCATACTCCCGTCTAAATTCGCTCGACCCAAAAGGAATCTTGGCAGCGGAAGTATTCCATGGAGTTTTGATTAGGGTAAAAGCAGTTACCCTTTATTTGTTAATGAAAACTTTTTCTAAACGAATAATAAATCCATTTGGAAAATATTGTGAAGTAGCAGTGTTTGTCTTAATTCCGGTTCATACTATATAGGGGACGTAACAGTTCAGTGGATGGAGGGCTATGGAACTGACCGGTGAGCCAGAGTTCAATTCTAGATGATCACTAGCTTCAGCCAAGCTGTATGCTTTTTCGGGCACCAGATATTCCTGGTAACCAAGCGGCTGCGCTGCGAAAGGATGTGATGTGTGAATTTCACACGCCGTATAGGACTTAGTACTTAGACTTAGGTGAACACTGTCATCACCTATTAAAACAACCAAAAGGTGGTTTAATTTGGTTTTTTTCATGCTATAAAAATGTGCTAGGAAACGCAGGTAGGGTTTGCTTTGGGTCCCGATTTACTCCCCGACTTGCTCCTCATGCCAACTTTTTCGTTAGGAATTTTTGATCAGAATGATACTTGTCACACTTTGCCTCACGAAGCACTTGATTGAACCTATGGATTGAAATGGATGGGAACTGGACAAAGAGTAGAAACAAAAATGTAGCCTAAATATCTAGAGATACATTCATAACATATAGGTATCCACCCCTGCCGCCTATAACTAAGTACAATATCTTATGATTCAAAAAATTATCGAAATGTCATTATGATATCTCTGTGGAGATAATGGTTCTGAAATTGGAATTCATTCTTTCCGTAAGACATGGAATAATTTTAAATTGTAGCATTTAAAGGCCAGATACAAGGTTTTGTCAAGTAAGGGAAGAGACCTAGGTGTCAGAAGACCAAGGGAAGCTTGGCCGAATAGCAGTCAAGAGCTTTCAGCAATCGACTGAAGAGTATGAGGTTCAAATCTGGGTATCTCTGTAGCTTCATCAACAACTGTATTTCTTGGCACCATATCTTTCTGAAGATCCGCAGGTGGGAGGGACGGAGCTACTCCCTCGCTCTGACGGTATGCACAGTTATTTCAGTTCGCAGGGCTTAGTGCGAGGTGAGTTCTACCCTGACCTGTATAAAGCCGACCGTCGGGATTATCACTATGGCTTGGTGGGAGAGAGACTAATTGTTAGACTTGGCAACATTTTCAGAGTTTCTTTACCCACCTAATTATGATGGATACTTGTAGCGTCAGATATGACCGGTTCAATTATTACGTCCTACTCCAAAGCAGGAAATTATGCATAAAAATTTAATTAATTTAGAGGATAGCTTAGAATAAAATCAATTAAATAGCTCAATAATTTTGTTTACGACAGAGTTATATTATTTATTTTAGCTAATTGGTTATTCATTGATGCAAAAAACGTACTCTTCATTCCATTACCACCAACTTATTTTAAGAACGCAATTAATTTAATGATGTACCGCATTATGTACATACTATATCATTCTCTATAGAAATCATAGTACTGCTAATGTACTCAAAATCCATCCCTCTGCAACAGAAATGATGTATTTCAAATCCTCAAAATGAGCATTAAACAAGTTCCATTTGATATAAGGTTCGAAAAGGGGAATATTTACTATGAATGAAGTACTTAGGGTGTAAAATCTCAACAAGTTCAGGGATTTTATAATTAAGTGTAGAAGCTTCGGTTTACATTTAAATATATGAATATGACGAATTATCTATATACCTAATGCTATTTCGGTTTTCTGTTTTAATTTATCTCTTTTCCGTGTTTGTTCATACCCTCAAGCTATTTAATGTGAACAGTCAGATATCTCTATTGCAATGTGAACCTCGTGATTTTAATAAAAAGGCCATGTAAAATTCATTTCGTCGCAGTTCACTCTGATTACACTGACTGCAAACGTTCTTGACCTCATATTATTACTGATGATGCAAATAATTTTTATTGAATTTTATTCATTAAAAAATGAGAAAGTTAAAAGTTTAATATTTAGAGTGGAAAAGGGTGTCCATTTCCAGATTATTAGTTCATTAAAACGTGGCATCTATACTATCCATGCGCGCTGGTTGACAGATTCTTGTGCCGTATGATTACTTGTTTCATTCCCGTAGTTCCACTGGAACACGTTCATTGTGGATAAATTACAGTTTCCCTGGACGTGGTGGAGGTCTTTCTGTCCATCTGGGAAATTATTCTCGTATTAGGGCTTGCTGAATCATGTGTTGTCACCTTCAATTTGCCTAGTGGCTTTGGTATTCAGGAGCCAAGAAATAGCTCCGTGTGGATGAAAGGTGACGCTGAGTGCACGATAAAAATTACATTTACCGATCGGTGGGTCCCAGGTCAGCGCTTATAGCGGGAGAAAGTAACACTATGTCAGTGGCATTTATATTTATTTTATGGCGGCCGGGGTTATTTTGCACCTAAAAATACGCGTCAACTTACATAATCATGTCACAACAAAATTCCGTGACCAAAGGCTAGACCCCGCGACAGGAGATGGCAGGCGAATACACATTCAGAACAAGGTAAAAACTCCAAAAACTATAAAAGGGGAATGATGGATGGAATATATGTATCGAAAGTAAAGTCATCAAGATGGGCAGGTCGTCAAAAATACACTTTGATAATCCACGTTGTAGTATTATTTTTGATTTTTCGAAATTGCTTCAACTTTCTTGTCCTTCCAACCTGAAAAAATTAACACCCCCAGAGGTTAAACATTTTTAAATTCAATTATTTTGTGGTGTACGTACATGTATAATGGCGCATAATGCGGCTTGCTTAGTAAGTCATTTGCGACGCGATCCAATCTACACTTGCTCACACTACTGATCCAACTAGCTATATACTAATAAAAACAAACAGGCTAACTTTGAGGGTTATTTACGAGGGGGATTTTTTTCTTTCGCACCGCAGGGATAGTCCAAGTTTTCTGCTTCACAACCTCACAGGATTGGGGCCGTTGAACTGGTAACTCATGCCTCCTGTAAAATTAACGTATCACTCCATTGGGCATTTCTACTTTTTTCGTGCATCTGGGCCACTTGTCGCACCTAAAAATGATTGATCTTGTCTCATTTGGTGATAAAAATGGCGGATTCCACTTCACGTGCAATGCGATGGGAGAATCAAATCTTGTCGGTTGCGAAGATCGTAGTAGTAGTTGGGATGGATGAGAAAGGAAGGGTGGAGAGACATCCGGCGTCGGCATTAGCCTACTCTTGTCGAAAGGTGCCAAGGGGTTCGCAGTTTAACCGACGTCGTACTCACTCAAAGTGCTCTCCTACTCTAAATGAAGTTTTAAAGAGTCTTGCAAACATCACTGTTGGGAGACTTGAGGATAATTCATCTGTAAAAGGGTTTTTCGAATGCCTGCTCTCAACAAAATCTCAGCCTTCGCATGAAATTAGGTGCAAAATTACGACGCAAGGGAAAAATAAAAAAACAGAATTCAAGGACGTTTTGTCTGAGCTTTTCAAATATATGAATCGAGTGTAAAAACGAACGGGCTGTGTGGATTTGTCTCTTTCTGCATTCATTTCAGATTCCCACCCAACCTATTTCTACTCCCCCTCATTCCAACCTCTCCTCTCTCTGCCGGGCACGACTCTCCCTTGTGTTTTAAGTCTCCCAGCTCGCAACACTCCCCCCCCTTCTACATCTTCCGTCGCACCCCCCCTCCCCACTCCCTCTTCCCACCCTCACCATCTCAGCTTCCTCCCCACTGGCTAGCCCGTCATCCATCTCCCGGCTATTATCCTCCAAACCCCCCTTCCTCCCCTCCTCGCTCTTACACGGTGACACTTCGCTCTGCTCCCTTCATCTTTTTCTACCCCACCACCCGCCCCGCGCTCACTCTCTCCCCATCCTCCTTCGCCGGCCTTACGTCACTACAATTCCCAAACCACCCCCTCCTCCTCTCTCCCCCCGCCCTCCCATCGTCCCCGACTGACCTCATCATCTTTACTCCCTCGCCATTTCCCCTCATTCCTTCCCGGCCCTCCCCGAGAACTCCCGAACTCCTCCCCCGCCACCCCCAATCCCCTCGCCACAGTCGTCCGCCTGCCCCCTCCACCACTGCCCTTATGGCTCTTGTTGTCTCACCGGGTGCCGCTCATGCCTAGCGAACCAAGAATAAGGACTCGGAGGGAGAGAGGCAAAGTCACGTCATCCTTGCACAAGTGTTAAGCGAGAAAAAGAGAGCGACGAATTTCATTTTCGCCCCGGCCTCGTCTAAAAATAAGTGTGGTGCAGTTTGCTTGATTTGTTTATTTATTGCCTACTTCCTCTATTATTATTATTAGCACTGGACTATTGCTTCGATGGGCAAAATATTCAATTCGGTATTTCAACGGAATTACACGTTTATGAGGTTCCATTAATGCCATTCATCTTCAATGTTTAATCCTTTTCTGTCTGTCTATGCATCAGTTATGCCGGAAGCATGTGATTGATATTGAGTGGGTACGTTAACTCAAAAGCCGCTAATCTGATCAACATGAAATGTTATCTTTAAATTAATTCATTGAGGGCATAAAAATAATTAGATATTGTTCAGAGTAGATGATTGGAAGAGCCAATTTATATGGGTTTTTTAAATATTGAATCGATTTTCTTGCTGGCTCATCATTCAAACTTTGCAAATTGAAATAAAACTGACAAGTGTAGACCGTTCTGCAAATGTTTATATTCAACAAATTTCCCTAACCTAATATGGTTAGTAAATATTTCAATGATTTCGATTCATGAGCAACTTCCCTGTCACCGCAACTGTTATTGAATATCAGTTTTGAAGAGAATAAAGTTTTCAAACGACTTCTCGCAGAACAGCTCTCATAATCTTTGATGCAATGTTATTCAAATCCAATAGGGTCCAATTGTATTAAGGTACACTAATTGATTGATAATCAATGAAACAGTAATTGATGGAAAATGGTTACGTGAAGAAAAACTGGACTTTTTAAGCAAAATGAAATATGAATATATAATATTAATTTGGAACTTCATTTGGAAGTGTGTCTTGAAATAATAAAATTATTTTACGACGACTACGACCGTAGAAAATTATTATTTACTTATCATCCAAAACTACAAATTAAGATAAAAATTCTATTATTATATGAAGAAAAACAAGTACGTAAATCCCTGTAAATTTCCATACAATAATTAATGCTAAATTATAGCTTAGTGTCATTATAATTGTTATTAAACATGGATTTTTAAAAATAGGAATACCGCAAGCGTGGGGATGAAGTTGTTGGTGACAAGTTTTCTTATCCATCATCCGGATTTCCCTGCATCCACTTCCTTCCCGGGAAGTGCTTGCATCGAGTGAAGAAAACTCCGCACTAGAATTGTAACAAACGTTTCTTGGATAAATCCCTATCGATATTGAGACAGACTTGGACACTCTTAAGGCCTCGGGAATCTTTAAGTGGTTGGAGACGGACACCGTCCCCTATATTGAAGAAGCTCCTCCGTATTCCCCATGTCCCCTATGCACCGTGAGTTTAATATGGCTTATTAGCTCTTTTTAATGAGCTGATTTCTCTGAGTTGAGAAAATGAGCAAAAATAACGAGATGTGCATAGGTTATTAAGGAAGTGACGACGAAAAATTAATTTTGTGACAGAATTCCTCTGCCGCTGCGTGATCCTTAAGGGAGGAATGAGAACGAATCTTTCTTTATATTGTGATCAGATGAGTAACAAATGGGATCTAATTTTTCACTTCGAATATGTCTAAATGTTTTTCCTTATGCATGTCAACGAGCCATTTGCAAAATGATTTGTCCATAAAAATAGTCCAGCAATGGAAATGTTTCTCCTACTGAATATATCTTAAATTGATCGAAACAAAGATGTCTGCTGCTCAGATGCAGAGGTCAGGGGTAATCCTATGGACTGATAACGACTCCATACGAAATGTATCCAAAATATTTCAATCATGAATCCTGCTTCATTGCCTACTGGGACTGCGAACGGACTTATGAATTTTCCTGACGTTGCAGTATCCAATCACGTCGTGAATATGTTTGCAAAGGATTTTATAACTATGATGAAAGCCCATCGGCGTGACGAGACGGGGCAAAAATTTCTTGCTGCTGCTCAAACCGGAGTGAAATTCTCTTCGCGGAAACGCCCATCGTCTGACACGATTGGTGGTCCCATCCCTTCCGCCTCCCATGGAGGCTTTTCCGTTGTCCGCAGCGTGAGGGCGCCTCTCTCTCACTCATCCTCAATGTCAACACCCATCCCATCACCTTTCGTCCCTCAAAAATACACACAAAAATGGATACATACAGTCAGCTACGTCTTGGGGATTTTTTTCCTCACCGCTCGCTCAACTCGTACCCTATCTCCTCGACCCCCTTTACCGGCGGCGACCCATATGAGAACGCCAAGCACAACCCTTTCAACATATCCACCTACACAAAAACACTGTTTTCCTCTTCTCTTTTCCGTTAAATCTCCGACTGGATCTTTTGTGCTTTTTCTTCCAGGAACATCTCTCTACCGATGGTTTTCCCTTCGATTTCTCCTCCTAACCGTGAATACTAATGCATCTAGCGGCAAACCTTATCCGGTTATCATCAGTAATGACGAATGTTCTACTTTAACGGCAGTCGGGTGAACTCGATAGAGGTTTTTTTAATTTTCCATCACATCTGAGATTCCTCTATTAAGCGTTCAAAAGTAACATAGGGGGCAATCAACTCACTCAAGAAAATATATGTAAATGCAAACCCAAAATAATTTAATAAAAGAAAAGCTCGTTGTTTTCTCCATCGACTTGTTTACGCTACCGGTCGGTCCGAAAGATAAGATGTTCAGGGGTCAACTGTGTAGTCTATAGCTCAATCGCCACCTCAGGTATGGACTCCTGACAGTTTTTGGTTCTCTATGAACTTTGCTTGTGACGCGAATGATGCCAGCATTAAAATTACCTTGATAAACCTTTTATTACAATGGCTGCCAACCAGGCATGTCACTTTCATTCCCTCGTCATTATGTGTATTCCCAGCGCTGATTTTCCGCTTCATTTCATTCCTCTCAACCAGTCAGTTTTAATAACCTGTCTCACTATCCGATTGTTTACCCAATTTATTAGGTTTATTTTTCTGACATTGATCTTACCTCTTAATAGCATCATCCGCAAATATTTTTACATGTCGTTCACACAACTCCGTTCTCGATTCTTCCCCGCTCCAAAGCATTTAACCTCTCCTCTGATCTTTCCCCCGCGCACCACCTCGAATTCCCGATCCCCTTTTGTTAGTCGATTGTCAACGCCGTTGAATCGGAAGCGTCTCCTTCCCTCCCTCTCGTCCTCCCTCCCTCGGCAGGTGACATTTTCATCCGAGGTTAGTGCCCGCGGGGATCCCGGCCTCCGTGTCACCCCCAAATGAATGATCGCTATCCATGCGATCTGCAACTTCTGATTTTTCTGTAATAGCAGCAGTTTATGACGCGCGTACAAAATGGCCATTGAGAATTCTCGTAAGACAAATCAATCCACAAAAACAAATTTGATGTAACGCTCACGGTCAGTATTTTTGTTTCCTAATGTTCTTATAGTTGTGCGGCTTTTTGATATTATTTTTTATTGTTTTTGATGGTAAAAAATATGACACATATATCCATGTATAAAAAAGTATATGCATATATATATATATATACATATATATATGTACGTATATGCTAAACTGAAGGAAGGTAGTGAAGGAATTCCTTCCTTCTATCCTTCGAGAAAGGTGGATTGACCACCGAAAATTCTAAAACTTGTGAGTTTCTTTTTGCGTTTCTGAGTTTTTGTTGGCTAGTGCCAAGACCATATATGTATATATATATATATATATATATACATATATATATATATATATAATATGATACACATATATACTATCGAGTAGATCTGAAATTAATACGCAAACTGCATGTACGTGAAATATGTAACGTGCGAAGTAATCTCAACTCAAGCTTCGAGGTTGATGGAATTGTACTCTTTCACGCATTAGTTTATCAAAACCCTCTAGATTCTTGAAACTGATTACTGTTGAATTATAAGTAAAATTTTATAACCATTGTTTTTTCATATGAAGCTTGAAAATCTTTACAAAATCCTTTTATCTAATCTGGGTCGTTAATTATTAATAATTTATTATTGTTACTGATTTTTCCACTAGACCACTAGAAAAGGTTAAATGAACTGATGTTTTTGATACTGATGCACCGCTTGTTTAACAGATCAACAAAATTATCTTTAATCTGCCTCTCTCTTTTTGGTTTCACCATCATTGCTCTGTTGATCGTTCAACAAATTTTCTGGCAAAGCTGTTTCATTTGAGTTATTATTCCGACTTTACCATCCAAAGCCAGGTTCGGCTTTTGCTAATTTTTCTACGTTTTATCACTACGTCCAACCCCAGTTTGTTTTCTCTACACGTCACGATGTCGAGACGTTATGTTGCTATGAGGATGCGCACTAATCAAAATTGATCCAGTTGCCTAAACGAAAGACAAATGAAAAAAATATGTTCTAGGAAGGTATAAAAAATTTCCAGGACATAGCTGGTTTTGGCACTCTTTCAGTAAGAATTTTCACTTAAAGGGTGGCAACTACTGATAAGAGTCGCACAGGGAGTAATTTATGTGGAGATCCGTGCAGAGCGTCTTGCGAGCCAACTTCCTCACCAAATGATTTTTGGCGTTATGCGATCTCCCGCAGAGTTCGCTGCCCCGTTCTTCGCGGCGATGGGGCGAGGGGCGTGTGCTCTTGAGTGGGAGAGGGGAAGGACCTATATGGGCAATGTTAGTTTGTCTTAAGTGAAGGGCGCAACGCCAAAATAAACTCCTGTGTTTATGTGGCCCTTCGGCTCCCATTGTCCATGGCCATTCTTTCCGACTTCCTCGCCCTTCTCACTCGCCTAATCTGACTCCTCCTCCGATTCATGTTTCTCCCTCCCTTCCGTCTTCTTTTCTCAGCCATCCCTTCTATAAGGGACCTTCCATTGGACCCAATCACGTGGTTAGCCATGGAGACCCAGCCAACTCCCCTGGAAGTCAACTCTGGACTGTAATTCATTTCGTTAACCCTCTACGTTAAAAACTTCTTTGATTCTTATATATATATTTTGTACAAATGTGTAATTAAAAAATCAATTAGCTTAAATAATCTGTTTTCATCGAATGTATAGCGATTATTGTAAAAAGTAACCTGTGCTCTCTAATATAGACGGCATTGGTTTTACATACTTTCGGCGTATGTACATAGTATACATGCATCGGGTTTCTTTAGAAGCACTTCATAAAGGTCATTATTTTTCATTTCCTAAAAATAATTATCAAAACCATAGCTTCCATCCCATTTCCTGATTATGAAGGGGTTGGTGAATGGACCCTAGGGTAATTAATACCTCCCAGTCTATCTTTGTTGTACGATTTACGTATACAGGAAAAAACTTTAGTTTTCCAACTATCGTTAGAACACGACGTTACACCCCTCCGTACAAGGAATCCGATGGCAATGAATTGCTATGGCTGTCACGTACAATGACACACGATCATACTTGCATACGAATGAACGTATGCAACAACACTCTTAAATTCCAATATTCGTATACCTGTGGTTTCAACCATCTCGCGAACTCTCTCTCGCTTCATTTCCTCCCATTGCCAAAAACAATCGTTCCTTTTCCTCCATTTTCCCTCGCCTTCTCCATATTTATTTTCTCAACTCGTTTTTAATGGAACCCTTCACAAAACAGTTCATTGCTGTTGACATTACTGGATAGTGCTTCTTCATTTAACTTCCAATGAGCGTGGCAACATTCGAGCCCAAAGGTCGTGATTTGGGTCCCACCTAAAGTATTATTTATAATTTGTATTAATGCTATACCGGCTTCGGTGACTTGCTTCCTGAGAATCCCAATGACAAGGTAAGACTTGATGGATACTCGTAACAAACGGGGCCACAGAAGCGTGATCAAGAAAAAAAGTGGGAAAATTTAAAATACTTGATTGGGATTCCTCTTAAATTTTATGCAGCACTGCCACAGTAGAGCTGACATCAAATCAAAGTATTTATATTTCGTGAAGTACCTCTTTAATAAAAAGACACTTTTTCGGATTTCACAGCGTTTTTATCGCTATTGCTACCGGTTACCCTCTAGGCCATCATAAGGTTCTTAAAGTGGGGTACCTGATGACACAGTCCGTAAAATTTAAGTACCTAGCTGGTTATAACGTGAAAACCTATAGACACTGACAGAAAGGATTTTCGTGGAATCCTTCATAAATAATTTTACCAGGTTGCTCTACTGCCCACTTCTCAACTACACTTCAGTAACTGAATATTTAACTTGTCTTTGCAGTTTATTTCTAAAGATAAAATTCCTTCAATGAAATTATTAATTGAAATAAAATAGTTATAAATTATTATAGAGGCTACGAATCCTGGATTTAGTGTTTCAGAATGAAGCTATCTTAGGTTAGCTAACAAACTGAGTTGTATTCTCGCTAAAAGTTAGTTCTCCTTAATTCACGAAAAAATTAAAATAAAAATTCTTTTTAAAAATTCGGCGTCATCAATTTTAATTCATACTATTTACCACTCTTTAAAATTCTAGTCGTTCAAATAGTTTTAATTTGTCATGTATAGCAAATGACCCTCTTTCGTCTAACCTTTCCCATTCTTGTTGTTGTATAAGACGTGACAACTGCAGATGCTATTCAAAATCGATCCCGAAAACGAAAATGCCCGTCTCTTCTTTTTATCTTCCCTAGTGCGTCCTTCTCCACCCTTCCACCTTTTCACGTGAAAATTTCTTTTTATGCCTTTTAACCCTCCCTAACTGGACTCGCTGTCCCCAAATGCTCACGCCTTCCGCCCTAGACCCACCACCCCTCCAATTATGCCGTCTTCTCTCTTACCCAATCTCACTCTCTCCTGTCGCCATGTTCATCTCCCAGGAGTTCCCTCGTTCCCTCTCCTTCTCCGTTGAATATGCCCTCCACCAATTAATATAGGTTACACGCACATTTCGAAATTTCTTACTCTTTTCACTGTCTCATGCTATAGTTTCCATACAATTTATTTTCATCCCTTCCCACCAGTCTCCCCGTTTGAACCGTGATGAACTCCTATAGCTCTACCGTTTCTTGCATAGTGTCGGAGTGACTGAAACGGTAAACAGGGCGTGATTGTGCACACCGGTGGCATGATACGTGCGCCCTAAGTGCGCATACTAATATGTAATCCATTATCTGCAACTAACGAACGGCTTCGGAGCGGAACTACCGGGTTCTCCTCAAAATAACATAAGCACCTGGATTCCGAGTTCCAACTCGAGAGACGATTAGCCATCCTCTTTCTCTCTTTCCATCTCAGTTGACACGGTCGTACTCAGCGGACGCCTTCCCTCGGGTTGCCCTCTACTTAACGTCTGCACGAAGTAAGCGTGATATTTTAACAGTACCAGGATCTGTCAATTTATGATCAGAGGACGAATCATTCTTCTTCACGTTGGATATCCAATTCGCAACCGTGTCGTGGCATAATCCGCTTTTTAATAATCATGTAAACAAAGTATTATTATTACATCCTTCAATGTAGCTACTATTAAAAACTAAGTAGGGTTCATTTTTTCGGGAAATGGATATGGAAAATATAATATTTCCTTATTAAAAGACATACATAATTAAAATGGATTGATTAATAGAACCAATTAATAAAAATATATTATACAAAACCAAGGTCTGGCATGAAGGTAAGGCCCAGACCCGAAGGTCGATTTCAAAGGTGAAGAAGGATCTCAGGCGGTACTGGACCGTAGAGACTGTGGCACCAATATAAAGACGTCAGGAATTCAGTTTTTTTGTCTTTGGCTGACTATAGTTTCCAGATTGTTGCGCGTTATTATACAAATTACAAAATGAGTTTTGGTCTTGGCTTATTCAGAGATTTGACCTGAATAAGAACCCGAGACCTTAACATCCATATCCGTACGCTCCACGCAACGGGCTACTACGCTACCATGGGAATGATGCCTTAATTAATTCACCGCTCTCATATTCCTTGTTTGGAAAAGTGACGGCGGAAGTAGTTGTCTGAGAGTGAAGGAAAATGTAACCGCGCCCTCCTCGTATTTGCAATTTCCACCCTGTCTTCCCATATCCAATCGTCATTGCTTCCGGTGGCATGGGAATCTAATTACTGCTGAAACGGAAACTCATTGGAACACCTCCATTCCCTACCAATTTCGTGAACTGCCTGTCTGAGTTATGCTCCCCCACGAACAAAGGAATCCAATCACACTGAGGTGGGTATCCGGCACGAACGTGTTGTATTGATGTAGGCAAATCCAAGAAACACAATGTTTGAGAGGATGTACCGCGGTGATGCGCTGTTGCAGGCATAATTACTATTCATCGAGGCAGAACTTACCACTTTTGGCTCAGTAATACTTGTTTTCTTAGGAATGAGAATATTTTGGACCATATTCATAACGTCACATAGAAATAGTGAGCGCGAATAATTCTGTAATTTAATTTTGAGTTAAAAATAGGATTCCTTGTTTTATTTAAAATGCGACGGTTTCCCCATTTTGGACACGCACAATAATTGAAACAACTACGAGATGAAAATATGTTAAGGATAATTACTTTAACATCACATTTTCCGATTAAATTAATGAATGAAAGATTTATGTATGTCTCTATTCTAACCTCATCCTACTCCGTGTCGCTCCATTTCTATTAATGTCACCACCCTCCTTTCTCTCCCGAAATGCTCCATATCAACGCCCTTATGATGAGTTTACGTTACCTTCAAATCTTATTAGAAAAAGATTACTTAGACACACGCTCATTACAATCCGTTTCTTATTACCTTTTTCTTATTTATGCTTTATGTTCGGCACATCATCCTTTTTCAGAATACAACAAGATATGTGATGCGGCTTAGGAAATGACATTCCTGTGGTAAGCTTTGTAACGTAAGAAAGCCTTCGATTGCATAGCGCATTATCATATCAGAACGCAGACATATTTAGCATATTTCACGAATATGTTAAACGGCAGTATAATTTTTTAAATAGTTATCATGGCACTATTATAAGTAATTTTATGAAAAGTTCTGTTAAGGAGAACAGACTACTGTACTTAGTGAGGAAACCGTATCTATCTTCCCAAATGAGAGGGATATGAGTGAGAGTCGCCGACGAGGGCGCCACAATCTCCAATATACGTGTACAGGACTCTCGGAGAAGATCAGCCCGGCAGGATGCCTGAACGTTTTCCGATTGTAATAACATTTTACGAGTTTGGGTCATTTGGCCACTTCTTCGGGCTAGCACGGTTTCATCAATATGTGTCAAAAGACATTAGAAAAACGGCAATATATCGCCTTACCTATAGTGTATAGCGTGTGGGTACATGGAAGTTGTCCTAACGTGAATACGACCATTTACGTGAAGAAAACACACATTGACGGCATTTTTATATATTTTATTTAATTATTTTTGTACCATGCAAGCCACCACTAGGGTGCGTGGCAAGAGGTGAATATATACCAAACTAATTTTTACCCGAACATGGCAACACCGCGGTCGGACAATGTTATTATAATTTCCTGTCGTTCGTGGAAAAAATTATATCCCAAATCTGTATACACTTAATCTCTCTAACTTTATTGATATGATCTCCCCTACCGTAGTAGGATGGGGGTAATAATGCATTTTCAACTTCACTGCTAAAGACCCCTCCTTCCAATTTTTACAAGAGTTTCAATCTGTAATTTAACCTTCACGCCGTGAGTGATTCCCAGCCTAGCTGCTCTAATATTTTGGATGGACTACTACGTTTGTAACAACAACGTTTTACAAATCTAGCTCCTCTACGTTGCACGCGATCCAATTCGGCAATTGATGCAACTTCGTGAGAATTCATATGCTTGCAGCATATTCTAAATGAGACCGAACCAGCGACAGATAACATTTCTCTTTGACTTTTTCATCACATTTACACATATACATAGTACTCTTCCAATAACTCCCAATTTTTTGTTAGTTTTTCCACATTTTCCCCGTATGTATTTCACCCAGGAGAGATGGTGAGCAAGGGTAACGCCTAGGTATTGGATTTAGTCTACACATTCCGTTTCGGTGTTCCCAATGCAGTAGGCGTTCGGGAGGGAATTGCTCTTTTTCCAAGAACTTATGACTACGCACTTTTTTAAGCTTAATTCTAATTGCCAAATGTCGTACCAGCGTTCCTTAGCATTAAGGTCATATGACCAAGCTGCTCTGTCCTCAGGATCACGGATATCACAGTTAACTACAGCGTCGTCGGCAAATAAACGTATCTTACTAGTACCTACGGAGTCAATGTCGATAACGTATAGTAGGAATAAAAGAGATCCGATGGCACTTCCCTGGGGAACATCTGAAGTAATCTCTTTGTCTCTCTTTGTACCTGGCCATTCAAAAAGTCTTTAATTCAACCCCGGATATTTTTATATATTTTTCTAGCATTGCGAGTAGTTTACTGTGAGGCACTTTGTAGAAGGCTTTCTTAAAATCTAGAAAAATCGCGTTCGCTTGAATATTGGTCCCTCCCGAAGTAAGAATATCATGAGCAAAAAGTGCAAGTTGTCTCGCAAGATCTAGCTTTTCGGCATTTAGGAGAAACAACTTTGTAGAGTGACTCCGAATGAATGTTTATGACAGAAGAGATACGTAGAAAAACCCTGCCATGAAAAGATTGTGGCTCACTCTAACTTCGTGATAGATAGCTCACATCAATTTCAGGAGATCTTTTAGATTAGAAGTCAAACATTATATTGGGCAACAAATGGAGATCTCTGGAATTCAAATTGACCGTTTTTGGTGTTCTTTGGATAAATTAGACTTTCTCTTTAAGGGATACATGCTAGCTAAATGCATACATCCGCTTTTATGTCCGCATGCTGTGCATTCACTCGTGACGCCAATCGAGGGCGACCGATATGGACCAGCTCGCTCGCGGGGAGGAGGGCGCCCACCCTTTCCCGGCCGTCGCTGCTCCCCTCGCCGGCACGCGACCTCCCTCGCAGGCGGCGCCCGAGCCGAGGGATGGCGACAGCGTAGGCCCAGGCCGCTCTCCCACACCACCCCTCCGTCCCCCGCTTTCCCACCAGCTCTCCTACCTACCGCACTCCCTACGCCTACCCTCCACTTCGTCCTCCTCACGAACCCTTCTCCTCTCGGCCTCCAAACGATTTGCTGGGTCAAATGCCACGTGCTCGTCCGGCGGGAAGGGACGGAGGGGAAGGGTGCGTGCGTGGAGAGTAGGGGGCGTGGTGGGTTGCGTTCCGGGGGCGAGGCGCAGAGGAAGGGGGAGACGATATCGGACGGCTCGGGTTAGGGTTTTCGGAAAGGGAAAAGGGTTACTGAGGGCCGGGTGGGATGGGATGGGGAGGGTGAGGGAGGGGGCTTCCAATAGGCGAGGGAGTGCGGCAGTGATGATGGCGATGCTGACAGAAACACGGCTCTCTTTCTACGGCCACGTCCTGGTTGGAAACGTGAGAGGAAACACGAACATCTTTATTGCCCCGAGGTCGCAGGTTCGTAATGCATTCGGCAGGGAGGGTACCGTGCCATTTGACGAATAACAGCGAAACCTAAGTGCTCGAAATGAGCTTCATGTCGATCTAAACAACCGGTCACATGTCCTCAACCTTGAAGGTCTGTTTAGTGGGCGAGGGTGGTTCTCGCATGTGTGCCTAGCTACACAACTTTTCATTTGAAAGGTCGCCTGAAGTGGCGCGTGCATTGCTGTCGCATTTATTCCAAACGTGATCTAGTCCTTGAGATTAATGCCGCGAGGGGCTACATTAAATACTTTACGTTCAATGACTTTTCATTGAACACATGCTTGAATGGATAAGTTACGTAATCTACTCAGATTTACGGAATTTCAACTTTGCGGCGTGTGATATTCAAATAATTATCGAGATTGCCGCATCTTTTTCTTTCTCTGAGCCTTTCCATATTTTCCTACGAAGTTGCGTTAACTCAAAATTATCGCTTATTCGGTTAAGACGAGGGTGTGTATCCAAAGGCATAACTTGGATCAGCATCCGATACCCATCGATCAGGAGCAGAACGCTCTGCCAGCTGTGCTATCATTACCAGACAACTTAAAAAACCATTATGCTACAGCTACGGCGTGGACGAAATCGATTAAATCAGTCCGATAGCGTATTCCCATCAGCGATCACGATGCATCCAGCAGGTTGAGGGTTCGGCAGGAGCGAGGTCGTGTCGTGTCGTCAAGCGTGCATTCCTAATCGGGGGGTGCGCTAAGAGGAGCAGAAGGGATGCGTCTTCGGCGTCGGGAGCGACTCATACTGAAAAGATGACTGCTTGAGTAAATTAGCTTGTGGGCGGTGTCCAGGCGCGCGGGGCTAGAAAAGTTGACCTCAGCCGCCAGTTCACCTTGGGAGCGGAGCTCTGTCACTACCGCGGGGAAGGGGGGGTGATATTGAGACCGTCAGATGGATCTCATCCTTCCGTCGCGTGCGTTTCCTGCGGGTGGGAGCGGGGAATAAGGGAGTAGGGTAGGATTCGGGGGCCAAGTGTGTGTGTGGCGGGACGGGATGGGGTGCGGGGGGGGGAGAGGAGGAGGAGCGGGGGATGGAGTCGGCCTCTCTCCCGCCCGCCTGCTGAGTGCTACGGCCGTCATCCTCCGCTTCCCTGGTCGATTCCGCCGGGTAAGTGCGAGGAGGGCGACGGGGAGAGGGGGAAGGGCTCTGCGGGTGGGGAGTCGCGGGGAAGGGGGGGCCGCCCTCCGTGGGAAAGAATGACGCTGGGGCGGAAGGCGGAGGGGGGCAGGCGGACATGCCCCTCTCCTCCTCCTCACCTCCGCCCCTCTCTCTCTCTATCTCTCTCCACAGACGAAGGGCAGGAGGGCTGAGAAGGGCGGGAGGGACAAGGGAAACGAGCGGTGTCAGATGCCTCCCGTGAGGGCCAGGGGTGAGGATAGGGGAGTTGGGGTAAGACGGAGGGGGGGTTTGTGTGTGGTGGGAGAGGATTACATGGCCCTTTTTCGTGGAGTGTCGGTGGTGGTGGGAGTGTGTGTGTGTGTGAGGTGAGGTGAGGGAGGGTGGGTTTGGAGAGGTGAAGGGGTTGTGAAACGGGGAGGGAATACCTCCTTTTCCCCCCTCAACCACCCCCCTCCGCCCCACAAAATCCTTCGTCCAATGCCCTCCGAAACGTCCCCTTTCACGCAACCCCTCCTTCCCTCCACCCCTACGCTCTCATCACCCGGCACCCCGACTCCACTTGTGCATTTCCGCCCCTCCCACCAGGATTTTGGGATTCTAGGGAAATGGGGGTGAATGGGAAGGGGATAGATGGGCCAGGAGTTGGAGGGAGGTTGGTTTTTCCAAGAGGTATCGAAAGGGAGAGAGATAGAGAGAAGGTTGTGGGAACGATACGCAACAACTTCTCTGTGCGTGTGCATATATGTATCTTTCGACTGCTCCCTTTCCCCGCTTACTTCGGAGATGGGATACCTCTTGTGGGAGGGAGGAAGGGGGACGGAGATGGCAGTCGTGAATGTGTGTGTGCGTGCGTGCACCGTGAAAGGCGAGCGGAGGGATGGGTTTCGACGGAGGTCCTCGCGACAAAACACGCTCAGCTCCCGGCGCACCTGCAGAGGTTGGATTAGGACAGCAAGTGTCTTTCTCCGGCATGACCTACTTTTTCATTAGCCCGGCAGCATTAAATGCAGCTGCGCGATAAAATAGATCTCTTGCCATCCTCTCCTCTCGTGAATGGTGTCCATAGTTTTTAAAATTTGATCTAAAAATTAAAAAAGAATGTATAATGCACATATTCTGTCTAGTCCGTGTCATCTCGATGTTTCACTCCATAGACACGTTTGGGCACTGTGTGTGAGTGGATATGATTCCTCTGGCAATTAATTGAAAAAATCTTCGTTTCAGGAGTTTCCACGCGGTTTTGACCTAAATTAATCGACTGGATCATAATCGAACAAATTTACGTAAAATACCTCGGTGTATTTACTTAGGTGTAAAATTTTTCGGATGAACATTATTTTCAAAATTTGATTTGCTGCTAGCAATAATAAATACTTAACTATACCTATCGAGTTTGGTTCTTGCTTTTGTCTCCAGAAGATTTAGAGAAAGTGAGTTAAGTGTTCTATTATGGCTTTTAACGTGAGAGAGTGGACGATATTTTGAAGTGTACCTGCGATTTCTGTTTAGCACTTAAGGCACAATATGACCTCATCAGTTGTTGGCTCTAAAACAGCTCTCTAAAGGACGCCACCAGTCCAGTCAATCTAGATATGGATTGACGAGCATAGTAATTATAAAACAATCTGAAACACTACGGATGCATATGTTTAAAGGAAATATAATGGAAAATTTTCCCAGTTGATGGACTTTCACTATGGATAAGCAAAATAATTACAAAAGTTAAATTTCACTATGGAGTAGTTTTGATGAAATCAATATTTAACGTAAAATAACATCTTATAAACGCATCAATTGATACTTACAATTAGATGTAGCATACTGATTTGAGAATGAAATTGTTGATCAATTTACAGTGAGGTGACAACCAAGGTGTACAGCAACGAATTTCCCCAAACGTACCTGGGGCCATAATAATAAATATAATTGAAATTTACCACCCTAACAGTCCATGGTCATTTTACTCACAAATATCGGTCACGGAAAACCACAGTAAGGCAATATATTACCCATGCATCAGGAGGGATTATAGCCTACAAAATTTGGTTAGCCGACTACAATAACGATCAAGCTAACACGAATGCTATATAGCTCGGGAGTTTATTATCACAATTTAGCTAACCCAGTTTTACCCATTTTACTGACCTGCGAACTGAAGGAAAACTCAGGTTGACCACCATAATTATCACGCTTTTACCAAGGATAATTTTTGAACAGTTATTTTTATTTATCGTTTTATTTTTAATTGTATTTCTGAGATGGGAATGTGTGTATGGAGTGCATTTTTTTCAAGAAAAGTATGCAAGCTTTTTCGATAAAATATTTCAATTCTTTAAAAAAGAGCGAAGGAAGCCATTAGCCATTGGTTTACACATTCTTAAAATACTTCAAATGATGTAAAAAATTCTAGAGACAAATTTAAATCCTAATGTATTTCAAATTTTATCGCTAATAATTAGTGAGCTGAAATGAGAAATTCCTTGTCTCAGGTAGAAAGAGGAGGTTCATAGAGTAGTTACAGAGGTTGAATTAACCAAAAATCTACTGATAAATAATTGATGATCATTCTGGCGAACATTATCAAGTGTTTAATAAATGCACCTACGGGAAATTTGACTTGAATAGAATAGTAAGATCCCATATTGATAATCACCTCCCAGCTCTTTAAATCTCATAGAACTCCCCAATTTAAAAAACGCAGATGAATTTTTGAGACGGGATACTAATAAGGGACTTCCTGAGAGTTGAGAGACGATTATTATTGGCCTACATATTGGAAAAGCGAGCATAAAAAAATGTTACCTTCTCCTTACCCCATTCGCGTACAGTTTTGCACTATGGATATTTTCTAATTGGAAGCAGAACGTGGAAAAAAAACAAGAAAATTTGGAACTTGCAACCTCACTACAGTGTCACTTCGAGCTTTACTCCGTAGTAATACTTGGATATGAACATATATCCTCAAATCCTTCACCGAACATTTATCAACAAATTCCGCGCTTCGGCTCGAAGGAGATACTTTAAGACATTGTTTTCGCACTCATGAAATCCCCCGGATGATGGATACCCATTTCCCGGAGACTTATCCAAATGTTAGGCTTGGGTGGAGGGGTTGAGAGAGTTAAAGGAACCGGAGAGATGAGGGCCCATCTCTTTAAAAACACACGCACACACACCCATCTTTGGTGGGAGGATACGTACCTGCCCACGCGGAACAAAACGTTTCTTCAAAACATGGGATGGAGGAACTTGGATAGACTCGGCTGTGTCTTTCTTTCCGATGTGCAATTTACGATGTTGCACTTGACTCAGCGGAGACAATGCCGCACTGACAAACCCACCCCTTTCCCTCTGCCCTCCCCCCTCTCCTGCTCACCCCTGGGGGCGTAGAAATAACGAAGGATAACGGCGGGTGTGATTCCCCCGTTTTGTTTGCGCGATTGGAATCCAAGTGGTGGCGGAATTAAACTTGTGACGCAGTGTGCTTTCTCCCGCTCTCTCTCTCATCGGATACCATGGTGAAGGGATTGAGGTGGGAGAAAGGGCCCACGACGAGGGGCTGCGGGGAGCGGAGTCGGGGCGAAAGGTGGGGAAGGTATGGAGGGCGTGTACGGGCTGTGGAGAAAGGACAGGGTGTGTTGGAGAGGGTGAGGGAGGGAGGGTGGTAGGGTAGGGGGAAACGTTAAAGGGGAGGTGGGGTGTATGAAGGTGGGAGAAATGCTGGTGAGGGGTTAAAGGAGAGTGTGGAATGCCGAAGAGAAGGAATTCAATGACGGAGGAGAGACGCAAGCCAGGGCACAAGAGTGAGCGTGCGTGTGTTGGTGTGTGTGCGCGAATGTGTGGGAACGCTTTAGTGTTAGCGGGGGAATGCGAGAAAATGCTCAGTGGGGAATGGCGAGTGGGTGGGTAAACAATAGGAGGAGGAGGGGGTGGAGTGGGAGACAAGTAAATGGGGGGATTCGGGAGAGAGAGAGAAGGGAGGCGAGACTGAAGAAAGCGAAAGGGAGTGAATATTTGATCCATCACGGCGAAGTATCCGAGAGATCGTATAAATTAATTTCAGAATCCGAATGCCGCTTTCTATTATGTAAACTAGTACTGTCACCGAATTTCGTGGTCACGGCTATCGTCTGTTCGTGGTGGCTTGCGAGGTTTGAGTTGGTGTGGGATCCTGTTCTTTCGTGTTCCTTGTTGTGCTAGCGGTGGAAAATGTTCGGATACCGATCAACTCACAATGCAATGTGCAGTTCGGGGACGTTCTGAGGAGCACGTGGGGACCTACGACGATGAAGTTGTGCGGAAGACTTTAAATCACTCAAATGAAAGATATCACACACTACGACGGGGTTTTATATTTTTCGTATTTGTTTTTTTATCGGACCCTGACAACCCTTTTCCGTATGAATAAATACTCTTCATGCTATGAAATCATCATTTAGTTTTAGCATTTAAATAATATTATTACTTTGCTGATATATAATGGGATTTTCTACTATTTAATAAGAAGATGCTATTAAATTTAATTTTGTAAATAATTGCAATGAAATTAATAATGCCATAAGTATATCTAGAAAGAGTTTTCTACTCAGCGTTTCAATCTTTTTTAAGAACTTGATTGGAGTGTAGTATTAGGGTCTGCAGGCATGCCTGGAATTGAAACTCTTCTCTTTGTTAATGCGACGTAGAAATATGTCTCATGACAATACAATATCCTTGTCACTGGCGGAATTCGAATCCACAACCTTCGCTTTAGCCGAATAATTTCTTTCCTCATCGAACTCAGAGTATTGAATAGATTTGCATGCTTCTGGAAAATATACAGAGGAGTAATGCTTATGTAATCTATTGATCGAATATTCATCTAGCGTGGATTTATAATCCTTGAATATCACAATGTCTTTGTCCATCATAATTCTTTTGACAAGTTCAACTGTGGATTAGTTTGAATGAAATATGGGAAACTCATAATCTCTATCAGGACTATTATAAAAACTATAAATCAAGCACAAGCTTGATTTCAAGCACAGAAAATTGAGCATCCACACGTGATACTCTATTAATGAATAAACGATTGTTATTTTGATAAAAATCCATGGTATCAAAACTTGTCATCCGGTAGGAGCTCAAACAAGTGGTACTCTTAAACTTTTTATCTATGAAATGTTAATGGTATTTTTGAGGGGATTAGAAAATAATTCGGCGATAAACAGATAAAACGCTTAAAAAATGCATATTACGAGCTCGTAAAAATGCCCATACGGCAGAATATGGACCAGAAGAAATTGAGCATAAAAATAAGGAGAAATGGAAGAGGGTAAATATAGGAATAAATGACTGAAAGATAAAAAATAATAGGAATCGGCGTCCGTAAGAAAGAGCGAGAGGTAGAGTGAGGATACAAAGATGTTTACGTAGTCAAAACTGAGGTTGTGTGGAATCCGATTTTTCCCCGAGATTCACGAATTATGCTAATCCAGAAATTAGGACACTTGGATAATTCGGTTGCAAACGTTGAGGAAGTAGGAAAACAAATGAAGGCAGGGAAGAGACTGCGGGAGATTTCATTTAGTAGAGCAGAGGGCAGAGTCGGGTAGGGATTAGCCCGCGCGGTACATTATAACCTCACGTCGCGGGGGGAGATTTCCACGCAGACGCGCTACCAGGGGGAGGGAGGGAGTCAAGAAAGAGGGCGCTGTGGAGCGGGGGAAGAACAAGGTGGGTGGTGGAAGGCTGGCGCAATAATTTTTGCCGAAATCGAGTATGCATACTGTCAACTCACATCCTGAACTAATACCCTTTACATGATGACTTCGTAAAATTAACGCCAGAAGATAGGGACATTAAAAGCTAGCCAAATTGGAGTGAAGCGAAGGTAAGGGAGTGGAGATTTCATAAATTAACGCCAATGCTAATGTGTGGTGGAATATGTTGTGAAATCGACGATGAAATGACTCGGGTAACTTCGAAGTATATTGATTTCAAAAACGTTTGCGAAGCAATTTCAGTTAATGAGGATGGTTTAATCTGTCAATACAGGGTGGGATTTCCTATTAATTTCCTCGGCGTACAAAAATCATTGTTACTCTATGCTCCCAAATAACCTTTTTCTAAATCTCTCTCATCCTAATCGTCGGAGCTCTAATCAAATGGCGGAAATCTCAAGGTGCCAAAACATATTCCTAACTTGAAATAAATTTCACAGATCTATGGGTTTTCATTAGAATTAATATCATTCTATAATTAACTCTTCTATCTGATGGTACCCCATTATTGCCGCCTACTCTTAAATCGGCTTATAATTGGAATAAAAAGTAAATCATACCTCTTCTTTATTCATAACATTTACACACCACTTATCAGATGAGTAATCGGAGGATAGCCCATCGGTATCTGTAGCCCCTACCTCCGCCCCTGTGAGAGCACCACCCAGAAGGAACCGTCAGAGTGGGAAGGAAGGGATTCTAGTCATGGGCAACAGTAATATCAGACGTAAGTTAGTCCCATTGCGGGAGAGGGCGGACCAGGAGGGTGTGAACTAGCGCCTGACGGCATGGTGCGTTCCTAGTGGCGGCGTTCTCTAGGTGAGGAAGGCGGTTAGAGCGGCGGCGGAAGTGTTCCAGGCTGCGGGTCGTGGCTCATGTTGGCGTCAACGATGCCGTCGACCGTGGATCTGAAGAGCTTCTGAATTCTTTCAGGGAATTGAACTCGGAAGTGAAGCAGGGGGGGTGTCAAGGGGGTTGATGTGACGCTCTCGATCTGCAGCCTTGTCCCGATGATCGATCGTGGACCTTTGGCTTGGAGCCGAGTGGAAGGCATTAGTCAGAGGTTGCGTGCTTTCTACAGGCATATCAAAGTGTCCTTCGTCGACCTTCATCCGGCGATCCAGTCGTGTAGGAACCCTTTTAATCGTTCTGGTGTTCACTACACGTCTGAGACCGCCAGGTGTACAACTAATAATCGAGCACTGCAGGTTTTTTTTGGTTACAGTGTAGGCCAGCGTGTAGGTCAAATAGTGGATCTCTAAAGCCTTCTTTGCGAACTTATGTAGCTTTAAATTAGTTGAGGTTTAGTGTTAGCCATAATTCCTTTAACAAGAATCAGGTAGCATTGGACGGAATATTTTATAAGGGATTCGATAATAAGAAGACAATCCTCGTTAAAAATAAAAAACCGTAATTACAAGGAAACATCTGTATTGGCAATAAATTCCGAAGTTTAAAAAACAAAGTCGCAGAATACCACCTTATTCAAAGCACAGGCGCAGATATAATTATTGGGACAGAAAGCTGTTTGACCGGTGATATTGCCGACGGTGAAATTTTTCCAAAATCCTTTTCCATTTACAAAAATTACTGAGCAAATAGAATCAGGGGCGGTGTTTTTATTGCGGTTAAACGTCCTCGCGTCGGCAGAGCTGAGGTTATTCCGGCTAATGATTTGGAAAGTGTTTGTAGCTCAATTAAAAAGCCCTTAATCCAAAAGAATGTATGTATACGCATTTTACAGACCGCCAGCCGACAAAGACAATTCAATATTAGAATTAGATTAGCAAAACAAAGGTTTCTTTTCCCAACACAATGATCGCGACGTTATAATCGGTGGAGATTTCAATGTACCATCTATTGAATGGAGCACTACCACATATAGTTTTAAAACGAGCGGTAAAGGCAAATTTATCTGCGAATCCCTATTGAATTTTTTATATTGAACTCATTGAATCAACTTGTCACTTCACCAACTAGGGATGCCAATGTTCTTGATTTGTTAGCAACGAATATTCCCGAATTAGTCTTAACTATAGAAACTATAAAAGGAATTAGTAACCACTGGACAGTAAATACTAAGTTTTCGCTTCATGGGGTCCAAAATAAGAAGCCTAAAAGGAAAATTCACTTCTTTAAAAAAGGGGACTACAATGGCCTAAAGTACGTGGTGCAGGATAAATTTGCAAGTTTTAAGAGAGATAGTAATCACCGAAATGAGGTGACAGCTCTAGGGCTCACCAGGATGACCCCTAGAGCTTTGCTGGCGGGAGTAATAATGATTGCTCCTGGTAGGGTCACCCATGCCAGATAGGTCGAAGGTTAGGAGCCAGACGAAAGGTAGTCCACGCAGCGTGTGTTCCTCAGTGTATCGGCAATTAAGTGATGGTGTCACGTTAAAAAAACTATCGAGGAAGGCAACGGGAAATAACCTCAATTATCATTCCCAAGAATGTAATGATGGGCACTATATAGAATATGAGTCCTGGCAACTACGGGACTCGGTCCAAGCGGCCGTGTGTTGTGTCCGGCAGTGGGGGAGGCAAGGCTTCCGCGGTCGTCATCCCACGAAACCCTTGCAGGGGAGAAATAACAGCAGCAGGACAGAAGACGCAGAAGAAGACGAAAGAAGTTAGAATAGGAACGTGGAACGTCAGGACAATGTTGAGGACAGGAAAATTAGAAAATATTAAGCGAGAGATGGAAAGAGGTAACATAGATATTTTAGATCTCTGCTAGGTGAGATGGAAGGATAGCGGGGATTACTGGAGTGACAATTATAGAGTGATATACAGCGGTGGGGACGAGAGCCAACGAGGGGTTGCCGTAATATTAAATAAAGGGGTAGGAAGAAGCGTAGTCAACATAGAGCAAGCAACTGGTAGAATTTTACTCGTAGAGATTAAAGCAGACCCGACGAACTTGGTCATTGTTCAGGTATACATGCCACGCCACCGAGCAACCACAAGGAGGAAGAAGTCGATAGGATGTACGATGAGTTAGAGGATATAATGGCGTGTGTTCCTGCAGGGAAACATTTGATAGTGATGGGGGATTGGAATGCGATGGTAGGCGAAGGGAGAGATGGTGGTGAGGTGGGGGACTATGGGTTAGTCACGAGGAATGAATGTGGAGAGAAAGCAATTGAATTCTGCAGGACACAGGGGTTAATCATCACCATAACATGGTTTAGACACCTCAAAAGGCATAGGTACACATGTAAAATGCCAGGTGACTCAGAAAGGTATCAGTTAGATTATATTATGGTTAGGCACAGGTTTAGGAACAGTGTGATAAATTCGTACAGTTTCCCAGGAGCGGATGCAGACTCTGACCACAATTTAGTTGCTATGAAATTTAACGTCCGTTTCAAAAAGATAAGGCAAGGGCGGAGGGTTAGGAAATGGAATGTAGAAGCATTAAATGGATTAACGAGGAAGGAGTATCAGCAGGCTGTAGAGAAAATGATGAATGGCGGTAAAGAACTGAGTACTATAAAATAAAAATGGGAATGTATCAAACAAGGGATATCAGAAGCCGCAAAAGACATTATAAGAACCGTTTAAGGGAAAAGGATAAGGAAACCATGGGTAACGGATGAGATGATTGCAAAGATGGAGGAGAGAAGAAGAAGGAAAAATGTAAACACAAAGTTAGGCAAAATGAAATACAAAGAGTTAAACAATAAATTGAGAAGGGCCACAAGTAAAGCCAAAGAAGAATGGTGGAAAACTCAATTCGAGGATATGGAAAGTTTGCAGACGAAGGGGGAAATTGGTGCTCTATATAGCAAGGTTAAGTTATCATCGAGAAATTAGAAGGCAAAATCTGTGCTAACAGTTAAAGAAAAGTGGGGTAAGATAATAATTGAGCCAGGAAAAATCCAAGAGATATGAAAGGAATATATAGAAACACTGTACGGTAGAGAACTTAGGCCCACAAGGTTAGACATAGAAAAAGAACATGGCGTAGATAAAGATAGCTTAGGTCCAGGCATACTCGATGATGAAATAGAAAGGGCATTAAAGGAGATGAAAGCAAATAAGGCCGTGGGGGTAGACAACATTCCTGTGGAACTGTTGAAATGTTTAGAAAAATGTGGGAAGAAGGTTCAATATGGACTGATTCGTAGTATCTATGAGGAAGGAATCTAGCTGGAAGATTTTGTGAAATCAGTGTTAGTTTCTATTCCGAAAAAGGTAAAGGCTACATCATGCGAGGATTACAGGACAATAAGCTTAATATCCCACGCAGCTAAAGTTATTCTCAGGATCATCAACAAAAGGATAGAGAGTAAGACAAATTATTACTTAGGGGATGATCAGTTTGGGTTTAGAAAGGGGAGAGGTACGCGCGATGCCATTGCAGTAATGAGATCACTAATCGTGAGGAATAAAGAATACAATCAGGACGTTTTTGCCTGTTTTGTAGATTTCGGAAAAGCGTTTGATAGAGTGAATTGGGAAAAATTAATGCGCGTATTGCAGAAAATAGGAATGGATTTGAGGAACAGGAGACTGATCCGCAACATGTACATGTCTCCGACGGCTCAGGTGCGAGTGGGGAACGGAGAGTCCGGATGGGCAGTGTTAGGAAGAGGTGTAAGGCAGGGTTGCCCATTGTCACCAGTGCTGTTCAACGTATATGTGGAGGAAATGATTAAAGAGGCATGGGAAGAACTGGAGGTGGGAGTGAAAGTCGGAGGGGAATCCGTAAAATCGGTTAGGTTCGCTGATGACCAAGCATTAGTTGCTCAGTCAGCCAAGGGGTTGCAAGCATTACTAAGTGAATTGGACGTTCATTGCGATAGATATGAGATGAGAATTAATATTAATAAAACAAATGTTTTGCCATTTTTCAGGAAGAAAAAGGCTAAGCTAAATATTAAAATAGGCGGGGAAAAATAGAACAGGTAGAACAGTTTACGTATCTCGGAAGTGTTCTGGACCAACACGGTCAAAGTCGTAGGGACGTAAGGAGAAGAATTGCGCTAGGTAAGGAGGCTTTCCTAAGGAGGAGGGAGTTGATGACAGGGACGTTGAGTAGTGAGGTTAAGACATGACTCGTAACAACTCTGATATGGAGCGTAGCTATGTACGGTGCGGAAACGTGGTCACTGAAGCAGGAGGATAGACGTAGACTGTAGGCTTTTGAAATGTGGGTGTGGAGAAGAATGAAGGAGGTGAAATGGACCGAAAGTTAAACAAATGAGGAAGTACTGGAGATGGTGGGTGAGGAGAGGGGTTTGTTGAGAGAAATCCTATGGAGGCAGGAAAAATGGATGAAAGGTGTATTAAGCGGTAGTGGAATGTTGAAGAAGGTTATAGAGGGAAGAATGATGGGCAAGCGAGGAAAGGCAGGAACAGGATAGGGATGTTGGACGGAATGAAGGGGGAAAGAAGTACACAGAGATGAAGAGGGGCCTGCTGTAAAGTAGGTTGCTGGATTGGGTTTTGTTTGGAGTTACAAAATATTTATTTTATAGTTGTGTCCATCCAAAAACCTACCTTAACCGGTAGATTACCAAATAATAATAATAATCACCGAAATATTGAGGGTATATGGAATCACTCCCTTGAGATCACCAGTCAATAAGCTCATTCCCAGTAAATTTTTATAGATAACACGAAACCTGTATGGTACAACGCAGTTGTTAGAAAGGCATTGCGACGTCAAAGGCTATGTCTTGCCAAACAAAAAAATATTAGGGATGTTATCTATAGTGTCAAAAAGAATGAGACCACTTATGATTACAAGATCTAGGTCGAATGTCAAGAATTAATTTCGGAAAGCGTTAAGTGAATTCAAAAGGAAAAGGTTAGTGGAAAATTTGAAAGAGAATTCGAAAGTATTTCGGTTTTACATCAGAAAAGTTTATGGATATAGGTCAAATGTTAATTCACTCCCAAATGATAAAAGCAAAAGAGTAGCCGGAAGTTTGGAAAAGCTTAACCTATTAAATTCCTTCTTTCAAAGCGTCTTCACCAATGTCTCACTGAATGTCTCCGATACTTTACCAAGTCATGCTGATCAACCGATGCCCATACTGGAAATTTCACTTATTGGAAGAGAATTTTTGCTGAAAAATATTAAGCCTAATAAATCCTCTTGCCTCAATAAAATAACCGCTCGTATATTTAAGGATCTAGCTTCGGATATTTTCCTGTATCTAGAAATAATATTTAAGAAGTCGCTGGTAGATCGTGCGGTTCCCAGAGATTGGAAAACGGCTAACGTAGCACTAATATTTATATACTGTGACAAGGAGGAACCGAGTAATTACAGATCTATTTCCCTCACATCCATATTGCAAGGTTATCGAACATATAGCTCGATAGTGAGACGTCTCGATAGTCAGGAGTTATTCATGACAAATCGGAATGGTTTCCGAACAAATAGATCCTGCAAGACCCAACTAGCGCTTTTTGTACATGATATTCTTACTTCGGGAAAGAGCAGTGTTCCATTGAACACGATTTTTCTAGATTTCCAGAAAGCCTTAAACAAAGTACTTCATGGTAAACTCCTCAAAAAGCTAGAAGCATATGGCATGGATAAAAATATCCGGGGTTGGATCAAAGACTTTTTGAATGGTCGGGTTCAAAGAATAGTGATAGCTGGAGTTAGCTCAAATGCAGTAAGAGTTACTTCAGATATTCTCCAAGGAAGTGTCATCGGACCTCTTTTATTCCTAATTTACGTTACCGACATTGCCTCTGCGGCAACTAGTAAGATACGTCTATTTGCCAATGATGCAGTGGTTTACGGTGGAGCAGCTAAGCTGGGAATCACTTGCGGAGCGAAGGTTAAATTATAGATTGAAGCTCTTGCATAAATTGGAAGAGAATCTCTTTAGCAGCGATGTTGAACATGTATTATTACCCACATATTACTATGGTAGGAAAGATCATGTTAATAAAATAAGAGAGATTAAGTGCATAACGGATAGATTTAGGATATCATTTTTCCACGAACGGTAGGGGATCATAATAACATTGTTCGTCCGCGGTAGGGTCAGGTTCGGGTAAAAGTTAGTCTGGGGTGTATCCACCCCGTGCCACACACCCTAGCGGTGGTTTGAAGGGTACATAAATAAATAAAAATAAAACAAAACGATACATGGGTCATACCCGTCTTATATACGCTCTCTTTGTAAGGCTGGAGATGAAAGTGATCGTTTATTAAGTTTTTCACGTATTCCGTATTGATTTATTCGATTCGATCTACTTTACATGTAGCGTCATGTTCTCTTGTGATTCTGTAATACTTCTTTTCCTGATAGGAGATCAATGGCTCAAGCAGACAAGTAAGTCTTCCGCAATAGAAAATGAGATCAAGCGAATAATACGATTATTAGTGTATCCGCTAGCATGAGGCTTATATGTGTAGCTGAAATCCTCGCTGTTTCGTAACGTTTTCAAGATATTTCTAGCCTATTTTCTTGTAACTATTAATATACCGTGTATTTTTTAATAGTCAGGAAAAATTGAATAAAATCTTTAGGTTGACTCTTCTTTTAGAGAGAGAGATCAGGAATTATTAATTTTAATTCAAGTTATCGGAAAAGAAAATACTTTGTTCTTCCACATACATTTTATTATGCACGACCTAGGTTACGCCTTCCAAGTCATCAGCAGGTGGAGTACAGAGGACACACAGCTTTACTATACTAGACAAAGAAGGAAGATTCTGGTAAAGTGGGATGAGGAGAAAGGGAAGGGAAATTGGTGTGTGTGTATGGGTGAAAGGGGAAGAGAGCGGTCGGGTAGGGCTTCAGGGGGGGGGGGGAGGGGCTGTAGAACAGAGGGTGGTCCAGGAGGGGGGAGTGGGAGGAATATATAAGATTATTATCAAATATAACCTTATAATGAGTGTTCTTGGAAGTTTCCGAACGTTTCAAGGCACCTAATCTTAAACCTTTCTTCTCCAAGCGTAAAAATCTCAAGAACCAAGTCACTTTTGTGGTTATTGTCCAGTATATGCTTGCAAAAATGGGAAGAAGGATTTCTGTTTTTAAACATGTTCACGGAATTTCCTCCCGGTTTTGGGAAATCCCTCTCGGTTTAACTTAGGGGACCTTTTATCAAACAGCAAGGACAAAATTCCCATCATGGAATAGAGTTGAGTGCATAAATTGCGTTGTGAGAGCTCTTCTATATACATTGGTCAAACCGGCGAAACTCTGCATTGTCAAACCTTATGGTTTGATTTCGAGGATATGTATTTGGTGCAAGAAAACAGGAACTACACTGAAGTTAAGAGGACACACGATTGTCACACGCTATCGTGACCCCTTTGAAACAATATTCTCTCCTCCGGGGACCAATAGGAATCTCTTGGTGCTCGAAATACTTTGCGGACATCTGGTCGATTGTCGTGGCCGGGGAACACTCACGCCTAGTTTGTCGGCCGTGTTCCATTTTCCACATTTGCCGCAGTACACATTATGTGACACACTTTTCAACCCCATTGTGGGGGAACTGTCTTCGAAAAGCAGCTTAAAAAGGGAAAGGAAGGAGCCGACGACGGACGGCGGCAGAGGAGGGTGGTTCAGGAGACGTACACTGTGAAGTTAACTAGGCACATGTTGAAGGGGTAAAATTGCAGTGCGAAGTGTCGGGGGAGGGGAGGGGAAGGATAGTGTGAGGAGGAGGAGGGCTGGGGGATGAAACCGTACGTTCGGAGTCGAGGAGGGCGAGTGAGACGTGGGGAGAGGGTAGAAAACCGACATTGATCG
This sequence comes from Hetaerina titia, assembly GCA_037158775.1. NCBI lineage: Eukaryota > Metazoa > Arthropoda > Insecta > Odonata > Calopterygidae > Hetaerina > Hetaerina titia. Next base: position 130,511,040 of record CM073768.1, read on the forward strand.
ATCGAGGTTTGCCCTTGGATCCTCTCAGGAGTAAGAGAAAATATTCTACTGTATAATTTCTCAAGTATGATTATAAATGAAAAAATGAATAGATTTCACTAAGGATAAATTAATAGATAAAAATAGTAACTGACGGAATGACACCTGCGCTCTGAATATATTTTACTTTTAGACGGGTTGCATAATTAATCATCCAGGGGAGGTTAAAGATCGTGATATTTTTGTTTCCAGCTGCAGTGTTGGAAGTTAGCGGTGTACAATTTTCTCCTTCTTAATCATCGGCCATTGGGATTCGAGAATTCATCAATGGACTTGAAAGTTAAGAATGGTAGAAAAAAAGACGGTTGATTGTTTATTTTTATGGAATCACATGCATGCTTGATCGATTTCGTCATAAAAATGTCCAGTGCCGAATAATTCATATTCTTAGACTCTGGGGAAAATAATTTTGTGGGGCGTCACATTATGAAAACACCTGAGAGAGAGGACTTATGATCGAAGAAGAATTGAAGCTGTTGCAACATTATTTTAAGTCTCTCTTTTGTGCTGGCCACAAAAAAACTTTATGGAATATGTAATTTCCCGAAAAATGTCACACACTGCTGCTCATTTCTCTTCCCAATTTTAGAAATTAGTATATGCAAAAACCAGGAAGACTATCCAGTCAATCCAGTCAATCAGTTGTGTCCCAAATTAAAGATTTCGTTCGAGGTTGAATAAATAACTAACACAGAAATTGAGTGTTGTCAGAAGATCTCGATTATATTACTACATTTTATTGGCGGATTTTTATTATAGTCTACCTAGTATATATATATATATATATATATATCCACACGCATACTTTTGGGTTCATTATATTACTATGTTTTATCAACACCGGAATAAAATGAGCTCAGAAAAATAATATAAAAGTATCACGGGGATTCCAGCCACAGAAACATATGGCTAAGTTGAAAAGTATTTAACGGTGAGGGAGGCAAAAGAAATCGAGTTAAAAAAATCCCCGGAGCGTTCGAGAACCACCTCGGGCGGAGAATCTCAGCGCTTAAAAATTACGCCAGCGGTGCGAAATGACGACGCTCCACGAAAACCCCTCGTACTACTTTGGGAGGAGGGAAGTAATTCAAATTATTTTTTTATCCCTGATGGCGAGTGTAATAAGGTGTTAGAAGAGGTGGAAGAAGGGGAGGGTCGAGGAGTGTGGGGGAATGAAGAGGCAGGAGGCCGCGAGATGCAAGGGAGGGGTGAGTTTGTGAGGAGGAGTGGGAGGGAGGGAGGGACCGTAAAAGAAGAGGCGTGCGGAGAGTTGGTGTCGTGGCGAGCGAAGCAGGTGGAGGAGGAGGTGGAGGGAGTGGTTTGGTGGGCTAAAGATCGATATCTAAATGTTTTTATTTGCAAGGGGCGGCTCTGTGGCACCCTAGGTTGTACCTAGTCGCTCTCTCTTTCTCTCTCTTCTCCTCACGGTGGAGGTTCTTGGGAAGGGTGTGAGGCGGTGGGGTATTGGGGAGGGGGTAAGTCGAGGAAGTGAATTCTATGCACGGGGGTGGGCCGGAGGGAACGTGGGTTGGTGGAGCGTTATATTGGAACGGGGACGAGGGGAGCGTATTTGAGGTGAGGTGTAGCCTCCCCTCCCGGGCGTCCACGGGGTGGAGGGATGGCGCTGGGAAGATGGGGGTGGTAGAAGTGGGCGGAGAGCTAGAGAAAGAGAGAGAGGAGAGAGTTTGGGAACGTATGTGTTGGGGGAGAGAATCTTGGAGAAGGGGAGTAGAAGAAAATGAAAAGCGGACGAGAAGAGAGACAGAGAAAGGGGTACGGACAGACGAAGAGAATTTATTCGAGCGAAATTGAATACAGATGCTTCCTTCTCACGAAGTTGGGAAAGAGGGAAGACCGATTGAGGTATAAAGAGAACAAGACGAGGGATAGGGAGAAATATAGAGATAAATAGATAAATCTTAGCGGTATATAAGAAAGAGAGAAATGAAAGACTGAAAAATTCTTTCAAATTACTTGCGGAAATGGAAACTCTAATTTTCTGCACAATAATGGATGAATGTAAATGAAAAGTTCACACTGTAGAAATCATTCGCTTTGACCGAGACTCTCACTCGGATTCCTCAATCCAGGTTCGAGAATAATTTGAGGAGATTTTCGTATCTTAACTGGTTAAATCACTAGTCTGGAAGGCGATGAATCCAGTTTCCAGTCCTGGTCAAGACGAATGATTTTTACACGGTGAAATATTTGTACATAGTAAGTGACTGTCGCGGCATAACCCCTAGTTCTTTAAACTCGACGAATCCTTACGTTGAAAAATAGCTGTAACTTCAGCATTTCAATTCAGTTTTGGGAGAGCGACAAACAAAAAAATAATGATTTAAATTTTCAATTGTAACCTTTCCACACGCTAGAACTGTAGCAAGTACGGAGTAATTCCTCGAGGATTCCCATATTTATCATGTCCAAATGCGTTGATTATATCGCTCCACGAAGTGTACCCTGCGTAATCGCATTGCATACGAAATTACATCGGGATGTGATATCTTTCGTCGTAAATCGAGCTCATCGCCAGTGGGTTAATTTTTAAGGTCTTCATGAGGACAGGAGTGCGCGCTGGAAATAAATCTCTGTGACTAAGGTGATCAGTCTTTCGTCTGCAATTCAGGTGCCACCGCGGGAGGAAGGGTATGGGGATGAATGGGATGACGAATCCAAACAGCGTTTAAGGTTTAAATACGACCAATTCGTTCACATTGCTCTCGGCAGAGACCCCAATCTCTAGGGACTTCCTTCGGCTTTTTGAAGGGGGAAGGAGGGGGCGAGAGCGTTTGCACACGCGTGACGCTAAATGACACATCGATGAACGGCAGCACCGCTCCCGGGAGAGTTGGTCGAGTGGAAGGGGCAGGGAGTGGGAATCCACGCGGCTCTCACCCGCGGGGGGAGAGCCTGTCCTTCCGTAAGTGCGTGCGTGCTGATGGGAGGAAAGGTGTTCGTCGGCTCGCTTGGCGGCCGTTGAAAAATGCGCAAGAGCCACGAGGGATGGGCTTCGTTCCGCATGCCGTTTTTCTCATTATTTCTCCGGGAAATACAAAAAAAGAAAACCCGTGTGTGTGGGAAGGAGAGAAAGAGAGAGGGGAGGAGGCGGGTGGGGAGAAATAGGGGATTGCGGGGGCGAAGATAAGAGAGGTTTTTGGTCGCGCGAGCGAGGAGGAAGAGAGAGGGGAAGTGCGAAGCGTGTTGCGGAGTGGGGATGGGGAAGGCGAGGAAAGGATAAGATGGGAATGGTGGCAGCTAGTGGGATGCGCTCCTTGGGGAGGCCGAGGAGGACAGGATATGAGGGGCGGACGTGGGGCAGCGCGGTGCGGGGTGGGAGACAAGATGGAGGCATGAGTCTCGGTGAAAAGGAACTAGATGGAAGGAGGGGTTTCCTGGTGAAGCGTGGGTTATGAATACGTCGAGAAAGCAAACCCTAGTAGGGCTGTGGGCTGACGTAGAAGTGGATAAATAAACACTCTTTGTTTGGGGAACTTGATTGGCTCTTAAGAAGCGGATCACTTAGCCAGTGGGAGCTTCTAGCTCGGGGATTATCTGATACCATCGTTAAAATAAAGCAGAGGAGGTTGGACATTGGCGCGTTTGGAGTAAATGTGGTGCATACACGTATTTGGATAAGGGCATTAATTTTTTGGCCTTAAGACGGACTGCTTCCTGGTAAATTAATATTTTTCCTATTTTGCTATCCTGTATTCGTGTAACATGATTAAGGACTAGAGATGAGTTGGAAAACTTTCATTGTAGATCTCACTAGTTTCGAGAGAGAAATTATTTATGTAGTATTTAACTTGGCATTAGATATATTACCTTGCGTGGATTTCATTTGCGTAACTCATTAATTGGTATTTTCCCTCTGATTGGAGCAATAATAATTCAGTTAAGCATTGCCAAATGGTAAAAGGGCATTCTCATCTGATAATATATACGGTTAAAGTAAAATCGCAACGCTGTAATGGAGTGGAGAGTTGGCAGAATTACCCTTTAATTTTTCGTGAGTTGGCCAATTATGAGGGTAAGTAAAAAAAAACATTTGTTACCGTAAAATCAGATGGATATTTTTACTTATTATGCCCTTTGTACAGTATGTTATGGATATCTCTGAATGTGGAATCGAGTCTCTTTGATTGATAATTAGTTGTTTAAGAGAATTGGAACGTATTTTATAGTACCAAAGACACTATCTATAGAAATATTTCCCAATTTAATTATTCATTGCAGAACAATGTCTGTATTAGGGAAAACAAAAAGTGATATTTTTCATCTTTGTGTCATTAAATTTCTCAAGAAAATTACCTATTAAACCCTTAAAAGGCTGGATAAAACCACTCATGGCTAAAAGATTTCATATTAGATGGATTACTAAAGTGGTATTTCAAGTATTATAGATATAATAGATATTAATGCATGTATAATATATATCGTATGTATACAGGTATATAGCATTTTTATATTTCTCGATATGAACTTATGAATATATTATGATTAAGAAAGTAGGATGACTAACCGGAGTCGGCAGAACATAGATAGTATTTGAGATGATGGAAAAAACAAATGTGATACCCCATTTGAAGGGGGGGAGTAAAATGCCTTGAAGTCAGTATTTTATGCTACTCTAAGTAAGAAGAAGAAACAAGGAGAAATCTTCATAGATACATCACCTATTTTTTTCTAATGGATATATTTTTCTTTAGTGCGTAAGGACGAATTTCGGTCATCACTCGGATTAATCGACTATTCCGACGCGTAATTCCACCCTAGAGAGAGACCCTAATGAGATCAATGAGTACCGTACCATGGAAAATTTATTTTCATGGAATTTAGAAGCCGAGAAAAATTGAGGGGGACATTAAGGAGGTGGGTTGAAGGTGGCGAGGGGGAAGAGGCATCTTGGAAGAGAGGGAGAAAGAAGCGAGGGCCGATAGAATGATGACCGAGTTTTCCTTTCCCCTTACCCCCCTCCATACCTCACCCCGCCGCCGCCACTCCGAAGGCGGGCGTTTTGCGGTTTTCTGCCTCCAACCCCTCGCTCCACTCGGCAGGGGCTGTTTTGTTCTCTCGCAATTTTTCCCTCCCATACCCTCCCGCTCAGCGGTGGGCGGTGGATGAGGAGTGGGTGGGGCGGGGCGTGGGGAGGGGGTGTTGAGAGAGAGCTCACGTCACGGGCAGCAACCATGAACTTGGCGGGATTCAAAAACTCTGGCCCGTGTCGAGTCGAGGAGAGGGAGGGAGAGGACAAGGGAAGGTGGGCGATGGGGAAGATGGGACGCGGTGGGTCGGAGCGATGAGAAGGAAGCTCTCGGGTCTCGGCGTTGGGAATGGGAGCGACACACGCGGCTCGCTGACGGTGTCACATGCGGAAGGCGAAGCCGGGTGAGGAGGAGCAGTTCCCTCACGGAGATCTGAGCAGAGGGAGGAGAGCGACAGTAAACAAGGGATAGGGAGCGCGCGTGTTCCTTTGCGAGCACACAAGCGGAGTGATGTGAGCGCATTTTCGGCTCTGTAAGGAATACGTACATACATGTACATTAAGACGGGTCGGATCAGTCTTTGGTATCGGTGGAAGGGGAAGAAGGAGAGAACATTTTTTTATGCTGCAACTCTCAAGCCACTCGTTCAATTGACATTAATGATTGACGGTAATTACGGAGATATGGCCGAGGATGGTTCCTTGTGCTCTAAAAATAGTAGATGTTCCATTATTGAAAAGATTAACCAGTGAATTCGATGTCTGTTAAGGCAGTTTTTAGGATTTTCAGAAATTTCAATAAGAGTTCTTCCTGATTCAGACAAAGTATTTTAAAAATTCAAAATTCTGAGATAGATTTGATTTACCGTCTTTAGTTCGACTCACTTGTTTATAATACGAGTACTCATGTTTAGATTTTTGAGTAAATGACAGGGTAGTAAATATTTTGAAATCACCATATGCATATGTGTCGATGAATTGATGAATGACAGGAATAACAAGGATGTGTTAAGTATCTACTTTATGTTGCGATCAATTTACAAACATTTGCAAATAACCAACTTTTTGATTTGCTAACACGTTTGTAAATAATTGTATTTGAATAAAAAATCTGTCAATAGGTTAACTATGGAAATTGATGGAACATTAAATTCATGCAGCCTCCTTAATAACCTCATCAAAGAAAGGCCCCTTTTTTTGAGATTACATCATTTTTGAAATCACAGTTTTCTCACTCCGCTATTTGCACACAGATTACTCAACGATTTAATATTTCAATAATGAATATAGCGTGATACTTGGACGTAAATATTAAAATATTATTCAACGTTAAATATTTTAGATTATTTGTTAAGTATTTTTATCACAATTATCTAGTTTGATTAGTGAGAGTGTTTCGAGTAGGCAGGTTGAAGATTGCGCTTCACAATTTTAGAGCAAATTGTAGGGGTCACTCGGTGATATTGACTATTAATTTTGATTAATAATCGCGTGAATATAGTTCGGGATGCACCACATACGCATGGCCATTGATTTTCGGTTTTTGAAACGGAAAAAGAGACATGAATAAAATGACGGATAAAACTTCATTGAAAGCTGACGGGCTTAAGTTTCATGTTAATACATCATGCTGTACACTTTTTCATCTTCAAAAAGTATCTGCATGAAATAAGCCAAAATTCCTTCCCCCTTTTGAGTATCCAAAACGCTCAATTGCTGACCCAACTACGCGCGTAGAAAGGGATTTGCGTATAATTTTACATGAAAGATGAGGCCTGTTTGAAAATATTTTAAAGGGGACAGCTGATATCAGTTTTTCCAATGACATAAGGATCGGAAGGAAAAAATCGACAAGTTATTTACTGGACAAACATCGCTTCAGACCATTTGGGTAGAAGCTCTTAATGGGAAAGGACTGGAGGTCGGGGGTGTGGTGGAGGGCGGACTGAGGGTAGGTTAAGGGGATGAGTGTGGGGGTGGTGATTGGGGGGAGTGCCATGGGTGGCGGTCACTGCACCAGTTCCGCATCTCGCTCCCATTGGTCTTCCTCCCTCCCTCCCTCTCTTTCTCCCTCAATATCCTTCGGCACTCGCCTACAAACTGGAGTGCAAATATCAAAAAATGCCTGCAATATCCGGACTTCCAATTATGCAGGAAGGGAGAGGTATGTATGTACGTTAGTGGGGAGGGGGTCGGAGTGAGAGAGAGAAACTCTCTCGTCAAACGGAACACATGCATTATTCGCATGTCGAGTGTAACTCTTTCCGGCCGGGGGGGGGAGGTTGTGGGGTGTTCGGGAGAGGGGGGGGCAGGGAGACGGGATTGCTCTCACACTCCCATGGAAAGCGTGGGACGGCACAATATGAGAGGAGTGTCGAACGGGACGGGTAGAGTGGGCGGCTGGGGGGAGGGAGATAGGGAGACAGGATGGATGGCGCCGAAAGAAGAGGGGGGGCAGGAGGGGAGTGAAGGAGACGGGGAGAAAAAGGGGGAGATGGGAGGGAAAAGCGAGTAGGGATCGCTCGACTGACGGAAGCATCGCTATTTAAAAAAAAGTCAACAGACGGAAGCCATTGAAGCCGCTCGTAAAAAAAAGAGACGGGAAGGGGGATTGGTTCGGTGTGACTGTTGCCTGGATGGAATCAGGTGATGAGATTGCGTAGGGCGAGATGGAGGGAGGGAGAGGAAGGGACCGAGGTGCTTCCGAGATGGTTTTGCTGTGAGAGTCGAGAGGGGGCGGAAGATCGGAGTCGGTGCGTTGGGACGGGATCGGAAAGCAGCGCAGGAAAGAGATTTGTTATCGCTCATTCTGGATGGGTTAGGAAGGTTGAATTTTTGCATCGACAAAACAGCAAGCTAAGAGACGAAAGATGAAAGAAGAATGGGGAGAGAGAGGACTCATTGGGATTGAAGAGATATATGCCCACGATTTTAATTCTTTCCTCGCTATTGGCTTTGCGGTGGAATGCACTTAACACATCTCTGCCTGACGATTGGGCGCGAAATCATTTCGGCGAATTGGTAATTCCGACCATGATTGTAGTATTTTAGGCATAAATATTGCAATGAACAAGAGTTCATGTGAAGAACAAGTAAAGTGGAACTCCATATTCTACAGTGCTCGTTGCAAGACGACCAACGGTTATCATACAAGGTTTTAAACTTCAAGTTCTCTCAACTCGTCTCCAATGATTTTTTTTGCATAGAGACGGGTTGACGCGTGAAATTACAATTTTCTACCCCATGTCGAATCCTACACTATATCTGCTTTTGCCGCAATATTTTATAGAAAACTACTAAAGGCATTGCGGAGTCGTTGCATTGTTGGCAGGCAGGGGCTGCATCTGAAGGAAAATCGTATTTAGATAGATTTTTCTCGGAATGACATCAATTTTGTAAAAGCAGTGTTATTAAGACGTCAAATCTTCTGCGGCTCTGTGCGATTTAATGGATTGGTTGGCGACAGGAGGCCAACTAGAGCGGAGGAATGTGGAGCAGCAAAATAAAAAGGACGGCGTGGAGATGACATTCCAACATGCACGTGACCTTCATGCCGTGACTGGTGAGAGAGGGTCTGGAAGGCACGGGAGTCTCAGCCAATAGAGGGATGTGTGTGAGGGGGGGGAGGAAGGGTGGCGGAGAGGGTGGGAAGGGGGAAGAAAAAAATGAGATATTAAATATGAGGAAATGGGGGTTATACATTCCCATTCTTCTCTCCTTCGGAGTCTGCGTGCGCGAAGCAGAGGGGACTTAACGAATGCTCACACTCTCTCCTCAAAATCGAATCAGTTTGAAAATGAAAAAAGTAAATACCGCGTCTGCGTTTTCGCGTGACGTGAGTGGGCGAGGATCGAATGAGAGACAAGGTAGGAAAATTTAATAGTCGCGTGAAGGTCTCCACTTCGCGCTTTTTTCTTCACCGAGCCGTAGGGGGGAGTAACGTAGTTGTATCGCTGGCGAAAAGAAAAAAAATGTATAAGTACATATATACGTATATATGTGAGCGGTAGTAAAAAAAATCGACATGGCTTTAAAGCGATTGGTGGCGTTGCTGACATTATGGCTCGCGAGTGGGTTGGTGGTGGGATCGGGGAGGTCGGAGGGCGGGGGCGGGGGCCGAGGTTGTATTGGGGCGGAGGAGAACACGGAGGCGGGTGGAGCGGAATTAATGGGCGTGATCACAGGGGTGACCCCCCCTTGTTGGGTGCACGTGTGTAGAGAAGGGTGAGAGAGGCGCACGCCAGGGTTTAGGAGTGTTCGCCATAGAGGGCGCGGGGGAGGGATGGAAGGGGGGGGAAGAGGAGGAGACGGTCCGCGGCTTTGTCAGCCAGGCGGGGATGTGCGACCAAATGGGGACGGGGAGAGGAGGCTCGCGGCATGGGCCATGTTATGTGTAATATTCTGGAGTAGGTGATGGGATGGATGCGGCGCCATTTTTTTTAAAGGGGACGAGGACACCGCCACACTTGGGTGCTCTCAGGAACGGGGAAGAGGGAGGCATCTGTTTCTAGGGGAGATGGGGTGGTGGGTGAGGCAGAGGAGAACCCGCCCCCACCCCCAACACCACCCCCTCTTCCCCATACATCCTCAACCCTTCCCCGCCACCCTCCGCCTCCTCCTCCGAGCCCTCTCACGGGAGAGAGTGTTCGTGCGGGGTTGTTGGATGGAGGGGCGTACGGTGTGGGCGAGGGCGTTTGGAAGAGGGGGCCGGACGGATTAATGAGGGGGCAGGCTTCGAAAGATGGTGCGAATGCGGGGAGGGGAGGTAAATGGAGATGGGGAGAAGGGAGAGGGAGATAGGTGATAGCGACGTGGTACTCTTGCCCCACGCGAAGGATCACGGGAAGGGTGTCGCGCGTACGGTCATGCTCAAGCACTCACACGTACACACACACACTTACTCGGACACGAATACGTAAGTTCACACGCTCGCACAAATGTGGATCATTCCATGAGAGAGAGAGGGAGAGAGAGAGAGTAGGGGTTGAGGGACGAGGGAGGTGGAGGCGAGGGTGGAAGTGGCATTATGTGCAACGATACATTTCGGGGGAGGGTCAAGGGGGTGGGTGGGGTTCGGCGAAGGGGGAGGTGAGGGTGTTTCGCGATTGTAGCGGCCAAGGGTGGCGGATCGATCGGAGACAATGAAGCGGAGAGTGTGCGAGGAATGGTGGATGTGAAAGGGGACGAAGGATAGAAATGGATGGAGAAAGGGGCGGTGGACAGACGGACAGACAAAAGGCTTCATCACGCCGAAATTGCGGACGTGGAGCCAGTCTTCTGATAAAGGCTTCCTCCTCCTTCCGTACATGGCAGTTCGTTTCTGATAACTGCCGTCTGGAGTAAAAACCTAGAATTCATCGAACCTTATGGGACCAAAATAAAGACAAAGGGCCACATTTCAAAGAAGGGTAAATTCCATTTAAGCTAAATAACATGGAATGGAATTAGACGCCGCGACCCTGCGGTGATCAGGGGAGACAACCACCATCCGCCACGGACCGTTCAAAGACTCTAACGTCTAAATCTACGAAGATAACTGGAAACAATGCATTCAGTAAACGCTCACGATTGAGTATAATTTGTTTGACTGTTTACGGTATTTTGTTGTGCGTATTTTAGATTTATCGACGATGTATTTTATTGATATCTGACGGAGGGAGTGGTGCTCCCTAGCTTGTTTTAAAATGTTGGTCATCTATGGTATATTTTCAGTTTTAAAAGAGCAATGCGGAGAAAATATACTAGCAGAGTCAAGAAAAAAATTTACTGTGGAACGTCATTTATTCGTGCACTTCCATAACGGGCTATTCAATTCAGCATACGTTAACTAAAATGGACATCTATTCCTATTGATGAATCACCGTTTAATTAACTTTGATTAGAAAAATTAAGACTAACAATCACGAAATTGGGTGTAATACTGTGGAATTTCTCCCCCGTGGAGCAAAAATATAAAACTTTGAGACTTTTTAATCCCAACGGTAGTTTATGTAAATGCTTTCAGAACCAGTGGATGGCATAACATGCCGAAACCCTGGTGGTTAAAATAAAGTTATAGTGTAATTACAGGTTCTAATGTTTTTCTCATTCATCCCTATCGGAGAAATTACCTTCACGTGTTATACAGAATCACCGCTTAATGGATGCTAAAGTGAAAATATACGATGACAACTTCTAATCTTGTTAAGGCTTGAGAGAATTTGCCTGTTTCCGTTACAGTAATGGAAGGAGGAGAAATATTTTATAATAATATTGTATGAGTGGAATAATAGAAAACAAGGTTGCATGAGTAAGGAATAGAAACGCTAGACAGAGATAGGAATTATTATTTTCCGAGATGGGTGTGGATTGAGGAAGTCAGTGGTGTCAGAAAAGTAATCACAATATGAGATAAACTTGGAGTGACACATTTATAAGTCGATAAGGGGAGAGGTGAAGATAAAAGGCAAGGCAATACTTTCAGACGGCCATACAAATGTCATCAGGTATCTGTTAACCGTGGGTTGGCGGGCTGACAGAGAACTTTGGTGAGGAACTGTCTCGCTGACGATAGTTTGCAAAAGTCTCACCTTTCTTCTTTTTGCCAAGATTTGTTCTCAAAATGGTCTCTCTCTTAGCAGCAGCCAGTCATGTCCAATTCCTGAGAGGTTGATACTCGAAAAGGGATGACATCGGCTGGCTAAAAGTGGTAAAATGATGAAAGCAGACATAGAGTCACTATGGAGCATTGAAAATTCAACCTTTTGACCTGGAAATTCCATTCTCTCAACCTTTCTGGTCGAGAGCCTTAAATTTGAATGGCTGCATTAAATTTCTTTGAAATGACAAAACGACTTTAAGCATGATTATATATATATATATATATATATATATATATATATATATATATATATATAACTTTGACAGTAACACACAGCACGAGAACACATAAAAAGAGCACTCACAATAATATCTTGATAATTTCGACGGACTCGAACTCCGTCTTCTTCGGAAGATAAGATATGACTCTTCAGTCATATCTTATCTTCCGAAGAAGACGGAGTTCGAGTCCGTCAAAATTATCAAGATATTATTGTGAGTGTTCTTTTTATGTGTTCTCGTGCTGTGTGTTACTGTCAAAGTTTTTTATTCAACACTCCCGTGTTACTTCGAAGAAATTATATATATATATATATATATATATATATATATAACATCTTCTTATCACTATAGCTATTTTATCTCAATTTGCTCTCTAATTTCAAAGAATTTTTCGTCATTACTCATTCCTCTCAAAAAAAACTACAGATATGGGTTCATAACATTTGGTTAAAGGCTTTGGTGATCATGATTGAAGGCATGCGGACCAAAAATTGACATTTATTTTCATTAGTATTTACTATCAGTTTCTCACCTTTTTCGATGTACATGTATTTGATCAGGTGCATTTTCTGAGATGGGACCCATTACTGACACCAGCTTTTCCAGGGTCATTGGCATAAAAGAGTAAAGAAGGTTCATTATTGGAAGTACTGAAGGATTGGATTGGATTGGTAAAGGGAAGGAATGGTGAAAAAGTTAATTGATTTTTATTATTTCTTCGGAGCAACATCCTGCGTTTTCTCCTTCATCCAAGTGGTATCAATGAATTTACTTGATACGAGGAGAAAAATGAAAACATCGTTTCATCGATAGTTTGCTGGAACTAAGGAGAAAAATAAAGGCATAGTCATGAAAATTTTGCACAAAGTCTGACTCAGTTTATTCAAAGTTTATTTTCATATATTTCATACAATTTTAGATTGTCGTCCGCTCTTATTTTTGCCATAAATTTATTCCCTTATGGCCTATAATTACTTGAATTGTATCGAGGTGAATAATTTTCTTATATTCTGTAAGCACTAATATTATTTTCATTATTAATATTCATGACGTTATTTATACTCAAAATGAATTACGCTTCTGGTGGCTATGACTGCATTCATGTGTGGATAATATGCGGTGGATGATCTATGAAAATGTAATGAAAGCAAGGAAACTCTGATGTTTAGGCGTAAGTAGTTGAGATGTTATTAATGCGCAGTAAGAAACGGTTTGATCGGGAAATGAAAAAGGAAAAGGGGAGGTGAGGGAAGAGCAAGAGAAAAAGTGAGGAGTGTACTCGAAGGAAGGGAGAAGCCGTGCGAGCCACTCAAATGATGCTTCCAACAGCATGCGGAAGAATATTGGTTTTAAGGAGCGCGGGCAAAGTAGTTCAATTTCGGGGAAAATTAGGAGTGATAGATACACTGATTTCTATATATTAATAAATTAGATCTTTGGTATGTTCTATTATGTTATTATAAATGATAATCAATGATGAAATGTGTAAATATTATGTTGATCGATAAGAAAACACATAAGACAGTTTTGGAACAATATTGATCATTGATTCGTACAAGTTGTGAATGAAATTAGGAGAAGACATGAGGAGTTGTTTAAGCCGAAACAAATCTAATTGATATGAACCAAGAAATGGAGCGTTTTCACTGCTCCAGAATCCATAAAATAGAAAAAAAGATAAATACTGAAGTGAGTTAAAAGGTTCTCTCACAATGAATCGATGCAAAAAAGCGTAAGATATCTAAAGCGCGATGTAAGCACTTAAGAAGAAAAGGAGGATGGTGAAGTTAAAAAGAAACAATCGCGGAGGAGTGGAAGAAGGCAAATGGAGAGAAAACGATTGGGAGGGAGGGCGAAGTGTTACCTCAGAGTGGAGGAGGGAATTTGGTGCGGGAAGAGCGGGGAAGGGGAGAAGGGTGCGAAAGTTCGCGAGCAACGAGGAAGTACCTCTCCGAGTGACGCTATTAAGGTAAATTGGGCGAAGCGGGTTGGAGGACATTGGTAGGAGAGCATAGGTAAGTACAAGGAAGTGAAGGCGGGCCCAGAGTGGAGGGCAGGGTTTATGGGTCAGGGTGTGCGAAGGGTTTGAGGGAAGGGCAAAGAAGGGAGCGGTCGAAGGCATGGGCGGAAAGAATGCGAGAGAGAGAGGGGGGAACGAACAAAATATCTTTCCGTAAATTTTTTTCGGCCGTGATTGCTGCGACCGTGTTCCTTGTTTCCCATTTTTATCACCTCATAATGTTTAGTCGGTCAGAGGAGGGAAAAAAAATTTCGTGCGCGTGCAGTGGGTTGACTTCTCCTTCTTCTCCGCCCTTGTAGCCATAATGCGTATTTATGTGGGTAGTTTTCCGAAACAGCCAATCGATCCCTTTCCTTCGCCGGTGAATTCCCTTTCTTCTGTTTTTTTTTACAGATTACAGAATGACCGATCATTGCTAGTCGCAGCACTCGGTGGAACATAGTCGTTGGGGAATGCTTCGTTATGTTTCCAATTTATTTCTGACGGTGGAAAATTACATTTGCCATGCTAAAAATTCAATGAACTTTCAAAATAATTATTTCTATTTACTATGTGTCGCTTTTTAGGACTGATTATTAATATGATTGCGGTAATGGCAACTCAAATCGAGTGTGAACAATAAATTGTTATTTTAAAGAATCATATTTTAAGCTTACATAAAAATATTTGTATACTCCTATGCATTGATATAATTTACTTTTATGAATTTAAAACCGAAAATATCTTCCGATTCTTCTACGTAGTTGGTATAATATCCGTATTTGATTCATTTATCATCAAAAGGAAGTAGAGGTACATCGTAAACTTAACTACGAAGATAATTTCAAATATTTTCCCCGAGTATGTTAATTGAAAATGTCATTACAACTGGCCAGACAGTTTCTTCTTTGGATCTATTATAAACCAACTGTTTTGGTACAACTTTTACAATCTTTTATTTTAGGATGGCTAAATGATTAAAAATAAAATATAATACAAACACGTCAATAGGAGAGTTAACGGGCGAGGATGGTTCTTAGACATGTAAGTGGAGGGATGAACGCGACGGATACCAAAGTGCTCTCGAATTTAGCTATGCATTAAAAAAGTAAAAATATCAAAGATGACTCCCGTTACGAGAACCATTAAGAGACACCTTGCTTCTATAAAAATTTCTTGAAATGGAATATTAAAGAAGAAGAAAACTGTTTAAAGGAATCAAACTTATAGCTTTTATGTAAATTTTCATTTTTGGTGATATTTATTGAATCTCATTTTATCATTGAACTGCTTTCAAGAAATACCATAGGAAGTTACTTAAAAAATGAATATGAATAATTGTTAATATTTTTTAGGTCCAGTGGCGATATAATTGAAGATTTAATTTAGTCAATTTAAAGATTAAGATCTAATTTTAAAATCTTTTGAATACTGTAATTTTTCCATCGCTAATAGCAATGAATTGACTTTCATGAGATTCGGCTCGACCATATTTCCCACACCACCGATCCAGGTGAATATTCTAATGACCAATGAATTCATGGCATGTTCAGTGCAATAACTAACCCTTCCACCTAAGTGAAGTTCGAATTTATACTCTTAGCGTAAACCTCGATCGGTCATTCTCGATCAAGTCGAATCTACCGATATAGAAATCAAAGGTTCGCGAAGGCACTACTAATGCCTTAGGTCCCATTTTGGGAACTGAATTGGCTCGACAATAGGTTAAACATCTTTCATCGACCGACATTAAGGAAGATTTTGTTGGGACGTACACAACGAGCGTTTATTCGGGCCGAGGTAAGGATTTCGCTAGGGAGCAGTGTCTAGATTTTAGGAAAGGAAGCCGTCATGAGGCGAGGGATCCACGAGATTTGGTGAGAGGGAATAGTGTTTCAAGCTAGCTGGGAAGCTCATTTCAAGAAAGCGTTCATGATCCCAAAGCAGAAGTCAAGCAGCTGGAGTAAGCTCTACGGCACGGCTCGCGAATCGGGTGACTCCGTGCGAACGAGTATCATTCGGGGCGTGGGATCGTGTACGTTGAGTAACAGTCAAGAGGCCAGGGTTTGGAGGGAATTGAGAGGGGTGCTGTAGAGCGGCGGGAAGGAATTTATACTCGTCATCCAGGGGGGGAGAAATGAATAGCAGCTCTGAATGCGTCTAATTAATGATCCTATCCTCATTACCACTGATATTCCAACGGGCGATGGGTTCTCTTTGTTTCTTCCTGCATATATATTTTCCTCTCTTCTATATATTGTCTTATTTTGGCTTCGATGAAGCCGTACAACCATCTCGCAAATAAATCACGTGCTGTCGTCTTCACAGTCACAAACACACTCACACACACACATGGAGCGAAACTCAAGCATCGGACCATCCACGCTCCGTTTCTCCCCCCCCCTCCTCCTCATTACTCTCACTCCACACCCCGCCACGCCCTCCCCCAACCGCCACGCCTTCCACCACGGCGTCCTCCTCCTTCTCCTACGCCCTCCCTCCCACCCACCCTCCGCCACCACCTGCAGTGGCAATGAATGTGCCTGCAGTCGTACATGGCCTGATTCCCCACTAAGTATCTCGTGATCCGCTTGCAAAAGACAAAAGAGATTCGAAACCGGGACTCGATCGATGGGCTCGGAGGGGGCGTGCAATTACCTCCCCCCCAAAAACCCCACTCCCTCTACCCTCCACCTCGTCGGCCTACAAGCCGTGAAATCCCTCCCCTCCCCCTCATCTCCCTCGGTGAAATCCGCGCGCCGTGAAGCGGAGCCAGAAAACAATCGAACCAAAAGACGAAATAGAAAGAGGAGTAAAAAATATTTTTCAACAAAAAATTTCACATGAAGTGAAAAAAACGGTTGAGTCGGGAGAATTGAAAAGATGATGTGAGCGGTTGAAAAGCGGTTGCTTTTTATTTTATTTTCGTGCATTTCGAGACAAATTGGTGGCGCGTCGATTGCGATGGGGAAAGTGAAGGGGGGAGGAGGAGTGCAGGGGAGGGGGAGACGGGAATCTGTGGGAGGGGGGAATGAAATAGGGAATACATCGGCCACTTCTGAAAAAAATTCATAATTTTCTCCCCCTCCTCCCCCTCACGCCGAGAAGGGAGTGCCCTTTTATCGGTTTCCGCGCTATCATTTTTGTAATTTTGATTTTTTCGGCAACGTTTCGCGGGAGCAAGCTGATCGTCGCCCCCCATCTGGCGCGTGAACCTTCAATCTATGGGCGGGACCATCTAAAACACCCTTCTCCCTCCTCCCCCACACCCCCTCCCTTAAAACATAGCAAAAACCCCGCCCCCCTCCTCCGCATTCCCCCACGGGACGACAGGACGGCATCCCGGGTGGGTGGGGTGAGATATTTGGCGAGGGAGGGAGGCATGTATGCGCGGAGGAGGGGGAGAGGGATTGGGAGCGAAGGGGAGGGAGGGGCGGCGGCGTGGCTGCCGGGGCGGAGGGAGCATTATGGGATCGTGGGCGTGGTTTGGAGAGAAAAGGAGGAGGAGGAGGGCGAGAGTTTTCCGAGGGAGGATTTACGGCGGAAGTTTTTTGTTTTGAGAGAGAGCACCGTCCGGGAGAGTTGGCTCGCTTAAGCGGCGGAAGGGAGCAGGGGACACGGCGGCAGCACCGTCGGCGCTCGCGGTGCGCGGCCGTGGAGCGACGGCGGCTGCTGATGATGATGATGCTGGGGCAATGCGGCATCTCGGCTCTCGGATGGGGCAACCGTCGGGGGAGGGGGTTGTCCGCGAGGGAGAGGGAGGAGATGGCGTTGGCCTCAAAGATGCACGATGGAGAGTGAATCCGTATGGGAACCGTGCGGCAGCTTTGCTGCTGGTGATTTTGGGAAGCATGTGTGGGGAGAGAGGGCGTTGGGAGTGGATCTGGGGGGTGCGGGAACGCGGACCGGAGGCGAGGATGCTGGGATGCTTTTGGAGGATGCGAGGGAACGGGGAGGAAAATAATTTATGGCTTATGGTCAGTCTTTCCGGGGAGTGTGCTGGCCAAAAACTTGTCGGGAAACTGGAGACCGCGCGGGAAGGGGAAATGGGGTGAGAATGAGTGGGCGAGAAGTGAGAGGGCCGGCTGTAAATAGTGCACTCGGGTGCGGCGACGTCGTATGTGTGAGGACTTGGATGGGGGTGGACGCGTTCCGCCTTTAGAGCGCGGAGCCTTGGTGCAGAGGTCCCGAATGCGGTTTGCGACGTGCGGGGGATTAACTCCCCTGGAGAATGGCGCCCCTTCTCCCGCTTGCCCTTAATCTCACGGTGAGGTTTGAGCGGACTCGGGTGCAGTCGCGATAAAATTGTTTCGAACCGGGTCCGCGTCGCAGAGTCTTTGCGGGATGGGAGTGAATTTTGGCTCTCCGACCCCATCAGTTGGGGAAGGAGGTTCTGCTTGTATCATCGTCTGACCTAGGATAGATTGATAAAAAAACTGTGTAGCTAAAAGGAAATACTATATATTCAACTTGCCTTTGTGGAATCCTTTCATGATTATGATAAAATAATTAATATGCTTTGTTTGTGGACATGCAACGTTATCATTATATCATGAATGTTTTTACGTTTTAAATTGTGAATAAATTCAGTACAATAATATGCCAAAGCAAATATTGATATTTATGGCGTTGTCCTTTTATTTTTATTTAGTGTCCTGTGATTCCGTGGTTATTAGGATTCGTACGACAAAACGGATTTTTGTATTTAATTCTCGTACCACATTCGCTATTAATGCAGTTGGGAGCCTTATCTTTGTTTAGTTGATGATCTGAATTGTGGTGATAAGGTCTCTTTGAATGTCCATTACGATTCTGCACATTTGATTTTTTAAATCCTAAAAACCTGAAACGTCTTTTAAAAATTTGTTCCCTTTTGTTTACGTTTTGGGACATCATGCCGTAATGAGGATTTGGAATATTCTATATCTGTTATATTTTGAAATTAAACTGCAATAATTTTGATCTGTTTTTTATATTGTTAATTTTTGTAAACTTTATCGGATTTACCTTACTGATAGTTACAATTATCTATTTGAAGCGAATATTAAGAAAGTAGCAAATCTCAATAGTGCGCATCATGCTGGCTGGATGTTGTAACTATCACCATATACAGCTGCTACGATAGATCTTTTGCCATTAGATTTTAGCACTTAGTACGTCATGTAGTTTATTGAGATTGATGAACATTTTAAACGAGATAATCAACGAACAATTACATTTCTATTGTTAAGTTTCATGTCATATACTCCGCTGTCTGGTAAATTGCTGTAGAATTATCCGGATGTGCCACGTCTTTATGGAGTTTTCCGCACTAACGGATCCATTGCATGGGACCTTTGTCAGAATGGTTAATTTCGAAAAAGTTCGCAAAGGACCGCGGGGTTATCGGAGAGCGTTTCAACCGCTATGGATGCGAACCACGAAATTTTTGATCGATTGAGTTGCACGTCGGAATTAATGTAGGGGAGAGCGCATTCACTGTCGGGATCGACCTTTCGGACGCGCCCAGAGAACCGCCCGCTCTCCACGCGCGAAAAATGGGAAAATCGTCAATCACAACTTGTATCCCATCCAAAAGGCCTCGGGTCAGTTCGCCCTCCTATGGTTCACGTCCCAACGCCGGCAGCGAATGGTAGGCTCGGGCGCACAACAAAGACACACACACACATACACACGCACAAATTCACACACAAACGATCCTGTAGGGTGGGATGAGAGGGGTGGGTGGGGGAGGTTTGGAGCTGAATGTCTCCCGGAACCGTGTCGTCGTGGCTCAAAGTAGGGAGAGCGGGATAGGAGGGGAAAGAGGGTTGTGGGGTGGTTGGGAATTTCGATAATGCAGGCGAAACAACAGGCTTTTCGGATGGTGAGGAAGGAGATTGTCCAAAGCTCCCCCGTCCCCAATTACCACGGCCGACCACAGCACCGTCCATCAGGGGGAGGAGGATGGGCAGAACGTCGGAGCGGTCAAGCCACCCTCCCGACGCCGTGTGAGGTCGCGTGGCGAGGGGTGTGGTGGGCCGGTAACGTGTGGGCCATCATACCCGTCGGAGCCCCGCCTTCGTTCCCGGCACACACGTAGACACCGCCGGGTAGGGGGGGTCGAGAAAATCCATCTCTTCGCACCCCCACAACCTAAACTCTCCCACTCGTACTACATCCACGGACCATCGATCCCACCCCGCTCACCCCCTTCTTATTTATTGACGATATTACGTGCGGAACTCCCCCTCCTAGGACGGCGTTTCGATTCTTCTCTCTTCTTTTTTTTAACCATCCTTCCCTCCAGCCACCGACACGCTCACCACCCCACCCTCCTTCTAACCCCCGCGCCGACTCGACATTCACCCTGTGGTGAAACCCCGTAACCCAATTCCGCGGGACGCCACTCGATTTCACTCTTGGCCCTCGGGGCGGAAAGGTTGAGGATGGCTTATGGGGGAGGGGTAGGAAAGAGTTCGGGGTGTGGGAAGGGGCCGTGTGTGCGTGGGCGGAAGGGCTGCATTGGGCTTTTGGGCAAAAAGGACTCTGAGAGGGGGAACGGGGAGGGAGGGGGTGCGTAATTCAGCACCACAGTGGAGGGGAGACAGAGGAGATGGGAAAGGGGAGTGGGGCTGAATCACCCTCCTGACCCCGCGACGGGATTCCCGTTTTGGAGAATGAAATATGTATTCACGCGGAGGCGAAATGGAAACAGTAATTTGCGAGAAGTGTCTTGATGCGAGGGGTATGTGTTTACGTGTTTGTGCATATATACCCGTAACTTCATACATACTTTTACACCATATATGCAGGCAAAAACTCAAAGACGAGTTTAAGTCACATACATGCTAATATAAATATAAATAAATAAATATATATTTCTAAAAATATATTTATATATATCGCTAATGCCAGATTCATACATATTATATAATTGTATATATATATAAATATATATATATTTACATACATATGTATTAATATATATTACACACAGACACATTCAAAGTCGAAAACCCGCCAAAGAGCAAAAACGTATTCAAACAGTAGACACAGACTTAAGGCATAAAAACAAATAAAAAAGAACACAAGTTTAGTGAGGAAGGAGGTGAAAGGGTTCCAAGCAGAGCAGACTTTCCTTTACCGGACCTAGAATTCGCCGATTGAAGGGTTTTCGTTGGAATCGTCGGACCAATAATGCTCATTTACTTCTATGTCTGCTTTTAACGGACTTTACCTACTCTTATGACATCGCATCACTGCTTTCCCCCTTATCCTTTCGGCTTCTGTGT
Organism: Hetaerina titia; assembly: GCA_037158775.1. NCBI lineage: Eukaryota > Metazoa > Arthropoda > Insecta > Odonata > Calopterygidae > Hetaerina > Hetaerina titia. The sequence goes on from CM073768.1 coordinate 130,532,200, forward strand.
TCGTTCATTCCTTTGATAGTGCGTGAAATAGCTCCCTAGTGCCCTTTCTTGACCAAAGAATCGGGGCGTATTGAATCCCTACGCATTACAGTGGTAGTTACGACTTCTTCTTTGGTAGCTTACTGGTTAGAACATGGCCTGGCATGTTTGCGTAATTTGGGCAGCATATATATAGTATATATATATATATATATATATATATATATATATATATATATATACATATTGTATATATGCATATTTTTATATACATAGAAATATAGCCTTACATATATGTTAATGTGACACACATTTAAACATAAAAAGCGGCTCGCTTTCAAATATTTCATTGGTCCCAGCCACTTTCTTAAGTGGGAGTCTAGTTATTGATGGAAATAGAAGGGGAGAATAATTACGTAAATTCGGGTTCTAGAACACGTTTTCAAATTTCGTATAGAACATCAAATGCTAGTTCTTGATGACATTAGAATATTGCAAAATAAAAGGTAAAAATGAGCATTATCTTTAAACATATAGATAGTGCAAAACATATACGTATTTATATTTGTGGAGAAACGTTAGGATTCTCATGCACGAGGAAGAGTTTGTGACGCCGTCCACTTGATGTTCGGCTTGAGAGATATTGTTATTATTTTCTTTCCTTCATTATTCATTCTGGCTCTCCGCCAACCCCTCTCCTTTCCACATCTTACCTGTCTCCTTCCGAACCACCACTGACAACCCGCCCGACATATTGAAGGGCGTTGGCTGTTCGTCAAGAGAGGAAGGTGTGGTTAGCGATAACAGAGTGGAGGGAGCTATCAAAAACCGGGTCGTTCGCGGCTGCAAGGTGCGATGGCGTTGGCTGAGTGTATGTTGTAGTGTTCGTATGCGGCCCGCGGGGGTTGGGTCTAGTCTATGCAAAAAGCTGCGGGGGATGTTGAGAGAGGCGGACGATCAGGAGGTCCGGGGAAGGATAGATAAGGCCGTGGGATTTACCAAAGAAGAGGTATATAGTTCCAAGGGTGTTGCTCCGTGAAAGTCATCTCGGGGAACGGAATGGAAAAAAATAATTCTCAATCGTGCGGTGGCCGTGAAATTTATCTTTGCAGTCGCACGCCCCGTGGTTTGGCGGGACTTATCGCTTGGCCTGGACGGAGGAAAGAAAACACGGCTTGAGAATTCCTCCAGCTCCTCAATTCCTCCACCCTCATCCCTCACGCCTTGCAGGGTTCTAACGAACATTATTAAATGAGAAAATGAAGCAATTAGTTGCTGATTCCTCGCTGTTGACCACTCTCGTCCCAGCGTACAGATTTTAGTGTTGTTTTTCTATTGTCAAGACAACATAAACGGAGAAAATCTTGTCTATTTAAACAAGTTAATTATTATTTCTGATAAAGTTTCTCTAATAATCACCAAGGAAATTTGATGACGCACATCGATCATCATCTTACAAACTTCCTTACCCATTGAGAACTTCCGTGTACCGTCTATCAAGTTACAAAGGGTAAAAAACGAGATCTCTTGAAGCTAAGATTTTTCGGACGTCATTTGAAGCAATTGGGATTGAAATTTATTATTTAATGATAAATGAGTGAGGGGGAAGAAAATATAATTAAGAAGAAAGCATGCGGAAAAAACCGGCATGTGTATCCTGTCCAGCCTGTAAGAAATACCTCAGATACTCATTATAACGTCTTTTCTAAGGTGAGTCAGTTAAGGTGCTCTTTGCAAGAAGCACTCAAACTGGAATTAAATAATATTTAAATATATTTCCCTTCTGCTGTTCAAATATGGCTCTCGTCGTGGAAATCTGCAACGTGATGGTATGGATAACATCTTCCCATCACTGTAGCTCCGTTTCGTAGCGATACGAGAGGTCCTCATTGCTACTCGGGTACCTCTGGAGGGATATATGGAGGTGAAGTTCCCAAGTACGGCGGGTGATAAGTGTGAAACTGATACAGGGGTGGAACTCGAGTAACCACGCGAGAACAGTAAATGAGCATTCCAAACGAGGAATCATGGGAATTGAGAGTGGGCGTAGTACCGCGTGGTCATTGGATGAATGTGTGTGGAGATATATTGCGAACAAATATTCAACGTTTTCCCGATGACCCCATACTACGTATCAGTAAGGCCGTGACCTATTTAAAACCGAAGAAAAGAACCCTACTTTGGTTCTATTTATAGGATTATTTTTATTTTCCACCGGTATAGAAGCCAGCGTATAAGATTCCTTTCTAGTCATAGGAAAACTAGAGCACCTGCCATCTTAGGATTAAATTATGATTTTGAATCGGGATGCATATTTCCGTATCATATTTACTATCTTAGCTGGTATGAGAATAAAAAATATCTTAGGTAGACTGATAAAAATGTTTATTTTGGCGAAATTGAGCCAATGAGGTGCCCTCCTTATAACTAATATTTGAAAATGTTCCCGAAAATATATAATTTTTGTTGATGAGAACTAGAAGTTAAAAATTCTACATTTTAAAACAGTTCGATTGATAATTGATTTATAAACTTTAGATAAAAATTTGAGCTTCTAGAATATGCTATTACTAGGCAATTGTAGGACTAAATTTCATCTTACCTAAAAACTCATAGGCTACGTCTGGGGAGATTGTTTCTGATATCATTAGCATCAAAATCAAATGGCAGAGGTTTCTAAGTTTAATATTTCAAATATTCCCTTATGCTGCCACTTGCCGTAGAGTATTCAGATTATAAATTACATGGATTGATGCTCATCTTAATTTAAAATAGTATCTAACGTGTATTTAGCTAATAGGTTATGGATGTATGATGAGTATAAAAAAGACTTACCGAATACAAATATTTAAGTGTCATACAATCAATAAAATGATTTATTTAATTGGTATATAGTATAGTGAACTTTGGATCGTATATCAAACATTAAGTTAATGCAGAAAGTTTGGTAGAGAAACAGATAATGTTTAGAAGAGATTGAGTGAGAGAGTTCGTGATACTAGCCAACCAAAAAGAATATTTTAATGTTATCTCTCTCTCTAGTGGCATACTATCGTGACAATTATGCTGAGCTCGTAGCTAAATTGATACGGTGTTTAGTGATATTTTGAGCCTATTCGAAGCTTTGAGGGATTAAAACAAGCAAATTCCTCGAGGGTGTATTAAAAAAATAATTTCTGCTCTATCAGCATTGTCCTTTCACGTGGCCGGCCGCTTTTGGGCTCGTGCCGACGCTTTATCGCCTCTCCTTCATCGCATCCACACTCCCAAACACGGCGGATCTCCACACTCCTCTGTCCTTTTTTTTTCGTATATTCTCCGTGAAACATTTTCGACCTCGCTCCATTGGCTGAGTGTTTTTGAGTATACATCATTTCTATAAGGCTCTTCCGAAAAGAGGACAAAAACTAAAAGAATAAAAAAGAATTTCCCGTCATTAAGCTCACATTTGCTTCAAACCTTGGCAATATTTCCAAAGCCTCCTCTTTTATCGTCTTAACCTTACTCACGAGAGTGGGAATTCTTTAAATCTCGCGAACGAACCAACTCTTTCGTGCGTATTAAATCCCTCGCAGACGGAATATATTTTGTGGAATTGTTTAGTGGGACCTAGTTCCTCGCGTGGGAAATTTTCACAATCCAACATAACGGTTATAAATACGTTCGTGCCATAGGGAACGGACACGAATCACTTATTGAAACTTAAGAAAATATTCTCGCGCAAATGAAACAATTTGCTCCCTTGCTACGACGGCAGACGCCCTCACCTGTCGGTGGTTTGCCTCCGACGCTCCCGTTTTCTCCCTGCAAAATCATTTCCCGACCTCTCTCCTTCGATCAGTCTCGTCTCACTATTCATTTTCCCCGTTCGTAGAGTGAGCGATCGGGCGAAAATTGAACACACCGACGTCGCGGGGTCGCGCCCGCTTCGAAGGCACGAAGTCTCTCCCGCCTCCTCCTTTCGACCAAAAACCCCTCTCCTCCGTACTATCACTGCGGGAGATGAGCTCTCCAAAGCGCACCCTTCCCCCTCCCTTCCCTCTCCATCCCCTAAAGATAGCAGGGGAATGGGCGACACCCCACCGCGAGACCGGACGGAATGGAGACCCACTCTCACCTCTCCCCTACCGGGGGATCGCGCCCCACTCCCTTCCCACCCCCCACCCGGTCGCACTCCCGACAGCCTCGCATAGTCGTACTGCAAGCGCGGGTGCCGTTATTTTTTCTCTCTCTTTTCCGTGACCCCGGAGGCGTGACTGAAATTCGATCCCTCTTCCCCGACCCGACCCAGGGCACGGTGAAGGGAGCTAGGGCACGCGGGTGAGGGCTCCTTTTTCTCTTCATCTCTCTTGCCACCCTAACTGCAGAGGCTAGGGGAGAGGGGGTAGGAGGTTTGAGAGGGCGGGGAAATGTGGCGAGGGGTGGAGCGCCACGTAATCGCGCGTACGAGGGGAAGGGAAAAATGTTGGATATTAAGGAGATGGAGGCGTGGTGGCGGGTGGTGGAAGGGTTGGGGGAACCACGGGGGATGATGGTTCGGTGTGGTGGGGAGATTGTGGGATTGGGTGAGGCTTGGGGGACTTTCGGGATGGGGTTTGTTCGGATGGGCGCTTAATGGTGTCTTCTTCCCTCTCTCTCACTCGGTGTGGGCGTGGGGTGATAATGGGGGATTGCTTTGAAGATATCGCCTTTTCCACCATCCCCCTCTCCGCCCTCATTTCCCCCGCTCCCCTTCACTCTCCCCAAACACTCATCTTCCTTTCCTCCGCTCCCCTTCTCCTCATTCACCGTTAGCAGAGTCGGCGTAACGGCGTTGACGTCGGAGACTTTACACAAACCATTGATCGTTTAGGAGATGGCCACGGAAAAGAGAGTCTGCCTCGGTCGTTGTGTGGGGAGATGGCACTGGGTCGCTCTGGGATTCCGTTCGTGTGTCGATAGGCCGAGTGGTCGGGGTGGCCTTCCATTTTATTACGTCTATCTCCTTCACGAGAAAATTTCCGACGCGAAGCATTCTTGCGCGCCGTGGATCGATGCCGTTTCCATTTTAAAGCATCATTAAATACACTGTGATCATAGACTTGCTGCCACGGGCTATTTACGATTCTGCTTCATATTGGTTCAAATTAGGATAGTTTTACCCCGTAGAAGTTATCATTTCACTTTTTTAGCAAATTCAGCATGCACATAAGTGATTGGTTTAACTTTGTATATTTTGTTCGGAGGGCAATCACTTTTGCAAAATAATATATAAGATACCATCAGAATCCTTATTTTCTCCCTGGTGTCAGCCATTATTGTAGAGTGGAGCTATTTTGTTTCTGCAATATACAGCGAGTGATGTTAATGAGCTTCATTAGACCTCTCTGTTTGGTAATTATCTCGCTAGCTTGTAGACCGAAAGCCTAGTGTAACATTTGCCTCGATGGTAATTACATTATGACTGCACTGAGAATTATTGAACGAGTGCGTGTCAAAGAATACCAAGCTACCTAGGATACTATTTTTATATAAATAGAGTAATCATATACATTTTGACTGGTTTTCGTGTCTCATTAATGCCGTGTTGCACTACTTCTTGTTTTAATTGGTTGTTTGTGGCATGGCTCTATGATATCGATTCACTTTGTCATGAAAAATTATAATTTTGCAATTTAACTATATTTTGTTGAGACCCAACCCGGGTTTCGTCGTTCAACATTATCAACGGGTCCAGAGATCATCACCTGATGATGACGATGTACGTTGAAATTCGAGCTTCTTGTTATATATTTTTAGCTTTGCAGCCATAATTCCTGTCTTCTCCTTGTCTATCACAAGTAATCAGGCGCAGACGTTAACCCTAATTTCCTCTGCTATTATTTTGCAGACCGTTTACATGATTTAAAAAATTTCTATTATACAATAGCGTACATGACAGACTGTTTCAAGGTATTATTCCCTTAAATGTTGAGTGTGGTACTTTTGAAAATCAATCGTGCTTTGATCGAGAAAATGCTACGAGGAATCAATGAAATGTAACATTGATTTTAACTACAAGGAAAAGCATTTTCTCATTCTTGTCTGACGTTTCTGGTGGTCCCTTAATTTTATAATAAGCGCGCTTTGCCAAGACATAATGGCTGCCGGAAAATTTCAGAGAACCTTGCAATTGGCTTTTCCCACTGTAGTGGGATCTCGTAGTTTCCATTTTTATCTACCTTTGACTCTTGATATTGCTGTTCTATAGTTGAAAATTTGTTCATCCGTTGGCTCTAACATGTAAAATGTAGGCTAATACTGGTAAATATAATGGTCGTTATAGAATTTTCTTCTCTTTAAACCTCTGTAATATTATTATTAATTTAGTTATTATTTAAAAATAGAGGTCTATTTTACCTAAAGATTGATACTTCTAGTTATTAAGTGGGAATTTATTCCCAGTAAAAGAGGTTTCTTTTAATTTTAAATGAAATGTAAGAAGGTTGATCATTGACATTAAATTGCGAAAATAATTCGATGGACTGAAATTCGAGACGAACGTTGAATTCGTTATCTAATACCACTCCACCCCAGTGAAATTTATTTAAAAAGATTTGTTTCACTTTTGTTTTAATAACGATGCCATTTTTTAGTCTTTGAACCTTGTGGCAAAAAATTACATATTTCTCAACTTTCTGTTCTATTGGGAACAATAGTTTGACCAAGTATCACGAAGTCGCAGCAGTTAATCCAGCCATATAGGTCAATGGTTATTATTATCGCAATATAAAATCCAGCCCGGAACTCTGAATTCGAGTCGAGGGTATAACCATTCAAGCGGTTTTCCTTGAAAGTTGGATCAGCAGCTAAGAAACTGAAATCGGCAAAGCTAAGTTGGTGGCCGTAATCGGAGCAGGGCGCGCGATTCTTCTCATTTGCATCGGTGAGCATTCTCAGCCGGGGTGACGGCGCCTCATGAGAGTTGGGCGAGGGGACGTGGAACGGGGAACAAGTGAATGTGAATCTCGCTCTGCCAAAGATGTTAGGCTAAATCTGAAGTCATCTCCATCAGACCGATCTGCTTTCTCTTGGACCGATATCATCAACCCCATCCGCTCACTAACGGAAGCCACTCGCGCTCATTCGCTACAAATCTATATTTCCGAGATTATTAGTCCCCGTGGAGCCGAGAGTCACGATCAAACACTCTTTCTCTTTGCTAAGATGTCTATTACGTTGTAGAAAATTGTTTTGGGATGCCATGTTCCGAGGGATTTACCGCCGCCTTTGAACGTCTATATCAAACGTCGTGAATACTCATAAACTATCTCTTCGGTTGACGGACCTGTGTTTAGGAGACTGAAATAGTGGAATTAATTTCATGGATACGTGTACGGAACTGGCGACATATTTAGACATCGCGTACATTAGGGTGCGTGTGACAGGTAAATGAGAATTAAAAATACCTTTTACACTTCATAAATATTGATTTGTCCGGTTATGTCAGAGTTTAAAGTATTTTTTGAGAACTAGAGGCGGTATTTTCGGAATGTTTTTTACCAAGGATGCTTGATTTTAAGTATTGGAAGTTATTTTGTGAGAACGACCGAAGTTACCTTCCGTCGGTGAAGAGCAAACACATAATCTACATATTATCCAGGTATACGAAATCATATCATCAAGCACTCACTTATTTTCGGAAATTTCTGAGGTCATGACTCCACGAATTACTCATTTTACATTACATTCATTACTCAGAATACATCGGCCCCTTACAAATAGACTCGTGTCTGGATCAAAAATACCATGTAATTAGTGATAATTAAAAATCCTTGGAAATTATTCCAAGTGTACAATTTCCCAAGGTGTGAACCAACATGGACCTTACACCTCTTTGAAATGTTTTCACATTGTAGCCAATTTTGAGTATGTATTTTTCAGAGCAGCAAACATTATAAGTGACTGATATTAATAATTTCTAATATATAATCAATAAGTGAGTTATCAAAATGGTTGCGAGAAGAGACTCGGATATTACCATTCATTTTATGGCATTCAGAAATGGGTCAGTTGGAAATCATCTTAATTAAACTAGAAATACGGGCCAAAGGATTGAAAACATGGCTGTCGCTCTGAATGCGCATGCGTACGTGCGCCCTCGAGTTTTATTTGTGCGGAGTCGGAGCATCACTCCGAAGCCAACTCCAGGCGTCTGCGGCGAAGAGAAATGAGAAAAGAGTTCGGAGCCATGCGCGAAGGGACGGACTCGGAGACTTCCATCTCCTATGGGGCACATTCCCGTAGTGCCCCTGGAATGCCGCTCCCGGTGTCACCCCTCGTCATGACCTCCACCTCCCCTCCTACTCGATGAAACCACGAGGGTCGCAGGGCCAGATGGAAGGAGAGTTTCCAGCGTGACAAATGACGCCAAAGGACAGCTTAGGAAGTGCGCCAGCAGTAGCATTTCGGAGGGCATTTCATTCCCATGCTCATACAAGCTGTGAGGGTAGTTCAAATATAGATGAATCCCTTATAACTTTCATATTAATGTCTGCAAAAAATAATCCCCTAGCTGACAATCATCAAAATATCTCATTGAAAAATTAAAGTTAATTTTTCCCTTATTTTGGACGACATAACGGTTGAAACAATTGATATCGGTTATTATTGACAAGTAAACAGGATTCACCGAAAAAAAGCCACCCACATTTTTGAAAACTATTTTGACGACAAAATCTTAAGATCTCTAGTTCTCATCTCGCTCTGCGCATAAGTTTTTATTCAAAAACGTTTTATTTATGGTATAATATGGAATAAACTGTAGTCATCCGGGTCTTCAGTGCATTATAACCTCAGAAGTAGGATCATACTGGAATATCAAATAAAAAAATAATACCCAGAGGCAAATTTAACAAGTCATTAAAGCTTAATGTTTAAGTGTTAAGTACTTCTGTCGGTTATTCCCTACTGTCGGTGAATAATCTCGCGGAGGAGGCAAACACTCAGCACTTGGAGGAAGCGCGGAATGAAAATGCCGTGATATTCCCGAGAGAGAGCATAAAGACATCTTAAACTCCAGGAGCAACGTCGGAAGTCACACGCGACACGTAAAAGTTTTTTTTTACTCGTGCAAATTTTCCAAATGCAAACGGGGAAGCGCAAGCTTAAGAAGTTCGCCACAAAGTTTTTGATCGTGGAGGATATTTCGCGAGGGGGACGCGTGGGGAGGAGGGCGAAGGCCGGGGGGGAGGTAGTGAGAGGCGTGAGGGGGGAGTTATGGATGACTGTGGGGAGAGGGTGGGTGGGGTAGGAGAAGAGACGGGGGAGGACCGGAGAGCGAGAGGAGGTTTTTTTGGGAAGAGTTGAGCTCCAAGGAATGGGGCGAGGTTGGGTGGGAATGGAGATGAAAAGGAATGGAGGGGCGGGAGAGGAGGGTAACACGAGAAGGCTGGGGATGAGTCGGGTGCGAAGTTTGAAGTGCCGGGAGGAGATGGGGAAGGAGGAGTGCGGGAGAATGGTTATGTTCGGATAAGGAAAGCTCGGAAAGGGAATTGGGAGATTGGGGGAGAAAGGGAAGGGCGAGGCCGTGTTGTGGAAGGGTAGGAAGGAGAGAAGATGGAAAGGAAAGGGATGAGAAAAGAGAGGGAGAAAGAGAGAGAGAGGAAGGGAACGGAAGAGGGAGAAGGCGGGAGCAGGTGTCGTTGAAGGCCCGGGGAGGTAGACAACTTTATTTTCATGGGAAACTTGAGTTGGTTTCACATCCACCTCCTTGCATTCACACCCGCGGGTCGAGTCACGACTCACTTATTAATTGTGAAGCGGCTCCTTGGAATTTTCGACATCCATCTCACGATTTCTCTTCACCCCGCACCCCCGTCTCCCTTTGTTTCTCTCTCTCTCTCCCTTCCCAAAATCTCACCCCTCCGCTGCACGAATAATTGAGACGTCCGGATCCCGCTGAGGGGGCAGTGCTTCTGGCCGTATGCATACATTTGCGGCATCGTCCGAAAATCCTCCTCGAAATTTTTCGGCTCGTCCGAATTTTGAAATAATGGGTATTGCGGTTATTAATTAAAAGTGGTGAGTTGGGAGGTGGCGGTAGGGTAAGTGCTGCGGATAAGGGGGTGGAATGGAGAGGGGAGGGACGGATGCGGTGACTGGGAGAGTGAGTGTGTATAGGAATGGAGTCAGACGAGAGGAAAAGGGACAGCTGGGGGTTCCAAGGGGTCTGCCGCCGCATACTAACATGAGGGAAAAGAACGGTACACTTCGGACGAATTGGGGACTTTGCCAGCACCACAGCCATCTTCCGGTCACATAATTTTCTCTCGCCTTAATTTTTCTATCGAATATGGCGCGAAGTTGTCCTCGTAAATCTCCTTACGCTAAGATGAGAACTGCCATCCCAGCGTTGTGAGTCTCTGTAATAGCTTGCATTATTTTGTGCGGACAGATTGTCGACACCAAGTCACAACGGCTCAATACCAAACTGTTGCCTGCTCTAAGCAAACTAGTAGACCTAATCCTGGAGAAATTAAATGTGACAGTTATCTTAATCGATCATCGAGTGATTGATGTTTTGAGTATATTGGCCAACCACAAAACGATTCGTCTAAAAATAGGATTCATTTGCTCCCGACTCCCCTCAGGGCAATTTTTCAAGACTAGATGTTCACAATTCTCTAAATGGATTACTTTGTTTATTTCATGGCCTCAGGTAAGTTTTCCTTGAAATGCAACATACGGAAGTAATGCACAAAAAGAATCTTTGTATAAAATTTAACGTTTGAAAAGATGAATGCCCACTAAAAGCGGGAGAAGAAAAATATTCTACTTCTAGTTCTCTCTCAGGTAATTTTGGGCGTGAATCCTCAATGCAAGCCGGGATTTGTCATTTCTTATCACTAGAAAATAAGAGTGAAGATTGGAATGTAGGATATAAAATGTGAAAAAACATTGAGGGTGATTTTTTTCTAGGTTTATCATCTTAATAAACGTAAGTAACTAACATTAGTCTTAGACCTTTCTTATTAAACTCTAAATCGGAGTAATCTTAAGCACTTTCCGTTAGCATGTTTCCATCTAATTATGGATGTGGTCTCAATTTAGCACTGACTATAGGATTTGATGGAAGCAATATCAATTCTCACGATGAACCATTTAATTTTGTATGAGATAGGTTTCTGATGATAGAAATGTAACGGCCCTATGTACGACGCAGCATAGGCGAAAGAGCTATTAATTTATGTGTACGAAAAGTTATAGGGTAGAGTTGATGACAGAATAAGGTTTTAAAAATAATATTTCAGTTGAAATGTCCAACTGTGAAAGAAAATGAACGGTTAAAAGTGAAGTGTAATTGGTGTCTAATTGTAGTAGAAGAGAAAAGAATTCCTTCTTCCGACAAACTAACATACATCGCTTGAAATCTATTTGATGTTGGCCGTCCAGAAAACTCCTGATGACGCAGGGCGAGCGAAGGGATGTTGGAGTGTCGAGGGAAGCGTCGATGTCAATTGCCTGAGGGATTAACAAGCTCTGGGCACCTTTACTCCCCACACTTATGTATGTGTTCGTTTTCTCTTCATTTCGTACTCCCAGAGTTGGGGGGAAGGTCGAAAAATAGACCGACGTCAAATCGGAACTCATATCCGTAAACTTTCGTCCGGACGAGACGAAGGAAAAAAACACCTAACCTCTGCCCCCCACAACCTCTCGTGATTTCACCCGGGAAGCAACGCGTGGGGTCGCGCGACTCGTCCCAGCCACTCCGCCGTAATTGGCCCGAAGGGGCCTGGCCGTCTGCTCGACCTATATCCTTCGGCCGAAGCATCGCTGCTGCGTTGGATGTCCTCGGTCGTCCGACATTGCGCTGAGCTACTCTGGACGACTTCTCCGTTTGACGCAAAGGTCTGGGTGTGTGTATTGGCATTCCGGGCTGGGAGGGTGGAAAAGGTGAGGGGGAAATCATTACACCCTTTTATTATCTCCTCTCCTTTATTCATTTAATATCTCATATACACCTTAGTATAGAGTGGGAATCCTAGGATAAATCACTAATTGATCTTTTGAGAGAAATGTGGGCCCCCATTTTGCACCACTCCATCGATTCCTTGGCAAAAACACATACAAATAAATAATAAATGTCGTTATTTCGCTCTAGTAAACCATTCTTTATAATTTATGCACACATTGTGGTTTATTTTAGTCGGTAATTCTCCTCAGTCTGACGCTTAATCCCATACGCCGCAATATATTTTATATCCCTCATCCTCTTTGTATTGACCTGCTTTCTTTGTCCCTCGATTCGCTTCATGGAAGTGCTTTCTCCTTTCTGTCATTTTCCTAACAAAGTCATTGTGCCTCAAGGTGTAGCCAGATCATCTGGTTATCACCAAACATAAAAGATAAATCATATATTAGATGTCATATCAATCTATACCAGGTAAATTAATTTAAAGAGCCTTATGTTGTGCTTTCCTCATTAAGAAAATATTCTAATTACACAGTTTTGAAATAAGTAACTCCGAAATTTCGAGGAAAAATTTATTTTTCACACAAATTTTTCACGGGCGTTTCCCGTTTCCATTGTAAACTTTCGTTTTTTTCTCCCTCTTTGCAGAAAGTTACGTACTCGCAGATACCAACTCCGCTTCAGTTAGATCACGGACGAACCCCTTCAAGTGTCCTGACCAACATAAAAAATTAGCCTTCGTATACTCTTTGATAAATCCCTCACAAACCGGGCCATCTAACTCAGTTTAAGGTCTTGGCTTATGGTTTAAGAATCACTGGGTCATTCCGCGGAGGAATATGCGCCCATGTAAGTTTCTGATGGCCTAGTTTAAAAGTATAAAGAGCCCTTGTTGGGACCTCTATTTTGGGAAAAATGCGACGTGAAAAGAGGCCACGATTTTTCGGAGTAGACTTAATGATGAAACTTCGCACGTTTTTACATAAAAGGATCGCTTAAGTCGATAAAATTCCCTCGGAGGACGCAGATATGCAACAATTTCATCCAATACGAAGTTCGCTCCGTCGGCAAAAGCCTCCGATTTTAAAAGTGGGGCACCCATCTGCCGTGGCGTCTTCCAGCAGAGATGTGCCTAATTCCAACGAAGGAATCAGAAAAACATCCCCCTCACCATTTCTCTCAACCTGTTTGAATAAAATGTTCTGGGATCCTATTCCAGAGATGGACCGCTTGGGATGGCGACCACTACCTTTCCAAAATCTCGTGGTGCCCAGAGGGTTTTAATTCTATGGATTACTACGCTCACCGAAGGGGGGGACCAGTTAACCGCGACCTCACCTCGGAATCCCGTAAATGAATTAATTATTTACGAATTCGGTCTTATTAATTAATGGGTCGGCGGCCGCGGCCGAAAAACGTACGATCCTAGCGGGGTGCCGAGGGAATGGGCGTGAGGGCGTGTGTTATGAAAAGGGCGGCGCGGGGCGTGGGGGAGTTTGGTTAGTCGGACGTTGGTGAAGAATTAGTTTGGAGCCGAGAGAGGGAGTGGGAGAGGGAGACGGGAAGGCCTGTGGAGGGAGGGGGTGCGGGGGATGTGGGGAGGCAGGGATGGGAGTTTCGCGCGGGGAAATGGGAGGAAGAGCGGGAGGGTTAGCGGGAGGAGGAGGGCGGCAGGAGAATGGTTAAGGATGGCAAGGGAGGTCACGGGGGTGGAGAGAAGGGAGTGGAGGAGGGCAATGTGGCTCTGGTCCAAAAGTCAGCGGGAGGGTTGGAGAGGACGAGGGGTGTGTGGGGAGAGGGATTTTGAAGGTTTGTATTATGCCGGGGATCTGGAGCAGGCAGTGGGAGTTTTGGTGGGGGGCTTGGGGCTGGGGGCTCAGCGGGGTTGAAGATGGGAAAGGAAGGATGAGGGTTGGGGTGACGAAGAGAGATGGGGAAAGGGAGAGGTTCAGAGGAAGATGTGGTTGGGGAGAAAGAAGTGGACGTGGAGGAGGAGGGATTGGAGGGAGTGGGAGAATATAAACCGAGATAATACAACGAGCGAATCTGCAATTAGGAATGGTTCTTTGCGGGACGAATGTAAATCTCAAGTGGTTCCGGGAAGGATTTTTGAATGCTTCGTAAAAAATTATAATTGATTTATAAACAGAACTTCATGGAGCAGTACCGTATTTGACCATATAACAATCCTCTCTCCAAAAGGCTATTAGTCCAACAGTTCACTCATTGCATTTGACTCATCTCAAATGAGAATTTTTGCTTTTGAACCGAAAAAAAACTTGTTTCCTCAATGCTAACTCATTTACACACGGTTGGCAGCTGGCTGATTTGTTCGCGCTACTATAAAGACGCTTACATACTATATGCTATTATTTCGAATGAAGTTAAGTTGACGGAGTGTTGTTTTAGATCCACTTTTAAACAGATTCATCTTGTTCCTTTTTCGGCCCTAAGTCAGGGGATGAGAGTCACATGTGCGTTGTGGGCCGTACTGATTTCAATAGAGAACTAAGATGACAGTTTTTGTCTTAGTTTTTCTTTATCAGTAAAAGCTACATTAGACTCACGTATTTAGGTTGGGGCGAGTTTTTATGACTGTGAATTGTTAACTTTGTAAATTAAAACTCTAGACGAAATGAGTGACACTGAATTAAAATCGATTTATTTCGTACTTGTAGCGAAAAGAAAAGTTTGTCGAAATAAATGTGTCAGGATAGTATTCTAAATCGGAAAACGACTGCTGCTTAAAAGCCCGATCAATAAATAAACCATTGTATCCGATTTCAAGTAACCTATGATATTTTAATTGTAACTAGATAAATCTAATGTTTATGTACATGGAGGAGTAAATAATTTACGTTATCATTTGACGAATACAAATTGTTCGTCTTTACAGGATATGTTTATTCCTAACAGGAAACTTGCGCCGTTACTGACTTAGTATCTTGACGGGGACATCCATCAAAATTGAGCCTCTAAGGGTTTGCTTCTCTTCCATTGGCTTTCCTCCACTAGTTGTCACTTCTCTCTAATTTCCTACATTATTTTCTGAATCCACTTCCAACCACACGTACTACTAGATATGGCTATGCAGTGATAGCTGTTTACCAAACTCTTTTTAATCTCATTTAATTTATTAACTACTGACTGGAGATATTTAAATTTCTTTTTTGGAATTTCCGTTACCTCCAAATTGAAAAAAATAAGATGTTTTCTGAAGTGTTAATTCTAGTGTTAAAAAATAATTTAGGAATTTTTAGATTTTAAGAATCCATATAAAAACTGGATGGAATTATTTTACCTTTTAATAAAAGTGGTTTTCAAATGAATTTTCCATATTTATCTCGTCTATTTTCTTGGCGACTTTAAATGAGCTAGAGTATTTTTAATTCTCTTTTAAATGTGTGAAAATAGTAAAGAAGAAGAGGACAGTCAATTATTAAATAGAATATATTCCAAATCTAATTCAGCAAATTACACTGGCAACAGAAAAACAAAACTGGAAAGAAATGTTTTATGACGATCCTATTTGGAGGCGTGGGATGTCGTAAACGACTGTGGGGTGCAGTGTTCTGTGATAGGCAAAATGCGGCATGGACCTTTTTCGAGAGAATAATTATGAAAATGAATCCATTAATGAGCACCCAACGTTCCTTAAGATTGTAAAAATGTAGCTATTTGTTAAATGTTGAATTTAAAAGCAGGTATTAAGGTTAAGTGCAACTACGGAGTCATGAAATATTTCGTGTTTCTTGTAAGATCTGCGGTTAGTCACGCTTGGTCACCCAAGTAAAAACTCGCTCATAAAGACGACGCGCGCGGAGTAGGGTAGGCGAAAAATCTGCGACGGTCTTAAATATTTCACTGGGTGACCGGGGAAGGAAACGAGGAAGAAGGGGAACTAGGAAGAACGACGAAAGTCGCAAATTATTCAGGGTTAAATTATTGCACATTCTCATGGAGAATACTCGCGTTTTCATTACAATGAAATTGAATAAAAATGCAAATATTAGAAGTGAAGATAATGTAACTCTATGAAATTAGTTGAAACAGAGCAATTTGTACGTAGGGTGGCGATGAGGTAAATAGGTGAAGATAATCTTCTGATGGTAATTGCAATTCACCATTGTAATGAGGCATTCATTTAGAATAAACTTAATCTTACAATAATAAAACAATAATAAAACAATAATGAATTAAATTCGTTAGTCTTCTTGGATTAATTTAGTTTGCTATCTCTGTCCTCTTTAGTACAAACGGTGGTTGCAGAAAACGAAAAATCCGCACGTTAAATGTGAAATATCTGCAAAGGTAAATTTGATATTGAATAATAGTAGTTTACGCTCAATCCACAGACACAATAATTAAATTCAAAGGAGACAGAACTTGCAGGAAAAATCAGCCATATTAATTAAATTGGATTTTCATAGAAAAAAATCCATGTGCGTAACACTAAGATCCTAATCCAGCTAATATTTATAAAATATTAATATTGATGCCCCAGTTGAATAATGCGGTCAGCGAGGGAAATGAGGTTGAAGACACACGTGAAGAAGGAGAGGGAACGGGAGAGAGAGACGTAAGGACAGAGTGAGGGAGAGAGAGAAAGACCGGGAGGTAAAGAGAAAGATGGAGAGAGAGAGAGAATAAATTACCCTTAGGCCAGTAAGAATGCGATGGAAGCATGACTCTTCTTGTTCTCTCGTCCCCCGTCGTGTATGCCTCCTCGCCTGGGGATGTGAATATTTCCCCCCCCCTTCCCCTAACCCTCTCCCGCCTCTCACACTCCGCCTCCCTTGGAATAACATAAAAATTTTAATCCCACTAAGAGACTTCAAGGAAACAGTGGCCGTGAGCGTGAGAGGAGAAGGTGAGGGAGGGTGGGAGGGGTGGGTGGGTAGTGAGGATGAGGAATTGGGAGGAGAGACCCGAGGGAGGAGGGAGGGGGAGAAAGAGAGGAGGGTTGTGAAAAACATACAGAGAGGTACGCGATGAGAGCCGTGAAGGCGACCGAAGGGAGGGAGGGGGCCAGTGTTGGTCTGTGTCCCTGTGTGTGTGTGTGTGTGAGGACTATGGTGGGACTTTCTCTCTACTTGTGCAACGGGGGGGGGGGAGGAGAGGGCGGGTAGGATATAAGGGGGGGGGTTTGGGGTTGAGTGGAAAAGCGGGAGGGAAGGATTGAGAAGCTCACGGTGCGAGGGGAAATATATTACCGCAAAAAGAAAATCCATGGGAGCTCGAGGAAATTGGTCCTTGGAAGTTCTGCAAGGGCGAATTGACTTAAACTTTATAAGTAAATACTCCTTTTCTTTCGGATGAGACCGTGGCGAGAGATTTTTTTCCGAGCGCATTAAAGCTTCCTTAAGGAAAGAAAGAGGAAGGCTAAAAAAAATGAAATAAAATAAACGGAAGGTCTCGCTTCCGCAGGAGCAGGGATTGTAGTTGGAATCCATTTGGAGAATTTTCCGTGTGCAATAAGTACGTCGTCATCGCCGCCAAGTGGTGAGCTTCGATGAGGGAGGTTCGTATTAGCGCAAACGGAGTGCTATTCTCAGTTGGCGATTTCTTCACTCGGTGAATCAATCAAATGGGCATAAGTGAATTGCCCTTGGCCGCATCTTATTCGGGCGACAGTTGACAAATCGCTTATATTTGGATGAGGGGGGGGATTCCATTCATTCCATTAACGTTTCGTAATCACCGTCGAGTAGATTTCTGATTCAAAGTTGAATACCATACCATTGTCGTATGAAAGGAGGAATTGAGCAATGCGAAGGATAGAGAACGGAGGCAATGAATAAGATTACGTAATCCCGCAAAGATCCAGGTCAGGAGAGGGTGGTATGGGTGTCTTCAGTCGATGAGAACTCGATTACTGTTTTTTGTCAAACTGCTTGAATGGCGGAATGCTTTTACATTATATCACTCTCTTCTGTTTAATAAATTAAAACTTATTGTGAGTCATCGAACAAATGTTTTTGCTCTTGCGTTAATGTATTTCAGCATGTATGTAATTTTCAATAGCAAAATGCTACTTATTTGGCGATTGTGTGTGTTGTTTGATTGTTGAATAACTTTTGCCCTTGGCAGAAATTTTGGACTAAATGAAGTATAACAGCATATCACAAAAATAACTTTATTTTCGTGATTCATTACACGTAAAATAGACGTATATTTTGGATAAAAAAAGTGTTTCTATGAAACTGATTTCGTATCCAGTTGCTCGAACTAAGTGCGCATCAGTATTTGGATATACTGTAATTAGTTCCTTTATCAAGATTAAAAAGCCCCTGCATTTTTAGAAAGAAATAACCGTCAGTTAAAGTGTTCGTATTCTCTCGATTTTGTGCTCGAAAAGATAAGGGATTTTTGCATGCACCCATGCGAGTACGACGCGAATCTCTACACCATGTCCCTTAAAGACTCTCATTTCCCAGAGTTGCATTACGTGCCGCGGAGTTGGAAGGGAAGAAAAAAACTTCAAGGCATGAATATTCCGTCATCAAGAAAAAGTGGAACAAACCAGAATGTCCCCATTTCCATTTTCCATTCGTAATCTTGTATCAACCGTTGATGGCGTCCGTGGTGACGTAGCAACTCCCGAAAGCCAGTCGCGTTGGTTCAAGTCCTTGATCATCAATACCCCTCCCCCCCGCCTTTCTCATCTAATAGATACCAACACGTATCTGACCCGAGAACAATACGATATTTTCCCCCCTCAGTGGCTATTCCATTACCTCCCCCGGCATTCGGACCGGCTCGTTCCTTTGTGCTCTCGCCCCTGATGCCTTGCCACCAAATGGTGCTTTTTTTTCCACGGCCCTCTCACCCCTTCTCCATACCCCTGGTTGTCGTGACCGTTCCTGCCTCCGTCTCCCTCTTTCACAGCCACATTATCCCACTATTCACCTCCCCATTTTATAATTCCCTCAGATGGAAATATTCCTCCTTCTTCTTCCAGAAAGGAGGGGAGGAATGGAAGGAGGAATCTCTTCTCCTTCTCCATTGCCATCACTCCTTCTCGGGGCATTTCGCTTCGAATCTCCTCCCAGCTACTTACTTCGGCGGGGGAGGAGAGGGAAAGAACACGGTGCTCATTCACACGGGTAGAGGGGGTTGGACTCATCGAGTGAGGTCGACCGCAGCTTGACGAGAGAGAACCGCATTTCTTTCCCTTCGCGACTCTAATGGATCTCAGTTTTTAGCGTCCTGAGTCCACAAACACACACGTACACATACATATCCACTTACACTCCTTAGATTCCACACACACAAAGACACCCAAAGGAACACACAGAGACTGTCGTCGGCAGGCTCGGTTCATTCGTTTCGAAGACTTGTTCTCATTCGGCGACGTTGGAATCTGATAGTCCGGGGCGGCGGGAGGGGAGCGGTGGGATGGAAACCTACCCCCTACTACCCCCACCCCCCTCAGGACTCGCCATGGCGGAGAACAAAAGTGAGGCGGGAGTTCCCAAGGGGCGGGGGCGAGGGAGGGGAATTGGAGAGCGGGGAACGGACTCCTAGGAAGCTGGGGTACGGTTACTATGGCCGATGGGAGGGGATGATTGGAGATGAAGGAGTGTTAAGGAAGGGAGTGGAGTTGCGGCAATATATCCGGAAGAACCAATTGGATGCGTGGAGTGATTCTCACTCACTAGCTCGTTCAGGAAAATAATGTTTTCGAATTCGTAATGGATATTTCAGAGTGTAATATTTCACCGCATTCGAACACGTAATTTACACAAAAATCGATTGTTCTTTACTAGCATCAACATCATTATAAATTAAATTCTAAGACTGATTGAATGTAGCTATCCGTTCTTTCAATCCAGGGTTATTTAATTAATGCTACGGTTGTACTTATTTTGCTCCACTGAACAGTAACAGAAAACGATTTACCCTAGTGAACAGATGACTATTTCTTTGCGCGAGACAAACTCCATGGTTACCGAGTGTTTATCGGCGATCTTTTTAAGCGGTCATTGAATTGGATAAAATGGTGAGTTTTTTAAAGTTATCTAGGCTAAAGAAAGGAGTGGCATAGAGAAGTGAACATACTTTTACTATTGTGAATATGAGTAATTACTTAGTATTGCATTGCAGTCACAATTTTTTTATAGATTAATTCAATAATATTAATTTGGGAATTTGTCATGACATGTTTAAAAATGTTAGTTTTTCATTGATCGGAATAGTTTTCGCTTGAATGTATAAAAATCGTTACACATTATCAAAGGTATTTTATCATTTATGTGCCTCATTATGTTAATAATGACAAGCGAAACTTGTACGTAACAAACCTGAACCGCTCTTGAAGAATTTACCATAAGGGGGAAAGATATGTTACGATACCATATTTGTCATGGAGCATCTACTTAATGATATTCACGAACCTCTTACTACTCTGTGGAAACCGGCTCAATCCATTCACTAAATAAACGGAAAATTTCGGTTTTAATCACGACGACTACGGCTCCCGTGTAGTTCCTGTCGAAAAAGAGGAAGGCACATGTATGTGACGGAAGCAAGTGGACCAGCCACGGGGGCGCACCCAATCACGGCGCGGGGAAGGCGGGCGAGGGGGTTTGGAAATTTAGGAAATGAATGCAGGGATGTAGAAAGGGATGAGATGAGTCAAACGGTTGAGGGGCTGCGGGAGGGAGAGAGGAGGACTCCTGCTTCGTACGCCGTACGAGTCTCTGGGGGAGAGTCCTTTGGCGTGAGGGGAGGGAGGATAAGGGAAGTGGGCGTCGGGGGAGGGGACGGTCGAAATGAAGGGAGTGGTCGAAGCCGGAACGGGAAAGAGACGAGAGATAACGTGAATGACTTTCGGGGCCGCTTTGCTTTGAATCGAGGTGGCGTATTCAAAATGGAGGGGGGAGATCGGCGGGAGGGGGATGGTGGTGCGGTTTTGATGAGGGGATGGAGGAGGAGGACCGGGTGGAGAGAGAGCGAAAGGGTGGTATCGCGAGGTAAGCGAGGCTCCACCGAAAGCTGCGCGACCGCGTCACACACATTCACGCGGCGTCAGCGACACGAGACGTGCGGCCGTGTCAGCGTGGAATGAATACCTTTGTTCCGTTACCACCCAAGGAGGGGGAGGTGGCGCGGCACGAGCCACACACCCACACATGCCGAGGGCAGGGGTGAAGAGAGGACGAGGCAACCCAATTCGCATCCTCCCTCCCTCTCTCTAACCTCCTTCCCTCCCGAGCGAGTTAAACTCCAATTTTCCTTCGGTCGATTCACCAACCGTATTCCCGATGAGTTGCGAGGATGTGCTGCTGACGTTTATCTTGGCAGTCCCGTCGCCACGTTTGCATCAATGCAGGTCGCTGCAGAGAATGGCGGGCCTCGCATGCTCTGTTGTCGTCGGGGATGTTTCAATACACTCTGTCGGGCCTGACATCCAACGCATTCGGTGAAGGCTCTACGACTTCAAGACTGAAGCGCCGAAGTTACTTTTGTAAGCGAAAGGCTCGTGTTAAATCGAAGCCACTGTTTGAATTTAGTCAACCAAAGCATCATCATAAATGGAAATTAAACACGACATGAAATTTCGTGTATCTTTTCACCACTATACAACAAAAATTTAGAAAAAATATAAATAAAAAACCGTATTAATTAAGATTTATCTCCGTCATCATGGTCGAAAAAAGTACTTATGATGAATTCCTAAATTTTTTAAATAATAAAATCTCATTATGCCTATTTTTAATATTGCCAAGAATTTTCCTTCTCCTTCGAGAAGAGAAATTGTAAAATGAAGGAACGAGATGATGTGAAGGAGTTTCTTAGGGATTTCTAACAAACATTCTCCATTCACTATGCATCCACAATTTAAAGCGAATGCAAAGCTGAGCAAAGCGAAACCAAAGGCAAATGATTCTCTAATTTACCCACCTTTTTGGAAATTCCGCGAACTCTGTGACAAAGTTGAAAGTAATTTTCTTTTCTTACTGACATCTGCAATTAATTCTTTGTGACATATTTCTTCAGAAAGAATTATGTGTAATTTTTGTCTTTCATTTTTTCATAGGAATTTGATATTAGCCTTCTGGCTTCAGGATTCTTCCTACTCTTCATCCAATAATTTTCTCGAATCTCGTTTTAATACAGAAAACATCAAGTAGGTTATGATATTTTACGTTATATTTCATTAATACGTTCTTAATCAAGTGAATATTTCAAATACCACGCAGCTAAGGTAAATAAATGAAAGGGATCGCATAATTACTATATCTCTCGACTACAGCTACAGCTGTTATACTCCGTTGGGCTAGTTTTTTTATTAAGCTGTACCATTAGGTCTAACTCGAGACTTGGTGTTTATGCCTAGGAAGAGAAACTGTTTAAAGACGAATTATACTAAAGAGTTCAGTGGAGGATTGTGGAATCATTGAAAAAGAAGCTCTGTAAAAAAGGGGAAAAAAGCCAATGATGAGACTCACAGGAGGAGGGAACCTAATCGAATATATTTTAAAGCTGAAACCCTTCCCGGAGCCCGTAATAGAGGAAAAGGGAGGCCAGCGGACAAGAAGTACGGATGGATGAATGGGGGTGGATCGATGATGGGACGGTGATAGGGACAATTGCCTCTTGATACCCTTAGGGTCAAGGAAATGGGGCTCATCGATTGGATTGGTAAGCCGTAAACTACTGGGCATCATTGGACCTTTCGTTACACATTGATAATCACTGTGTATAAAAATAAGAAATTCCAGTTATTTTAACTCATATTTGGGTCAAAATGAATCTGTAGTGTTCCACGTTTTGGAATGTCGTCTTTGATAATTTTGTTTATAACACCTATCTTTCTAAAGAAGTTTTTAGATACCCAAAATGGGAGAAATCCTCAAGATCACACTGGAGGAAGTATCTGAAGAAACGAAGAGATCATCGTCGGCTGAGTGTGCTTTTGGATTAGGGAGTTCTAGAATCCGGGTCGATCCCGCGAACACCGACTTGCGAGGTTGATGGCGCCGTTCGTAGTAGTAGCAGGAGTAGTTATTAGGGGAAGCGACCGACAGCAGAAGTCATTTGCGCCATAAGGAATAGGTAGGTAATCTGGTAGGGGCAAGAAGTTTCTGGGAATAAGAAAGGGTAGAGAGAAACCATGCGTTGGCATTAGCTTACTCTCTCCGAAAGGCGCCAAGGAAAAGAAGAACCCCTGTTGATTCGAACCTAGTCCCTCGAGGAGGGAGGCCAGGATATTAGCCACATCTCCATCTTGATTCCCACGCCGTTTGTTCAGATATAACTAACTCTCTCTCCCGAGCGTTGAGTTTAATGCTAGAGGGGGGCAGCGGGTATACGTGCCTTGGAAACGCTCGAGGACGCCCGGTGTGCGAGGCATGACATTCGTTGACCGGGAACCTCGCCCGAGGATAGGAAATAGGGGAGCGTGGGAGGAGAGGGAGGAATGCGAGGGTGTGGGACGGGGAGGAGGTCATTTAGAATGACTTTACTCCGATGCAAGGCGAGAAAAACAAAAGACGGGAACTGGTCGGGAATGAAATGCACTGGAGGGAGAGAGTCGAAGGGATGATGGTGGAGGAATGATGAAGAGTGGAGTGGAGGAAAGGTACCGGGGATAAGGCTAAGCGAATGGTCGGGAGGAGGGACGGTGAAGGAAAGGTGCGGGGAAAAGGAGGATAGGACGAAGGGTTAGAAGTCATCATCATGTTGCGGGCGGGTGGGAGAGAGGGTGGAAGGCGGAGTTGGGGAGGATTTCGGAATGGGTGTGGGACCCACTCCGAACTCGGGATGAAAGGCGAGCCATTTTGAAACTTGATGCGGTCCAGAAATGCTCGTCAATATCACGGCATTCTCTGACGACCCCAGTGAAGGGAGAATCGTGTGCTCTCCCCTCCCTCTCTCCTCCGCACGTTTGCCCTTCGATGACCTTGTGTCAGTTTTCCGAACGTTCCCGCCAAGTTTCACGCACTGACGCTCGAGAGTTTTGATTGTAGAAGTTCGAGTTGGACGAGAGGCACGCATTCATATCGTATCATTCCTCTCCCGCCCCGCTGAGTCATCCTCTGAACCGTTGATTTCACGAGATCTCTCGTGAACTTCGTCACGCGAGGAGTAGCTCGGGATTGTGTACTCACGTCTGTTTCCACGCAGAGCATTCCATAAAGAACGTCAAGAGAGGGTCACGCTAATCGCCCTGACGGTTTTAGAAATATTTATATACGAAACTTATTGTCGGCATCAGATAATTGTAGTACAGAGCAGTAGAGCCTGGTCAGATATCCGAATTAAGCACTTAGGCTTTAAATATACCTGGTATTGAACGGAAATAATGTTGGCTGTATGTCAACTCAATATGCTAGGCAAACGAGAAAGGGGTATATATAAAATAGGGATGATGGACGGAGTGAAGGTAGTATTCGGAATCCAAGAGGGGCTTGTTGTAATGTTGGATGTCAGATTATGTTTTGACAGCAGAGACAAGGGAAATAACGTTGTACAATTTGACAGCAGATGTCTATCCAATACCAACCGTAACCGGTAGATTACCGATAGTAATAATGTCGACTCGTGGTGGATGACTTGACGAATAACGGGAATCGGTTTACAAATTCCGAGAAGAGGAAAGCGAGATATTTTTGTCTCAGGAAAATGAGGACCTACGTAAAGGAGAATACGTCACGCACCTCGTTAATGGAAAATATACCATCTCTCCCCTAATCTTGCGTCTTTCTTGCTTTTTGTGGCATTATCATATCGGACTTAAGGTAAGACCATGGCAAACAAATAGGGAGACCGACAGATTGTAGCGAGCATATCAGAGCTAAGCTCTGGTTTAACATGGGACGGGAAATGAGGGCGAGATAACGGGGATTAGCGAGGTTGGGTAGGGCAGGCGTGGAAAGAAATTTGAGACGGGAAGAAGTGTGTTTTTTAAGTGCCTCCTCGTTCGGAGTGGACGAAAGATATAAAAGCGACGAATGACGGAGAGAAGAGTGACAGTGCGAAGGGAAGGTTTGGGGGGTGGATGCGAAGAAGAGCGGTTCAAGAACATCAGGTGGGGTGGGGAGTTGCGAGATGGATTTGTGAGTGAAGTGGCAGAGAGTTGGGAAAAGCGATCAGCTTCCTCCAGCCGCCACTTTCCCCAGAGTCGAGCGTGCGTGGAGGGGTTGAGGTTGCAACAATAGCCGGAATGGTCGGACAATAGAGTTTATCGAGGGCGAAATTGAGACCTCAAAGACATTCCCCTTCCCTTCCACCCGTTAGGCGGGGCCGTATTGAGGGCGGCAGAAGGTGACATGTGGTGTTGCTGCAAAGGTGGTGATGGGGTCAGCGGATATGGCCAGTGTGTTTGGCAGGGCGTGGAGTGGATGGGGGGACGACTTGTGGAATGTGGACGGGTAAGACCCTATTGACGACGATATGTATTCTGCGATATCTCCTGGGGGGTGGGGAAGGAGCCTGAAAGAATTGAATTAGGGATTTTTCGGATCGTTAATATTATTTTAGGGCCTACGTGTTATTTAGTACAGGGCCACCAGCGCGGGGTGGGTCTGAACTAAGTAACTGCTGGCGCAGGAAGAATGGCACAGGCAATGCGTGAACGTTAGAATACGATAATTATGCTCACTAGAGGGTTCACTGGCATTTTGGAATTGACATTTTGTAAGTATGATGGCCCGTTGTATTAATGACCCCTTAGAAATGTTTAGGCATATCAAATCCATAAAAAAGGATAATGGCACGTGTGTTACTGGGTGCCTATAAATACTAACATTTTCCCAGACACCAAATCTAATACTATCAAACCGTTTTATGTAGATACAGGATAAGAATACTCTAAAGTCACTGAAATGCATCATAGTTTTGGAGTTGATATTCTGAATGGGAAAAATGTTTAAACTTACACGTATACCGATGAATCTTTGGGAGACCAAAAGAATTGAGAGAAACCTCTTCGTAAATTGCATGGTTTAAAAATAAATACGATCGTGTACTTTTTCAGGTGTTACAATTCTCCTAATCCTAGAAGAATCTCAACTGAAAAATCCACCAGCAGTGCAAGAAATAAACTGGTAAATTTTGTCGGGCAGAGCATGAAACTGGCAGCTCTCCGAGGTAAATCCCGAAGGAAAATACGTGGAGAGGAAGTATATTACCTCCAAGTGGATCTTTCCGCCAGTCTATAAACTGCACATTTTGAACTGAAGCCCAAAGAGCTGAGGAGGGAAAACGTCGGAAATAAATTGAAAATGATAGTTTTGAAGGGATAAAAAAAGCGTGGTTCCAGAGACACGCATTAGAGTAGTCACTTGGGCAACAAAAAATAATATGGAGAATCTAAGAAAGGGATAGGGAATTGTTAAGAGTTCGGAGTATGATTTAGGGGATGTAGGTCATTCTGGACGGGGGGATGCATGGAAGTGGAAGGGGTTGGTTAGGAAAAGGAGGATGAGGAGTAAGAGAGGAGCGGTGGAAGTGGGAGAGGGGGAATTGAGGAGAATGAGGTTAGGGAAGGGGGAGGTATGGGAGAGGAGCGCAATGGGAAGAAGGAAGAAAGGAAGGAAGGGAGGAATGCCGCCGCGGGGTGGCTATGAAAAATTGACGAAATGAAAATGTCGTGCGGACCTGGGGGAGGGAATTCTGAATAAAGGAATGGGGAAATACTCGGTGAAGAGAGTTACTGAGGAGTGGAATGCTGAAGATGGCGGGCGAATGGGGAATGGGCCAATTGGAAGAGGTGAACGGTGGAATAATATGTGAGAATAGAAGTATCGTGATGAGAAAAAAATAGAATACAAACTTCTTCAAAACTGAATGATTTTTTGCTTCAAGTTAAATTTAAGACTAGGCATCCGTACGTGACCATTAAAATACCATTAAGGCGTTAGTTTTTCATGAAAAAAATATAGCATTGATCTTGGAAATCCTTAAAAATACCAAATATAATAGGAAATCAAACAAAAACACGCGGTATAATACTAAAGTTATCGAATATGACGGGGATATGTAATGATATTTAAAATAATTTTTCGTAAATAGTTTGTCGTCCATGACTTTGATTTAAATGGATGATGGCAGATTAGAGAGAAACAGGTGTGGGGAAGAGCAAGGATAACTTGCAAAAATAGTGAGATAAGTCGGCCACTGGATTGGAAGAAACTAAATTACAAGTGCTTTTCATTTTTATCCCCTGGTAGTAGCTCAGGTAATTCCATAAACGTTTCTTTACCTGAAATAATATATGGTTCAGTTAATTGGAATGGAAGTTAACTTCGATTTGAAAATAAAAAGATAATACAAACACTTTAGAATTATCAGTTAGGTACCACCAATTATTGTAATGACATGAAGTTTATGGCCAAAAACTAAAACGACTAATTAAATATTCACTCCGTACTGACGCTTGTTGCTGTGTTATTGTGGCTTAGTTATTTTCCATTTCATTTTTAATTGGAGTATTTTTTCAAACAGTTGCAATGAATCAACGTAACATATAAGGAATATACAAAAAGAGATACATAGACGTTTGAAATTTCATGGAAATTTTTGGATATTTACGCATTTTATTAGCGTAATGTAAATCATACAGGAGGTAGCAACAAAAAAGGTGCTCCGTTGTAAATTAAAGATGACTTGAACATTTCTCCAACGAAAGAGGTTAAAAGTCTCATGTGAAACCAATTTACACATTTATAATTGTAACCAACTACATTATCGTGGCTAATAAATGAATTTTATGAATCATTTAAAATTTGAAACTCGATCGATTAACATTGAAATGCGAGCAAGGCAAGGGGACAGGGGAATGAAACAGAGGAGAAGATAGAGAGGGCAGAACCGGACGAATCAGAGAGTGAAATGGGAGGGAGAGGAAGGGCGTTAGGGAGAAATGAGATCGGGAGGGAGGGGCGGAGGAAACAAGGGCTGTATGGGGGATGGGAGGGAATGAGTCACTGGGAAATGGACGGTAAGGGAGGAAACATGAGGGGGGGAACGTTTCCTAGTAGGCTGGGGAGGAAATTGGAGAAAGATCCGAGGGGAGCCATTTCTTTGAGGTGGGATTTTGTGGAGGGGAAGTAGCGCCTTCTCTCTCACAGCGACTGGAAATGCGGAATATAGTAGGTTTTTCTGAAGAGAAAGCGACGAGGAAAGGTGGAGGGAAAGAGGATTAGTGAAAGGGGCTGAAGACGGAGAGTTGAAGGGGGGGAGGGGAAGTCGGGCAGAGTGATCGAAGAATACGACGCTGTAGGGGGGGAGGAACTGTGGTTGGTAGAAGAAATGCGACCCGTTGGCGCCTAATGGAGACGCTCAGATACTACCAAGAATTTTCATTCCCGATTTTCTAAAATTATGTGTTTGAATATTCATACAATCCTTAACCTTTATCACTATCTATTGCGTATTGTATTATGCTTTTGTGAATAAATATGGTGAAACCTTTACACTCTATTAAAAATAATATTTACGTTTTAAAAGTAAGAGAGTGGTTGTACGTAAATATATTTGCTGATAGAATCACAACCGTAACTCTTTTAAATTTAAAGTTATGCTGACTTTTTTAAATTCATAACACATAGTGTTTGCATGTTAAGTAATTGTTACCTAAACTGTTATCGACTAAAGAATTTATATTCAGGTAATTAAATATGAATACGAAGTGTTATTTCACTAGATCTATTTCATTTGAATTATTTCACGTGCGTGGGAATAAAAATATATTGGACTCGGAGTTATTTTATATCATGTATTTTTATAGAATTACATAGAGATGGATATTGCATTTGTAAGACAATAAATTATATTTTGAAAGATTTTCACAAAATATTTACTGTTGGTGCATACTTCCAGGAAATTCTCTATATTATTGAATCATCAATTTCATGGCCAGTTTTCTTCAAGGTAATACATAGACATGAATGAGGTTTAAAAATCTGTATAACTCCTTACTCGGGCCTGTGTATCCAGCAGCATACCTATGTTTGGAAAACATGAAAGCGCTCGTCACCGGCTGTATAAATTTCCCCATTTTTTTTAGTAATTTCGGTGACTAACCAAAGAACATCAGTATTTCAACCCTCTCGATAGGTTAGGGACTTTGAGAAGGCGTCTGCAATCAGTAAGAGAGGCCCCTGGGAATAATTAAAACTCGATTAAATGTGATCAAGAAATACGATATATGATACGTGCTCGTATATATGGAGCACCAATTATCTCTGAGAATCATTAGCGCGTTTCTCATCCTGCGCGTGCTTGTTCTTTCTCCCTGATGGCATCCCTCCCGTTTATGGGAAAACCGCGCGATTTGCACGGCTAATAATTGACGAGGCGAGATTGCCTGGTGGAAATGCGCGCTATGAGCTGTGAACGGAGCAGCCGGCTGGTTTTCCGACGGCGGGAACGTGCCCTGGGAGACAATGGATGCGCGTGCCCACGAGGACACTTGGGCCTCTTGTCCACAGGTAACACACGCACACACACGTCGTCCCTCTCTCTCTCTCTCTCTCGATGGGACGGCCTCTTAGCCCTTAGTTAGTGACGAGGAGGGCCTAATCTGGCAAGCGCGCAAACTCGCGCGTCTCAGGTGACCGCTTCATAAACGGAATTATGGAGGGCTCAGTCATTTTCGCGCACAGACCTCGCCGCCGCTTACGCGACGCTCCAGTTTAATTGAGGAAGGTTGAATTTAGAAAGTCTTCTTCGGTCTGCGAGGGGGAGAGTGCATGGAAAGGAGCTGTGAAGGTGAGAGGGGGTAGTTGCCGATTTCTCGGGTTCCGGGATGCCGGGTGGATGCAGTAATTTATTTTTATCGCTAGGATAACATTTTGCATTGGTACATAATGGTATATCTAACAGGATTCCGTCAAGGATAAACCCCTTGGCATAGAGTTGAATTGAAGCCACATTGCCCTTTTACCAGGGCAACAGTATGTGAGTATTAAGGAATTACTCCGATATTTTTTTCGGTGTTGTCGTACACCTTTGAAGGTGTGGAACGTCCAGTCAGTATACTTGCCAATTAATAAAGTTTACCTTCTCTGGTGCCCAATATTCTTAGGATAGAACGGAAAGTTGTGTTATAAATTGTAACTACAGCAATTCCCCACGCATGGAACATACGTCTTCAACTGCACTTAATTTATTTAAGAAAAATAATATAGTTTTCTGAGTTTATAAAATAATATAGCTTTCGTTTAAACGCTAATCTAAAAAATTAATGCTTGCAACGGGACATTACAAATGAAGCCAAAAAGGAAGTTAGTGTGTATAAATATATGTATATCAAAACCGATTATCCGGCAGTTATTGATTTGTGTTATAGAAATCGCTTTAGTGGAGTTATCAAAGAAA
The DNA here is from genome assembly GCA_037158775.1 of Hetaerina titia. Lineage (NCBI taxonomy): Eukaryota > Metazoa > Arthropoda > Insecta > Odonata > Calopterygidae > Hetaerina > Hetaerina titia. Next base: position 130,562,444 of record CM073768.1, read on the forward strand.
ACCACTAATGGGGTAGTGGAGAAAACCAATAAGATTTATTTATAGTGTCAATTGATTCTAAAAACAGCGGAGTCTATATAAAAGTCACATATTGTAGTATACGATATACTTAAAAAATATTTATTCCACCGCCGTTCGCGTACACGTTCTATGTCAAAAAAGGGTAGGAGAGGCGTGATGGAATTCTTCTAAATTGTTGACGTGGAACAACTCTTAGCGTTCGTGTGGAAAACTTAGCGGGGGAGCAGCGTTTTTAGAACATGGGTAAAGTGAACTGACAATGAATACTAGCTGGGAGGAAAGGAGTCGAGACGAGAGGGAGAGTGGGGGGGATACGAAGTAGGGAAGGGGGAATAAAGAGGCGAGGGTGAACCCATGGAGGAGAAAGAGGGAGAAGACGGCGTCGAGGGGATGTGCTCTCATCCCTCTCCTAAGGCCAAGTTGAAGACGAAGTAGGTTGTAGAGGAAGACTCGTGAGAGGAGGACGGGGAAGGGTGGTTTGGAGGTGAGGAGGTTCGGTAGGGGGTGCGGATGGGTTTCCTGGAAAGCAAGGGTCGGCGGGGGACAGGGGTAAGGAAGGGGAGCAGGGAGATTAAAAGGGGAGATATGAGGAGGGAACGAGGGTAGGGGAGAAGGAAGGGTGTGAGGGGGGATTTGGTTTTTTCAAGGGTGCGATGGAATGGGGCGAGAGGGTTAGGGGAAGGGTTCGCTGGGGTGGTGAGGTTGTGTTTAGAAGGAGCTGGAGAGAGAGATGAACCGTTTGAGTGACTTGAGAGGCTCCGTATCCCAGGGGACTTCTTAAGGAGGAGGCAGAGACTCACGCGAGGGGAAAGGAAGAGTCGGAGGAGAATGGGAGGGATGGACGATGCTGAGCCAAGACCTGCATTCACTTCCCTCACTAGAAAACACACTCATGAGCATGTATTTGTTTTTTTTTCTGGTAGCATTAAATCCATACATAACTTCTTCTAATTTTTGTCTCTATGAATATTTTCCCAGTATCAATTCTTCCAAATAGAAAACGGAATTAGTACATCTGGAAGGTCCTTTTCTGTCGATTGAAAACCAGCGAATGAAGACTTTTCAAGGCAAATGCAAATAGTAAACTCATTTTCATGAACTGAGACTAATTTGAAAATGCTCCAATTAACGTTATTTGGATATTACTAAATTTTATTAAAAGCACATTACTTTTATCTTCTGATTCGTTAAACCTGACCTTGACGATATAATACTATGGATGAGCATTTCAAAATAAAGGGAATACATTGTGCAGTATTTAAAAAAAATATGAGTAATTTAATAAGTACCTAAATTTTGTGACGGAATAATAACCATACTTAGCGCGGAACCTCATATTATTCTTAAAGGAACGATTAAAGGTAATGAAATAACTTGGTCAAATTTAAGACCTGTAAAGTTACAAATAGCACTCAAAATAGAAAATTATCACTTAATAAGACTCAATATTTTTCTGACTTTTCTGATTTTGTATTTCTTTGATCAAAATATTGGCAAAATCCCTGAAAAATATATAAATACTTTTTTTCATAAGAAATGTTGTATTTGACACTCTTGGCAACGTATTTGTAAAGTATATGTATTGAGAGAAATGGAAAATTCGTGCAATTGTTAGTTTTAAATGCTGGTGAATTGGATGTCAAGAAAAGACTTTTTTAGTATCCCAAATAAGCACAAATAGAGACTTCAATGAATCATTATACTCCGATTCTTTTTTATAACTTTTTTGGTTGTAAGCTGTGCGCATTTTCATCTTCGATCACGTGAATTTTCTTATTTTATATTTCATGACATCGAATTTCTAAAAATCAGCAAAGAAATCCGGATTTAATCATTAGATTCTTCGGAGCTATATTTATCCAGCAATAAATTGTGATATAACTTCGATGTACATTGAAATAAAACATCCTGTTTTTGAATAAGTAACGTTAAATAGCCAACGATAACTAATTAGCATATTGAATATTTCATTCCAAAGAGTTCCTATAGGCATTTAAAAAATATTTTAGATATTGTTATGAAAGTATGTGGAATAAATTAAAAGGAATTTTAACTTTATTCACTTAAAAAAATAAATTAGAAGACGATCTCATTTATTCTTAAAACTACAGTGAACGATATGTTTGACTCATGTAGATGTGGCAAGACGTTTTCTTTGTACTGGTACACATTACTGAAAACTAATCTAACTCCAAATTTCCTTATTTTCCCTTAAGAATTTCATTAGAGAGATTAATCAGATCTTTCATGTACCTGGGCTTCTAACGGTCAATTTCACAATAATAATTCAAAAAAGAATAATTATCAAACAATTTCATTATATCTATTCCATGTGCCCCGTATCGAAACTTTGGAGTGGTTTGGTTTTTTTTTCATTTAAAATTCATGAACACATTCGAAAATATTAATCAATATAAACTCTATTAGGTATTTTATGGAAACTCCATACTGGTTCACGAGATGTATTGAGGTAGAGACGCATAGGTACTAGGACAAGCAAGGTTATTGCAATGACATAGACTCATCTCAGTGAATACCATCATAATTGCGGCGTATCCTGTCAATTAGTCTCCACGCATAACAATGTGGTTACAAATTTGCCTAAATGCAAGGCGTTAGAGCTCGCAATTTGCCGCGAAAATCTTTGATAGCCTTTGGTAACAATGCTGCCGGAAATGTTTGGCAAACAAATCAAGTAACCAAAAAATTTGGTTCTATAGCTTGTTAGAGATGAGGAAATTACACCAGAGTGAGTAATTAAGATTTAAGCCTTTATCACCTATCATTACTAAGTTTTGGAAATTGAGGAAGACAATGAAAACTTTCCAACCCCTACAGCATTTTATTGCTGAAATAGTATTTTAGGCAAATGCTTGCCTTCCATAAAATTGATATAGATTACATGTAAAAAATTAAATATATTACGAAGTTAAATATGCTATAATTCATAGTGTAGAGCCTAAAGATAAAAAGAAACATAGTTGCCGTAGAATACTCCTTCATACCGCCCATACGTGCATTAAAACACAATCTCATCACACGTGAAAGACCGGGGGAATCATTGTGAGAGTGTAATTAATGGCTCTCTCGAAATTTCCCATCGAATGAGAATCGTGCTCGAAAAGGAAGTCAAGTAGATCGAAACGAAACAGACATTGGCATACTTTCAACTCTCAGGCGATTTGTGCTTGACTTAGTCCTTAGCGACAGCCTCCGCAAATTTGGCAGGGGCTTTTATCGAATTTTCGGCGCGGATCGGGTGACGCTTCAAGAAAACGTCTTCTCACCGCGGTGAATGGCCGGGAGAGCGTGGAGCGAATGGGGCATGTGAGGGATGGATGGAAGAGGCAAGAGAGGGGTCTAGGTGTTTTTGAACGATTGGGGGAGGAGAAGGGGGGGAGTTCGTTGGGAAGGGGAGGATTGGGTAGTGACGCAAGACTAAAGAATGGTAGGAGCACTACGAGAGGGGGAAAAGGCGGAGTTTTCACGAGGCGGGTTAAAGGAGAGGGAGTGGAGGGAAGGCGAGGATGCGAAAAACGGCGTGTCCGAGTGATGGCGTGGGAGGAGCTCTTGCCTGCGAGACGAAATGAAAGAGAAAGTTAAACCCACCACGCGGAACTCTCTTCCTCACTCACTCGACCAGGCATAGAGATATTTCATTTCCGCTGCTTCTCGCTCCTAGGTTCCAACGATCTTCCAGCGGTGGTATGAGAATACATTGTGTGCATGTTTTCCGGAGCTGAATCCGTTCCGAGAAGAATTAATTCCCACCTTGATTGCAGTGCCACTCCCTGAGCACCGCTTTGAAGGAACATGAATAATGATAAATAGGGGCTAATAACTTCGTGTTGATGACATTTTGCATACCTGATACAAGAAAGAAAGATCCCTACACTTATTTTGAAAGTATGTGGTTTTTTATGCAAAACTGGCGATAGTAATGTTTCATCTCGAAAATAACCAATAAAATCTTCAATTGGCGTGCGGAGTTCAATCCATTTGTAAAACTTTGGGTGAACTATCATATAGTAGGTTAACAAAAACTACCTTTAGCGCAATTAGATTTATTCAAACCATTTCATCACGGTGTGAGAAGAAAGTTCGTACATGTAACTACGAAATTATCCTCCGAGGATACCACAAACAGCCAATGAATACCTATTGATTTTTGTTTTACTCAGGTTAGTCTGCAAGTGAGAGTTTGATCCCTTTGGATAAAAAATCTCAGATATTTTAATTGCGACCTGGAGTTTATTTTTAGAAACTGTGAGCATGAAGACCCCTGAAAAATGAAAGTTTGGTCAAAATTTCCCAAGATAGAGCCACTGTTGTATCCTGCCGAGTTACCTAAATCAAGCTCCGGTATACCATCAGTTGGATTTGCAGCCAACAACGTTGCCCTAAATGGAAATTCATTGGCTTCTGGAGGACATTAAGTATCTCCGAAAGCCAGTCGAGCTTTTAAGTCTCTTTTTCAAAATAAGAAAGCATCCTATCATTTTCCTTCTGTTTCAGTGACGCCATAAATAGGTGATGTTTACGAATAATCTCTGCTATACAGTACTGGTTTTGCATTTTCTGATTCCTTTCCAAACTTGTCGGTTAGGAAAATGTTTTCCTATTTTAAAAGGGGAGTATGGAGAATGTACTCCTGTTATCGACGCCATGGGATGATCATTAAGTGTATAGATGGGATGATGGGGTTGCGTTAACACTGTGGATGGCGGTTGTAATTTGTTTATTCGTATCGTAAAGGGTTTGAGCCATTTGTAGGGTTGCTGGTCGTGTTTATTTCTCTAAATGGTAGGTCAGTTATGCAGGAAAATAAGTGCAGGTCAAATTCAGGGCCGTTTGGCGCTAGATGGCGTGGTGGTTGATTCACCGCAAGTCTCCCTTATGTTTAGCACTCCCGACTCATTGGAGGGGGCAGTGAACATCTTATGAGATGTTTACTTCTCCTTGGTAACTCATTGAGGTTGATCGATATTAAATACATTGGGTTTCTCTCCATCCCCTCATAAATCTTTCGAATAGGTTCCTATAGGAATTGACTGATTGTAACCAAACTACACCTTATTATAAATCCTTATTTTCACAATAGTGAGAAAACTCGCATGAAGGCAATAGATTTTTAATCATCTGAGCCCCTGAGTTATTTCCAATCTATTCCATCGAGCAGTTTTATTCGAACGATTTTCTTGAGTGAAGCCTCGTTCAACCTGCGTGTCGTAACTCCCTCGATATTCAGACTTTTGCGGACATCTGAAAATATATAAGTTTGGAGAAGGATATTTTTTCATTTTATGACTTTATGTATCAACTCCACCAACTCTGCGTTGGCAAGACAGACCCTGTCATGTTACACAAATGATTTTTGATAGTCCACGAAAAGATTAAAGTGACTACTTCACCAAATCTGTAATAAAATCATCTCTTTTTTTATAGTTTTAGGAATTCATTTAACAGCTACTGTTTTCTGACATTTTTATAGCCATTTTTCCAGACTAAAAAACAAAAATCAGGGGCAGATTTTCTCTTACCACGTGATAATGGCTGAAATTGGGCTTTAAACTGCGTTATTACCAGATTTAATTCTGGTCACAAGTAGACATGAGGGTCTAGTGATTTTCTGAGGAAGTTGCATAGAAATTGCTAAAAACTTATTCATACTTTTATAATGCTAATCATACCATATATATGAACAATATGATACCCGAATTTAATATTATTGAGATAAACTGAGTTTTACTTCATTATTATCAAAAATAAACATTTAATGAAATAGTAAGTTTAGACTCTATATAATAGCATTTCAGAAATGATTGAATTCATTTTCAAAGTGTAATGCAATTATATTTCTCAAAATACAAGTCAGGTGTTGGAATATATTTTTAGGATACAATCGAAGTATAAAATGATAGTTTAATGAAAAATGTTCTATAATTATAATAATTATATGTTGATATTAAAATATAGTAATGGTAGGCATTTTTATAATCTTAATGGTTATAGAGCGTATTACCTCTTTGTTAGAAACCTTCACAGTGCATGAAATTACAACGAGATTCGCCTTAATCTTTGCCCGATGCCTCAAGCCCTCAGTGGTCTTCCTGAAGTTTGTCTTCATTTAATACATTTCTCGGCAAATAATGTATAATTAACCTTATTGTTTGTAGTTGACTAAAGTTATCATTGGCTGAATAAATCTATGTAAGTGTGCTCATTTCTGCTCTCTTGGCTATTATCGAAGGAAATATTGTTCTCTTTTTTAACTGTGCAACTGTTTCTTTTACTTGAGAATTTCACGTTTGCAGGGCCACCCCTGGGTTCTTTTGGGAAAAATACGCCATCTTTCCTCATTTGTTTGCGCGGGGGATAATGCCTAAAACAGGCGACATTCGTAAAGGCTCATTCAAAAACTTTTTCACTTGCTCAGAAAATGAAGCTTTAAAACTACTTTATTCTGAAACTGGAGGTTTTTCACCAGCTAAAATACACCCATGAGATAGTGGAGGTTATGAGAGAAGAATTTTCAAGAGAGTTAGGGTATTGTGTCCGTGGGGTTCATTAACAACAATTGGCTACGGGATGCATTTTATAAAGCGTACTTGAATTCTTATCTTATACAGAATCTCGTTCTTAGTATATTTCATTGTCAATACTGTTACGCATGACCACTCTGTTTAATTTAAATTAAGTATAATCACATTTTTATCCTTAAAAGGAGCTGACATCAGAGTACTAAATGGTACTCCGAGAAATTAATGAAATATATGTTTTTAAATTAGCTTTATCAAAGAAGAGCAAATTGTGAAAGAATTTAAGCTCGTACCAAGATGGTCGTAGATCCTTTGAATTTGAATTTAAATGATGAACGGATTTTATTATCTCGTTTCTATAACAAATTACGTTTATTTTTAATGTAATTTTCCTTTTTACATGATTAACGCTGGCAGCATACTCTGTTTCGTGTACAACACTATACTCTCGTATTAAAGTGTCATAGCATGTTTTCTACAAAATGTCGGTTGCACTTTGGTAAAATGGAAATTTTAATTCCTCGATATTGCTCGGTCACTTTTCACGCGTTGCTAATTCCTTCTATAAATGCAGTTGGTGGCCTCGGCTTCCCACATCTCGGTATTCTACGCTTAATGGAAATATATTAAAAAACGTTCACGGAATAAAAAGAATTAATTTCTATTAAGGTTAGCAATGCTGTTGGAAATAAATAATTATATTTTGATCCAAACTACAGTAAATATTTATCTTTTCACCTTTAAAAGGGGCCAAGAAAAGCGGGAGAGAATTAAAATTGTCCTGCCATTATGGTACCAAATATGCTAATGCTATGAAATAATTCAACCTTACCGGATGGAGAGAGTGCATTTTTTTGCAAACAGATATGTCTGGCAGTTCAAAACTCCAAAACGCAGGAGGATTAGATTAAAGTTATGGAATTAAAATCTTTCCAGTAGACATCTACGATTTTCATTTTATGGGATAGAAAAAAAATTAAAGAAACAGTCGTAGCTGGACTACTTTGATGATGGAAGTTTCCTGGAAACACGTGCGTGTTCTCCGCGGTACTGTCCTCGCATAGGACGATTGCAATTTAATTACTGGACACTTAATTCCGTGATGCGTATCTTGCTTACACTCGGAGGGCTCCCCGGAAGTGGTTTATTCCTCCGATTGAAGCACTAAAAGCTTTTTTTAAAAGCTCACATGGATGGAATTTTGCGTGTGTTGCGCATTAAATATCATCCGCTGAGTTGCGTTGGCTAAGGGATTGAAGCAAGAGCGTTAGGTGTCTCAAATGGACATATAAGGCTGTAGTGGATGGGAGGTATTAACTTGAGACGACCTTAGATGTATGGTCAGGAAGGAATACATCTGTTTAAGATGTTGCTTTTTCTTCCCTCATTAAGGTAGAGCATGAATCCAAGATCTAAGAAAAAAAGACAAACAGCGGTGAATTATGGAAATATCATGAAAACCCAGAAAAAATATGATTTAACCCTATATTTCCCCAGCTTGATGTAAATACTTTGCAAAGTTCCGTTTCTAACCATCGTCTTGGGATAATTTAGAAAATCAGAGGAATATATTACCACATTATTGATTTAAAACATTCAGGGAACGTTTGGAATTAAGAGGTGCATCCAATTTACTGGAGCCTTCGACGTAGCCAGCCTTCAGTTGACTACATGGATACTAAGTAATGCCCCGCTCCGGTGAGGCAAGTTTTCACATCTTGTTTTAAACGGTGAAAACAGCGGGAGGGTGACGAAATGACAGTGAACTATTACAACTTTCCAGTTATGGCGTGAAATAAATTTTCAGGTGTGAACTTCTTTTTAAATGTTACGTAAATTGCTTTCCCTTCGTGGGTCTAAGAATCGGAAAAGTAGATTTTTAATTTGTTACCCGGGAACTTAGGGAAAATTAAACTATCAAATTATTTTATATCATCTCAAGAATAGTGTTGCAAATATATTTATATTCCATGAATGATGAAAGTCTAAAATCGTGGAATGCAGCCCTCTATTCAACTTATTTTTACAGCTTCTGATCTGACATATTAAGAGATGTAATTATCCTTTTAGAGTATTTGAAAATATCTGATATTTGAAAAACGCATTCTCATGCCAGGCAATGCAGGTCAATTTTGAGAAAACCGTTCTTGGGCACTAAAATTGTAACATGCAAGAGTCAAAATGTAAAATTTTGATATTGACTTGATTACTAAGGCACTCGAGTTGTAGTAATACATTATTAATTGTGGAATTATCTCATGAGTGAATTAACTATTTGAATACTTATCACCTTTTATTCATCTCTGCCGAAAGAAATAAAATTACTGCGGTGGGAAATCGGTAGTGCCTCTTTCTATGGAGGGTTCAGGGTACCATTATGTAGCCCGATTTTATTTCCTCAAGTTTTCAGCAAATTGCTTACAAACCTGAGCATTTACAGATTATCATGAAGTGTAGTAATTCATTAATGTCGTAACAATTTGTAGGTAATTGAAATGATTTAAAAAAGGCTCTTGTGAAATTTTCAATTAAAAATAGAACAATTCTTAAATCGCTTCTTCTGGCGCTGGACTAGGAAGGGTCATTCAAAATCATGATTTTCAAGGTTTTTTCACTTTAAAAACCGAAATAAATATGAATAAAACATGGAAGTATTCTATATTTTTAACGAGTTTTATATTTTAGTTCGTGATATATTGAGTTTAGTCCAATTTTATACTTGACTGCATTATCAACTGGCATATATAATTTCTTTCTACATGTTTCAGGCGGTTTTGATTTTAAAAAATAACCAAGACTTAACGCGTTGAAATTCCTCTACGGGTTTTACTGTTATACTAAACATTTTATTGTTGAAGATTACCTCTGCCTCTGGAAAAATAGTAGCGGAAGGTTTTAATGAGTACTCATTTCCACATTACTACTTAATAATATTTCAGTTCTCTGCCAACGTTCACTCCGTAATTGTCGCACCCTCTCCCATTCTAATGGCCAATTTAATTCCTCATATTTCCTCAACATTAACAGTTAACCTGTAACAACCCATTTCACGTACCCCATCGTTGGGTTTTCATTGTTTCGTTTCCTCCTTATTTTTTCTGAGGTCTTCTGTAATATTCTTCTGTGCAGAATATATCCATTGATTTTTCCCATTGCTTAGCTTATCTTATTTCGAATTCACGGTCTATGACTTCTAAAATTCACTTTGTTTGATTTTTCATGTTCCTGTAAGGTACCATTTTTACATTACAATCAATATTTTTTAAAAGTGTCCGTGTCATTATCGACTCAATGTTGTATATTGTGTTTAACTTACATACTCTGACGAAATGTTTTTTTGGCTATTATGCCTTTGCAAAGTAATGTAATGATTTTGATAAATTATTCTAGTAAACAAAGTGAGTGCTAATCTATAAAGAAAGTATTTAATTATAATAATGCGATTTTGGAAAGTTTTTGGCCTTATTTTCTCAAGAATTACCATTTCAAAGCTGATTTTGATGAATAACTAGGCGTGCTGATGTTATCATGTGATAATCCAAAAATATCCGATATGCCCACAGATTGTCTTGGACGTGATTATAACGGAATGACGTCCCATTTCAAACCTCGAAGGCAGGAGAAGTGATGCGAGTGGAAGCGCCGTGGTAAGGGTGTAAGAGGAGTGGAGATTGGGTTGGGGTGGACCCATTGGGGTCAGAGCTTTCCTCACACTGCACCCGGATTCATATTTGCTCTCGTGTAAATTTCGTCCATCTTGGATCTCGGAGATGAGAGAAGCCGTGAATATAAATTCATTGCGAGGGAAAAATGAACCGTCGGCTGGACGATTTTTTCTTTCCAGTCTGCTCGGTCCGGTGCCAGGAATCGTAATGCGTCTGAAGAAGTTCTTCTCCCCCTTGTGAATTTTTTATTCGCTGCCGTCACTTAGATATCTTCTGATAAATGTTACCACCCACTTCTCAATGTTTTTGGAGCGATTCCTACTCGGACCTTGTTGATGTGTGAGATTGAACGGAGTCTGGCAAGAGGGAATGTTGGCCGGACTTGCATGAGTGGTCGTAAAAGGAAACGAGACGTCTTTTAGTCTCATTCTATCATCATTGTTTCCACATTTTACCCTTAATAAAGAAATTTCTTTCTCAACAGAAAGTGGAAAAAAATTATACTTTTTCACTTTTGCAGTTCAAGTGACCGAGTCCCTTATTATGATTTAAACCACAGAAAACTCCGCTCGAGTTTATTACATTTTATGCTAGATATGTTCAGAAGGTACTTATTTATTGTTGCAACAGGCACAAGCACATGTAGTCACACTGTTTAATGTGGCGTGAAAGGTTTTTGCAAATAATATGCCACGCTCCTATCATCAGAAGAGGAAAAAATTGTGAGAGTACTATTGCGGATTCGGAAGAAACAAAGCTATGACCGATCAACTCTTTTCACTAAAAATGATTTGTGAGCAAATTTGCACTAAGGGTAATGATGATGAGAAGGCACAAATATTTGCTGGATTCAATAAGATTTGATGATTATTTGAAAATTTTTTATAGTGAATTGGAATCAGCAGAGAAAATATTTAAAATAAAGCATACTGTTCCGTTTAAAAATTTATTTTCGTTTTTATCCATAAATAATGATATGAAATCTATCCAGTCTCAGATTTGCGGATCTCTTAGTAACAATTATAAAGAGAATAATAACTTTAATGCCACATAAATTTAAGAATTAAAGCACATTTAAATGTAATGCTAAGAAATTTCCACCAACATGAACGTAAATATTTGATTGTAATTTAATCAACTACGAATTCTTGGACTTATAACGTGACGAGGCTTTTAAGTGAGAAGGTTAATAGATGCCATCAGTCACACGTGTTTGCTAATGGTAACTGGATTGAAAATATAAAAAAATAAATATTTTCTGACATATGTAAAAAAACTTGAACTGCGGAAAACTTGTAAATCTTTTTTATTTTAGGGAACTTATAAGTCCTTGTGTGCATATAATAAAGTAAATATGCTGTGATGTCACAAAATTAATACAATTTAAGGAGATGTTTTTTAATAGTGATAGAATTGGAGAACTTCTTTCTCAAGAACAAAAGACATGCGATGATTACATGAAAGAATTATTCTCATTACATACCAACTACATTGTCTCTTTTTTATACTCAGTAATGAAAAAGACACGCTAAAACATATTCACGAAAAACTATTTTTAAACTGTATAAAAAAGTCATTTCACTTAATTCAGATAATCTCTCTGTTGTTTATTGCAAAATTTCAAGAAGTTCACGATTATTTCCCCAGTTTACACTTCAGTCTCAACAATTCTCCTCAAATTTCTGGTATATCTTTAAACATCATCCCTTTACGAACTCATTTAAACTGACTTTTTTTGGCACTCATTTTCCCGGTTGTTGTACTCCGGGCTCAATTTAATAAGAAAGGAATAAACTTAGTGACGTGCCTTTACTATAAATAACTTAAAAATTGGGGAGTTAGAATATGGATGTTTATCTTAAATCTTTCGGTTTGTATAGTACTTTTATTAACGGAATCAAAGAAACGGAATCGACATGCATTCAAATATTTGTCTTTCCATTGCCTTTCGGAGTCATGAGGAGATTAGATTTTTTGAATGCCGATTTTTGTTTTCTTAAGTACTCTCTAAAAGTAAAATTTTATCATTTTACGATTCTTGAAGGTTACTTCCTCCTTCGTGCATGCAGGAATTGGATTCCTGATTAAAACTGGATTTTTTAAATTATGAAACTTCGCAGTGGGAAATATCCCTGCTAGTTTTTGTTTACTTTTGAGAACGTCCATTTTTTCCTGCAGCTTACGTGAGTCGCTCGGGACTGAGGCACTAAGGGAGTAGTACAAAGGCGACTTTCATCGTTTATTTCCTTGTTTATAAATAAGTCGTTTTTTTCATGAAATATGGTAATTTATGGCATTTTTTCGAACTAAAGTTGATGGATGAGGGGTTGATGGAAAGAAAATTGAAAATGGGGTCATCCAATACACATTTTCAAGTCATACAAAGCACTAAGATCCACACATAATATTATAAACTATTAGATCTATCATTTTATATGTTGACACATGTGTTATTTTCAACATAGCGTTTTAAGACAACAAAGAAAAATCATGGCTTTAAACAAAACCGTAACTATGACTAAGGGATCATTATAAAATTTCACTCACATAATTAGGAACATAACTCATTGAGAAACCTGCGCATTACGTATACAAATACCCATTCAGAAGTTCGTGATAATTATATTGATAAACACTAGTAAAAGGGGGTATCGAGATGGAACGGTGGCTATCGTACTGGCTCCCCTCCCAGTGAACCCGGGTTCGAATCCCATCGGCGTAGAATATTTTTCAGTGGTATCTCGATTCCTACTTGAGGTGCTATATGGAGAGCACGGTCGCCTCCACTAAATACTACTACTACCATTAAAAGGTGTGAAAAACCGCGAATAAGATTTTGGTTTTCACCAAAAACAGCTTTGGATGAAAACTGTACAGGTTAAACATAAGAAGAGTTAAAAGAAATGTAGTGGCATGTACATGGATGAATCTAGTAGTGCATATACAGTATTAGATTATCAATTTATACCGATGTTTCCACGGATAACTTTTGCTAATAAGACTAAGTTTATGGGAAAACTGCGAAGAGTCGTTAATATCCGAGGACGACAGTTTAGGGTGAAAAAAACGTGAGCAGTTAGCAACTACTACTGAATGTGCGCGCACAATTCCCTGTCGGGAAGTAGCAGGGGAGCGCAAGCACTTGCAACAGACCTCTGCCATTAGGAACTCCCCCGCCGTGAAATAAAACGCAGGCAGCTCAGGCGTATTTCAAACGCCTTTTTCATCTTCGCCGTAAACCGCAGTAGTATTTTAACGTCCCGAGGTTCAGTACTTCTACGGGACAGAAGGTCACATCGGGGGGAGGGGAAGGGGGGATAGAACGGGGCGTGAAAGGGGAAGGGAGACCCACCACGATCATAAAAGTGCATTAAAAGTTTCTATGTCTTAGATTAATGGCGCGGATGCGGTCATCCACCGGGGCGCCTAGATCTCTCCTTAGTGGTCTGCTTTAGGAGAGGAGGAGCAAGGGAGGAGGGGGACGGGGGAGGCCAACGAAGAAGGCAATGGCGGGAGGGGAGGCGGACGCTTCGCTGATACTACTTAAACAAGGTCGTACTGCTTTGAGCGGGTTATTGCGAACGAGGAAACTTGCGCTCCCAAATTCATGTCGTCCCGATCCACTTCACACTTGGTCCTCCTCCCGCTCTTCTTTTAATTTCTCGTTTTCCATCCACCTCCTCCACATCACCGCCACTCCTCATTCGCGGGATAGCAGCCTTTACAAATCAAAATGACTCGGAGTTCGAAAAGAACAAAAATCTAATTCTTATGGGCACATAAAGCGGCAAAATTCCGAGAGCGTTATCTCGCATTTAGCTATAGAGATCTGTCTCATTCACTGAACGTGCCTCATTGGAATCCTTCCGGTGTCTTATGCGAAAGGAAATTACTAAAGATAAAGAGTAGCAGTCCTTATCATTTAATATTGTGAAGGTATTCTTCATTTGCTGAAAGTTTTCTCGAGTCATGTAGTTTTTTTTTCCTTTCACTGAGATTATAAATTGACTTGGACGTAAGATTTCCATCTGCTTCAAGTATTATTTCCTTTTGTTGAGTTATCTGATTCGTTTGTACGCGAGCAACGTAATGCATTTTCAATTTATTCACATTCGTATAGCTTGTCGTTTATTTGCCTTTCACAAGTCCATTGGAACTCAGTTTCATTTATTTCACACTGACGACGGTACAGAGTAAATGCAGCATCGTGGAGACATGACTGTCTGACCTAATTTGTCATTTTGATGGTTAAATGAAAACAATCATAATTTTTCTGGGTGATTGTCTACAACAGACAAGATTATTATCACTATTATTCTAAATTATGTCAAATTATATATTTTTTAATACTTTACTCTATCAAACTTGGCAATTTTTTACTGTAATGTAAGTCGATTTAGTTCCACTGACATAGCATTAGTTGTACGTGTAGCCGAAATAATCTCTCAATATTTTTCTCATATTTTGATACCTTGTGAAACTTTCTCTTTAAAGAAATATTTAAGGGCACGGTTTTACTTGCAATCTAGATTACTTATTCGAAAAGGTCATTCAAGTTCATATTCATTTGTCCGTTTTATGACATTGAGTTGAGAGCCGAGCTTGTTTCTAAATAATATTTCTTAATCTTGGACGCCCACTCACTCCTCTTCAGCATTTTTCCCCTCCCCCTTTCCTCCTGTATCTGTTCTTCAGAAGAGGTTCTGTTCTGCAGTCTCTTCAGCTCTATATTTCCCTAACTCTTCCACGGGTCATTTAAAAGTGTTTTTTTCAGTATATTCCCGTATCTCACTTTCCACTTTTATTCTTCATGTCGTGCTCCCGTCGTCCTTTGACCTTTTTATATCGCCAACCGAATGGTATCTCTCTTTTTTTTCCACGCCCTTTGCCCTATATTCCGCTTCCCAATTTTTGAAGGGATGGTTTTTTTTTGCTCTCCGAAGAACTCTTTCCATTCTCTCCCGTCTTCTTAAGTTCAGTTTTGTATCCTCGGACTTTTGGCGAGTTTCTGCCCCCCCCTTTCTCCTCTGCCTCCTCAATTCTCCTTCTGTTTATAGTCCCCAACTTCATTATGCTCGCAATATGTGCCATTATATCGCGTATTTATTTCCGCATCGCCTCACGCTCGCTCAATTCCCCACCCACCCCGCCCTTCTCCTCCGGCGGCCGCAACTGGTGACCCCTCTGGCCTCTTCTTCTCCTCAGTCCGCTCTACGACATCGCTTCGCTCCGGGGACGCTCACTCGCCAACTTTCCTCCCCCCACTCTTCCTCGATCTCTCTCTCTTTTTCCTCCACTCATTCTTCCCCAACCTAAGACAAGCTCCCATTTAATCTGTCCATTTCTTTTGTCGTATTATTCTTCCCAGCGTCCTAGTATGTTCCCTTAAATTTTAGGCCCGGGGAAGCTTCTTTTTGTATTATTTTTTTCTTTTTTTCGCCGGCATAAAAAATTCAGGTTGACATATCGTAAGGACGGATTTTTGCAACGAAATTTGTGATAAATGTAGGCATTGGCCATGAATAAACCCTGAAAGTGCATGCATAGTATGAATTTTGTTAGTATCTAATATTCTATTTCAATATTTATAAATTTTCAACTGGAATGTTGTGAGCAGGATAACATTTCGTGAATACTAGGTGTTTATTAATCATTCTTAGCTCTAGTCTTTTTAAGTAAGAGCAGCGTAATGTTATTCTTAACTCTTTGGTAGATCTTATCATTATTTGTTTAGTTTGCCTGCTGAAGCTGAGAGAGTAACTTTATTACTTGTTTAGTTTGACTGATGAAGTTGAGAGAGTAATTTTATTATTTGTTTGGCTTCGCTGATGGAATTGAGAGAGTAACTTTCAAAACATATTATTCTAGTCAGAGAGAAATAGCGAGAGACATTTTTGATCAGATAACTCCGATGCATGATCTTTCCAATTCAATATTACGGTTTTAGTGTCTTTAGCAAAATTAACTCTTATTTACGTTCGCTTTATGGCTTATAACTTATTCAAATGTATTTATTAGCATTAATTTTTTTGTAATACGGTAAAACAACAGAAATATGTAATTCGGTACCCTTATGAAGGAGTTCGTGGAACTAATATTTATTACAAAAGTTCCAATTTGGTTGAGTAGACAATTGTTTATGTAATCGAAGGCAAAACCCTTGGCCATTGTTCATCAGATTTTCAATTCATCTTTATTATCACTTTAAAGCATTGTACTTCATTCAAAGCTCATTTTGTCCATTATCCATTTATAACCTTTCTTGTACTTCCATTTGATCTCCTTCATGTCGCAAACTCGTCTATACTCAAATTTCTTTACTATCTTGGTCATGATCAAGACTTTTAATTTATTTGTCGAAAACTTTGAAATAGTCGTCAATATGTGTCAATTCATCAGTCTTATGACAACTGTAACCGATCATAGAAAACGAATTTTCGACACATTCAGATCCCCTATCCCCATATCCCGTTTATCCATACTCTCCTTGACCTGCCTGTATTTTAGTTTTTCTCAACTCTCATTAACGCGGTTGCCCTGAATTCATTGGCCCTTCTTTTGGTCCTAGAGTTAATCCTACCGGGATAAGAGATTTCACCTTTTAACGAGGCTAAAATGATGTTTTCTTTTTTTTTAGTCGTGAAAAATTGTTTTCATCTCATTTCCCGCACACCATATCTGTCGTGATATTGAAATTTTTCTGAAATGGCTCTTTATACGATAAATACGTGTCACTACCACGAAGATATCTTTTTCTATTCCATCAATGTCGATCTTTCATTTGTTATCTTTTTCAATGCATAATATCTTCCCGTTATATATATATATATATATATATATATATATATATATATATATATATATATATATATATATATATATCAATTCATAAATTTGCGAAGAAAGTTTTCATAAGACATTATACGAAATATTATGGCCATTTAATGAACCGCAGGATGTAATTCTCACGGAATGCGTCCACTTTTGAAAACTAAAGCAGAGTCAACTTACATATGTACATTGATATACTACCTTCCTTTCAGTACTAAATATTCTTTGTAAACATAAGCCATCAATTCTCGTGCAGCACCAATATTTTTCCGAATGAAGCAGTGACAAATGGCATTCATTTGTCACTTCCCCGCTTGTGGTCTAACTTCACACTCATGCCAACATAGAAAGATTTATGGAATGGTGATTAGTTTGAAAGATTCTCGCAGCTATTGAAATGGTGAAACAACTGCAGTCATTGAATACCAATTAATTTTTCCTCCTTATCGACTCTCCATTTCTTTCATCTCTTAATTGATGAATTTTTTACTTACTTCCCTTCCTTCTATTATACATATTTATCGGTTTCAATGACAATTGGAATGACTACATTTGTAAAAGCTAACATAGAGGTCAAGGAGGCTAATGTCAATCTCTTCGAACTTAAATGTGGTTAGTACTTTTGTCTAAAATTTGCAATATTAATAAATCATGTCTCCCCATTCCATATGGGGGATTGCCGTTATTGTGTGGCATAGGAATGGTATCAAAAGTTCATATTTTTAGTTCCGTACACACTTTAAAGAGAATAAACTATTAAATGTAATTATATTAGAAATTAAGTGATTTATATTGTGGAGCTAAAATTTGGATTTTTTCTGTGTAAATGCTATATTTTTAATAATAGTATGAAATTTTTATTTTTGCCAATGATCCAATCGGAGTATCGCGGTAATCAGAGAGGAAACTGCTGTGGTGCTCAATGGATTACCTTGGGTTCAGAACACAAGTACGAGTGATTTCCTTGTTCTTCATAAACTAAACCCACATATTACGATTTTGTGGGCACAAAAAGGTTATCATTCACCACAGATTGGAAAGAAGCTGTTTCCAGTACTCGAATGCATAATTTTTAAAATGACATTGCGTCAAAAACTTCAGATGGGGTTTTTATCAACGTATAAAACCAACCTTTAGCTTTTCGGACGCGCATGGTGTACGCATTTCAGTCATTTAAAAGCTTTCCGGTTCGAGTGCAGCGCATAGATTCCATCCCATAGAACACATAATTTTCATATTGGAAATGGTGTGGGTGATTTTGTATGAAGCTAAACTGATTTATATGCGGTAATCCGATTGTTAAGTTCCTCGTTTAATTTTGGATTAAGTAAAATCAGGAAATGATTGAAAATGGATACGGGATAATCGCAGCGTCATCACGAATGTAATTTCCGAATGTATTTTCGCCATAGACATAGCAGTCATCAAGGGCTAAATCTGCGTCGCAATTAATTGATATCCCGAAAAAATTTATCGGTTCCATCGTCAGTTCTGCGTAATGCGAAACGCCGTTTATCAGTCTGCAGCGACCACTCTGGGAGGATGAGTTCATTGCAACGCCCATCTCGAACTTCGGCCCTGTTCATTTTTTTCTGAATTTTTTCCTCCACCGAGATTCTACACCAGTAAAGCGATTTATCAAGGAGACCAGCACTAAGCTTTGGCTTAGGGCTTGAAGATTGATCTTGTTCGGTGACTCGAATTTAATTTTCTTTTTATGTCCTGATCTACAGTTTCATGTACACAAAACGATGGCACGAATAGATTCTCAGAACCCTTTGTCGTAAGGTTGTTCAATTCTCTCCACTAGGATAATTTGACGATCTGATTTAGCTTAATTAGTTTATTCATATGCATACTTTAATTTCAGAGGTTAAACGCTTTTGCTGATTATTATTAATTAATATTAATCATAATTACGAGAGTGGTCGAGTTCAAGAACCTAGAACGATGATTGCAAGGGCAAGATGACTAGATTAATACTCGTAAAAGTGGATTGAGCAATGAATAGAAATAGCGGGGGAAAAGAATTAAAACATGCATATAACATGTAACTAACTGTAATAGTTGATGATTTAAAAAGTAATTGTTCGATCATTTTTGGTGCCATTCATAAATCTCTTCGAACTCTTAGTGACTAGGCTAGGTGGAAGTATTTAACTATACAACAATAATATCATGTTGAACTATTATTTCATATTCAATTTAGAAACCCATCGTTGAAAGGTATCCAAAATTAAGCCTAGGAACTTTGGCTTACCGGAAGAATTCCTCTAAGTTCCAGCATTCCTAATTTTTAAAACAATAATATATGAGAATAATATTTTTATCCTTTAGATCTGTTAAATAAGTATTTAATCTTAAATACAGTGCGTGATACGCCATCATGACTACTTCATTTGATGGATCACAATATATAACAGCTGATTGCTTGAAATTGTCCTTAAGATTAGGAACCATTGATAGCGTAGGTGCAAGCAAAGGCGCATAGCCTAGGGACGATT
The DNA here is from genome assembly GCA_037158775.1 of Hetaerina titia. Lineage (NCBI taxonomy): Eukaryota > Metazoa > Arthropoda > Insecta > Odonata > Calopterygidae > Hetaerina > Hetaerina titia. The sequence goes on from CM073768.1 coordinate 130,582,004, forward strand.
TATGGAAAAACATGAACGTAAGTAAGTTAAGTCGTATGGTGTTCATTAGTACGGCCATTATCTGCTCGAATTCTCTTCTTCTGTAGTTTAGCAATAATTGTTAAAAAACCTTCCACGTTAAATATATCAAAAGCACCACGAACTCTGCATGAATGAAGAAAATAATACCATCGATAAATTTTCGGGAGGGCGAGGACGCCCATGCCTAGGGATGAGGAACGCACGGGAGTTCCGGATCAATCGGATAATCAAGGGGGTCTGAAACGTACCTATAAAACATTCCCCGCGTCCTGAAGCTAACTCGCTCCGTTAGAGCTGTTAAGCGGAACCCAAAATGAAGTAACGGACTTGGTATTGGTGGAAGGGTGCCATGACGTGAGGGGAAGGGGGTGGGTGGGCATCCGGAGCCGTGACGCAGGGAAGCGCTCACGCCTTGGGGATTGCCAAAGATCACTCACCGCCGCCGCATTAGGGAGAAGGGCGGGGCAGCAGTTGAAGGAGGAGAAAGGGGGTAGGGGCGAGGAGGGAGGGGATGGCTCCTCGGCCGTAGAAAAACTGCCCCGCCATCCATTCATTGCTCTCCACTCCGCCCTCCGCTTTTTCAATGGCGCCTCTCGGGCGCTTTGCTCTCTGAATGTGTCCGCCGCAACAATCCACCTTTCACTCATGTTTACTCTCCGGACGCCCACTCTTCCTCTCAAACTCTCATCTTCTCCACTTCTCTCTTCCCTCTTCGCCTTCCTTATCTCTTCGCCCCATTTGCTTGCGCAGACCTCCCACGACCCTTTCCCTCATGCCCTCTTCGCTTCCCTTTCGCCCCTTCATTGCCTGTCGCTTCGAAGGACGACACATATACACATACAGGGAGTGGAGAGGGGAGGGGCGATTAAGTTATTAACTTGACGGACAGATGGCGGGATTAAACAGGGGTCACGAGCGAGGAGAGAGAGGGAGAGCATCGCGAAGCAAAGAGGGCGAGTGGCAAAGGAGTCGGCGCGGGGAACTGAACTCTTTGCCTCAGAGCAATGAAGATCAAGGCGATCACGAGTTTAGATTTCGCTCCGCTCATAAGTTTTAATCTCGTCCTTGAGAGTAGGTTTCGGGGATACACAGCCGATTGAAATTCACACGGTTGGAAACTTCCCCAAAGTCAAAATGTGAGCAATTTTAGTTTACCTCGGATGCGTTTTTGTCATCGGATATTTTATCTCGACAACATTCCAACTTAATGAGTCGAGGGATAGAGACGCTGGGTTTTTTTGTTGGGGCAAGAGAGAGCCCACGTTTAGCTCTGACAACATTTTAGAATGGCACCGCAGTTGGTTGGAAAAACTGGCGCACGAAGGAAACGCTTAGACGGTGTTTCCAAGAGCAAAAAGAAGGGGGTTTTATTCCTGATAATGCGTTATTTATCTTGCGTTCTTACTCTCTTCCTCCTTCCCCCCGTTAAGTGACTTCCTCCCCTCTCCTCTTCTTTCCCTTTCATTCCCCTATCTCCCCCTTCATTCTTGGCTGCACGTCGTCCCTGCGCTCCTAGCCCACCCCTTCTCCCCGCCGCCCCACCGCACACACGTTCCCGCTGCCACTCCTTACCGGGTAACCCCTCCACGTGTTCCCGACGCACTCCCCTTCGCCGCCCCCCATGCCCCCTCAAAAAAACCTTTTCCTTTCACTTTCTACAAATCCCAGCGCATCACTTTCAAAGATCCACGGCAACCGTGGGACGTCGCCAGGAGCTGTTTTGGCAAAAAGTCCGCAGCCGCCCCCTTTTCTTTTTCCCCCAGAGGCTCCCCGTGTCTGGACCCGGACCTTTGCTTTATTCCACTCAGCTGATTCGTGTGGAATTGTGGGTTGGGGGGGGGAGGGAAGTAGTAGTGGCTAAGTGGATTGGGCGGAAAGGAGAAGGCAGGAGAAGGAGGAAGTGGCGAGGATAGGGAGAGGTCGTGAGAGAGAGGAGATGGAAAGGGAATGTTAAATGTTACGATGCGGGGATTGCGGGAGCGCTTTCCGTTTCGCGTGTGGATCGGTGATGTCCAAAGGCGTTCTTTTCCCTTCAACCTCAACCCCCTTCCTCGCCCCACCCACTAACCGCCTCACCCTCCCGCCTACCCTGTTTATCGCGCCTCGTCTTTATGGCAATATTTCATGCCTTATCCTCCTCTTAACGCCCGACCAAACTCCTCTCACATGCCTTTCCGGCCATCTCTTTCCATTTTTTTCCCTTTCCCATCTCCTTCCGACCTCCCAGCCCCCTCAGCTACTTCACACCGCACCCACAACTTATCCTCCTCCCCACACCCTTCCTCCCTATCTACCCCGTGACCCTCTCTTCCAAACCCCTCCTCCCACCAGAACATCGCGGGTCTTGTCCCGTGTGAAGAAAATCCTTCGTGTAAAAATTGTCTTATGACACGAAAACGCGTGCAAGTATGCGGATCGTAAAACGACGTGTTTCAATGGAGGGGGAGGTTTGCTATTTTGTTACTCGCATAAATGTATGCATTTCATTTAAATACGCTTGTTGCAGGCTCGGGGTTATTCCCTATGGTGGCAGCTGGAGGTGAATTTTCCGTTAAAATTACCTGCAACCGCATGTGTTTCTTTATTCAAAAGGTTTCTTCTTGAAACGAGTAGCGTCACACCTCTCATTGGGTGACTCCATTCCGCCTTCGAGGTTAGGTATCTCGAGAAAAAAATACACTTGGTTTTACTTTTAAAGGATTACTATAAAAGTTAGGTCAAATCTCGCAGCGGCGCAATGACCGTCCTTTGATAATATTAAACGAACTACATCTGCAAGACCTCAGAAAGTGATTGGCTGTCCTAAAGACAATAATAACTTAAAAAATTAAATATTATCTTTGCTTTCTACAGAAGAATTTCTGTAGAAAGCAAAGATAATATTTAATTTCTTAAGTTAAACATGGATTTCTACAAAGTTAAGGCCTCAACCATTCAGTGCAAGACAATAATAATATTTTAATAGTGTTTTTTTATTTAATGATGAAGAGTTCTCCTTCGGTTGTATTAATATGGGTGGTTTTTAACTGTAATACATGCTCTCTCAATAAATTCTCAAATCTCTTCTACTCTCTTATCTCTTCTATCTCTTCTACCCTTCTACTCTACTCTCAATAAATTCAAATCTCTTATACATGCTCTCTCAATAAATTAAGACGTTATGCTCATGGCTGCCAATGGAAAGTATGCGAGTAAATATATTGCCGTGGAAAGTACACCACTTATGTCATGATTTAATTACTTTGAAACTAAAACAAAGTTCACAATCCACTGTTGTGTGTTTAAGGTGAACTTTTTTTCTACATGAAGATACTATTTTACAGAATAAGGAAATTATTATATTTGAACGACTCGATCGTATATACGCAATCGTTATTAAATCGAATATACCTAAAACTTTTAATGAAATGAAATACATTTATACATATACAACAACACACATATATATACACGTCGAGTAGATTTAATTTTTACGATGGTATTGATTAGTTCACAGTTGGAGGCAGGGAAAAATTCGTTGTCGCATAGAAGCAGTAAACTTTTCCCGTGGCATAGCGTCTGGGAACATTGCCAGGACATCTCCTTTGACTTTGACTCTGCTAGACGATTAATACGTGCGGAACGCGCCAAACCTTTTCCTTATATATTGATTTATTTTAGAACGATCGCTCCTTGAAAAAATATTGAGCTGGAATACACGGGATTTCATTTTGCTTGGCAGCAATTTTATTTGTCAAAATTATTAAACTTTGTGACGAATATAACGAAGCATCATGTTTATGCAAAATATCCTTTATTTTCTCGGCTTCCAGATGTGGGTTTAAAAACAGACAGAGAAAATAGTTTTATGGATGAATATTTCTAGCATAATATTGAGGGAACAGTTTCCTTAAAAGGTAAAGAGACTCCAAATTTTTTGTAAACTGAATGGCCAATGATTAATGATAATAATATGAATTTATCTCCAATATCACATCAGAGATATTTGAAACCTTAGTTTATCTGCTTGATAGGCATTTATTACTTTCATGGTTTTCTGTCTGAGACTTAATGGCTAATTTTAATACTATACTAATTTAAATAAATTCATCATAAAAAATACCGTATATCTTTTCCAGTGAAGAAGTGAAATGTTGCTTGCTTGTAGAGTATTTAATAGATATTTGCCTGTGATGTAATTTTTTCGGTTTTAGTCAAATTTGCGTGTTCCATGCACAATTTAGGACAATGTTTTTTCATAATTACGATCAGAAAGTAAAATAAAAAATTTCTTATCGAAATAAAAAGAAAGTCGAAATATTAGCAGAATTTTAAATTTAACTATTGTCTTTCACACATTATTCCTGGAATTAGCATCGTATGGCATGTATTAAATTAACCTATTTGTAACGATATTATATTAAAAAAAAGAAAGCATATAGGAATAACCTGATAAAAGACGAATTTCAGGCCAAATCTTGAAAACGAGGGTGGTTGATGTGACATAGATTCCCGTCCCTAATGGATAATATGCAAAAACAAAAGATAATTTTTAATACTGATTTGGAATTCTGCAGACGGCATGCAAAACCGCCAAAATACCCGTCTTCGTAGCAGAAGGAAAACTTAGAAATCCCCCGGGCTCTGTAATCTTAACTCCTCTCCGGGCAGAGCAAATGCAAGTCTGCTAGTTTGTCCTCTGCCCTTGGCAGAAAAACCTTTAAAGAAGCCTCTAAAATTTTCTTTCGCGAGCGGCGGTGCATTTTAAACCTAATTTAGACCCACTGCGTTCGCACAGGAATACCGCTATTGTTTACCTTCCGCCACAGATGACAATTAATCCGTAAAGCTGATTTGCAAGCGTGTGAGGCGGGGACTCGTCGGGCGGTGGTTGGAGGGAGAGGCGGTTCGAGATGTTGGTAGGTGGAAAGGAAAGGGGTTTAAGGGTCGTCGGAGCGCTGGGAGAGAGGGAGTGATACTTGCGGAGAAACCCCAAAAATGTCGTCCGCAACTTTCCAAGTGCGAGACGTAAAGAATCTCGCATCTCTCTCCGCGGTTAATCTCCCTCTCCCCGTCGCGGTTGGGGGACTTGGAGAGGCAGGCAATGTTCCTCTGCGCGTCGCCCCTCCCGGCGTTTCTCTAACATTGTCATTCAAGTCGCCCTTGTTCATCCTCCTCTCACCCATTCATGTCCCCTTCCTCGCCTTGCCAACGGAGGGAGAGGGGGCGAAATGAAGAGAGAGGTGGGGGTTGAGAGGTGGCTGAAAAAAAGATAAGCTCTGCACAGCTGTTTGTCTTACGAATTTTGAAGCCGTCGCCAAAACAAACTCACCCAGCAGATACAACGCGTCCGCAGGACTTGGTGGGACGGAGACCCATTTTCCGTCCAACCCGCGCCGCGCAGTGCAGTGGAAAATAAAATATCAGGGCGCCCTCGCTTTCGGAATGAATGCCTGCCTTTTCTTTCTTCTCTCCCCATCCCGCAAAGGAAATTTCGTTGATGAAAATAAATGCTCTCCACTGTTCATGGTTTGGGCTGAAATTTTGAGGAGCTCAAATGGTTATGGTGGCTTTCAAAGAAATATGGGACCATTTAGCGCTCTGAAACAGACCAAATTTGTTCGGAAATTCATTTGTAAAATTTCACTGTGTTTTGGTAAGAAGGAAAGCAGTAGGAAAATTAGTGGATATACATATTCTATTTGCACAATTGAGCCTTAAAGAAACTAGTTTGACTTTTAAATTTTTCTACCTTATTCAAGTTCGATGAGAAGCAATTAGTATTCAGAGTCATAAATCATTTTTTAGTGGTGTTATTTTTCATGATTCCTTTTGCAATTGGTGTTAGCATTTAGACTTTTCCAAGATAAGCATTTTTTAAATAATCCTTTCATTGACGTTTCCTTAAGAATCAGGGTATTTTTCAATAATATTCTTTAACGTCATATTATTTGTTTAATTTGTGAGCATACTTTGAATGAAATGCTATAACTATGTTATTCAAAAATCATTTTCAATCCCCTTCTTGTTACACGTTACGATATCGTCGGAAGCTCTCCGTTTGGGTAGAGAGAAGCACAATTGATATTCAATGGTAATTTGCATATTTATATCTTCTCGGTCGGAATATGATGCTAAGTATTCAAGACGCAGAGATTGGACGCACTCACGCACACTTGTATTTCAAAAGCAGCCGAAGCCAGGAAAAAGAAGTAATAGTCTGGGAGGAGGGGGGAGGAAAGATTATTTTTTAAATCTCAACCGAAAGAAATTTAATGCGTACTTTCTGTCGCCACTTGCATTTTTTCCAAGAGCGAAAAGTCTTGACGTTAATTGCCCTCTGAGGAAACCATTTACTTGGTTATTTTTTTCCATCCATTCACGTAAACAAAGCGTTCCCTTATCATACATTTTTATTCACTGATCGTTTCCCTCTGCAAAAAAAGTGAAAACAAAGCTAATCGCTTTTTAACGGCCACTTAGATTTTTTCGTCACATCCTAAATCTTGGGATTACTCTAAAAAATTCACTTCTTTCCCACCTCAACCCCTCACTATTTCGCCTGCGCGACCGAAGCGCCTTCCGCGACCATCACACGGACTGACGCGCTCACACAAACACACAGGACCATACTTAACGCAAAACTCCTTCTCCATCTTGTCTCGTCCCTTTCCATGTGTTCCGTTTAATGTCTATGTGGCTCTTTCTTTAACTTTCGATTCCTCTGCCATTTTATTATCTCTTTATAATTCCAGCCCTTTTTTACACGTTTTAACGTTTAGCGCATTACTTTCGGTAATGTGAGGGATTCAATTTTGGGCATAGAACAATTATTGACTGTCCATTTGTTTTCGTCATCTATGCCCACAGTTGTGTAACTTTTATATTTTAAATTTAATTGTGTACATTTTACATCTTAAAATAACAAATGACTATTATGGTTGGACATTGAAATGCATCCGTTTGTCCTCCTTTCGTGACTGCACCCCAGTTTTAAGGCTGGTTATTAATTTGACCAGATTTTTATCAAAAATAATAAAATATCACTACTAATGGAAATAAAGAAAGAAATATTTGGTGATTTAGAATATAATGATATTAATATAATCAAACAGGACAATGGATAATATTTTCGTGGGATAATGGAGGAATTCGCAATTTGAGCATTTAAATATGAAATTCGATGTCTTCCTTTTAAAATTGCTACTTTCTAAACGTCGTTTATTTAGGAGCAAGACCAGTTGAGAAAGCGCGGCTAAGGCATTTGAAGTCACACGGCTTGGCTTTGGTTCAAAGAATTGGTATCGCCATCCTTTGAGACTTGAACTTGGTGGTATACACCGAGATCGTTTATCACCGAAGTTTTGGAGCCTTGCTCACCCGCTACCTTTGTTCGGCTTCTGCTATTGGCCACCTTTAGTTGTTGAGTCGTACTATTGAAAACAGGTCCCGCTCCAGGGTGACTTAATTGTCTAGCAAGGTGGTTTCACTGCATAGAACGTTAAGAAACAATTTCTTTCTCAAAACACTTTGCTGTGAAGTTTATTTCCCATTTATTTTTGCTGAATATTTCTGCCTTGGAGTTTTACGAAATACTGCAAGGATTTCACGTTACATATAGAGCAGGTATATTAATGATGTTTTAAAATTCATCGGATGACGTGGCTACTTTTATTATTAGGTTGCTTGTTAGCGAAAGTTTAGATTTTAAAAATATTTAAACCTCGATTTGATGCTTATGTTACTGGCGTCCTACTGCTTTCATTGTTGCAACTTATACCCCAGTTATTGCTTTAATCTGTTCCTCTGTATGTGCAGCAGTGTTGTTCAGTAATTCTGTACCCCTTTCTTTCTCTCCCCTCCTCCTCTCCCTCTTTCTCTTCCTCCCCTGCCGTGCCCACTCTCTCCGATTCATCATCAGGGAGGAGGCAACGGGAAATAGGGTGCGAGGGAGAAGAAGAAGGGGGGCGAAGGGGAAAGGGGGATAGAGAGGGTGCGCCCTTGGTGCCGCAAAGAGTACGATTTGCACTTTGGAACTCTGCCTATATGTGAGCTCCGCCCTTCTCAGTCCTATGGGCCACTCACCTCCCCTCCCCACTCACCTTTCCCTTCCGTTCTCTCCACCCCATCACCCCCTCCTCCGTCTTCCAGGCCTTCTCTTTCTCCCTCCTTCTCATCCCCCTCTTCATCCTTCCCCAAAAACCCCAAACCCCGCGGATATATCTTCTACCCCTCCCTGCTTCCCCGACCACGTCCTCCTTTCCTGTCTTTGCCAAAAGGATGATGTTATGGCATTCTTATCCAGCTCTCTCCGCCACCCTCTCCTCCATACCCTCATTCGCCTCACGTCCCTCCTTGCACGATAGGTCGTCCAACCCCCGTACCCCTCCCCTAGCCCTCACCCTCCGCCGCCACCACCACCATCATCCGCACCGCCAGACCACCACGTCCACATTCGGTGCGCACTTGATTATTTCCCCCACTCCACCCATCCCTCCCTGCGACGGTCCCTCCCCCCCTCTCTCTCTCTCTCTCTCTTCAGCTCCCAAACGCTCGCTTCCATCCCCATCCCCACTCTCCTACGAACTCCGGAATGAATGGGGTCCCGGAATGAGCGTTGCCAACTTTTTTCGCGAGGTGGAGTGTTGCTGGGTGGGGGGGGTGGTTCATTGTAATAAATAATTGCTTCAGCCAGGTCATGAAAGCTGTTTATTTCGTCCCTCACTTTTATTTTTCATTGTTCCCACTCCTATGGTAATAGATAAAAATGATGCTTCGGAGAGGGATGGGAGGGGGGTCGCGAAAGTTTTTCGGGGGATGGGGGTAGACTGGGGTGGAGGGAGGAAGATGGATCCGCGCTTTAGAACTTTTTTAAATGTATTAGTGCATTTATATTGCTTTTTCGCTCCGTCTTTTCATTTGTGGTTTTTCAGAGGCTTTGAATCGATTTTCTCGCTGGGAGGTATTATCCGAGCGATAACTTTTTTCCAATGTGCGCAACCCGTCCCTCTCTTTTTTTTTGCTCCAATTTTGTTTGCCAATCTCTCTGTCTCTATGCACCACTCCCGTTCCTTTTCTATGTGCTACAGTCTGCGATAGGATAGGAACAGATTTTCGGGGAAATTAAATTCAATATATATTTTTAATGCTTAAAAACCCGATGAGTGATGCGTTTATTTTGACGCATAAGCAGCGAGATTGCACGCTAGTTCTTTAGACACTTTAAATTAGGAAACGTCTTCCTTGAAGCCTGCCATGAAGGGCACAGCAGTTTGACTCATAAGTTAAGTGTACCGGCAGTTTCTATCAATTCCAGATAGATTGTTTTCTTTTAAAATTGCAGTACACATAAGTACACTTACACGAAATGAGAGTTTATATTTTGAGATTCTGTCCCAATGAATCTGAATTATTTTGGTAAATTAAACAAAAAATATCAAATTTTTTAAAGATATGAATAAACCCAGTCGGAGACTATTTTTTCTGTCAATATTTAGAAAAAGAGAAGTTTGCAATGAACTGAGGTGAATTATTACTCGTGGTTCTCAAATCCTACCTAGGCTTACGAATCGTTGCGGACCAATTTTCTTGGGGTTTCTGCCGAAATGCCGTCTCTCATACAAATGTTCAACCATGTCCAAACGACGCAGTCACGAAGTAATTTGACTCTGCGGAGATTTCAACACTTTTGAAAGGAAGATTGCTAGCTTACGTGACAGCTGGTGGGCTCACACGACCGAACGTGAGCGTTTAAGGGAGGGACATAAGGGAAAGGAGAGCTTGGGGGAACATTGGGTCGAGGGCTCAAGGCACCGGAGCCGTGTGCTCTCCCCGTCGTCCGTTTGGAAGGAGTGTCTCGGAGTTTTAAATTCCTATGATTCAAATATGCAATATTTGCCCTAGTCTCGAGGATATGGTGCAATCGCTGACCGATCATTTTCTGTCTAGTTTGATTGGATCGGTCGCACAGGAACAATACGCGAATTAGACTGTCAAAGGACGCTACGGAGAGGAATAGTGTGCTCACTTGGTTTAAAGCGAATCTCTAAAGCTCGCGTCAAATGAACGGGACTGTCAAAACAGTCACTGCATTGCAAAAGCCGTGACCGGTCTTTCGGGTTGAACTGCAGGACTCTGACAGAACTTATTATTCTCCCCAACTGACCCTTGGCGAAGGGTTGTTGCTTCAAACTGGTGAAAATTTTATTCAAGGCAAAAACGTCCTAACATTCACGCATGGACTTTCACCTGCAGCAAAAATGATAAAAATGCTCATCTACACATTACCCTGCAAGTCACCGAAAAGGTATATGGCAGGGGGTGTACCCACATCGGGCATGAACAGCGTACGAATAAAGTCACGCATCATGCATGAGACACAACTGCAGGAGAAAATTCCGACATAAAAATTAACCATTATCCACTTACCAGACTCAAGAAGAATGAACATGGTGCCACCTCCTTTTCTGGTTAAATCATTCAACAAGAGCGATGTGTTTGTTAATAAATATAACCTCGATTACTTTTAGTATATCTACGCATACATTTGCATGCATAGACGTACACACACAGATGTATACATCCATATAAAATCAGTAAAATATATACACACATGTATACCTACATACGTGTATGCGTATTGGTGGTTCTATTGACTCCTTAGCTGATGTGAGTAGAAGCTGTTACTCTCTCTAAGTGTTTTCGGAGAAAACATGTTAAAATTATTCATTCTACCGTCAATCCCTTTAATCTAATGAAAGGTGGTTTCTTTCTAAGTAAACTAAGGAAGTATTTTGGGTTTAGGGAAAAGAATGGTGTTTGGAATGAAATCTTAATTATTATACAGGAATGAATTCCAGGGAAAGAGAAACAGGAATCTCAAAAAAGTGCATGTGAAATTGAGGTGACACCATTTAATGACTTGGAACAAGAAGTCTTTGGGAACCAATATGACCTCCAACCTAAGATCTGTAAAAATTGGTTTCATATTTTGGGATGTGAGAAAATCTAGTGAAAATTAATGGACTGAATTTTTTGATTTGCTGTGGCACGCTTGGAAGAAACTATATTTCCATCTTTCTGAAAATATCTTGTGCACATCGGAAAAAGTGGTTTTGGAAGAATTAGATTGTGATAATTTCAGAACTTCTAGGCTTGTAAAGAAACGTTTTAAACTGAAGGCGCGACGCGATTTTTGAAGAAACTAGGATGTGAGTTCTTTCTAAGTACAGATCTGGAGAGGGAAAACGAGATAAATACATTAGAAAGGAATAAAGCTGTTATATTTCACCGAAGGAATTATTTTCACCTACACTTTCTATTAGTGAATTTGGTAAAATTTAAATATTCACTTATCCATCACAACATTTACAGTTATAGCAAAAACAAAAATAAGCACTACAAAAATTGCGATCGAAAAAATTGGCATCTGCAAACTCATCACTAGCTTTTATAATTTAATGGCTGTTACGTAATGGGGGGGTGTTGATATAGCATACCATAGCGCACGCTTTCATTGTGCATTGCATAACGTTTGCATGTACAAGGTTTGTATAAAAAGTATCGGTAATCATTTGTTCCTGACGTGTGCGTGAAGTGCTGAGTCCAAAGCGGTTAATTGTGCGCATGGTCGTAGATCGTATCAGAATTGATAAGATGAAAGTGCACACCATTTTTACTGAATATTTGGCAACGCAAAAGATCTTCGATAAATTATCCAAAGGTCTTGAAAAACGACTAAGAGCAGAATCCAGCGTCTGCTTGCAAAACCTTCTGTAACGACATCGCGACAATTCCCTGTCCCCCTTACAGTCCTGAATTGACACCGGAACTATTTCCTATTCCCAAAAGTGAAATACTCCCTCAAAGGACACCACCATGTGTCCTACGAGGGTCATCCGGAAAGTAGTACCCGTTCGTGAAATAAAGACACAAAAGTAAATATTAACAAACATAAAAAATTTTATTTGAAAGAGGATACTTTAAACTACTTCTCAACATAATCTCCAAGCAAATTAAGGCATTTGTCATAACGTGTGACAAGTTTCTGTATTCCTGCTGCATAGTCCTTCGCCGCCAGCTCATTGAGATACAGGGTCACTCCTTCTTTAAGTTCTTCATCGCTGTCAAATCTTTTTCCTGCCAAAAAGTCTTTAAGCTTAGTAAAGAGATGAAAATCTGAAGGGGCCAAGTCCGGGCTATACGGTGGATGGTCGAAAGTTTCCCATTTGAATTGCTGCAAAAGTTTTTGTGTTATCCCAGCTGCATGAGGCCTGGCATTGTCATGAACGAGAATGACACCAGTAGACAATAGACCTCGCCGCCGATTTTGTATTGCCCGCCGTAATTTCTTTAATGTTTCACAATACGCATTGGCATTAATAGTGTCTCCACGGGCCATAAAATCAATAAGCAATACACCTCGTCGATCCCAGAAAATGGTTGCCATGAGTTTCCTGGTGGACAGAACTGTCTTGAATTTTTTTGGTTTGTTTGGTGAATGAGCATGATGCCACTCCATTGACTGTCGTTTACTCTCAGGTGATGCATAACAAACCCATGTTTCGTCACCAGTAATTATGCGAGTCAAGAAAGAGTCTCCTTCATCAGAATAACGTCCCAAAAACGTCAGTGCTGCAGCCATACGCTTGGTTTTGTGCTCATCTGTAAGCATGCGAGGGACCCATCTTGCACAAATTTTTGCATAATGCAGATGGTGTTTAACAATTTCATGAACAATTGTTCGAGAAACATTGGGAAAATGCTCACAGATGTCATCAATTGTGACGCGCCGATCGTTCCTCACGAATTCGTCAACTGAGCTCACCAGTTGGTCTGTAATGACAGACGGTCTCCCCGAACGCTCATCGTCGTGTGTGTTCCCCCTCCCCATGTTGAAGTTGCGACACCACCGCCGAACAGACGACTCGTCCATTACATTGTCTCCATACACCTCCTTTAATTGGCGATGAATATCACATGGGCGAACGTTTCTTGCATTGAGGAATTTAATCACTGCCCTCACTTCACAACTGGCGGCGTTCTCAATTTTTTTAAACATTGTAAACAATCACAGAAACAACACAGGCAATGCTAGCGTCACGCAACTTGGCTCAGAGAAGGCAGACAAGCCACTGAAGCTATCTGACCTCGTCCAGCGGCTACTCGCGTCGTCAGCACTTCATGCGGCACGAACGGGTACTACTTTCCGGATGACCCTCGTAAGTCCCATTAAAGAACCTTGCATGCGTGCCCTTAAGGACCTACCGTAATCCGCCTACCAGAGAGCCTTGGTTTCGTGGAAAAGCAGCTGGCAGAGGTATGTCGAGGTTCAAGGGATGTAATTGTGAGGCATTGTAGCAATATCTGAAATGAATCTAGTTTTCCGAAATTTTTCCCGATACTTTTTTTTACAATATACTATATATATATCCTCTTGAGAAAGGTGGTTGCACCACCGAAAATTCGAGACCCAGTGAGTCCCTCTTTTATGTGTTTCAGTTTCATTTACATTATTGTGCACGTTCGTGGGATTTTCAAAAAAGTGACAAAAGTGTTAGATATATATATATATATATATATATATATATATATATATATATATATATATATATTATAATATATATATATATATAAGATTGTCCATCCAAAAAAAATCTGATATATATATGTATCAGATTTTTTTTGGATGGACACAACTATCAAATAAACATTTTGTAACTCCAAACAAAACCCAATCTAGCAACCTAACCTACATCAGGTCCCTCTTCATCTCTGTGTACTTCTTCATGCCTGAATGCCTGTGTACAAGGTTTTACTACTGATTTTCTCTCTGCGTAGTAAATCCTACATAACTCGGTAGTAGAAGCATAAGTGCAATCCAGTAAATTTATATTAAAACACAATTCTGACGAACGCAAACATCGAGGCCCTTCGTGGAGAATGACATGATGAGGTTCCACTTTGCGATCCACGGATCACGAGGCGACGGAATCAACTCGGCGCCATTAACAGAGAGTAAAAGCGATGACCGACAAGTGACGGGCGCTTGGCACGTAATTAATTGATTAATGCCTCCATTGTGGCTCATCGAGGGCTTAAATCTCTTCCGTCGGGAAGGAGAGGAAAAACCACGGCGGGGCGGTCTGCGCACCTCGCACCACTGGGCTCCCTAAATGTGAAGGCAAAGAAAAGGAAGTCGGTCGTTGAAGGTGGGGCTAAGTGATCCCTCATTTGCCGGAGACGTAAAAGGTGCGCGCGCCATCAAGTGTGCGAACATTTCCTCATCCCGGTCGATTGCTCACGTGCGGGGGGGTGGACCTACCCACCCTCTCTCAACTCATTCCCGAGCGACCCCCGCGCCACCATGGGAGCTACCACAACCCCTTCAGACCGCCGCCGGTTCGGGACACCAATCTCTCTCCCTCCCCCATCTACTCCAACTCCCCCGCTCCGCACCCTTACCGTCGCCGTGCCCTCTCACCTTGACTACCGTACCTCTAATCTATTCCGCCCAGTTTCCCCTGCTATCCCTACACAATCACCCGCTTAAGTCATCCCCCCCATCCAGCCACGCCCCCTCCACCGACCTCCCGTCGCTTCCTAAACGAGCGATGAGCCAATTCGCTCCCGGCCCTCGGCACCCGATCGGCCTCGCTTCACCCGTCGTCCCCTCCTTCCCCCCCCTATCGGCATTCTGGGTCAGCACCATTCCTACGCGGGTATCATCTCTACGCGTGCCACCTCGATCACCTCCATCCCTCTGCCTCAGTGGGAGTATGTGCGATATTCATCTTCCGACGTCGACATAAAAGGGAAATCGAGGTGGTGATAATTTCCGGGTCTATGACGAATTACCTCTCACCTCATCAATATCAATTACACATATCGTCAATTTCAATGCTTTCTTAAATATCGATATTTCGTAAATATCTCGTCTCCCATATCGTATAACTGGGCTATATCGACCATATCACATGCAGATAACGTTGAGAAGAATCGATTCCATTGAATCGGTTGAAATCATGTGATTGAACTGATCTACCCAAAATATCAACTCAGATTGCATCTATATCGTTGTCTTGAAAATTGTATGAAAATAATAAATAAATTATATGAAGTGGGATTTACGAGTGGGAATATTTCGGGTACCACTCGTATACTCCAAAACTGTTTCCCATAATCTCGAACTCTCTCTTCAAAGTGCTTTTCAACTTTCCCCCATTTATCAACATTCCCTATTTATATTTTGTGTTCTCTTGTGCTGTTGAATAATATATATATATATGTATATATTATACATAAGATATATATGTATGCATATAAATCAACAGATGGTGTAAATGTGGTTGAATTGAGAAAGGTGGGCAATCCAATCACACTCGTACGATTCCATCAGTGGTATAACTTAAATAGAAATATTTTGCCATACATTTTTAGTTTCTAAGTACCGTTAGAATAATAAATTAATACGGAGGTCTCTCAAAAAAATGTCTTCCCAAGGATGCTAATGGCATTGCGATCGCGATTTACGTTTTCTGAAAATCTGACCCAGGTGATTTTTATATTCTATCTCTTCGGAGAATTATTAATGCTACACTTTTAGGGATAGGGTGAATCAGTTCGCACAGAGATCTGATGTGATAGTATCGGCTCAATAGCTATCGTTTGCGACGGAGCGAGTTGAATTGATGCAAGATCGATTAGCTCATCTCAAATTCTCATCTCGTATCAGCGATCACCTCTAATGCCGAATCATCCGTATTGTATATCGCATATAGAACATATATTCAGAGATAAAATGCTTGTTGTCATCACAGGGAATGCTCAGGCTTTAATTAATCACTGTGTCCTCAGAATTGATCTCTCAAATTGTCTGTAATATATACGCATGTTTATTCAATAGATCGTCTAAATCGTTATATTTGGCAATAATTGTCGAATAACTATGCATAGGTTTCTTAAATTATCCATATATGCATAGTAATTATGAATAAATGTCAACATCGATACATCGTCATGCCCTGCTCCCTCTCTTTATCCCTCAATAAATATCACAAATGTATTCTTGTAATAATGTGACGAGGGATTAGGTGGTGAAAGAAACTCCGTAGTTTCAATCTCGCCTTAAAATAAAGACGATTATCCGTCTACCTATATAATCGTGGCCTTTTCCTGCACCAGTGGTAGACCTTCTCGTAAACGACTTAATAAAAAAAAAATAATTCATTCCCCGGCACAAAGACATATCCCTGAAAATGTGGTAATATAAGATGGCCAATCCATACCTGACGAGGACTGATCTAAACACGCCGATGTTTATTTTGTACCACAGAAAATTAAATCTCGTGGTAGAGCCTGAAATGTAGTCTATTTATAAAAACGTACAAGTTACGATATTTTTATTATTTTTAAAATTTTTAACCGTTACTCCTTAGTCTGCCATTGATTGTTTTTCTAAAGAATGCCTGAATAAGGCAAATTTAATTCCAGAATAGGTTTTATTAATATTGATTTTCTGAATGTTATTATTCGATGTTACCTTAAAAGAACCTCGGTCCTATTATAGATGACTTTGAGTTTCGTTTTTTTCCGTTGATCAAGTGAAGTCGTAGTAAGTATGTGCTATTAAGTCACCTGTTGCCAATTAATTAATCAATTTTAAATTACTCTTTTCATTTGAAATACTCCTCTCCATGTATTTTGATAGTTCCTTTTCATCGATCGCGTTAATTGATTTACTTTATTAGTTCTTAAATAATTTTTCGGAGGATTATTGTTGATTCTTTACAACTTCATGCAATTTATATTAGTATATTGCTCTCTCTTTTTTATCGTTTCAATGATTCTCTCGCTCTTAGTTTAATTTGATTATTGAATTTGATTGGGGAAGTTGTTACCCATAACCAAAAAACCACAATTTATATGCCCAGTAATTCGCGCAATTACTATTAAAATTACAAATTAGTTAAGCTTTTGATGATAATTAACTCTAATTATTCAAGCCAAGTTGAATAAAAAGCCAACGTTCTAGGAGAATAGCGATCGCCGCCTCCATTACTTTTGAACAATATGTTATCTCACTACATTTTCTTGGGTATCTCTTTGTTGTTTATTCTCTCACTTTTCATGCTTCTTTCTCTCTTATCCAAATCTTCATTCCCTTACGCTTCTTCTTCCATTTCGTCTCCAAGTTTAAAGTCCACTTTTTTTCACGGTCCACCTGATCTTCCATTATTGGTACTTTTAGCTTAACAGCCGTTAACCCGTAGACATTTCTTATTATTTATGCCGGTGCTATTAAAATTGACTGAAATTAATTTGAAGTCATATATTTAGGATTCACTTTAAAGACAAAGAAATTGATGAGGTCAATTTTGTTTCCCTAGATCCACTCGCTGAGTCAAAGTGCCGAAGATGCCTTCATAATGATTTATAAAATATTTTTTCATTTATAACCATGAATCTATTTAATCATTTATATATTTTAATCAATCATGATTTTTTACTATTTATAACGTTTTATCAACCATTATTATTAATTCTGGAATTTTAACGCAACCATCGTAAATTTCTGACGGAATCTATGGACGCCAGTTTATACAGTTCATACTCTACGTAATTAAGTGAACGGACACTTTGTTTCATATGTCATTTTCGCATGCATCATATTGGAAGTATGTTATAGAAAATCTACAGTGATAAAACGGTGAGTGAATTTTCAAGATGTCTTGCTATACCCGTACTCAAATCTCCCTTTCTTTCCCAAAGTCTCGTTACTCGTCTCGCCAAATTACTTTCTCTACCATACCCTGATTACCTGATTCACTACCCTCACCCTTAGTACCACGTTCACACCACCTCTTGGGCATTGGTTTTTAATTTTATGTGATTCCTCCGAGTATCTCCCTCGTTACATGACATGCGGAATAGTCCCATCTCACGACGCAATTATCACAGCCAGATGGAAGGAGGAAAGTAGACTCCGTTGTTAACTAACCACGATATTTTGCACTGTGAACGCTGGGATCTTGTTATTCAGGCGGCACCTTGACTGCCTCTCCTGCCACCATCTCGCTTCCCTTCTTGCTCTTCCACATCACCTTATCACCCCTTCTTCCTTAAAATCGGCCAAATTTCATCTGAGAGGATTTCTTAAGTCTGCTTAAGGCTCTTAGATATACCAAAACTACATTGTCATGTGACATTGATAAGCCACATATCAAGTAAAACGAACCGTACAGGCCAAACTGTAAACAAATTGGTCATAAAGGTAGCTCATTTGACATAGACCTATGCGATGAATACAGGACATGATTAGGATATGATATTTCAACGGTCTCACAATGACAGAGATCATATGTAATTATTTCTATGCCATGGACTAACGTCATATTTATTATTAATTTGAAATTGACTGCTCTAATTAATCGTAGATTCTATTAATATAATTTGAAGTATACGTTTTCGTAAAAATGGCCATTCTTACGGATAAGACATTTTTTAAATTATTACAAAATACGATTTGAATCATTATCACCTTGGTATATCCAGAAAATATTCTTTATTTGGATTGCATACATTTCATCGAACTTGGTGCTGTCCAGGACTCACTTCATTTATTTGAAATTCCTTAGGATCGCAATATTTCAACATTTTTTATCGGATTCAGCAGCGCTCTCCTCAGTCCCTCTTTGACGAAGTTTTTGGTGAGCCTTGCCGCCTTCATTTGGATTCTTTCAGTCGCTGAAACCGTGCCTTTTCCCTGCGGATCGAGAGCACTTGGTACGCTCCCAACGTACGACCTGACTAGGCAAAAATGTGACACACTTCTTTTGTCATTTTTTATCCGACGTCGTCTTTTTCCCGACTATTCCGTTTAATGAATCCCTCCAACTTTTTCACCGAGAGACGATGCAGCCAGAGTAGGGTGGGTGACGTATTCCCCTGGTGCCCAACCACCCCACAAGCAGCATCAACAACCCCCTCGCTAAGTCCATCGTTCTACGTGGCCACTTGACGCAGGGCTAGCGTTGATTCATACACAAAAACCGGATAGTCTTGGACGAATGAAATATTTACCTTTCAAGAAAGAAGAGCGAAATGAAAACTTGGCTTTCCTTTCTATCGTTTGTATCGGCATATAGACTTGATACAAGTAAGTTAACACGCTGGATACTTAACTTTGATGAAGCAATATAGAAAATGATGTTCAAAACCGATGATTTTCCTCTTCCAGTTCTAATAGATTGATGAATTACGAAAGTTAATCCAGACGAAGGATGTGTACTATGAACAAAAAAATCCTTATAAACGCAATAGCGAACAGGGAAGAGAGAAGATACAATTTTTAAAGCTGAAAATAATCGTGAGATCTTTCAAAATCCTACTATTTACCTAGAAAAGTCTTTCTGTGTGGGATAGAGGGATGTACAGTAAAACTGAAAAAAATCCTAGAGAAAACAGGACTTATGACACATTCATCTATAGACATTATATCAGCATGGAATATTATGTAAGAAGTAGTCGGCTTGGGATTTAGTATGGTGGCCATAATCGCTTAACTTTGTAAATGAGTGGTTTTATTTGATGATCTAGCATTAAGTGATAATGTGAGGAAGGAAAACTAGAGATGTGCAATCAGGTCAGTTTTATTTTAAAGATCTATTATTCCGTAGTGGTGGTATAGACCAAATATTAGTTAAAAAACTATACTATATAAAAACATAACATCAGCCCGAAATTCCCGTTATATGTATAATCCTTTTTCGAGTTTGAACGAACTTAAAGTTGCCACAAAAATGGTAGCGAAACGTAAGGTGCTTACCGTTTCACCCATCAAATTTATCGTTGTGCGGACATTTCACTGGAAGTTCCCTTTCAAGATTACGCATCGCATGCGGAATGTATAAATAACGACGACGAAGGATCACCAAGGGCTTTCGGCGAAAGAATTGTCATATTATTATTTTTATATATTATTTTTTATAATTTTTTCAAGGTTCTTATATTTAAGCTAGCAGCTCATTTCAAGGAAGACAGTTCAGTATCTTCATCATCCAAGAATGAATACGCTTTAAATGAGTAAAATAAATTGATGTTCCCGATAAAATTTAATTTACCCCCACCCCCGCCTCCTTCGTTTATCCTTCCGTCGAAAGGTTTCACAGAATTCGCCCTTGTTTACGCGTTGCTGTAATTGAACATCCGCCAAGTGACGTCATCGCGTCAACTGCGCCCGCCTTCTGTGGATCGTTTTTGCGCTCGGACTCGCACTGCGATGCTCGTCACGGGGCCACTTGGTGCTCTCACCGACCGATGCGCTCCAATGCGTGAAACGGAACGAGTTGGAGCGCACTAGTGCGATTGATGCGTGAAACGGGAAGGCACCGGACAAGGTCTCTTTGTGTTTTGTGTCGGTTTGGTAAATGCCCAAATGTTAACGAAACAGAGCGCCTGCGTGGGCGTGTTTAACCTTGTTCCTCTTTGACTGGAAATCGTTCGAGAGAAAATCGATAAATTAAACTCCCGAGTTCAGCAGTCTACTTTACTTCTCTTAGTTCATCTAAGAGCAGTAAGGTTTGTGTACATTTAAGGAAGTGTGACTAATACTATTCATCGATCGTGCTGCTTTGTTATAACTTTCTCGTCAATAAATTAAAAAAAATCCACATGTTAATTTAAACGTATGTCCTACTTGTTTACTTCGAAACATTGTGACCCAATTTAGAGTTTCTCGTTAGTTTGCTGCCATGTATTTTCCACCATTTCAGTGATTAAAATCTTGTATAAGTCTTTTAAATATATATCATGTCTCAATCATCTCATTCTCCAAATGCTTGCACCGTGTACTAGGAGTGACATGGCTGATAACGAAATGTTACTTCCTACTTATCTACTTTTCCCGACGTCACCGAGTACTCCGTTAATGAATTCGAAGTTCTTCAAGGAGATTCCGCTTTTATTGTCCCCGTTTTCGTAATCTGTCAACTCACCTGCCCCTGTGGATCGTATGTCACCCAAATTGCCCGATCTTCACCTCCCAACACCCTTCGTCTACGTCTAAATTCGACCGAGGCCAATCACATGCAGCTAGATTATTGTCCATTAATCGTTCGTGTGCGAACCTTGAATAAAAACGAAAAAATAAAATGATGGCACCCTCCACCGAGCCGAACGGATGTAGTAGGGGTGGAGGGAGGGCTGTGGGATCGGGTGAGGGAGGAAGAGGGGCGGGTGCGGGAGGCAGAATGGGAGGGATTCACGTGCGGGAGGTGGAAATGAAAACAGTTGAAATGCGGCCGCCGCGGCAATCATAGGCGATCAATCGCGGAGCGCGGATTTTCCCCTCCTCCTCCTCCTACTGCGGCGGCTCTTTAAGCAAAAAAGATTAAAACCGAATATAAAAAATCAGGAGAGGATCGCCTCCCTTCCAACCCCCACCTCCTCCCTCATTCAAATTCGACGATGAAATGAACTCGCCACTCTTTCACGGGATTCATTGCGATGCATAACCGGTTTTGGAGTGGTGCGATATCATTACGCGAAAGATAAATCATCATCGTATAAGCACTGTGGGAGAGGACCAAGCGCCCGGTTCGTCGCGGGCATTGTTAAAATTTCCGCAAAATAAAAAAAAATCACGCCCGATTCAATCGAATTTAGTTCTTGCATCTCTCAGATGGGCACGGATGGAGGTGTGAGGGTGGGTGGGCCTTTATCCCTTTCGTTTCATTCCCATCCCCCGGGCCCAACCCCTCTCCCATCTCCCCTCGCAATCTCACCACCCCTGCTCCCCTCATCTATCCCCACCCGATATGCTGCATCACTCTATCTCTTTCTCTCCATCTCGTCTCGCTTCCGCGTCGGCGGGCGCAGAGAAGGGAGGGAAGGGACTCGCCCTTCGTCTCGAGAGCTTCCCTGCATCTACACACACTCCCCCGTCCCACTCCCCTTCGCCTCTCTCCCGCTTTGTGGCCGCGCCAGACAGAGACACTCCGCACTCCGGGTAGCGCAGCGGCGGCGGAGTGAAGGCAGGGTTAGGGGGCGGGGATATCTCGTATCTCCGTGCGGAGGGCGCGTCCGTCGTCGACCACTTTCCACACTCAAGGACCCCATCTCCTGAGAACCAGTGTACTTGATCGTACCAAACTTCGACCATTGCATGGTTTAGCCATTCGTCCCCTGCGCGAAACATCTGGTCCCTGCTCTCTCGCCGTGCGAATCTCCTGGTTGTTTTCCTCTCGGACCAGTTTCTCCATCTCACATCCCTCAACGGCCGACTCATGTCCCTTACATTGTCTTCGTGGACGTTGAATTGCCATTTTTTCAAACTTTTTCGCCAGGAGACACGTATCGGCCGGAAATTGAGAGGACTCGGGTTAGACTTTTAAAGAAACGTGGTAGTGCAGGGGATAGAGAGCTGGGTTCGTGAGTAAGAGTTTGATTCCTGGGCACCCTCGGCTCTACTCAGACTGTGATTTTTCGAGAATCAGATCTTCCACCGAAATTCAGGTAGCACCGAGAAAGAAATTGATCTCCCAACTTGGATGTGAAAATTTATCATGTTGCGAGACTTAGTGTTAGGTGAGCTCTAGTCCTAACCTACCAAGCCAACCTTCGTGACGTTTGCCGAGATTGTGGAGAGCATTCTGATATCATGACCTGATATCTGATTGTTAATAACCCAATCATTATCTGAGCGTCTGGTGATTGGTCACCGGTTTTCGCTAGTTTCATGTTTACATTCATAAAGTAGGCGCCATGTGTTTCATTGTAACCGGAATCCCTATTTAAATGTTTCTTTCTTATTCGAAATGAAAACTCATTAACCCTGAAGTCGTTGTGTGATTCGATAGTCAAAATTTCGGTAGAACGTCGTGGTTGTAGTTTTTAGGGGAGGTGACCGACAGCTGACGGTATTGGCGCCATGACAGGTACCTCAAGTAGGGATTGGGATACCAATAAAAAATATGTCCAGGATTCGAACCCGGGTGCTCTCGGTGGACATCTAATACTTGAGTCGGTAAAACGTGAAATTGTGGGAGACCAGAGATAAATTCACTCATCCTTTTGTTATCTGAAAAAATTCTACCAAAATGAGTATATGTCTGGCAGATGTGAATTCTTAAGGTTCCGTGTTTTATTCCAGAGACCGAAAAGTGAAAGAATGTGAGTATAAGTCAAAATTACGTATGAAATCAATGATAATTCATTAATTTCAATTAACCTATCTTTTATGGTTTTGGATCTTATCAGAAAAAGATATTTCCACGAAGAAATTCCGCTGATCAACCGTATTCGGGAGAAAATATGACGGCTACCATTGATACTAATTGATCATACAAAACGCATTTGCGTATACTTTTTTTACTTTGCCCCTTGCTTCCTATGATGTCAAAATTGTGAAGATATTTCTTCATAATTGACAACATATTAGACATCGTTACATGAATGCCAACGTTGGCTATGTTTAGCTATCGTTAATTTCAAAACTTTCATAAACGAATCTTTGAACAAAATGTTCAAATCCAACGTGAAAAAAGTTCATAATAGATTGCATCTGCGAGACTCGACTTTCTATAAAAAACGTACGCACACAAAGCTGCTGCTAGTCACAAAACAATCAGCTCGTATCCTAAATTAATAGGCTTGAATTTTTAAAGATCTATCAAAGCGGAGGAGTATTTGTTTAACAACGTTCCACTTTTATTTTCCGTTATGTTCAAACTGTTGGGCTACTTCACTTTTAATGGACCAGAGGATTCAAAAATATGTAAATATTAGCCAAATACGCTCGGGTATATTGAATATGAAGGAAAGAGCAGAGCATCCATCATTTGATCGAACTGCGACATGGACTCTGCTGAGGTAGGCTTGAAAAGGGAGCTCATTGAAAAATAAAATTCGGTCAGCGGAGTACTGGTGTGGAAAGAGCTGACAATAGCACGAAGTGGCAATATAGTGGAAGGAGTTAAAGTGAGGAGGGAGGGAGGCAGTGGAGAGAGTGTGGGGAGGGTAGTGGAGGAGGTGATTGGGGAAGGGGATTTGGAGGCTAAGCGTAGGGAGATGCACCCCAGTTGTCCGCAGCGCCCGAAATTGCGGCCAATCTGCC
The DNA here is from genome assembly GCA_037158775.1 of Hetaerina titia. NCBI lineage: Eukaryota > Metazoa > Arthropoda > Insecta > Odonata > Calopterygidae > Hetaerina > Hetaerina titia. Next base: position 130,606,116 of record CM073768.1, read on the forward strand.
TGCCCCGCCTCCTCCCTCCCTCTGCCTCCCTTCCCACATCACCTGCACGCCCACTTCGCAACACCTCCTCCTCTCCTTTGTATCTCCACTGCCCCAACCCACTCAGAGCGACCCGGTTTATTCCCAGAGGTCGGCTCGCGACAGCACCGCGCGCCTCCCGACAACGACGAATTATTTAGCCTCAACCCATTTTCGGTCCTGCTCGTTTGTCACGTGCTTATTTCGCAGTATCCAGCTCCCGCCGTGAGTCGATCTCTTTCGAGTCTTCTCCATCGTCCGCCGCGACTCCCTTTACAACGATGCCACACCCCTTTCTTCGGTGGTTTGAAAATCGAATTGGGGAAGAGAGGAGTTTGGAGTTTTTCGAGGCGGGTGACTGCCTAAACCAGACATAATTTGCTCTCTCCGACGTAAATTTAAAAGAAAGGGCAGAAGGAAAAGGAAAGTTATGAAAGTAGGAAATTGAGGGAAGGCTATCAAACTGGGAATGATATATATATATATATATATATATATATATATATATATATATATATATATATATATATATATATATATATATATATATATATATATACATCCTATTTTTTCAACAACAATACTTTGCGCTACTTCACACGAAATTTTATTTCTGCCGACCCCGAATTCTCTCGGAGTGTTTTCTTCCCACAGTACCTAAGTTTCATGACCCCAGTCAATTTAAATAAAATATTGTGTAGAATGTCTTGTGCTTAGGGGGGTGGGATTTGAAAATAATGTCTACCTTCCACAAAGTCTTAGCGTTTCAGTGTAAGAAAGACTGTGTACTCACAACATCCGTAGAATATATCATAAATAAATGAAAGGTGAACGTGCATGGAGGACCTCGTGTTGTCAAACTACTCTTCTAAGTATGCTAGAGACTCCACTGCCAGCGACACTACCCCTCTCAGTCCGCCCCCGAGTTCGCCCTTTCCCCCTTGCTCGGCAAATGCTCCGCCTCCGTAGCACCCCACCCTCGCTATATCCCCCACGGCTGCTGAGAAATGCAATTTAGCGTTTCTTCTCAAGTGGAAATCTCCCTCTCCATTTCTTTATCCGTTTCCCCCTCCCTGCGGTGCACGAGGAATAAATCGCTTAAAAGTCTTTAAAAGAGTTGCCCTACTTCGATTTGGGTCATATTGATCTCTTCGTTCTTCTCCCACCACGCCTTCATTCCATCCTGCCATCAACCCCTTCCACTTCTCGGAGACCTCGATCGCAGTCGCTTGATATCGAGAATGTGCACTTATTTTCGTGCCGCCTTGGCTTCTTGTGTTTCTCAAGGGTAGCGAAGGGGCAAGTTGGAAATGAATCGGAGGAATCCTTACGTTTGACCTCCGTCTGCTTTTTTAACCTCGCGGACGATGCTTAGGGAAATGTTGACGAGGAGGATTTGACACCCCCACAGCTATGTGGGCTGTACGCTGAGACATTCCGTGCAGGTTGAAAGAAGCGTTCAAAAGCAATGATAAAAAACCTTCTTTTTATTGAGCTTAAATCGCGTTTATTTCGATGAATTTATTGTAGATATTTCCTATAACATTAAAAGATAAAAAGTTATAGACAGTATTGATGTCACCATAGTACTGTTAGTTTAAAATTAGTACATATTTGTTAGTTGGAGTGCGAAACTCAAGAAATTGACTTCCATCCTATACGTAGTTAAGTAAATTCACATTTCACATTCCCAAGAAATAAATTTATTAATTATTGTTGTCATTGCTCTCCATTGATCCTCAACGGATGTTATTTCTTTCTGTCTGTCAAAATAAACTTATAATATTTTTCCGACGAATTATGAAAATGGTCTTTCACTTGGATTTGGGTTTCTGTAATGGCCTAACTAATATCATTGACTTTTACCTATTTTTAATATAAGCATGTTGAAAAATGAACGAAATTGAGAAAAAACAAATGCTCATCAATGAATATCTTACAGAAGCTGTATTTGCTCGTACTTCTTTTAAACAAATAAAAGCATTCAGTCATATTCATGGGAAATATGAAAATTGGAATGAAGTTTTTGAATACGATTGAATTTTGCCTCTTGGGTAAAAACATCTTGGTGTTTTGTCTTCTTATCTTTTATTCCAAGGTCGTGGAATCAAGCGGGTTATCAATTTGTCCATTTTTATTTGTAATAGTCTCATATTGTGCACCGAATGTAAAATAGTTAGCATATCAAAATCGTTTGACCTTCGGGTTCACCAAAATAGATGAAGATGGGTTTATGCGTCATAAGGAATGATGAATAATTCCAATAGGGCTCCTTAAATATTTCAGTTACCCTACTGCTGCTATCACTTGATTGATTGAATCACACTATCATCGAATTCCTTGATTTTCATTTCTTTGAATGAAATATAGCAAGCCTTTCCGTTTGCTCCCGGGCGGCTGGCTGCTGCCCATCGCGCCCAAACGCACGCCAACACTCATACCACGCACCTCCTCTCCCCGCATCCTCAATACAATCTTCTGGGATACCCTAGCTAAGACACCATTCCGAATTCGTAACCCGAAGGTTCGAGAGAAGTTCATCCACCAGCTCTGTTGGCCATGGAGGGACGGGAAAGGAGAAGAGTCTGGTGAAAGGAAAGAAAATGGATGAACGCAGTCGCACGCATTGTCGGCGTAGCCGAAGTAAATGACACAAAATTCTCCTCAAAGAGAGCATAATCTTCAAATTAAACCTCTTCACCATCTTTAGATTGTGAGGTTTAATTTGGTACTTCAGCAAGGGATGGATAGGTTAAAAGGCTTAATGTGAAATCTCCTGCTAAAGTAGAGATTATATTTGAGGATCAAGCGGGAAATTGTGGATTAAAAACGATCCTCCAGTGCGTGACTAGTTGGGTTTTTAAAGGTTCTTCCCTGAAGTAGTCACTCTATACTAGGAAGTTGATGGATTTTTCATGAGAAAATTGGTGACACAATCACTACTGAGAAGATTCGTCAGCATTTTTGACTGATTCAGAGCATGATCACGTAGCGTTACCTTGATGAAACACTTGATTACTATTACCTTTGACAAATATTGCCTTACATAAAAATATCAAACCAAATTATTATATTTAAAAGGTCATGTCGCCAATTCGGCGGGTGAGTTTTATAGGCATTAAAGTTCGTTCATTGTCTCTTTTTTGGATATTAAAAAAATCAACTTCAAAGGTAAAAAGGGGTATAAAGGGTAGTGATTCATTCTCACGGAAATGCTTTTGGCTAATCTGGCGGGATGCAGCTTGGAAATAATTTCATATCTCTTTATCAGCATTACAGTTCATCGAATTTGTCTCTAATTGAATTGGTAATCACTGAGTACTGTTTTACCTTGGGCTCAATGGTTGAGAATCTGGATGATATTGTGGACAGTTTCTCATCTGGAATCTAATGAATGCATCAAAGTATGAAGAGAATTTATTTATCAATTAATTATTTTTGGATGAGGTACACATTCAATTGAACTCTTCTTTTGTTTTACTCTAGAAGGAATCACGTAGCAAAAATCCCTAATAATTGTACCCATTCGTGAGATGGCTAGCATAGCAGTGGGTAAATTACTCAGTGATGAGTAGTTGTTTACTTTGCAATCATGGCGGTTGTAATATTTACCCTTGGTGGTCGTTTCATTATCATATTTTATCCTGCCATTTTAAGCCGTTATTCTCTACCGGGGTCAACAACCGATACAAAACTCACCCTTCCGAAAAGCCTCGAATTACACTTTTGAAAGACTAAACTCACGAGTGGACGGAATTATCTCCTCCCCACCCTCCCTCCCTCCCCGATCCTCTCTCCTGGAAAGCCCATTCACCCACCCTTCGCCTCCGTCTCTCTCTTCCCAATCGACCCTTGTCCATGCTTTAATCCTTTTCCTGCTTAAATCTTCCCCCAGAGCACTCATCTTCATCCTCGTGCCCGAACCGTTTCCCCCCGAAATCCAAGCGCCTCCTCCCGGCCGTCTTCCACTCTCTTTCCCCACCGCCAACTTCTTTTTATCTCACCCCCACCCAATTCGCCTTGTTCCACACTTCCCAGATCTTATCTCTTTATTCGCACGCAGGTCTACCAGACGATCTATCTTCATGTTCGCCACCCGAGGAATCATTCATTCGCAGCCCTCCCCCGAATATTTTAGCCTCCCTTCCCCCATTGCCCACATTCTCATTCCTTAAGCGAAAGATTTTATCTGCGTTCGGTTTTCTCGACATGCTACGTTTTACTTTACGTTTCGAAAACGCGCTCACATAATGCTAATATTAACATTACGCTTGCTTTATCAACGCCCTAGGAAGTGCGCCCAATTTTGTATGAGCAAAAGACGTTAATTTTTCCATTTTCTGCCGTCGTGAAACTTTTAGTCATTACGAAGAAGCTATCGCTATCATTTTCTACTTTGGCCTCGGAAAAGATGAGCTCCGTGAATTTGCGAGGACGAATAATATGACGTTCCTACTATCTGATTGGTATTATGGAAGTTATTGGGACCATTACCTTTTTCTCTAATCTTTTTATCTCGAATGATGTTACTCTTTCACGGCTAGAAATTTTTTGGTTCGATTTCCCTCTTTCATTGTCCAAAAATAGGTAGAGGTTGAATTTTACATAATACACTTTTGAAAACGGATGTTTAAACGTCAAACTGAATTTGATGAGACTTTTATCCGTTAAAAACAGTTGATTAAAGGAAATTAAAGTAAATAAAAGTAAAATTATGTGGAACCAAAACTGAATAATTCATTTCATCAGAGCGAAAAATAAATGACCTCACCAAGGAACGTATTCGTCCTCCATGTCACAATTTCTCCCATTCGAGAATTTACCAACTTTTAAATTAATCTCGGCTAATTATTGCGCAAAAAATATTTTCGACCGCTCTTATATTGGAGGCGAGAGAAATGAGCGCAATAAGCTCTGACGCAGAAGCATGAGGCTATAAAATACGACGGAAGTATCAGCGAAATAAATAACAAGAAAACGAGGAATGTTTTCAGACACTCAAAGCGACCGTTCAGATATGTTGGCCACTCAAATTACGTGGTACTACCATTTGCAGAGAAATATATTTTTTAAATCACCTAGTTTTTCATCAAAAGAATCGCGCTTTTAGTATGTCTGTGCGTGTGGCAAATTCCGCTTACTCTCGGAGTATATTATGAAAGACAAGACAAAACAATCGTATGACGAGTAAGAGCGGTGGAAATCTTTCTTCTGACTGCGCAAACAGCTCACACTAATCACTAAATTCATCGCTCAGCCAACGCTATTTCAAAGTGTAAAGAAAAAGAAGATAGGCAGTCTTTTGGGATCACAAAATATTTTTTCGATTCACCCCGGTGTACCCGTTTTATGGCAAGAAAAAGCAACGTTGCAAAGCCTTTTCCTTTGGAATACTGGTGGAACTGACGCTATGATGACTTGGCAACTGCAAAGAGAACGCAGGGAAACGCTCTTATAACGAATAACGTTTCTCTTTTTCCGAATAAAGAATATGTGCATGTATATCGAATAAATATTTTCGAGCTCCTAAACTTTCCTTATTATTATTATACTAATACTAAACTATTAATTATTCCTTGAAATGTGCATTATAATCAAAATTGTTAACTTGCTCCTTAATCCGGTTCATGCCTCATTTTATACTTTTTTTGTTTATTGATATATATGGGTGGTTGCTTCCAGAATCTGACGCCAGAAATTTAGGGCGATTTTCAAAGTACCTTGAACTTTAACATTTGTTTATTTCTCTAACCTCGTTTTGCTCAATACATGTGCTATTCTGGATGCCACTTTCTATAAAATAAATAATGATTGATGCCGAAAATAGTAAGTCAATTTAACGCATATATTTTTACACCAAAATGGAGTAATTGTATAATGAAAAATCAATGCGCCCTACCAAAAAATTGGGATTATCAACTATTAGACATTTCGGCGTAGCTTTAATCACTATATTTATGCATATAATATTTATTGTGGGTACAAGGCTATATCGTCTAAAGTCCTACAATTAAATCCCATCTTATGTTTCAAGCAATGTACAGGTAAAAAATCCCTCTATATAATCTTCACAAATATATAATATAGGATTTATAATGAAAAACCACAGCTCTTCCAGTAGTCTAGAACAATTTGCCTATTGAAATACAGTGGGACTGCGTCAGATTATTTCTATTCGTAGAAACGTTTTGCGGACAATTCATATCGTGAAACGAAATGAAAACAAAATGATAAAAATTAGATGCAGTTTCAAACTTGCCTCGAGAATTATATTTTTATTATGCGCATTAGCTAATGACTGAGAAGCGAAGAATCTGAGTTTAGTTTGATGTAAATGTTGTTTCTTAAGTAAAAATGTGATTGCTTAAAAGGTACTTCATGACAAACGAAGGGAAGTAGCGAGTCGAGGAGAGCGAGAGATAATCCAAAGTTTACAAAACATGGGCGTAGCTCACGAAATCGTGAACTTCGTGCGTAACATGATGGAGGATGGGTCAGTGACAATTCAAAAGGCAGCTCTCCGTTTCGGGGCGAGTGAATTATGGATGAGATAATATTTCGTGTGTAATGTTTATCCGTTTTCGCACACACGTCTCTTGTGCTGACTCGCATATTGTATTTCAGATTAACTTGTTTATATAATCAAAATAGTATGCATAAAATTGGTATAATATTTAAGGGAAGTTGGTAGTTGGCGTTGATATTTTATCTGATTTTAAAAGTAGTGTGTATAAAGACTATGGCTTACTCAATTCATTACATCATTTGTTTTAAATGTCAAACATATCCATCATATTACTTTTGTTCATCGAAAATCTTTGCGGATAATCCATATCGTGAAACGAAGTAAAAATAAAATGAAAGCATTAGATGCAGATGCAAATATGCCTCGCGAATCATATTTTTATTGTGCGCATTTGCTGAATATTTGAATTTCATAACTCATGGCACCCAGATTAGTTCAAAATGAGTTTTGTTCTCAATCATCAAAGTCAATTGTTGGGCTGATCACTGTGATAATGGTTAGCGAAACAATATTTCATTTTAATTCCAAGGTTACTTCCTGTATTGAAATGGACTCTCCGCTTCTACAACAGTAAAAGTGTGACGTTCATTAATGTTTTTATCAATGCTACTTAAAGGATACTCTGAATAGGTTATCAATCTCCGTACAAATATTCTAAGTACTGAGCTCCTTTCTTTTGATTGTAATGAATTTTGCAAATAACATTGACTATTCTCCGTCGTGTGATCAAACGGTTTCTTATTTTTTTCTCGTAACTGTAAATATCTCTGGCACATTTACTTTTTCATCCAACCTGTCTATCGGAGTGAATTGTGGTTCGGTTTGCCTGGAATCGTTCTCAAATAAAGAGATTGAATGCTTGTTTATAATAACCGTGGTCCATCAGATTGTGTAGGCGTATCTTACGAGCTACTATAAGATATAAGTTATGGCAGTTACTTCTGATTTATCTTGCAACTTCAAAACATTATTATTATTCATTTATTCATAAATCATTTACGAACATTTTACATTTGCCAGATATCGGCAACGGGATATCTGAGGAACCAGTTTCATCGTGAAGGAGGAAAGAAGGGGGAAGAGTTGCATAGATAGAGGCCAGAGAATGCGTGCCTCCATCTGCTGACACCCTTCCTCTCACTTTAACTCTCCCCTAACTCCTCAAGCCTCTCTCTTAACCCTTGTAAGAGATCCGAAACAAGGAAAGAAATGGAAACTTTTCTCCCTCGTCTCTTTTCTATCCATCTTTATACTGCTCCGATCCTTTGTGTTCATGTTAAGACTATCCATCAATTTATTTTATGCTTTAATATGTTTTAAAGCTTAGATTATTTCCTCACTTACTTCAATTCCCATTTTCTTTGTACTAACTCGTGAAAATATTAAGATCACCTGGCAGGATTTTCTCTGGGATATCCTACAAAAAATCTAAATTTGTTGTTATAATTTATTGTAATGAAGACATTGTTTTTATTTGAACGTAAGTAAGTATCCCTTTTATATTAATATACAAAAATATGCGATGATTGAAAGTTACTCTTTATTGGACTGAGTTTTGTGAGATTCGTTCGGGTGTATAAGCAAACCGCCTTCTTTCAAGATGCCATTCGCATTTCATGGCTTTCTGGATATTCATAGTATTTTATAAGCGGATCTATGCTCATTTGAGTGGTTACTGGCTCTAAAGAGTATTACTGTCTACAATGCTCTCTTGTGATACTAACCCCGTTCATTATCAGTATTTTGCTTGGAGATTTGGTTGATAGCAGTTCTTAAGTCTTCTCTCTCTTTTACCAACTCCCGGTAGTCTTATAGCTCCTCCGTCCGACGTCGCTGGCGCGGCGGCCCACTTGATGACGGTATCTAAGTCGTGGAGGGTGCGCCTTTCCGTATCCCTCCTGAAAAGATCTCTTGCAGAAGGAATTCCGCACCCCAATCGTAAACGAATTGGCTCGAACATACGTAACTCAACGGGAATAGTGGGCTTTTTCGTTTAATAAATAAATCATATAAGTATTTCACTGATATTGAAATCAGAACAATATCCATTAAAATATCATGCCACAAAATGTATTGGGCAATTCAAGAGGAAATCATGTCAATTCCTTAATGGATTCACCGCGGAGAGTAAGCATGTAATTGAGGATTTCAGAATACGAATAAGAAAACAAACTTAGGAAATTTTAGAAAATTATAGAGCACAAAATAAATGAATAAGAATCGATCATGAGAGCGCTAAGAAAAATGAAAACATTATCCACATCGTCTCTCGCAAATGAGTTTGCTTTGTACTTATGATTACGGATATTACCTGTAAAGAAAATATTTATAAAATAAATGAATTTTTTTGTAAGGCAATTGTAAAGTCGTACTGAGGCGAATGAAACAATTTTCTTGGGTTTTCTCTTTCGCTCTCCATCAAGCAATTCCCAAGTATCAAGCCCTCTTTCTCTTGCCCATACAAGCCCTCTTGGACATGATTTTTGATCATACGTCTCCCGATTTGGCAATAATGTCAGTGGTAGTGACAAGAATCGCAATATGTTTGGTTTTGCATGAGGAAATCTAACGGCGAGCAATGTAATATCCCTTATCCAACGCTTAAATGACGGTAACTACAGGGATATAATATTCAGGTGCGTGTGTTTATAACACGCACACACGTTATAGAGATCCGTGATTGCGTTCCTAGTGGCACGCTAAAATTTTTGGGGAAATGACAAAACATTTGAACTCATGAATTATGTATGAAACCAATACAAAACGCCGTCTTGAACCCTACGGTTAGTTTGGAGCTGAAGGTCAAGCTCACCTATAATAAGACGCACCGCGTGTATAATGCAAGCATTCTGAGCTGAAAGTTCTTTTTCCTTTCTTCGTGCCACCTGCGACTTCCCAGGAAATCTCCCACAAAGAAATCACATGCCTTGGTGTTTTGGCTCCAGGTGTACATAGACATCATCAAGGGCCATACTGTTCGAAGTAATTTAGACTACAATGGCATCTGCAATGAGTATTGCAATCTAACACCAATGATTTATTGAACTATTTCTAAGTGGATTTTCATTGAAGCTAGAGCGAAAAACAGAAACATTTAAAATGAAGTATCATGATGATACAGAATGGAAGTTCACTTAATATTTGATACCCTATGCTTTTGTGCTTGATATAAAAAAATTATTGGTGTACTATATATCACCTACCACGCAAAGATAAAATTCCATAAGATTCAAGCAGTGTAACCAAAGATAATGGGTAGTTCTTATCCGAATTAACGCTAGATGCAGGATAATTTCGCTCCGCTGCTCTCGATTTAGTTTTTGGGTTTTGTCTGATTTAACCGTTAAGTAAATATTATTACATATTATAATGTAGACCTTCATAATTACTGAAGTGTATGCATGTATGGAAGCTCACAACTTAAATTGATTATCCTCTATCTATATTTTAAATTCGAGCACAAAATCATCTAATCCATGCGTTGTACATGATCTACACGAAGAGTTCAACTGTCTCAAAGCTGCAAAAACCCTCACAACCGTTTGAAAAATGTCCTCAAAATAGAACTGCACAAAGATATAGTCTTCAGATTTTTAAATTTTAATTGAAAAATTTATTTTCTTCTTTCATATGTTGTTAAATGTTTTTTGAAACGGCGTTAACTGTCTGCGCTATTGGTTTTTGTTCATTGATAGAATTTTATTGTGAATAGGAGCACCTTACTATTTACTTAATAGTAGGAATAAACTATTGGGCGCTGCAGCAGAGTGTCATAATAAGGATTAAGTGAACTCTTGTTTAAGTAAATACTTAATAAATGATATTTTAAAAAATGCACTGGGCATAGGAACTGCTAGTATTAAGTATTGATAATTTGGGAAAGAGAAAAACTATTATAGAAAAATGAGCGAATAACCATGATTTAGTTAGTAGGAGAGAGAGTCATAAAGCCAAGTTAGTGATATATTAAGGGTTTCTCGTTTAAAGAGATACTCCATTCAAATAAAAGGGTCTTAATATCCTCAATACCATTCAGCGTTACTTGTTCTATAATGGCAACTGTTTTCGAAGGTGGTCTTCCTTTGTTTGATTGCTTTGAAACTAATTATATATACCCATATAGGTCATATATACTCATGATAGGTCATAAATACAGCGACTTAAATAGAGGTAAATATAAGTAAACAAGCTAGGGTCTGTTACCCTATCCGTCCGAATATTTCATGCTTCATTTATTGTTGATATACTCGTAGTAGTAACGTTTTTAATCATTAGTTGAAGTAGTACGCTTCGTGCGCATGCTATGTTTAGCATGGAGATGAATTTTCTTCACATGGCGAAATTTAATTCGAATGTGTCGAGTTTTTATCCCTTTATTTATCCCTTCTCAACATGGGGGTAACTGGCTCCTATAACGAGTGCTCAATAACACCTATTCAACCGCGTTTCTTTACCAAAGTATCTACAGTTTAAAAATGACCTATTTTAATATTTTTGATATATATATTAATTGAAAATTTTACTTTGGAGCAATCTATTGTCCTTAAATCAGCTTTAATCATACACGAGGGTAATGATGGAAAAGTTGCCTCAAGCCATTTTAATATTTCGATAAAAAATGCCTCCCCTTTGTCGTTGACCTCTTGTCAAAAAATGTCAATCTAGATGAAATTGTGAAATATGCCCTATATTCACGTGAAGGTAAAATATTTCCGAATAATCAACCCTTCGATTAAATTATTGAATAATGAAAGTAATACGATGATATTCTAAGTGATACCGATTCAATCAATAATGTTTTAATCCGATGCATATTTTTTCGGCTTTAACTATTCAGTAGTACTCTACAAGAGTTGAGTTAATATGCTACGTCTTATTAGATGGATACAGAAAACAATACAATATAAAATTTATTTTGCTAGCATATATTAAGATATATTATGATATCTACACTAATTTTTTTTTCGATTACGAAGCTTTTTACGCTTCGCTTAGCCCTTAACACTTTTGCCCTTTACCAGTTGACTTGGTATCCTTCATTCGCTCCCTTTGTCCTCCCCAGGCTACCTTTTTGTTCCCCATTCTTTCCATCCATCAGCCTTCAAGCTTTACAATCAATCTTCTACCAAATCCAATTCGCTCCACATATTTCCGATTGTCAGTTTTTTCCCGTCCTTGCCCGCTGCCTCTTCCGCCTCCCTCCCCGAGCCCTTCCTTCCTTTCACCATTTTCTCCTTTTTTCCCTTCCTTCCTCTATTTCTTACCTCTCCTTCCTCCGTCTTCGTGCATCCTTGACCCCCTTTTGAGGAGCCGCTCCACATTCGCTCCTTTCTCTTCTCTTTTTTTGTCCTCACTCGCTACTCGTGCCGCGTGTTCCGGCGCGAGTTGTGAATCAATGATCGCACGGAGTCGCCGCTGAGGAGCCTTTAGCGGAAAACATGTCGCAAGGGAAGGCGCGCCTGCGATCTCCTTCGCTGGGAATTGTGGGAAGGAGACGAGTATTTCAAAACGAGTCATTTGTAATAGATTGAGCGTTGAAATTATCCTGGAGTTTTTGGCCTCGCGAGACGCTTTCGGTAAACCAAGAAACACCTCCGCCCCTTTTCCTTGAGTTCAATTGTGCTCTCTCTGCTCAAAAGCAGGCCGTCATTCCGTGACCTACACTGGAGCGGAAGAATGTGTTTTTTGTGCACTTAAGAAACGGGAACTAACTCAAACATTCCCTACAGGTCGACCATAGTATTTATATTGTGCGACGAAATCAGGTACATTATTATATAAAATATTTGGTGACAATAATGTGTAATTATTTTAAAGCCTGTTATTTACCGTTAAAAAACATAATTCTTGAAGTTACCGTGAAATCTAGGTCCACTCAATAGTACTGCAATTCAATGTCATTTTCTTGAATTTATGACACTACAATTTATTCATATAGTAGCATTTATTAAAGTTACTTCACAAATGATAATCAATGAACAATTTGCTAAATTAATTTTCTGAAACTAAGATTAAAGGCGAGGCACTAAAAGGTTTGAAAAATGGTTTTCAGGAGTTTATTCAATATTGAATTGATTGAATTTTCTACATTCAACTTTTGGCGAAATTAATTCTTATACCATTCAATTATATACAATACTAATGCCTATGGAATATATTGAATCTAAAATCAAGGCAATTGAAAAGTTAAATGTGATGAATTGACAAAGAGCGTGCACCTATTAGCATCTATGAATGTTTCTATTGCCTAACAGAATCTTTCGGTTTTGGATATGTACATTGCGCGTTTCGACGTGAATTTCTGCTACGAGCAGGTACCCAGGAAATTCAAATAAAGTGCCTTTAACTAATTATTTTTATTTTTTCTCATGCAGTATATCTCTTCATAGAGTGATTAGTATAGTAATAAATTAGGAAAATCGTCTTTGAGTAACCAAAAAACTGATGAAGACGTTATTTGAGCAATATCAGTCGAAACCGAAAATTCTTCGCATTCATAACTAATATGTGGCACGCAAAACGATCCATTCCTTTGAAAAATCAATCAAATCGACGTAAAGCATTTCGATGGCATGATTCCCTGATTCGGGAACGTTTTGTGTTGAGCGGGACCGACCCTCGCAATCGTGACGGAGAGGGTGGCGCTGGAACGTCGGCGTGCAGCGGGCGCCCGGGTGCGCAAGTCAAGCTTCGAAACCCTTTTGTCTACACCCCAATGGCGTTTCCGATTCCCCACGAGCAACCCCTTTCTCGACTTTCTCCCCTCCCCTCGAACCCTTCGTTCCTTTCCCTCCGGAGAGCTCTCTTCTTCGTCATTCATCGCCCCCTGCGCCCCTCTCCGCAACCCCTCCCTCCCCACACGGGTCTTCCCCGACGAGGGGAAGACCGCGGCCGTGCCTCTCCCCAACTTAGACCATTCCAACTCCCCGTTGATCAATGTTCGAACCTCCTTTCTGTTATTTTTTTCCTCCCCCGCCCACCAACTCCATCGGGGGCCTCCCTTTCCTTCGAACCCACCTCCGATCCCCCTCCTACTTCCTCCGTCCCACGTCTGCCTCCACTCTTTTACTTCTGAGAGAGAGAGTGTGTGTGTTTTGGCGGGAGGGAGAGAAGGAGAGAGAGAGAGAGACGGACGACAAAAAGGAGGAGGATAGGAGTGATCCAGAAATATGGGGCGGCTACGCCTCTTGCAGGCCTCCTACTCCCACAACCCCCAATCCCCCAAAGCCATCCCGTTCCCACCCTCGACCAATCCCTTCCCCTTTCCCTACCACGACATTCGATAAACCCATTCTCATCTCCAGGCCCCTCCTCATTTCATTTTCCTTCTATTCTTTTTTCAATTATTCTCTTTCTCCATTTCCTCTTTCTCTATCTTCCCCTTCCACTCTTCTCCTGTCTCCAAGCCGCCGCATCTCCCTCAATCGACTTCGTCCTCGGTCACACTGCGTCCTCGAGAGTCCCTCTCGATCGCCGGTCTTGGTCTTGACGCCATCACTATCGCCAACTCTCGCGCTGGGACCCAGCGCTCTTTGCCCGTTATTTTTTCCTTCTGTCAGTGAGAATGATGATTTTTCTTAATCGATTATCCGTCGGTCAGCGTGAAGATGGAGGCGGGACGTGGGTAACAACGACGTTTTGTGCACAAAAATACCAAATTTCGATATGTGACTAATTTAGGCGAAGTATGTATGCATATACGGATATATACGTATACATACTCGAATATATATATGTATATTATGCCTTCCGTAAGTCAGTCAATGTCTTCAGTAAGTTTTCTATTTTTTATTGAAATGTTTTTAAATATTTTCTACGTTAGTATCTACATGTATATACGAATATATGCGTGTAAATTGGACATTTCTTAACGCGGAAAATATAATTTTTTCGAAACTATATATTATGTATAGAAAATATTTTAACAATAATTAAAAACGCTAACTGAACACATTTCGGTGGTACCAACCATTATCATTTGTGTACAAGGAGTAACGGTTAGTGACTCTTCGTACTCTAATGTGGTACGGGGACCACTGAAATATAAGCTGGTATCTCTATTCAATGACTCTAAATTAGAAAGATATTGGACTAAGGTCAAGTTGTTCTGGCGTTCACTCAAGTTCAAGTCTTTCAGTTATATTATATGGTTTTACTTTCAAAGGAATACCATTTCTTTGCTTATAGGCGTAGTCGTTCGTAGGAGGTTAGTATATTTTCGTGTAGTACCTCAGTCCTCGAGAAAATAGTCGCAGACTTATAATGAGATATTTTGTTTAAGGTGTGCGCACGTAGGCAATTGAATTTGTATTTCATATGTACGATATGGGTGTGTTAATCTGTTTCTTAGTAATAGAATAACGGAATTTCATTCTGGTGAATAGTAGCCGTCAGATAACCTATTACTCGCGTGTTTGAATCCTCCATCGTTATTAAGATTTTATAAATATGTGATAACAGTAGCCATGACCTTGAATGACCTAAATACAAACATATTCTCTTGTGAATGCTAACATGTGTAATTGAATTTTACTTTACGTATACTGCCAATTCTCTTGCCCTTAATTTCATGCCATCCTTCTAATTGACGTGCACGTCATCATTCACTTCCTGTCAACGGAACAAAAATATAACGTATCTCGCAGAGAACTCAGTAATCCTCACGCCTTACCATCTCGAGTCGACTCCATCCGTCTTACCCAACAGTGCCCTCGTCTTTCTTCGCGTTCTGATCCCTACCAATTTCATCTGATCCATTCTTTCCGTCCCCTTTCTTCCGGGTGCGTCCATCCTCTCGCCTCCACTAATTCAACCCATTTCCCTCCTCTGTCGCCAGCTTCCCTTTCCCAAATTCCGCTCACCCTCCACTCTCCCATATCCCTCTTCCTTTCCCGCCTTCTTCTTAGACGCTAAATAGTCACCAGACAGCATAAATAATCACGCCTGTAAGCTCTTACGTCCTCTTTCATGCGAAACATTCCTAATCGGATGATCCGCGACGACCATAAAGATACGAGGCAATTGCGCCGATGGCAGTAAAACGTCATTTACGGGGCAATAAAATCGTGTCGTCGCACTAATTCAGGCAAAAACAGTCCATAAAACCTATGTCTAGTCCATCCTTGATCGTTGCAATCTTAGCCCAATTCATTCCGCTGGTTCTAAAGTTTTCCCCTCTCCCGACCAACTGCTCTTCAAAGAGAGGTCCTGTCCCTTCTTTCCTCCCTTCCTACCTCCCCTTCGTGTTTCGCCGTTCACCCCTTGGCTCCGCTCTCTGCTTCCCTCTCCCAAGAACGCGATGACAATTAAGGTTTCATTTTGTATCTGACTTCCACGCCTTCCACGGAATTAATTACTTGGAATAGATGCTGAAGTAGTGTCTACCCTCCGGGATAATTGTATGGAGAGAAACAAGGATTCTTTTCCAAACATTCTGTCCTGGTAATTAAAGCCAGTTGAAAATTTTTCATAATGAGAGACAATGATTTATTACGATTCTCCTTTTATTATCCGAATCGCCGAGGATGTTTTTCCCCGCGGCAGTGAGCCGAAGAACTCGAGCATTTATTAGAAGCTATCTTCTTCTAATTTCTATCTATTTGGATGATAATTTCATGGATCGGGAAATCGTAACCATATTTTGGTCTTTCAAAGCCATTTCCGTTGCCCTTTATTTAAAGATGGTATTAGATCCTTCAAACCGAAAGATGAGATCAAATCTAAGACTATGCTCTATAGTTAAAGTGACTAAATGTCCTAATATCTGCGTTTGTAACTGCACTCCACCTCATTTTCTCTGCGATATTTCTGGAACAATTAGCCCATTGAATATAAATTCTTCGTATGCTTTAGCTGTACGCTGCAACCACGTGCTAATGGCACCGGGCATGTTATAAGTTCAGGGATATGTACTCAAATGCGGCATTTGAATGGGAATCCTGAGGGGTTGAAATCGGTCCAAATAATTTCCATTAATTGACCGAAGATTTAGCAACAGAACCGATAAGAAAAGACGCTATTGAGAGAATCAACTCCGCTCAAAATATGAGGTAAATCGCAGCTCTACCACGAGGCTCGACAATTTTCCGAGAAATTTCAAGAAACTGTAACAGTAACTTTAACAGAGTCACCAGCTATGTGTGCATTATAATGCAACCATTTCAGAGAGTAAAAATCATTCACCTTGACCGGGATTCGAACCCGGATCCCTCGATATCGGGGCGAGTGCTTTAACCAATTAAGCTACCGAGACGTCCTCTTACACTCTGAAATTTTGGGGGCTTTAAAGGAA
This sequence comes from Hetaerina titia, assembly GCA_037158775.1. Classification (NCBI taxonomy): domain Eukaryota; kingdom Metazoa; phylum Arthropoda; class Insecta; order Odonata; family Calopterygidae; genus Hetaerina; species Hetaerina titia. The sequence goes on from CM073768.1 coordinate 130,622,951, forward strand.
CAAGATGTTATGACGAAATACCGTACATACAATGTCACAGTTTCGTAGTCGTGCGCGACGCGCCACAGTCCACGATGTTAATAAAGCCAATTTCAAACACTTAGGCTGTTCATACCTTAGACAAATTTCAAGAAACTGTAACAGTAGCAGTGAAATTGGCTTTATTAACATCGTGGACTGTGGCGCGTCGCGCACGACTACGAAACTGTGACATTGTATGCACGGTATTTCGTCATAACATCTTGTTCCTTTAAAGCCCCCAAAATTTCAGAGTGTAAGAGGACGTCTCGGTAGCTTAATTGGTTAAAGCACTCGCCCGGATATCGAGGGATCCGGGTTCGAATCCCGGTCAAGGCGAATGATTTTTACTCTCTGAAATGGTTGCATTATAATTTTCCGAGAGCAATTCTTTGGAATGGATTCAAACACATCCACCCAAGGCAAGAATCCTGGGGAAGTATGTATTGCGCTTTCCACAGACAGATGCATTTGAGATGCACAAAGAGTGCAGGCCGGCATTGAACTTAATAGCATGAATTTGAAGAGGAAGCTCTTTTTTTCCCTCCGAAGAATTCGGAATGGTGGCGGCGGCGACGGAGAGAAATTGCCTCCTTCCTTCCACCCCTCCCCCCTCTGAGTAAACAACACGCGCTTCCCTCCCACTACTCCGCCCCCCGCCCTCCCGACTCCTGCCCGCCCCACGCCAGCCCTCGCAATAAATCCACCTCCCTCTTCCTCTCCCAACCCTTTTCCCGTCCTCTCACTTCAATCTTCCCACTCTTTTCATATTCCCCGCTTTAATACTTGAGAGAGGAACTCCTCTGAAAACTTGCAAACCCCCTTCCCCCCCTCCCCTTCAACCATCATCCACACTCCAAATACACACCGTCCACCTCCCCCACCCCCTCTCCTTTCCACGAAGAGTATCCCTCCCCCGTTCTCTTCCCAGCCTTCCCCCAGTCCTCCAACCTCACCCACCCTCCCAACGTAGCCCACAGAATATCACGTGCCCTTTCCATATAAGTCAACCCCGTCTTCAAGTCCTCCACTTCCCCACCCCCTCTCCTATCAGTCGCGACCACCCTTGTTTCTAATGCCTTCTTATTTTTTTATGCCCTCATTCTCATTGCCCCGTGTCCTTTGCGCCGGGCGCCTTCCTCCGTTCCTTCCCCTCCCACTCCTGACGTCTCCGCCCTTCCGATTGGCCCATCGCTGCTCCCCTTGACAACAAAACCAAACTCGTAATCCCCGTTCCCTGACAGATCCAGCTCGTACGAAAGAAAGCATCCGTTTTCGGCAGTCATTCACGTCTCCTCCTCTACTACTCCGAAAGTATAGGAGATGATCAAAACCATATTTAAATTTTTTTCGGATTACCATTGTTAACGTTTCAGTCAAATATCTTTTGATTTCGACGAAGATGAGCTCCAAAATCATCAAATATAGGTCCGTGGGTTTTGTTAACGGGGAGCCTAATCAATTTTAGTACAAGAGCGTATCCTTGAGCTTAATTTCTACGGGGAATCTTTCGGTAGATGGGGAGTGTTCATAACACTCCCTCTACTTCTTTCATTCGTTGCTGCATCTCTGCTCATCGCGTTTTGAATTCAATTCTGCCGTAAATTGTATTCAACGTTGATTGTAACAATTTAAGCAACATTAGGAATAAAAGGATTTCTTGAGATATATATTAACTATAATTTTAGAGGTTAATTTGAAAACTATGTACTTAAACGGCCTTGTCTGAGTTTTGGAATGCTATAGATTTTTTTGATAAGATTTTTCGCTTAGGTGGAGATGAGTGGAGCATTTGTCTTTAAGTTATTAACCTTAAAAACAGACGGCGAAAACTCTCCGCCGCTTTCCCCCCTCGTTTTTGCCATCCCTTCGCCTTTGTCCTCCTCAAATTGTAATTAACTCCATATCAAAGACTTTTGTATTTGGCCCTAACTATAGTTATTGACTAGAGTTTAAATTTTTACCGAATTTTATGCACTGAGACATTTTCTCATTTAGCTAACTGTTTTTAGTGCTCCAAATGCCCTTCAATTATACATCAATTAGCATAAATTTAACCTTCATTGACGGAGTTACATTCCTGGCGCTCAAATTAGGTCGATGTGGGTTAAAGTGTCCCATATGCACGTCGCTAACCATTTCAAAATCATTTCCGTTCTCAGGGCAGAACACACGGTCACTGCGTTACAAAAAGTCCCAAATATTTGCAGTGTTGCGTGCAACTTTCAAACGACTGTTACGCATTTCCAACCACTCGCAGAGGCAGATGGAGGCTATGTTGAGGGTCTTCAATTATATTGAAATGGAATGAAAGTTTACAAACCATATTCATACATATTTCCTTTTAAAACTTTAAGCTTGAAGCTTTTGAAAATACTTACCTCCTCTTGGCGTGCCCTATATTTATTAATGAAATATCATTTCATCGCAATTTACATCCCTTCTCAGTCTTGCTACCAAGAAAGATAGGATAAATCACCTAACATGGCGTCTACTCTTTAAACAAGACACCTTCCGCTCTTAATTTTGAATAAAATGATACCCTACTTGTAAGTACAATGAAACAATTCATATCATACGTGCCATGTACAAAATCTCAGAATGATAATATATTTTGTTTGTTTTTGTATTGTCGTTTATTCCGGGGCGCGTTTATGTTTTTCTAACAGTAGACGCATTAGATGGATATAGGGGTAACGAAATAACAGATATGCCATGGAAAACAACATGTGGGCAAAAAGGTATCATTCAACAGGTTTATAGCATTTTACTGTGATATGGAAAGTGGTATTTTAATGGGTATGTTTATCTGATATCTCGTTTTTACTACTAACATTTTAGATGCGCGAAAATAAGAATTCTTCGTCAAATGTGGGCTTCGAAGTTTGGGAAAGAGGGCATCTTGGTAAATGCGATATATGCGCATATCATTCTTCTCATCCCTGCCACGTCAACTCTCGGCTCTTTCTTCACACACCTCTCTCCTCATACCCCTTGTAAAAATCCCCTCTCTGTCGTAGTCCCTCCGTCTCCGTACCTCCACGCGATCCCCTTCTCTGCGTCCCCCCCGTGCGCGAACCCCTTCATTGAATCCTCCGAACTGCTCCACGTGTGCATGTGCACCCCCCACTCACTCCCCCCACCATCGCATCTTTCAAGTGCCTCCGCCCACCGAGAGAGACTCCCAGGCGCCTCCAGTCACACCACACCCACACCCCGCCCTCATCCCCTTTGCACGCCCTCCAAACCCCACCAACCACCCACCAACCCACTTTATAGGTACTCCCCTAGTCACCCCCCATTCGGCTAAATAAAAAATACAATCTCCCTTTTGAGAGTCTCCTACCGTGGAGAGGCGCGACGGACCCTTCCGTCCGACTCCCCTCTTTCCGCTACCACTTCTCCCCTTCTAAGACTCCTCGCCCTTCCGGAGGCGGAGGTCGTCCCCTCCTCCTCTTCCTCTACGCCGACCCTCCTGCCCTGCCCCTCGCGAGGTCACGGCTCCGTCGGTCAAAGGAAAGGCGGTCATCTGCGGTAGAGGCAGCTGCGAGTCGCCGTCAATGGGAAATTAGCCGCGCCGGCAAAGGCGGTCTACCCCGCCGCAAGAGTCTCTCTTCTCCCCCCATCCTCACTCCCGCGCTCCGATCGCTACCCAAAGGAGGTCCCATCCCTCCAAACCCTTCCCTCAACCCTCGCATCCCCTTCCCTACCGTTCTCCACCCATTTTCTTTTGAGGGAGGATGAAATTATTTCACTGGTCGAGCGCTCGTTGGAGAATTTGCGCGAAATGTGACGGGCCACTGTTGTGCAAGTTGTTATCTAAAATAACGCGATTAGAAAAAATAAAACAGTATATCTTGGTACAATTATAAGTGTAATTTATGAATTATATCAATTACAAAAATGTTAAAAACACGCAAAAACGAGTAAAATCGTTTTCTTTGTAGTAACAAACATTGAGACGAGAGTGACGAATATGCACGTATATCCAAAGAAGTTACATGAACGAATGGCGAGTATATATATAGCTTAAATACATTATGCAATAAAATATAATCTTATGTCTCTACAATAATTGTAGAAATTATTTTGTAAAGAAGAGATATTGCGATACGTAACTATTACATAATTATTTATTTGAACATAGGCATTACAATAAGTAAGCATTACTGAGAATAAAGCGCAATTGAAATTATTGAAGGAGAGCGCTTAAAAACAAATTTTAGACTACCTCTATAACACAGTATATTTCGTGATATTCCGTATCCATTTTAATTCAGCCCAGCGATGAGGATTCCTAGACACCTGGCAGAAGTGGCTTCTGGCGGGGAATAAATCTAACTTGATCATGTCTCTGTGATGTGGTCGAATGGTGAGCAAGTACATGTTTTTCGTATCGTTAGTCATGTTAAAGGAGTAAGAACCAAGATAAAATGAACAATATTTGATTTTGGCTTTGAATAAGGTGATTGTAAGAGTGATTTAATAAAAATAATAGTTTAGATGAGATTCGAGAGAGTCTCAGAAGCCGACAGATAGAGAGAAAGGAACAGAGCCGGCGAGGGAGAGAGAGGCGGCGGGTGGGACATCCTGTCCCTATCGTCCTTTTCCAATTCCGCACGCTCCCCAGATCTCCTCCTCCACCTCGACTTTATATCTCTTCTTTTATTATTCAGCGTTTGTTCTCTCAAAAGTTCCGCGCTTTATTATCCGCTTTGCGCTGTCACGAGGATGGCTTACTTCGGGCGTCCCTCAAGCCTGTTTGAACTCCGTAGAATGCCTTTAAGGCGCCGCCGACAACTCTTTCGTTCAATTATTTACTTCATCCACGTTTACTTACCTTTATTTCACTCACGACTGACGAAAGTCTTTGTTCGGTGGTGCAGTCAGTCAGTCCACTTTAAAACAATTTATATAGGCATTTTTTTCCTCAAAAAAATCACTGCGAATGCTTACTTGTGTTTAGAAAGAAATGCAATTTAGGAAATTTCCTCGGACGGCTCACAAAACCTTTACGATATAAAAATTGTGGATATTAGTTTTCCTTTTTCCTTCTCAAAAGCTCTTTTAAAGAGAAAATGCCCTAATTTTCCAGTTTGTGGGCTAATTAATTATTAGCCACGTGCCGTGCTCTTACTGGATCCATTAATGTGTGCAGACAATTTGCACGCCATCACAAATAAATAAACTATAAATCTATTCTTCGATCAAAAAGGAATCAATGATTTCTATCTGTCCAGCATGTTTTATTTGTCCGCTGAACCTTCATTCGGAAACGGATTATCTTCTTAAATATTCACAAAGCGATATTGCTCTCAACCTATGTGTTGGTATTAGGTTTTTCTTTGCGAATTAAATAATAATACCCGAGAGAAAGTGAACTTTTATCCAATATTAAAGAACTTTCAAATTTCACGCTGACATTGCTTAGTAAAATTTGATTTTCTATGATCGCTGAAAAGGGTTTATCATTTTAGTAGTACGTATTCCCTACGAAAAACGTGAATCGGATAATTCTTTTCCATATCAACATGGGGTTCGGACCCAATGTATGAACAAGTCGATATTAGACATTTCAGCAACTTACTGCGGTTGATGCATGCATGATTCTTGAACAATGAAACAGTATTTTAAAGTGCCCTACATGTACATTGGGTTTGTTCCCAAACTCGCAGAGATGGGCTTTGATGATTGTTGCAGTCCAGGCTCATGTAAGTATGTAGATATTTTATAAATCCATAAGGGAGCATGCATTATATAGTATAACATCGTATTTTCCGATTCTAGATCGTATGTGATTCCCAACTAGATCACTTATTGCTCTTATCTGAATCTGCTAGAAGCTTGGAGGAATTTTTCATTCGTTAGATTCAACTCAACTAAATTGCACAGTTAAAACGATTTTGTTAGGAGATTTGCCAAGAAAGTAGAATTTAGGAAGAAAATATCTTCGATCATGTGGAAATAAATCTCCAGGAATAGAGTAGTACATACCTGTTATATCTTCGTTTCGGTGATTTATTTCAGAGCGCTATCGTCGTACAGGAGTAGCAGGCGATTTACATTAAATTCTTTCGACGCCTAAAGATGCCGTTCATGTAGTATAGGCAATAACATTAAATATGACATCAAAAGCACATCCGTAACTAAACCTGACCAGCGATCTTCTGTACAATCGGTTTCATACCCCACAAGCATCGGAGGGTGTTATAAAAGGAGCGTATATACATTCAAATATGAAAAATTATGAACTGGCCGTAACATGATTTCCAGATTGACAAGTTTCTTTGTCACATTCGTTGAGAGTGCTCAACCTTGGTCCTGTTTTAACTTGACTCGTGCGAGAAAATACCACCATTAGTGCTGCTGCCTTACTCCATGGTCTGATTTGTTTCTATTCAGGGGTCCCATCCTTTCTACTTTCTCTTAAAGCTGTATAATACTTTCTTCTCACAACAAATGTTCGCTGTTCTAATGGATATTTTTTGGAATACATGTTATCCCTTGGCTAAACCTTTTCCAAAGAGCCGTAAATATGTTTTTCATGCCCAAAACATACACTAATTTATTTTCAATAAATTGTGCATTTCATTACCGAAAACCCATCTAATGAAGACAAGTTCAACCCTTATTAATCTAGTCTTAAAACTTTATAATTCCTTAATTAACATTTTCTTCGTCGTTTCCCTAAATATCCAAAATTATGTAAACTAGTATATATCTCTCCTTAACTTTTGATTACGTTTATCTAAAATCAAATTAAGAAACCCGTTCCATTTGAGTACACCCACCATGGGTGAATTTCACCATTTTGACACTGGCAAACGATTGATTGTTACTGGGTGTAATCGTTTACGCGTCAGTTATCCCCAGGATATGCCACGTCACCTCCTATAGTGACCCGTGACCGCGTTGAATCAGACGGCTCACATCCGACCAACGTGGGGTGAAATGGAGATTAGGTGTGTGCGAGTGTGTGTGGGAGAGGGAGGTCTGGGGATTTCGAGGCGACGCCGCGGTGGGCGACTGAATGCATTGCCACCGTCGAATCCTCCACGCGGAGCCTTGCGGCTGCAGACCCGTCCTCCCCCACCGCCCCCGTCTGCGGGCGTGGACGAAGCCACACGCTTGCCTAAGCAGGCGTCCCCCTCATCCGTGCACACACTCGGTCGACCCTCCCTCACCTTCTCGCACGAGCGTCCTCGAGGCGGTAGAAGGCAGTTTCCGCTCGCGGTTGCGGAGGTTCTCCACTCGTGGAGCTGAGTGAAGAGAGCGGGGGATAGAGGGAACCTGAAACCATCGTCGGTTTCCGCGTCGTCTTCGCCTGCGACAGCCGATTTCGCGAAAGGATGTGGGGTCGCGTGGAATTTCCACATCATGTTTTCCAGTGTCCTCTTCCAAAGACATCAGCAGCGGGGCCTCGTCCGAGCGAGGTTGGATGGAATGACACCCGGTTTGAAGGATTTTTCAAAAGTTCAGAAAGGTATGGACATGTCTTCATCAAAAGGTATTAACCCATGTTGATGTCCTGAAGTGCTGTTCTGTCGTATTTTACGTTACTGTTACAGAAGATTTAGAAAATTAAAAACAAATATCAAGGGATATTCAAATCGAATTTTTTGTACCATCGTTATCGGATCCGCTACTTGCTGAGTAGAGGTAATAAGCAGTAATTTTTGATGTTTGAAATTTTGGAGTTGAGTATGAAATACGAATTGTCAGCCGACTTTCTATCTTGAAACGCTACCTTAGGTACTTAAAATGATAGGAAAATAGCTATTTTTGGACTTATTATTCTGTAAATAGTCACTCAAATTTTACTTTTCTTCATCCAGAATTTAGAGAACGACTAAGATGTACGTATGCCAAGCGGGAATTGGTTCGAAATTGCACTGTAAAACATCATTTGCGAGATACTAGTGCACGTGGATTAACTTTCATTCACGTATACCTATTTAGGAATTATAGCCCTAAGATTGGACTATATTCTAATTAAAAACTATCGAATAGCTCTGAGAAACAAGAAGCCCGTAAAAAAAATACTGTAATTTTAACGTGGCTGTTCCTGTTTATTGTTCGCTAAGTATTGACATCGAAACGTCTAACAAGGTGATGAAAGCAGTCGCACTTAATTTCAACATTGCGCCTATACCCAGGTGTTTCTTCCGCGGCCGTCTTGACATGTCAACCGTGTCATCAGTCGTAAATGAGTAAAGCGAATTCCTCTTCAGGACTAACCGTAAGAAGCAAATGGGACCCTCCAACGACTTCTTCACCCGACCGCAGAAATGTGTTGGAGCTTCAATGTGAGTCTAAAATTCCGATTTTTCACGAGTGTAACGTTCACGTTACGGCAGAGGACCTAGCCGAAAAGGTGTTCGCTCAGCTCCGCAATCGCGTGCTTCAATGCGGACCGCAGGTCGAAGCAAAAAAAAGTTCATTCCAGTGCGGTATTGACATCCTATTTCGCTGCTGTGAGCAAGGTATTGGATTCAAGTTTATGTGTCTGACGAGGCATCACTTTGGGGGTACGACCATCGGGATAGCTATGTACTCGTGCCCGCGCTCATGACCCAGTGAAATACGACGCGGCCCCCTTTGATGGATGGATGGGTGGACGGACGAACACTCTCCTTGTCGCCCCCTCTGTGTAAAAGCGGGCATACTCCATTTTTATCGCAAGTGCCCAACACAATCGTACGTTTCATGCATATGTTGTCGTGTTTGAAACTTTCACGAAACGTGTGCAAATTACGTGAACGCGGAGCGAGTGAAATTATTGCTCCGTGAAAATTGATGGCGGTGATAAAAGTAGCAATCCACCGAAGAGGAAACTGATTCCATGTACTTGACATGTTGTTGAAATTAATGTCCGCTGTGTAATGTTTTACTTTTTGATTAGTTACGATGCGCAGTGAGAATAATATACATATGTATAATACGTTCAAATGAGGGAGAAAGGTCTAGATAATTTCTTGCACTAGTCATGTTTACTCACCGGAAATATAACATAACCAAGGGAAAGATGCCCCCAGCCTACTGAAAATGTACGTACACTCTTTTCTTGAGCACTATAAATCTGTAGTGGGCATTGAGCCACATGACTTGGCATGAGAGTCTCGAGTTCTCGAAATATTATATGATTTATTATAACTTTATATGACCTTATGCGTGTGTTTAGTTTCCAGTATAAACATCATTATCAAGTTTCCATTATAAACATCAGACATCATTTTTTTATATTTTTAATGCAAATGAAACACTCGTCAATCAGGTAGTCGCCCCCCATATGTCTAGTCTTAAAATTGTACAGGATTCTTAAAAACTTGGAAAAGCTTAAATATTTATACTCTTATACTCATTAAAGTTTATTTATTAACAATTCATCTGTCCAACCTTTCTTCGATGTCCGGGCGAGCGACACTAATGTGTTGCGGGTGCCGTAATTCCTGAAAAGATGTTCAAGTAAATGGATATTACAGTAAGGATTTGCTTTAAATAAGGTGTTAGAATATAATTCCAATATGACGTTAAGTTACAAAGTTTGGCAATGGAGAGAAGGTGACCGTAAAGGTGTATAGAAATTGGCTCAGAAAGCGAGCTATATTCCTCATTCCATGATAAAAATATTTCAAATTACTCCCTCTGTTCTTAGTTGAATTCTTTCGCTTTGTTCGCCAAATGTGTAATCGAGAAAGGACGACTCCAATTTAATCGTGGCCCACAATTTTTCCATCCATATTCCTGGGAATATTATGAAGTTCATCCCTCTCTCACATGCGCCACATTTGAATTACAATAATACTTGTACGATACTGGTGCCACGTCGCACATCATATAGTCCTGCTTCATGCTTCTGATCTTAAATAAATTGCATCAAAAACCGGAATAATTAATTTTCTATGCTCACATTGATTGTGTCATAAAACGCCTGGTTGTAAAATCTTCCTTAGGAATAGTTTCAATTTTAATGCTCTTATATACCTCTTCTTTGGATGAATCGCATATTTGATGAATTATTTATTTTTAAAGTCTTAACTTAAACTTTTCTGAAGGAGATAGGCAGTTTCGCGACAACGACCGAGGATTCAGCACATGGCAACACATATCTGTGCTTCGAGTGTGAGGAACGTGCGCGAATATTAGCTACCGAGAGATATCCGAGGAGGGGATGTTGTAGATGGTGCAGATATTTCAAGTGGAGGAATCCAAAGAGAGGAATGACTCTTAACCGGGGACTCTTCCGCGAATGAAAAACTCGGTCGGACGCTGTAACACTTCGGGATCCGCAGGGCGATGGAGGGGAATGCGCCCTGTCGGACACCATAAATACGCCAAGATAATGGAGGTCGAGGGTGAGGGGGTGAAGGGGAAAGCGGGAGAGGGGTGGAGTCGAAAAAACCATGCTCTCCTTCCTCTTGTCCCCCGTATTTTCCATTTTACTCAGACTAACGTTTTTCTTCTAGCTCACAGATTGTCACGAGTTATATTAAACTGCCCGTCGGTTCACATTGTGTGTGTAAAGTGTGTGGGTCAGGAAGGTGGCGCGTTGACGGGGGGGAGAAGTGGTGACGGTAGTGGTCGTCCTGCGTCAGCCCTTCTTCTTCCTCCCTCCGCTTCCGAGAATTAGAGTGAAGTGGTGAGTCGCCTTCGCAATTTCAAGAGAGAGAGAGAGAGGGGAGCTAGAGATGCCACGTGAAAGGGAGAAAAGTGAAGGAATTGCTTCATGAAAAAGGGGGCGTACTTATTCAGGACCTCCTTATTTATCTCGCTCCGCCTCCCTTTCCTAAAGAGAATATCTGTCTGTCTCTCTCTCTCTCTCACTCGTTCGTTCGTCCCTCAGTTTATTTTAATGACGAGGAAACCGCCACCAAAGAAAAAATAAGACTTCATAACCCGATATTTCATTTTCTTTTTTCTCGGTTTTGTTCCGAGTATCCAAAATGTATTCATCCTTCCATGGTCATGGCTTCTGTATATTTTTTAGGCTTTTAATCTTCAAATTGTTAATGGGCCAATTGCGCAAGAAAATTAATTAGACGCGGTGATTTTATTAAAATACTTATTTTCTTAATTTGCTCTGTTGTAATGTTCTCAAACTTGGGACATTTTTTATTTTGACATTTAATTCAAAAAAATGATCATTTATTCAGTTTTTTAGCAAATGATACGTCAACTGTACAGGCCATGAGAGTTAGTTATGGTCTTATCTCCATCCTCTTTCAGCCTCTTCAGTGAGGATGACGAATTCGAGAATTTCGTATGATATTCACGACTGTCGAAATGCAATTAAGACATGAAAGTGTGAAAAATGAGTATGAAACGGAATGAGACATTTAGCGAAGGAGCGATATATTCACTTCAAATATTTAACCTACTTGTTTACGGAAATAGCGAGAGGTGTTTTATCAATACACGTTTACCCGCTCAGAGTTCACGCGAGAAAACCCCCTTTAACGTGATGGAGCATGTTAAAGCCGGTGGGGAAAGGTCAAGGGAGGAGTGAAAGAGGTCGCTAAAAAATTGACGCCTTAAGGGATAAAGGCAAAACGTGAATCGCTTTTTCTTTTTCGCGTAGAGGCGTGGGCGAAGCTGGGAGGCGGAAAGTCAGGGGCAGGGGGGGGGGAGACTACATAGAAGGTTGGTTGAAGAGGAAGTCTAGAGGAAAACTTGATAGCGACGAACGTTCTTGTTATGGTGCATAGACGTTCATCATAAAAAAGTCCCATGAGACCGGACGTTGAGCTAACGGTAAGTTTGACTTTCAGTTCTGTAAAACCACTCGTTCTACAGGACTCGTTCTACGATACTCGACCTGTACTACGCGCCTTTCCTCGGAGCTGTCTGTCAAAATACTAGAAGCGCAGATTACTGATATGAATATGGATTTACGAATTATTTATTAATACTTACAAAAGGCGAGTATTTTTCATGCCGGATATTCAATCGATTTGAATCACCTTATGACACCACCCATGTCAAGCTACGAGAAATCTTCTGTGTTGGAATATCAATCCTTGCACAAGTAGTAGAATATCTTGAGTCCATGCTGAATTAAACGCTAATTACTCTGCTAAGCTAGTTGTGCATCATTAGGAAGGACTAGTTCATATTAAAGCATTCTTACCATTTTATGACTTTCTTTTTCTCCCCCTCCTTTCGTGGCGGGTGTCCCTAACTTCCCACTACTACACACTCTATCAGCATTCTAACCAGAGACATTTTAGGCTTAATGTGAAAGTTCTGCATCAAGCGTACTGCCCTTCTCAATTGAGATCCAATAAAGAATTCAGGAGGTGGTATGGTTTATCTTTGACGCCGCGGAACACATCCGAAAGTTGGGTTTCTGCCGGGACTTAATGTGAAAGAATAGTTAAAATGTTCGTCCACCAGAACTGTTTGATTGCGTTGAGTAAATGGCAGTATATTCTCGTGCATGAAGGATTTGGAAGGTATGATAATATATTTTTATGGTCAGGGGAAACAATAATAGAACAATACAACAGGAAATAATGGAAAAATTATGAAATCGGTGAAGTTTAGAAAAGATTCATTCTCACTGAAAAACTGCCGAGAGCATTTTTATTCTCTTTAGAGAGCAAAATTTTCATTTATTTCACGTGTTTTATTTTGCATTGGCTTTAGATTTTGGTTTCCGACCTCATATTTTATCGTTATCAGAGAAATAAAGATAAAGAAATTGTCACGTTAATAGCAGAGGGTGCGAGGTATTAGAGATCTTTTAGACAAACTGAGTAGGTGACAAAGTTACCAGTGCAGGAGAAAAAAGATTTGATATTGCTCGAGAAATTCCATGGGATTTATTAGCAGGGTTCAAAATTCACCTTCATGTGATAGGAAGGAAGATTACGACATCCGATCGCGCTAATTGTTATGGGAAGAAGAGCAGCAGTTAAGAAGTTGGGTTTCAGAAAATTTCATTCGGAGTCAGACTGTCTAAATGCCATTAGAAATATCCCGAAGATTAAAGAAAGAATTGGGAGCCATGCAGTCATAGCCTCCTTCTCCCTGTCTCATATTATCCACAAACTCGAAATGGCAAACATTAAGTCGAGCGCCTATCGCCTTCCCTAGTTATCATAATTACTATCGGAATTCCGTCGGCTGGAGAGCATTCCTTCCCTCCGGCCCTAATCACCCAGTAATGACAAAAACTCGCGTTCCAGTGCGCCCTCTCGGGAAGCAGTTCGGAGCCGTGGTAGGAAATTATCCTGGAACATTTGAAATTCGAAGGAAGCGAAAGGGGAGGAAAAAAGCGGGGAGTAAAAAAAATGGGGAAATTTTGCAAGAGTGGATTATATGTTTATCATCATCAAGAGTGCCCATCAATTCTGTGGTTGGTTTTAGCGTAGCTCCTCGTTCGCTTCTTTACCAGCTAGTCTCTTCTTGTCTAGATATTTCTTCTTTTTAACGATTATCATTATGTTTTGCGAGGTGTCTCATTTAGGCTCCCATTTTTGTAGCTTTTTCCCATCGCATTTACTTCGACCACTGTCTTAATTAGGGCATTGCGTATCAAAATAAGTCCACTTCTTTTTGTAATATTATTACCTCGAAGCTTCTCCTGTCTAATTCTTCGTAGAATTTTTTTTCTTGTTCGGTCCGTCCATTTCATCTTCAAAATTATCCTTTAGCTCTACACCTTCCTTGCTTCCAATTATATATCAGCGGATGCACTTTTCATCAGATTCCGAATTGACGGGTCAACTTCAATTCATAAGCCCACTTACTAATTAATATTTCCCCTTCACCTCTCCCTAATCTTTTTAAATAGTACAACTTCAAGTCTAATTCTTCTTTTTAAGCTACTTTAGCTCCTTCATTAGTTAAACTATTGTGTTAAAAGCTCGAAAGATTCAAGAGAAGTTTTTTTCATACCACTTTCGCCTCCTGCAACTTGTTTTCTGAAAGATTTACCCCAGTATTAATTGAGACCGTAAGGGGACTCTTTAGGTTATACCTGTGATTTCATACATACAGGATTACGTTTTCTGAAAGAAGCAAATTATTGATCAACTGGACTCACTGACGAATAGGGAAAATCCGAAATGGAAAAAATTAATTCGTCTAAACATTTGGTTCGAGTAATGTTAATAAATAAATATTACCTAAATTGGTTTGAAGGTATGTAATATAATTTTTTTAACCTTAGGTTACGAACATTTTAACACGAATTTAGAAGTTAAACAAACACACTTCCGGTCTCTATCGATAATGCGTCGCCTTAGAATCGTTTTCCAATGAATGCCAGTCCAATTTTATCTACCATGGCATAATAACAATAAATTCTTTAACATTACAGTTTTACATTTTCAGACAAAGTAAATATTTTTCATAGTCTTTCACATAAATGTGTAAATGTTATTGAAGTACCATTTACTACTGCTTTCACGACACACAATTTAAGTAGGCACTGGAAATAATTGATTAATATGTGTTGTTTCATAATGCCAAAAATAAACAGATAAGATCAATACTATTAATACGACCTCTTTAAGCACAAATTCATATAATGCCACAAATACTCATTTTATTTTTATATAGTTTTTCATAGCTCGCGCTTTAACTTTTCATGTACTTTGTTAGTTGGATTTCAAACTGAGATCATTCAGTAGTGACACCCATTTTAATCAGACTAAGTGCATTTTAATAAGAGTGTAAAAAGTTAAAAACATTTATTTTTTAACATGGCATCTCTTGCCTTTCCTTTGAGTAATACACTTAAAAAACTCAATGCGACAAATGTTTTGACAAGAGCACGCATTGAAGCTAGTGAAGTTTCCTGCTGTACAGGAACCTGTATGTTTATTTCACTCCTTTTTTTAATACGGTGCTCTTTGGCTGTACCTCATATAACACCATCGAAGAACGTGCAAAGAGTTGGAGGCATCAACTGCACCGAGGGAACCGGCGACGTGACTGCGATGAATTTCTTGCACTCCCGCCGACGCGGAGCAGATTAGCGCGGGAGGGTGGAAGGAGACTGGCGGGGACGCGCACAGATATACGGTCGCGCCCTCGAGTTTCCCGCAGATATTCCCACGCCCTCGCAGAGAAGCACTCGCAGGAACCAGACCGTTCGCAGTGCAGCGGATTCGTACACAAACCCCCTCTCCCCACTCCTGATTCCTCCCTCACTCCGTACCACTTGCACATCCCGACCCCGGACTCACATTCTCCACCGCCAACGCTTTTGAGGTCTGCCTTTGTCGTACTGGGCGTCTTCTATTTTTCGAGTGAATGGACTTCAAGCCTCATGTAACAAAGCAATTTCCTCCCTCTCCTCCACTCCCGTCCGCCGTCCTTTTCCTCCCAACCCCCCTATTGCATCCCTCCCTTTCCACCCTCACACACTTCACCGTTCGCCTCTTCTCTAGATATCTCTCTCTCTCTCTCTCCATTTCCCCACCCCATTTTCACTGTCAAAGGCAAGGGAAATGTTTTGGTTTGGAGAATTGAGATAGCCTTTATTTCTCAGTTCCTCTTCCGATGGAATCTAATTTCCCTCCCCCCCTCTCCGTCGCTTCCCCAAACCCGCCCCTCCTAACCCTGCCGATTCATCACCCCATCGCCCGCACTTCTCTTCTCTCCCTCCCCGTCCCTCCTCCCTTCCCCATCGCACCCTAATAAGCAAGAGTCGATGACGGCGCGCACGCATGTGGGTAATGGGTTGGACGAATGGGGCGAAGGACGGATGGATGGAATGAAATTACTATGAACCTCAAGCGTCGTGAACAAGGTCGCGGCGATGTTATAACCGTGGCTTGTTTTTCATTCCAACGTTTACTCGGTAGAATGCCTCATTGGTGAGTAGTCTAGGAAATATAGTATCTCCAGCCTCTTATTGCAACAGTTTTATACCACAATCAAAATCGTAGTTTTATAAATACTGTTTGTCTTTGTCTTTCTACCTTGAAATTTAAGTGGAATCCTAAAAATATCTGAAATTCATGACAGAGTAAGCAGACAAACCAGCGTCGTAGATGGAATTCTAACTGAAAGTGTTCGAATTATATTGAATACGTATTGCGAATACGGGTATGGATAAGTAAGAAATAGAACACGACACACCTGAACTTGATGATCATGGTGATATCAAAGCTTAAGTCGAAATAGATATTCTAACCCAATGAAAATTGAATTTTTCAATATATAATAATCCTACAAATTAATTTAATCGCCAGGATTACCCAGGGCGAATTTTCGTCCTGATTTAGTTTTTGTATGATGTGAAATGTAAATCCAAGACCTTAACATAAGGTATGAGCCGATTTCAATCAAGCGTGTTTTTTTCCACACAATGAGTTTCAAATTGTGAGTGAAACGGAAGCTAAACGTTGCCGTCACGAAATATTAATAAATTCCGAAGACTGCAGGTGGTTTTGATTTTTTGTAATCTGATCGTCTACTTCATATTCGTATTTAAAGTTCGAATGAATGCCACTTCCTATAGGCTGCTATGGTACTCTACGATAATTATCATAGAGTACCATAGCATTATAATGATATGCGCATATTAATTGATTAGTTTCTGGATTTGGATTCCTGGCCCACAGGCTGTATTTCTCATGCTGTGTATTTCATGGTATTAATTACAGCACTTGTGTGATATATGATGTTTGTATCTATATCATTGATATTATTATTTTCGAGTGAGTTGACAGAAAATTCGAAAATATGGAGCTTGAGTAGATATTTTTTCTAAATTTATCGGCGTTCCTAGCCTTTCCATCCTTTTAAACTATTTTACTTGAAAACCAAAATATCCTTTTTTCCACGATTTCTCGAAATGATCTTCGAATGAGGATGATCCTCGGAAGACATGACACTATTGCAATAATGTTTCAGTTGGGGGAAATTGAATGCTATTGGATCTCTTTCTGTCTTGACGACGGTGATTTAGCCGTTGCTTTAAAACCTTGAATGTCAGTGTACCTTGAGCTTTAGACTAAATTATCTTGCCAGTGCAACACGTGAATCCGAAGCAACAGGGAAAGGACGTTTCTCATTCATATTTGCGTGGTCAATTACGTCTTCCGTTTACTTAAGCAAGGTTAAAGATAAAATAAAGTTAATAGAGGACTCACAGACACTGTTTTTCTTATTTTTCGGGGTATGGTCTAAAATACTGTCATATTTTAAAATATTTGAATATTCACTATTTTAAAATTGTTCGTTGGTTTTGAGGATGGTATCCTAGCAGATATCATTCACCAATGTCACACTTAAATATTTGTAGAACGATACCAATGTGCTAATAGGAAAAATGATTATGACATCTGTAGTCCAAAGTATTCCAAAAAGCTATATGAAAATTATAACCAAGAGTATAATACTGTGGTTTCACATTTTTTATCCGGTACCATTGCGATATGGGGGAGCTTGGCATACGATATAGTCGGAACGTGGAAAAGATATTGAGAAAGGGAGTTGTACGTACACCATATAATTATTCTTATAGGGACAAATATAATTATGAAAAAATAAAAAAAATTAAATAAGGAAGGGCACACTTAGTTTATTGATTGAAACATCATAATTAAAAAAACTACTTCCGGCTTCTTCGAACATTAAGAACTTCATTCTGGAAATACTTCCTACTTTTGAAACCAATCCCAACACTTACCAAACTCAGCTTCAGCTCTAATTAATTTTTCAATTTAAAAATATTGCGATACCTCATGTGGACGTCAGCCACTCGTTCCGTACCAAAGATCTTGAAGCACCTTTGGCTCGGCTCTCGTAATGAATATTTAAATCACATATTCAGCCCTAAAAAATATGAATTTGGACCGATCGACGAAAATCCTTGTCTAGACATAGGAAGTGATTTATTAAGTTGAACCGTGTTTTAAATTAGAATGTCCTCGAAATGGCTCCTTTCGATCCGGCCGTTCCATAATTCATTTCTTAATCCGACCTGTGACTCATTTTGACGGCATATGAATCAGGACGGACGGGGAAGCGGGGAAGTGATTTCAAAACCGCGACTGCATGCCGTCACAGAAAGTTCGCGCGCTCGACGAGTGGCAGACAAAAGGGTTTTAAAACACCCCTATTGCTCACCTCCACTGAATTCGACTGTTAAGCAAGTTGCGAGTTTTATCGCATGTATCGCGGACACGCAAAGCGCACAGGCGAAGTCAAAGTCGGGTGATGCATGGTGCACCTTCCTTGCTCTTGCCGAGGCGGGCGTAGGAAAACATTCGAAAGGTTGCCTTAAGGTAAAGGAAAAGCCCCCGTTTCGCCATTTTCGTTCCCCGCTGTTTGTGCGGGTGAAGGAAAGGGTTAGAGAGATAGAGAGAGCAGAAGGGACGACCGGCCAATCATTAATTGTAAATAGAACGCTTCTTCCGCGAAAGGGAAAAAATACGGGGAAGACTCACCTATTTTCGTGAACGGGGAGGGAGGGTTGGCGGGAAAGGGGTCGAGGGGGTTCAATGTGTATTCGTCACACTTTCTCGATCCCTTCCCCTCTTCTTTCTTTCTCGCACCCCCTACCCCAACTCTACTTGCCCCATTTTCATTCCACCCCGAGATTGTCGCCAACCCAACGCCAATGTCCCATTCTGACCCACCCCACGGTCACCCCCGTTCCGCGCCAGTTGGACCCACCTCCACCACCATTCCCAAAACCCCTTCTCCTTCGTACGTCCTTCCCCCATCGCTCCTCCCCTCGTCGGCTTTCGGGAATCGGGGAGGTTTGGCTCCTCCACCACCCTCAAACACACCGCCATCGACCCCTCGCCATGAATCCACCAGTGGAGAGAGGAGTCGGTCACCCGCCCTCTCCTCTCCCAATCCCTCGAACCCTCTCCCCCGAACCCTATCCCACACCACACCCTCACTCCAAAACTCCTTGCCCCTACTGCTTCTCCTACCATTCCTCACCCCACTCACGGCCTAAGTTATTGCCTTGTCATGGCAGAGCGCCCCGGCGGCGCATAAAGAGGGGGACGCGCAACCTCCCCCGACCCTCCTCCCCATCCCATCGGCCGTTCCCCTCCCCCCTTCCTTCCACTGCCCCCCTTTACGACCCCTCGCTCTCCCCACACCGACCTTCTCGCAACCTCCAAGACCAAACCAACCTCACCCTCCGTCGCCGTCCCTCCCTCTCCGGGCATTCATTCCTGAAGTGGGGAAGGAACCAACCCCACGCCCGCATTTGCCCCACGATCCCCTGCACCCCTCGGAAAATATAATCCGCTGCTTTCCTCTCGCCCACTTCCTCGACCCCTCTCCCGCCCTCCTCCACTCTCCGCTCCCCCACCTCCTAGTGGGCCCAGCACGCTCCAAACAAAACTACCTCCCCATCTCTCTCTCTCTCTTCCTTCCTTCGTTGGAATGGCATGTATGGTGTGGAATTCGCGATATAAATTAACCTTTGCTCACAATTAATCTCCATTATTTTACTGTAATCGCCGTTTCGTGCGAGCCTTTCGAAGAGCTTTTTTTTATCCTCCAGAGGTCAGCTCAGTACAGTTAAGGCAGTTTTGGATGCAAGGTTCTTCCCCTGAGTTTCTATTTAGAAAACTTTCAATCTATACATTTCGAGTAAAATGGTGACATCTATCATCGACTTCTTTGTTTTCCTGTATAAATACATCTACAATAACGCCAATTTACTAGGTATCTATTAATAGATTATTATCGCAACAGAATCCTGATTTCACGTTAGTAATATTAATGATAGGGTGCTGATTGCACAAGAAAACGAATGATTATGAAATTTTATCAATCATGTGGTATAAATGCAAGTTCATGCTATTGATTTAAATATTTAAATTCAATGGTCAGATTGGATACTAAATAAATGCAATCCAATAAATTAAACTTGTAATTTAAATAATTAAGGGGCATTTAATTGATCTCAACTGTGGCAAACCCAAAAGTTTGCCATAAAAATTTCCTACTGAAAGTGTCGATCGAATTCTTAGTCTTTAGATTAGGTTAATTCTGACTGATTCATTAGTTGGTCATTTGTTTGAATTTCCGTGACCAACAGAGGCATGTCTTATAAAGTCCAATTTACGAATTACAAAAACAAGACAGGGTAAATTCCAACTTCAAAATGTTTTCATCAAAATTTACGAATAATCCATAAAATTTAACTAAAATCTATTCAAACTTTTAACTGTAGCGTTGTAGTTTTAAAGGAGATATATCCTATGATTTTCCAGAATGAAACAACTTTCCTTAAATTACATCCGTATATGTCCACCTATTAGGGCACTGTTCCACACTGCAGAAAAATAGTCATAAAAATATACAATTGTGAATATTAAATTTCTATAATATTTTAATAATAGTAAAATATATATGATTCAGAAAAGAGCAAAGCTGGAATGTGCCCGGTTATATTCGGTTATCCGGCGATGCAAAAGCCATCGAACCACTTAAGCTAATAACGAGCCTCAGTCTATCCGGAGAGTTACATTGCATCGACAGATGACGGAAGTTTGCAGTGATTAGCAAACAGGAGATTATCGAGCCAATTTTCCTCGACTGCTTCGAGGCCTCGACTGCCGGTTATAGAGGAACTGAGTGGGGATTGGAGACGGGCCTGGCGCCCAATGGTTCCGGGATCGTGATCAAATACCGCTGTAAAGACACATCAATTCGGTAACTACATACTCCCCAGGCTAATGAAGTACACCGTGTTGCACTAAATAGTGTACATCCCTGGCAGCGGCCATAACTTCACTAAGAAGCTGATGATGCCTCCTGAGCATAATTATAGAAAATTTAATGAGGAATTCCAATTTTTTTAGTAAATTTCTGAGCATGAACGTGAAATAAGAATAAAATTACCTCAAATTGAAGTCATTTTCAAAGGTACGACAGGAAACATAACAGATTTAGTGACCATTCGTTGATTTTGTGTCACCTTGATCATGTTTTGAATATCCCTTCAAATATCTCTTTTCATATTAACTATCGTTTTTCATGGCTTTTCAAGATGTACAAATGAGATACCACCGATTTTAGGCAAAATTGGCAACCATTTTCTAGCATTGAAATAAAATATTAGCTAGTTTTTCTTTTTGAATCAATGTGTCACGAATGTTTCATATTTAGAGTGGCCATAATGGCAAAATAATCATGGTTCGTATGCGTGTAAGTTGTATATTTCTCAGTTTTAGAGAATTTTTAATGACAAAAATCATATAACTGAGGCATTTAAATAAGACTGAAAGAAACCAACGCACTAAAACTTGAAACCTATTGTAATTATGTGGTTTTTAGCAATAGTGCCATGTAAAAATAAAAACATATTAATTAGCATCTGCAAGAGTGGGATTTTCAGCATCTCTTTTTACTAGCCTAGGCGTTTACGACCCCTTGTCCCGTAGTATAAAGTAATATTTCTACATTGTGTGCTACATTTACATACCATAGCCACTTTTAATTAATAAGCAAATTTTTGGAAATACATTGTTCTGCGTAGTACATATTGAGAGTGAAATAATATTTATATTTTCAGTACTCCCTGTTTAATTGGAAAATTTCCCAACGAGGGCATGACAAATAGTTGAAACTAAACTGTTAGTCCTCACTAAATTCCACACCGGTGGAGGTGGATATAGTTTACATTGTGACGCTCGGTCACAAAGCTCCAATGTACAGTGACGATTAGGTCATCAGATCAAAATGTTTTGCAAAATTTAGAGGGGATAACGGAGGGGAAATATCCCCAGAAATAATCTAAATCGCGAGGAAGGGATCA
The DNA here is from genome assembly GCA_037158775.1 of Hetaerina titia. NCBI lineage: Eukaryota > Metazoa > Arthropoda > Insecta > Odonata > Calopterygidae > Hetaerina > Hetaerina titia. Next base: position 130,644,717 of record CM073768.1, read on the forward strand.
ATTACGATCGATAAGGTCGACCAATTAAGTAATAGTCTGCAGCGGCGAGGGAGATGAATCAGAGAAGAGCGAGGGAAGGGGTGGAAAAAACGAGCAAAAGGAAATGAGATAGCATGTATACTTTAAGCGACAGGATGGAGAAAGAGTGGGTGATGTACGGGGTGAGAGGCAGTGGGAGGAGAAAGGAAATTGAGGGAGGAGGGTGCAAAAATCACTCCTACCCACCCTCGCTTCCTGGTCTCTCTCCGAACGGACGGGGACGAGTTCCCCACCGCACCAACCTCTATCCCCCCACACCCTGGCGGCGGCGGTGGTGGTGTTGCCAAGTCCACTCACCCCCTCGCTCTCGTCTTCATCCCCTTCCTGGCCATCACTCTTCCCTTCCTCTCCGAACAGCCACGGGCACTTCCTCTCTAGATGAGAGAGATAGAGAAAGGCGGAGCAAGAGAGGGGGTGGGTGGGTGGGGAGGACGAATGTGGGGTTTGTGAAAGGGAAGAAGAAAAGATGCGACAGGCCCTTCTCTCCAACCTTCATCCTTCCCCTCAGCTCATTCGTATCTCCAGGCTCCTCTCCTCTTCTCTCCCGCTCGCTGAATGGACCGAAGGGGGAGAGGGGTCCGGACGGTGGATATCTGCGTCGCAAACGCGCTTTTCGGACGGCCATAAATCTGTCACCGCAGGGTCTCTTCATCGACGTTTTGTCGGTGTGGATGGGACGAAAAGGACACGGGAGTCAAACCGCTCCCTCCAATCCCCGATCTGCGCTGCCGCCGATTCGACAGAGCAGGCCCTCGGCGAGGTTCGGGCCCTTCGTTGGGCTCCTTCCACGTGTGGTTCTCTATGATCACATGAGATGGCCCTTACGGTACGGTGGCATGGATCATGTTCATCCTCGTGGGAGGGAGAGGATCGCATTTTACGTCAAGAACGGTTTCGCATCCGAGACTGAACTAATACGTACTCCGGAATTGATTTTCCGCCTGCCACAGAAAAACGATTCCTTTCCTTTTTTTAGGTAGGACTTCTTTATTTTAGTCTCAGTCTTTTTATTCTTCAGAGCAGAAACTTCGCATATCCGAATGTTTTGTTGGTTGATAGGTGTGCAAGTCACTGCGTGCCTCGTGGATTTGAAAGGGTGTGAAATATGGGCATATAATGGAGTTGATGCGGTAAAAAGTGCATGGAATTGTGTCTCTCGAGTTCGTGGTGACAGCCCCTGTTAAATTCTCTGGGTTGTCCTGCAATATCTCCTCGGTTAGCCCTCGGGTAACATTTGGAGAACACTCCAAGGCCATTAACCGAGGTATACGAACGAACGTTAAACTGTAATCCGAGACACCTTTTGGATGTATAGGATAATCCCGATGTCGTGCCTTTCGCCTCTCCCCATTTCATTCCAAAGGCTAATCAACAGCCTCTCTCCAGCAATTCGAATCTCTCTTTCGCTTCCCTAAATAACTATTGTTCACTATAGAATTTGTGGTGATGCAAAGAAATTTATATTTAGGCATATTTCAAATATTTACGTAATTAAATATGTTGTGCCCCTTCACGGTTTGTAAATAATATCCATATGAATAAGTATGCATATCATGCGGTCGCTACCTTGTGCCGAAATCTATCGGAGCAAATGAGGCATATTTTGTATAATTGATATTTTTCAACTTAGAATGAAAGCTTCTCGCTCTGAACCAATAAAATTTTATTCTGTTATGTTAACTTTTCTGAGCAAAAACGCTATCTGCGTACTTTTTTAAGTGTGTATATTACGAGCAGTAGAAAAAGTAAAAAGATAGTACGTTTATGTCCCAAAAAAACTTATCCGCCGACCAATATTTTGTATTCGCATTTGTTCTTTTCAATTAATTTATTGTTACGGAGAAAGTGTGAAGATTCTTATGGCTCCTATTATTACTATATTTGGAGAAGATTAGGCACCCGCTATTTAGTTCGATATTCTTCTGTCCCATCTAAAGTATACTGAATTTTATTTTCCAACTCTTTGACACTTTCTGTGCTCCTTATTGCGTTATCTAAGTATTGATAAATATAAATTTATTATTTAGAATGAATTGAATTTTCACGAAAACGTTTTGTAACATGGACATAGAGGGGACATGTTACATAGATATAGAGGGGACATGTTTTGCGTTTTATAAAAAAATTGTTGAAGGCTATTTCTATTGTACTCCTGGACTGAATTTTGCTATGAGAGGCACTGGAAATGTGTTCATTGATTTACGTGTGTTAGCTTATTGGCGATAGATTTTTCATTGATATCCTGATCCCTGCTTTATTGTCAAATGGATATAAACTCAAATACATCACTCCTTCCAATGGATGGCAGGTTAAATTGTGCGATTTCTGGGACCTTTCCAAAAAGAGAAGATAAATGCTGTGGCCTGGTTTAGCTCTATTTTTCCACCCTCCTCTACAAAACCTCAAGCATACAAAGTTATTTATCTATAAAATGTATGTCTAATGGCACATACGATCTGAACTGTCGGTATACTCGAGCAAGAAATTAAAATAACCCACCACTGGCAATTATATTTTTTAATCTCGATCAAGTAGGAATGGAAGGAGTGAAGTCGTAATATGAATGGGGGTAGCGTAAAAGTAGGAATCGGACTCTTTGCCGATATAACTCAACACTTCTCCCGCGTTAATGCAATGGACGCGTCCGATGCGATGACCACTGTTCAGGAAGGCGGTGGAGACACGTTGGGAGGAGGGGAGGAGTGATCGCGGTCGGTGATAGGAATGTCCCTTATGGAAATCCCTCGCCGTGACATCAGCTGCTGCACGAGTTCCCGTCACCATCTTCCCCGGAAACGCCAGGCGGGGGAGAGAAGAGGGGGCAGGGGGAGGAGGGGCCCACCGCTTGGATTCTCCCATTTCCCTCGCATATTTCTCGCTCGATAAAGACTATTGTTTTCAAGGCCTTCCTCTCTTTCCCCTTCCCCCCATCTCCCCCCCTTTCACTCTCCAATTCGAACCCCTACCCTTCCCTCCCCCTTAATGGCGGATGACGCCATCGGCTGGTATCAGTTTTCGGTGCGATATTCGCCAGGTGACGTCACGCTTTCTTTCCCCCTCATACCCCATTGTCATCTCCGGTAGTTTTCACCCCCCCCTCCTCCCAGCCCTTCCCACAACCCACTGCATTCCCGTAGACTCTCATCCGCTCCCTCCCCCCTCTCCCATCACCCTCAATACTCAAGTCGATTTCTTCATCGAGCCTCGCGTATGATGTGGTCGCGGAGCTCTTCTTTTTTTCGAGGCTCCGTATCGAGTTTTGCGTAAGGCTCCAGGATCTGTGCACTGGAGTGATACGAATTCGGTTAGATCGGCATTTGCAACAATCTCTCCTAGGTGTAAAATTATATAGAGGACCTGGATCAATGCGGGTCTCGGATTAGTGACCTGAGGCGCGTTTCTCAAACGGTCTCTATTAAATGAACCCAAATGTTTATTGGGTACATTTAATACACACCGATGTACAAATCCATGGGTTTATGAACGAACTAATTTCAACCTCGGTGAGCAAACTGCATTCGGAAATTCAGAGGAAAAAATGAAAATGTATGTATGAGTGTGCATGTGTATATACGTATGTGTATATAGAAATATATATATATATATATATATATATATATATATATATTTATTTATTTATCTGGTCCATCTCCCTCGGTTACCCATGGTAGGATGACATAACTAATAAGCAACGGAGTCGTTAATTCATCCAATGACGCAATCCGGGATAAGCTTGGGGGATATCACTCTTCAATATTGATTCCTGTTTTATGTGCATGCCGAGGAAGGATTTTTGCATGGGGTTGCTAAAATTTTACTCTCTGCTCCGCGGAAAATTTCCGATCCCTTTGTTAACAGCATTTCAGAATTTGGTATTTGCGTGAACCCAAAGTAGAAATTTAAAGAAAACCCTTTAAGGTATGGCTACTTGTTAGAGTAATTCTCTTCTATTTTCATTTGGTATATCTTATCTTAATATGTTATATGATTGCTGACTCTCATTTAAGGGTGGAATTAAACGCATTTGCAAGAGGAGATAGAAATTCCTTTAATTGAAATTGATTCCATCAATTTGCGTGTACTTCTATGAAGCTTAATTATCATTACTAAATATATTATTCGGGTTTTAATGGGACAGTCGGTAATAATGGCCCCCTCGTTTTTAATTAGAACGTCATGGTTTATGTTTTTCTCTACTCATTACTCAGCCCTTTGAAGTCGGGAAGAATGTCAATCAAATATGAATAATAACTTCCAATAAATATGTTAGCCTTTTTGTATTATATATAATTCTGTTAAAAATTTCAACTCCACCTATCTCTTTCAGTATTATAGTATTGCGCTTTGGGAAGGGAAAATGTTCATTTCATGACTCTCATGAAAAACAGGTTAAAATAGCATTTAAAATGAAACTAGTTACTCCAATGGGCTGATTCATGAGCTGATTTCTACTCATTTAGGTATTTGTGTCAGTTAAAAGATTTTAAACTAGACTATGAATAATGAATATATCAATTCGAACTAGTGAGCGACCTTTGAGCATTTGATTTGCGAATATTATTTTTGATCTTAATAATTTACTATGCGTCGACTATTAACGAATCGTTATACATGGAAAGTTACACAAAAATTCAGCAATGACATCATTTTTGGAAAAATTAATTTGTCAAAGTATGGAAAAATGGTAGATCCTCTTCTATTTTTAAAATTTTTGAACTTGGGTGAACCTGAGTGAATTTTGAGTTGGCAAGCCTGTAAGCAGAAAAGTTGGCAATCGATGAAGGCAATGGAGTTTGATATCTTGGTTGCTCTAGCAACAGAGCGTCAAATCAACATATGATTTCAAGGCGCCCGGGCAGATATTTGGGATTTGACCTTTATGTAAAACCGATACGGAGAGCCGTTTGGAGAACACACGTAACTGATTTTGCCAAAAGGTAAAACGTGCTGAGTATTAAAAGTATTTGAATTGTCATTCCTTTTGTGAATGAAACATATATCTTTCGTTTAGATGTTTAAATTTCGATTTTGTAATTCATTGGAACCGAAGAAATGACTGAGAATCATAAGATAATTATGCAAGAAATCAAATGATCCTTGAACTCGACGGAAAAGGTGAGGAGAGTTCAGGTTGGAGGGAAAGGTCACCAACCTCGATATTTCGACTAGAAAATTTTACCAAAGTTTTGACCAGCGTGGAAAGCTTTTTTCTGACGTTTTTCATCGTGACAGCAATGACACAATCCCAATGTAAACCTCCCAATTAAACTTTCTCCTTGGAAACTTTAATAGCACCTCACAAAACTCACGCACTCACTTGGTTACCCAATAATAAACTTAAATTTCGCTGGCGAAGTCAAAGAAATGATAACTGGTTACTTGTGAATGAATTAATGGAAAATTCATTATAAAATGAAATCAATATCAACTGACGTCATAGATCACGATATATAGGAGACAAGAAATTTTAGCGCCCCATTGAATATATCTTCTGAGACTTCTACGAAAATATATTAAGCCCCCGAGATTACGTCTTCGCGATAGTAAACCTGTGTGCTTTGTTATCAGTACCTATCTTACCTATCTTGAAAGATAACCTATCTTGAAAGCCCAGGAAATCATAAACTTGAGATATCACGAAACGATATTGGGTTCAATGATCGCCACGCTCTCCTTGAAGGAAAAAATCAACAGCTTACACTAATCATTAGGAAGTAAACTGTGGATGAACATACAAAATGAAATCGTTAAGTTAACAACCTCTTCTGTATACCTGTAGTGTACAGAAGTGGTGCTGAATTCCAATTCTGAACATATAATCTGTACAGGGATGATCTTCTTGTTAAAAATGTTTTTTACATTTCAAAATGTTAAATTACTTATTCAATGTAACCATTCTCGTTTTTAAACGACCGAAAAAAATAATGCGAGTGGAGGTGAGAGTAGTAAACAAAACATTCATGATTATATTATGAGAAATATTTCATGGATTTTTACGACCACGTTTCCTTGGGAATGCTTACAAAAAAACCTGGGCAGAGGAAGAATATTGCTTAATTAATCTACATCCTTTTATGTGTCTCGGTATCGGAGATTAGTCCATTGTATTCACGTGTAATTCTCTAAATGATAATTGTGGATACAGCAAATTGCCTGAACTGCGTGCGTGGTAGAAACGCCTAACATAGGGAGTTGGGGGAGGGGGGTGGAGGGAGCGCGTGTGGCGGACGCTTCCGATTGTCTTTCGTAGAGAGGAGAAGGGGGTCGGCTGCACGCGAGACAGTCGCGAATAAAATTTCGTGTAAGCGCAAATGGGAAAAAGTAACGGTCAAAATGAAAAGGAAAAGCTCTCGTACTACGTGGAGTGTGTTCAAAAAACGAGTAACGCTATACGTAATGACTAGATAATTAAATGCATTGAGTCTCTCTCCTCTCCCCCCACCGCCTTCCGCCGATACGAATATTGCGCACGGAAGAGGGATAACTTTTCTTCTCTCCCCGACCAGAATTGATTTTTGGTTCGCGTGTCCGCCACCGTTCCCTTAATGCGCTATTGGAAAAAATGGACACGCAAATAAAAGATCCGAGAGAAAGCAGGGAATAAATTTACATTCCCGATATTATAGCTTCCGAAGGACGAAAGGACGAGCTGAAGGAAGCATGGTGCAGAGGAGGGGAAGAGGGTGACTGGGGAGAGGGGACCGAGTGGGGCGGGGCGTGGGCTGGGAGGTGGGGGTGAGGGAAGAGTAGGAAAGGGAGCGGTCGAGAGCGTACCGAGGGCAGAAAGAGGTTCTTGACTTTGGAGAGGGTCCTTTCGAATTGTCTTTGAAAGCATGAAAACATCAATGCACACGGCACGCTCCGCTTGTACCTTGTCTTCAGGCAGCGTGTCACGAGATGAACGAATGGATTGACTTCCTCTAAAATTAGTACAGTCGGTGAACACATGAATAGAAAATAAATGGCATTTGTTTTTACAGACGACATTTTCAAATATATATATATATATATATATATATATATATATATATATATATATATATATATATATATATATATATATATATATATATATATATAGCCGTAAATAATGTGTTTAAATTTTTAGTACTGTATGCATGATTGAGAGCAAAAATCCTACAAGTTTCTGTTTTCTGCGGAAAATGTTTCAAAATAAATGGTGGATGGCACGATCATCTGTCCGCTGTAATTGGGAGTGACGACGAACCAGATTTAAAAAAATCTTTTCGTCTAATTTCCCTTGTCTTATTTTTCTTTGTCTATCACGCAGAGTCAGTGTTTGAAATATTGGGAGAGTTTGGCATCGAATTCTTCAAGTTCTCTCTGAGCAAAACCATGATGTCGCCATCATAAAAAAATAATTGAAGTCACTCCAAATGGCATAATTCTACAATGTGTAGAACAGGGTAGCGACCATTAGGTTCCGATGTAGATGGTGCCCTTTTCCAGTTCTCGTACTAGAGGCACTTCGCCACTATGACAACCAATATTGACTACTCCTCAGTGATAATTGACGTAAATCACGGAAGTTGTATTTTTATAGATAACGCGATCTATTTCTGACGTGAGTCCTTTTAAAAGTTTCCGTCTTAAAATTGTTAAACTTGGCGTTTTCTCTTGTTTGATAATAATGACAAAAATTACACAACGTCCTAAGCACGCACCTCCATTCTAGTTTCAATCTTTTACCATCTTGAGGAGAAATAAAAAAATGGCCTTATCGGCGCCCGCGAAGTTTATAAATAGTTTGACGTGACTATGTGGATAGTAATGAGCGGGCGGATGATTCACTCTTGGTTGGGGGACGTTCCCTTTGTCCCCACCACCCGTAGAAGCCAGGGACAGCGGATACTCCCAGCGGCCTCCGAACCAGGGTTACCTCAGAATCAAGGAAAAAAAGACTGTCGCTCCATCCGTACGACCAGAATCACCACGGTTATTCTCTTCGTATCGACTCGTGGCACGAGACTCATTACTCTGCGTTGCCGTATTACTCTCGATCCACGCTTGAAGTTAGTGACTTTTATTTAGTAGAAAGAAAGGGACAAATTTTCCTCTAGTATTTCATATACTAGTACTGGGGACTTTTATCTTCTTTGGCATGTCGCACCCAGAACCACCTATTATTATCGCCGCTCGCAGCTTTTCTTTTCTCATCATCCCCGCTGCTACGTTTACTACCTTTGCCTTCTTTCATCTAGCGATCCGCTCTCTCTATTCTCAACCTCTCTCTCTCCATCTCTGCTTTCTCCTTCAAGTCGCAAGAAGTGTGGGAATGGGTAGGGATTGGGATGGAGAAACCTTGGTTGTCACACGCCATTCAAGAGACTGAGCTTTTACGCAAACATCGGTCCTTCACACGTCATTACCGGCCATTGATCAACTTTTTAAGGCATCGAAATTCGGATATGGATTTTCTTCGCCTGTTCATGATAATGCATTTCGTCCTTGGCACATTTATGGAGTCTGACGACGAGAGAGAATGCACGTTCCCTGCTGGTAATTGCGTTATTTAAGGAGAGTTTGGGGTAGATATCGCGTAATGAGCATGTTGGCTTTCTTATTTTTTGTGTGCGCTCAAGGATTGATCTAAGTTTACCGAGCTTGAAAGCATCGGTGAATAAATTGCACGATGAGAACTATTGACTCACCGTTATTAGGGTTTCTTTTTAATTGAGTAAATGTCGCGATAATGTGAATATTACGTCACATATGCTATAAAATGCTGTGAAAAGTTCTCAACACGTTTTACAGAACGTTGATGTGCCTTATCTTATCACTCTTATTCAACCCTGGTGTCTTCACGGTATTACTAAAAATGCAGAATTTTATGTAAAGTAAAAACTTAAGTTTTTACTTTACATAAAACCAGTCGTAACCAGTCATTGCATAAAATTATTATATGACTTCAATATTTTATTTCTATCTTGAAGTCACAGCAGTTCTCACACGGTAATTGATTCTCACTTTCAATAGTTATTTTTCGATATTCATCATTTGCCAGCAATTTGAACCATTCTTATTGGGCGAGGTAGTTTTTAATTGTGAAGTTAAATTGATAAATTTATTATGTAATAAACACATCATTCATGTAAAATATTTTTGAAAGTTATTTGATTGGGCACTTCACTGGTTCGTCACTGTCGAAAATCATTACCGAATACAATGTATTCGTTCTTTTCTCCGTGAATATTCTCTTTAGTTCTCGAGTTGATGCTAATTGACAAGAAGAATGTAACACAGATACTTTTGAGTATAATCCCGTGTGTAGAGAATTTTGTGCTCATTAAAATTATTATTTACAATAATATTCGATTTTAATTCAGGTATCTCACGCTTGTTCACTTTATTTCTATAACACCCGGTCTTAACAAGACTGGTTAAACCTCATGAAGTTCTCAGATTTCTAAATAATTTTTCCTGACCTTTCAATTAACAGCAAAATATGTTATTATATTTTGCAATATTGCATTCGTAACGTTTCATGAAAGCATTTGTATTGGGTGTCAATTTCATCATTGGTACATATTGTAAAACATCCACCATATGCTATTATTTTGAAATTTTGTAGGGACATTGATTTGGCCGCTAACGTTATTGAATTCATAATTAAGTTCAATTCTAAGTTAAATTCAAATAAATAGTTTTTTTTTGAGTGGCGGTATTAATTAGATTTTTAAGAATTTCCAAGCGATCTGTTGTGGAATCTGGAAAAAAATTGACTTCAAGACACCACATTAATGCCCGAGTAGGTTGGAAGCTAATGACCTTTGGATTAGTCCGCAAACATCACCTCACTGCACTTATCGTTATGGCATGTTTTATGATAGATATCGATCGAAGTTGATATTTACGAATGAGAAATGGCCCTTTACAAATTATTAAGATATATTAAATATTTTTTTTATTTTCCTCCAAGCGTCAGGATATGAAAAAAAACTTGATGTTATGATCACATTAATGAAATAGAGCATAATTCAGGTGTCATAACAATTTATCAAAAGATGAATTCAGAATAATAACTTGTGTCTAATTTAGGTTTATCTGTAACCGAAATTCCATCAATAATTTTTATGCTGCCAAAGAACGTAACTCGAAGTTCTTTGAGCATCTACAAGCTCTTCATTGCCTTCGCCATAGAAAGTCATAACTTGACTTTAGTAATTACTTTACGTTTTCGCGTTACTAAAAAATATGTTGACATGCCGGATGTGTTTTTTGTTGTTTTGAAATGTGTTTTTGTAATTGGAAATTACTTCGGTGTTGAAACGATTATTGATATTTTTTTAAAGTTTACCAGTCCCAAAAGTATTTGGGTCAGTATAAGTCGATCTATACTTTATAATTTGCATTATTAATTGATTTTTAGATTTGTATGATATTTTACGTATATGTTAACGCCACTGACACTATAGGAAGATTTAGTTTACCTCGAAGAGTTGACATACTTGATAGGAAACTCGAAATATCATCCAAAATATTTACAGCTAATAACAACTTTGAATAGGACAATACGTCACCTATGCACAGAGTTGATACCGAATAATGTTGAAATTTAAATTGCGCATGGCGTGCAATTTAACGAATCAAAGCTTATCCTTTGAATTTGCGTATATTATATTGATCGTGGAGAGCCAAAAATAATATTTCCGGCCATAAAATAAACATTCGGTTTATTCGGTTACTACAAGTATGTTTTTATTAATAAAAGTAATTTTCATACAAATTACGAAAGATAGTGAGATTAGCTCATCATTACTCACGGGTTACTTTTGGTTGTCTCCTTGTGCTAATTATTATCATAATTGCCTCTAATTGATGTTATCATGGATTAATCGACAAAATGAAGACAAATAATAAATAATTTATGGGCCCTTTCATTTGTTAATCCTTTCACGATTCGATGATTTTATTCAAAATGAAATGCGATGATGATGTGCCCAAGGTGATGCCGTGCGAGCGTATGCCATGAATAATGGGGGAACAACAAGTAAACTCCACGAACAAAATACCTTGAAATCAGCCTGGGCATTCATTTCCGCCCGCGACAAGATCTCGGAAGGTTAAAAAAGTGTAAGGGCAGCCAACAAAATCCCAGGGGCGAGGGTTTTCGGGAAACATGCGAGGAAATCATTCCACGAAAGTGGGTATTTTCGAGGAGGAGGGAAGAAATACCAGGACCCATTTAATTGGCTGCATTATCTCCCATCACGGCACGACTTATGTAGTTTTTCACAAGGCCTCCCGAGGTGCAAAATGATCCGAAGTCCTCGTTTTCATTTTGTCCCTGGCAAAATGCAACTTTGGAGGGGGGGTGAGAAGGGATTGGGAAGGAGGGGAAAGGGAATTAAGTACGCGTGGTGCATATCTCTCGAGGGAATCACCTCTGCTGGCCAGGGAGGTTTGGAGGAGAGGGACAAAAATAAATAAACCGATCCTGCATTAGGCGCCGTCAATTTAAAAGCGAACGAATGGGGGGAGGAGAGGGGGTTCTCAATTCGGAGGGGGCGCCTTTATTCTGCAGGTCCCTCTCCCCACCATGTTTACTCCCCTCCCCTCTCCCCAACTCACTCTCACGGCCACATTCGCGTAAACTGTCCACTGATGGCGCGATAGGGGGACCCGGACTGCAATTCCCGCCCTTTCCAACCCAACCCCCTTCCACCCTATTCTCCCACCTCCCCCCACCCTGTCTTCTCCGCCCTCCACGAAAACCCTTCCCGCTCGCCTCAGATACAAAGGCGCATAGTGTAAAGGCCGCCGAATCCGGGTCAATAGTGGAACTCCACACGATTTAACTTCACCGCCGTCTTTTGGGCAAATATCGGTCGGTCATGGATGGCGGGAGAGATGAGACAAAAAAGTCGGCCGGCGGTACGGCACCACCATTTCTTCAGTGCCGACGGCCCAGGAAGAGGTTACGGCGAATGTGGGTGGGTGGGGGTTGGGAGGGCACAAAGGGCGCAGACTTGTAGGTTTCAATGGGTTTTCACCCCTTTTCCACTGAACTTCGGATTTTTACGACGCGATGGGGATCGGAGGGGGAGGCGCGAGGGATATTAGTTGAAAAATATTTACCCTCTCTGCGCGCCTTCCCCTTCCCGTGGCTCTCCTCCGACTGCAGCCAGCACCGCTACTCTCGGGGTGTGTGTTCGTGTGGTCGTCGTAGTATGACGAGAGCCTCGTCCTTTCTTTATCATTGGGGGAGACGCGTCCCCTCCCTCTCAGTCGCCGTTCTAAAGTACGTCGTGACGTCTCTCCTTCCTCTTTCCCGGAGGCGTCTCAAGACGCACGTTGTGGAGGTGAGCGTGTTTGTTTATGCAAGGGCGGCTGAATTTTCGACCACTCATATCGGGTGGCGGAGTTTCTCAGAAATGCGCTGAGTGATAGAAAAAAAAGAGCCGCAATGATTATTTTCTGATTCCCGCTCTGCTATTAGAACGGAGTGGATATACTCGCATTTTGCTGGAACAATCACCCAGAGAATAACTTCCGCAACAAAGATTTGACTGACTTTTTTCTAGATTCATTAGGCTGTTAAACAAAATCAGTCTAAGAATAAACTGGCGATTCAACACACCGTTACTTAGAAAATTGTAGTTTTTGATGAAAAATGTTCATGCTTTTAATGCAAAATAATTCTTAGCACGAGTGCATGAAAATTTGTATTTTAGAATATTTTGATTAGAGTAGAGCCACAATGGATATTTTTTAAAGTTTTTTTTAAGGCAGGCGCATAATGATTCGAAATAATTAAAGAACAATCAATGTAACACATTATTGTAAAGAATTGTGATGCATTAGAACTCAACAGCAAAGTTAGATGCTATCATTCGCTGTTTCAAAATACTTCTAGAGTTCAAATAAGTGTCCCATCATCGATCATAAATTCCACATTCGCAGAGTAGTGCTACGCTGTGGATTTTTGACCATTAAAACGTATTGTTAGTGGATGATATAAAATTACTATTGAAGCTACTGAAGGTCTCTTAGAGGACTAAAAGTTATGACCTGTATTTTGGGCTCCATATTTCTTTATAAAACCAGACCTCCTCTCCTGATAGACCTCATTATTGGCATCAAGAGTTCCTCGGGATTCAAAGAAGAACTTTTCCTTCTATTTCTGGTGTCTTGGAAATTATTAGGTAGCTTTGAAAAGAAGATAACGAAGCGCGACCTGAAATGAATGTGTTTAGGTTTCAAATGCACGCCTAGTACTTCGACGTCGCCTTCTCGCTTTACCTGTGCAGGCTTTGCTGCATCTCATTAATGACGCATAACAACGAACAGAGCATGAAATGCTTTTGAAATATCGCCACGTGCGTTTATGCTCACAGTTAACCGTTCAGATGTGGTTTTTCATCAAAATGATATTTACTACGTTGCGAAAATGTCCATCAGCCACACTCAAATCTCTTCAGTGAATTACAATTTGGGTATATAGTAGATCAGTATGTTTCGAAAGGGAGCAATGGCAAATCTGCAGTTAAAGCAAATATGTAAAATATTCTGTCATCGAAATGAACATAACTCCATACGCCAGCTGTAGTTGGTATTGCGAATGTAAAATAGTCTCTTAGAACGATTTTTCACTACTCGTATTTAAGTTGCAATAAAAACAGATGAGCTGGAATGTAATTATTTTTCTTAGTAACTTATTATAGCATAATCTCTCTTATATCTTATAATTACTCATCCCAGTGTTTACTAAAAGTTTTTATCTTGAGTAAACTATTAAATTACTTAAGAATACAATTTTTTTATTAATAATTATAATTAAATCTTGAGAATACTATTGAAAAAACTATATATCTTGAGTATTATGAAATAATCCCAGAAAAGCATCTTAAACATTTTGTGTGCAACACTTTGGACAAAGCGCTCGCTAAACATTTTTTCCAGGTCAATAAAAAATGAATTTTGGACAAAGTCTTAATTTTACACGATTCCAAAACTACTCTTCTCGAATATTTTACAATTTATTTGAATCAATCGATTGACCAACAAGGTTCTAAAAAAAGCAATTTATAATTTATTATACGCAATTTAGTTATTGATCTCTTGGGAAGTTATAGTATGACTCGTTGGTATTCGAATTTAAATGTGATTTCACCATCAAAGCATCTGCTACGAGGTTCAGGGAGACAATTTCGAGTCACCGGAAGGGAATTCAGTGAAGATTGATCGCGGACCATCGGTGAGAGGCGGCGGTTGAAAACTTTCCTAGGCCCTGCCCGAATGGCGTGCGGGTGGGAAAGAGAGTGAGAGGCCCGCTTTGTTTGACTTCCATTTAACCGCGCGGGCAGGATCAACTCTGGGTGGAGGGCCGATTGGGACGAGGCCACCGAAGCGTAACGGAGCGCTATTCGTTAAGCGAATTATAAATAAAAAAAAGATTGAGAGGGAACCGGGTGAGAGAGGGCTGCAAGACCTTTATGGCGAAGGAGCGCACATCCTTTTCGCCGTCCGTTTGCTTCGGCTTTAGGGAAGAGGATTGAACAACCCGCGGGAGCGATGGTGGGAATGAGCGGGAAGGTGGGCGGGGGTGGAATGATGGAACGAGGGAGAAGGCTCGCTCGCCCTCCCGAAGCCGCTTTTCCTTCCGCCCTCTCCTCGTGGGGCTGGCCGCGGCCGTTCGAGTCGGGAGGGGCGGCGCGCGGTCCGTTTGAAACGGAAAGGTCGATGCGACGCCGCCGTCGACGAAGGCCTCGGGAGCTTCGAAGCGCTCTCTCTCTCCTTTCCTTATCGACCCGGGCCCCCAGAGGTGCGCGCTGTGACCCAGTGAGTGAGCGAGATTGGGCACCGCATTGGACGAGGGCGTGTGAAGCATCGGTCACGCCGTTTAAAGCGCCTCCTCTCTCTTTCTCTCCCCCTTCTACTCCTACTCACCCCATCACGACCGACCAGCCCCCCCTCACCTTCTCATCCGCTCACACACGCCCCCCCCTCTTTCTCTCTCTCCGCGACACTTAAGCCATTCCGTTGCCCTCCTCCCGCTACGCCACTCACCCCGGACAACGACAACATCGCAGCCGCCGCCTCCTCCCCCTCGGCCCCGCCCCGCGGGCCCAGCAATCGCGCCGTCCCACGCACACACACGGGACGCGCGATTGCTCATGCTGGGGGGCGGGCCTTCCTCCGCCTCCGCACTCCCCAGCAGCAGAGGCGGCGGCCACACCTCCGTGGGAGCGGCGGGGGCGCGGCGAGGCGCGGCTCGAGGGAGAGGTGGCATCACGGCGTAGGGGGCGGTCCCATTCACCTGAGCAAATGGGGGTGTGTTCTAGCAAGTGGGTGGGTGAGAAAAAGAGAGAGAGGTTGCGAAGTGTTATTGCAACTACTTAGTCACATTATCGACGCCTCCATACGGTCGAGTAAATGAGGACTTATCGCGTGAGCGATAACATACGAGTGGTATGGTGGTATGGGAGTAATCGCACATGTAATTTTAGTTGGGGATTTGAGAATCACGGGAAAATTACTGAGCGAATCTCATTGGTCGAAAGGAGAAGGGGGGAGATCCGTCCAAAGAGGTGCCAAAATTTCTCCGTGTGTCTTTCACCATTTCGTTCCCAACCATATCGATTTTTAGTAGTGCATCGGCCTCTCTGCCTATATATCACCAGGGACTGATTTATGGAAGAATGATTCTAATGCAAACGTAATGAACTTTTTAACACGAGTAGATGAAGATATTTATTCTCGTTGCATTTTAAAAACAGTGCTTCTAAAGGTGTAGCTTTCAAATATGTTATGACGGTTATTCATTATTACCATATTCCTCAGAATTAAAATGACAGTATTTTAACTTTATCAGCGAATAGAACTGAATACCGAGGTGTCCTCTGCTGAGAACGTCGATTAGTCTGCGTTGACTTTGTGAGTATTGCACTCGGCGACCAAAGACCATTGATGCCCCTGGCGATATACTTACGAGTAGTTTTACACGATTTTTGGATTTCGTCGTTGAAGATGCAAAATTCGGAAGATATAAGTCCGTTCTAAACAATATTTGGACTCGATTCAGGGCAATAGTATTTTAAATTTTGTGTTTTCTCATCCGTGACCCAAAATGGGTACAGTGAAACTTTTAGCAGCAGAATGTTTTAACTAAGCATTCCTGAGTTCGTGTGCCATTTGTTAGTAACAGCTCCATGAGTAAGAGGTCGCCTAATTACCATCAGAACAATCACAGAGCCTTTTCGAGTAACTCAATGATATTCGGTTAACATGGCGATGCTTTCTTTTTAACTTTCACCTCATCAACAGATAGATAAAAAGAAAGCCTATATATTTAATGTAGAATCTTCATATTTTTCCTCATCTTGCGATCATTTAAATTTTGAGAGATACTATTTGTTCATTTTTGGTAAAATACTTCTAACCCTGAAGCTGCTGGTGCCAACGTTGCTAGGTTAAATAAAAGCTCCATTTTTTGGGCAGACCACTCAGAGTTTATATACCCACAGCTGAAATGCAAGTGTAGCTGAGGGAAAGTGCGGAGAAGCGGAGATTTAAATTTATTAAATTATTCATTTTTGAAAAATCTCCGGATTCTATTTTTCACCTGTCATTGGGAATCAATTGTGACGCGTCCGTTTCACAAATAAGGTTATTTATATCGCATGCCTCATTTGCAAACTCGCTTTTTTTTACGGCTGTGCCGTCACTCGCCACTCCTCGCCATCATTAGCCCCGAATCTTTTTTTGTAAAAATTGTTTAAGCGAGAATATTTTTATTTATCTGTGGACTAATTTATTTCCATGTAAATATTTAAAGCATGGAAGTACGGTCAGAGCATTTTGATAAAAATGAGTTGCAGTAGTCACGGATCGGTATGCATACTCGTAAATAGATATGTTCTAACATTTCAGTAGTCATTAAATTTCTGTGAAAACCTTTTTAAAAGTTGCAAAAATATTCATTCTTAAAAACTTGACGCGTATTTAGATACACAGATATTGGGCTAAAGGGGATGGGTAGCAAAAACATTGCATATAAAAAACTTGCGTTCTTATTTTCAATCCTTACACATTTCAGTCATATCAAGCCTTTCTCGGTCGGCATCTCTTTAATTAAATTATATATTGAGAATATAACCACATACATGACTAATGCATATTGTACGGATGTTGAATAGGAATGTGTCACAAAATTATATCTTAGATAATATGTAGTTAATGTAACAGAGACTATTTAGAATTTTAATTAGCCAGGTTTTCATTAATGGAATACTCGTTTATTTCAATATTCTTCCCTAAAGTACTGTGTAGGAATTTAATTGAACTAACAGTAACCTTAAAATGCTAGCTATATATTTTGAAACGCATTTTTACATATTTTTTCTTTGAATTTTACGCGGCTTTATAACTCAGATAAATATGCCGAACGAATAAATATGTTTTACCAACAAATAAAAAGGTTGAGGTCTCGAAATACGTCCAGGGTGGTTTGCTGATTTTTCTTAGTAGTTAATTTTCCTTTGTGACATGCGCATTTGACGTACGAAATGGCGAAAACTATCAAAAAGCTTAGATTCCGATAACATCACCGTTCCTTGTTAGAGTTACTTTGATCAATCCCTCTGCTTTGTGGCTTCAATATTTTATTCTCGATTCTTAATTTCATCTTTTTAGCTAACATAATCTTTTCTTAACTTCTGATTACCTCGCCTGCCCGAATTTTACATAAGTATTCAGTTTGATTTCTGAAATAAGTTCCTAAAGTTTCATTAAATGACTCGAGAATGAATTGGAATTTCGTGAAATTGGAAAGAATCTTGGTTAATTTACAGAAGGCTCATTTCTTAGGAAAACGCAAGGTTGTTGACTTATGGATTTGGACCTCGATACCAATGTGAAACGTAATATTTTCTCCACGCTGCGATTAGTGCCCACAAAACAAACTTTTTTCTCCCCAATTACAGTAGTCTTCTTGATCTCCCGCAATGAAGTAAAGGCGAGCCAAAGGGTAAAGTATGACCGTGCACCCCCGATTCCTCAAGATACGCCATGATTTTCGTGGACAAAACATGCAAACGCCCTTACTTGTAAGCAGGAGTTTCTCCCGGCCGCTGTGCCCTCTCAACTTCTCCCCTATCTTTCTCTCCCGAAAGGCCTTGAAGCATTAGCCCCTGCCAAAGGTTGCCTGCCAGATGGGACGGGAGGGAGCGTGCGAAAAAAATCAATTGCTTAATGTATTCGGGCCTTTCCGCCGGACGATATCTCCGGCTTCCGTGAGTTCATTCACATTAACATGCGGCGAAAGATTTTTTGGCTTGGAGGAGTGTGCTTGCTTTATCACAAATAAGCGGCATACGGCTTTTCTAGGCGGGAAATGGACAAAATATGCAAAAGGAAAATCTTATCCTCTATAAATTTATTGCACGGGAAATATTGATAAGAAAACCTAGGAAGTGTAAAACAGTTTTCCAGGAAAATTCAATATATTGATTTGTATTTTATGAAACGTAATGAAGGAGGAAACAGTATTTGAGGAA
Organism: Hetaerina titia; assembly: GCA_037158775.1. NCBI lineage: Eukaryota > Metazoa > Arthropoda > Insecta > Odonata > Calopterygidae > Hetaerina > Hetaerina titia. Next base: position 130,663,274 of record CM073768.1, read on the forward strand.
ACTCCATTCATTCCACATTTTTGTGGCATCTTATTTCGAAAACTGAGGAATTTTTCCAGTAAATTTATTCTTTTGACTCCGTTTGACCAAAATAATCCGGCAGAGACTTCAGTTTTCGAGGTTCTTGAAGCGACTCTTGGTGAGAGAAATTCAAACCCAGGCGTAATTTTACTCCGCAATTTTTGCAATCGTTGAAAGCCGAAAGAAGAATCTCATTTTATAATTTGTGAGAATTACTGCGAGAAATATATTTTTTAGTGAGGAAACACTCAAATTTTGGATAAGAATAAATTAAACGAATTTCCACCTTTTGAGGCCGCTGTAGATATGTATCCATACTTAAAGAGTTCTGTGCATATTATACGCACATGCATTATTAAACGGGGAAGTGAAGTTGAATGTGATTTGAAGAACAACTTTTTCACCAGAAAAAAATTTCTTTTCCCGGCTGGACCGACAAAGCAGATACAAAGTAGCTCCAACCGTGTGGATTCCATATCGAGCGTGATGGCATCCACTCTAAGCAGAACAAAATCGAAGAATTTGAAAAAAATTGCAGAATGAATTATCTAATCGGGTAGAGAGTAAAGTCACATCTTTTGGGGGGGGGGGTGGTCGCCAGCAATGGTAGTGGGGGGGGCATGAATAATGGGGGTTGAGAGGGTGTTGGGCAGTTTTCTTCAATTTTGCGCCCCGGCTGGAGGAAAGGGAACGATGAAGCGATAAAATCAAATTCCAAATTTCGAAACAGTCTAGTGCGGAAGGTTTGCCAATTTGTGCCCCGAAACCTACGAAGCTTCAAAATTTGGCCTTAATCAAATAATATCTCTTTCGCACTCAAAGACCCTTGGAAGTTTTACCCTTAAGGTCTCGGTGGTCATCACGCAACACATGAACATTTTCAACGTCAGTCTCGTCACCTTGGGAAAAGTCGAAGGTTAATTACACTAAAAAGCTGTCAGAAAAAGATCCTCGAGTACGAAATTATAGGAAAGCCGCAACCCTATGGAAATTGAGACCTTGAAGCAATCTTTACGTTCATACAATCTCAAAGGTCGCAAAAATTATAACTGGACGGAAATTTTGAAGAAATGATCAATGTAACTCATATGCGAAGCTCTTGTTTGGGTTCAGCTAGTAAAACTTGTTCTATATATTCGATAAGCCTCATTTATAAGTCGCACTTGGGACTTATTTCAAAGATCTCATTATGCGAGGGTGTGCCTATGATAAGGAACAAATAAGGTAATTTGAGTTCCCGGACAAAAATAAATCTTTACGTAATTCCCTACTGCTCCAATACGTTACATAATGCCAAGGTTTGTAAAAATGGAAAAACCGATAGTGGCATCACAATGCATGGCGATATCTCCTTTCTTTTTTTATTTCAAGGCGAAACTTTACCCTTTGATTCTCTCGGGCCCTTAACCTCATAAAAAAATAAGAAATACACAAAGGTGACCGAGGGAGTCCATCAAGAATTCGACAGAAAGTCGTTTGAAGCAATTACTAATTCAAATTTCAGTCGAAGGTCAAAGCGCGGTATAAAAACCGAGGGATTTCTATGAATTTTCCGTCGTTTCCACACCTGCGAGAATTGAGATAAGAGAGATGGCGATAAAAAAAATATGAGGTGAATGAAAGGAAAGGAGACCTTTCCCTCCTTCCTTGTCCCCCGTCTTTCCTCCTCTTCTCCCCTTCCTCCACTCCCAACACAACCACCCGTATATTCGGGGAAAGAGAGATAGAAGGAGAAATAAAGTGTATTTTTTGCCCCTGATCAATCTCTCGCCTATTGGGAATAAATTGAGCCAGGGCCATTCGCGCGCAGAGGGGCTGGGGACCGAGAAGGTGGTGCCCGCGCGCGCGCGTGTGTGTGTATGTGTCGTGGGTGAGGCCGGATTTTTCTCGTGTGGTGGCCACTTTGGACTACCCGGAGGTGGAGAGGAAAAAAGGCAGGGAAATAGAACGGGAGGAAGGTGGGTGGAGTGGTTGTGGGCGTGTTGGGAGGGAGAAATTGAGCGTGGGGAGAAGATTTGTACGGGACGGGATACGGCTGGGTGCAATTATTTTCGGTCACGCGCGGGGGCCTCCCCTTCCTCGTCGGAGGCGGGCACGGGGGAGGGGATGGGAGAGTGGCTGCCCACGAAGAGGCGGGGGAGGGGAGGGGCTTCAAAGTGGCGAGGGTTTCTGTTCGGGAGATCCACGGCAGAAAGGCTAGAATTTGGACTTCATTGAATCTACGACTGGGCTTTGGTTCTGTTCTTACCTTTAAGCTCTTTAAACTCGGTGCACCTCTTCAAGTGTCGTTCGAGTCGTCCAAGTTCCGTTCCCTTTCCGGCCGCCAAGGAAAGTAGAGGTTCGGAGAGAGAAATATGTGCCGCTAAAAAAAAAAGATGCCGGATAATGTGTTAAAATTCATACAAAGTGTTCTTGCTCGTATTGAATAGTGATCTTACCAATTTATTCACAGGGGAAACTGTGAATACTAAATGGTGGTTAAATTTAAAGAGGATTTCCATAGACGTGATATGAGGTGGAGGGATGAAAATATCGACCTTACACGTAACACACTCTGAGACTCTACCAAGGATATAGGCAAAGGGTTCTTAAGACGCCAGCTTTTATTATGTACAAAGTAATTTTCGGAGATTTGCTTGACTATTCCATTACAATTCCTTGATAAAAGCCGAATCGGTTCTATAACTTCTCCAAACCCTTTTTTCCAGGTAACATTACGTGCAAACTGATTTATTCGAATATTTTACTAATTATTGTATTTATAGTATGTTAAAATCGAATGAATTTTTTATTTCACTTTCGAAAAAATATATTATTTCCAAATGTTTTAGACACATTTGAGATGTCTTAAAATTTCTTGAATGAATGAATGAGCACTAATCGTAAACTAATTATAAAATGTTTTTATCCACTTCTTGATTTTGATTGCGGATAAACTGAAGCTTAAATTACTTGAAAGTTCAGGTAAGCAGCAATGAAAAAATATATTTAAAATCGAAGAAGTAACCACACGAACTTTATTATAATACGACCAAGGTTTCGACGTTGGACGTCATCATCAGGTAGTTTCTGCAAATACGTCTTTTTATGCAATACATGTCATGGCGGGCGAGGGGGTAAGGCGGATTAAAACATACTTACGCGTATGCAAAGTGCTTATTTTATTTTGCAATAGTTGATCTTCTAAGACTCATAGGGAAAGGATTCTTCTTTGAAAACCCATTACAGTGGAAGAGGACTCGGATATCTCCTTATTTCTTCCAGTTTTGTTATAAATGGAGAAATACTCATGGAGGGAATTGGGAAGTCAATTAGCCCGTGAGTAGAGACGAGATCGTTCCATCTCCTCGTTATCTAAATCAGTATCTGTGGATTGCCTACTATTTAAAACACTAGACAGGTGTGTAATGGAGAGTTGTGAAAAAACAAAGCGCAAGAAAATAACTTGAAAAATATGGCGGCCCTTTAACGGCGATTAAATAAGAGTCGACGTATGAGTAAAACCTTCGCAGCCGGAAAATGCCAAAGATGAAATTTTGTATTCATGAATTTATGGGACTCATTTTTTTTTCAACTCATACAGCGTGACCGTATGCATCCATCCCTTAGCAAACCAACTTCACTGAAATGTACAACTAGCAGGCATTTAAGGATTGTGACTTTAAGTTAAGAAATTTCAAAAGTTTTAGCACGCGCACCCAGTTTTACTTCGCACGCTTTCACGTGCTTTCCATCCGTAGCTCTCAGTAAATCTTAAAGATACACATCCCATGTGTTTTTCACCCGGTGCTATAAAACGCAGTTGGCGTCTGTTAATTTTCAGCATTCAGATGTATTTATTTACATTGCAGATACACCACTTCAGATTTCAGATAAACAACTCTAGCTGATCCTTGTGCGCCACCGCGTGTTTTCATTAGTCATAGCACTCACATTTATATATGTAGATGGGTAATAATTTCTACGAAAGCTCTTCGTATCTATTTCAATTTTTCGGGCATCGATACCCTAAGGTGTTTAACTGTATTTTTGCTTTGGATTGGTGCAATTAGGTTTCGCAGTTTCTCTAAATTCACTCAGGAGAGGCCACAAATGCAATTACTGTCGAATACTCTACTGCTGCCCTCTGAGACTCGGCCGTAAACTACGCTGTGTTGCAGGTTTCGGCGGGAGACATGGTAGAGTTTGTGATTTCTCTCCGGGGAGGGGTACACTTGAGTCCATCCTGCCCGGTCCCACGGTCCGGTTGATTTTGACGAGGGAGATAAAGCGGGGAGTACCTAGAGTTTGGGTTGAAGTGGTCTCGTTGATGGAGGGTCACGAAGGCAAAGCGGGACGTAATGAGTTACAAGTGGTGTTTAAAAGGGCACAGAGCGGTGGTAAAATTTGTCCCATTACAGCCGAGAAATATCTCGACGGATTGCCATTAGATTATGTCCACCATGGAGTAATTATTTATGCAATTATTTCAAATATTTTAAACAAAGGTTTAGAATCTTAATTTTTCTAAGCATATTTCTAAAACGGCACAACAATCTAGGTCATAATAGATTTAGTAAAAAAATCCACATTCAGATTCTTAAGTGTTCCCAATAAGTAGCATTCTGATTAGAAAATGTTTTATAAGGATTTATAAATTTAAATTTTCATAGTCAAACAGCGTGATGTCCTCGCGAAATAAACACTGCGTTATAGTACGAGTAGAAAGGGGATATACCTCTTAACATATGTCACACCGATTTTTTTTCAAGGGTATCGTTGGAAAACTGGAAACATTTTCACTTGATATATGAAGCCTGACAAGAGGCGAATGTTCTTCGTTCGCATCATCTATATATATATATATATATATATATATATATATATATATATATATATATATATATATATGTGTGTATATATGTGTATATATATATATATATATATATGTGTGTATGTATATATATATATATATATGTATATATATATATATATATGTGTGTATATATATATATATATATATAATGTGTATCAAGTCAGCACTAGCGAACAAAAACAAAATACAGAAACACAAAAAGAAAAGAAACTCGCGTTTTCGATTATTCTATGGTCAAGCCACCTTTCTCAAGGAAGAGAAGGATAGATAGATAGATAAAGGACTTTATTTGGGCGAAGGAAGGAGTTCCGAGGAACTACTTTCATTATATTCCCTGTATTCCGTGATCCTTCTCAATATCACAGTCCTCTCATATCCCGCCTCCTCATCTTATCTTCTTCCCCTTTCCCCACGGTCACCTCTCTTGTGTTATAATTTTTTCCCTCCCTGCAACGCATTCGGTAGAATCTTAGTTTTGTTCCATCTTCCACTCTCCAAACGCATGTAGGGTTAATTCATTCGCTATAGAGCTGCGGAGGTCGGAGGCAAGGAGGGAAAGGCAACACACGGGAGAATCTTGTGAATTTTTAAAGCAAAGGGATAGTGTCTTATAATTCAGAGAGGATTGCTCTCGAGAATTGTTTTTACCCTCTTTGTAAGGACTCCGCATTTGTGGTTGAAGCTGAAACTTTTTTTTTGCAAATTATGCATACTTTTAATGTGAGATCTTCAAGAGAGGTCCTTGACGAAAATGATAATGCATATAGAGATGTATGATTATGCGTTTGTTGCTTATGTTATTCACAAATATACTTTTCACAATTGAAGGTCAAACTCATTAAAAACTTAGAGCCGACGAAATGATGAGCAATTTTTAAATATTTAAAACCTCCCGACATTATCAGAGAAAGAGTGAACGGGGAAATACCAGAACGCGGCGAAGCAGCAGATATACAAAGGCACTGGTTCTAGGACATAGAGACCAATGGACATAAAATACTCATGGGAGTCTTTCAGGGTTTTGGTGGTCTGATCACCTTCTTTAGCTCTCCGACTGAAGGGGATGTAATGAATGCCGAAATGTTTTAAAACTTCTTCCCCTTAAATAAGTCTTTTTAATGTTTCTCTAGTTTAAACGCAAGTTACTATTTTATGCCTTTATGTTCCTTCTCATTTGGGAAATCTATTGTACAAATTTATTCCCATTTCAGCGAATGATTCAAATTCAAAACTTCGATCTTAACTCTTATTAAAGTCTTATGCTTTGAAAGCAAGGCTGTGTGATTCGATAAAACGTTATTCGTATTCCGCGTTTTGGCGTTAAACTTTCTAATTGATGTACGAGTCAGAAAATGCCACTGTATGAAACCGCTCTTTTGATGTTCTTTATGGCCTCAGTCATTCATCTCGCAGCTTTTTATTACGAATACAGACTAATGAGATAATGACCGTATTTAACCAAGTTTTATAGTGCCTGCTTATCGTATGCATAAAAGTTGATGCTTTGTTTCACCCTTGAGTAATGTTGCAGTCTATCATTGCTCAATCGTGGAAGCATAAAGTGGATGTTTTTTTTACAGACTAAAGGAATTTTTGAGCAAAATTCTTTCTGCTCCGTCCCTTCGGAAAATATCAAGTTCTATGCCGACAAAAAAGTAATTTTTGTGTCATTGACTTTCGGTGTAACTTTTATGCGTGACGCTTCAGGAAATTAATGGTCCTGAGTAAGCGCTTTTCTTCTCATATTCAGTATAAATTTAATTCGAATGGTCCGAACTTTAAATGTTCTCCTTTTTGAAAGTAAGTTGATCAATAAATGAATGCTTCCAAATGTACTCACTCGAATGTTCATTGGAAATCAAGGATAACAGCACATAAAAGGACGAACACATGGCTAGTGTGGAAGGTCGATGGGTACGGAATCCAAGCAGAAAACATTTCCTTGACCGGGATTTGAATCATGAATCTTCAATATTCCGAGCTGATGCTCTAAAGAAAGAGTAAATTGTAGCTTCATTCAGTAGGAGTATTTTTTCGACATGGCGTCGTTTTTTTGTTTTTTGACTTATTAACTGAAGTGTTTCTATGTCCTGATAAATCTATTTCGCCATAAAAAAATCATTCCCCTTGCACTCTTAAAGCTTATCCCCGGAATAAAAAGAGAATACTTAGTTAAAATCAAAAGGGAGGATAATTACAGCATTGTTGCACGTATTTCCTCTCATTAAAACTGCTGATTGGATGCCTTAATTGAAAAACCTCCTAGTTAGATAAGGCATCGACTGTTCATTAGCATTCGACTCCACTGCTGGAGTTGAACTTTAGCTGACAGCTGAGAGAAGTAAAAACTACGAACTGTATTCATAATTTAAAACATGAACTAATTGTTTATTTTTCCTTCAATCCACTATGGAATATTAAAAACAGCACATTTAATTGTAAAATTCAGTTATAACTTTGTTTTGAGAGTAATGATCACCTCAATTGAATTTCTCTCGGCGAAAACTGTGCCGTGTTGAATGACGAAGTGGCGCATATAACACCAGAATGCAAATTAACGCAATTTTACATGTCGCATAATTTGCTTAGTTACGCCATATCAACAAAAATTTCATCATTAACGCAATATGTTATTAAATGAATATTACCATTCCATCTATCAGTAATTATTTTTAATGAGGTCCACTCTTCTCCGCAGGAGGGCAGCGTTAACTACAGGGGTACTTAGTGTTTCTCCTTTACGCCGAGTTTTAGTTTCGTTGGCATAAAATATATTTACAAGCCCCAACATATATTCCACAAGGTCTGAACCATGGTTCTTATTATCGATTGTTCTTATTAATTAATATCATAATGTATTTATATTTGAAATTACTAAAATGATTTTATTCACCAGGGGTAAAAATGGATTTTTTCAAATTCTCTTGAAATTTATTATATTGACCCGAGAGGATGATGACTTATAAGATTTAATGAATGCTGCTTTTGCATTGATTGATTAAATGAATTCTAAAACTGAATCACTGTAAATTAATTATTCAATCTATATTATCAGTTTCACGCGAATATTTTCTTTCGTGAAAATAGTCTCGAACCGTACGATATAATTTCGTTAGATAAATAACGAGAGCTTCAATATTCTTCCTCAACGAGGTGAGGGGATGTCATAAATTGAGGCAATTTGTGAGAAGCAGCCCACCGTTACTCTATCCAGCAGTGAAGCGGGAAGGAAGCTACCGTGTACAAGAAGCCAGACACTTAAACAAAACATGTGTTTAACACAGGGCGTGGCTGGAGTGTATTGGGTCGCTCGTGCATCAGTCATCAGCAACACAATTGTTGTTTCTTTTAAACCTTGGTGCCTTTCCTACTAGCCTCAAATGGTCTACCGCAAAAGAAATATAAGTTGATAAAAAAAGACTATTCGGAGTTCCTCATATTTTATGGCTGCGTAAAACGCTAAAAGAACTGGTCGGTCGTTTTTTACCACCGAGAAATTTTTTTAATCTCTTCTGTTACAGTTGAGGACTCTTTTAATACCGTCGCTCGGAATTTGCTCGGCCTTTATTATTTCAGATAGGGTGTCACGAATGTTTGATCACGTGCCGACCGTCGTAAAGAATACGGGGAGTTGTTTTAAGCTCTGCCTTGGGGGCTCGTGCACGGCGGAACGGTCTCACAATGGGTGCGGAATGAAGCTAGGAGAGAGGGGATGGCAGTGGTGCGGAAGGAATGAATGAACGGCTTACTTCGGCAAACAGGACGCCGAGGGGAATATTTTTTTTGCTGAATACAATAACAACTACATGAAAGAAACAACTTCTCTTTTCCGTCTCTAGTCGCCGTCGCGCGACTATCGTCTTAAATTCGGAGCGCGATCATCAATGTTGCTTTCCTGCTACGTAATGTGAGGGGCGAGTTCTTAAAATGTGTTTGCACAAGGTTTGCCACCCAAATAATTCTACCTCGAGATTTTTTTCTATATCTGTAGGATTGAAAACCATGGGAGTTTTTTTCTTTTTAATTTAATTTAAATATTTAGGTCACTAATTGTGATTAAAAATCTATCGGCAATTTTCGAGAATTTTCGAACTTAGTTGAAGAAAATAACTTGTGCCTTGTGAAGAATAATAACTTAAAGCCTCCATTTTACTTTGTAAAAGGAATTTTTGGATTTTCCAGCTGCGGTATCAACTACATTTTTACTTATTTTATTGTTCTTCGATGTGAAAGAACAAAATTTCCAATGTAAAAGTGGCACCTTCTCCGAAAATTTAGTTATATGAGCCGGGTGGTGGTGTTTTAACTGTCGCAATTGTTGATTCATAATGTCTCGAAAAAGAAATGCATTTTGAAAGGTGAATTTGGTAAAATATATCGAAAAAATTCCCTTTTTTGGAAATAACCTTTGTCTAGATAATTTGAATAATGGCACAGTATCATCTCAGCAGGCTGGAAAATAATTTTTCTTATCGTGAAAATAATTTCTATGGAAAGTTGACGAAAATCTTTCAGCAGTCTGTAATTTTTCATTCATTTCATATTAATAATAAAAGAGTTTCAAAGTACGATATACACGAATTACAATTTGGGAATAATACCCAGTTGAAATAGTCATCCCAAATTATAATCTTTTTCTCCATCAAGACGATGTCTGCACGTCAGTAAATGCCTTGCCATCAGTACCTTGCGTTTAAATTTGTATTTTACTTCGTGATCTACCCAGTAACTTAGACGTACTAATGGTAAAAACTTAGTTTCTTATGCTTGAGCAATTATTGTTCGTAGAATCTTATGTAGAAAAATTTCCGGTCAATACTTTTGGACTATTTTGGTACATAGAGATGCTATCGGTATATACTAAAACGATTCAAGAAGAGTACGAAGTATTCATTCCATAGTTTTTCTCCTCAAAATAATCAATTATTCGATTTTTTAATCTTCTGGTGACTTAAATTTACGTCTCTTCCATCATAAAAGATGTCATTCATTACTAAGAATCGAGGCAAAATTAGCTGTGGACAGCAATAAGTGCTCATTTTAACTTTAGTTTTTGACGAATGTTACAGCGTTTACTGGAATTTTTGCGGCAATTTTATGGGAAAAATGTTAAATGTGAGATGGAATTAGTGGAAGATAAAATAAATTTATGGATGTAACTGAAAGTTCTAAGATAATGAAAGAACGGATGTACTATATATTTAGGATGGTGTTATTTATGTTTCGGTGCTTTCCTATTTTTAATTAAATCCTCTCTAAATTTGGAATGTTTTCCTTCATCATTTTGGGGATATTCAGTTCTTTAAATATATCCATGAACGCTTAATCTGTATTTATTTACGTAAATTAGAGATATGCAAATGAAATAGTGGGCACGTAGTGATTATTCTATATCAGTCTATAGAAACTTTGGTCTTAAAGAAGCAGAATTGTTACCTCAATAAATGTTATTTTATACAATAGTATATTATATTCCATCAGTGTGATATAGTGAATATCTATTTTATATTTTCCTCTCGGTATAGTAATTCGAAACATTTATGAATGACGAGAAGGCGGTACTTGCTAGGTAATGTATGATAAAACATTCGTCTAGTTTCATGGTAAATCATAATCTATACATTTTTATAAAATAAATGAAAAATGTGAATATTAACGTGTGACTTAATGTGAACCTAAATTGAAGTGTAAGACGATTATAACGACATTGAATACCACACTATTTTATGGCAAAACGCAAAACTTAGGCTATTTGGTGTGCATCAAACTCATAGAATGGTTAACTTTTCTCAGTGCAGGATTTTTTGGCACACTGAGTTGTCGATCGTATTGTATAGTAGTTAACAAAATTAAAATTTTCATCACAAACATTATTTCGCAAATATATCGATATTTTAAATGGGACAATATCATACAAATAGGTACGTATTAAATATTTTTTTTCTCAAGAAGAAGTCCTTTTTAAAGCATCCAAACAATTGTTTTTGTTTAGTTTTCAAACGGTATTCATCACATTTGCCCTCGTAAATGAAAAATTTCCCCTCTAGAGACCTTGGCTGCCATAAATTTATCCCCTCCGTCATTTGAGTAGCGGGTATAGAAAAACAATCCGCCGATGGAAAGCTATCCTCTTTATCACCTCCCTCACATACCCATCGCGGAATGCATACGAGAAAAAACTGACGACGGAAATAATATCCAATATTCACACGAGCCATTTAACACGATCGCTTCATTCGGCATTGGCAGTGGGGAGGAGTTGGTTAGGGCACGGGGACGAAGTGCAGGAAAGAGTGGAGTGAGGGGCTCTGTACTATTGGGGCCTAAGTGGAACTGAAGGACGACTACAGGGTGAGGGGGGGAGGAAGAGGACTAAGAAATAAACAGACATAGGCAGTCGAGGGTTAAGAAATGGGTTCGACGCGAGGGTTCGACACTAGAAGCATTTTAAATGCTTGCCTTTAAGGACAACGATGCCGTGCGTAAAATTCGGGACGGCGAATAAAAGGTGGGCTTTAGGATATGGTGGCGAGTTTTAGTGAGGGAAAATGGAAGGGGAGCAGGGGTTGGAGGGAGGAGAAAGAGGGCAAAAGTGAAAGGGTTGGTACTAATCCAATAATTTATTCGCTCGATTCGACATTTTCTTTAGCACCACCACTCGGTGATTCAAAATGTTGGTTCCATGGGAAAGCTTTCTAAGGACGCTGCCTCGTTCCATCCCCTAAGCAACGATTCAATTCACTCCGCAATTTCCCTGAAAATGTTAATGAGACATTCCTAATGTTTATTCACTCTTGTGGTTGACTTGTATTTATTATTTCATTTATTCTAAGCTCGTAGATTACTGATTCTTTTCCACAATGTTTCTCTACTACCTTCAAAGTATGATTAACTTTTGGAGTAAATATCAATTTCACGGATATGGCTTCGGAGATCTCTTTATCAAAGTTGAAAGTTTTCTTGGGATTTTTCTTATTGATTTAGGCTATGAAAACGTTCATTAATCAAATAAAACAAAAGCGTTAAAATCACTGCTTTGTGTGTAGAATCCACGATGTGCTCCTTTCGTCTTCTTTCAGGGTATTTAAGAAAATAACGTCCCAAAATGGCTTACCTCCAACTTGAAGCGTCAGATAGATTGGGCGTGCAAAGAGAAACAGTCAATTTAACCGTAGCCATAAACTCGGAAGCTTAGTTTAATAAGCGAGGGTAGAGCCTACCTTGAACTTCCATCCACAATAAGAGGTTGGGTGGCTCATTTCATAGCGCCGATTGCAGCTTATGGCATCCAGAAAATCACATAACTTCGTTTTAACGGAGTGGAAGTGAGCAAATATATCATCCAAACGTGAATCCGGGGCCCTTCTGTTAATAGCTAAACGCTCTACTCGCTGGGCTATCATGAAAACACAAGAGATTGGAAAGTAACATAATGGAAAGGAAAATTACGGGAGATTTTCCATATGGAAGACCAAAGAAACGGTAGGAAGAATAGACAAAATACCAGGTGGACGCAAAATAAGAGAATAGGTACTGTATGAGGGAAGTCGTCCGGTTTTAATCAATCTTAGTATTGGCATGCTATTGAATAAACAAGGACTGAAGTACGAGCCTCAAACCTCTACGTCGACTGCGCTGCAATTGACGCGGGCTTAAACCAAGTCTGGAAATCGGGAGAGGTAAGAGCAGACGGACGATGGTGAGTGGACTTTGCCCTCTAATCGTGTCGCCCCAATAACCAAAGCACCCCCTAGCTCACTCCTCTTTTCCTTAATCTCGAGTTCCGAGGCGCCAGGCGCGTTACCCCCGAACGGACCCGGATGCGTGTCGACGTCTGTGTGGTGGTGGGGGAGGAGTCGTTGCCCTCCATCGGCCCTCGCCCCCAAAGCCCCCGGGGGCGCTAATCGACCCTTCCGCAGGGCCGAGGGGCCTGCTGCCTCCCTTTGCGTGTTGCTCTCTGCGGGAGGTGGAGGGGGGACGAGGGGGGGATGGGAAGGAGGAGAGTGGGCGGGGGAAGAGTCAAGAGGTGGAAAATCCGAATCCTCAGCGCGGCGCGTGGGAGGACAACAGTCTTTGCCGTTTACCCGACTCCTCCCCGGCGGTCGTGCTTTCGTGTGGGCGCGGGAGGGGTCGTCGAGTGCTGGACGGGGGGACGGGGTAAGAATTCCGATGGAAGGAATGCGGAGTGGGGGGATTTTCAGAGGAGGCAGGCAAGTGTTTGGGAGCGTGGGGTTTAGTATCGCGGGAGAAGTATCGCCTTACAAAGGGGACGCCGAAGGGGGGTAGGGGAAGGAAGTAGGCGAGGAAAGAGGAGATCTCCTTGAGAAACGAGTTTGTTCCACGCCTGACACCCCCCCTCCTCATAGGACAGCGATTTCCATGCCATTTCCGCCTGTGGATTTAGTGAGAGCATACTTTCATGGCATATAAGAACGATTTGACATTTTAGTACACATTAGTCAAAATGAACAGAATCATGAAGCGTGTATACCAATGTTTATACGTGTGTGAAAATATCATTCAGTGAAACGAGTGATTTTATACAGCAGTATACTTTGTATAATGGATTTAATTTCCGATCAAAATTCAAATTAATTTTGTCAGTACACAGTCCATCCTTTACTATTCCTCAAAACAATTTAGCCAGCCACCTAATGTTAAAAGAAATATTCCATGGGCTTCTTTTTCTTCGTATGAAGTCGAGATTCTCCAATGAGAAAAGTTTTATTCTCGTTGTGTTTCATTCATCCTTTGGAGAAAACCTGACACCGATCTGCTTACTCTATTAAAAATTTGTAAAATTCAGGACTCAGAAATTCTCTTAAGACAGAAATGAAAATATAGCATCAATAACTTCCAAACGATAATTTACACTAAATACTTAAAATTTGTCACGCCAAATTCCACAACGGAGATTATTTTAAGCAAAGAAGGAAAATATTTATGATGAATTCAAAATGAGGACTTTAGGGGAAATATTCCCCGTGCTCGGTTAGGGGAAATATTTTATTCTCTCATAGGCTGAATGCCACGACCATATTAACCTTTACGTAAGCCTTACGCGAAAGGGTGTAGCGTATCCTGCGGGTAAGAGGAATTTAATTTTGGATTGACTCCCAATCCCCCATCCCGGGTGCCGGTGAATTTGGGCCTTATTGCCCCTTGAGATCTTAACGTCACTCAATAAAACCAGTGTGCAGATATTGTTTTCTCAGAGACGTTATTTGCAGGATTTTCATTGGAAATATTGTTTCTCCTGCCATGATCCAACGTCCCACGATTTTTCGTCTTATCGTCTGTCACTCAAACCTTTGTTATGTGATATAATAAATAAAAAAATGGGAAGTTCCAGAGCTTTTGTTATAAGAGTTTGACAAAATGGAGTGTAGCCAATTTCGTTGTGCGAACGAACGATAAAGATATAGATTTTTTAGATGCTGAAAGGTCGTTACACCTTTTCAGTACCTCCATCTCATGCGATTTTGAAGTGATTCTTGAAATTGTTTCAGTTGGGATTTTCATAAAATAATTGTAGTTTTTTGGGAAAAGATATATTTAAAGATTCGCCAAGAATAATGGCGTTTCGCCCGCGAATGGCGAGAATTTTTAGTTTAATATCTTATTGGGAATTTTTTTTTGCTCATTTCGACAATTCCCGACCCGTCATTTTTTACGTGATATTGTGTATTCAAGCATTCTTTTTACTGAAGTTAGATTTTTTTTAACTTTGAAGAAAACTTATTTAGAATCGACGCAAGACCTGCTAAGAATTTAAGTTATCCCTACTGACAATGTCGTTTCTGCTTTCTTGTGAGTGTCGTTGGTTCATGTGGCCGACAGAGGCCGCCAAAAGCAGCTATGTGTCTCATAACTCGTGGTTTTTCGCTGCCATTCGCCTTATCAATAATAGCTTGCTCTAATCACAGATTCCCTTGCTTTTGATGAAATAAGTTGGTTATATTACATTTGCGCCGGGGGCCATATTTTTCCGTTTGACTTTTATATATTACTATAGCACAAAAATGTTATTTTAAAATATACTTTTAGAGTTCGAGAACACATTGAACTCGCCAAAAGCCATAATTATTCTTACCATACGACAAAATAAAAACAGATAATTATTCTAAGAGATTAATTCCGTTTTCGCACGAATGTAAGCGCCAGTTTTCAGATACTGACGGCTTCCGCCTCATCGGCCAAAATCCCCTCTTCCGCCCTTGCGTATTGGTGGGTAGCTGGTCTAGAGATCTCATCACGCCTCATCAAATAGGATCAGACGCTTTGAAAATTTTCCATTTCACTGGGGCAAGAAGTGTCGCTCGCCCTCAAGTTTTTTTTTCCGGAAAGCAGATGGATATAACTTGGGATGACCTTTCCGTGCTGAGAAATCACTTCTTGAGCAGACACTGGAAAAACCCTTTGACTTTTATAGCATTCAAATTTGAAAGATACAGGTGCCGGTGTCCCTCTTAAAATAGTTACAAAAAATAGCTGAAAAAATCTTTCGAGAGAGCATTATGGTGTAAATGAACATTACTCTTCATGCTCTTCATGCATTGTGGCAGTGAATTCTTCTCGGGATTTCATCCGGGTAATCTCCTCCATCTCCATCGCTGCCGACGTTTCGATGAAATCCTTTTCCATCGTCATCAGGGCCGATGATGCCAGTCTGTAGGTGCCGGTTTATATATCCTCGGTGGTCATGTTGGGTCCCTTCTGATTGGCTGAGGCCAAGCACGTTTTCCGCCATTTCCAGGATTGGGTCCCATGTCCTGCTTAGGTCATGTTGGGTCCCTTCTGATTGGCGGAGGCCGGGGCACGTTTTCCCGCCATTTTCAGGATCGGGTTCCATGTCCTGCTTAGGCTGAAACCCTCGTCTCTGTTAAAGTTTTTCTCAGAGAGCCGTATTTCAATTGCCTCCTTTGTGAGGAAATTGAAGTCCTACATTTAAATTGTGGCTTGGCGTTTCTCAGATTCTCTTTGGTCGTACGACTCCTGTTCGAGACGACACGTTATTCAAAAATATCTGTGCAGGCTAAATAATTTTTTTACTTCTCTGTTCATTTGTTGCCTCGGAACAAAGCGGTATTCCTCGAAAGACGAATCAAATAAGTATGAGGTTACTGAGAGGGCACAATCGGTTATTTATGAAATGGCTTCTGGTTTATAGGTAGGGTAAGTAATAGAAAAAGATATGAATGAAATTCCAGTATATTACTCCCGACTCATGCACAACAACGATAGGGTATTTGAACGAGTAATTACTTTTTAACTCATATTATGGAAGATATCTGAGGTCTGTTCACTGTAACAGTGACATCTTAACGGCTGAACTCTGTGACGTTCTTCAATGGATCTCTTGACTGCGTAAACTGAACATCTTTTCGATCCACGTGTGGAATCTGACCTCTCTGAGTAGAACTAATTCCAAGTGGAGTTCGATGACATGCCACGCCGAGTTAATATGTCGGAAGTCATCAGGGAAATGAATGCATGGGAGGAAGGTGAGTGAGGCGGGTGAGATATCCCGTGGGAGTGTGACTCATGGCATGAGGAAGGGGGCGTGGTAAGCCGAGGAAGGACGGGACTGCGGCGACACGGGGCCGAAGCGCGTGGCGTCATTGAGCTCCATTTCACTCCAGGGTCATCAACCGGGCTACTGCGGACCTGGAATATCCGAAAACCTCCCCCTCTCAATCACGCCCCCGCTCAAACTCGGCCGTCAGGCAAGGGGGCCTATCAGCATGGGGGAGAGTTTTGCCAGAGTTAATAAAGCTGGCATTTTCAGTCGGAGGTAGCGATTTCGAAGAAACGAGAACCAAGTTGGAAGAGAGAGGAAGGAGATATTTTTTTTTTCTACGTGGCTTCGCGTGCGTCGACTTCGTGTGCTCCGGAGCCACCTCCCGTCTGGGATAACGATACGGGGGATGAGATGAATGGGGGTCGCCGAGAAAAGAAGGAAAGAGAGGAGGGAATCATTCGTGAATAGAAGGTGGAAGCTGGGGAGAGAGAAGCATAACAGGAGGTAGATGTCAAGCAGAGTATTTTTAGCAGGTTTTGCGTTGGCGGAAGACTGGGATGGATGGCGGGGAGGAGGGAGATGTGATGTGGGGTTTGGAGTGAAGATGAAGCGGACAGGGGAGCAGGTAAAAAATTTTGGAGCATCATCTTTTCTCTTGGATTTCTTTCAGTTTTAGGTTTTTCATATGCGAATCCCTAAATGGGACAAAAAAAGAGACCTCTCTCTCTCTCTTCCCCCCACCCACCAGTGTCCTGGATATTATGAATTCAGCATAAATATTTAGATTCATATCTCAAAACGTAGCTAGAATGCTTCAACAGACATGGGAGATAGTTAAGCACAAGCGTTACTGGACATCGCTCATGAAATTGATCCGAATGTCAAGCGAAAATCATAATTGTGGAGTACTTCAAAGGAAAATTTATATATATATATATATATATATATATATATATATATTGTGTATGCTATGTCGATGTAGATATTAATGGAGGGGAGATTGTATGGTGACACGCCGCGGCTGAGGAGGGACCAGCTGTGCGTGGGGTGCGGAATGAATGACACATTATCGCGGGGAACGGGGATGGAGAAAGGACCGGTATTTTTTTCCTCGCGACGTGCATACGGAGGCCAAGGCTAATCCTGACCAAAATATTCTCTCAAATATCCCTTTTCATTTATTTTCCACCCTCTCTCTCTCTCTCAGTTAAAGCCTGACGCTCGGTGCCTCTAATTTTTTGCTTACTCAAATTTCTGGCTCTTATTTTGAAAGACGATATTTTCGCCCGTCCATCTTTAAAGAAACTCCGTTAAAAGAGCGCAAACCGACGCTCCTATTTTGATAGCTCGGTCGTTTGGAATGGAAGCGTCTTACGAAAGTCTACGTCTAAAAGGTCAGGATAGACCACAGGCCTAGAATAACACACGAGGCACAGGGATAGGCCCTAATCGTTACTTGGAAGCCTGCAACAGGATTTTCTACACGAAAACAAGATATCTCAAATGACGACTTTAAATGTCAGGCTATAAAAGTTATTACATATACGTAATGAGGCCTGTTATTCATTTTTTAACGTTCTTACTCCTTTGTACGCAAAGAATACCGCTGTACAGTTGTTAGTTTTTTGATACTTGTCTTTTTTAAACGAACAAGTACCATTGCCAAATTTAATAATTTTAACTAACCCGACTCCATAAATAGCTATTTCTATCCAAGTTTTAGAGGTGTCTGTCAACTATTGACGAGTAAAGTTTATTGGTATGATATTTTCGCGCGCATTTTTTTATATTTTTTTACATTGGATATTAATAAGGAAAAAATTGCTGTCCAGCTTTCCAATAATGCATCAAAGGTCCATAACTTCTCCAAGTTATGGCCGTGAATGGATTCACCTATAGAATGGGTATAGAGCTCCCACTTCTTTCTTCCCTCCATGGGGAAGCAATAATTTTATCGACTGGCGACTCAGTCTTCTTATAATTCCCGAACTTGCTCGCATTTAGACTGCGCGTTCCCACAAGTTAGCTGAATCATGTTCGATTTATATATGTATTAAAATATGTTGCAAAATACATCACTTTCATAGGAAACGAGGGGAAGGTGGTGGCTACTGTTTCTTTCGGGCAAGGTAGCAGAATAATTGGTCGTCTCATTCAACCCTTGCCGAAGTCCTTCCTGGAGTGAGGACGAAAACAATCGAAATGAGGTCCCACATTCAGAGAAAAGGTGCTGTGAACTCTTTACGAAATATTTCTGGCTCTCCCGCCTAAGCTCATCCCGCGACCCTCTCTCAGCTCGTTAAGCAAGTCAGGGGGCTAGAGAGAGTGAGGGAGGGCCAAGAGGTCGGAGAGGCTGCGAGAGGTAGTGGCCACAGTGAATGACCTGGTCGGGTGGGTGTGGGGGGAGGAAAGAGATTTCTTCTTGTCTTTCCTTCGTCTGTTCGTGGGGATGGGAGCGTGGTTGAGGAGCGGAGGTTGGGAGGGGGGGGGGGAATTTGGGGCACTCTAGGTCCGAGTTATCCACGCCAAAGGCTGGTGTGCATTCATTTTTTTCCAGGTGAGGTTACTGGAGAGGGTGTGGGAGTTGGAGAGCGAGCATGAATGCCCGCGTTGAGGTGGGAAGGAGAGAGAGAATTTCTTTTTTTTTGAGGTGTGGAGGTGGGTCCAACACTGGGTAGAGTTATTGCGAGAGGGGATCCCAAGAGGAGGGGGGTAAATGGAGGAAAACGGGAAGGGGGTGGTAATGAATGAAGTGGGAGGGGGTTTGGGAGGGCGAGTTGGGGGAGGAAAGCGTGGGGGAGGAGAGGGGGCTATTTATACCACGAATCGATACTCAAGGGGGCCGTATGGCTTTCGTCATTTTTCCTCCCTCTCACACCCACCCTCCTCTTTTCCTCTCTCCCCAGTATTTTCCTGCCACCCCTCTTCCTCCTTCCTCCCTCCCCCCCAACCCTCCAACCCCCTCCCACGCGCCGCCGCTCCCTTAACCTCACCTGGACGCTGCCTCCCTCTCGTATTCTCAGAGACAGATCGTCGAGAGTCGTCGTCGCCAATCCCGACGTTCCCCATGCACAACTCGCTGCTTCCCTTCCTTCCTCCCTCGCACGCCTCGCCACTCCTCATCCCGCTCAACCTCTCGATCAAAACCTTTACCCACCGGCCTCTGTGAGTCCTCCCCATCCGTACCCCTTTGCAAATGTCTCTAATACCCAAGTGCCTCTATCTCCCCGACCCTACCCTACGTAAAAATGCCTATGACTCCAATTACGCCAAACGGCGTTCTCCTCCTCAACCAGCCTATTTTACTCACTCTCCTCTTCCATTTCTCTATCCACTAATTAATGGTCCGCGCGACATGCTCACCCTATCTTTCGCACTCTTTAATAGCAAAGACGACGCGGTGTACCTTCCGCCTTCGTCCACATTATCCACCGGACAATTTATCGTGATTTTCGGCTCACTTCTCTCGCCACGCCCCCTTTCTCTCTCTCTCTCTGACGCCCTCATGGGTCCCAAATGCCCACTTCTTGGTATTTGTTGATCTCACCTCTAATCCCTCTCTCTACCACCATCCTCTTAAATAATAAAATGTCAGCATCCTCAAGGACTGAAACATTTTTCCTGGTAGGGGTCGCCGGGAGGGGGGGGGGGAAGACGTGAGCTAAAAGTTCCCTTAAGACATCTCTCGCTTGATGGATGATGTCATTGGAGGAACGTGTTGCTCCATTTAAGTCTTCTAATCATCATATAAACGCATCGAATTGTATTTTTTTTCAAAGTTCTCACCATCTTCCTGTGCCACATTTACGTCATTTCCGTTGGCGTACTTTTTAAAGGAAGAACGCGGTAATGCGCCAAACTTATCGTTGCACCCCCCCCCTCGAAATTTCTTTATCAATCCGTTTTTTCTTATCGAAAGCTCCTCCGTTTTCTTCTCCGGTCAAGGTCTTTCGGGATAAAATTTTTGATGCAAATTTAGAGATATTCCGTTAATGTGTGACCTGCAGATTGAAGAGTTCAACATTTGAAGCAACATGGTAATATGAATAATCTACTTACACCTGTCATGCGATGAGAAAGTTCGAAAACTTGTTTACTTTTCTTGTTAAAGAATGCGATTCCTCGGTTTTAAATCCACACACTGAAGAATTTAATGGTTGGCAGATTTTTGGAAGCAAGTATTTTGTGGCTCAGTAGATATTTTCATGATAAACCAACGGATCAATATTCCACCCAACTCATATTTTTTATCGCGCGCCTGATCTTTAAGGGATTCCTTTGTGAGGTATTCAGGCCAAATAGTACGCTAGTGTCATAGATAATTGAAAATAGTCGTTTTCGAAGGTCATATGAAAAGGTTGTCCGGGAAGGTCGCAACTGCCCCTCTATGATAATATATTTTATTCATGCCCCACGGACGTTCATTTGCGGGAATTTTATTCATTTCCTTTGCCGACGTGAATATGTCAAATTGGTCGCAGCTTTGCTTCCTTCCCGATAAGGGGCGGGGCACTCCGTCAAAATTTGGTGAGGTGGCGTAACCAAGAAACAGAATCGCGGCAGGCTGTTATTTAAATACGAGACCTTTTCTAATGCGCCCAAGGAGAAAGAAAGAACTCTCCGAGATATGTATCTCTGGGACTTCCCGGGATCATTTTTCACACGCAATGCCCCTGAACAACCTTCAAAAATACTCTTGGCTCCCGTCTGAGTGGCCCGTCTGCATCCGTCTCCGTCACTTGCTGCAAAAACCCTCCAAAACCCATCTCTCTCCGTCCTCCTCGACGGCCACTTGCACCGTCCCAGACCACTCCTCCGCAACCCGTGCCCTCTCACCGCCCCACTCATCTGCCTTAGTATCTCGTCATCGAAGGCCCCTTTTGTGAGTGATCCTCGATGCTTATTCCTTTGTCTACCCACTCACGCGCCTCTCTTCCCTCCTCTTCGATCAACCCCCTGACTTACCCTCTCGCGCCACACTTTACAAATGCACAATCCTCAGTTTTCTCTCTCGTAATCCTTGGCGGAATTCATCACCTTTCCGTTATGCTTTTGTCTCTCACCGACGAGACGTAAAGCTTGTTGTCTCCACATCTCGCTGCTATCCTCTTCGGCCATTGATTTCCTTTAAAACGTTTCGGGCAACAGTTTTGAATTGGACTTCTTCCCAATTGGTATACGTTTCAAAATTATACGTGCTCCGCGCAACTAGTGATGCTTTAGGATTGTCCAGGACTCCGATATACTGCCATGATGGCTAATTTCTCACACGATTATCCACAAGACATATCATCAAAAGTGTGAGTAGATCATATGAATGATAAAAGCAATCGGGAATGTAAATAATATTGCCTGTACTTGAGCGTTTATTTTTATTAATAGGAATACTACGCATGCCAAATGGGTTACGAAAGATTTTGGCACTTAAATGCTTATTCTAATTTAATTATTTTCTCATTTTTGACTTCTGGTTCAACCATTAAGTCACTTTAGTGGAATTAATTACATTTTAAATGAATTCGTTCCAAAATCCATCTGCCTCAACTTCACATTCTTCATCCTATCCAACAAAGAAAAAGCCCTATTTATGGTTTATTTAACGTTTCTAAAAGAGATTTGCTTCAAGTTTGCTTCAGAGAATATTTTAAATAATGGACCAAAGTAGATATCCGCACTAGTATAATTATCAAGTTTATCTTGTTTTAATAAAATATTGAGATAACCTTTGAAAAATTATGTTAGGTACTCTTTATTTTTATCACTTTTCCGTTAAAATTTTCATACGCTATAGACATAAAATGTTCATTTGAACACAATTTGATATGATTTGTTATATAGTATGCGTTTTACTACAGTAGCTTGGTTTCGACGTGAGTTTTTCTGACATTCATGGGCAACAGATAGAATAGAAAATTACATATCTAATCGCATTTACAGAATCTATTAGAGTACACTTTTATTCATTAAATAAATTCTCTAAAAGTAATTAAATATTTCCATTATCTTCAAAATGAGAAGGTTTTGGGAATTCTGCTCTAAATGACCCGTCCTTCTATATTTTTTTCTGTTTTTGTTTATCCTAGGGAGTACAGACCTACCCATTCATGTCTCGCTTTGAGACATTTTATCACGCAGAATTGATTATTCCTATTAGAATAAAGTTTCATAATGAATAGTATTTGATGGAAATATTATGCGGTCGATGATTCCAATCAAGTAAACATCATTGTAAGGTAGAATGATTTCCCATCCCCTAAGGATATGAAACTCGCAACGGACAATTAAAGAAAACAATGCTATGCCATTCCAGTGCTTTTTTCACCCATTTGCTGTATATATGAGATCCCACATGGAATAAAGAGGATACGTAAATAGAATAAATGTACTCATTTAATTAAATATTTAAATACTCTTTTTTTCTCTCGTTCAATGCACGATCAAAAAAGCCAAGTTTACTCTCCTGAAAAATTCCGACGAAAACATCCCATGGAGTGATACGCCATTCCTAATAAGAACTCATCATGTTTACGATAATGCTTATAACCACAGCTTCTATGCAATGATAGCAACTAGTCTGGTTGTCAAGATGAAACGTATCTGCAAATTAATGCAGCAGAATATCATTTCTCAACTTTATTTTCTTTGAATTTTTGGCAAAGAAAAGTTTTAAAACCTGAAATTGGTAAACAATAATTCACCATTTACTTGCCCGAACATTTTGAAATGAGCTTTATGAGTATAGATTGTCATCAGTCATAAAAAATGATGTAGTGATTGCATTTAACTTGTGGTCAGGGTTTTTTCGCTTCACTTCCAAAACTACATCATTCACAGCTTTTCTCTTATGAATTATTAATATTAATTATTACTGTTGATTAATCTATCATTTTATAGTTGGGGTGCACATTAAGCGATGTCTAATACTGAGAAACGAGTAATATTCTCCATTTAATCTATCTCCGTTGCATGAAATGCGTTATTGCATCTTTGTTATAGTTGCATACAATATTTATGTAATTCTCCATGTTAACCACCACAGTATTAAAAAAAATGTTGATTGGATCGATGAGGTTAGAGCAAACCAAATACCAAGTCCAACGGCAGCGAAATCCAGACATTTAGTGCGTGTAATTTTCTTTCCCTATGCCGCCTATGGTTTCTTAGGAAAATATGTAACCCGAAAAATCAGTTTGATTGAAGTTGAGAGTGCTAATAGGCATCACCAGGAATCGAACCTGGGCCCTCCGGTCAGTGGCCGAGGGTTCTACCCACTGAACTGCCACATACAAATTTAAAAGTTTACAGGTGAGAATGTACAAAAAATACTTGAAATTCTATGATCTCATGTAACTTAAAATGAAATTTGCCGATAAAAATGAAAATTCCTACTGTAAAACTTCCTCAAAAATGATTACAAGCTTAAGCAAAAAGCAAATTTTCATATTCGACATCTAAGACGGGCGTTATCGCATGCAACGTAATATCTGACCCTCTGACTGAATGATTGAGTATTCTTCGATCCATGAAATTCTCACAATGCTGTGGTGTCCTATATATTCTAATAATTCTTTCCTTGACCGTATTTCCCTGTTAATATTAGGGCCTAGATTTTAGAGATCAACACGCTATATTGAGCCAAGAATGCTCAGGACGTTGAATAAAATTATCCTCGTCATTATTGAATGTACACTGTAGCAGAAGCCGAGCTGACTGACACTGAATGACGATTATTGCAACAGCCTTCACCGAGAATATTCGGATTTCTCGGTGGGTTTATATAGTCTAATTGCAAGATAAAGATTGACAGGTTTTTCTAAAAGCAGTATTGGAGAGATACATTCCCGGGGGTTTATATATATTGTATAGACGTCGTATTTTATGTTGTTTTGTTGTAATATTGGGAATCCAAAGAATAAGTTCACATTCATAATCTATTAAATAAATAATTTGAATTTAAATAAATAACTTGAATATAAAGATAGAGTATATGAGGAAGATTGATTACACTGTATGGAAAACAAAACAGGCAAGCTGAAGCAAGCAAATTAGTTCCATTTACACCCAACTGCCGCCATCACTAGGTCAGACCGAGTACTTCTGGGACCACCTTCGCATAAATTCAGTTGTTAAATTTGAATGTAAATCTTGTTCCTTTGAAGTGGTTTGTTTTCACAAGTTTCACACCAAAATTTGATAATGCGTTTTATTTTATAGAATTTAATAAATGAGCGATTTTGATTTTACATTTAAAAATTTGTTTTTGATAAAAATATAAATATAGAAGCGTTAAAAATGTAAATTTAGAAGCTTTAATAATATTTAATTAATTTAAAAAACCGGCAATTGGAAATATGATCATTTCAATGTTTACGATTCTTGGCCAATTAGTTTGGTTGATAGCAAACATTTCACAATCTTATTTCAACCGATTTTCTGCTGAAACGGAAGACTCATTATTCGGTATACATGGTTCTCCTATTTTCCAGAGAAAGAGATGAAGGTTAGCCCATAGTAATTCGAATGTAGAATTTAATATGGGTTTTTGGAGTGTTATCACTATTTTTTGCTCTAAATTGGGAGGAGAAAAAAGTTAATTTATTCATAAAAATAAAACTTTGGGATATTTGAATGTCGTCGTTACTTATAGAGGGTTTATTTAAAAGATTTTTATTGATCCTTAAAAATTTACGTCTCATATCGTCAAAAAATTCGAATTTGAAGACAATTTAGATCTTTTCAGACTCTCGCTTTAGTTATTACTATGTTAAGTGACTTGTATTGTAAACAACTATAAACCATATATTCACTTTATCAAAAAATTTCAATGTGTTAAATTTTAAATGGTGGTTCAAAACGACTACTTTATTTTTTTCTTTGAACTTGAAAAATTAATGCTTTCAAGTGGGTTACGGGAATTTCACACCGACACGTCTGCATCGTTAAATTTATTTCGTGAAACCTTTACAGTCATGATACTTTATAAGTAAACCAAGCAATCGAAGATCAGTTCAGAAATGATGAGAGGCATTTCGACGCTCGGAAGAGCATGCGGGGAAGATTTTAGCAGGGGCCGGCCGTTAGTACTGGGCGTATTAAAGAAATCCGCAAAAGCTGCTTCCTTTTCTCTCCAAGGGGATTTTAAAGATTGAGAAAACTCTTCATTCGCAGCTGCCTGCCTCTTCAGTCCGCCCCGTCGACTTTCCTGCACTTAGCCTCAGAAATCAACCCTCCCCTCCCATTCCTCAACGGATCCCCCGCCCCTACGACAAAGGGACACCCCCGTAACCCCCAACCCTCGTTTTTCCCCACCAGCACTCCTCCCCTTACGCTAATCTCGCACTTCCCTTGTCTTAATCTCAAGTGCCATCGGCTTCGCCACCATCTCCTCCGCTACCCCTCTCCCCCCACACCCTCCGCCTTCACATGGCTGCCTCGCTGCCCCCTTCACCCTTCCCATCCGATGCGTTTCCTACCCCTCTTACCTCACCGCCCAACGCCTCCCTTCCGTCGGCAGGGGCAGGCCGGTGAGAAAATGAGGGGGGCCAAGTAATTTACGGCCGTTCGGCCCAAGACACCTCCTCCCCCATTTTCCCTCCTCCGCCAAGTGAGGAGACTCAAAAGCGTTCGTTCGTCGGTCCCGCGCGCAATAATTCATACCCTCCTCCCTCCAGCCGCGTTCCAAGTCCCCCGCCGGTCTCTCCCTGACACCCCTTCCTCCATCCCCCTATATTCCCCCGCCCCCGCGGCCGTCGGCGTAAGGTGCCTCATTTTCGCATCGCGTAAAAATAACGAAATAAATAAACGAACCGTCTAAAACCCTGAGAAACTTTTTATTCCCTCCTCCCACCCAATTTGCATTTTCCTTCGGGTTGGAATTAATTAACACTTGCGTTCGTGTTGGCCAGACGGGTGGCGAGCTTCCACTGTCAAAACAAAGGGCTCGCACGGATTTGAGGGGTTGTGGTACAATTATTACAAGCGTACTTTATTTAAAATAGCAATTTGTGCTGCAGTTTTTTTCCGAACGTAACCATAGGGTCGGCTTTCCATCGGCGAGTTTGCCCCTTGGCGGGTAGGCTAGAATATACTGTAAATTTAACATGTACACAAGATGATATTGCTATGGGTTTTCAACACATTGGCTGTAAAAAATGCGAGACGCATATTTCTGCATAATCATGACTTTTTCTCCTATCCTAAGTATGTCATTAATGATTTAATGGGAATAAATACAAAGTTCTTTTTTCCTTTTCCGTTTGCTCTAATTCATTACTTTTTATGTAATACTACTTTCTTTTTTTTCTTCAAGACGGAAGATTGATTTCGGAATGTGTAAGCATCGAAATTTTATTTAATGAAAAGTAAAATAAATTATTTAAAAAGTTTTAATACGTATAGTAAATTCAACCTTAGCAAATAATTGTAGTAGTTAAAACGGTGATACTTGTACATGACACTCCATGAAGGCGGTAAAAGAATGCCTCTGGCAACTACGGTTTTCAACCAAACACGAAGGCTGTCATACCTTGTATAGAGCGTGAGAGAGGCAAGGTTTTCGTGTTCGTCATCACTTGAAGTCCTTGTTCAACCGAGTCCAGAGCATCAGAAAAAAAGAGAGAGAAGATAGCTGACACTGTTAGAGTAGGAACTTGAAACGTAGCACATTGATGAGAACAGGGAAGTCAGCTGTATAAAGCAATGGGCGGAGAGAGGGAATATGGATGTGCCAAGCATGGACAAAGTGAGGAGGGGAGGCGGACGGGGCTAATAAAAGGGTGGTTGCGGATTAATTTATAGTGAAGGGGAGGAGATTTCCACGTGGGAGGTCGGATTAGTGAACAGAAATGAGAAGAAGGCTACTGAATACTGGTGGGAGGAGGAGGGAAGATGAGTAAGTGAAGATCAAAGTCTCTGATAAAATTCTAAATGAAGGTAAGGGTTGGGAACATCAGACAAAAGGTAGGAATATCTTAAAAGAAGGATAGTAAAAGCTCCAGAGGAAATAATTACAGGTAGGAGTGTAATTAATATGAAGTACGGAACCATAGCTAAAGGAGAGAGGATTGAGAGAATATAAGTGAAAAATGGAGGAACGCCGTCGCGGACTTTTTAAACATTAGTTAATAAACTACTTTCAAAATAATGATTTGAGAGTTTATAAGACGAAAGGCTGAGTTATTCGAATATCCCAGGAAAATAAGGTATTTTTCTAGAAGAAATATCAGCTAGCAGACCTGAATGCCTAAATATCTAGATGTGAGGAGATTTTTTTGTAATACATGTTTCGTGTATATTTTTATATGGTATAGCGAATTAAACAATATCAGTAAAATAAAAAAGGAATGAAAGTGATAAAAACGGTGCTCTAAGGGAATGATAAAAATGGGAGTGGATTGAATTAAGTTTTATGATAAGTGTGAGGAGAAAGAAAACGATTAAAAGTTAAAGAAGGAATGCACTAGTGTAACAAATTTGGGATGATTTACATGTAACTCATAAAGATCGGTATCAAGGAGAAGTATAAGATAGTGGAGCTCTTAAGAGAACTGAGTAGAGAGCTATGTTAAGCTATTCAAATAGTTAGTGTCCAGTGATAGTAATGCTGATATTATGTCTGTTATTGAATGTTCATTAAAGTATTTTCTGGATAAATTTGCCTTATTCAGTTTTTTGTCCTTCTTTTTGGGAAATTGTTATAAAGTTGTTTCAAAAATGCAAGGGAAAAAGCTCAGAGTTATTGTAAAAATGAGTTTAAAAGTTTAAAAATAACGGACATAGGTTTGAGCAATCTGAAGAACGGGCAAAACAATCACAAGGTTTTTCATTGAATGAGGTGAGGTGAATCTTTTTGGAGTACGAGATAGGGATTTACCTGGGTTTACCCCACTTTTAGAAAACTCATCGAAGGGTAGCTTACGGAGATAGAAGTTTTCAGTAAAGGGGTACTTCCATTTCTTTTTCTTTAACTATGCAAATAAGTAGAGAATTATTTTTTTATAATGGTGAGTTACAAACTATTGTTAA
Organism: Hetaerina titia; assembly: GCA_037158775.1. Lineage (NCBI taxonomy): Eukaryota > Metazoa > Arthropoda > Insecta > Odonata > Calopterygidae > Hetaerina > Hetaerina titia. The sequence continues at coordinate 130,691,695 of CM073768.1, forward strand.
AGTTTTAAATAATAATGATTAACAAGGTTATACGATGCTCATGATTTTGATCCTTAAGAATGATAGTAGCTTGGAGAAATCTACCGTTTAATCATGAGAGAAAGCGAGTCAACTAGCCCTCGAGACTTTTGGAGCCCAACTTAGCAGTAATCACTAAGAAAATCGTTGATTTTTTTAATTACTAAAAAGCGAAATGTCGTTGGGCCACTACTCTTATAAATACAGTGAGTACGTAGATGTGCCGCACACGTACAAATACGTACATTATTATTATACGAATACTCTCACAGGTACCACACGTACAATTTGAAATAGAGGGTGTGTTGCGGAGTAGGCCAGAGGGGTCCAGGATGCACAGGTAAGGGAAAGGGAAAAATGCATATGCCGGTTGACCGATCAGTTAGTGACCTCTCTCTGATGACTTTGTTCCCACACTGCTACGAGTGCCACATAACTGTATTCCCACCCCATCTGCCTCTCCCAGGGCTTTTGTGTCCTCTCATCTCCACTGGAGCTCCTCCAAATCTCCTCTCTCCCCAACCCCCTTTGCTCACCTTCCCTGGTTGCACGCATGCGCTCAGATTTTGATGGACGAGAGCAGTACGAGGGATAGCCTACCTGTCAAACGCGCTCCCCCCTTTCCACCTGACAGCAGCACAGCTCCGCAACCTCGCATCTTTCATTTCCAAACGATAGGATATTATCTCTCTCACTGCCGGAGAATTTCTTCCCTCCTCCTTCCTCGGGCCCATCTCTCTATTCCATTTGAAGAAAATTAGTGCCGTCGGGTGCTCTGGGCGATACATGGTTTTGCGAGTGGGTTCCTTAATGCGTGCAGAAACGATAGACATGGTCGTTTGAATTAGATTTCGATTTGACGATGTGTGTGTGTGAGAGAGTGAGTGATAAGAGTGACCCACTCGTGTCCACTGTAGGCGCGAGGCGAACGCATGACTTCACAATTCATAGTCTCATGGCCAGATACCCTTTTCCGTGCGCCCTTCTCCTCACTCCCGACCTATCGGACTCAAAATCAGAGTCCGTTGATTTGATTGAGTAAAGCTAGCGTTGGGATGAATACCACTCGGGCGGGGATGGCCCCCGTCTATAGCTGCCCGCACGCACCATTGGCTGCCACCGAGGCGAGTAGCTTCACGTGCTTTACATGCTCTCGAGAACCACATCATCGCCGCTGGTCTTTGGTGACGATGTCATTCCCTTTTTTCGCATTTTAAGCTTGCATATCTGAGCCCATTTCAGCCAAATAAATTTACGAGATCGATCTGAACAGTACTTATCATTATATCTAGGTCATGCGCTACCGGATACACTAGAATGTATATATTCTTGTGTATTAATTACATGTGGCAAGGAAAATACCGACACCTTCTGTAGCCTGAGAAATTTTTCATTTTATGATGCCATGATTCAGGCAAAGATTATTAGTGCCTCACAATTATTTCTAATATACAACATAGCACATGTATTTTGAAATTTGAATCGACTACTATCGTTTTGTCATCATATGGAAACATGCTATTGACCTTTCTTTATCATTGAGAAAATATAACTTGGCATTACTTATATCATTTCATGTAGAGAATGTTAGCATTTTCAATCACCAACATGCTTGTACATGCCTGTATTAGTCGTCAAAATAATGTCGAGAAAAAGAGAAGACTTGTTAAAATTATGCTATTTTAGAATTTCAAGAAAGTGTAACAGTAACTTTAACGGAGTCACCCGCTATGTGTGCATTATAATGAAACCATTTCAGAGAGTAAAAATCATTCGCCTTGACCGGGATCCCGGTCAAGGCGAATGATTTTTACTCTCTGAAATGGTTGCATCATTTTAGAATTAGTTTAATTAAGATGACTCTCGTTCCCTTATATCAATCGATCATCTCATTTAACTTTCCTTGACTGAAAGTACCTTTCACAGACTCTTTTACTTGTTATAAACTCTTAGAATCATTTCATCGCAAAACGATAAATACAAATTCTACCGCTAATGAATCAGCATATTCAATATCATCCTTGCAATGTATTTATTTGTAATTTAAATGTTGATGCAAATAAATACTTGATTTCATATGTTTTAAAATTATTTTCGTTTTGAATAAGTATATGGTAGGCAGATGATGCCAAATGCAAAATACCTATAACAAATGCAAACCAATCCAGACAAAAGTGTATTTTGAAGATCAATACTGGATGAACAGTGCTATTTACTTAATATTTTTAATTCTGAAACAAGAGCAATTAAAAAAAATCACCTCCTTAAAAATCTAAGTAGAATAATCAATTATTAGACTATGACTCGAAAATTATTCTAATCTTGGATGAAATTTAACTATAGTTAAGTATATTAACATGTTAATAAGAAAGGTGAGGATGTTTAAGCCGTCGCATTACAGGCTGATGTGCTTTCCAGTCAATGAAATTAAGGGAGATCTTAGTTTCGCAACACCATAAAATAATGCTTACTTTTAATATAGCTTAAATTATTTTTAGGCAAGAATTGATTTGACTTAAATAATTGTCGATTAACTTCTGCTGAATTATTTTCCATACATTTCATCGGCACTTTTACCCTCTCTATAAAAAATAAAAGGTAGTATATCAGTTATACGAGTATTTATATCGAGTATTTACATAATTTTACTCATTTCTCTTATTTAAGTTGTGGAAACATTGATCGGCATATTAATGTGAAGATTAGTCTAAGTACATAATTAGTTTATTAGTACTAAGTATTAGTCTACTATTATTTGCCATTGGCAAGAAATAGGGTTTTGTTTATCTTTAGACATACTAATTCAGGGCAACACGGGTTATGATTACTCGAGTAATTTTTCAGTTGACATTACCATTCACAACTTCCTAATTATCTTATTGTCATGTAAGTTGATGATAGACGTAATTACTTTGGCTGCAGGTATTTTTCATATAATTTCTTTTGCTTTCATTCTGCATTGTCAGAGGTAGAATTTTGAAAGCTCGCATTTTAGGCATCAATCATGCCTTCCTTTCATGGCATGCCCATTCATATTTACCGTCTGTCATTTGTTTGCATTGTTCGTGTAGGTATAGCCTCGATATTCAATATTTCATATCCCACAGTTTTTTCAGGAGTTCCTTTTATTTTTCAGACATTTTCTTTTCGACGCTTTGCCGGCTCACATTTTCAGTCATCTGTCTTACCGTCACTTTTATCGCTGAAGTGCCATCATACTCTTGCATTTTTGATCGAATAACTGTGCAGGTCAACAAATTTTTTACATTTTTTTCTCATTTTCAACTGCCATTCCTTCTGGCTTGAAATCTGCATCTGTTTCTCTCACGAGTAAGCTTATAAGGTAGCATAATTACCAGAGAACAAGCGCTTTGGTTTTGAGCCACTTGCCTCTCCTTCCCTTCCATCACATTGTCCTGCAATACTTCACTCTATATGGGCGCATCTTTCCTTCCATTTTCTTGCTCCAGATCTACGTACTTGTGCAATCCAATCTAAGTTGCAACTTGCCATTAAGCACAACTAAATTAAGGTCGTAGACTGTGCAATACGAGCCAGGGCTTCGGTGTGTGAAGTTTTCTGGCTCTAAATGTTATAATAGTAAATAAAAAATAATATTGGCGTAAGAAAAGATTGGAAGGACCAAAACATCATCGTAATGAAGAACACTTTATTCTGATGAAAAGTGAAATTACAACTCAAGTCTTTCACTTGTTAATGCTTTGAATTAAGGTGTTTCACTTTTTTAAGTGAAAGTACGTTACTTTCAATCCTGCCAACTAATCAAGCTTTTGAAATGAGAGTTAGCTATTACAACGAGGGGAATTATTTATTATTTCTCGACCCCACATAAGGAACCCTTTTGCAAATTTTTACAAATAATTCGTATGGAGACCATTATGGATATAATTCATGGCTTTTTTAACGTGGTGTTTAATTTCATCACGAAAGTTTTCTGACCGAAATTACAATGGCATATATGACATAATACATTGAAGTAGAATTGCTTCTCCCTTTACTTTTTATTTCTTAGATTTTTTTAATATTTTAACCTTTACAAGGTCTCCTTTGCGTTTTTTAAAACGTTAATATATCAAGTGTTTAGGTGTTATCGGTGTGCATCGAAGTCGGTTTGATTCTTTTTTTTATCGGATTTCAGCAAATGCTAAATCCTACTGAATATGTATTGGTATATGGGAATTTAAGTTCTTCTAGCATATGGTACTCATTCATATCTTTCCTTTAAATATCATCTCCTAATTTTTCAGCGTCGAATATGAAATTCCTGTAGCGTGAGTTTAGCTGAATATATTATCCTCAGTTGATAGCCCATTTTTCTTGATCCTCATCACAGTTCGCCATTTCTCCGCTCAGAGCGAGAAAGTTACACGTGGATTATCTTATTCTCCACTTGACATATGTGGAACGGTTGGATCCCTCATTGTAACACTGAGGATAACATAACTGCCAAGACCACTGCACGTGTGTTATAGCAGCCTGCGAGTTCTGTCTCTGCCCAATTCCTATCACAGCACAATTCTTACCATTGCAAATGTTGTCTCCGCACTGTTCTAGGTTCTATAATCTCTTTTCATATTCAGAAAGAAGGTGGCTTTGAGCGACGTGTTGAATTAATTGTCAAATAATATGAAATCGGGAATTGTGAAAGCCATGAAAACTGAATTTGGGAAAATTTTCACAATTCCGAATGTCGCGAATTCCGAACTTCGTTGTTCTATGAGTTCCCCTTTAGCTTTTTTCTCTTCTTTCATGTGGCTTAAATCATATCAATGATGGAATATACATCTAAAAATTCCATTCCTTCGATACGTAATGTAAGCACAAGCAGTTGGTTTGATGTCTATTCTTCATCGTGTGTCCAAGGTATAATGACCTAGGGCACTAAACAAAAGAAACCTAATATACTTAAAAAAGCGAGAAATTGTTACAACTGAGGAAGAACCTCTTGATTTGCAATAACATTATATCTGTTAAATAAACGCATTAATTACCAGCTCAAGACATTCCGTATGAACTTAACCCCGTCTCGTAGGAGAAACTCCCATTGGAAGTAAAAATCTACCGTGAAACTTTTATTGCAAATTATTTAAGTTTGAATAGTTTAGGGATCGATATCGAAAATTCTCCTCGTTTAAGCTGAAATGCTCCTTCATGCCTCAAGACAATAATCTGCTGTTTTCAACGCGGATGATAGGTATCAATTTGATATTATACTGGCTGGATGGAATTTAGTATTCATTAGAGGGTTATTAACTTCAGTAATCCATTAAAGTTAAGAGATTGAGAAACAAGTAATATTTCAAGTTTCAGAACTTATTTACTATGAATATATATTTTTTACTCGAAGATATTAATAGGTCTAAAATTATTGCAATCACGAATTGTTCATGGAAAGAACCCATGAATAGAGTATTTTTTATTTAAAATTCTAATCCGAGGAGCAAAAATAAATATTGTCAGGGATACCTGACTATATTTCAGATGTGAACTCACCGACTCCAAATAAAAAGTAGTATTAAGTTTAATCTATTCTAAAACCTTTTCTTCCACAGCCATTACAAACCACAATCTGAAACAGTTATAATGACCTCGTTTACATTTTATCATGACACTCGTGGCGAAGAGTTGAGAGAACCTGAGTTGAATCTTTGAAAATGTCACGAATAAGTTTTTATTTACAGCGGAACCCATATATTATACGTACAGATTTACTGAATGGGGCCTAATAAGAGAAAAATAAGTAGTTTTATCTACTAAAATACCGACTTATTTCAGGAAAGTTATCAAAGTTATCGAAGTAAAGCAGTAACGTTATCTAAGCGAAATAGTGGTGTAAGTTAAACATGTTTCAGGGACATTTTGTTAAATGAATCGCATTCTTTTTCTAACCCCAACGTTTTACTAATTCCGAATAACCTAGTACCTCAATTTGAGTTACTAGTAACGGTTATTCGAATATTCTTAACCAAATTCTCCGCTTCAGAAGTTGACTCCCCTCCTCCCCCGACATCAGTCTCGAAATGTGGTACTCTTTAAGTGGCAGACAATCAACACATCTGACGGTTTTGTGGCTACCGTAAGAATGACTTACTACTACGTCACTAGATCAAGATTTTCATTCTTTTACCCAAGCAGTTTTCTTAGCACTACGATTAATTTTTCAAAGTTCAATTTGATCACGTCAGTTTTAGCCTTGATCACATCTTTCTCAAACCGATGCCCTCTTTTGCTTCGCTTCTGCATCCAATTTTGCTCTTATGTAACTCCAATTATTACTGTGATGCATTACCACATAGTGTCTCTTTATATTTTGATTATACATCATGGGATGAAGCATGAGGAAATATATTGGAAAAGAAATGAATACAATTCAAACGAATCGAAAACGGTGGGAAAGGCGGAGGAAAAGAAAGTTGGAATATTGCCTTCAAGGTAAACGTGACTCGTAAATAGTCAACTTCTCTAATGCGTTCGTCTCGCGGCTATCATAATGACTAACCGGCTGCAAAAAAAACGGAACATGTGATCATAAGGGGACGGCTGCACTCCCGAGTGCGATTCCCATTTCGGTCTTTTAGCCTCCTGTGGGAAAATTCCTCTCTTTCTCTCCCTCTCCTCACTTCCTCCACCCCCCTTTCCTTTATATTCCCCCATCACCCCACCCTCACCGCTCTTCTCATTCTCCGTCTCTCTGTTTTCCGTTCGGAGAGAGTTATAAAAGCTCTGGGTCCTCTCACAATTCTCCCTCGCTCGTAAAACGGGAGCTCCGATACAAATGACTAGGCAGTCGCCGAGTGGTGGCCGCGAGTGCGTGCGTTCGAACGTGGGTGAGCCTGTGTGTGTGTGTGTGTGTATGCGGACGCCTGTCTGTCTGTCTCTCGCTCTCTGCCGGTCCATGTAAGTTTTCCGAGCCTCACTCTTTCCGTCACTCTCCCCCTCTTCTCCTACATAACACTCCCCCATCCCCCACCCCCAACCGACGACGGCAAGGGGTGTTTTAGGGATCAGGAAAACCACCATGAAGCGCCCGAAAAACGAGCTATTAAATCTGTCACGGTGAAGATAGATCCCACTCGCCTCCGTGTTGAGGTCATTTCTTTGGGTTAATCTATTTTTTTTCTTTTTTCTATAAAGTTTTTGTTGCTTGGAGGGCGGAGCTGTGAGCGAGTGAGATTTTGGAGGGGGTGGAGGCGTGAAAAGTTACCTTCGTTGTGGGTGGGAAGGGGTTGGTTTGTCCGACGGGATGGGTGGAAAGGTCGTCGTCAAAAAGGCGGCGGTAATAACCGAGTACGCAAAAAAATACCCCACCTATCACCACTCCCTCTTCGCCTTCGAGCACGAGGTGGGGTTGATGGGGGGGGGGCTGAGGGGGGTCGCAGCGGTGTGTGCGTTTACGCGCGCAAGGTTTATGAATGTGCTCGTCGCGTCGCCGCATCCGCCGGGCAAATATTTGATGCAGCGCGCAGTCGCGCGCGTGGTTAAAAGGCTCTCGTGTGTGTGCGTGTTAGCGGCGGAGTGCTCTCTCGTCCGTGAGGTGAAATTTTGCCATACTAAGTGTGAACCATGGTGGACTCTTGTTCGTTTTTTTTTTAAAAAAAGGACAGCTATATGAGAGGCTCTCTTGTTTTAACACCGCTCGTGTGTCTTTCGTGTCTCGGTTACTCGTCGAGATTCGTACGCTGATTGCAAATCTACGATCGCTATAAATCGTCTTATGTTTTCGAGTCTTTAGAACCCCTTTCGTGAGCATTGGCGATCAAATTTCAGTTACGTATTTCTTGCTTCGGTGCACAGAATATATTTCCCTAACCTTCTCCTTGCTTGGCCTTCCTTCTCCCATTCACACTATTCTTTACCATGCTAATTATATTATAACTATTTATTTAGACACTAAAATGTGATTTAACAACGACAAGACGTCATGTGCAACTTAAGTTGCTTAGATTCAATCATGAGTTAAATTAACTATTCAATAGTATACCTATGTGTTGCCTCTAAACCTCTTATAAGAGTTACTTTTGGCAGAAGTATATATTTGAAGGCAAACAAGTAAAATTCAAAGCACTCAAAATCCATATCAATATTCAAACATATGCAAAATGGATTCTTACAATTGAGGTTAGAAATGAGATAAAATATTATTTAAGATTTAATTTATCGTGTGCATTTGGAAGTAACATTATCAAAACAATTATTAAGTTGCTCAATGTTTCATGCTTCGCAGATTTAGGACTCCACAAGGTTCAGTGCCTTCTACCACATAATAGATTCGAGTAGCGTGATACTTTTATTGAATATATCATTCCAGCTAAACTGTAATCGTTCGTTTAAAACCAAACCCCAAGACTAATCACATTCATAAGGTTTATGCAGAGGGAGCCCAAGTGGTCTATTTATAGGACACAGTAAATCTCTTGGATTTATTGCCATGCTCTTAACGCTTACGTGGGCAATATCCAGGGAGGTCTCTTTAGCAGTATCGAAACACCAGTCCCATCTCGCATCGATTTTCAACCACCCCACGCTCCCTTGATTCGCCACACCTCCCCCTCCCCCTTCCTCGACTCGAACCCCTCCGACCAATGTTCTTGGAAGTTGCGCGCGGCTCAGTCAGCGGACATCACCGTCACATCATCGAACAATCGCACCGCCGCCGGCGCCATGGCGCTAAGGGCCCAAGACGCCGGCCGTAAGCGCCCTAGAGCCTGCATGGCTAATATTAGGGGGGGGGAGAAACGAGAGTGGGGTGGGAGGTGTGGGGAGGGTTCGGAGTGGTTGAGGCGAGGGGGTGGGCCAGGGAAGGCGACGGTCAGCTAGGGGTCACGCTATCCTTGTAGATTCCAAACTCTACCTCCCCCACCTCCCTTCTCACCCCTCCCTCCTCGTTCGCCTCCCTTCCCTCCACGGCTCCCTCGGACTCCTCCCCCGAGCACCACGCCCCCCGTTCCCAGCAACCCCAACCCACGCCCAATCAGTCACCCCTCCTGCCCACGCCCACCCGCTCCCTCCGCTCCTCCACCCTCTCCTTAGCATCCGCACCCACGCAGACGACACCACGGAGTCAGCGGCCCGCGGCGCAAAGCCGACCGGCCGGCCGACGAGCAATCTGTCTGCTTTATCGCGTCCGCCCACCGTCACCCCACGACCCTCCTCCCCAACCCCAATCCCATACACACGCTCTCCAACCCCGCCCCACAAGCACACCCTTTTTTTCGCTCTTCCGAAACCTTCTCTCTCTCTCTTTCTCACCCTCCCTCGGTCGCCGCCTCGTAGTAAAAGCCGGAGTTGTGTGATGGGGAAGGGAAGGTGGTTGTTTAGATGGCGAGGAGGGGAGAGAAATAACGCTGACATTAATCACGAGGTTTATCAGTACGAGCTCTCCGACTTTGTTCCACACCTCTCCTCTTCTCTCCCTCGCTCTCTCCTCGTTAACCACCCCATCCTCATTCCTCCGCTGTGCGAGTCGCCGATTTCTTCCCGCTCTTATTCCTCCTCCTTCCCTCTCCCGCCGTGCCTCTGCTTGGCCTTCCCTCCCTCCCCCTCTCCCGAGATAACTCTTGAAGTGGAGGAAGACACGCTGAAGGAGAGAGAGCGGGAGTTCCTTGTGTAAAGCAAAACGATCGCTTCGCATTTTCATTTCTTTCCCATTAATTCGACGCTATGCTTTCTCTTTCTCCCACCCTTCCTCGCTTCTCTGACCTTTGCCCTATCGCACCCTCTTAAAGAATGCTTTTATTCCGTGCTTCGAGCCAAATTAAATGGTTAATGCAATGACCCTGTAAGATTCATTTTAGTGATCCCCTCAAATGTGGACTTGGTGATATATAAATATGTTTTTACTATCAATTTAGAATGGAGTTAAATTCGAAACGTTCATTATAGTTATCTTGGCATTTTTCTGGCTATTTAAAAAAAAACTTTTATTTTTCAATGAGAAAAATAAGGAACAGGTTTTTCTTGGATAAATTTAACACTTCACACAATTAATCATATATTTTTAAGATGTTGTCGTCATCGGAACCGGTTTGAAGAATTCGTACCTTTGTATTGTTTTCTCCTTAGCGCAACTTAAAGAAAACGGAGTCTTTGAGAATCAGCTTTTATATAAATTCTCGTTATTTTTTCAAAAACTTATGCTTAATTATTTATGGTGTGGGTGAAAATGCGTTAGTTGAAGTATACTCATATTGAAACAACTGTCACAAAAGCTATAAGACAAGGAGATATACATGTGAATCTTTGTTAGTAAAGGAATACATGGATAATGATAATAAAGTAACGGCGGTTTGCTTAAGCCGGAATTAGTATTCAGTTCAGTTGATAAGATTCATTCATGGGGATATGCAGACCTTTCAGAGATGATATGTTTGTAGTTTACCTCTAAAATGAAATGGCGCTACTTTTGCCGTTCTCTGTCGTTTTCTTAGTCAGGAAATAAGGAAAGCAGATGAGTATCGCGCAAGAATATACTATACGCATGCCATCAACGAGACGTTCCATCATGCTATTCCAATAATCTCTTTACTAAATCATGAGTCGTGAACGGTCACAGATTTTCCTAGGCAAGTAGAACGAAATTTGAATTCTCGGGTAACGCACCGAATGAAATTGTTCAGCATCGACTTCGCATCGTTCTTGGATCTGAAAACAATGCCCGAGTCAGCCATTGAAACATCTCTGCCAAAAAGACCACAAGGCATGCTAACAAAGAACTCTTAAAAAGACCGTCATGAACCCATCATCCGGTGCTCAATCGCTCAAAAATTAATTAATAAAACTTGAGGAATTGAACCAAACTAAACTGGCGATTACCGCGATTATATAAATCTCACAAGAAATCCTGTTGTTCAAGAGAAGTAAAACGCTTTCCTTCTTGCCACCTGATTCGTGATTTTTACAGACAAAGAGATGAGAGCTTCTATAACACTTTTCCCAGCCCCGTGCGCTGATATCAACCAAAAGTATGACTCTTTGATACCACCGCCTCCAAATCCAAGTTGACGTCACTTGCCGCCGAAAAGGATGCGGGATGGTTCAAAGAGGGTGAGGGTGATTGGTGGTTGGGATGGATAGACGGAGGGAGGGGAGAGATTTATTAGAGAGTCCGGCATTAAAAACCGATCAGCGTCGCGGTGGCTCTGGATGACGATCCTTTAAAATGGCGCCGCGGCGAGACATATCCACGTCCCCGTCGAGCGCGCCCCGATGGTGCCTCGAAACCCCGCGTGGTGATCCTCGTTTCGGGGCGAAATAGCTTTGCCATGACGCGACGGGCGATTAATGCATCCGAGCGTGGCAATTTCACCTTTCGCCCACCCACCAATCTCTCCCCTCCTCCCTTCCCTGAAAAACATTGTCAATGCATACGCCGGTGCAACATCCCCCTCTCCCCACCACCACCCCGCACTACCCCGCCCACCATTCCTCCTCCTTATGCAACGCCGGGCTGAATAATGCGCAGGGCCACTCTCGGTCGAACTCACGCTCGTAAACATGGGCTCTCCATCTCCCTCTCTCTGGTCTCTCGGAAAACTTTTTGGAATCGGATTAAGCTGTCATTGCCGGTTTAATTACCGCCATTCTTCCTGACACCGTTCCCCCGCAAGCCGCTCGCTTTCAAGGTCCTTCACCTTCCCCCTCCCTCCCCCACGGTGATCCACGGCCATCAACGCTTTTTCCTTCTTGTATATCCTCATTCTCCGCGTCACCCTCCCCTCAAATGGTCTCCCACTCAATTAAATCTCCGCGGCCGTGATTTCGCCTCGCGCTCTTTGTAGAGCGATCTTTTTCAATCAATCTCTTCCTCCATTACTGCCAAAGTCACTCACCATTACGCTCATTTGTTTCATCCACGAGCTCCTACCGTATGATCTCGTCAATCCGGCTCCGCACCCCTCCCAAAGAAACTCATACACTCTTCTTCAATTTGATTCTGATCGGCATGGATTGGATAGAACTCTCATCCTTTTCCCGATGCTCAGTGTACCAGACCACTTTAGTCGTAGTTTTGACTAATTGGTGTCTATTCAAATTTTCGTCGATTTATAAAAAAATATCGTGGGAAAAAATATGTGTTTAATATCTTGCAGAAAAGTAAATTTTTAAGAGCGGATGCGTTGATACAATTTTATTTAGAAGGACATCAATTGCGGTAGATTTTTACGATAACGGTACGTGATAGTGAAAGCAGTGTTATTAATCATTTCCTTCATATGGCACTAAATATATATATATATATATATATATATATATATATATATATATATATATATATATATATATATATATATATATGGGAGTTTTATTTAGGAAATTATCTAGATAAATCTTCTTAGCGAAGAAAACTTTCAAATGAAAGCTTTTTAAATGAGAATTTTGAGAGGTCGCAGGAGGGATTTCGCTGATGATGAGCCTAAAAATGGGGTAATTACGGTTAATAAAAGATACTTTCTTTTTCAGGAGTATGAATGTTAACTTTTTCAGCAGGAGAAGATGTTGCAATGCCAACCTTTATTATTGGCTAAGATTGAATGTACTTGTAAAGGAAGAATGAGAATTTAATGTATCTAAACCATTTTCTTGTTCTCATTACTTGAGATGAATAAGCATATCGGGAGTAGAGCAAAATAAAGGAGTAGATACTTTAAAGCAGATACTAAAAGTAGATACTTTAAACTTTTTGTGTTCAGGAATGCAAATGGATTTTAAACCATCTCTGTCAATTAATGGGCGTCTAACGACTGCTTACTAACTTATTATGAAACGGAGACACTTGTAGCGCATGCCATTTCATCGCAATTCATTATCGGTTAGGGTGTTATATCTTCAGATCAACATGACATTAACACTGCTAGTTAAAACTCCATATGGATGACTCTGATGTGAGGCGTATCCTAAAACGATTATTACCTACCGTAGTATCTATGGTTAAGGTGGGACGTACAATACTTCCTCTCATCCGTAGCAGCTCCATTAGTAACGCAATGATATAATATAATATACTGGAATAAATATCCTTTGTGATTTCCGCAAAGGTGGCTTAGGAATGTAATATATTTCCGTCTAACTTCCTGCCACGTATTGAATATTTGACCTTCAGTAAAAATAATTACTAGAAATAATTTGCGTCGCTTTCTCTCGTTCAATTCACAAGCGATCTCAAATTTGAAATCACGTCACGTATTATTTCCACTTGGTTACATAATCGGACTAAATACTATTCTTGAGACTTCTCTCCGAGAATCACATGCCACGATTGCACGGGGAATATCAATTTCCAGATTAATTAGAGCAGAATGAAAATATCTCCTCTTCGTGCTAATTACAAACTGATTTATTACTTATTTGCCATGAAGCAACAGAAAATTAATAATATCGAATTAACTGAGCTAACATTTGACCCTGGGTTATATCAATGGCTGTGATGAGATCATTTTAGTAGATTTCTAAAGAAAATACTTTTTATTTAAATCTACTTTCATCCAATCACCACTTCTTAAATTAAACTATACCCTATCACTCCTTTATATATTCATTCATTTGCATACTTTCTTCATATTCTCAAACTTTCGAAAATCATGTTTTTATATATACATTATACATTATATATATACATGTTATTTAATTGCGTAAAAAACTGGTCTATGATATCAGAAAAGATCTCTACCATTAGTTCATGTAACTAAAACTCGGTATTGACTCTCGATAGCAGAATATTATTACACGCATAACTGTAGACGGTAACAACTGCTGTATTAAAAAATTCAAACCGCCACAGCAATTATAACAAAGGTCTCGTGAATGGCCTTTAGGTCATGTAAATTTATTAAAAAGAGGATCTTATCGATTCCTTTTTGAAAGGGTCAACCACTATCCACCAAACATGAAAGAAAGATACTGTTTCCCGTGTTGTCGGTAGAAGCTGGATCTTTAATCCATAAACAGCATTTTGTTATTCCCCTTTAATGCTATACTTACACAATATAGGTTTTGTAACGGTGAAATCAAATAACATCGTACGCATGAAACATATTGAAGCGGAAGTACCTTGATATGTAATAATTGAAGCTTTATATGAAATTTCCTTCTATGAAGCATCGTTTATCTCTTTTCCTTAGTTCACGAAGAGTTGCGTGTCTGAATAGTCAAGGCGGAGAACTCGGCAGTTGAATCCTTATGAAGTATCTATGTGAATTGTATGAAAAGAAGAAAACGACATAAAAACTATTCATAACCTACGGAAAAATGTTTAGAATATTTAATGATACTTTATAATAATAAAATTTTTAAATGAAGTAATATTTTTTTCTCTCAAGTGGGTGCTTATTTCGCAATAGCAGTACTTTCCTGCCAGATTAATAAAAGCTAATAGCATGGAATAATGTCGTACTTGACACGATTCCTTGGGCAAGATTTCCTACAAAGCCCATTTAGTGTACCAATAAAACGTTTAATTCAATTTCTGTCCAAAAATTCGAACATACTCAAAATTCTCTCCCGAAAAAGAAAGAAACCATTTTCCAAAGCCTTAATTGTAATCTTAAGAAATGAAATGACCTAAATTTGCGTAATTTTTTGTTTATTTTGCATGTGTGTTATTTTTTACTGCGAGCGTTCCTGCTTAACATTAGTACTTCTAAATTTTTATGAGTAGTCTGCACGTTTGTGATGACTTTAAAGCTTCATGGAAGCATATATAATCAAACCAAATAGATTTGGGCAACGGTCAAAATGTTCCCCGGCACCTGATTCAAAGAGAGCGTTCTGTTTATCAATCGGACCACGCTGTCGTCTGAATGATGCTGCTTTCACTGAGCCCCCAACGCGGATTCCTCCCTTCCTAGTTGTCCTCTTCGAGAAATTCTGACCGATCTGTTTCCTTTCATTTGCAGCACGGGACCGCCGGGACGACCTCCAGCCAGACCAGCGTGGGGGGCGGCTCGGGTACCGGGGGCTCCGTGGTGACAGCGGCAGGGGCGGGCGCGGGGGCGGGGGGCCACGCCCCCGCCCGCCCCGTGGCCTCCTCGTCGTGCTCCTCGTCGTCGGCGGCGGTGGGCAACGCAGGAGGTGCGGGTTCGTCCTCTTCTGCACATCACTCGGGCAAGTTCAGGCACGGCCTCCTCCAGCTCATGATTCACACCATCGACCCCCTCCACGACGGTGAGTGCACACAGGAGGGGCGACTCATTGCACCTCGAAATGCACACGAATCCAACAAAAAAAATATATATATATATCTCGAGGGAAAGGGTTTCCAGATTTGGGGTGTAGGTTTAGGGGTGAGGGGATGGTAGAATTAGCGCGTGTGTGCGGAGGGTTTTTGGGGGTGGGATGGGGAATATCCCGTCCACCCACTTAATCAGAGAGTTTATCGAACATTGCATTGGTAACTGCTGCTAAGGGAAAAAGTTTTAGAAGGGGAGAGGGTAAACTCTGTCATATGCTTACTACTCTTGACTCCAGCCGTGTTTCGAGTCACCCCGAACTTAGATAGTTAAGCGTTCTACTCTGATTCTAATCAAATGGGGAGATGGGATGTAGTAATATCAGACACTCCGGCAGACAATGATTCTTCGCGTCCTCTGCATCTCCCCTCCTATTCCCTTATGTTCATGTTTTTTGACGTGTAATGCATTTAAGGGTGTTCTCTTCCATTTGCCATTTACACAGATATGTAGATATTGCCAGACCGCTTCCTCTAAGCATTCATTAGTAATTCCAAGTTATTTCATTTGGGCCTTAACGCTGGATATTTGGATAATAATATTGTGTCCCGGTAGACTCTGCACCACTAAACCGATTAGCTTCTTTTGAATGGAATCATCCTTAGGCTTCCATAGTAGCATCTCCGTTGTACAGTGGGCAACATTATCGCCTCCATTCCAGTCGGCGTCTTAAGGTGGAAGTCAAATTTCGACTCCATATATATATATATATATATATATATATATATATATATATATATATATATATATATATATATATATATATATATATATATTATATGAGGGCGCCCATCCGAATCGAGGCAAAATGGTTGCCAGTCATAGCAAGCCAACTTAGGGGAAATAAAATGGTTCATGCTAAAGGAAAATATATACGCTACATAACTGCTAAAAATTTGTGCACGTGATTGTTTGTGTTTGAATTGAGGAATGTATTTATTCTCTTTTAGAGCTTAAGTATGTTTTCCTTTGCTGGTATTCATTCATTGGTGAAAATTATATCTGACTCAAAGGGTGAAAAAAGTTTTTGATTTTAGCACTAAAACAAAATTGATTACGATTCATACAAATGCTGTCGAAAATTTTATAGGCGCACCTAAGTTTAATGTTTGATACGCTTACCTGGTACTCACTAAAATATATTTTGAAGTGTTTTTGAAGCCTTTTATTTATATGTGTAAATAATTTTCACTTACATTGTCAAAAAAATAATGACTCAATCAAAAAATTGAAAAAAATGGCACATTAATAATTTTGTAAATTAAGAATAGCGTGTTACTTAATGAAACAGTTAAATAAATTTCCTAAACCTTTTGAGCCTAGTAAAAGCTCCAGGGGTTTCTGTGTGTCAAATATTAGTGTGAAATCATATTTATTTTTATTGTATTTTCTTGCTCATAGATACTAATTTCATGCTCCCTCATAATTTTCGTGTAGCGAGATGTCAATCATGGCATTTCTGTTATTCGATTAAATTTCTAGGGTCATTTTATGTTTTGTCAAGTCTGGTTGTGATATAATGTCTTATAAATACGAAGCATATGATAATCGCATTCCATTATTTGTGTTTGATGTTTATAATTAAAATTAGTTGCTTGCGCTCATCCTATATTTTCGATTAATGCTATATGTTTAAGGTATTACAAAATTAGTAACGCTAGAATTTAGTATTTCTATCGAAAATTCTAATTGTTTATTTGCTGCATTGATCCAATATCAATTCAACCAATTTGTCGTATTGCTATCAAATTTTTACCTGTGTACCAATGGCGTGATGTTTGTGAAACATAAATTAGGATGTGTGTGTGATCACCCTAAGCGTATTAAATATATTAATTTTACATAATCCTATATAATCCTTATTTTTGCACTAATTTAAACTTTATCAGCATTAAAAGTGTTGATATATATATACATATATGTGCACTGTATTAATTAATTAATGCAATCAAGGTGGTGATTCTTGCTGTCATGTACCTTTTGCTTGTTCCATGTATTTCCGCACACACCTTGCGGTGATTTGAGAAAACGGAAATATACGAAGTCATGAAAAAGTGAAATCTATTTTGTTATGATGGCAAATTATTTCAAAGATTTTTCATAATTTCATGATGAAAGTGACAACATAAGACACGAGAAACTACCTTGCTTGTTTGTTTTAGGCTCATGCATATTATAATAGAATGTAGCAAATACTATCGCAAATAACATCGTTAAAAAATATTCATTAATAGAGAACACCCTTAAATTGTGGTATATGTACCACCTATCGAGATCTAAACTAAAATATTTTAATACTTAGGGCTTAATTAATACACACTGTTTTAAAATATCCTGTTAGTCATAAATAGGTTAAAACTTCTAAATAAAGAGTTAAATGTTTAAAAAAAGTGGGGTAAATCCTTAAAATGAGATGAAATAGGGCGTTCGCGTTTCATTTTCGGGGGAGAGAGAAAAAATGAATTTATTTGGCTCTTGATTATTTATTTTACCATGTCATTAATCTCTTCTGTTTTTGTTTGCTTTTGGAGACAGAGATAGTCCTTTTCTCCCAGGATCCAACAAAAAGGAATTATTTTCATTTCGTTCGAGAGGAATGAGCGAGTTTCGAAAAAGTGAGAAGAGAGAAAAGAAAAGAAAGAGAAAGAGAGTGAGAGGGAGAGCGAGAGAGCCTCCACACATTTGCACTCATCGCAGTCAAGCATATATTTATGTCTGCGGTCTCACTCGAGCACGTGATTGGCGGTGAGGCCATAATTCGCATGACAAGCACTAAATCATGAACACCAATTCGGAGGTGCCACACATACCGCATTTTCATCCATCACGTAACAGTTTGGTGAGCCACAAAGTACAGTATTCTCAGAAATAAGCTTGTTAATAACACTGTAGTTGCTTTAGGTAATGCATAATGTTAATATAGAGGCTTATTCCCCAAGTGTACTATTTATTTTCAACCCTTTCAAAGACCGCCACGTTTTATGCTAGTCATTAAGGCGTTAGAGGAAGTTGTAACTTGCTTTTGTTTTTGTTCAAATCAGTCTTCGGGTCGCTGAGGTTCCGTCGATGATCTTCCTCGGAGACTTGGTTTGGAACAGGTATGGGAGAAGTGTTTTAAGCTCCACCCTGAATGCATAATCTATGGTAGGGCTTGCAGTGCTAACTTTTTGTGAGAGAAGAATTTTGTAAGAGAACTGCTGATATCGTCATTTTTTATTTATCAAATTCGGCGAGTAATGCCCTAAGGTATTTATGTTTATCAATGCTACTTTGTTTTTAATTCCCTAGTATACATTCTTCTGTATTTAGGATGCTCACAAGAATAGATTGTCCCTTGACTTAATGATTAGAATGTAATAAAATACTTTTACATACTTATTGCAGTAATTAGAATTTTTTAAATGGTAAAATAATAACTCATGAAGGAAAAACTATCCTCTCGTCATATTATGATCGATTTCGATAATCCTGTTCTATGATTTTTTTCGATACAGAATTTCTAAATGTGCCGACCCACTTCACAAGGAGCCTTGATAATATTCTCAGTTTTGAATAAGTATTCCTCGTACTTGACATTGAATAAATGATATAAAGTGGATAGTTTTAATCAAATCTCTTCCTAAAGAATCAATTTCTCATATTTTTTAAGAGTTATTTAAGAACTTTGAATGAGATACATATTTCGGATGGTTTATTATCTTTTTAGAATCGTTTCTCCAACCGAAGCGTGAAATTTCAACTCTCGAAGAGCTTATGTAGTACAACGTGATCTGAATACTAAAATACTAAAACAGTTAGTTTTTTTAAATTTATCACCTACTCATTACTGTGAGTATTTTGACTCTTGGAGCACAGAAATCATAAAATAGATTATGCCGCTGCTGCCACTGTAAATCCGGCATCTGAAACTAGCTGATTCAAGGCTATTTGGAAGATATCCTACGAACAAAATTAAATGGACCAAACATTGAGAGTTGACCCCAAATTAATTTCCTTCAATCACAGTAAATGTGTCCGTATATTTTCCTATTATATCTATTTATATACTTCTCATTAGAGTGGCTAATTTTTGTGTGCTGAGGCTTTAAATCATGTTTTATGCTATTCAACCATAGAAAGTTAATCAATGTCAGGGGAAAGGAATTTGTATATATTTCACCCTAGATATAAAACCTTACCAAGAGTTTAAAACTTGAATAAGATCCAGTCTTTAAACCCTATGGCTTAAATCAATAATCTTGGTTTAGTTATTCAATTGTGCATGCCAGTCCTTCCTGAACCCCTAAACTTTTTTCCACGTGAAATGAAATACTATCCAGTTGGAGGATGATTTTTGAATTTTCTTTACCTCCAACGGCTGAACTTAGCTCAGCAGCTATGGTTTCTTTTGTTATATAATATGTACTGGGGTATCTTAATAATTTTCTGAGAAATTTTGATAGTTAATCAGTGGTTTATTGATTATAGAATCCATTTATAAGCATGTTACTGCAGTATTTTTTGGGTTGTTCATTGCAGGAATCAGTGACCACTGAAAATTGCATTATTATTTTATGATAGATGAAATAGCGTTATGAGATAAAATTAATTCATTTTTTAGAGCAGTCTAAATACTTACACATCTTGTTTTCAAGTATTTTAGCTAAATGTGGACTTCGAAAAGATAAAATGATAATGAATAAAAAGTAATTAAGTTCATACCCTGACTGTGAGGTCAGGGAGGTACGCTGTTTAAGCGGATTTATGAATTCTTATTGTCAGAGCTTTGTAATGCTAAAAAGTTAAAAATTTGTTTCAGCATAGGTATTTTAATGATACTGAAATTTGATAAAGGGCTGCTATAAATGTCGTGAGAAAAATATTCCTGAATACGGAATTTTAATTAAAAGGCTAACGTCAATCTATCCGAGCTACAACCACATTCAGGTTTAAATATTTATTCGCAAATTGAGACTATGTATGATAAGAAAATTAATTATTAGCACGCGAAATGACAAAATTGCACATATTTCAAAACTATAATGTCATATTTAGAGTTCACTAAAACTTAATAAATGTCGAGTGATTCACATTGTTCAATTAAATGGTTATAGAAACTATGGGTGAATCGGAATAAAATTAGCAAGTGTTGGAAAGTCATGAATTGTTTATCATAATTCTGTTCTTTGAGGAGAATTTCTTTGCGAAGGAGTCACAAGTGCATTCAAGTACGTAACATAAATATCATTTTCGCAGGGTATCTGGAACGAGCAAGGCAATGGTTGAACTCGGTCACCTCACTACCAGAACGTATTTTATCCTTCCTCACATATTCCCCATTGGTGCTACAATCAACCACAGTTGTCTCAATTCACTCGATTGGGTGAAAGTTATCTTGGTATCCGGGTGCTATTTATTCCCTTGGCCATGCGCCGAAACGCCCCTCGTTCATACAGCAACGCCCGTGACATGCGCCCTCTGCCCCTTCCGTTTCAAACCCCTCTATGCCCACGCCACACGCCAAACCTCCTCCCTCCAACCTCTTTTCTCTTTCCTCCTCCTCTCCCTTCGCATACTTTCTTTGCCGCAACCAGTACCACGCATCCTGTTTCGGAAGGTCGAGCGGAACTTCCGCCGAAAACACTAAAATAAAAGGGCGAACGAAACTGGTGTTCTCTCTAAGTCTTCATTCTCCCATCCGCTACCCCCCCCATCCTCCCCCACCGATCTCCTCCTATCCAACAATTCCAACGTTCCTTCGTCGACAACCCTCGCGCCCACCCCCGTCCTCTTTCTCCCTTCAAACTGCCTGCCTCCCACATCTCCGAAATCCAACTGCTATTTTCCACCCGCCTACCTCTTCCTTTTCCTTCGACTCCCATTCGACCCTCCGCGAATCTCCTGGCCCAGGAGCCGGTTTCTCTCCGGCACCTCTCTCTTTCTCTCTCTCCCCAACATCTCTCGGTTCCCTCTCGGTCACCAAGTGAAACTTTTCCCTTTCTTTCTTTCTTCCGGTCTCGATCCGACCTCATCCTCACCCTTACCCCGACTTTGCTTCGACTTCTCCATGGCTTTCTTCCGATTTCTCGGTTCCTCCTCAGCTCTTTTCTTCCTTCACTTCATCCTCCCCCGACCTCCCCTCTCTCTCACTCTCTCCATTCACTGTTTTCGTTAACCGCCCTCACCCATCCCACACGCTGAACCCATTCTCCGGCTGCGAGTAAAGTTCCGTATATACGCACTCCATTCCCCGGAAACTATTTGCGCGCCTCCATTTCGGGAACTTAATTGGACGACGTGGGATTTAATGGGCGCGGGATGCGAGACCAGGGAAGCCCGACGCTGTTGGAATGAGTGAATGTAGGGATATGAGAAGAACTTATATTCATGGAGGCAGGCACACTATTCCCCTTGGGGCGCTCGACGATGGAGGATAGGGAACGAGGCGACGGGGTCGGGTCTCCGAACGACCCTTTTCGGGCAATCTATCCGTTGGAATTTCTAACCTTATTCCTTTGTTTCTTTCTTGTTCTCCTCTTTGGAATGAGAACTTGCGTCGTCGAGTGAAACTGAAACTTGAATCCATACTCCTTGTTTGTTTGGGAATGCACTGTTGTAAATGCTGTAAGAGTCGAAGTATTAATGAATTGAGTAGAAGTATATTTGGTTGTTTCGACATTTAAGACAAAGTTATTCGATTTTTTCGCTGATATAAGTACTCACAATGTTGTGTTAGTTTGTGTTAGCGTAGTTTCTCTAACTTTCGACTTGAAATAACTTGATCTACCATTTCGTTATCATTAGTTTCCCGATGAAGGTCCCAATCACGTGACCAGCGCACCATGTCCTTCGAAACCCCAAGACCTTGAGCAATTAATATGTCTTACTTGTCTTACTTTATCGCCTCACGGAATTCTTATTCCATCATACCCACTTGTTCCTGAGTGAAATGGCTGTCTTCTGACACTGCAAATCATTTAGTGAATTATATGTCGTAGTCGAATAATTTGCATTTTACATAATTTTGATGGCTGCAAAGCTACAACGTAGCTAAAAATTAACCTTAACAAATAAAGTTTAAGTAAACATGACTAATTCTGTTCTTTTAGAAAAATGAACAGTCTGTTCGTTTTGGTGAACATTTTTCATAAGTGTTTCATTTTATCTCAATTATTAGTTGTTATATTATATTTTATATGATACCTTGAGTGAGTACTGTTCCCAAAAATATTCTTCTACTTTTCAGTTATCATATCGATCAAAGATGTGAGTTCATCCATAAAGTTATTAATGAATGTCATTATCACCCCGAAGTCATGCGATAAATTTCTTCACCAAAATTCATTCAAAATAAGTATTTTTACGCCTGGTAACTTTTTGGTTGTCTTTCTCTGGTTAACTTTGGTCATGAATATTCATTTTTACAACCGCATTTACTATCACGCATTACGTTAGCAAGTCAGAGATTATTATTCTCTTCCAACCATTGTGAACGAACTCTAACAAAGAATTTTTCTCACCGCTCGAACGACGAGGAGGCAAGCCACTCGCAAAGAGCCGTCGGCCACGCCTCGCCTCCCTCCTCCCTCCCGCCAACACTCCGCGGCCGTATACTCTCGCGCTCAGATGCTCCTGGGGTGTTGCAACGAGTTGGATGAAGTCCTATCGTTGTATATCCTCTTTGTCTGTCGATTGCATCGTGGTATGGCGGAAAAGAAGCTCCAAAGGCGTCTTGCTAAAAATTATATTCAGTTCTCTCTCGCCCGCTGACGCCCTAAAGTGGATTGTGAATTCGTCGTCTCGGCAGGAACTTTTAAATCTCAAGTTTGAATGCCTCACAAGTACACAAAAAACAAGACGAAAAGAATAAACGAACAAACTTTACTCCCATGTCGTTCCGAAGTCATTCTCATCACTATTTTGATATGCCTTAAATTTCAAGTTGTGTCCGTGAAGCGAACAATGCACGCATGGCACCAGCTGTAATTACTCCAAGAATCTGAGTCCTCCATTTATCTTCTCCTTTTGATGAGTGAAGTAAAATAAAATGAGAATCATAAAACAAATTTTTAATTTATTCTCCGGACGAAAATGCCACTTTACTTAAACAGAACAATAAAATCAACATCTAAAATCCTTTCAATTAAATCAAACTTACTTAAACCGCAACATATCATCATACTTTATTACCAAAATTCAAAAAATAATTCAATACATTTGAAATTATGAAATATTTAAATTATTGGCATAACCCTTCTTTATAAATAAAAACAAGAATCTTTGGTATTTAAATGTCAAGCAATAAAATTGTTACTAAAAAAATTATGGAAATCCGGTTACCTTAAAAAAATTAATAATATAACGCTTAATCTATGGGTATTAAGATAATATAGACTAGTTTTTCATTATCATCATACAACAAAAACATCATTTTTTTTATTATCACCAGTCTAAATTGACTAAAATCATTGATTGGCGTGCATGTAAACATGGGTTTCTAACCCAATTAACTGCACTTCATCATTAAATTATTAACTTTATTGAGGTTAAACACGATTTTATCTTTCAGTTGCACTCTTAAACAATATTACCTTGCGTCATCTGCATGCTGTGCCAATAAAGCAATTGTATCATAACGCACACCTAAACTTAACTATTTTTGACTGACACGATCAACATGGAACGGTACGTATATCAACTCACATTCCGGAAACTCCAAGATCTTCCAATTAATTGGAAAGTTTCCAGAGTGGTTCCCAGGCCTACTAATGTATTTCGTAAGAAAATACATTGATTTAAATGGCTGTATATCTAATTAATAATGTCATAACATTTTAATTCATCAAGTTGTTCATTTTCAGTCGATATTTTCCCTCCGGGTCTCCGTCTAGCATCGAGTTAATGTCCGCATAATCATCCGGAGATCGGGGGGTAATTTTCATTGGGGTAGCCAGGTCCGACGCCGCCGGATAGGTGGTTACCCTTGGTAGGATCTTTGGTAGAACTTTTAACTCCACTGAACACACACACGAAGAGGACAATGACTCTGAAACTAATTCATTATTAATCTAATTGATGTGGATATTTGATATCAATATAAATAATTAAACGCGTACACGCTTTAAACATAAGGAATTGTGTTAAGAGTTGAAGTGATAAAGCTTCTACTGTAAATATTACCTTGGTTGAGTCTATACAGCCTTCTGATTTGGTTAATTTTGATTAAAGTGAAATCATATTCTCTCCAGGATTTAAAAGCTGGAAATGATTCATACAGTATACTATATTATTTTTGTCCACTACCGTCGAGTCTTGAACTGCATTATAACTACATTATAAATTATGGGGTCAATAAAGAAAGGAGCTAATGGTATATAAGCATATAATATGTCGTTTTAACCTCCAGATAAATTTAAGTTTATTAGATAATACATATCCACTTTGTCGTATATCTCATATTTCAAAGGAAATATTTTGACCACGTGGCCTTTTCGTATTAGCGGATATATTTTCTGGTTAAAATAATTTGTTTTATCGACTTCTATACACATGTTGAATGATATCAACATCCATTTAAATAAGTTTTTTAAACGTTGGTAATGAAATTTCTTTAAATCAGTAGCCATCATCGTTTTAAGTTTGGATATAAATTCAAAACACGCTGAACCAAATGTAAAAATGTTTTGGGAAGGAAAAATTTGAATTGGCCTCAGCGATTGAAAGCTCCAATTGGAACGGATGAGAGAAACATGTTTGCATAAGAATAAGAGTTCACTCTTCACACTTGTCTTGTTTCCCAGCGTCGCTGGGTCCACATTATAATTTAAGAGCTGTACCACGTCACCGACAGCCCACGAGGTTCTTACGGATATACGTGGAAGTTGAATCTATGGTCTAACTGGTGGACAAGCTTTGCGGATTCATATGAACACGCTCACGCGTATACACAAACAAGCTAAAATTTGGTGATTTCAGGGGAAGTGTTTCCCACGCGAGGGGTTGGCATTTTTGAATCCAAAATTGTCAGCGGAAATGGTACGAAGGACAGAGGGAGGAATGCACGCAAGACCAGATCATAAAGCAAACAACACTAAGGATTATTCAAACATAAAAATTGTGTAAATTATCTGCCAATTGAAAAAAAACCCTTTTCCAAAAAGGTTAAAAACTATGATATGGAATTGATGTATTCACCATATTAGCTGTAATGAATGTCTATCCGTTTACACCAACTAAGCACACACACACATGGCTGCACTAAGCAGTACCATGGTGATAACTAACGTTTAGACTGTGGAATATTAGAGTTGAATAGGAGGATGAGGGATAAAGTTTTGATTTGTGTACGGGAGTAATGGAGAGAAGGAACGGGACTAAAACGTTGGTGTTACTGAAGCTTTGAATATGAACACACTAATACGAAGTGGGAAAATGGTTGGTTAATGTTGTAATGGATTTCAGTTTGTCATGAATAATAGTATGCCTTTTAACATTAAATTTTGTTTTATATGTGCTATTTTCCACTAAGTCCTCTTGTATTTATGTCAAAATGGCTACCACTTGGTTTTGTCTAAAAGACAGGTTTTGGGGTGATGCATAATTCACGTGAGCTCTTATGCTATACGCCAAACATATAGTATATGTTGTGTTGGGGGTTTATTACCATTACGTAACGGTTGGGCATTTTTTACGTGCTTGCGTCTATGTTCAAGTATTTCGTTGTCTATGGTTACACGCTTGCTGTAACTTTATAGCTGGATTCTGGATGGTTGGTCCCTAGCGTAGGATTCATCCCTCCGGAAACCGCATCTAGAGATTAGTTTGGGCGTGAGTTCGTGCGTGCGCGCGTGGTTCCTCATGTCTGGTCTCAAGTGAGGGATTAAATTTCCTCATGAAACAATTAGAGAGATTACCGTCGTGGAGATACTTTGGAAATTAGTGAATTGCCATAACGTGAGAGTTGCCTCTTCGTCAAGCAACAGGGGGTAGGAGTATGACCATCTTTGGTCATTCTCTTCGTGCGTGGCTAATCGCTGGTAGGTAATTGAAATTGGATTCACGAAAATTAACGCTTGTGTTTTTTTTCAGTGTTTAGTGTCCACACTCTCTGCTTAAGTATTAATGCCTCGCAGATTGCCACAAAGTGCTGATTCAGGCTTTAATGAGTGAACGTAAAATTATTGTTTCTCGTGTCCTTTTCAACCACCAAGATTTGCACTGAAATGACTGTGGCGAACATTTGGATTTCATTTTCAATTTGCCGTTAATGCTACTGAAACACCACACCAATGTTGGTACTAACCTTTAAATAGGTAATTTAGTATTAATACTACAATATTTGCAGTTGATTGAGATATCTACTTCCCATACATACATGTACAAAAATCGATGGTATGAAAATACGTAAATAGGTTTTTCATAATTATATTATAAGCATAAAAAGATTATAAAGCAACAAATTAATCATGCTTATTTTTTCGATTTTTTCAATTTTTTTCTCCCAATAACTGAGGACATTATTTTTGATAGGTATGTAAAATTTGAGGATTGATTTTACTTGGCAACCAATTTATTGGGTTAATATGTATAGAACCCGAGTTTAGAAGTAATTTTATTATTCAAAAGGTAATCCGGAATTTTTTTGAGCCCCCTGTAGAATATTCTGCATATCCTAATACGTACACTCTCCGTCGGCTGCGGTGTTATAAAGTTCGGTCCCTTTTGTCACATTTTGTTTAAGAATGGAGTATTTCAGGCGCTCTCTTTCACATCTCTCAATTTCAGCTCTTATTTCTATCGCTAATACTTATGCCTTAGTCACTCTGCGAACGTATGTCACTCGTATCACACATAATGAAAAAGGTACTCGTTCCCAGAATAACAATTCATATGATTAACTTTAAATGTTCTTTATTAAAAAATTCAAAACTTGCTCTCATAGGAAAATGACGTTTTTATAAATAAGGTAAAGATAAATGTGATCGCATCAGATTGAAAACGAATATTTTCATTGTACCATTAATTTTACAACGAATTACAATGTTAAATAAATTGTATCGATGTTAATATTGACTGAAGTGTCAATGAATGTCTTAACGGATTATATTTTTAAAAGTTTCAAGTCCGTAATGTTACCTATTATGAAGATAGTTGTGCACCGTCTCCTTGAATAAGCGAGATGAACACTCGCTATGATGCGTAATAGGATAAATTAATTTGCATAACCTATTTATTTTTGTCCGAAAAATATCGAATGGGCAAATTTACCAACCAAAGTTTTCACATATTCCTATTGATATATTTTCTACCAGGACGATTTTTATAATCTGAAAAATCTTTAGTTTAAATTTCCATATTACTTTGTCCCGACGCCTATTAAAATAAATATTAATTTTCCTTTTGACTAATTCATCTAACACATTTGTTCAGACATATCCAGAGTTAATTATAGTTTTCTTATCACAGAAATATTATTTTAAATACAAATCTATGCGTGAGTTTTGAGAATTTAATTGAATTCTGTAAAATAACGAGGCACTACGTACTGCTGATGTGATGCTGCTGTGTGTCGAAGTAGAGATATCTCAAAAATTCAAATTTATGTTTTTATCATTTAGAGGGAGTTTTTACGATAGGGTTGACTGATAAATATCATAAATGAACCCGAACGCATTCGTACTCACGGATCAACACGGGTCAATACCTTGTACATGATTTGATTGGCAAGGTCTCGTCAGACGTTATTGATTCCGTAAACTATTACTTAAATCATGGGAATGAGACGACAGGAATGGAAAAACTTGATACAGAATTTATATTAGCTTAAATTTTGAAGTTAGATTTTTTGTAGATCGTATGATTTAATTATAGGAGTACATAAGGAAGGATGTCCTTGCATAACTCAAGAGTCTCCCTTAAAATTTGTGTTTAATTACCCCTGCTTAACAACCGACCTCCTTCATCTGCGGTGGTACTAAGTATTACTTACCTAAATTGGGTTGAATTGGGTTAAAATTCAAGTGAAATTTCACATAATACTTATTACACAATAATAACTTTCATTCAAACTGTTTGGTTATAAATTTCCAGAAAATACCATTTGAGAAAGTAATCTAAAGATTAAATATATACATATATTCCATCGAGCTTGAGAAAAGGTCCCTTAGAGTAATCTAAAACACAAATACGTTACCAGGACACATTTTAGTTCTAGGCACCATTTGCATTTAAAGTTCGCGTTTTCTATGGGTATGACTGTAGGACTCCCATAGCCATAGAAAACGCGAACTTTAAATGCAAAAGATGCCTAGATTTCCTGTTAACTTATTTGAGTTTCAGAAACATTTACTATTGAGCCACATTTCATGAGTGGGCATTGCTGTTTCGTTTTTACGGGGCAACCGACCTCCGGAATGCGTGGCCGTAATTAGGAACCTAGGACTGGAAGCATTTCACTCGGCCTGTTCCGACCAGGGAGAGCGGGAGTGGCATAGGGCGGGGGGTAGGTTTGGATCAGGAGGAGGGACAGGTCGGGGCACGGTGGAGGAGAGGTTGAGGCAGGAAAATGGCGCTTTACTCTGCATGCGGCAAATCCTCCATCCCCTCCACGACTCTTCCGGCCAGTCCCATTCTCTTAGGAAAAAAAAGAAATAACCCTCTCCAACTTCCCTGCCGAGTCATTGATCCTTTTCCCTTCACGTGACAATTGCCGTGCATCACGGGGATGCCCCCAAAAGCAGTAGAGCGTATTTTCCATGTGTGTGTGAGTGGCGAGAAACAATCGCGGGCCTTCCCAATGCCGCAGTGATCCCGTCGGCGGCGACCGCGGTCCCGAAAAAGCGGAGAAAGGCGGTAGAGCGGAGGGAGAGGCAGGGGCGCACGGGATAGGGAACAGGGAGGAGTGCAGGATGTGGAGATGGGGAGGGGATGGGAGAGAGAGAGGAAGGGGGGGGGAAGGGAAGCGCCATGAAATGTAGGGAAAGGGGATGTGGTGGGGGAGAGGGGGTTGGAGGGGCAAAAGGGCCGGTAATTTGGTGCAAGTGTCGCCGCCGTTTGACCGCGGATTTGCAATCGAGACGAGGAAAATAAATACACGTATGCCTATATATAAAAATAAAACAGAATGAGCTTCCAAAAAAATGAGTCCTCGCCAAACTCTTTTGGAAAAGAGACGCGCAGAAATGTTCCGTACCACAATCGATGGGAAAGCTTTCACTTTTTTTCTTTACCCCCGGGGCGCCATTTTTGCGTGATGAACAAAAGAGGAGGAAAGAGTAAGCATTGGAATTGCACTACGTCGTCAAACTGCTACGTCTTCCTTCCTCACCCATCATTCCCTCGGCTGTAAGGGAGCGGCATTTAGTTTATCGTTATTTCATTTACCTCTTAACAAGTAACTCATAAACAAATAATATGTGATATTAATACACATTATGTATGCGTGCGTGTATATATATTTATTATTATTTATTTGTGATCATTCTCAATTCATATTTTTATTCTCGAATGGGAAAGTTTCAAATAGATAAAATCTGATTTCCCGCATACCCGCAGTGTCATCTAAGGGAATCACTTGTGAAAACTCATTTATCAATCTCCACGCGTATTGATTTGTCCTTCACGAGTTTGATTTACACCGGCTCGATCATCTTCTCTCCATTTCTCGGGAAATCATCAATTTATCACCCCCTCTATTCTAGAATTGGATAATATTGAGGGCCCTCGAGTTGAGAATATAGATGTGGAAAAATAGGAAGTCATCTCTGATAGGGAGGGACTGTGTACCGTGATCAGCGGACGTTATTTCTTTTCATCTCATATTCCCAAGTCCTGGTGTTCCTCAAAATGGAAGAGTTGTCAAAAGTTTTCTTCAAGTATGGTTAAGAAGAGCGGACTCCAACCAGTCTTGATACTATTTTAGGACGTTTTCATTACAAATATTAACAGTTTCTTGTCAACTGGTACCATTATTTCGATATTAAATCAGTCTGGAACCCCAAACTAGCATGTTTCCTTTGAAAAAGTAACTTCACAAAAATAAACTCGAGTGAAAGTATGTTTTTTTCTACTGTATTCTGATTTTGTCGATTAAATTCGTAAATATTATGATTGCAATCATGCAGTCAAATTTTTTAACAAAATTAAATTACGCTCCTAAGTTAACCCGATTGACAAATCATGCACCAGGTAATTTGTCGTAATTTTTTTAGACTCCATACATTTTGCTCTGTTGTACTAGCCACAGTAACTCACTTGCCTTTAGGTAGTCTAGAGGAAAACTGATATGTTTGCCAAGGTTTCCGATAACTTAACAGTAGTGGTTGGAATTCTATAGGTCTTTTACATGAACCTCTCACTTCGTAAAAGGTGATTAAATACATGGACTCTCAATGACAGGGAGATAGAGGCTTTTGAAATGAAGGGTAATTATCACTTCGCAACAGCAGGCAACTAACTAGCAACGGAGAGCAATCATTTCCGCTTATGGAGTAGTGAGCGTATTTCGGCTGTTTCTAATCCGCTGAAAAAATCCACTCACTCATACGTATATCCCAATAATTGATTTGAATAAATGAAAAGCAAAAAATACTATTTTGAATCGTCAAATGTGCTTTAAGTAAAAAAGTTATTAATATTTACTCTAATCTCCAAAAGAGAACATACGTGAATCCGTTTGACAAATTACTGTTGATAATAAAATTAGCGTATATACACATACCACTGACAACATTCGTGCATGTGATAAATGCCGACTTTATCTGACGGTGAAAATTGTGTATACTCTAAATTCAGTTGTTAGTGATTTGAAAAAAATTCATATTGATAATTTTTGCTATCACCGCGTGATGATCAAGAGTGGATTCGGGAATGTAAGATAAATGCGCCTCTCTGATTTAAGCGGTAACATTTATCACTTGCATCAACCTTGCATTTGTTCCAAATATCCTCCTCTGAAAATATTTTGTCTTTACTATCTAGAGGCATTTGACAGGTTCTAAAAACTACAACAACATTGTGGGAGTAATGAAACTACTCGTCTCTGACTGTTCTCAGTTCATAATTGAATCAATCCTTGCCTAATTACCAACGAAATAACAAAAATCCGTTTTCAGAGTTTTATACTTGATTTTTTTCAAACTCCTAAAAGCAATGGCGGTCTAAAATAAAGCATGCCACCGCATTTTCCGTTTAGAAAGCGATTTTTCAAATTGAAGGATAGATGACCTACACAGCACCTCTTTCCCGTTTCAATGCGATTAATTCAATCACGGGACTCAGCAAGTCCTCCCACGTGTTACGTAACAAGTCTCCTTGGGCGGAGAGGTCATTTGTCTCGACGGAAAGGAGGAGTGTGCGTTAGACCCTTGCGTACAAGTGCTGGCGTGCAAGCGATGATTAGTGGCACGCGTCCCTTGTCGACTTCCCTTTAACACGCCGATAGGGGGGATAAAAAACACAGTCGTTGCTGACCCCTATCCCCCCCGGCTCACTACTTCCGCCGGGCTAACCTTCTCCCTCCCTCCCCCTTCCCGGTGTCATGACCGCCCTTGGCCCCTCTCCCCCTTTTAAACACTTCCCCCCCTTTACCCCCTCACCCGGAGGCTCTTCAGACTACATTTCCCTTTCATGCCATCGCGAGCGTTATGGCCACCAACATCATATCCGCGAATTCATTCCTCCGTGCCCCGCGGCCGCCGACTCATTCAGCGCACCACGAGAGAGGGAGAAAGAGAGAGAGGGCACGTTCGTCGCCCCCGCTAACACTCCTTGTCTCCTTTCCCCACCACCTCTCATTCGCGGTGTCCCCTATCCTGTTACTATCCCCCTCCAGCTACCTCACCCTCGAAATTCTCTGGCTTCCGGTGATACACCCGGTCTTCCTCCCAACGCCTCCCTCCTTCTCACCCCCCAAACCTCCACCTCCACTCTCTCTCCTCCCGCCTCCCTCTCAAACACTATCCGAGGGTATAATGCGCTCTGCTGAGCCAAACGCCCCTCATATACACTCCTCTCCCTCACTCATTCACTCACTCCTTTCGCCCCCGCATCGTTCAAATGCCCTTGCTAAGACCCGCGTTGATTCATTCCGTTTAGGTTATTTTTATTTTTTTCGAGAATTTTACTATTTTTTATGCTTAATAGCGTTCTGAGTGATGGCCACGGACACATCGACAAAATTTTTTGTTCTTTTTTTTGCGACGCTTTCCTTTCACGCGCTCGTGTATAAAGAGGGGAAAAGTCGTGTGTGGGAGAGACATATATGTACAAAGCAGTAAAATTCATTATCAAATAAAATACTATCGATCTATTTTGTGTTTTTAAACTGTCATGAATTTGCTATTACGCACCGTGCAGCACGGAAAAGTAATTGAACTCATCTTTAGATCTGTTTAAACACTGAAAGCGATACTAAAATTTGAATTAAATTACCTCGCCGTTGGAGGAACTGATTATTTCATTTGAAGCACTCCCATTAAGAGTCAAATATGTGCCATACACCCGTAATCTATACGACCTTTTCGACTGAATATAAGCGCGTTACCACCGTAAAGCATATTACCGTTATGTGATGGATATATCAAAGAAACTGATTTTCTGCTTGCTTTATTACCCTACGCCCTAAAAACCCAACTAATCCGACATTATTGCTGCAAACCTATGGCACCTACCTACCTTGCGAGTGGTTTGGCATTTAATATGATAATAATAAATTATTTAAAAGTAACTGTTATTAGAATATGGTATTTTGTGTAGAAAATCACTTGCTACCTTAGCTTTAAAGTATTATATAGCCATTTTGTCGCATACGAATTTCTTCGCGGATGTGGTTATCAAGTGGTTAACCAGAATGGACTCATAAGGTAACATCAACGTAGTGCTGTAAAGATGCTGTAAATCACAGACAGAATGCTTGTAATAAATAATGAATATGGTCCGAAAATTTAGTTTTATAATGTTTATTTACTGAAATTAAGTAAATATTACAAGTTCACCGGCTCTCATACTGAAAAAAATCTTCTTCCAATTGCACCCAGCCACCAAGGATCAATCCATTGTTTCTATTTTCTTATCAATAACAGCCAAAGATAAGTAAGTTTTGATTTAAAAAAAATAAAATTTTCGTACAAAGGTATACTTGGTATCTCATTATTAGGGATAAACCATAGTACGCCTATCTTTATTTGTAGCACTGATGTATTTTTGGTGAAAAGCGTCGAATATTCAATTTTTATTACAAGCAGAAAATAAAGGCATATAGCACGAGTAGATGGTAAAACAGCCAGAGGTTGTTTGAAGGTTCAAAAAGGTTGTATCTTGAGGGGTCCCGTGAAGGGAGTCAACGAGGAGGAGATGAATCCCCTCCCCCAAAACCGGCGAGTGAGAGGAAAAAAAAGAAAGAAAGGACCGACCGACTGCTACAGCGGTGTGCACGGTAGGTTCTTTTTTGCGGGTCGAAGGGGATGATGGTGTCGGGTGTGCCTGACGTGCTCGCCGTTATTCATTGCAGGAAAAGTGGACGAGAAGGCGACCCAGCTGCATGCCATCGCCTCGCTAAAGGTTCTGCTGGACGCCACCAAGCCCCCCGCCAACGGCGCCGCCACCACCACCTCATCCACCGTGGCCGTCGCGGGGGCCCCCAACCACATGCAGTCGGCTGTGCCCCCGCCCACGGACGTGGGAAGGGGCGGCAACCAGGAGACGCAGCTGGCAGGCGGGCGGGGCAGGGAGCAGCCCAACGGCGTGGCCGGCAGCATGGAGGGCGGAGTGAGTGCATGAAACCCTTTATGAAACGAGATAAAGAGAATTCAAAAATCACACTTGAACAAACATGGCAAAACGAACGGGAAACAAAAATGTTTGCGTCTCCCCTTCCTATAATTCCCATCTCCCAAAGGATTCGTAACACCATATCAATCAACCATCATTTTTGTCTAAGTTTTATCTAAATTTTAATAAGCACGTGTCATTTTTCGTATTGATATGTATAACCTTTGACGTGGTCTCAGCCTCAAAATAAAAGCTGTGCCATCTGTTGTTAGGTAAGAAATCAAGAAAATGAAATGAAGAATTGACGCCTAATGATTATGCAACGTGCGCAACATATGTGTACTAATTGTCACATAAGTTTACGGGGCTAATAATGACTATGCATGATACTGTACCACTTCCAATTTTGACGAAGTAAATTAATATTAGTGTACAAAGAATTGATGAATCAATTATATAAAAGCATCCAATTGTGATTTTTAATAATTCCATAGGGTGATAAAAATTAGGTTCTTACGTTTTTGCCCGTTTCCTTGGAGGACATGAGCAAATTCAGACGAGTTTCTACGACATGAGATATGAATTGAAGATATAAAAACATAGATATAAATATTTCGTAGTTTAATTTACATAATATAAATATTTGTTAGCATAACAAATGAGGATAATTTGATGAAACTCGGCCCGCTGAACTTCGTCGGCAAAAATTGCGATTAATCATACTCCCTGAATAATACTACTTACATGAGGAAATTGAGACTCTTTCAGCGCAAAAAATTTCCTCTGAGGTTATTAAAAATTTAAACATATTGTTTTACTGTTTTTTACCACATGCATGGGTGAAATGGAAATTATTTTATCATATTTTTGGTGTCTATTATCTTGACATGCAAAATGATATGACTTTAATAATGAAGATTATAGTAAAACGGTGAGTTTATTGACGGAAAAATGTATCGATTTTCCGCGGATTTAATATGATATTATCTTTTTTGGAGAATAGTTGTAGTTTAACCTAAAACATTTTCCAATTTTATTGATAAATATGGATTTTTCTCATATATAAACCTTTATACTGCGTCATATTTTAGGAAACTAAACAAAACTAATCGATGACTAATCAATAGTTGTAGTTGTTACGAAATTATATTAAACCCCAGCCGTCCGCGGATTGCAGGGCTAAAGTCTACATGTATGTTGTGGTGTCAGTGCCTATATTAATCCGAGCGATCTTCTATCCACGGAATGACGGCACAAAGGTGAGGTCGACGTTAATTGTGCTGACCGAGATTTTGGTCATCGTCATAAATGCTATCGGCTTCCCTGCACCCAAATACCCCGCGGTCGGGAAAGCCGATGTGATTTTATTCCGCCCCTCTCTCCCGTCACCGCGTCCCATAAACATCACCTCCGATTGCTCAGGGCGAAGGCGGGAATAGAAAGAAAGATTCGACCTCGTCACTCAAAAACGCTCGGTGAATTCGGATTCATTCGTTTCGTGGATATCTCGGCGGGTCATAACGGCAGGATCTTCTCCCTTTCGCCATTCGATTAAGTGTAAGTGCTCCCCAGCAAGCTGTCAAAGGACCATTAATGGGCAAATAAAGCCTAAAATTACTACAAACATGAGAACGAGTCTAAAATCCCTCGAATCCAATCTCTGCACAAACCGACAAATTTACCATGGAAGCTGCCGTACTTATAAGCGCTTAATACGTAATCTTGGTAATTAACGGCATGAATTACGGCCTTTTGAATTGAACTCAACCGGTGCCACATGCATCGGGTGCGCGAGCGTCATTGTTATGCTTTACTGCAAAGCCCAAATTCACTCCGTATAGTTAGTTGTTTCCGTGAGTAGTTACAGCAGAGCGTGTCACCACACTCTCAGAGAGAACACTTTCTCTTCCCGTTTTTGGTGATGAAAAGGTAGGGCATAAAACTGACGTTATGTCATATCTTGAGTGACTGAAATGCAGAAATGGTCGAAATGCATTAGCTAAAATTATGATTAGAAGTGCAATTTTAACTATTCTATGTTTATTAAGTTAATAATGCTGTGATGGATATCGAATGGCATAAATTATCATTTTTTAGATGATAACGTTACGCAGGAAGTATTTCCCCTTATGCCTTTGCCCAATTGAGCCAAATAAACCCGATTTCACCGTCCATAATCAATGCTTGAACGTTGGAAATTTCCTCGTTCGACCTTAATTTCTCTGATTCCATGGAAAACAATAATCCGTTATCCAATTTAAAAGCTAATGATCAGTAGAATTGAATAAAAAACCATACATTTGATTAATTACGTCTAATTAATGATAGCAGTTCCGCAGTGAAGAGGATTTTTCCTTTAAATAACACTTAATCAAGACCCTTAACGACAAGCTGCTGAAACCGGAAATTAAAACTCCCACATGTTAAAAAGACTTGTAGGATGCATTGCATAAAATACTAAATGTTTAGTGAATGGCTACTCAATTGTATATTTGAAGAATAAACTCAGGAAATATGTTATAACAAAGCTCAAAACTTGCATTTTACCTAGCTTAATTCATATGGGGCGTTTGTATATATGGTTATTTATAAAATATTTCCTGGTTTTCACTACATAAATATCAAGTTATGCACGTACCTCTAACTTGATTGGATACATGACCTTTTAAAAATTGAATTGATACGAAATTGACCAACCAAGGTGTGCAAGCAAACATGAGAGGACACACCCCGAAGCTGGTGAAGGGCACCGTTAAGGTTGTCGAAAGGTCACACTAACCTTAACTCACCTTGATATCACATTATATGTACGTTCTTTTATTAATAATCCTGGCAGGTACAATATTTCCTGACACCAAATTTTTTCCCTAAAGAAATCGTTAAATAGGTCAAAGCATTACCAATTGATTCAAAACGTCTTAACAGTACAACTTCTGAAATTCAAAACTATAAGATTAATTTTTAGGTTCCCCAATGCAGTTCTACATTGGAAAAAACTAAAAAAGGGAGTATTTCCTAGTTAACGACAGAAAGTAGCATATCAGCAAGTAACCTCGTCCTAAGAAGATAATTAAAATGAACTTAAGAATAACCGTGTTGTAAGCTAGCTTCGTCTTATGGAAAAAAAGGAATATAAAGAAAAATATTGGTAGGAAAATAGGAAGGAAATATTCAATTATTTTTCTCGGCAGTAGGAGAATATTATAAGAGCGTGAATGAAGAAAAATGTTTGCTGGGAATAAGAATGACATATTTTTCAATTAAATCCTTTTGTTATATTATTCATTTTGGTGACGTGTCCTTGGTGTGGGTCGCAAAAGCGTAACAAATCGGAAGATTCCTTTATGTGGGCTATTTTATCATGTGTTGTGCTACCAGAGGATGTAACATTGTCTGTTCATAGAACTATTACGTAATCAAAAAGAGATATCTTGGAGAAAGCTTTAAAATTATCAAAATAAATTTTTATTTTGCTTTCAGATAATGTTTACACCATCAAAAGTTAAGAGTATATACTAAGTTTAAATTTTCAAACATTCTCTTGTTATATAATCTTCATTGTATAATTTCTCTTATTATTGTTATCGAATCTGTATTTATGAACACATGAAGGCAACGCATTTTATTTCAGAAGGAATTCCTCTGCGCATGTGCATGTGTTACTTGAATTTTTTAAAAACGTCTAACAATATATAGATCGACGTTATTTTTAGTCACAATACTCAAACAATTCTTTTCCCATTTTATTTTCCCACTAGAGATAACTAGGAAATTAATTTTGTATAACTTTTGTGCATGCTTTAGGGATACGTCTTGAATTTACTATGCTACAATTTATTTGAGGCTATTTTCCAGAAAACGAGGACGGTTGGAGGGAGCAAAAGAATAGGGAAAACCCGCCAACCCATTTAAGAGAGAAAGACAGGAGGGAGGGAGGGATTAGAGGATCGCTGTGGCGAAGCTTAGATACGTATTCTTTCATTTTCAGGGGGAGAATTATCCTCGGATAGAGATTATGCAAGAGAGGCCTAGAGAGGGTGGGGAGGATGAACATTAGCGAGGCTCCGGAGCGAGTGAGGCCAGAGAGGGTGCGTTCCCAGATGTCCCTGGCGTGAGGGAACAGGAGGGGAGAGGCAGAGGAAGTTGGCCTTCGAAGGGATTTGGGGCTGGTGGGGGTGGGCGAGAAAGTAAATGGAGTTGAGAAGTTTAAGAAAGAAAGAAAGAAAAGGAGGGAGAGAAGACAGAAAATACGATAAGCAACGAGTGCGACAAATTTAAAAGAAGGTGTAGTTTAGAAACTGCGATCCGGAGAGAGGGAGAGCATTATATAGCACAAAAATGTCATGTGAGACGAAAATGGATATATTTACTAGTTAAGCGAATGCCTTTGCGCTGGGTTTGATTTCGTTTCTCTGAAATGACGTAAGCACTCCTTTTGACGATCGGGACCCAATCTGGGGATGTGAAGTAAGAAAAGAAGTAGGATAGCCGGTGATTGGCTGAAGGATTCCCCGAAGGGTGAGGTGCTGGGGTGCGAGGAGTTAACTCTCGCCCTACTCTCGCGGGGTTGATTCTCCCTACCTCTCCGTCGAAGCAAATATTTGGCAGAGCCTGGGGCTATAAATTGTGCTCACTGAGACTCTGCACGAGTGTGCTTCGTGTAAAATTTGATAGTAGTGCCATATGTGAGGTTTATAAAATTTTTTTGTAAATTGTTATTTTTCAAACTCGGCTATGTCCTACGGGTCGAAAATGTCATAATTATTTTCATCAGTTATCGCCGCTTGATACGAATGCAAGTCATTTTTTGACCTTTTTACTTATGTAGTTTCTTTCGTAATTTTTGGAAGTAATTGGGGTCGATGCGAATTACCTGTACGTCTAGAGGAAAATTACCTCGTTTGACATTGAAAGAACCATATATTCTTTTTTTCATACATTTTTAAGAATATAATAACTAATTTCTTGTCTTCTAGCTTAATCTTTGCGATTTATTTCGAGAAAATATTTAGGCAGTGCTATCTGTTGCCAGCTATCACAAAACGAGCTGCCACTTTAATGAAATATAATCAATGAATTGTGTAGACACCACGAAATCTGTCTAGATTAAATATAAACTTACATTTTCTTAAAATCTTGATAAAATATTTGTTTATTATACGAATTTTAATCAGTATCTGCACTCCAAGGAATCCAAGGTTATTTTATATGGTATTTTAGCACTATTTATATCATTACACTGCAAAATTATTATCTGGAAATTAGTGGTGATAGAAAACCTCGACTGTCTAACCAACCGTTCACCATTGATCATAACGTGCTGAGTCTACTGTAATCACCCCAATAATCATTCCCACTCTGCCCTTTCTATTTATAACTTTCTTCCAACTGGAGAGATCGTAAGTCAAACTTCGTCCTCTACCATGCTTCAATATTTTTTCATCGGTCTTCCTCTAGGTGTCTATCCTAAAATTACATTCCTAAATAATGCATTGCCTCTACGTGAACCAAATTCAACTTAAACTTCTTTTTACTTACCGTTTTCGTGATAGTCTCTTCTCTGTAGGCTGTGCATGTATCTATCAAAAAGGAAACGTGTTAGGATTAGGGCCTAATAGAGCTCAATTTTTATCCTCTCATGAAATACAACTATTGAACTCTTGAATCCCTTAAGGTGTTACGAGGACACGTGGTCGCCAAAAAGGAGAATTCTACGAAGATCACGGGCTGCAACTAGACAGCGGAAACACGTCTGGTTTGCTTTGAGACCGGGGGGGGGCGAGAGGATGAAAGACGTAGGAGGAGGACGAGAGTAAGAGAAAAATCTGAAGTTGTCCCCGCATTTTGCGGTAACACCCGACCGACCATCACCCGCCCTGCGGTCCCTGGTATGGTGAGAGGGTGATGGTTTAGCTGAGAGGAGCGGGGTTGCGGGATGAGTGGGCCAGCCATCAAGAAAACCACGATCTCTAAATGACAGAGGGATATGAAGGATTGTTCTTAGACGTAGCGAGCGGTTAATGGGAAATGCGAATGAGGGGAGATTGAGGGGGATGAGGGAGCAAAGGGGAGAAGGAGAGGACAATAAAGGAAAGGATAGATGTACGGGGATGGGGTGACTCTTAGTTGAGGAGGAAGAGGAGGAAGAAGACGATGATTGTACCTTTAGGACGGGGCGGCAGCGACCGTGTTTTCTCCCCGGAAACAAAAGGGAGGGAAGAGGGATTAGTTGGGCGAGGAGTTATGAAAGGAAGAAGAAGTGAACGGCGAGGAAGCATTCTTCGTCGAAGGCCGCTGCCGAGAGATATCGGAAAGAGATACCCGGAGTAATTGAGTGAGAGGAGTCGCAGAAGAAGGACGAAGTTCGACAGACACTCTCCAACACCGTCATTGCGCGAGACGGGACAGTCTTTTTACTATAATGCCCTCGGGCAGTGCTCGTTTTGCGCTCTAGAGCGTTTGTTGCGCAGATGTCCCACGGAGCATGAAAGTCCTCGTCCTCGATTTAATTGTGTGGTTGCACGAGTGCGCGCTCGTTATGAACGGTTTTCTTGCTCTCGGAAGATGGGGAGGAGGTAGGGAGATGGGGGATATTGATGATGTTTAATTACTGAGAGGTATCCGGCATAATAATGTACCTTGCTCCTAGGGTATGAAAATATCTTATCTTGTAATTGTAGTCTCTTCTTGCCATTCCCCCTTCTCAACCTGTTTGCTACCTGCGTCCTTAATATTTTAAATTACCATTAAGGTAAAGAGTATGTTGCCTTTTTAAGGCGAAAGATGTAAACCCATAAATTCATGAGAAGAAAAGTGTGCTTAGCACCCATAACTGTGCGGGTCACGGAAAAGATCTGGCTTCAAAATATTCCTAGTTCCGGGAAAGGTTTAACCAGATATTCATAGAATAGGAACCCTGTTATATTATCTCGTAATCCGCGAATAAATTTACTGACGGAAACTATATTTTTACTGCTTATACAGGGTGGTAAAATATTTTTATGATAATGTAAATTTTTCACATGTTTTCTTATCTTATAGTTCTCTTTTAAACTGTTTTGAGATTCTGAGAAATAGCTATTTCATGATAATGAATTCTTCCTATAAATGAAAGAAAGAACGATCGAAGAGCGGGAGTAGAATCGTTAGTTAAAGCTGGATGATTTTAATCTGATATAAATATAGAAGTAAATATATTTATTCTGATAAAATATTAAACCTACCACGCTTGGGCACCTTATGTTTGATTAGACCGTTTTCGGAAAAACGTTAAACTAATAACAATTTTATATTTGAAGATGTTCGAAATTCAATTTACTGCGTATCGTATTCACATTCTTAGCTCAATGTTTCGCGATTTACATGGTTTCAGTAATGGACCCTGTTCTCTGATTCTCTATTATTAAATTTAATCAGTAAGTGAGTAGATGAACCAATGTTTTCTGTTTCGGCAAAAGGGTGTTATGAACACTGGAGGTACGTTAACGACCTAGTTATCTCTGAATTTCATAATAGAGGCATATTTGGAGTGCCCTGAAAATCCTTTTATATCTCTAATATATTTTAAAGTATACGCAGTTCATGAATAATAATTTGCATTCATATTTGATATTCATTTAAAACTCTTTTTACATATTTGAAACTCGACTGCTAAAAAGTATTAACGTAGAAGTATTAATCACGTTATAATACAGAACAGCCTGCACCTGCAAAAATATGTAAAACTACTTTAATAAATATGCAAATATTTCTTCAATCATTAAAATCACGATATCCATTTCTATGATTTTATCATTTTTACAGTGTTACTATTTTTTAAGAGAGGGTCTATACCCTTAGTGGTATGTCAAAAGACCATGATCACTAGAGTAACCAAAACATGGACTAATGTGCGCTTAGCCCAAGGTCAAGCAAGTAGTTGAAGTAGTGCTTCTCGTACCGTATTTATCATCCGATTTATGAGACGCTTTTTCGGAACGGCAGGGAAAGGTTCGACACATCTAGCTCATGCAAAGGCGTAAAGCCCTCAAGGCGCGACTAAGACATTCTTTTCATTTTTAAGATTTTCCAAGATCCTCTAGCATTTCATGTTAGCTTGTGCCTTGGGGATGGAGGAGCGGAGGAAGAGGAGCTGGGGGGTATGGGTTGGATGGACGGGACTAAGAAAAAAGAAAACGTCAGGTTTTCGCATTCAATACAAATTTTCGACGGCTCTCGACTCCGCTCTCGGCGCGTTCAATATTTTCCCCCGACTCAGCACGCGACGTCACTCTCTCAAAGTCTTAGCGGAGGGGATGTTCCTTTTTAGAACGGAGGAGCTGATGGGGCATATCGCCGCTAGGACGAAAGACCTAAAAAAATGTTTTTTAGTCGCTTCCCTCGATGCCAACACCTTCGGGGGATTGCGGAGGAGAAGGGAATCGGGAGGCGGTGGAAATAAGATGTGTAGACGTGTGAGGAAATAATTTTTTTTTAATCAGTAAACAGAAGGGCGCGTTCCTTATCGGGGAGACTCCTACAGAGCGAGAGGTGATGTACGTTAAGAGGTCCACGTCTCCACTCAGTCTTCCTTCGGAGTGGAGGGAGGGGACCTCGAGGATCCCTGGCGCGCCCTCCGGCCGGAACGGCCAGAGGGTGGTTGGGGAAGGGGTTTGACCCGAGGAAGGTATCTCCTCCCCACTCCCATTCGGCCTCCTTGTCGCAACGGGATATTGGCTGATTAATTGGCTTTTATCGGCATCCCCAGACACATCGCTCTCTTCTTTCGCGGGAATTGCTCAATAAAATTCGCCCACCCGAAGGGGAGGCGAGAAGCGTGCAAATTTCAAGTCATCGGATTAAGCTGAAGGTGCCCAAGTATGCGTAAAATTGAGTGCTTTAAAAGTGCCGCTTATAACGGATAACCGAAGACTGAGAAGGGGTTCTTGGATGGAGAATGTTTGCTTAATATTCTGACCCTCCCAGAAACGATGACCCAGGCTGGAGCTAATGTTTCCCGTGTTATACTTCTCGAGAATTGGGTCGAGGAGGCGTCCCTTATGGTTGGCTTGCTTTACTTGGAAGACCATCGCGTCGTTAACATTCTTCGCAAATACAGCTCGTTTGTTTCTCTTCTTTTTTTTCCTCCCCGACGACGTTTCATTCGTGGTGCGTAGTTCTATTCTTGTAAAACTCTTTTTTTTACTTTCAGGGGGAAATGCCTTATAAAAGTCAAAACTTTACTATAAAACTTTCCGACAAAAATAGAGGGTATAATTTATTTATTTAAATCTATTATATTTCTCATCGCAACTATGCGTAGGAAACTTTAAAATAATACCAAATATGGCTGCACAAATTAACACACTCTCAAATGTTGACATCTTTATAATAATATGAGCTAAATCTAGATTATGATATCATTAAAAATCTTGAACGGAATTGGTTAAATTCTTTTATAAAGTGTTTGAAGCGAATGTTGTTTCGACTTATTTGAAAATTAAATCAATGGAAAAATTATTGCTATGAAATTTCTCACATAATTAGGTAAATTAAATTTCCTTGTATTTCCGCGTAACAAATTCGGTACCAATAAAGTAATAAACTAGTAACCCATTAAGTTGGAAACATATTGTAAGGGAAAATCGAACGGAAGATGCCGCGAGAAAGAGTTTAAAGGATAAATTATTACATAGGACAAATTAAGTTGGGTGTAAACCAGAAAGGGAATCAGGGAGTGAGCCAATTGACACCGAATAGAGTAGAATGAAGACCTACAGTAAACCAGTAAACTAAAATAGACTAAAGTAAACTAATGTATTTAAATGAATTCCGTGAAAACATGAAGTTTTTATTTAATCCAAGCTCAGAAATACGACTAGTGTGACAAAAAAATCTTACTTACGCTGTAAATCTTTCGTCAAATAATGTGCCTTTTGAAAAGTAAGCAATTCTCTAAGAAATAATTTTCTCTTGGAGACGTGACCGAAATTGAAATACCGCAAGGAGGAAAAATACGCCTTTTCCTGCTACGAAGATAATAACAGCACAAGCACAATGAATGCGGACGTTTGTTTCTAGGACAAGACCCTCTCATGGTACAATACTCG
This sequence comes from Hetaerina titia, assembly GCA_037158775.1. Lineage (NCBI taxonomy): Eukaryota > Metazoa > Arthropoda > Insecta > Odonata > Calopterygidae > Hetaerina > Hetaerina titia. Next base: position 130,735,793 of record CM073768.1, read on the forward strand.
CCGAGGAGAGGTGGCAGTTTCCCCAATTTCCTCAATATTGGCCATATCATCGCGGAATTCTCCGTTTTAATTTTCGCCGCTCTCCGAGAAAAAAATTCAAGTTTATTGGTGAGAAAGACGTAGGGTCGAACGTCCCGAAGTAGGGAGAGGGATACCGTCTCCTTCTGCAATTCCATTTTTTTATATGGCAAAAGGCAAGACATTAAGAGAGCGGTCAAAAGGGCAGAACGAGGGGAAGGAGTCAAGTAGGAGCGGTTGGGTTTAACTGGACGGCGTTGGAGTGGATTAGGGAGGAGGTTAAGGAGGGGGCCGGAAGTAAGAACGGCATTTGGACACATATATACGAGCATATTGTCACGAGGCAAGCCATTCCGTGAGGAGATGATGATGCGTTGTTAATCAGAATATTATTCACGATTGGTTTTCCGCGGGAGCACTCAGTGCTAGTGAGTTAGGCTTAGCAAAGTGGAGAGGGAATGCGAAGGTGAGAGAAGCTTAGGGAATTGTCATTAATGATGGAGGGATAGACGAAGGACGCCATGGACGTGGTAACTACAAGCAGTCTATCGCTTATCTTTATTTTTTTGGGAAATAAATCATACTTTGCCAATTCATAAATTTAGGACAACAAAATATACGAAATATATACGATATTATATATATATATATATATATGCATGTATATAATATCGTATTTATATACACACACACATTTACAATCACAATCTATGTTAGCATCTATAGGAACTGTACACAAAGTGCTATTATTATATGAAAAAAGAAAATTTAATGATCATTTAAAAATATTATTAGTATAACAATAGCATATTGGTTTAACAGTCTAAATTTTTAACATTCTAGTTGCTTAACATCGCTTTGGATTTATATGATTTTAATTATTTATAATCGTTATAAATTTTGATTTTTGCTCGAAGGAAGGCGTACAATTGAACTGAATACAGGAAAACTGTACAATTGAAATAAATTGAATGTTTGGAAATGTAAATGTTGGAAAATCTCGCTCAACATTTAAGTTTGTAAAAATAAATAGGAGTTTAATACATCCTCAGAGCATGGTGACGTATTAGAATAGTAAACGTATGACGGACGGAATAAAATCCTGACTTTTTGTGAGTAGGTTCTTATAGAAAGATATAAGGCAAAGGGAACTGGGGAAAGGGATATGAAGGTGAAAGGGAGGATGCGAATAAGCAGAGTGGTGCGGAGAAAGGAGTAGAGGTGACGTTGAGGTAAGAGCCTGGATGTTTGACCGAGGGAATGAATGGGCGGAGAGTTGTTCGGATAGAGTGGAGAGGATTGAAGGAATGATTTAGAAATTACATTAAGCCCATTAAAAAAACTTGACTCAGCCATAAATGACGAGTAGTGTATAATAAATGTCCTTGAAAAGTTTTTTTGTTGAATCTCATGAAAAATTTAGTAAATGGAAGAAAATCTATGACATGCTAAAATTCCACATACGTTGAAATTCAATTGTGGGGGAATAGAGAACTATTTGAATTCCTTGAAAATTTACTAAAAATAAAATTAGTCCTCCTTTCAAGACAAATGGAAGTGAGATGAAATATATGTGTAGATATATTATGAAATTCATCGAATGCACTCGTAGCTTTCGACTCAAAGTCTCAATATTAATTGTCAAGTGTCTAAGACCTTTGGACATAATTTTCCCCAAAAACTGCAGAAATTGTATTATTACCCGTGCTCCTAAAATTTCAATTAATACAAGAAAGTTTTACATTGAACATTATATCATTAGCCATAAAAACAATTCGTTAGATTTAATTAACTATAGAGTAAAATAAATTACAATGATGTATGCCATTGTACAAGATCTAACTGTTTAGTCATGAAAGAAATAATTCAAGCTTCTGGGCAATCTGATTGTAGTGAGATGGGGAACTTGGGTAGAGCGAAGGAAAAAGTTCAGGGAGAGAGGGGAGAAGGTGCGAGTGTGGATACAGAGATAGGGAATGGAGGAGGGAGGTGGACCATTAAAGGGAAATTGATAGGTGAATATAACCTCTTAACCCGTCGATCTGGATTAGTTTGGAGCAATGAAATAGACATAAAAATGTCCTCTAATAGCACCAAAGCTATTTTGCACATTTAAATACGGTGAGAGTATCAGGGAACATATCGATAATGGTGTACATTGATGTATAATGGGGCAAATTGGTATTTGAGCTTGCCGATTACTATGCTACTTTTTTAAAAACTTTCGTTTTCTCCCCAAGTAATAATCGATTATCGATTGGCAAAGAATTGTAAAAATTACCGCTGTTATTTACTGAAAAAACGATTTACCTGAAAGAGAAAAAACTCACGACCTTCCTAGAATATAGTTTAGCCCAATAAATCTTGACAGAACATTACTATCTCACTCATAAAAAAATCACTGGACTCGTAAAGAGTAAGTAGATCGCGAAGTTGGAAGGGCATCCGGAGAAGAAAATAAACGAACAGGAGGCAACCTCTTGACTCAAGCGTGCCGACTACCTGCACATTGACAGTTGTACCTTATTCCTTGGGAGGAAGGGAGAGGAGAGAGTAAGGGAAAGAGGGGGAGAAGGAGTGGAGGAATTGGGACGTGGGAGGGAGTGGAGGAGGGGACTGCAAAAGGGGTCATTACACAGGAGGGCGGTAGGAAGAGGGAAGAAGTGAACGTCAGAGTCGTATTGCGTGCGGAGGGCAAGGGATTGGGAGGACGGGGTAGGTGGTGGGGGAGGAGATGGCGATAAACAAAGAGGCGCGGGAGGGATGGGGAAAGGGAGGGGAGAAAGAGGAGAGAGATAAATTTATTATTACGAAGGAAGGAGTCCCTGAGAGCATTAAACATTTAGTCACGCATCGCGGAATTATACAGAGAAAATTTGAAGAAAAAGAAGATATAAATACTCGAGGTCAGTGTGGCCTTTCAGATTCGTTCATTACACAGGTGGCGCCAGCACATTCATAACCTACTAATGGCATCTACAATAAAAATGCATACATTTAGCTACTATTCTGACTAATATAGGCGTAATCCATGGTATAACTCATAAGATTGTGTGACTTTGGAGATTATAAGATTAAGGTCCATTAAGTACGCTTTAGTGTTTTTGAGTGGCGATATAAGCCGATTCAATCCGTTTTGTTCTGGACTTTGAATTTATGCATTCTTAATCTGCGTCTATAAATGCAACGGATTTAAAAACTGCAGCATCTTTCTTATGTCATTTATTTTATTGCGACTCGCCGTTTGCAGCAAGGAAAGCGAGATTCTAAAGAATTTCAAAGAACAAAGGTTATTTACAATTCATATATTTTTATAAACTATAGTAATAATAGAAGCTAAAATAAACAAAAGAGACAAAAATTCAACCTCTCATTAGCAATACTCCATTCTACACTACTATCTAGAAGTGATAACAAAGAGGCAGAATTATTGGGCATCAAAGGAGTCAAGCTAGATGACCAAGCTATGTAAAAACTTCATATGACAACGCTGTAGTTGCAAAAACGTGAGAGGGCTTGTAAGCAGCTCTGAATGCTATGAATTAATTACTTTGGAAACATAAAATGAGTATTAACAAAAAGAAAATAAAAATCCTTGCGCGTGGAAGAGTGGAGTTGAAGGCAGATAACAATTCGAGGAGTAAAATTAGAGAAAGTGAGATCATTCATCTACCACGGCAGCAGTATAATTTGAGATGGAAGAAGTTCGAACAAAATTAAACGAAGAATAGCCCAAGCTATGGAGACATTCATGAAGTAAAGGTTAATTTAACGTTCAAAGACTCTCGGTTGCAAACAAGGGGGCAGTCAGTTAAAAAGTTTGCTTGGAGGAGGACACTCCGGATCAGAGACAGGAAACATTGGAAAAGTTGACCAGTGATTAATAGAAGCGTTCGAAAAATGGTTCTGGAGGAAAGTCCTGAAGATTAAACGGATAGACTGGGTGACGATTGAAAAAGTGCAGAAGAGAAGAAAGGAGCACATGGTGAGCATTCTACGGAAAAGAGGAACTAGATGGATTAGCTTTTTGGCACAATGGATTAGTTAGAAACATATTAGAAGAGAAAATTGAAGACCCCGCGAGGAAGATCAATAGACAAGTGCGCAGGGCAAATGAAAACAGTCGTGAATCAGGAAAACTATCAGGGTTTGAGGAAAGCAACACTGAATAGAGAAGAATGTGGTTACGTAATTAACTAATCTTAGGATTGAAATGCTAATGATGATGAGGATACGTAGAATATCTCTGCACTAGTAAGATGCTTATCATCTTGATGGCTGTGATGGTAATAATGACGATCAGATGTAATTTCTCTCACATTTTGAACAAATAATATATACCTGATTATTTGTGGAATAATTTACCACCATAATATTTACATGTGCAGCAATAGCTACTTTTAGTAGAGCTATTATAAACATTTCATCACTCGAGGGTGCTCAAATGTTAATCACTCAGATATGATAAAATATTTAGTAAAATCCAAGCAAATTACCTAGGTTTAAACTTAAAAAACACCTAATCTTATCACACTTATAACTGATATTAACTCAAATTATTCAATACCTTGCAAAATCGCCAGCTATAGTCTTTAACAAATAGAAATTTCAATTTAGAGTTAGCATAAATTTAAGCAATGTTACAGGTTCCTTGACCCTGTTTCTTCTTATTTCTTTGGTCATTCATAATACACTGTAGTAGACATTCAATTTGCTTCAATCTATCGGAATGTCAGTGCTTCTATTGTTTTACTCGGGTCGCTACCTTTTACCGTTCAGATCAGCTATTTTTCATACCACCTTATATACGAGACCTCTCATATATGAACTATGATAAAATTGAGGGTTGAATATTTTTAATGGAGTTGGATTAGAGGAGAAGAGACAGTATGTGAATGCGGGTTTTTCGAGGCGAAATATTGCTGTTTTTTTATCATTACATTTTACGCTTCGCGAATAGCTTGTTAGATATGTCCCCACCGCGGAAACTGCGTGGTTCCACCAGCTGTTCCCCCTATTGTCAGTCTTTCGTCTAGAATACAGATCAATATGCGGATATGAACATACCGCTGAATGACATATCGTGGTATACATATCAGTGTTTATGTTTATCTACCATAAAATAATAATGACAGTAAATTTTAAAAGTGGTAGTGCGAAAATAAAATGACATTCCATCAATATGGATATCTGGTTTCCAAACGTACTCCTGATTGGAAAGATATTAAAATTCGCTTAAGAAATGACAAAGAACAATAACAAATCTTGTCTGTCATTAAAAACATAGTTCAGAAAAGCGATTTCACGCCAGTAAAGCGGATGGACTCAAAATTTAGGTTTATGGAGTAGATCTATAAAAAAGCCTCTTTAAGTTTCTATTAGGGTTTATTGCACGCATCGTATCACAGATGTTTTAAGCAAGTTATCAAAAGCGCCACGTAATTATTTCACAATTTCTCAAATTTAATTTTAACGCAGAAAAATGTTTTGCACAAATTTAAATTAACATTCCGCCACTCATTTAACAAGGGAGGACCATTTCATTTTTCACTCAATGATTTATTAATGTGCCCGCCACACCTGAAAAAAATAGTTTAGCAGCTAAATACTGCCAAATGCTAGTAAAATGAATCCGTTAAGAAAATTTGTAATTAGAATATGCTTCCTGTACATTTCACATGAAAAATAAAAAAGAAAACTGGAATGGTGCGCGAGAGTGAGTGGAGGGGACGGAGCTTGAGCATGAAAAACGTGCATTGTATGAGTGCGATGTCATGTATCCAGTGGATGAGGGAGGGAGGAAGGGTGAGTTAAGGTGGTCCAGGGGAGAAAGCGAGTCCGGGAGCGGGAGGGTGGAGAGAAGGCGCAAGGGGTCGAGGGATGTTTGAGGCGGGGGGGGGAGATGAGAGGAAGACGATGGGATGGGAAGAGATGATAGGGAGACGACAGGGATGCGCCGGCGGATTGCTCGTCAGCGCGTTGCACACGCCGTCCCGGAGAGATAAAGGGCACACAAGGGGCGAATTTAGGTATGTGGGGAGGATGGTGCGGGGGTAAGGTCGGGGGACGAGTGCGGCAATGTGGAGGGCGGGGCCGGCAGGGAAGGCTCGGCGTCTCCCTCTATCTTTCACCGCTCGTCCCTTAAAAGACGGATACCGAGCTCGCGTTCCAAATCCGGATAAAAAAACAACGACACGGTGGCGCTCAGTTTGCTACTTTCCCCCTTAGTTTGGGGCGGGAAGAGGAAAGGGAGTAGGGAGAGTGCGTGGCCCTGTGAGGGGCGGAGGGAGGGGGAGGAATACGAGGGGACTTTTTTTTTATACATCACGGGAGAGGCAGGGGGCGATGAGAGGAATTCGGTCGCCTGCGTGGTGGGCGTGTACGTTATCGCGGAGGGAGTGGGGCGGGTTGGAAGTAAAAGCAAATCTGGGAAGGGGTGGAGGGGTAAGGAGGAGCGGAGTAGGGGGATCGGAGGGGGGCAGACGGATGAGAGAGACGGAGTACGGGAGATAGTAACGGGTAAAGGCGGAGGCGGGCGGGCGACGGGGGAGGGGGGGTAGGGATGGGTGCGCGAGGGGTAGGTTGGGACTGACAGTGTTTTGAGGCAGAGGTGGGGGGAATTGAATATTAAAAAACGTTCGTGCGTAAAGGGGGGGACCGTAAACCTGGGAGGGCGGCGGTTGATCGGTGAGGGGGGAATGAATTGGCGCGGGGGCCGAAAGAAGACGGTTGCAGGTGGGGGCGAAACGTCAGCACTCGCAGTCCGTCTTGCGCCTTCCGCAGCCGGAATTGGACGAAAAGAAAGAAAAAAATCTTTGTTAGCAGAATTCTCGCGTAAACTGCTGTCTTTCTTGACTTCTGAGAATTCTCCACGTGAATTTAAAACGCTCGAAACATTTGCGACGCCATTTTTCATGTAAGCTGGTACGACTGGAAATTATTACGTTATTCACGAACTCATTCCGAACAGGTTCAATGATCTCTTTCTTTCAATTAACGTACGAATATTCATTATTACATGTGAAAGATAATCTGTGTGCTCTCACCACCACTATTAACATACTCAAGTACCAATATGTACACTGTACTCATGATTATAACACTATAATAAACACACTAGTTTTCTAAACATACTAATGTGGAGTATATGCAATATATATCTAGTTGGTTGAAAAATCATTTCCATGTCCCAGATATGCTATCTTGGATCAACACATTATTGCATACTGTATTGCTTAAGTAAGTAGTTAAACCGAGCAAAAACGTACTTATTTGTTTGCCTACGAACTGTGTGTATATGTCGTAAGTATAAAAAAGTAACTTTACTCAATATCTTTCACGTCCTTGAAATTTCACGAGATTATTTTCTGGGTTAATATTAAAAAAAAACCCTGATTAAGATAAACTCTCTCGACTCAACATTTTCGTTGAAGGACCGCACTCGAAGGTCTACTTCGAGTGCGGACTACCTCTTTCTTGCACGAAGGATGTAGATTACATCTTAAACACTCAATCAAAACCAAGTGCGACCTGTAAGTTGGCTTTTACTTAGGAGTCATTTAAAAGAGATAACTTTTGGCTCATTTCGCGCATGTGTTTGAAATCATTTCCATTTTTCTATTACCTTTAACGAAACTTTGAAATCCCCACCAAAATTCTCCAAACCTCTTGGCGTTGAGAATTCGACGGTGACCTAAGTCACATCTCGAGTTATACGCTGGTTTAAGTTTCTCTTCCTTCACCCCTTTCGACCCTCTCACACCGTCGTCGAAGCGTTTCGGTACCCCCGACAGCTTCCGCGCCCATCCTACTCCTATCTCCCTTCCTCTCCCCCCCTTATCGCAGCATCTTTTTCCCGCCCCCTCCCTTGGAGACGCTACTGGAATTGGCGGGGGGGGGGGCGTCTTGTGTCCACGTGGCATTGGAGTGGAACGGAAAAGAGAGGAGAGAGTGAAGATATTTACGCAGAGACCGTAATGTGAGTGCTTTCATGTGATATCCACATTTTGGGAAAGGGATTTTGGGTTCCCTCGCGTTAGGCGCACCACATGACTCTCGCAAATAATTATTATTCAGGGATACGTGGAAGCGGTGCTTTTGCAAGGCTCCAGATTACGGTTACCGGAGAGGCTTCCTTTGAGATTACCTCCCCCCTCCACCGCCACGCCCTTTCACGAGGGGGGTTAAGGGAACGGGTTGGAGGCCGCGGCTCGTAATAAATATTAAAATTACCTTCGGTGCAGTCAAGCGTCTGGATTTCACGGGGAAGTGATTGCGAAGTAATTAGTTGGAATGCTTCTAAATTGAGTGTATTATATTCAGTCCTCCGTCTTGTTAGCAAAGAATATTTTGCATGTTGGAATTCACATGTACCCAATCAAATGATGCTATCATGTTTGTTGGCAAGTCTAACCAGATTCATTATTACTCTGACGAATTCAAAACAACATAATTTATAGAGGTGTGCATGGAAGTACATGTCTAGAGCATATAATTTTATCCGTATATGATCGTTCTTTTAGTTATCCTACTGAAAAAATTGTATCTGAATATTTTAGCTGCAACAACACAATAATCTATTCATTGTATCGGACGGAGTCAGTGTATTTCATATATACAAAATAATCTGTATCACCCGTCACTGATCATTTTCACGGTATCCGTATGGTTAACCAATTATTTAGTATGATTATCCCGTAGATAATGAGAGTTTTTAGTCCACTATGTAAGTAAAAATTTCATTTTCACTTCTGATGGAAGTTTCAATGAATTTATGATGGATATCTAGCGAAATGTGGCTTGGCTAAATAAGCTGGAAAAAACCTTAAAGATCAATTTACGTAATGGTCATATTTATTGCTACCCTGGCCATTGGAAAAACTTATCGAGATTTTTTTAAATTAACAGCTGTAAGGTATGATTTGTTTATATTTTAAGGAGCAAAAATAATAATTCTACGACTTAGAATAATTTCCATCGCTTCGTGGCAACGTTTTACATTTTTGCCATTGATTTAATGTTAAATTAATTAAAATAGGGTAGTTGAATTAATTAATAAATTGCCGTATCGACTGCATCGATCTAACTATAAAATTAGTAAAGCCCTTTCTTCAGTTTAAAAAAAAATACTATGTTCAGCTTTGCGTGAGACAAATATCCGATATGGCTTTTAAACGAGGAATTCCAATACAAAATGCCGTTTTAATGGTTAAAATTGATTCAAATTCATGAAATTTATGCATCAAAAGAACTCTAAGATAAAAAGTGCAAGGCTATGCGCCAAAGTTAGAAATGTTTTCGCGCAATATTTGGAAATATTTTATCAATCTTTCCTGTATTAGTTCAAATGGAGAGAATTAAGACACTGGGCGAGTGAGATATACCTCGAATATCGTGCCCTGCGCACAAGATTGTTTTAGCGCCGAATTTCCATGGTAACGCGTCGGTACAATCCCTGTCAAGAGACCGCGATGGAATTTACTATCGGAGTATTGATCGCCGTGTGTTATCTCGGGCCAAGGAGTCACGAGTGCATGCGATATCTGTTGCAGGGGGAATGCGGAAGAGCCGAGCTAATGTTTGCACTCCCGCGTGAATGAGACAGGCTAGGCATTTCCCGTGTTTAATTCGGATCGTCACTCCTCTCCCGCCCCCTCATCCTGCCGATCTCTCTGTCTTCTTCCCTCCCCCAACATTTCCCCCCGCCCTTTGCTCCTCTCCCCCATCAACGACTCCACCACCATCTCCCCACCCCCATGTTCCACCCGCGGATACACGAGGGGGGCGCCGGAGGCTTGCCTCGGAGGGATTGCGGGAGGGCCGGGGGGGGGGGAGAGTAGGATGAGTGGTGTTAGGGTTCGAGTGAGGGGCGCGAAGGACGGGGTGAGGGGGTAGGGAAAGGTGAGGGGTGGTAGGCGTGTGGAGGAGCGACGGAGGGGAGAGAGTAGTTTGATAGGTTCTCCGCAGTGAGTGATGACGTATAGTAGGAGAGGCGGGAAGGCGGGAGGATGTACGGCGAAGGAAGGGGAGGGTTCGGATAAGGGATGGGAACCGGGGAGGGAATCTGTGGGTTGGGTGAAGGTGGAGATTGTAGGGCTGAAAGATTTAAAGGGACGTTTTCCCGGAGAACAATATGGGACCAGAATGAAGGAAAGAGTCCCACGTTGCAGGTAGCTCAGAGTCTCAGGGATTGGTTCCGCATTGATAGTTCCGTACAGCATGCGACGCTGGCGATGCTCTATGAAGTTTAACTTCCATTCTTTTCGGAAAAGTTTCAATTTTTACTTTCCCCGAGTATGATGTTCATGGAAACACTCTTACTTGCTCTCCTCTTCGAGAAGCAAATCGGATTCCAATGATTGGTGTCCTAATGAAAACACGTATGACGTTTTTTCGATTTTTTGAAGTTTTTATCTTGTTTCTCTAGTTTGTTCTCTCATACGCACTTAAGTTAAGAATACCAAATTTATCATCTTGAAGCTTGTCCCCCAAAACCATTCTTATAATTTGATTCGTGATTTATATTGGAAGAATCCTGTTGAATATTTCTGCTGTTGCTTTTGGAATGGAACTAACATTTAATATATATTATGTATTTTAACTATATTAAAATAAATGAAAAAAACCGCGAGAGGTGCCGTGATAGTAACTTTTAATAGAGTCATCCGCTAACGCGCATTAAAATGTAACAATTTTAAAGAGCTTTATAAAAATTTCAAAGATGCGTTAAAAGGTACTCCAAGTCAATTTTACTTTACATTAAGTAAATGAAATTTGAATATTCAGAAATCATTAGTTATCACACTAGTTACACCTCATCTCGAATGCAAATTGATCATTCTGAGTCCAGTTGAGAATTATTACTTTTCTGAAACAAAAACATGCCTGGTCTGCCCATTCGATAAAAAATTCAATTGGCTAGCAGTTTCAAACGATTATTAGAAAAGGTAAATTCGGAAACCATTCGAAACAATGGGAACTTATTTAAACACGTGACCAATTGGTTGAATGGGTAATTTTACCGTGTTAATTTTGCCGTCGAAGTGATAACTGTGATTATTTTGGCAAGATACAAAACAAAATTCGAAGTGGAGAAAAATTTATTATTGAATGAACCGATGTAAAAGATCCTTTTATGACACACTACTTTCTCTCGTTTTAGTTAACAATGTTTGGAAAAATGCCTCTTGTCATTCAATCTGATTTCTTCCCTATCTGCTATGTTTTCAGTGAAATGATGAGGGACGATTTTATTTGCAGTACTGACTGGAGAAAAAATGAGTTGTTTTGCTAATACTTTTCTTGGAATTTTTTTCCCTGCAACGAGAAAATGTCAGCGTGTCGACCCGTTGTGAAAATAAAATCGAACAACCAAAAATTACGCATATTTACGTCATTGAGTTATAGGACTTCTGGCGTGCGACGCACTCTGACGCCAAGCTGCATCAATTGTATTAAGTATCCATATTTTAAATAATTGGTCCTTAAAAATATGGATACATTGCGTGTGAATGCAGGATAATTAATAAATATTCACGTCAAACGATGAATAATTGAAGAGAATTATGTATGGGGTAGAAGAGATTCAGATAGATTTTTCTCCTCTCATTAACAAGGGTTGTTTGAACGTTTGCTGTGACGGATATGACAGTTTCAGTTAATTAGTTGAGGTTTCATGTTCGTTTATTTTGATTTTTTCTCAGTTTATTTTTATTACTGAATACTAATTTCGCTCTCCATTGCGATAGCCCTTCATTCTTTCTTGGATCTTTGTTCAGTTGGATAAGTCAAGCCGGTGTAACCGAAAGTTCTGTGGAATTGTTTGTAGAGGACATTAAGATGCATCCAAGGAAATTTGGGAATCATTACTCGTAGCCGAGATCAAAATCTTCGATGATCAAAGTTGACGCAACCTATTAATAGACATTAAATTTTTTTTTCAAATTTTGAAAGTGTTTTCCAGTGGAAAAGAACTCAGGGTGGGCATCGATAGCAGACATTGCAAATGAATGAAAGCCATGGATGCGTGTAATGCAAACGAAATTCTACGCATCGGGCCGTGGTAAAGAGATATATGTGGAGTTGGCAATAAGAGAAAAGAGAGGAATGACTTCGGATTGTTCGAAAACGAAATGGCAAGGTACCGGGGGATTGGGATGGCGGATGGACGTTAACTGGGAGAAGGAATGGAATGCGGTTACAACCAGGGGGCGTATGAGGGAGTCCTCTCCCTGTTGAGGCTATGCCGAGTTGATCGATAACAGGAGTGATTGTGAAAACAGGATGAGCCGTGTGAGTGACTGAGGAAGCGTATGCGATGGGATAGGAGGGGAGGGGCGATGGCAGGGGAGGCTCGGAGGGTAAAAAATATGGAAGGGGTTGAATGGAGATAAAGACATTGACGCGGAGAGAAAGGGAGGAAGAGCAGGTGTATCCAAATTTCTTGATAAAGTGTTCCTCAACTTTAGGCACTATGGTTATAAGGCGTCAGCGAGGAGAAGACTGTATTGCCCTCTAAATGAAATCGAAACACCAGATATGTAATTGTACATAAAAACACGCTCCTGTCGAAAGTAAATTGCTAAACTTATTTTGCTGATAACAGAATTTCCTTGCATCAATGTTGTAACCAATGTTTTAAACTTATTTATGTGGATATTGGTAAGTGAACAGGTATTAAATATATGAAAACAAATATTAAGTGATATATTGGATAATTTAAAATACAAACCGATTCTAATGTTCAGAGTATTACTAAATCCCTAAGTTGATGTGACACAATTATCTTTTTTTTTAATTATCTACTCCTTTTAATAATAATTTCCGAAAATTATCAAGCAGTCAATTATCGAAGTAAAAATCTCCTAACTGTGCCTAACACATTTATATCCATGGAATTGATTATTGTCAAAATTGTTTACTGAGTGATATCAAATACATTGCGTTGTTAAGAACTCATTCTATCGTCTTACTAAGCTAATGAAAAATATTTGATTATTTCTAGTCACTAGACTTTAGGCATTCATCCTCGAATAAAAAGCAAAAATGGCAAATAATTAGATATTTGTGATCCGAACCTTAGAAAATGACTATTGAAGAAGATGAATGGCTTAGAAAAACACTTCCACTCCAACGAGGGACTCCTGACTGATGAACCGTTAACCCTTAGTTCTAACGTGTAGTCTGCGACGACTGCTCTTGTACTCGTATGAATTAGCAAAGATATAGCGCTAGGCGATTTGAACGGTGGAATTCGCTGCGTCGTGATGCTAGATTTAAATTAGTGAAGACAGCATATCCTCTGGGCAAGGCAGCGCGGCGGCAGGAGCCAACAGAGCAGGGGATATTCGTTAGAGTAGGATGGGGGATTATTGACGCAGAGAAATTTTCAGAACGGGAATCATTTTCCAAAAGATATGGATTTCTTCAATCGAATTGGAAAGCTGAACAAGGAGTACTTCCGCTCCTCTTTACAAACTAAGCACCGCCTGCCCTAGCGGTCTTGTCCAGTGAGCACAAAATCTGGCATAGCTGAATACTTCTAATTTCATTTTCCTGCAGCAATGCATATGTGCACATATGGAAGTGTATCAAGCATATATGCATTGATTGTCAAGTATGCGCGAGTTATTTTTTTGTCGAATAATCAGACTGCAATGTAACCCATTACTCGATGGAAATGAGCAGTTTTTTGTTAATTTAAACCTAACAGTGAAGCACTTAAGACATGAACACTGAAATGTATCGAAGGAAGCACAAAATATGTGTCCAATACTATATGTTCTGCATCTTTGATCCCCTGGAAACGACTCTTTTGCGTTACAGTCTGGTAAATGTACCACATTCTATCTGTAGTTGTGGTTGAGGTATTTGTGGTGTGTCAACGTACACGTGGTCACTGATGTGACGGAGAGGTTGAATTCATATGGAAAACGTAAGGTAATTTGAGTACAGTCACTGTAATAAATGGGTAGAACGATGAGTTCACGAATGGGCTAATTAGGCGAAGAGGAGAACTCTTTTAGTAGAAGGTGTGCTTCCTTACTCTCTAAAACACCGATTGATAAAGAGTATCCTTTATCTATGTCTAAATGTCGTCAATGTATTTTCTAATTCCCCGGAAATAAGTGATTCAATGAGTATCCTGGCTAAGTTGGATTATACAAACGTTTTACATCTATTGATAAGCCGAAAAAATGATATATTAGAGAATGAAATGCAAGACGATGTCGCCATTTTGAAACGTGTCCATTGAGGTAACGAGGTTGTTGAAGGGTGATGAGAGAGAGAAAGTAGACAAGAGCAAATTTTAAAGATATGAAGCATAATTTTAGTCATAATGGCTCCTTAAGGATTTTGAGGTATATAACGAGCAGTGACTTGTGTAAAATTTGACTTAGGGAAGCCAAAATTGCTGTAAGCTCCAAATAATAATAAGTTGGTCACTAAATGATTTTTTGAGAGCCCAAAAACTTTCCATTATAAAAATTCATAATACAGTATTTAGAATAGTTAAGTATTGATTGTAATAAAAAATACTTGGGTAATTTTCATGCGCACATGCGAATGGTATGTCAAAAGATCAGGAACTTTGGACAATACAGGACACATGGGATTTCTTATACTGTAACTTTCATTCCCCATAAAACGTCATTAATTTTCATCAATAATTTTTGTTTTAATTTATTTACTAGGTAATATAACATTATCATTCTTAAATATATTATTATTGATACAATTAGTCAAAGTCAAATATTCTGTCGGGTGGTAACATGAGGTGGAAAAAAAGAAGTCATGAAAATATTACTCGTACATGAAATAAAAAATATATGCCGAGACAAACATGCAACATACACAAAAAATAATTTTTCCTCACCCTAACCAAAAATGTCCCGAAGTTATTTGGAAAGGGATATTGTGTACTTTTGGGTAGAGAATTCATATCTTTTATTCAGCAAATCAAAAAGTAATATTTTTTTATGTTAGAAAAATGCCTTCGCGGCTCTCTCTTCCAAGTATTTTCTTTCTTCGCCAAATAATGAGGAGTTCTTTTTGAGATATTGCTCCCTGCAGCATCCTCAATAAAAGATGGCATTTATATGGTTGGATGGCTTATGCATTTCAGGGGTGCTTTCTTCCTCCTTCAGTCAAGCGATTCAAAGCCCAATTTTTTGACATTTCAGTAATGCTAGCCTTTCTTATGAAATTTCCCGTTATAAATCTTGCGGCTAGTTGCTGAACTTTGTCCGATTGTTTAATCTCCCCGACAAGATAAGGTTCCCAAACTGACGATCCGTATTCTAAAATATGCCTAACGAAGTTTTAAAGGTGTATCCCTTTGTTTCAATGGAGCTGTTTTCTAGACTTCTCCTTTCCTTTCTCATGACAAAGTGTAAAGCTCTAAAAGTTCTAGTTACGATGCGTTCGATACGTGCTCCCTATTTTAGATCCCTACTAATGGTTACTCTTAGATAATTAGAGTGAGTCGTCTCTTTCAAAACTTTGCCCCTTAAGTAGTAATGCACTTACATAAAAGCAATACATAACAGCAATTATATAATATACACTTCCACTGATTATACTTACCTATGATTGGCCTGAAAGGCTACTGTTGTTACATAAAGTTTTCTCTTGCCATCAGTGAGTGAAGAATTGATAAAAGTATTCGATGCATGATCACTGATATGCAATTCAGTGCATTTACGCCCCATGTAGTCTGATGACCTACAGAAACAAATGCATTATATTTAATTGTTAAAAAAGTTCTAGCACAGAAAATACCTGACCTAAAACAATGGAGTTTACTAAATAAAGAATAGACATTTACCCATGAGCATAAAAATATTCAAATATACGCTTCCATCGTTTTTTAATGATCAAAAAAAGTGTTTTCTTTTGCACCAATGAGTGAAAAATTTGACAAACGTATGTTCGATACATTAACGCTGATGATGGGTACGGTGCCCATACTAAGAAAATGTCACTCATGATTTTCAAACCATTCTCTCAAATTACTTAGATTAATGATGAATAGAAGAATATGTTCCACTAGTATTGCACTTTTTCACTCAGAGCATTGATTAATTGCATTTTGAAGCCAAATGTGTGGAATCTTGCACTATCGCAACCACTTGACCGCACCACATGATCAGTGAGAAGTGACATATCAGAATTTTCGTTGTGAGATCCTATGAAACGAAAGGCTGCCACATCTTTCCTCAGCCACTATTCATGTCTCCATGCTTTTCTTAAAGTAAAATAAACCAGCCGTTGGCTGAATTTTGGTCCTGTCACATTGATTTTATACACTGGGGCGCTTTAGTTAATACTTTTTTCGAGGTTGACTGAACATTGATCCTGTAACACATATCACAAAAAATAGGAACGCTGAGACGTGAATGACAAGTCTGGCGAAGAAGCGTACTCGAGTGAAACGCCTAGGAATGCGGAGTGTCTTTTTCGGGCAGAATTGAAAACGCCATGCGGTTCCCGAGGTCCTAAGCGTAGTAGGGGGAGGGGAAGGGGAGGGGAAGGGGAGCGTAATGAGAGAGTGGTTGAGGGCGGGGAGAGTGGAGGGCGAATGAGCACGGAGTCCTTGTATCGAGTGAAGGACGAAGGATTGCCGGGAAGGGCGGGAGGAAGTGGATTTGAGAGCTCCGTGTGCAAAAGAGAGAGAGAGAGAGAGAGAGAGAGAGGGAGTGGATGGGTCGGAAAAGGGTAATGAGGTTTAAAAGGGAATCAGAGGAAGGGGTTTTCAAGGGGCAGTTTTCAAGCAGACATTTCGGGAAGGAAAAAGGGGTGGCTCGGAGTGTGGAGAGGGATGAGAGGGGGAGGAGCAAAGCGAAAGAGTTTTTTGAAAACGTTCCTTTCTCCAAATAAAAAAAATGTTTTTAAAAAAATTTAGGAACAAATTACGCACAGTGCGCGCGCCAACTCGTAATACGTAGGAATTCTTCAGCGAGAGGTTTTCATAGTCGGAATATTTTCAGAAAAAATTGAATCTAACCGTGTTATTGTGAAGGATTCAAGTCGTCGATCACGGAGGGCAAAGTCCTAGCTCAACCCCTGTTCAACGAAAAAGTAACTATCTGAATAAAACTGAATAATTTTGGCACCAATATTACCTTCTGATTACCTGTGTGCTTTTCAGCATGGAACTTGTACGAGTACTTTCAAAATACATTTACAGCAGCTGAAGCACATGTTTCTAATAGTATTATCATCTCAATCAAGTTAAATAGTATCATCACATTCTATTTTTGGCCAGAAACTTTTCTTATTTTTATAAGATTATTAATGCAAACACGATATAGGTATAATATACAAAAATTGCGAACTCTCTCTAAAACGATTCTAATGATCATTTCCTGCATAAAACATGTCTAGTAGAGTTATAAATATATTTTGGTAAACGTTGATAAATCCAAGAATAATAAATTAAATTATATTTTGTGTTTTTCTCCCAATTATAAAAGAAATTTAGCTCAAAAATAATTCTGGGTGCATTTTAACGCATTGATTTCCACTTATGAAGCACTTCTTTTTGCATTATTTCTATGAATTCACCCATTTATTGAGAATTTTCATGATAGAAATAGAGTATAGTACTGTAGAAATACTGAAAACTAAGGAAATCATAATACTTCTATCAGCATAATCTATCTTGTAAATTCAAATGCATTCATTTACACATAAGGATTTGCTGAAACCAAAATCCTTAGGGTGACTAACGTTGAAATATATTACCAAGCTAAATTCTTCTCAGCAGTGCAGTGAATAGTAAACCAGGCAATTTAACACTGTATTGTATACGGGTTCCGGAGTGGCATGTGGTATGACACAGCTATGCAATGCCATAAAGCGTACTACGTTGTACTTCCAGTGTATTAGGAAAGCTTTCCACGTGGTTTTATATTTCTCATAAACTGCATGTCGGAGAGGAAGTTAAGGGCTCCGGATGAGGGCATTAAATGCGTCTGCTGCAACGGTAAAAGTAGCAGTATGTGCTTTATGGGTCCTACAACAGCTGGAGCCAGGTCGCAACGTAAATACCCCATTCTAACATGAACAATTAAATCATGAAGCACTGTGTCTCTGCCAAGACCAACCGCCAAATTAATTTTTCCTTCTATTTAAAGAATTCACGACATAAAAACTTTCAAAGGGGCCAGATTTTTGCTGCGTTCATTTTACCTTTGGAGTCATTAATTTCTTCAACTTTCCTAAAAATTATTTGAAAAAGATATTAGGATAGTTAGTTGTACGAGCTGGATGGAAGTTTTTGCAATACACTCTCGTGTTTGTAAGGTGACTGTGACGCTCTCTGTGACTCTTGAGGAAAAGGGAATTTTAAATGTACAGTGAATAGCGAGGATTAAGAAAAATATGGTTTACTGTTTGACGTTTGTCTATGGCAGACACGGTGAGGATTTTTATCATTTGTCCGTAAAAATAAAGTGCACTAGAAAGTCCGCAGAGGCGTGCGATGGGTGCTATTTCCGTGGCACGTCCCACCTTTTTTCTTCTTGCCCCATGAAGGGAAATTGAAATCGTCCGAGTACGCTTTAGTATCCGCCACGAAGCTCTGTAAATTCGATTTTTACCGTGCCGCTGACAGATGGGGAACATCGAGGGGACGCTCCCATATAACTTTTAGAACTTCCACCGTGCTTTGTTACCAGGGATCGAAATTCAAAAAGAAAAAAATCCTTCCACCCGCGCTTAGATCCCAAGGCATTTTCGGCTGTGCAAATGCAAATTCAACCGTGATTGCGACTCTTCAAAAAACTTGGCCGGAATAGACAGAACATATGGCGAGGATGAGTCTATTCAGTAGAAATAATTACTCATAATCCCTCGTGACACGGAAAAGTAGGGCAACAACTATGCATGCGCTTTATTCGAAATGATTGACGAGACTCCTCTTGAGTTGGGGACATCATGACCAGACCGCGGATAAAGCCCTTTATATGTGGATCGCCGTCGTAAAAAAAAATGAGAGAAGACTATCCCATTCAAATGATAACGCGTGCTACCAGTTCTTCGACAGAACTCGAATCTCTCCACAATCATGGTTTTCTATTCAGAGTCCTTCACACCATTCTCCTCTTTATACAACATACAGGGAAGAGTCGGCAGATGTGATAAACAATTACGTCGGTATTTATTTCATGTCGATGCGGAAAAGATATCCGAGATATGGATTTAATTATTCAATTCGAAAACGGATTTTTTTGTCTGTTCCATAATTTTATCCTCTCCACGAAACAAGACATAGCACTAGAAATCAATAACCCTTCGGGAACCATTTATTTTTTTTGGTGGTCGTTCTGCTTGTGACAACACTAGCAGGATGTGTGTGTGCGTGTATGCTATGCGGCAATTACGAGTGCCACGAAACCAGCTGCATCACATGTGGAAGATCTGCCGGAGGGAATGGCAAGGGCCGGAAAGGGAATCGTTCGGCCACGGAGTTTCGATGGAGAAGGAAGGGAGAGGCGAAGAAGGAGAGAGGGTTGGGAGGATGGGAGTGGCAAAGTGAAGTAGTGGTAGACAGAGTCGCGGGGATGGGAGAGAGAGAGGGTGGGGAATGGTCGGAATGATTGTCCGATTGGAGTGGGGTGGAAGAGCGTGGGAGGGAGGAGGAATTATATGGCGGGAATGGGGAATGTCAGGACATGTCGGACAAAGAAGGGCAAATAAAAAGAAAGCATTTTATTGCCAAGGTTATGACTACTGTAATCCTTTCTTCCAAAAGACCCTAAATGGCGATAAAAACAGTTGAACGTGGGCCGTGAGGGAAGGAATGAGGAAGGAGATGAGAGAGAGAGACAGGATGGATAAGAAAGAGAGGACAGGGAGAATAAAACAAAACTAGAGTGAAGAATGAAAGAATAAAAGGATTTTTGGTGAGAGAGGGAGGAGGGTTTTTTTTGTCTTTCATCTCCCGACAACCGCCCATCGCCCCCCGTTCTCCACCCCTTTTTCCTCCCTCCGGGGTCCTCATCCAATGCCTTCCTCCCATGCAGGCGTTATGTGGTCCCGTTTGCCATCATCTCACTCTCCCCCCCACTCTATCTCCCCTTCTCGTCGTATGCTTTTGAAACTCTGAAGGGGGAAAAACCCGTGAAAGAGTTTCTCAAAATTAATTTTCCACTCACGCTCCGATTTTGTGATTTGCTTTTTTTTTAAATAAAATGCGCTATCTATTTTTCACTCCCATGCGCCAGAGAAGCGTCCAAAAGGAAGCCTGAGTAAGACAAATGATAGCACGTGTAGGCGTAGATATGAGACTCTCTAATTGCGCAAGCAACACCAATTTGTGATTCACTTTGTTGCGTGATTATACCTGTTTGCCGTGTGGGATATTTTTTCCTGCAAGCTTGCGACGATGATTTGTAAGTGCTCTTTTGAGGGGATTAACGTTGCTAACCCGTTGGTTAGAAACGAATCTGGCTATTTATTGTTGATGGAATAGAGAAAGCTGTTTTATTTTCCACTGTAAATTGGCATTACGTACCTAGGAAAGTTTGATTTCAAAATTTATTCTCAACCTGGAATTGATGGAAAAAATATTTTCAAATGGTTTTTTTTATTCTTAACCACGTTTTGGTATGCATGGAAAAAAAACAACCGATTGTCTAGAAATACTTCAAAACATTTCGACATGTTCAAGTGACGACTCTTGGGAACATTTAAGGCCTTGTTTAGATAATTGTTTTTATAAATATTAGAAAAAGGTTAAGTTATTTGAATACGTTTGAATTAATAGTTTGCTTGGATTGAAGCACTATCATTAAATTGTAAAACGGAATTTGAATTAAGTTGCGAATGTAGAGTTTAATTCACGCCTCCTTTCCTCAGGCATAAATTATGATCGAAGCATTAACAAAAAACGGATGAAACGGCTTATCCACTCCAGCCAATCCTTTTCAACCGCTTCATCATTATTTTTCTACGACTCGGTACATTATTAAAGAAAAATCATGCGAGCCTTTCAAAATATTTCGACGGTCCCTCAACTTTTGGCTATTGCTATATTGGTTTCATTTTTTTTAGCCAAGGTATCGCCTAACTCTCAAAAGCGTAATTGATTTTGAATTGCCAAAACTTGGGTGGTTAGTTAATTAGGTTTTCCATCATCCATCAATGGGATAAAAACGACCTTTCACGCTGCCGATGATGGGCGGGCTGCGTTGCGAACAATGGAAAGAGAATGTCGGGGATCGAAAAAGGGGGCGTGCAGGGGGTGCGCTCGATACCAACGGTGGCGAAGGGACCCTTCGGATGATTTTGGATAGGGTTTTGGTGAGAGAAAGGGTTTGACGAGTCGAAGGAGGAGAGCGTGTTGAAGAGACAGGAGGGGGGAGGCTGGAGAGACCCCCGAGGGAGGAGTGCGAAGGGTACCGAGGGTGCTCGCGGGGAGAGAGCGACCAAAAAAACCGCGAGTGCGTCAAGGAGATTCCGGTAAAAGCGAGCGGAGGAGAGATGAAGTACCGGAATGAGTGTGGCGGGTGAGGGTGCACTTTGTGAAGGTCTCGGATGGGTGGGGACTGCGTGAGTGAATGCATGACTCTCATAAGGCTGAAAATGTAGAGCGAAGGGCAAGGCTTGGTTTGGACATTACTGGGTCGAATTTCAAACACACGTACTGCTCTTGAGTGCGTTTACTACGTGAGAATTTGGAGCTAAAGGATGCATCCTTTTACGTGGAATGTGCAGTTTCCCCCCATTTATTCTTCTTTTTCCCCCTTCTTCATGAAAAGAAGTTTAGCAAACCATATTAAAGAGAAAAAGGTAGTGGTAACCAGCGCAGACTACGCCCTTCGGCTGGATGAGAATTTGAAACTACAGAAGCTCCATTTCTTCGTAGTGTGTGCAGTATTTGGCCATAATCTTCCAGTCTACAAATTATTTAAAAAGCTAAGCAAACCATACGAAACTGATAAAGGGAAACACGAGAAAAAATCAGAACATTTCCACCATATAGAATGCTGTACTCAATTGTATGGCGTTTGGGGGAATATAACAATAACGATAATGGAGTAAGTGGTTTTTTATAAAGTTGAGACTCTGATGACGGTTTTGATGAATCGAGCGATTATTGATCTTTTGAATTAAGTGACTATTTCGGAGGTTGAGATTCTGATAAAGTTAAAATGTAATTTTGTAATTCTCCCTCCGTGGGTTAATTTTTAAACTCTTGATGTAAATAGTGGCCCAACGTTTCAAAGATTGGAAAAATACCAGTTTTGCTTCGGATATCTTCAACGGAAGATCATTCCGAGAACTCGTGCACTAGTGCTTGCTCGTTTTTAATTACAGTAATCTGGTTAAATTACCCATTTCCTGGAAAAATGGTATTGGTCCTTGAAGCTAACAAACCAACAAATATATGGTTTTATTCCGTACCAAAATGTTCCTCATGACTTAATAATGAACTAAGAAAAGAGCGGACGATATGCATATATTCGATCAATAGTACCGTAAAAGTAAAGATTTGATATTTGAATGTTAATGCATATCAACGGTTTTATTCTTATTTATTATTGAATTTAAAATATCTTAAAATTTTGGAAAATTCGGTAACTACATTGCAAATTGGTTGAAAGTTACCAACATTATGGAGTTAATAGTAAAAATATACGCATTTCACGACAAAGAAATAGTATCATTAATCATGATTTTTGGTAGATTTTCTACATTATTGTTCACTGTATTAGGTTCTCCTATATATCCGTTCTGATTGAGAATTTTCCTTGGAATCCATAACCGTAGATAATATTTTATGGTAGCGCTAGGTAAGTGAGAAAAGTTAGGAGAAATTGGATTTTGTCAAAATTAATGCGCAGTCGCCTGAGAATATCGAATTTATAGTCTTAAGGGATTACAAGCCAGGTGTCAGATTTAAGGGAAAAGTTTTTTCAAGGATGCAGGGAGAGCGTTCTGAGCGAATTAAAAATTTGAGGAGCTCTGAAGGATGCCGGATGCAGGGCAAAGCCTCGCACCCGTCAAGGTTCGAGGACAAAGGGAAAGAAGGGCCTATGCGTCTGCGCTTGCATACTTGTGCTGGAGGCGAAGGGCCTGAGAGAGGGAAAGAGAAATAGGGGAAGAAGATACGGCGGAAGAAAAGGTCGGCGGGAAGCAAGTGGAGATGAGGACGAAGGAAGTTTGGGTAAGTGCGGGGATGGGAGGGAGGAACGGCATGGGAATGCAGAGCGAATGAAAATGGACGAAAGTAAAAAGTAGTTAAAAGATTAGTGGAGATAATGTGTGCCGCGGAAATTAAGCTGAGGGGGTGGGGGGCGGGGGTTGAAGTGGGTAGTGGCGGGAGAAGGGAAACTTTAAATACTCGGCATAAGGTTGGAATTAGCGTAATTCCCGCGCGGGCCGGACAAAGTGGGTGGATGGAAGAGGAAAGGGGCCGAGGGTGCGGCAAACGGTGGGCAGATGGGTGTGGGGGGTGGGGCGAGGGCCTCATGGAAAATGCGCGGAGGGAGGGAGTTGAGGGGAACGGAATGACGGAAGATGGAAATGGACGACGCTGGGAGGGAAGTGAGCCGCTGGAAAGAAGTTAGGGAGAAGAAAGGCTATAGATGGGGTGTGCCCTAGGTTTAAATTCACCCAACGCTCACAGTGAATAGTGCCAGGAAACATGAGCGCGGGTGAGGAGCTGGATGTTTTTGGACGCTATTTTAATTCCATATTAAAACCAGGATGGGGCAGGGGCCCGCGATAAACTGCTCTCCGGAAATGAGGGCAATGGGGAATTGCATTCTAACATTATTAAAACATATTATCCGCATGATATTTGTACGCGCAAAACAACTTTAAAAAGTAAGATGCCTGAGAGGGGTCCGGTTGAGCATTGCACGATCTTGCCATATAAGAAGCAGTCCATACCAAAGCAAAGACATTGTTAATTTTATCTTTCCCGCCTTTCAAGGGGCCTATTGTAATGCACCTAATATTAGAAGAATGGTAATGTGGGAGTAAATCACGGTATAATTAGAAAAAAATATTCTTGACGTAATTTATCAATCGTTTGACTTGGCATTTAATTCGGGGAAAATATAATTATATTTCACCTTTTATTTCTCCCTTACTCTCAATATCATGCTCCTGAGACCTTCCTGGAATTTTGTATCCCTGCATTTTTATGGCCCGAAATTTTATGGCCGTGTCTTTCAATTCCAGCCCCGTGGAAGGGAATTCCAGAGAAAGATGTCGGTGAAACACAACCATTTTAAGGTTCCCAAAGAAGACGCCATAAACCGAAATTGAACAAGACTAAAGGTTCAAGTAAAAAGTAGTAAGGGAAAGGCTGTCGCAATATAAAGAGGTTCTCGTTGACAATACTTAATTACTATGCAAATACGGATAGGCAACTTCACAATGTATTTAGTGAGAGAGTTTGACTGGATGATGTGCGGTCCCAAGCAGTTAACCTATTTTTTACGTCAGATTAATACTCGATTTTATACGGCTAGTGGTAAAAGAAAGGCGAACAAAAGAAGAAGCTAGCGTTTTCAAGCTCCTCGCACGACACACAGCCCTCTTCAAGTCATATATATACCTTGGGAAGACTGCATCCTCATTGCGGGCAGAAAGACGTAAATTTGAAATTCCTTCTCCTCTAATGTCAATGAAGACCCTGAGTCGACCCGGGGATGAAGCGTTACAGCATTAGCTCTGGAGCAGCTTTGAATTTTTGGCTGCGACCCAAACTTTCGTTAAGAACCGAGTCGGCGACAATAATTCTGCTTCCGACCCACACTTTCACATTATCCCAGTTTCGCGAAAGGATCGCCAAGTTAGATCTTTCTTTTCCAGTGCATCCGACGAGCCACATATATTCCCATCGTCAAAGATAAATTTTAGGAAAATATCAGTGAGTACTCTTAGGAAACGGTATTGTTCGGATGTTATCAGGCAGTTAGCAAAGCCTAGTTTCCCATTGGGATTGAGTTTAGCATATGAAGAGAGGTAAGCACTATAAGTATACTCGTTGGAGTGTTAATGGAAATTGGAAAAATACGAGAAGGAATGGTAGCTATCGTACGACTGATGAATACGCTGTAGAAATGTATTATCCACAAATGATAGACTTAATAAAGGCATAATAGCCTTGTTCTTTGTATGAAATAAATTAAATTGCCGATTTTGCATTAAGAACATTTCGTGCATTTATGTGTGGATATAATGGTGGAAACGAATTATTTTAATATGCTTGCATTTTAGGAGTAGTTTTAAGTGAGGATACATAATTAAACCAAAGCGGCATTATATTTCGGATAAACCCTTTGACTTTTCCAAAGTAGCCATTCTCTCTGAAGGTATTTAATACTCCATAAGTTTGAAATATCAAACTTATTTTCCCTAAATTTTTCGTTATTATTTCAATATGCAAAATATTAATCGAACCAGTCACAAATGACTTTTCAACCGTAGCTCAGATATGTCTTTCCTTACAACGGCCGAGGTAATGAATGCGATTTGCGTGGGATATAAAATTTCAACCACAATAAGGTTTAGTTAGCCTTTAGTTCTCAAGTCACGTATATTAAACAAAATCAATATTATCCAACTCTGGGTAATATTATCTCGACAAATCGTCGATAACTCCAATAATTTTTAATTAATACGCTTGACCTTAAAATTATTGACGGAATTTTCACGGATGAAAGTGGAAAATGAGCTGAAGTTAACGGAAAAATAATTATGAAAAAGAGAGGGTCAGAAACCTTCAGTGGTCTTCCCAGCTTAATTAAAGGACGCGAAGCCATTATCGGTATGGGTAAGGGAGGAATTTGAGATTGAACATTCCATGTGAGGTTCGACACAGCAGTTTTTTTTCCACCATCTGAAAGATTATAATTCTGGACAATTAAGGAATTATATATTCACAAGCACACGCACATTAATTTAGCTCTCTTAGATTGACCTGAATAAATACAATGGATCACTTTCAAATTTGTGTTTTAACTTTTCATTTGGTACCACACGTACATATATTGCAAAAAAAGATTTACAAGTATTTTCTAGGCCAACAGGCAGGAGGGTTGTAACGGGTTGGCCGTCAAAAAAGACTGAAAAACAATTCACGCATTGATGGCGTGCATAGTATTTGTTTTTCATTAGAGAGAAGTAGTAGCCTATTCGGCAGAACTTTTGGAAACCGACCTGATGGACCCGGCTTCAAAATATCGTGAGACCCTCCGTAGCTCTGCTTCAGAGGAGCTATGTGATTATACGAATACTGACACACGAGTGACACAAGGAAAGAGTTCTTGCCACGATGTATGTAATTTACACGTCGTGTGGCTAGGAATAGATCTCTTCCAACCCACCCCAATTAAACTAACCCTCGTTTTGACTCCTTTGGTTTTCAATAGCGTGAAATGAATTGGTTGTGGCACGTACATAAATGTAAAAACGAATACATACCACTATCTCCTGTACTTTCAAGGTTTCACGGCGCTGGAATGCTTAAATTTATTCGGTGCACGCGAAAGGGGTTTTTCTCACTTGTTCACGCTACTAACCGTCTTTGGTCCATTCTGCACGGCATTGTCAAGCATTCTTTTTTCGTTGACGGAGCCAGTCCACGCAGGAAAAGAAAGAACCAAAAGCGGTCCGCCTCTTTCATTTTTATTCCGTGCGGTGCGTACGAGAGACGCCATCCAGTGGGGTGAGGGGAGGGGGGGGGGCGATCAACGCATGGGCATGAGGGAGGGAGGGCGGCGGGAAGGGGGGCAAGGGAAGCATTTTGCGAAGGGCCCGTAAGGAATGGGAGCATCTCGGCCGAGCGAGGGAATTCTAAGGGTTGGGAAAAAATAAGGGCGTGTGAGGGTTGTCGGCGGCCGGGGAGAGGTCAGGACCACAGAGCGTGGAGAGCGGGGGTTGGGGGTAGGTTGCAGAGTGGAGAGAGGAAGAGATGGGTAGCAGGATGAGGGGATGGAGGGGAGAGGGGGGGGGTCGATTTGGGGAAGGGAAGAAGATGAGAACAAGCGGTGTGGGGAAATCCCAGAGGAGAGAGGGATAGACAGGAATGGGCATTTTCGGGGGCGGGAGAGGGGAAGAGGGAATGCGAGGGGGGAAGAGAATATGGGGCGATGGGAGGGGGAGACGGGGAGAAAGGAGAAGGGACGGCGTAGAGGGGAGAGAAAGAAGGGGTGGGAAGAGGGATGCGAGAGAGGCCTGGGTTAAGGGGGAAATCTTAAATCGAACGGGATAAGGTTTGCGAGTGAAAGAAAGGTTTATAGAATGGGAGGAGAGGGAGGGAGGGAGGAATTCGGTTGAGGGGTGGGGTTGGAGGTGGCGGCTGGGTGAATGATTGCTTCGAGCGTAAGGGGGTGTGAGAGCTGGGATGCGGAGAAGGTGTGTTTAGGCCGTTAGTGCGTTGGCCCTTTTCTTTTTGCACTGAACTTGGGAGGGGCACTACCGGGTACACTTGGGGTCCTATAAGGCCAATCACTGTGGAGACAGGAATGTTTGTTAGGTCAGCCTGTTAATAATAATTTCTATTTATTCAACCCGAATATGAAATCGTTGAAAAATAAATTATAATGGACGTATTATATTGCATTTTGCACTGTTAAATCCGAACAACTTTTTTATTCCATGTGAAATACTACCGATAAGTTTCTCTATTAATGGAGACAAAATTTCTCTGTACTGGTTCAAGATGGCTTATTATGCCGCCATCACAATTTTGTTAGAGTACCTTTTATTGACAGTGTTTCATTTTTTTGTACATTTGAAGACCTCGACCTCAATATTAAAGACAATCCAGTTGATTTTCGTGCCATGCCTAAAGCTCGGTTAACATGGAAGTGTTAACGCTTTCTCAAAGCATATTATTATTTATTGATAATGACTTTTCGAATTCAGGATTACTATCTTTTCTCCTAATACGAGGCGTGTTCCTAAAGTAAGGCCCGTTTGGTCACAGAAAAAAATATACTCATATGAAACACATTTTATTGGCACTTTTAGTTAGCTACAAACCTACTTCACTTATCTACATAATTGCCGTTCACTTCTTAGCATTTTTCGTACCGCTGCACCAGCTTCTTTAACCCCTCTGCATAGAAACTCGCTACCTGAGTGTTGAACCAATCGACAACGCCATTCTTGAGTTCCTCTTCGGTTTCGAAACGTTGTCCACCGAACCACTGTTTCAAGTGCAAGAAGAGGAAGTAGTCGCTGGGTGTAAGGTCAGGACTGTACGGTGGGTGGTTTAAAGAGTTCCCAACGACCCAAAAACTCTCGTCCACTCGACATTCTTTGCTCTTTGTGGTGGTCGGTGAGCATTTTCGGTAGCCACCTTGCACGCAATATGTCGTATCCGAGGTTTTCCGTAACAATATTGTAGACAGTAGTGCGTCCAAGTTGAGGAAATTGTTCAACCAGGCCATTAATTGTCAATCGACGATCAAATCGCAGTTTTTGTTCCACTTGCGAAACAATTTCATCGGTCAGAATACTGGGCCTACCACTTCGCTCTTCATCATGGACATTGGTTCGTCCATTTTTAAAATCACAGTACCATTGTCTAACCTTTCCTTCACTCATAACTGTAGGTTTATAAACTAGGCATAATTCCTGATGAATTTCAGCAACCGGCAATCCTTTTGCATACAAGAATCGTATGACAGAACGCACTTCACAGCTGGCGGGATCAACGATTGTTGCGGACATTGTTGTTTGCATGCACGGACAAGCAAACGACTTCTGAAACAAAACAAATGCTGCTATAGCTTCTAAATGAATCAGTAGATGGCGCTGAAGGAGCAAAACTGTGTTCTGAAGCGCCAATATTTAAATATAAGCAAACGGTACTTACTTTAAAAATACGCCTCGTACATAAAAATGTGCCTCAATCTGCACTTCTCAAAATAGTAACCAGTGACGACACACGACCGAAATAAGTAACGGTTCAATTTTGGTTTTAAGTATAACAAATACTAAGGTTTTATTGCATAATATAACGTAATCAATCAAATTTAAGACAAATATCTACAGTATCCGTACTCAGGGTGAAATTCGAAGCAGTCACCATTAGGTTACCAGGTAGGACCGTGACCTCCCTGAATCTCGCGTTCGGTGAGGGTTTTCCCAAATCCTTCCTTTGTAAAGTCCTTTTCGCCTCCTTCCCCGATTGCCCATACTGCCTCAAGAAGGATCAATTTACCTCAGCTGTCAACATGAATTACCTACCAACGGTATGGGATGCAATGTGAGGTGGTAGAATGAGGGCGAGGGGTTAGAATGGAATGATGTCACCGTTCCCTTTTTCTTTCCAGTATGGGATACGAGGCAGTGGCTGAGGGAATGGAGGAGGAAAGGATAAAGAGGGCCCCTGGTGAGAGAGGCGTGGTCGGGAGAACGAAAATAGGGGCGCGATAAGGAGGGAGAATATAGAGCGGATTGACTCCGCGCGTGGATCGAAACCCGATTTTATTTTTCTTCGATGGGGTTGAATAGGAAAGGGCGCATTGCCCCATTTTTACGGTGCCAAAGGGGGCGGAGTGCGAAGGCAGGGGGAGATTCCCCCTTTGAGAGGTCGCGAGAGGCGAAATGGTGTAGGGGTTTAGATGAAGAGGGGCGTGGGCGGAGGGCGTATCAGCTGAGGGGCGAGAGATAAGGAGAGTAGCGGAGATGTGGAGGCTGAGGAAGATGGGGTCCATCTGGGATGGGTTTAGTTGGGTCACAGGGTAGGGGGAGTAGGTGCGAAAATAAGATATATGTGGCATGTGGTATCACAGAAAGGGGCGGCAGTGTATGTCCATTCAGGCATGGATATGCAAGGATGTGAATTTCAATTCTGAAATGTAACAATTCCATAACATGCAAAAATTGAATTCCTTTGTACCAGTTCATATATATTAATATGTAAGACCTTGGTTTAGTAAAAGTACAATCATTCCAGAAAAATTCCCTATATCATATGCAATGATGCCTCCACATTTTCAATGTAATCAAAAAGTTCATATCCATCTTAGATTTTACGAAAATTCATTTTTTTTAAATCTTGAATTTGCTAGCCAAATATATACGTGTGAATTTGTATTGTGTGCGTATACATTCATTTCCGATAAAATTTCCAACGAGTACAACATACTCTGAGTGTATTTTATATATTTAGCGAAAAAAATGATCCAGGACCAGTAATCGAACAATGCAAGTTTCTCATTCCGAAAATCTGTTCAGGTCATCAAAATATGCATACATTTTACAATGAAATCAGTGGTAGAGCATGTTACTCAATCTCGACTAGTTTCACGCAAGAGGTGGGGCTCAGGTGCTGTTTCACCCCACCACCAAAGGATAAGAATATTTCTCACACATACAAGCAAATGCACGCTAGGCACACATCTTTTTACTTTTATTGAGGGTCAGGAGAATGGGAATACGGTCGGTATGCATTCATCTGTAGGACGTGCACGAGGCTTGGTGGTCACGATGGGGGTGGAGGCGCGACGAGAGGATTTGCAAGGAAAGGGCCGAGGACGACGGTGCTTCGGAAGGGTTTGCTCGCTTTAGAGTGGTTGGGGGTTTGCCGCCATCGTCCTTCCCATTCCCTCGGCTGCCCCCCCAATCATTCTTCGAACAGGTCTTAGGGGGTTCGAAATCGCCAGGGAATATAGGGTGAAGGGGCGGTACGCGGAACCTGGGAATTCAGATCCCAATGCCGGTTCCACAATCATTACGAGGGATCGAAAAAGTTGAGTGATGCAGTGAGCTTCATCAGGTCGCAATACCTCACGTGTGTAGGGAAATAAGTATATACACTATATACTTATATGTATGTATATACATATATTATTACATATAGGTGTGTATGCGTATATATACTATACTTATTGCCCTACAAAGTTTTTTGTCTCTCGGAAATACCGTGAATCTGCCAGCGCCAAGCTATATGTGTATACTTGTATATATATATATATATATATATATATATATATATATATATATATATATATATATATATATATATATATATATATATAATGTAAATTCACTAATAGTCATAACAAACACAGAAACCAAAACACACAAAAGAGAGACTCACTGGTTCTCGAATTTTCGGTGAATAAACATGTAATCAACCCGAAGGTCGGTTTGGTAGGTGGTGGTAGAGTTCACCCAGTACTAAGCCCGACGGCGGGTGAAATTCACACATCAGGGTAGGAGGGCCAGTTCCTTCCCCAGTGCCGATTATGGTTTCCCAGGAAGATCTGATACCCGAAAAATCACATTGCTTGTGTGGAGCTGCAGGTGCCCAGAGTAGCTTTCCCGGGATTCAAATCCGGGCCCTCCGGTCAGTAGTACTACCGCGACCCACACACACATATTATTAGGTAATCTACCGGTTAAGGGAGGTTTTTTTTTGGATGGACACAACTATCAAATAAACATTTTGTGACTCCCCACCTAGCAAACTATCTATATCAGGTCCCTCTTCATCTCGGTGTACTTCTTTCCTCCCTTCATCCCGTCCAACATCCCTATCCTGTACCTACCCTTACCTCGCTTGCCCAAAATTGTCCCCTCTATTACCCTCTTCAACATTCCACTACCGCTCAATACGCCTTTCATCCATTTTTCCTGCCTCCATAGGATTTCTCTCAACAAACCCCTCTCCTCCCCCACCATTTCTAGTACTTCCTCATTTGTTTTCCTTTCGGTCCATTTCACCTTCTCCATTCTTCTCCACACCCACATTTCAAAAGCCTCCAATCTACGTCTATCCTACTGCTTCAGTGACCACGTTTCCGCGCCGTACATAGCTACGCTCCATATCAGAGTTTTTACGAGTCTTGTCTTAACATCCCTACTCAACGTCCCCGTCATCAACTCCCTCCTCCTTGAGAAAGCCTCCTTGCCTAGCGCAATTCTTCTCCTTACGTCCCTACCACTTTGACCGTATTGGTCCTAAACACTTCCGAGATATGTAAACTGTTCTACCTGCTCTATTTTTTCCCCGCCTATTTTAATATTTAGCTTAGCCTTTTTCTATCTGAAAAATCGCATAACCTTTGTTTTATTAATATTTATTCTCATCCCATATTTATCGCACTGAACCTCCAATTCACTCAACAATGCTTGCAACCCCTTGGCTGACTGAGCAACTAATGCTTGGTCATCAGCAAACCTAACCGATTTTACGAATTCCCCTCCGACTTTCATTCCTACCTCCAGTTCTTCCCATGCCTCTTTAATCATTTCCTCTACATATACGTTGAACAGTACCGGTGACAATGGGCAACCCTGCCTTACACCTCTTCCTAACACTGCCCATCCGGACTCTCCGTTCCCCACTCGCACCTGAGCAGTCTGAGACATGTACAGGTTGCGGATCAGTCTCCTGTCCCTCCAATCCATTCCTATTTTCTGCAATACACGCATTAATTTTTTTCAAATCACTCTTTCAAACGCTTTTTCGAAATCTACAAAACAGGCAAAAACGTCCTGGTTGTATTCTATATTCCTCTCGACTAGTGATCTCATTACTGCAATGGCATCACGCGTACCTCTTCCTTTCCTGAACCCAAACTGATCATCCCCTAAGTAATCATTTGCCTTACTCTCTATCCTTTTGTTGATGTTCCTGAGAATAACTTTAGCTGCGTGGGATATCAAACTTATTGTTATGTAATCCTCACATGACGACGCCTTTGCCTTTTTTGGAATAGGAACTAACACCGATCTCACAAAATCTTCCGGCCAGATTCCTTCCTTATAGATACTACGAATCAGTCCATATATGGCCTTCTTCCCACCTTTCCCTAACCATTTCAACACACATATATAAACCATAAACACAGTAATCAACCCGAAGGTCGGTTTAGTAGGTGATGGTAGAGCTCACCCATGTACTAAGCCCGACGGCGTGTGAATATTCACACATCAGGATAGGGGGGCCAGTTCCTTTCCCTGTGCCGATTATTGTTTCCCAGAAAGATCTGGTACCCGAAAAATCAACTAGCTTGGTTGGAGTTGCGGGTGCCCAAAGTGCCTTGCCCGGGAACCGAACCCGGGACCCTCCGGTCAGTAGTCCAACGCTCTACCCACTAAACCACTGCGACCCACATATATACTGCGACACATATATATATATATACACACACATGGAAATATATATGAGGAAAAGGGATGGGAACACACATAATAGACGAACACAGGAGAGGTGGTGAAGGCGGAATCGAGGAGATCACAAGTGCAAAAATATTTCCTTGTCTGGGACTTGAACCATGGGCCTTTCGATTTGCCGGGCCGATAGTCTAACCACTTGAGCTATTGAGAAAATGAAGTTTACAATGAAATCTAAGGGAGTTTATGCAACCAAGTGCCCCTATTCTTTGGCCAGGAAATGGCGTTTGGGAGCTGTTTCACCCATATATATATATATATATATATATATATATATATATATATATATATATATATATATATATATATATATATATACGAGGGTCATCCGGAAAGTAGTACCCGTTCGTGAAATAAAGACACAAAAGTAAATATTAACAAACATAAAAAATTTTATTTGAAAGAGGATACTTTAAACTACTTCTCAACATAATCTCCAAGCAAATTAAGGCATTTGTCATAACGTGTGACAAGTTTCTGTATTCCTGCTGCATAGTCCTTCGCCGCCAGCTCATTGAGATACAGGGTCACTCTTCTTTAAGTTCTTCATCGCTGTCAAATCTTTTTCCTGCCAAAAAGTCTTTAAGCTTTGTAAAGAAATGAAAATCTGAAGGGGCCAAGTCCGGGCTATACGGTGGATGGTCGAAAGTTTCCCATTTGAATTGCTGCAAAAGTTTTTGTGTTATACCAGCTGCATGAGGCCTGGCATTGTCATGAACGAGAATGACACCAGTAGACAATAGACCTCGCCGCCGATTTTGTATTGCCCGCCGTAATTTCTTTAATGTTTCACAATACGCATTGGCATTAATAGTGTCTCCACGGGCCATAAAATCAATAAGCAATACACCTCGTCGATCCCAGAAAATGGTTGCCATGAGTTTCCTGGTGGACAGAACTGTCTTGAATTTTTTTGGTTTGTTTGGTGAATGAGCATGATGCCACTCCATTGACTGTCGTTTACTCTCAGGTGATGCATAACAAACCCATGTTTCGTCACCAGTAATTATGCGAGTCAAGAAAGAGTCTCCTTCATCAGAATAACGTCCCAAAAACGTCAGTGCTGCAGTCATACGCTTGGTTTTGTGCTCATCTGTAAGCATGCGAGGGACCCATCTTGCACAAATTTTTGCATAATGCAGATGGTGTTTAACAATTTCATGAACAATTGTTCGAGAAACATTGGGAAAATGCTCACAGATGTCATCAATTGTGACGCGCCGATCGTTCCTCACGAATTCGTCAACTGAGCTCACCAGTTGGTCTGTAATGACAGACGGTCTCCCCGAACGCTCATCGTCGTGTGTGTTCCCCCTCCCCATGTTGAAGTTGCGACACCACCGCCGAACAGGCGACTCGTCCATTACATTGTCTCCATACACCTCCTTTAATTGGCGATGAATATCACATGGGCGAACGTTTCTTGCATTGAGG
The DNA here is from genome assembly GCA_037158775.1 of Hetaerina titia. NCBI lineage: Eukaryota > Metazoa > Arthropoda > Insecta > Odonata > Calopterygidae > Hetaerina > Hetaerina titia. Next base: position 130,770,404 of record CM073768.1, read on the forward strand.
AATTTAATCACTGCCCTCACTTCACAACTGGCGGCGTTCTCAATTTTTTTAAACATTGTAAACAATCACAGAAACAACACAGGCAATGCTAGCGTCACGCAACTTGGCTCAGAGAAGGCAGACAAGCCACTGAAGCTATCTGACCTCGTCCAGCGGCTACTCGCGTCGTCAGCACTTCATGCGGCACGAACGGGTACTACTTTCCGGATGACCCTCGTATATATATATATATACATATATATACATATATATATACGTAAATATAATATATATATTTATAATATATATGATTCACGATATTTCTGAGAGACAAAAAAAACTTTGGAGAGTCGTTGTGGTCAAAAATACTTCTTGAAATCAATTTTTGATCTTTTTCTTAAAATTATTTCTTTCGCACATTTTTTCATGAATTAAAGATGCTTCCAGGGATGTAATTGTTCTGTAAAATGCAAATAATTTTCACACTGTTGACAGTGACATTCATTTCCGCGAAGAAAGTCCACAAATTCCTGAAGACCCATAAATAACTGAAGATACACGTATTCAAAGTAGGAATGCACATAAAAACGAAAAACCTTATTGATCTCACGTTTCCGAGTGATATCATATCATACTTTTGTTCTCTTTACCAAATTCTGGATCCATCAGGGCCAATGAAATAAGGGTTAAATAAGTAGTTTGATAAAATTCAAATAAGTTGAGAATTGTAGTTTAAAAATATCTTTTATCGTAGTGCTACAAAATTATTCACCGGTCAAGGATTGAAACCTCTTCAGTCACGGAAAGAGCAAGTCAGGCTTTTAGAAAGAAATTGGACATCGGCCTTTGATTTTGGAACCAAGGTGATCAATGATACAATGGCTGGTGAGACCAACCGTATAAATGAAAATAAATCGATTCCTATACTGATATGATTAAACAATACTCGTCCTTGACTTGCACCAATGGCGATGTTGACCAAATTAATTACTCCATAATAATCGACTTGAATTCCTTATTGTCATCCGTTCTTGATTTTTGAAACTTTTTTTTCTTTCCTTCTTTCGGGTTCTTCCCTCTTGACGTCCTCAGAGTATTAAACTCCGTCGTTTCTCCATCCCCGCGCCACGTTGTTAGGTTTTCCAATCAAAGGTAGACTCTGAACCCTCAATTCTTGTGTACTTCCTCGTTCACACTAAGTTCAGATCGTCTGCAAACATACGAATTCGCTGAATTAACTGTACTTCGTTGTTGTGCGTTTTATCTTCTTTTGAAAATGAAACCAGAGAACTTTAGTGCTTCATTGATCCGGGAATTCTTTCATATTGAATTCGCTAGTGTACCTCGGCTCTAATTTATTTAACCGTCTGTTTGCACATGGCCACATAGGAATGAAAATAATGGCATGGCGAACGTGATGTGGATTCAATGCGAGTTCGTGCGCGGGTCTTGGCAGGTATTTTTCAGTGCCCAACCGCGGTGGCGGTGAGTGGCGGTGTTCTGCAGGGACTCGGTCTCTCCCGGGCCTATTTGAACTTTCGCCAGGAGCCGTCGAGTATTTGTCCACAGCGAACGGCAGTCTTCCCCTCTTCTCTCAACACAACCCCCTCTCCCTTCAGATCCATCCCAGTCTCCAACCCCCTCCCCCTTGGGTACGACTGCCAACGTAAAAATCTTCCGCTTACGCCCGAGTTAGTGAGTCAAGGGAAAGCAGTTTCCGTGCGACCTATTTTTGGCAGTGATTAAATTTGGCTAATGTGCTGCGCTTTTCAATTGACTCTAACGTCTGCCTACAGTTTGTGCAATGCATCGCGTGCGTCACCTTTTTCCGGGGTCGTCGTCGGTCGCGCTATCCTTCGTGGGCAACTCCTACATGAGAATGGAGCGTGAAAGCCCTAAGTAAATGGTGTAAATATCCCATCCCCGTGTGTGAAAAGGACACGGCTTAACATGGCTAGTCATAATTTTTCTTCTACCAATTCGCTGAAATGTGGAGATTTTTTTAAAATTTTGAGTTGAATTCTACTACAATGCAGGCCTACTGTTTATGACGTTTGGCAATTGGTTGAGTGGTTTCCGGTTCCGGTCAAATCCTGGTTTATTCCTTTCAGGAATTCCATCTAAAAAAATTTTGATTCTGCGATTATCCGCAAATAAAAACTTCTTGAGAAACTTCAGTTGGCAAAGGAAACAAACTGACCCCTCCACCTGTGTGAATGTGAATGTGTGAATTTCACACGCCATGGATTTTAGTAGAAGATGAATTTCGCCCATGGAAGTCAGTCATCAAGGTGATTTCTGTGGTGGTAGTAAGACAATGCGTCGGCGAATCCAAAAATTTTGACTCCTAAAAAATACCGCAGTTTTATAAACTGCTGTATTTTTTAGGGATCGAATTCCTTGAAATGTTTTTTTAGAAAAACAAGAGAACACATAAGCCTATTTTTATCAAAATTGCCATACCCCATATTAAGTATCGCATAATACTTAATATAGGTCATATAAAGTTTAGATATTTAGGCTATTTCCATTTACTTGCCCCTTATTTCCAAAGGTTTCCTAGAAATGTTTTGTACTAAAAAATAAAACAACTGCTGCTTAATGTGGAATGTCCTGAGTCATTGCATCTATTTCAACTATCTGTTTCACAGCCAAACTCTTAAACCGCTACCCCGCAGGCTAATTGGTAGGAGGATTCAAGTGGAATATTCCTAAATTGTAAAGGATTAAAGCCCTTGTCTAAGAGAAATAGCATAAACTTTGCATGTGTGCATTGAGTGTGGTTTTAAGAGTATAAATCTTATTGCTGAAATAACACGTTGCCATTTAATCTCAAATTTTGAAAAATCGTGTTTTACGGCTGGTTCCTATGAGATAGTCCTGAGGTCCTATGAGGTCCTTGCATTTGTTGGTCTTGAGGTACTGTAGAGAAAAACCTCATCGAAATTAATATTTTTAGAAAGTAAAGTTAATAAATCGCAAACAATAATGATTTATGACATGAACTCAATGTGTTCCTCACGACGAAAAGCCTGGAATTAGCCTCCCTCGGGCCAACGCTCACTGATCTGACGTGGACAGAGAGTCATGTAAAGCGTCCTCTGGTACTTCATCCGGTCATATATCTTGTATTGAATGTGGGTGAGATAGTGTTTACTCATTTTTCAATTTGAAGCATGAAATATCTCGTAAGAATTCTGCAATTCAAATTTTGTCTCCAAGAATATGGACATTCTCTGAAATTAAAATTGTAGTCAAGCATTCGATTAAAACTTATTCGTAAGTCTAATGTACTAACTAATCACGCACTCCAGAAAAAGATGTGTGTATACTCTTAAGTGTTGGAATTATTATCTTCAATAGTTTATTAAGAATAAATCAAAAACTCCTTAATACTATTATGCTTAAGTCATACAATGACAAATCATTTAACTATTTATTAAGGCGCATATGTAGTTACTTTCAAATAGTTTACAGAAGCTAATATCCAATGTTTTCTGATTGATCATTAATTTATTACGTGGTTAACAATAGATATAATAAAGGTATACATACTCCTTGCACTATCTCAACTATATCCGCACCCCTGCAAAGGTTGTATTTGCGTATCTCTGGTACTATTTATTCCACTAAATGGTGCTTTAAATGGCTTAGAAATACCGAAGGTGGATGTTTTGAATTTCAAGCGCAGTGCTTCCAAGCTTGGATGCCTTTCGGTGCTTTGGGGAGAGCACGTTCCGGAGGGGTTAATGCTGCAGTTATGACGTGTGGGCGGGCCGTCGATTGCATTCCACATTGGCGGCTATCGGATTGCCTGAGATCGTTGCACTCGAGCGAAAGATAATCGCTCCGAGGAATGCATCTTTTATATTGGCCGCGCGGGAGCAAAGCGTTTCACCCCGGCTTTCGCGAGCAGTAATCTCTTCCTCACCCCAAACCCCATCTCACCTCCGCCAACCCCGGAACCTTGAGTGGCTGCAATCCGACTCCGGTGGCGGAATTGAAAAGGGCATCATGAGAGCCATTAGTTTTAAATATGCTGCGCCCGGGATTCAAATGCTTCGAGGATTCTTCGAGCGCCCGCCCTTGGACTCGGAATAAATTGTTCTTTTAAGATCTCCCATCCAGTCTCCTCGTCCCGCATCCCTTCCCGTTCGTCTCTCCTGACTGCCAGCAGGAAACCCCTCCCTCTTATCCGGTAAATTACAAATCGGGGTGGGCGGGAGTTGGGAGGACATAGCGGAGGGAATTTGGTTCCGTAAAATGGTGAAATATGGCGGAGAGGGGAAAACTTATCGATGTCACATGGATTTGGTTCATGCGGACGCCTTGTGATAGGCCTTAGGGAAAGTGTCTCTAGAGAAATCCTCGCGCTGTTCCCTGCCTCCTCTTCAAATCCTTCATTCACCCACTTCTGCTCCCTCCCACACGCCCCTCTCACTTCTCAGCACTCTGCTCCACTTCCGCAACCACCCCCTTCACTTCCTTCCCACTTTCTCTCTCTTCATACCTTTCTTCGTTTACTATATTTCCTCGCGTTGTTCCCTTCCTCGACTCCTCCTTCCCTCCAGATATCCTCTGCTCCCTCACCGTGCTCCTCATTCGGTTCGACTGCCCCTCCGGCGGTGGGCACTCCCTCCTCTCACTCCGCGCCCGTCTTCCGAGGGCAGTAGATTATTCGGACACCGGATCTCCAGGGAGCCATTCCTGCTTTCTGCTCTTCATAGCGTTTGACCAGCTCACAATTGCGAAGATTAAGAATTCGGTTGGTAACATTAGAAGGACTCAAAATACGTGTCACTCACCCCATAAAACTTTATAATATCAAATAGAGGCTGTCTCCAGCCGTCACTCAAAGAAAGGTCGAATCTTCAAATTATCATTCAGATATATGTCTGTATGCGACAGTACTTATTATGGGGTTCTAAATGTACGTATATATTTCACACAAATTCCGAATGATTGTGGTAGCAAGCGAATCCATTGGTCGACCTTTTTTTAAATCTGGGTGATGTTATGTTCACATTACAAAAACAGAGAGCATATTACCACTCTATGCTGGATGTGGAAATTTCGAATTTCTTAGTGCTTAGTTTTGGGGTGAGCTGTACTCCCACCTAATATGTGAAGCTAAATTTTTGTGTGACTTTCTTTACGCGCTGTAGCTATCACTTCTTATGTATTTTAATTTTTCAAGTTATTTTAAATTAAGTGTCTTTAATTACATATTATAAACGAGGTTTTTTAAATGGATTTTAAACTTTATAAAAATAAATTGCCTATAATATATACTAGCTTTCAGTAGGATATATTTCCTCTTTAGTTTGATGCTAGTAGAAAAAGTTTATGTTCCTCGAAATTTAGGAGACATGACGTAAATGATTTAGAATATTTCTTGTGGATTCACTTTTTTGATTGTCCCATAGTATATGTATTTATGTACAAGGTCTATTCTATTTCATCTTTAATTATAAATGAAACATTGCTTGCTATCCTGTATTGCGTACCAATGAAACATATTTCGAGATAACTTTTTTAATTTGTATGATATATACTGAGCAGTTGAAGTTTGTTACTAGAAGATTTTTTTTGGAAATACTTGAGAAAACGTTCGATTTTCTGGAAAATTCCAAAATAATTTCGATTAGTCATATATAATTTTTGCAACTTTCTTTTCATTCACTTGTTCTGTGAACATTCATGAAATGACTTTAGTTTTCCTCCTGTGCTTTATGAAAATGCTGAGATCGATGAATCACGAGTTTTAGACGTGAACTAGTCCATTTCTTTCTCCATTGGCACCGCCTAATCATTCCTTTTATACTATCATCCGTACCTCCCGTCCGATCCTTTCCTCGTATCCGCACCATCTTCTTCTATCCCCCCTTTCACCAGCCTCACCCCATCCGCACCCATAATGCATCATTATCCCTGAGTACGAGAAGAATAGGGGTAGGAATATGCGGGCTCGAGCGTGTAGCTGCCTTCTAGCGGGGACCGCGCCTGCACCACAGCCACGGACAGCTAACATGAGCTCCGGGTTTTCTTAAATATTTTTAATATTTCTATACTTGGAGAAACAAAAACAACTTAAAATGTATTCAGAAGCAGAAATTTATAACATATACTTTATACAAACAGAAATTTATCATACACTTACATGCATGCACATTTGAAACTAAACCGGATATTTAAGCCACAAGGCGCATTAAAGGAACAGTTGAGATTAAAGTATTAAGGAAAAAAGCAAACAGACGACTGAGAGATGATTTATTTTTTTAAATTTGGGATAGCTAAATAATTGCAAAGATAAGTATTAGACTGAATATTGAACCGAAGAAGCGAATAGAATGAACGCATAACCCATGTAAAAGGACAGGGTTATGAAAACAGCGAGAAATAAATGTCCGTCAGATAGAGTAGGGTCACCAGCCTTCTTGTGAAGGGGCTGTGCTACAATCTAGGTGACATTACTCGAAGCTAAAAGTCGAGATGTGTTTATGCACAACTTTCAAGTATGCTTATTGAATAATGTAGGCAAGTTAATAGCGCTGTACCAATTATTATTTACAACAGACTCATAATGTGAAAATTATAAAAAAATGTAGACTATCCTGTAGAAATGAGAAATTGAACCCTAAGGACAACACAGTAGTTTTTAGGAAAAAACATGAAAAAATACTTTATCTAGGATTTGTAAGATGAAGAAGAAGAAGAAGTTTCTAATTTTTGGCAGAGGTGCACACCACCATTATTTCTTTTCGTTTCTTTCTGCCTTCGATGAACCTCTCTCGTAAAGGATAAGGGGGAGCGAGGTCGGAGGAGGAAGTTGGGAGGTGGTGGATGAGGGCTGGAGAGGGGGTGTGGGGGAGGGGACACCGCGCAGAGGCAGTGCTATGTACCGGTGCCCGGAGGGGAAATGTCGATGGGAATTTCGGGGTGGGGGGCATGAAGGAGGTATGGTTGGTATACGATTGAGGGTCCTCTGCTTGGAGTATAGTTGGACATCCTCCTCGTGGGCGCGGAAATGGCGATGTGCGGCGACTAACAACGTAGCGCTTCGAGGAAACGCCGCTCGCTATGCCCGGCGAGAGTTGCGATCCCCGGGCCGAAAAGTTTTCCCTCCTCCTCCCTCACACCCGGAGCGCAGCATAAAACTTTTGAGGATGCAGCAAAAGTTGAAGGGAGGGACATCAGTTGTTGTTTCGAAGGCCGCAAGGTGAAAAGGTTTCAAGGTCCTGAGAGGGAAATGGCCCAATTAACACACTCACGTGATCCCGGATGGAAGAAGAGATTTGGGGATGGGTCGAATAAGTTACGTAGTATCAAGGGAAATCCGCGTGCACCATGCATTTAATCCTACACTCTTTTATCCATTCAAAGATGAGGGTAAATCCCTCCATTAAAAATTCACCCAAACGATCTAATTCTGGAGGGTTAGATTTGTGTGAGTTATGTGAGCTCATAGTTTTAAATTTGTAATGGATTCCGTATAAATGGAACGCATGGATGACCGAGTTTCTTCTGCACGCATACCATTTCACATTCATTATATTTACCGTGGTTATTCTCGAGAGTAAGAAAAAAATTAAATGTACGAATTGATAGCCTTAGTTCAAGATTTTTTACTTAATTATTTTAAGTTTAGGTTGACCTTCTATTGTAAATGAATTGTATTTATTCATAAAAAGTAAATATATATATCTCAAATATGCTCGTCTATTGAAAATTAATTTTATTAGTAATTTCAACTTTTCTTCGGCTTTGATTAATAATAAAAAGAGGATAATAATTGACAATAGGTCACGATTGTCAAGTCTCATCAAGACCACTATGTTCTAGAGTATCATAAGCATATAATTTTACCAAAATCGGGAGTGTGAAAGGTGCTTTAAATTATGAATAAGTGGGACTCTCTTTTTAAAGATACCTATTCTGATTTGAGGTTACTATTTTGAAAGAATACACCATGACCGCTACTAAAATCACGCGAAAACGGCATATCTTTTACGTTCACAAAGGAAATTAGTTCCATCAAACACTCCAATTTAGCTGACACGAGTTGCACATTACCCCGGAAAATTCAAGGTGCGGGTAAACTTTTTAAATGAACACGGGAATGAAACCTTTTGAAAAACCTCGCCACGAAATTGTTCCAGAAAAAATGACTCACTTGCATCTAAAAAAATAATAATATGCCACAGGATTTCTCTGAAAAAATAGTGATTTGGTCGGACAATAAATTGAAATTTTTCGATTTAAAAAAATACTACCCTCCCTTCTACGCTATAAACCTAAAACGACATCTGATGAACAAAAGAGGCTTGGAATTTGTAAAAATTATGCGTTAAAAAATCTGTCCCCGTCGGAGGATTACGAAGTAAAAATATTCATCGCTTGTTTTACGTTAGTATACGCCAAATTTTCTGTTGCAGCCATACGTATGCGTGTAACGTGGTGATTTCGAAATAAAATACTATTTCCCATTGTTCTATTTATTTTATCATCTCGCGACGTCCTTGCTCGGTTGCTTTGCATTCTCCCCGGGGGAGAGGGAGTCCAGGAGCAAGCATTAACAAAAATCGCACGCTATGCGGGAAAAAAAATTAGAGGGGGCTAGAAGGGGGAGGATAGGAGGTTTGTGGTTTTTGGGAGTGGCGGTAACAGAGAAGGGGAGAAGGAGAAGGAATCGGAGTTCTATGAGAAGTACAATATTCGGCCCCGGAGCAGATTTTGACGACTGGGATACAGAGTGGTTTCAGGTTAGAAGGAAGAGACGCAGTGGCAACACCGTGCCCTACTCCCCTTCTCCCAGAAACCCCAAATCCCTCTCTCCGCCTCTCCCACCCCACCCTCCTCTCTTTCGCCCCTTTTGCGGCACACGGAGAATAAAAAATTAAGAATACTTCACGCCTGGTCGGGAAGAGGACCGAGGGATTTTCTCTTCTTCTTTTTTTGTTTTTTGAAAGAATCGGGTCGGTGAACGGGAGGGAAGTATTGGGGAGGGTGTCCTTTGGTGTGAATTGGGGCGGGGAGGAATGGTGGGTTTTAGGATAGGATGAGGACAAGGATTTAAGTGAAAAGAAACTTGAGGAGGAAGAGCAATTAGATGCGAGAGTGTCGGAAGGGGATAGAGGAAGAGTGAGAGGGACAGAAATGGGGAGATAGGAGGAGGAAGAGGGAGTGACGGTGGGGTTCTTGGGGTAGGGTATAGTTTTTGGAAGGGTTCGAGGGAGAGGTGGGCTGTGGCGGAAGAAAGAAGTGTCGGAGCGCGGGGACTAAGGGGTTCGCGAGAGAGAGAGAGAGGACGGATGAGGAAGTAAGGGGAAGAAGGGGGGAAGAGGAGAATTTGGAGATCGATGAAGTGGTGGAGTTGGTGAGAAGAGGAAGGTGCTCGGGAGAGTGAAGAGGTTTTGTGGGGGGGGGGATGGAACGATGAATGGCGGTTTGATGGCGGAGGCAGGGGATGTGAGAGAGGGTGGTTGTGCGAGGGAGGGCGGAGATGAATGAGGGAGAGATGGGGAGAGGGATACGGAGAGGGAAAGGGAGAGACGGGTGGGAGATAGAGACGGGAGGGGAGAGGGTGAAGGAGGGATCCTCCGGAGGAAATGAATGTAGGGGGAGGCTAAGAGGAGAAACGAGAGAACGGTCCTGGGGGGTGTAATGGATTCGAATTGGGGGAATGTGTCGGATGGTGAGATGAGAGGCCTTCCTAAAGGCGGAAGGGGCTTGCGGCACGACGACGGTGGTCCGTAATTTTTTAAATACACGGAGCATCATTGGGATGCGCGCAGGGCCGGTCGCGACGACCCAGGGGCATGCCAGCCACCGGTGTCGAGCGAGTATAAGTCTCGCCTGCCCCCTCCCCCCGTCCATTTGCACGCTGCGGGGTGAAGATACGTATTGATCATTCGCGTTCACTTTTTTTCAATGAGAGAGGCAAGCTCTATGGATTTAAAATCTCGGTATAAAATCCCGGAACCGTCACAGTGCCTATTTTTTTACGTGTTTTTAGGGCATCATCATGTGGACTTCCCCAGCATAGACACTTTCTAAGCTAGTACATTGAGAATAAGATTTCGCGTTAATGATACAATCATTTTCCACACGGCCGACAAACTTTTGGCAAAGTACTCGTCTCATGGGTAATTGAATTAAATTACCCTTAAAATTAGGCTCACGGTGTTTAGAATAGGCATGGCTCTCGATGCATGATCTAGCTTATCATTTTTCTTTTCTATTTGACGTTAGATTTTCAATATCTTATGGTTGATGGAAATATAGATTTTTTTAATTAAAACATCAAAAAGATTTACCCGTACTTTAGTCACCTTCAACCACAGATTGTATATGAAGTTAAAGACCAAAAAACTACTTTTTGAATAGCCTGAATGGGAGTTGTATTAAAAATGACATACATTCATGTATTACGATAAGACATCAGTTCTACGTTAACTCCTCATACATCCGTTATATGCTGAATCAAAATTTAAATTTCTATCAGTGGAGAACACCATTTTTTATCATACACTAACCTCTCTTAGCTTTTCAGCTCTTTCCATACGAGATAAAAACTTAAATATTTGTTAAAAAACTGGGAATTTATATTTCATAGTGGAGCTCAAATTTTCTGCAGGACTTAACTTAATAAAAATGCGACTCTTATATGTTTAATACTGACTCCGATTATAGGAAGTTAAGGGTTAACTACTCCGGTTACATTGAAAGAGATAATAATCTTTCATACGCAGCACATATTAATGAGTGTGAAAAGGAAGTAATAGACTGAAACGAAAAAATTATTTGTATGTAGATGAAATAAACACTAACTTTCCTCTAAGTTTAGAGTAGCGAGAGTAGTATGATATTCGAGGAGGATGAAGGTTTCGAACTACAAACGTTAACGTTCCAATAGAAAACCGTCAGAATGCTTTTAAAATGAGAACGGACATCAAAGCTCTGCGGAAAGAAAGATGAGTAGGTACACTCAAAATGGGCGGAATTTAATTCACTGTCCTTCTCATCAGAAGCGTTGAACGTTTCAGAACCTTTGTTTCATTTGTTTCCTTTCTCCCAACTTCAAAATTAGAAATTCCGTGGATTAATGAAATGAATTTGATTTATTTCTGCCACGCTTTGAATACTTTAAGAGACTGGAGAAATCGAAAGAGGTCCAGAGCAAAAAACAAGCAGGCTTATTTAGATTTATAATTTTCGTCTATGTATAGGGAAAAGGTAATAGCAAAACTAAAATCCCCCCTAACCTAGAGGCAATTCATGTCAATGGCATGAAGCCACTACATATTACTACAATATATATCACCTTAATTATTACGATTAATATATACGTGCGCCATACGGCGAACAGATATATTGTGTATATATATATATATATATATATATATATATATATAACTTTTGGACGGCACAATAGAACACAGAATAAAACAGATAACACGTAACACGTAGATTCTGACCTGAAGAAGGCCTCGGAGTAGGCCGAAAGCTTAAATCATCTACAGTGTGAGTGTCCTTTTACGTGTTATCTGTTTTATTCTGTGTTCTATTGTGCCGTCCAAAAGTTATATTGCTCTCGTGAGTACTTTCTCATCATCGATATATATATATATATTTATTTATTTATATATTTATAACTTAGACAGTAAAACACAGCACGAGAACACATAAAAAGAACACTCACAATAATATCTTGATAATTTCAACGGACTCGAACTCCGTCTTCTCGGAAGATAAGATATAACTCAGTTATATCTGTTATAGTATCAGATTATATCAGTTATAAATGTTATAGTATAGTATCTCAGTTATATTGTATTCTTTTTATGTGTTCTCGTGCTGTGTGTTACTAAGTTTTTTATTCAACACTTCTGTGTTACTTCGAAGAAATCATCTGTATATATATATATATATATATATATATATTATATATAAGTTATATTTATATATATAAAAATATAGTTTATATAAAAAAATATATAAACCATAAACACAGTAATCAACCCGAAGGTCGGTTTAGTAGGTGATGGAGCTCACCCATGTACTAAGCCCGAAGGCGTGTGATTATTCACACATCAGGGTAGGGGGGCCAGTTTCTTTGCCTGTGCCGGTTAAACGAGGAAAGGGCAGGAACAGGACGGGATGTTGGACGGGATGAAGGGAGGAAAGAAGTATACATATGAAGAGAGACCTGATGTAGAGTAGATTGCTGGATTGAGTTTTATTTGGAGTTACAAAAGATTTATTTGATAGTTGTGTCCATCCAAAAACCTACCTTAACCGGTAGATTACATAATATAAAAAATATATATACAGGTATATATATATATATATATATATGCATTGCCGGTGCACTTGGCGGTTTTTTTACAATGTTAGAAAAAAGTAATAATTAACATCTCATCCGGCTTAATACAAAATATATATCTTCAGGTAATGATGATGAGAGAAGAAAGAATATTGTGAAGGATGAGTAAGAGGAGGGAATGAGAAGGCGAGGAATAGAGAGACAGCTGCGGACGAGATGAGAAGGTATGGAACGGCTGAATGACAGGGGGATGCCTTTGGTCCCATGTGCGAAGGGTTGACGGAGGATGGGTTTTAGGAGGGCAAATGCTAAGACGGATAGTGCGTGGATTGAAGGGGTAGGGAAGAAAGGTTGTGTAGAGAATGGGTAGGAATGGGGCTGGGGTGGAGGGGATTGATGAGGTTTAGGGGAGGAGTACATTTCCCAGTAGGAAGAGAGAGAAGGATTGGAAAAGGAAAGGAGGGAGTTGAGTAAAGCCTGGGCTGGCACATGGTTGGGTGACAATGAGAAAGATATCGATATATCCACGTCCGATACGTCTATCTGGAATCGTATTGAAACCAGTATGTCGTGGTGCCCAGAGAACAGTTTGATTCCCGCAGGTGTGTATTCATTCCGCTGTCTTAACGTCTCGTCTCCAGTTACGAATTTGTAAAAACGCATAGTTCTCGCGAAAAGCAGTAAACCTAGGATTAGGCATGAAATCGCCATTATTTCCCAGTGAGCCAAATCCGAGCGGGATTTAACCTTCGCCTTTAATCGCACTCTTATCGTACCCTTCCCTAGACACGTATTTATCTAGAAATGGAGAAAATGACTTTAAAAGTCGTTAATCCAGCTAATAACTTTATATTGTATTGTATTGCTAGTTGGGACAACAATCGAGGAAATAGGTGATCATGAGCCAAATACTGATTTTAAAATAAACCTTCGATTTTATTTAGTGTGCTTATTATAAGTATCCATAGCGTTTGAATGCCCCACACTTGCGTCCTCGAATCATTGAATGTCTGAAATGTGGGTGGGATTTTAATGAACTCTAGTGCCCTTTCCTAAGTCGTAGAGTGTGAAAAATTCAACTATGACTCCCTTGAATGATAATATTTCACGAAATAATGTTCCATTACTGAAATTATTTGAGTGATAATACATTGGCGATGTGAGCTTAGAGGCAGACTCAAACGCCTTATTTCTCGGGGTGGTTTGCTACCCTCAGAAGTGGTCGACCCGTTTATCAATTTCCGAGTGATAAATTATCGATGACCGTTACCCTTAAAATTGTGTTTCGATATGGCCATATATTAGGGGCTCAAATAAAATTATTGGTTTTACCAGTGACGGTGTTGCGGGGGAAAAAAGAGCAGAATATTTCGATGCACCGATGCACACATTGCGGACCATCATAGGGTGGGGTTGAGGAAGGTATAGAAGAGGGGGAGAGTTTGATACTGCAGAGGAGGGAGCGATAGCCAGAGAGAGGGGAGGACGATGCGTTCTGGATCCTTCTTCGTTCAAGATGGAACGAGGGAATTAACGAGTGCTCGAATTAAATTAAATTAATTACACTATGATTCTTCCTCCAAGAACAAAATTATAAGTATGTACTCGAAAAGAATTGACGCCCTAAACAAGATTGATATATTAATATTAAAGATAATGATAAAATATAATGTATTTATATGTGTAATAACACTAATACACTCTTACTGAATCAACAAGAAATATATACGAATAAATATGAAAGTTTTATCATACTTATGGGGCAGATATACCAACATAATAAAAAAAAGTTTGACAATCGGACTCTCCAAGCCCGCAAAATGAAAAAATTCTCGTTATGTTTTGAACACACCTCGTGTATATTTATAATTAACCAGTAATTATGTACAATGATATTCTATAAACCAAAACCCGATACCTTTGCCAATAAGATTTTGCGTGGTCATCAAAGATAAGGTTAAACAAAGCTTACGCTCTAATCGAGTGTTTGTTCAGTTTCTATTTGAAATTCATTATGAATACTTTAAACTTATTTCTTAAGTTAACTATTTCTTACTCTTCCTCTTTGTTATTGCGAAAGGTATTTGGTAAGTGGTGGTGCGGATTTAATGTAAGCTAATATTACTTCTATCAGTTCGTACAATGGCTTCTGTGTTTGGTCAATAGGAGAGCACGTGTATAATGAAACTTGGTCATTTTTCATGGAAACAGGCATAAAGAAATTGACAAAAGAAATGTTTTCTTCGGTCCTTGTGACGTCTCCATTCAGATCTTCGACAACATGATGAAATGTGGCCATCTCTAAGCAGGTAGGACATGAATCTGATAGGAGGGGCGTAGGTTTGGGGCGGGTGGCGATCGGGAGGGCATGGGGGATAAGTTTGACGCGTCGGCGCTTGGCAGACGTGGTGGAATGGGGAAGCCATACTGCAGAAGCAAATTTATGGCTCTTATAATTGAGTATTATCCCGTCGACGAAGGGAGGATTCGGGTGAAATTCTGATGGGGGTGTAGGGCGGAAGGCGAAGGAGGGAGGAAGGGAGAGATCATGGGGAGGAAAGAGAGCTATCGGAGGGATGTGTTCTTAAAGAGTGCCCTTTGAAGGGGATGGGGGAGACTGGAAATACTGAGCAGGACCGGTAAGGGTTTTTCTCGGGCACGGGTAATTTTTAACTCTGATGCAACTGTCAGGGGAGGGGAATCCCCAGAGCCATAGGGTGCCCGTCCCGTTTCCCCCTCCTCCCTTGCCCTCCCATAACCCTTCCCTCCCTTCGCCACCCCCCACTGCGGGCGATCCCTTTCCCTCAACTCGTGTGCGAAGAATTGATGGAGCCCACAGCGGTGGCGTCAACTCCACGGGTGGATCGTTCCCGTTTCATCTCCATCCCCACCCTCTCCTCCTCCTCCTCCCCATGCCCTACGCCCCTTCTTCCCCAAGGACCTCATGAAACCGACCCACCCCCATCCCCTTTCCCTCCGAAGGTCCCTCGGGAGCAGCCATATCAGCAGCCTCGTGGCTCACTTCACTCGGCAGTGCAATAAACATTTTCGACAATGATGTATTTCCCAGGGTCTTGGTGGCCAAACTACTCAAACGGGGTGTCAAGAGCAAGCAAGTTCTAAAGGAGATTTACCCCGGATAAAAATATTTTCAGGGCATGCACCTATTTAAAAGACTTACACATTTTTCTATTAGTATGAATGATTTCACTATAACCTTCTAATGACCTTTGTAATAATATTTGTAGTAACATAGGTATAATTATAGCAATGTAGATATTTTACCATGCATATAATTTACTAATGCATTTGAAGCGTAAGTGCTATTAAATTTTGAGTAACATCTCCCGGAAATTCTCTTTATTTCCTAAGATGTAGGTAAGGTTGTGAGATTAGAGAACGCATCGATATAATTTGGAAGTGATGTCTGGGGGAAATAAAAACCGTAACATCGATAAGTACTATGAAAGGTATGGATGACGTTAGTAATACAAGGTATAGACGATATTGATGATTCATGGCTTGTGCGATGTTTTAGTATTGCCCATTTCGTTGGAGGTGCGCGGCTACCGTCCATACTACTTCCTTAGATGGAATAAATTAAGTTATGCGGCTCCATTCTCTTCAAAAAATTATAAAGGCATTGGATAATAAAAAAGTAAATGAAATACACTATTGAGAGAATTGGTTCGTATACCAGAATATACTCACTAGTCGGAATATATTCGATTCGATTTTACCCGATTTCCCCTTTTACTGCCAACATACCGAAATACCCTCATCACATCGATCTTCTTCTGTATCATGAGTCTATATCGGATCCTCCGACTTGTAGCCTCCGCACCGAGATTGACGCACCCTAGCGTGGGAGCAAAATAAGAGAGGAGCGCCCCTCCCCCGGGGGGGGGGGTGAGGGAAAAGGGGTGAAGGGGCGTGGGCGAGAGAAAGAAAGAAGAAGGAAACTCTGCGTACGTCGATCGTCCGCGGCAGTTCGCCCGCGACGGAGAGGAGTCGACGGACTTCCGCAATGCATACGGAATCGCGGTGGAAGATTAATGGGATAACTTGTTGGGAGGTCCTCCGTTATCCAACGAGCTTAGATCCGGAGTCTCGGTCGGATTTTGGGAGATTTTCCGGTTTCTGCATCCTCGAGGTCCGGCGGTGGCGCAGTACTCACGCGGGACCCGGTCCTCGGGCCGTGCACGCCCGTGTCTCTTCGGCGCTCGGATCCGCGAAGCGAATTTCAATATGCGACGTCGCCATTTTTTTATGCGGTGAGCGTGCGCAGGTGGGTCCTTGAGTTGGGACATCAAAGCTTTTCCATCAGCATCTCGACTTCCGCCCCCGGGCTGTATTCAATAATGAATCTGCTTTATTTAATCTCGCTGTGTCTCCGAACGAGTTTAGTAGCGAGACTGTGATTCCACTATCGGAAAAAATTGCCAGGATCGAAGCGTGTTTTCGGTACGAATTAATCGATTAGAATATTCACGCAGGCGGACGTGCAATCGAGTGTAATGCATCAAAATGATTAAGAAACAATTTAAAACCTTTAAAAATTATTAAGTTTAAATCCTCCGTAAGAGATGAAATTATGTCCAGGTCTTTACTGATGAAGTGAATGAAATTGTTGTCAATTTACGCAAATTGATGGCAAAGGCGATATTTATAATTGAAAAAATTCTAGAAAATGTTAACATTAGATATAAATAGTAATTCTGACCTCATGTATCGTCAAATTCAATGAAAGTGCTCATACCTTGTTCTAGAATGGAATGTATTATTTGGACATGCTTATTCGCATTTGTAACTGAATAACTTGGCGTATGTCTAAGAATTTGATAAACATCTCTGACCACTTTGTTAAGTTTACTAATAAAAGCAAAACGCAAGCCATAATTCGGAAAAATATTTGTCCGGTTTCTTTAAAAGCGCACGATTACACAGGTTTATCTAAACGTTACAAAAATACTACCATGTGTCATTTTCAGGGGATAGAGCGTGATTTCAAATTTCTTTACGTAGTAACCAAATCCGAAAAGATCGTGTCCTGTGAAGTGGGGATTATACGTAGTTTCTCTTCCTAAGGGCTCCCGCTCTGCGGCATGTGCACGAGAATTATACGCATCGGTCTCTCGTAGAACGAGTTCGACACGACTGGATGGATGAGAATGAGATGTGGAGGAAAACCTCATGGACAGGAGAGCGGAGGTGTGGGAAGGTGCTCTGACGCGCGCTGGTGCACGTAAAAGAGGAAAGGGGAAGGGGGCGCGGAGGGGCGGGAAGGAGAGGGTTGGAACCCATCCCCTCACCCTCGGCGTTGACGGATTGGCTGTTAGGATCGATTGAGCGAAAATGTTCGCTCGAAGTGGAATTGAAAAATGCTTTTTAGAGGTTTTTCTGATATTTTCGCTGGGGTCAGAAGGGGTGAAGGAGGGTTGCGAGGGGGAAGAAAGGACTTTTTGTGGGGGGTTATTGGGGAGGGCGGGAGTCGGGAGGAACGGGAATGGGAAGGCCTGCATTTGAGGAATTAGAGTGGTTATGGTCGGCGCCACTTGACATTCGCGGAGTGCATCAATTAAGAGATCTCCAACACTCCCTCCCCCCTACAGCCTCCACTTCTGTCTGCAAAGGATGTGGTAAGTAACCGATTGCACACCATCTAAACCTGCGTCAACCCCACCCTTCTCCCCGTTCTCACTCACCCATTCCAGTTCTCTAGTCTCACTTATACTGACACTCCTGACCTCCCCACTATTTTTTCTCCCTCCGTAGTAGTATTACCCTCCTTCGAATGGTTAGCGATGCGTCCTATAGTTCTCCCGACCTCGCAGTCACCAAACAAGCGTATTTCATTTCCATTGTTACTCCTTTGGTGGATTAATTTGCCGAGTCCATCGGATGTGTTGCGGCAGTGGGAGTGGGGGGCGCTTCTGTTTTTCCTTCTCTCGTCGGTTCTGCTCATTGTTTTACGTCAGACCCTTTGGTTTTCACCGATCGATCACTCTCTCTTACCTCACTTTGTCAAACACTTTCCCTTCATTCGTGCCATCTGTCTCTTAATCCTCCCGGCAATTTTTCAAACTTAAGTCATTATTTAATTTATACGGTTCACCATATGACCTCCTAAACAATGGAGTAGGATCGTATATTTTTTCATTGGACTCATCTTCTGTGTTTTCAGTGTTAAATTCGCATTGTGTTCGTGTGGTGTCCTACTTATCGTGCCCCTCCTTTCCTGTGTGTGAAGCTTTGCCGTATGTCCCTCTTTTTCTGCGGTGTATGCTATATTCGAGCCATTTCCTAGAGCTGGCCGAGGACTCTTAATCAAATATTTTAGAGTACTCTTTAATCTGTAAAATATTGAGCGTCGACATGATGGAAATTGTGTATTTGAGCATTTTTTCGAACGAAAGTTTACTGTGTTTGACAATGCCTTCGTTAACATTTTATTGGGTGTAGAATACTGTTAAATGTGAATTCAGGAGGAATATATGAAATATAATCTAGGTTCAAATGAAATTGAATTAATTTTGTTTGCAAATCAGATTATTGTATTAGGTAAAATTAAGTCGGGTAATTGGATGAACTTAGATTTGAGGGAAGGCATAGATGTGAAAAGTTATGGGTGAATGTGGTTAAAGAGGCCCTAGACGAGGGATATAAGAGGAATCATGAGCAGAAGAGGGTATAGAAGCGAAATAAGTACTCAAGGGCAGAATAGTAAAAAATAAGTCAATGAAAGGGAGTTATTTTCCTGAAATAATACAACATACTGCTGATGTTCATTTCCTTAAACATCTAGTTGCTTAATTCATACATCTTCCGGGATAGCCATATTTTTTGTCTTTTTAAGAATGCGTAAGGCAGCAATTCCGAGCATGTATCCAACCCAAAGTAATTCTTTTCTTGACTTTTTCTGCCCCTAGAAGGAAAAGCGTGAAAATTATGTAAGTAAGGTGTTCTTAGTTCATTCTCTATTCTGCTTAGATTATCCAATTTCTATCGAAAACTTTTGGCTAGTGGAATAAAGTATGCTTAGGTAATATATGCACTCTGGCGAAGTGAATACATTTTTAACTGGTCTTAGCGATTAATAAACTGTCGCATGGCGATGGATAGCGTATCCACTGCCCCCTCTCCAAAACGGTGCCTTAATTCTCAACAAATATATCCAAACGTCCTTATATCACCAAAAGAGTGAGCTCATCAACTCCCCTCTCTCTCTGGGCATGCTTCCCTCCCTCTCTATGCCCTCTCAATCGAAAAAATATTTTCGTTCGGAGCTAAAGTGGAACAGGGACCTTTTCTTTGCATTTTGTTTTGTCTTCAGAAGTTATCTTTTTTTAAATTGGTTATAGTCTTTACCTAATGTCAAATGGTGACGTTCCTCTCTCATCCCTTGGGGTGGTTGATTCTGAACACCCCAAGTCTTACTCTGCGCTCCATTTCTTATCTTTCCCGAATGTGTGGCGTCTGTACCTGAGTTGCTTGAAAGAGAAACCCTCGAAGATGACGGAATGTCTTCGAGGAATTATTTTCGCATTTGGTACGGAAGGTCTGATAAATTGAATGGTGGATTCTGCTGAGCCTCAATATTTTTCTTGAGTTTTCATCATTCGATAAACCTAAATATATAATTCAGTAACACCATTAACTTAATTGAACTACTTGAATATTTACATGGTAGAAGCTCACCATGGAATTTTATTTCAGTGAGCCATGTTTGACAAAGGCGGTATCAGTATGATAATATGCATGTTCAAGCAACTGAATTTCTAGATGCTTGCTTTGCGTAAACTTTCATTTTAATAAACAACCAGAATAGGCCATTAGTGCTATTTTCTCATGCACCTCGCCTACCTTTTTATAACCGCTTCGACAAATGGCTATTTTGTTAACATAGAACACTCGAAACGACGGTTTACGTGAAATATTAATATCTAATTTTCCCGCTATAATTACAGTTATTTACATTTCACGGTTGATAAGAGAGGAAATAAATTGAAATACGCGCCGATTATAGGAAATTTTGAAAAATTCTTGTTAACCAAATTATAAGGATACATAATTGTCAAAATTTATTAAAAATTGACAAAGTACGAGATAAGTATATTTAAATTTAAGCATTCAAACGCATTATATCACCGCTGGCGTTACATTTATAGATCTTTATTCATCGATATTAAATTGTACTATAATTGGCGTTGTGAGAGCATACAAAGCGGATACATGCAAGTAATTTGAAGAACTTACCGCTTTCTATAAGTATTTGGATAAAAAATTCAAGATAACGAATTATTATACAAATGTTTGATTCAAGATTTTTCTCCAGAATACCATTCTTACCGAAATTTAATTAGGCATTACAAAACCGTTTGTGTAGTTTCATTTGTGTCTTTTGTTTAATTCTTCTATCTAGCATTTGTAAACATTCTAATTTTGCTCAATCAACGGACCAAATGCATTTAAGCGCTACTTACTGCTTGTTAAAAGTTGTTAGATGTCATAACTGTTTTTATATTTGAATCTTGGGCAATCAAATGCTTGCATTAAGTACACTGCATCTACGAACTTCGCTTGCTAAAAAAATTATTACTCTACAGCTTCCCCATCAATTTACGATTAAATTTTGAGGATTTTTCTTAATAATTCCCATCTATCACAAAGTTCTGCTGTCACATTTATTAAAATTTTCCATTATACACAGCCTTTCTGAATTTATGTTTCATCATTTTCAGAATTGTTTTCCATAAGAACCCTTAATATCGTCTTCTCCACAGGTTCAATTTTTCTCGTGCATTAATAATCAGGAACAGGCGCCAAGTCTTAATTCAGAGTCACGGTAATGGAATGACACTGAAATTTCCCTGAAATTTAGCTTTACTTATTCAAGTTTGAGGGTTTATATTTATCTTCTCGCCGAGCCCGCATTTGAATATCTAAATGGGATGTTTCTGGTGCCCCAAATGGATGCAATCTATTAGATTGCCACAATTCTTGCGCATCCCCCTTTCCTTGGCCTTTTCTGAGCAAAAATGATTTGAAAACGTTTTACATGAAAAACGTTGCATTTAGTTGCTAAATGGAACGTTTGAAAACACCACTATAACTTGTACAGCATTAATAAACGCGGAAATGATGCAGAGGAAGACAATGAACAATGAGAATGAACTCTATTCGTAGACTTATATAAACGAAAGCAAAAATAATGTGTTAAAATATTATACATACATTTTATCATGCATACATTTCAAGTCTGGTATTCTTCGGAGTGGTTACCATGAATTTTTTCTCAAGTACAACGAATGACAGATAGTACTGCATCATTTCAAATTGCAGCATGAAAAGTTATCGCATGTTTCGAAATATATTTGATCAGTGAAACTTATCTTTCTGTGAAAGTGTATATTATCCAGTTTATTCTGTGCGATAGCTTTTAAATCTTCATTTTAATACAAGACTATTTAATTTGAATCGGAGAAAAGATTGTTTAATTAATTAATAATATTGATGAATGGAAGCTAATAAAATGTTTCATAATTCTTAAAAGACTGAAAACATGGAAATTATAACGAAATCCGTCATTTATATGGAAACAAAATTATCATAAATCTATGGAAAACGGATATCTAACTTGGTTGGGAGTATTTCACGTAAGCATCCTTACATAATCAGTTGAGAGGTGTTTAACCGATATCATTATTTCATATAGGCATACGGTGAGATATCAGTAGGGAAGAGGTGAATTGTATAGGCGATATTCGATAGGAGAAGTGAATAAAATTATGGCAGCGCTTATACTATATCAAAAGAAATTTGCATGGCAGATACAGCGAAATGTTCTCATTTTAAATTACACTCATTTAAATTTTTTCTAACCTAAAAATGCTACTTGGTGAGCTTATATGAGGCCTTTCATGAAATGACATTCGAATCTCCGTCCATTACTCTGAAAATGATAATATCTTAAATTTGTCATTGTATGTTAAAAATAAATTTTAGGGTAACCTACAGTGTCACCACTAAATAATTTCAAAACCTTTTTAAGGATCTTCATAAAGAAAAAATACACAAACTTTAAATTTAATTGAAATATATTATAATGTAATAGACTTGTTGTCTTTTTTAGTATGCCTTATAAGTGGTTAATTACGATCAATATTGCCCAAATGACAGTTTATCAAATAATCTCCCAAATCCAAAATGTTACGCATAATAAGTCAAGCATACATTTCTACATTTAATACGCCTGCAATCTCACTTATCTAAGAATCATAACAGGATTTTAGCTGCCTTTTTCTATGTGAATACTATTCACATTCATACAAAAATGTTATTCAGTAAATTAGTAAATATTCTTTGCACCACAGAAAGAACCAAAAGGTCTTCTGAAATGCGTGTCTGAAAATTCTTATCAGCGGAAATAAAATTGTTGATATACACTCCAGAACAAAATGTAATTAAGAAACACTAGCGGAATTTTATGATTATTAAAATTCTCTCTGTAACAGCACAGTACAATTGAATAATTAAATACTTTTATCGTAAAGAAAAATTCTTATTTAAGTGGAAAAGCTGCTATTCAGAATGTAAGAAACATGAAACTTAATATTCATGCATGCACAGTTGACGTTATTAAGTCAAAATTTTATTCGAAATTCGTCTAAAAAGAAAAAAAGTCAGGTAGTTTTCATCAGGTAGTTTTTTTAGTGAGCTAATTTAATACATATTAAAAAGGATTATTGTTTCATTATTACAAAAATTAAATCTCATTATATATAATTTTGCAGGAAATGAACTGAACAATGAAAGTTCCCAATTATTCCTTTGTCAGTCAATTTCCCTACGTGATTTTCAACTCTCAAGCATTCCATTGAGCGATATGTTTCGGCCAATTAAATGCAACAACCTCGAACAAACCGTTGTAAAGCCAGTGCGAATGTATTATTTAACCGGAAGAAATGAGGTGAAACGCTCGACTTCCTTTCGCGCCCATAAATAATGTTTTCAGCCCTTTGTTTTATTAAAACTCTTACCTTCCATGCAGCACTGTCTAAATTTAGAAAATCATTTAACGTTTATCACGCTCGTGATCAAATGTGTTTATATTATGACTTATCGATGAGGGCTCAACATTTAATTTGGCCAGATTGAAATTAATCACGGCCACAGAAAAAAATATAATAATTAAGGATCCGGTTTCGTTGGATCAATGAATTCTTATTTGAAATTTTGCATTTTTCTCTGAGCTGGCCAGAGCAGGCCACAGACGGAACTGATTCATTGATTCCCACCCGGCTACTAAACGGTTTTTACGGTCCTTTTACGCTGCAATTGGGGCGTAGGAAGGATTTCGATTTTTGGTCTCCCCGGCCCTCCGTAGCCAGTCATCCAGCCCCAAGGCTAAATTCTTCAGCTGTCCTCCCCTTCCCCTTCCTCGGAACTCACGAACGCCGGACGCTTTTGTGAGACAAAAAAACGGGGAAGCCAAAATAACAAAAATAATAATAAGAGTATAATATAAAGTAACGGCGACAATAAAACCTTCGGATTCACCCTTTTTGGAATGGAGGAAAAACCATTTTCTCAATTTTATTTATTTTGAAAAACTGGATGCGCACGAGTCGGAAGAGGGAGGAGGGGGCTCTTTTCCTTCCAAGGCTTTTTTTTTTGCCTGCAGGAAATTACTGGTTTTAACAAGGCTTCGAAAAGACAGGACGCTACGTGAGGAGACTTCTTTCAATTTGCGGGAATTGAAAATTTCGGAAACGTCAGAGATTTCGAGCGCCTAGGGCCGTGTTTAAGGGGGGCGGGGGGAGGTTTGGCGAGAAAGGAAATAAGGGACGGCGAGTGAGAAGACGGAGGATCCTTTTCCCTGGAGAGAGAAGGGGGGAGAAGGGACGGTCGGATGGTTTGTGAATGACAGGGGAACGAGGGAGGGATAGAAGGGTTTTAGCGGTAGAGGTGGGCGATGTGGCAATATATCGACATCATGTCGATAATTGGTTCATGTCGACCCTGTCGGCGTAGATAATTGGAAGAAACCGGTTTAGATGGCCGATCAATATCGCTGATATATAATATCGGTATGGAAGGTAATGCCGACACATGAAGTAATATCTTCAGGATGCAGGTTTTCATTCCAGTGAAAAAAACTTTTTTAGGTGGTTTATTTCCATTCCCAGGTCAATTCAAGCGTTAAACATGACCGGTACATACAAGTAGTATAAATACCAATATGAAATTATATGTATCTACCCCGTGACGTCTACATCAATGGATGGGATCGGCGTCATATAAAGTGAAAGACTGCAATTATACGTGCTCGACGCCTCCATGACGTCTTTCAAGCTACTGTGTCGTTTTATGGGTCTAGCGCGAAATAATTAGCATTTAGATTTTAAGTTTAGGCTAGTAAACCAAACTTTGAGATGATTGCTTTGGTTGTTGACAATGTGGTAAAACCATAAACCATGAACACAGTTACCAAACCGATGGAAAGAAGGACAGGTACAATTCACCCAATATTAAGCCCAGCGGCGTTGAACTTATTCGCACATAAGGATAGGAAGGAGGGGATGGTCATTTCCGTGTGTACCTCTTGGTTTCCCATAGAAGTTCTGGTACCAGAAAGATCACATAGCTCGGGTGAATCTGAGAATACCCTGAGAAACGTGCCCGAATCAAACCCGGGACAGTAGTCCAACCCTCTACTCCTGGTCTACCATGTCCTCATGCCAACGTAGACTAAATATCCTACATTTTGATAAGACCATCAGAACTGTATAATATTAGCACACCGTGATAATCTCGATGTTTGTCGTAACGACGTTCGAACTTGCCATTTGTATATCCGTATTTGTTGCGGCTCTTGGACGAAACGACGCGCGATCCTCATCCGTAAGCACGACGGAGGATTAACGGCAGCTGTTAGTTGTACCGCCCACACCAATCCTCCCTCCACCACCCGCCTTCAACCCGGCTCACAACTCCGGGAATCGTCTCTACCCTCCCCGCCTTTTCCCCCTTCGAGAGCACAGGAGTGGGTGCGCAGCGCAAGCGGCGGCGCCTGCGGACCCCTTCGCGTTCCCAGGTAGTAAGTAACCTCTCGTCAACCTCCCTCTCTCCCGCGGGTGAGTAGGGCACCAGGAGGTCGGGATGCAGGGGCTCGGGAGGGGCGGGTGATTGACTGAGTGAGTGTTGCGGAGGGTGGGAGGAGACGCGGGCGTTGGGTGGGCGAAGTGGCGAGGGAAGGGATGAAGGAGGGGCGGGTGGGGGGGATTTTGTGTCGGTGGGTGTGTTTGTCTTGCCTGCTTTGGATCTAGAGAGAGAGAGCGACATTTGCGAATTAGTATGGAGTCATGTGCCGTCCTTGCATGAGAAATTACACACCCTTGCAACCATTGTGGTAGATATGTATGCAATGTCCCAGTGGGCTCTCCAGGTTTTTCCAGGTCTTTTTCCTTACCGCGTAGGTGATCGCCTACAATAGTTCGTTTAATCAGAGATAAAACTACAATACACGTGGTTTTCTCTCTCATATGTAAACAGATCCTTCTTAACATCACTGACATTCGAATGTAACTACGAGTGAATCGCAGAGGGGCTACATTGTACGTAAATGGTGTTAATTTCTAATGTTTTCCAACTGTGCAAGATATCGAAATGAATGTTTATAAACGGACGTCACTTCTGTAAATTATAGTCGTTTCAAACTGAGATCTCTCACACATTGGCCGATTTTATTAAGAAACACTGTAAATACATTTTTCTCCACGTTCCGAGATTTCTCAACATTCCCGTATTTTAAAATTTTCATTATGCTTGTATTATGCGTATGTTATTTCGAAATAGGATATATGCAAGTATTTCGTTAATGCATTTAGTTCTTCCAAAGGGTCGGGTGACGATAATGGACGATTGCAGTCTCGGACTCGCCTCCAATAAAGACAATTCATTGTCGTTACTGTTCCCACCATTCCCCTTTCCCCCACCCTTTTCCCTCCCTCCGTCCTCGAACACCACTCACCGTCGCGTGGAGGCGGGGATTTGGAAGGTACCTGGTGTGGGCGTGGGGAGGGAGGGTGCGTGTGGATTCTCTCTTTTGTGGGGGGTGGAGGTTGGGGGAAGGGCGGACGGGGCGAGCTCCATTCTCGCTCGAGAGGGAAGGAAGGCTTCATGCGGCCGGGCCGGGAGAGAGGCGATCGCCGGGATATGCTGCGTGAATGAGGGAGGGGGTTTTAGGTGACCGCGAGAGGGTGTTCCTCTCGCCGAGACACCCATTCGGCTAAGGTGTGCACACATACACACCCCTGAGCCACCCAGACCACTGCTCCGCTCCCACCCTCCCCTCCTCGCACCTCTCCCTCACTCTCTCGAGCGACTATTTTGCTTTTCGTAATTTGGTTATTCAGTTTACTATGTTTGTTTGTGTGCGTGCGAGTTTTTGTCACGCCGAAATGCCACAACCATTAGTCTCCTGAGGGGCGGAGAAGGGAATATCTCTTCCTCTTTAAATTTCGACTCCGTGGGATAGTCCATGTTTGTTTTTTTGGACATTACACTTAGCGTGCTTGCATTCAATCACTCTTGCTCCAGGAAATGCATGTGGAAAGAAAAGATTAAAATAAAAGTACATATGCTATGTGAAATATCCTTACCTTATTAATTCAAAGATATATTATTATCACCTATACAGAATAGATAAACGTGACATCCCAAAAAACCAAGTCGATAAGCCAAGTCTCTTTAAACAAAACCCGTGACCGCACACTGCACTCTAAAATAATCATCTCGCCTCGAACTTATTGATTTATGAGAATGATACAGAAGCGGGTACGCTCTTAGTTCCGTCGTAAAGCATTACATTGTTCACCAGTTAAATGGGGGGATGTATTTGAGTGATCTTGTTTGCGTCATCTTTATAAGCCAAACTGCGCATTTCAAGTCTCTGGTATGCTACACGGGCTTCGGATATTAATGCATCTCCCAAATTCCTGGATTAGCGCGATAGGGAAATTTTTGCTGTAACATTTCCGTTCGTTGACCGATAGTAGTATTTAAATACTCTAATGGCTCCAGTGCATTCTCCAAAAGACGTTATTCAAAATAGCTCCCTCCTCGTTGTCCTATTAGAAGAGTGGGTCGATTTTTTTGCCTTTTGTTGTCCTCCAATCTCCAATGCTGCTTAGTAGTAATGTAAATACCCTCGATTAGGAGGGGGTGAGAATGCTTTCGGGGCATAAAAAGCGGGCAAATACATTCTGTACCTTACTTATGAATAACTTTCCTTAAGGTTAACAACCTGCTGAGAAAAATTATTCCGCATGGTTTGCGTATCACATGACATTAAGCGTTTTTACACGCTAGGAAATATTTCCTCCATTTTTTTCCTTACTCATCGAGTACCATTCCCGCAAATTTATATCAGCAGTTCATGTACGATTCTATATAATTGAGATAATTCACAAAAAACCGTCTTTTCCCATAATACGGAGATAATTAAAATTATAAACGGGTAATTTAGACATCCATTGCCATATGGCAATGATTTTTCTTGACTCCAGATATTTTGTTGATTACTCACTCCCCTCTCCTGCATCTTCATCACCTTAGCTGTCATTTTTCAGTTTCGTCTGTAGGTAATTGTCTATATTTTACTCAACGGATAAGTTGCGACAACTTCCATCTCCCCCATTCTCCCCGAGCTAACTCACTCGTTCCTCAGTCAGAGTTCTTCACTTATTGACAACCATTTCGTGGGTTATAAAGTATCGCAAAGACTTAAATGGATGAGAGCTCGCCATAATTATCCTAAAGTTGAGGAAAAGGAGACAACTCTCTGAGAGGTCACCATATTTTTTAATGATAAAACTTTCAAGTCCAAAAAACACTCCTCTTCCCTCTCCCACCATCCTCCTCCAAATTCCTCTCCCATGTCTCCCGACCCTCCATACCTCCACGCTCCACTAAATGAAGACCTGCCCTCCTTTATCTTATGAACCTAAAGACGACATTAGTCTAACCCTGGGTCGTGAAATTTAAATTTCTTTGAGAGATTTACATAGTTTTCCATTCTTCGCCGCCTACTAGTCTCAGGTTCTGGGTCAAATTGAAATTTCTACGTTTTTGAAAGTTTCCTTTGCGGTGAAAGTTGAACTAGGTTTTCGTTGGTAGTGTCCATCGATAGGACCCCGGTACAGAAATCTCGGGAGGGAGCGTTAAAGACTGACGGAATGGAAAGACGTCTCTTGAGATTACAACTGGACTATATAGCATCGCCAGTAAATGTGCTCAATCACATGGACAATCTGCAATCGACAGAACTGAGAGATTATCTTAATCCTGCCGCAGTAGGTAGTTAATGGAATTATGTGAATGCCCTCTCTTCTTTTTACTCTTGAATACTCTCTTGAAAAAAATAAGATTGCATTACTAATTTATGTTCGCCGGCATCGCCCGCAGTTTCTTTGAATTTATAAAATGATTTAAATTGATTTATTACTTTGGAATTTTTAGCACCTAAGAGCTGTAAATATGAAAAATTAGATTATTTATTACAGTTTCATCTCTTCAATACGTCTTATTCTCCCTTTCATTCCTCCACAGTTCCTTCCTGGTTTCCATTGCTTTGAGTTATCCCCTCGATTGTGGCTAGTACTCAAATTGTAGATGTTAACTATTAGATCCGCGCCGCATATGCACATTTAATAATGAGGATTTTCGTTATACAAATGTTATTATAACTTGTATGTGTATATACCCACACACACATATAAAAATAAATATGTGTACACACAAACACAAACACATATATATATACGTGTATAATTATTTTATATATATATATATATATATATGTATATATATATATGTATATATATATGTATATATATATGTGTGTATATATATATATATATATATATATATATAAAATAATTATACACGTACAATGCTTTTCTTAAGTTTTCACGTCTTACTAAACTACAATGCAAACAATGCGTCCATTGTCATTTCTAAAAAATCTTATTAAATTCTCTGTAAACCGCTGCAGGTAATGTAACATTACTGTTTTTGAAACGCGTAGTCATCATATTTTTCAAAGCCATTGTATGCAAGTCGGGCTTTGACTTCATTTATCGACGTGTCTATTTCGCTGCAGTAGTTTTTTTTCATATTGCGCCGCGTTGTGTGTGTGCCAGTCCTTTGTCCATTCTGAGTCCATGTTCACATGATACGTAGCAAATAGAAATTTCTCATGCTAGACCAGTTTGAATGATATCATCCTTTCTGTAAAAACTCACCCCTTGGAAATTAAGTAGTAACCGGCTGGATTGCATTTTGCCATGGCTGTCGTCTCATTCCCGTCGTCGTGTATTCCTTTCTTCTTTACCCCCTTACCACCGTTGTTCTGCCTCGTTGACCCCTTCCTTTTTAGCCACGTTCGCGTCGGCACTTGTCCCAGCTCACCCAACGCTCCCTCTCCCGCGATTCCCGCCCTTCCTTCTCCCTTCGCCGGGACCCCTCCGCCCCCGCTCCTCCCCCTCGTGCCTCGACCGCAGACCCCTCCCAATCCGACACGATCGACCACTCCCCAAGCCCCCCACCCGCATCCACCCCCCTTCCCACTCCCCCCTAATCACTTGCCCACTCAATCAATTACCCTCCATTTGTCTCCTCTCACTCCAAAAGGCGCACTTAGTTTGCGCGATCTCTTTATTTTCTGCGATGTGAGCCAATTATAAATTTCGAGAGCATTGGCATCGTATGGTTTCATTTTAATGTGTTCGTCTTTATTATTGCTTGCTCTAATTTGTTGAAAATTAAATTATTTCATACAGCCTTCATGTGGTTAATTGGTCCTTTGGTTTCCAATAAGAAACTAAAGTGATGAAATTCACATATAAATATAGACGCTTAATTTGTCTACTGGGGTAATTTATTCGTTTAAATTTACCCGTTAATTAACGGTAAGGGATATCATAGCTGTTATGGCGTTGGACAAAAAAAGATATAAAATTTAGCGAAGGATGATTATTTTTACTAGAATTTCTTCAAATCAGAAGCATGAATGAAAACGAAAAGGATTTTGTATATGAGCTATCGAGTCTTTTTTATTTCGGGAAATTCTAACTTGTAAATGTTTTTTACTTCATCACTTACAAATATTTTTGCATGAGAACCTTAGCTATTCTGTGGGTTGGAAAATTAATTTACCAATGCTATTTCAGGGGATGTAAGTCCCAGAATAAATTTATTCTCGTTCGTTTTCCTCCGAAAATGTCAATCTCTCCCTCCTACCCTCACGTCCCCTCACCGCCCCCCGACCCCCAGCATCCAGCTTCCAAAAAAAGAACATCTCCCCCTACACAGCCGCTGTATCGTTTCAATAAACTGTCGCACTTAGTTTCAACAAATTGATTCCGTTGTGCCTCTCGTATATCTGCCGCTGTTTTTCTACCCCACCGCCTACCCAGCAGCCGCCCACTCCAACCTGGCCCCATTCCTTCCTTACCTAGGAAACCCTTTGTATCTTCCTCTTCTATATACATATACATATATATATATATATATATATATATATATATATATATATATATATATATATATCTCACTCCCGCTCCACAATTCGATTGATAAAAAGATACACATTTCCTTTTTCCCATCACCGCCCCATTCCCCATTTCCTGTCCCTTAAATTTAAGCCCCGCCACCGTCACACTCTCGTGCTCTGTTTCGATTCTCCTCCTTCCCCCTCCCCCCCTATCTCTATTTCTCTCTCTCTTTCCACACATCCACTAGCTCTGTTGTTTTTGTGAGTTGAGAAATTCGCGCATTCTATTTTTGGCTTCTCGGAATAACGGTGGCCTATAGAGAAAGGAGGCCTCTCCATCGAATGAGCCAGTCCTCCGTCCTGCGTGGGCATGAATTTGGGGCGAATTTTTAGATTGCGTTTCGGTGATTATAATTGTTTCATTCGTTTATGAGGATGGAGAGCCCTGTTTTTAATATCAAGGGTGAGGCTGGAATTGAAAAACTCTGACCCAAATTCCAAGACCGGCCGGGCCGGACCCTACATCCTACGGGTTTGGCTACGCGGGTCAGTAGTGATTTAAAATAATTTCTTTTCTTTAAAAACGGTGCGCATTAGGGACCAACGCGCCTCTTCATTGAGAAACGGTGTAAATTTATATTTGGCGGTTCATTTGTTTGAATGAACTCGTTTGGTAATATTTGTAATCATTCGTTCTCTGTTTAGTGATGTAAATGTATGAATTGGCTCATAAAATTACGAGAATAGTGAGCGAAAAAAACATTTTTGCCAACGGCTAGTGTGATACAAATAAGTGCGAGCTTGCATTTTTTTAAAAAGCAACCATCTTCACACCAAGTCTCAACATTTCTAGTAAACCAAGATCAAAATGAGTGCGCATTTTATTTATTATTCATCAGCTACTCACACGCAGTTAATATGTTTCTAATGAATTTCATTCGATTCTATTTTCAAAAACAAGAAGTATCAGGAATTTGGTCATATCATTTACAATTTTCACCTTATTTTTAGTTTTAATTTTTTATTCGGGTAAGTGTTTCAATGAATTTGTTGCTCTCGATACCTTTGGTTTCGTGATATACGTCTATTTTTTCCCTGCCTGGGAGTTTCAGTTCAGTGTCAAGTGCTGTTTCTTATTATATAACGAATGTAAATTTGCCAAAAATTTATTAGGTAATGTTGAAACGATTAGAACAAAACAGTACAATGTATATTATTAGTGTAGATTCTCGTCATAAGTTAAATTATCTTAACCTTAAAGACTCCTACTTAAAGAGTTTTAATTTCAAATACAAAAAAACGTATTGAGTTTCTTATAAAGCTGTAAAAGAAGTTTAGTTTTTTACTCTCAATGTAGCTGTAGTTTATGGACAGATTACGTTACCGTTTAAACAGATTTGAGTGACCCACATAAAGACTCGAGTATTTCAGCTATCTCTTTTCATGCAAGTTTCCTAAAATAATAGTTGCATAGACATTTAAAATAGTATTTGTCGAGATAATCAATTGTGTGTTTAGATTGAAAAAACTTAATTTTGTCATAAACTGCATAAAATATTTGATAATATATATTTTGAGAATTATTTTTCCTGAGCATAATTGCAAAACCAATAAATATCCTTTGTTGCACATGAATAACGACAATAGCCAATAAAATGTTTTTATATTAAAACAGATTTATACTGTTACATTTTAACTACTAAGCTGCATTATTTCACCTTTTGGTATTGGTGTGAACGTGAGTGAAAATAATACTTATGCCCAAGAACCACATTTTTAAATACAATTATTCAAAAAGTCATTATTTCCATTCATAAAAAGAATGATTAGCATTTATAGAAATTTTCTACTGAGTCTCTGTCCAATCCCTTCTGCAGTGTTAGCGAATCTACAAAAATATATTATTTATCAAAAAAGTATTATTATGAATGTTCTTGCATGTAACATAGTGTTAATTACAGTAAATTAAGTTTATCAATGTAACTTATTTCCTTACACAGTCCAAGGCAATCCAGGTAAAAAATGCTAATTTACCAAATATTTTACACATTTTAGACAAATGCTAAACAGAAATATTTACGATTTTCCTAAACTGCATAATGAAAATAAGCGTAAGGCCTATTTCACTGCATAGAAGAAACAATTGAAAATCCAACGACAATTACTTCACCGTGATCATACGTTACCGTTTAAACATATTTGAGGGACCCACATAAAAAAATACGTTCTTATTGATCAGCATGTTGTTACTCGCGGCGAAAGTGGACAACTCTACGAAGACTTGACAGAGTCTAACCAGAAAATAGTAATCACCTTTCAACATGAATGGTCATAACATTTCCACACAACATGGACTTCACAACATCACTGTCATCTCAAGGAAAATTCCCGCTTTAAAGTTGACTCCTGCAAAGTGACCGCAACAAAGCTAGAGCGTGTAAGTGACATAAATTCAGCCTTGCATTATATCCAAAAAGCTCTCTGTTGGATTCCAACAGAGAGCCGTCCCCACCCTTCCCAGACCAACCTATTTCTCCACTCGCAATTTCTCCACGACGTCGTCGGCGCGTTCGGCTAATGTCCGTATCCTTGTAGAACATTCGTGCGGCGCGAAAATCGCTTGACCGATCAAGGGAGGAGGGTATTTCGGTCCTGCAGGTCAGAAGACTAAACTGGAATAGTAACGAAGCCGGTCGGGGGAGTTGACTAAGGTTTAATTTTCGCCGCTTGCTTGAACAAAATCGTGTCGTGAAGCGAATTCCACTGCTTGACCTGGTTGGCATGGAAGCCATCACAATTCAGCGCAACATTGAAGGGATCGATTCTCTCAAAGAATCCTGGTTGATTTAGCAATTCATAGTATTATCAAAAAACATGATAGTCAACCCAACGATCAGTTTCATTGGCAAGAGTCTTACTTATATCTTCTTTAATTTCATATTGGTATTACTTACGAGTACAAAATTATTTCCGGGTTGTTCCAATTACTTTGCTTGATGTCGGCTGCTATTGTGGTCACGAATTGTGCTCGTAGGAATAAGGGTTTCCTTAAATCGGTTTGTTTTGACTCTCAATACCCCTTAGCTTCTCTAAGTAGACCCTCCCACTAGTGCAACGAGGAGCTAAAATTAATTCTCTCATTGACAGCGTTTAAAATCATGAGATTTATTTGGTGGCTTTAAGCGTGTAATAATCAACACTATGTGGGTCACATACATGTAAAATGTCCTGCGATTCAGCGATTAACTCGAATTAATTGCAATTATCTGCTAGTTTAAATCCGTGCATGTAATATTTGTATCCAGTCGCTCCCAATTTGGGTAATCCAATAATAATAATACGGTGGTTCCTGTTCGGCCATCATGATTCCTCACAAAACTTGAATACTTTCCCTCTTGTCCTTTATACGTTAATACACTAAATTAGATCCTACTGCGCAGCGTCTCAAATGCTCTTAGCGTATTCAAGATGGAGTTCTAACCAGCGTGAATTTATACCTCCCCTCAATAGTGTCACTCGAATATTTCTTCACTAATCGTTTGATGAGCCGAGTTTCTTCGATGACACCCCGGAGATGTTTCTAAAATATTGTCTTCATTTCAGGACCGATATTTGTAGTGGCTACCAGGTATCTGTGACAGCTATATGTGTCCAATCCCAAGAGTCTGTAGATAGATATAAGGGTGTATGGATTTTTTCCAAGAGAGTCATGTCAGTACATTTTTTTTGGAATGTATTGGATACCTAGTTTATATGCCTATGACCATGTGGGTGCCATTGTCGCCGAGGAGGCACCTCAGGGGGTGGGGATGAAGCAAGATGGGGAGAGAGATTACCGGGAGGAGGTTAAAGTGGGAAGGGGATAGGCGAGCGCATTATTAGCCCTAAACTTCTGTGAGGCAAAAGCCAAGGAGGGAGGCCTCGTCCGAGCGTGCCTTTGAGTCAAAAGGGTGAGCAACAGCACCGGCCTGCGCGAATTCTTGACGTCGTCCGCCGCCCCGCTTGGCACGGGTCTCCTGCCTCCTTCTCCCACCCCCCCACCCTCGACTCGTTCCTCTGCACCCGATCCCACCCCTCTCTCGAGACCCCTCGCAACCTCCCGCTGGCCCTAATCGCCCATTCCCTCTTCCGAAAGGTCCGAAAACCGTTTCCTCCTCCTCGTCCCTCTCCGCTTCCCTCGACCAATTACCGAACCATTCTTTCCCCTTCCCTTCTCCACACACGTCTCCCCCTTTCGTTCCCTTCCAGCGCCCAACCCACACGTTCACTCCCACCCGCCTCGGCCCCTCCCCCAATCCGAATGAACATCCAGCCCACTCCCTCACCCCGCCGCCTCGTAGCACGCACTCTCCACGTCAAGTGTTCTCTCGCCCTCGGTGCCTATTTAGAAATAGACTCGTTCGCTTTTCGGCATGCCCTTTTGAATGACTCGAGTGCTTGTACCCTTGGGGCGATAAAGACGGGACGGGCTCGACTGTGGCAGGACGTGTAAGCCCAACAAAGATGGTGCTAGAGCGAATGGATGGGCGCTGGAGAACACTTAAGTGGGGAATCGAATGAGGATCTCCGGTCGGGTCATCGTGTTATTTTATCTCCTGAATCCCCCAGTGAAACGATGTGTTATTATTTTTATCTTTTGCTTTGGATGAAACATCATAACGTGAAACCTATTTTAATATCGTAATTCATTGGTCATGGAGTCATTGGCGTCGGAGTAAAATTAGGGAAGAAGATTAAATCACCTGAATAACTAAGTTTAGGTGATTAAATTTTCTTCCCTCATATTACTCCGAGTATAATAGGCCATAAAATGTATTAAATCATTTGACTGACCACCCTCCGATTTACCATTAGATCAATTATGGTTTAAGTCTAAGCTCACTCCATATCTCGACTTACTTGACTCATTCGCTCCTAACTCACTCTTTTTTTAAACAATTTTCTTCAAACAATGATCTGTGTTTTATTCCCTACTACCCAAGTAATTTAACTTTTCAATAAAAAATAAATTTCATTATCAATTATTTTTTATGATTTTCCGCATCATAATTTATACATCGTATCTCATAATTATAATGTCCCTATCCCGAAACAAATTTACCTTTCAAATATCCTTTCATTCGAGAGTCATCGTAGTCTTTCATGTTATGCCAACTTAGCTTTAATATCTATTAAGACTGCAGTCATTTAAATGAATAAGTATGATAAAAAATTTACTACCACGTACGTATAATTTTTAATTTAACATCATCTAAACTCCCATTAAACGCCTATACGAAAACTTTGCTGACTTTTTGTTTTCATTATTATTATACTCAGAGAGTTTTCAGAAGATTAGTGGAAGGTGAAATAAAATATTCTTTAAATAAAATTATTAGCCTTGATCTTACCTTTTATCCAAAAATTTCATGATAACCAACTCACCTTCATAACTTTATTATTACTACTCAATCAGTAAAAGTCGTCAGTCACATTCATAACATGATGAATCAATTGTCCGTGCGGAAAGAATGTTTCTTCACTTACCCGATAGTGGCTGGTTTAAATATCACCTAATGTCTTAGTTGAGCTTTGAGTGTATGAGTTTTCTTAACGGCCCAAAACGACCACACCACAATGTTAAACCTATAAATGAGGCAATTTTAAATCTCCGTGTCGCAAGTATACAAATTTCCAAAATAACAAGTTTTCATCCTGAACTTCTTTTTAAATTAATTTTTAAATTTTGCTTTGATGGATAAAGTATTAACTATGCTAACAACTATATCCGGGCGTGGTTGTGTTTTTGCTTGTTCTCCGTCAAATATTTTTCAACTATAGTATTCTTCGTGATCCTATCAAAAGTATTCATTTTTATTCCCATTATTTTTCTCACGTGTTATAAGACGTTCGTTGTATCCCTCAGTTACTCTTTTTCCATCACACGAATTAAGGTATTGAAATCGGATATCGTTACTTTATGCCCCGAATACTAGTGCCGCAATTTACCTGCTCACTCCCATGCCCAAATTATCCTCTTTCCGTTTAATAAAACTGGGCCACTTGTTCCTGCTTCTCGGAAGCTTCTCGAAGGCAGGACGAAAAGATTAGCGGCAGTCGGACCGAATTCTCCTTTCTCTCTCCCTCTCTCTCTCTCCCTTACGACGCCTGAACTCGCTCCACCACAGTCGACTGGATATACCCATTTTTCACCCCTGGGATCCCTTACTCTCTCACGCATCGTAGAGGTCTAATACAAATCGCCGAGATAAGTCCCCGGCAAGGGGGAAGACTTTTAAGCACACTTCTCCCTCAGCTGCTCCGGGTCTTACCTGTAATGCCTCCTCTCCATCACTCCGCAAATCGTCTCTCCCTGCCTGTCGCGCAACAATTTTTTTCCCCTAGGCCAAAAGAACCGCCCATCAAAGCCTCCTCTCCTTCACCGTCACTCGTATAAACTGTATATATCACCCGGTGATTTGGATTTTGTTGTAACCTATATTCCCCGCGGAATCTGCGCTCCCAAAGCTTGGGAAGCATTTCCGGTTCTCTTCGCGTGACGTTATATTATGCGTTTTCATTTTCGAGATTCGTGATTCCCCGACTTTATTGCACTCTCGCGATTGCATCTCGTTCGTGTGTGTTCGTTCATGTACCCTCCTTTCAATATATTTAACTGCTTTTCTACCACTCCAGGAGGTTTGGAAAGACATAATTTTTCTCTCAAGGTCTACCGTATTTATGTGCTTTCCAGCACACGCAATCTATTGGAAGAAGACAAAAGGAAAAGGGAAGCATTGACCCTAATTTTTATTTTCTGATGCTGTTAATTTATGCCACATTGTTCTCGAAATAGTTTAACATATTTGCTTAACTATTGGCATTGAAATCGAGTGCAGGGCACAGGGTTTTGGAATAAGGTTCGTTTAATACATTTATTCTGGCCCAAAATAGTTTTGATTTATTTTATTTCTTAGAGAGGTCAGACTGGGCGATAAAACTGTAGGCCCTCAAGCGTCTAAAGATGAAAGTAGGCCAATGACGATGATCCGTTCAGAACCTCACACCCTCGGCCCCTCGATCCATACCCCATTTATTCCCTGTCTAAAGGAAAAAGTAATCACTGCCCCAATTCTCACATAAGTTGGTCTGCCCTTCATTCAAATTCTGTTCGCCATCCCCACCTTCTCCTTGCGGGGTGTATTTTGCCCTATTGTTCTATCTCTCACGACCAACCTTCCCCGTTATTCTCATTCTGCATTTCTAAGCATATGCTACGTATATAAGACATGCATTGTTCCTTGCAAATGTCTTGCTATTTTAACCACTTTCATCTCCTATCTATTTGACCTTTGTTCGACTCTGTCCAGTTGCACGAAGCTATTATTACAGCAGTGATCACGCTGCTTACTTCTTTTATAAAAATGTAAGTCAATCATTAATACGTTACTGTCGTGGTGATTCATCCTCCCTTAGGTTGCAATTTGCTCCTCGTTACTAGTGGGTCTCTTATTGCTATGACACGTTTGGGTAATGTGCAGCTACTGCTTACTGCTCCATTACAAGTTGTGCACTACTGCATGGTTTATGGGACTTGTTGTCCCAGACCAATAGTGCCAGTTTCAGGTTAGTTCCACGCCCTTCCCCTTGCAGGAGGCACTCTCCTTCCCACTCCACACCCTCCTCCGCATTCCCAACCCCGCCGCCCCTTCCTCCCTCGCATGCCTCCCACAGCGCGACTCCCACCCGGAACCGGGCAGGGGCGACTACTTCCTCCGGCAAAAGGGTGAGCATGGGAGAGAGGCGAAGATGGGCGCAGGGGATGCAGCAGTGATGCGCGGTGGGGAGGGAGAGGTGGACCAGGTAGGCGGAGGCCCACGCTGAAGTAAATAAACGGCTCATTTGGGAATGAGGAATTGAGGTCTTAAGGATCCCTTCTTCCATTCAACCCCTCATCTTAATATTCAAGGCAAACAATGGAAAAGAAATATGAGAAATGCTCAAGGAAATATGAGTACAATCGTATCGTATCAAATTCAAAATAATAGAAATGAGATGGGAAGGAGAGGTGCACTTTGATAAAAACCAAGATAATTCAGATATGAGGACCCTCCCTTCATTGAGAAGTAGAACTTAACGAAGAATATTCTTACGGAAAGTTACACCTAATACTAAGTTTAGTATTGTTGGCTTACGATAAATTTAATCCTTTGAGTACTATTTCTACAACAACTAGAGATACCCACTGCAGACGGTTTTGATACAAATCTAGCCATTGAAAACCTTTACGAATTCATCGAAATCAAACTATCAAAAATTTTGGGGAAGAATAAATTTCAAAGAAACTACGAGAGATGCCACGACAGTACTTTTTAATGAAGTCCTTCGCTAAATCTCATTACGATACAAAAAATTAAAAGTGTAAAAGTGAATTTTACATTTTACTCTTTTGGTACAAAAATTCAATACAAATATTGTTATTTCCATGGAACACTCCTAAGACTTGTATTTTTTTACATTTTTACTTTTAATTCGACATACAAATAGTTATATTGGAACTCGTTAAACTTTCCCTAGACCCAATGCCTCCAGCTATTGCTGCAAGTGTGTTGTAGTGATTAATTATGTATCCTATTCATTCACTGGTATGAAAGGAAACAAAATATCCCACATCCAAAGATGACCTGATTATGTCGCGAGGCGACGAAACTGGGTCGTACAACAAAAATTGTATTTGGGATTACAGAGCATTGTTTCCTTTCATAATGAAGCAATTCCACCGAATCGCGTCTTATTTTCCTTCGTTCATGAGTTTCAACATTACGCTATTACTCCACGAATGCATTGACCAAAATTCTGGGTAATATCCTTCGGATAGACTGAGCTTAATTAAGCGGAAAGAACTTATTCGGAAATGTGTATTAATATTGTTTCAAAATTAATGGCGATAAAAAATAATATTGTTAGTGCGTTTAATTGAAATAATTAAGTGTTGTTATTCCATAATTTCGAGAACCTCCACTCTAAGCTTCATTTCTGTGGAGGACGCCTCCAAATGTCAAATATTGTTAGGGAAATATTATTCGGAGTGGCATTTTTGTTACTTTATTGGTACTGTCAAAGCTATTTTAATTTTGGTTACCTGAGTCCAAAACTTCTAGAGATTTTACAAGGGTTATGGAAGCCGAGATAGGGATTGGCGAAGTTGGTGAATAGAATGAATTTCTACAAGTAACGAATAAGACGTCCAAATAGGTCGCCAAAACACTTTGTAACATATCTGAAAATGCTCTTTGTGTAACTACGGCAAGACAAACTACGCAAATC
Organism: Hetaerina titia; assembly: GCA_037158775.1. NCBI lineage: Eukaryota > Metazoa > Arthropoda > Insecta > Odonata > Calopterygidae > Hetaerina > Hetaerina titia. The sequence goes on from CM073768.1 coordinate 130,810,570, forward strand.
TTTGTTATCCAATTTCAACTTTAATGTAAGCAGGATTGTAATTCTTAAAAACTACGTTATGTATTTAAATTAAGGTTCGTTGGAATATCTTCGAGTTTATTTCTTATAATTTTTCAAGCCTGTTAATTGGCTTAAAATGTCGTTAAAAGGTTTTTACGCATTTTATTTTCCATTCGGAAAATACTGGAGTTGGTAATCAGTCAGGTACCTACCTACCCGACGATAAAGACACCAGCAAAATCTACACAGAATAACACGAAAAAAAGATGGTGTGAAGGTCGTGCAGTTAGTAATAACGTAAGATGGTAAAGAGATTGTTAGAAAATTATTACAAGAGTGAATATATTACAGGGGAGGATGGAGAGGAAGTGAAGTGGGCAAGGATATAAAGGATTAATGGGAGAGCATCACGGAAGAGTGGTAACCCCTCACCGATATCCTTTGTCTCTCTCTTTCCCCAGTCATATTTCTCCCCCACAAAATTCCGTGGCGATCAATCTCATTGGCAGAAACAGGTGCTGTCATGCACCCCACTCTTGAATCTCCCATCGAGGTTTTTTAGAGAGAACGAAGAGAGATCCTCGACAAAGAGGGAGGAGGACTTGCAAACATCTTTAAAAAATATCGAACTGGCTGCTCTTTCTCTCCACTACCATATCCCCTACCCCACCCCACCCTGCGACATCTATGCCCTTCCCCAATGATTCTTCTTTTTTTATCTCTTCCCTCTTCCCTAAAAAGAGATTCGCCATGGAGTCGCAAAGGCTCAGGACCAGCAAAGCGGTGAATACTTAATGAAAGCCATAAAAATGTTCAATTACACGAAATGAATACTTTTTGTGACGCTAAATTAATATTTGATTGAAGCAAGAAGTTCGGAGAAATCTCGATTCTAGCGTTACAAATGTGCAGATGTAGGTCACTGCCTGTATAATGAGCTTTTGAAGCCAATTTAGTTATTACGGTTTCAATATTTCCGTAATTCTTTGGGATATTTTTTATCGTACTGTCTCTCAGTAACAACCTCTTGGTCAAATATTTGATTCCAGGGTAAGAATTTTCATCACTGTTCAAAGATGCATGAATGCAATCACATTTGACTTGATTCGTGAATATTCAATCCTTCAAGTAATTATTAAGTGCGTCTACTTCAAGTTCCTTTTATCCTTTTCCTTGTCCTTTCCTTTCTTATATTTAATTTAGTTGCTCATGGTCATCACTTGTGAGTAATGGAATGGAATTAAATTAATGAATGATTCAATTATTTATTTGCCATGGAGGGCCACGTGTTTGTCCTATTATGGGGTGATAGAGTACCGACAGAAGACCCCGTGTTTGATTCCCAGGGATGCCTTTGGGATATTTTTGGAAAACCAGAGGCGGCACGAGGAAATTATTTGGTCCCCCTACCCTGATGTGTGAATTTCACACCTCGTTGGGTTTAGCACTAGGCGAGCTCTACCTTCACCTATCAAACCCGAGTTGATTTCCATGGTTGGTTACTTGTTATTGAAATCCGTCGAGACAGCCGCGAAGATAAAATTTCAAGGTTTCGTCTCTTCCGTGGGCGTAAAATGACATTTGCAGTAAACTTGACTTCAAAAAACATTGTATACCATCCACACATACCAGTTACTTTATATCAGCGGCTTGAATGGTAAAGAAAAAACATTGCATCAAAAATTGAAGCTCCAAATCTTCGGGGATTACTTCCGCTTAGGCTCATTTCCTAGGACAATGCCGTCACTGTCGTCGCAGTCAGCGTCTTCGGGTCAGAAGAGTCGAAACTTCCGTCCTAGAAAATGGACCCACATGGAAGAAATCCACGAATATTTTAATTTTCAATCGTTACGCTCCACGGAAGCATTCACAGTGAGCATATTACAGATGTTTTTATACGCTATTATTAACCCCAAAGCGTTTTATTTGTCGCTTAAAAATGCATTAATTAAGTTCCATAATGCCTTGTTATGCTCAACCCAAGGGAAGACTCAAAATTAATAAAAATTCCTATTTTCTAATCTTAAAGATGAATTAAGTATGTATATCAGTTGAAATCGAGTACACAAATTCATAGCCTTTGTCATAGGCAAATATATCATTCGACAATGGAGGGTTCTAACCCAGATTTCCCAATTGACGTCATCGCGGACATAATCTTCCGAAATAGCGCCCGTTGCCGAAGCAATTCTCAGTAAACATCGATCTTTTTCTCGAGTCAAAGACCAAAAAGTAGAAAATTCGACGTCAATGGCTGCTTCTTGCATCGAAAGATAGAGATTAAAATAATATAGCAATATACTCTCAGGAGTTCTAGCTAGTTCTTGTGAAGTGCACTGTATTGTACTGCAAGATTGTAATTGTAATGAGGGGCCCATTCATCAAAGAGACAAAGGAACCAACAAGTTAAGCGTACATTGTTTAAAATGTGTATTTTAAATGGAAATCTATTCTCTGAAAAATCTTCTGGATTCAAATCAGGGTGACGCGCAGTGACTTTGTCCACACATTTTTGATGGCTTACATCCATGAGGTGCAAATTTCTGCGGCAATATCTTTGTAAGTATTTTAAATCGAGTATTTGACATCGGGAATTTTTGACGCCTAACCAATCGCGTGTCCCCCCAGCCAGCAGACGCCCATCCTACACAACAACGAATAACCGCTACTTGTTACGACAAAACTCGAACGCATTAAAATGCCAATTGGCCGGCCGTCGCGACGGTCGCGTCGCGTCGGCCGACGCAAGTCACCGACGCGTCGGTGACTTTCGTCGACACGGACGGCGTTTGTTTTAGTTTACCCGACAATTCAATTATTTTAGTTCGCCATAACCCCGCAATATCCGTCGGTGTACGCGCTCTCATTGGATTGATAAGCACGTATCCATTCGCGTGAACGATGCAACCATTCACGGGCGGTGGTGCAGCGACGACCCTCTGCCCCCCTCCCCTGGTGGGAGGGGGGTAAAGAGGGGAGGCTGGTACATGCCCTTCTGTGGAGAGTCGGAGAGGCGGTGTGCCGACGGGGCCTCCGGCAAAACCTTCATCCCCTCATCAACTTTGCAGCCGCGCTCGGCGGGAGAAGGCATTGAGATGCGAGCCGGGATGTTCTGGCCGCGATGGATTTTCCGCATTCCTCGGGAGACTTGGTGCTCGGCATCTGGGGCGCACTAATGTTCTCGCGGCCGTAAAAATCCCGGAAGGGGGGGGGAGGGGTCGGAGAATGCTTCGAGCCGTAACAATACCTGCGGCGCATAATGTGCCATGATGCGTGCGTGTTACGATTTTGGGGGAGGGGAATGTGGAAAGGGTAAACTTTGGGGGGAGGGGGAGAAGTAGGGAACTGCCAGGAGGGTTCTGGGGGAGTCTCTGTGGGTCGTGTTGGGTGCGAGGTTGAGCGTCTTGCCCTCTCGGTCGCCCCCCTCCTCTCACGCCGGTAGAGACAACATGAACCGTTCGCCCCTGAGGGAAATGACGCGGCGGCGGAAATTCAATCTGTTGATGCGGCAAACGAGATCGCCTCCCTTTCTTCCTCCATTAATTGAAGAGACCTCCGGAGGTCAACATCATTAGTCATCAATCGTTGGATCGGTTTGATGCTCCTCTCCTAATCAGTCCTCGGATCTGTTAACTTTTCCGGGTTCCTCGCCTGGTGTCTCCCTTCTCAGGTCTTCCCATTTATCCCTTTTCCCTCCTCGGTCTTCAGGAAGCTAACGTCTTCAACTTGCGTCCGATCATTTCTCGGTCTTGATTTCAATTTCCACTCCTGATTTGTTTATTTTCCCACCCTTCGAAGCACCTCTTCACGAAAGTGAAGAAATGAAGGAAATGGAGGGGAACGTAATATTTGCCAATGAATGAACGAAGAAAATAAGACCAAAATATCGTACGTGAGGAGTAGGGTACGGGTTGGTGGAAGGATGGACCTTGACTCTGTTATCACATGCTTCCTAAGAAATAATACACACAATTAGCCAAAGGATATAGATAAAAATTAGAGAAAATATGCCGGAAAGCTAGTTTTGGTTAATAAATAACAGAGGAACAAGTGATACCAATTATAAAAATACAATTACGAAAGGGGCTGAAAGATAAAATGACGCTTGCGGGTTGAGCAGCCGTGAAATCAGGAAAACCCTATCTCGTCGTCGACTGGAACAGTATAAAAACTACCGACAAAACTCGGAATGGATAAAATTGCAGCGCTACGAGAATTATCTATCAACTATGCGTAAAACAGCCAAGTCACCACCATAAGAATGAATAACGTAACTCAAAATGGAGTTAAATCAATTAAGAGTCAGAGAAACATCCATAATCACTTTTCAATAAATACTTGGAGTAGGCAAATTAAGCGAGAAATAAGTTTGAGGAATTATGATGAATCAAGAAGTAATTAGTATGAACCGTTTGTAAATTGTTCCAGCACTGTAGTTTTGTCGGAATGATATTCGGGAATATTCTTTAACGCATTCTTAACTTCTTCAAGAAAATACCACAAAGGTCTATTCACCAACTCCGAAATAGCCTAATATGTGAGGGAAGAAATATTGACAATATAAAAGGAGAGAATAGCTCATGCCTAGGAGATGCCAACGGTCAAAGTGCAACAATTATATTCAAAATTAAAATGCCATCACAAACGATGAAATCATTCGCACAAACGTTCGTTTGGAACGTTCCACTCAGGATCAGAGACAAACCATAGGAGGCGCAGATAGAAGGAAAATAGGAGACATACTAATTTGGTGCTTTAAGTAGATTCTTTTCATTAGATAAAGAGGTAAAATGAGGATAATATGGACAAGTAGAAGAATTCACGTGGCCCGGCATAAAATAAAAGGTCATGTATGCGAGGAGTACTGTGCGCACAAGACGTGATTTCATAGAGATACCGGTAAAATAAAAAAATATTGCACAAGGAAGAGAAAAGTAGAAATGTACAGGCCATGCGAAGAGGGGTTGTAAGATGGAAGAAGTATCGAAACTGTATTTTCCGAAATATCAAATGTTCCCTTCTAGAAAGCAGCATTTTTTTAATGTGACTATTGTCTAGCATCTTTATTTTATTTCTTCTAAACCAGAGAAATATTCCGGAACTTGCGTAATAGAATCCAACTCTTCTCCGAAAAACCTGATATTCCTTGGCTTGCAAGTTCTCTCCTGAAGTAGCTTACGTATGTGAAACGGAGAATTTGATCACTCTTTTATTGGGGTGCTATTCTGCAGACAAAGCCACTTTGCGAGTCTGGTTAAAGCCCGTTTGTCCAGCCTTCCACGGAATACCTTCTACTAATGCACCCTCAATATGCCCTCAGCCATGATGGACGATATCTGACCTCGAATTTATTGATCACCACTACCGAAAAAGATTTAAGTGAATTCTCAATACCGTTGGCTTTTCAGAAGTTTTTTTCCTCCTTAAAGAGAGACTTGATTTAAAGCTAAGCTTATTTCACTGACAGTGATACTTCCAATACCGCGACCAAACAGCGTGTATCCTGTGAAAGTTGTCCTTGCAGCATTTCTTGAAAACACGGGAAAAATACCTACACTTTGTCCCCAGCGGAAGGGGCAAAATATTACCTCCGTCCCTGACAATTCAGATAAGTCAAACTCTTTAATCCTCTCCCTCCCTCCATTTCTCCTTACTCCCGAACCTTTTCTCTCTCCCAGATATATAGAACGTATATATTAGCTCTCCCAGGCATTTGAACTATCGCGGGAATTAATGGCGGTGGTCTGGCCGCGACACTGGAGAGTTCCGCACTCTCTCGATCCGTATCGATCGCCCAAGCAACGTGTATGGGCGGCGCGGTAGTGAGGGGACGGAAGAGGCCCATGGGGAAAGATGGGGTGGGGGGAGGGGTAGGGGGAGGGTAACGATAAGAGGGGCCGGGGGACGGAATATCCGAACACACACAATTGCCGGCTAATCCATCACCTCTTCCCTTTCCCCATAATACAAATACGGACGGCGTTAGCAGCGGAGACGGTCCTCCACCTCGGGGGAGGGGGCGGAGGACGGCGGACGGAGTAGTTGGATTTGGGGAAGGTGGGGAGGGTACTTCAGAAAGTGCTACAGCGGCGGTAAACAAACAAAAAGCCATGGTTCGGCCGAAACCTGAGACAAAGGGGCGATGAATCACGGGTGAAAAAAATGTCGCCAAAACCTCATCGCTCCCTCCCCCCCCCCCCCGCCACTCACGGCCGAAATTGGATTTTAATAGACGTGAGAAGATATTTTAAAAAATCCTTATTCCCTCTCGGGGGATGATGGTTCTTCATTTTACCAGATTATCCTTTCATATCCCCTTAGTTATGATATCGATCAGTCGCTACAATTTCTATTGTTTACGTTTGGGATTGACTTTCCGGAGACAGCAGTTATACGATTGCTTGCTAGAGTTTCGGTAAATTTGTTACAGGATTTATATGTTACACATTTCCAAAATATACACGTTCATTTTTAGGAGCGTTGCACTCTCCGTCAAATTCGAAGGCCTTTCCCATGTGGTTAGACTCAGTAATACATTTGATTTTTGATGAAATTCTCTAAAGGAAAATAGATTTTGTGTTCCCTTCATTCAAACGCCTGAAATGCTTCCAATTATGGATAATTTTTTTATATTTCCATTTAAACGTGTTTTACTAGGATTGATGCAGAAATATTAGCATCGTGTCGTTTTGATAGACTCCAAAGAGTGAGATCACATGATGATTTAATTCACCTGCGTACTTGTCAACTTCCTTACCCATACTATAGTTTTTCTACAATATCGTTAAACACAACATATTTTTCTTTGGTATTGTATGTTTGATTTTTTACACCAAGTTATCTAAATATCTCGAAATGAAAGACAATCTCTTCCACCTATTAACTGACACTTTTATTTCTTATTATAGAAAATATTTTATTTTATATGATAAATTGTTTACATTCGAGAATTCCACACCTACAGCGATCATTCCAGGAGTTGCTATTTATTAAAGGGGGTGGAACTATGTTTTCTTTCGACCAGAAAATGCATACATGGGGATAAATTTCATACAAAGTCCCATCAATTCTTTTCCCCGCACCAAAAGCGGTTATCCGCAAAGTTGAGGTATATACAGAATCTTATCAATTGGATTGTCCTAAGCCCAGGAGTATCCACAGACAGAAGTCGAGAATTATACTCACTAGGCAACTAGAGTGCTTTAGAAGATTGACTGAGAGATGGATGGAAAGGTAATTTTCCATGCATATAAATCACGGACTCTAATAAGTATTTAACTTCTTTTTGATCAGCCGTTCTTGGGATACTTGCACTTCCTGACTTGATGATGATAAATATGGCCACAGTCAATACTTCTTCAGAGCCTCTGGCCTAGCCATTCGATGAATATATTACATACCATGGAGGGTTATCATTTTGTCCTCACACAGCCACTCCCGATGTTTGATTATTTCATCATGCATGTTCATATAGGCGCACAAAAATGATTTAAATTACCAATTTTATGGATTTAAAGTGGGTGATGACCCAAGTCACTCTGTATACTCTAGTAAGATTCAGGAATGGGTGGGAAGAAACTTTACCTGCGCAAGCCTGCAGACAAGTGGGTTCACGAAAATGTGACTATTAATGAAATAATACATTTGTGAGCATGGTTTAAATCTAGTACTGAATTTTTCTGAATCTAATGGTTTCGAATGTACCGACATCCATTTTTGTTACATTTATAACCCCACGAGTTTCGACTTCTGGATCAGAAAAGCGTTGACGGAGAAATGCGAATTAAATGCTCAGCAGATATAAAAAAAAGTGCTTGGTGCATAAGTGCTGTCAGAGACAACACTTATGTCAAAAAAAATTGTCTTCTAATGAACATTAAGGTGTACCATGCGAGACATCATTAATTCATTCTAGGATAAAGATGTTCGAAAGTTACTAGTTAGAAAGACTCCTTTGCAGAGTAAAAAATTATCCATATAATCGTTTCTGGCATAATATTTTGAAATTAATATGTAATGAATTAAAACTCATCCACTTTGTTATTTTATAAGATTTATATTGAAAAAATCAAGCTTAGACACTAAACGTCTTTATCAGTTGAAGAGATTTCCCAGTTCATGTGGCATCGAGGCAGGTAGATGGGCTTCCTGGAATGTGGAAGAGGGTGTATTTGTCTTTTATTTCAATTTTTTTCTTGAAAACTGACGATTTCCCCTATTCTGGACCAAAAACTCTTTGATGAAAGCGTTTTAATCCGAGTTAAAATCTATATATTTTAAAGCTTTCAACTTTCACTCATAGGATTGAAACTATTTTGATTCATGTTTACAACTATGATGAGTACTTCTATACATTTTAAACTACCGTCGAAACCCGTAAAAGATATGACCAATTGTTTTCGAATGTACAAATCAGTGTCCCAATTTAACTTTTCAAGGAATGGCCAAATAATTCCCCACGTTTTTGGTACTAATGGCATCAGATGTGAGCTTTTTCAGCATATCTAAATGTTTATAAGAAGTTCGCCGACACATTTTTTTAGTTTGGGGTATTACGCGGATATTGGATGTCAAAGATAACACGTGGTACACAAAAATTAGGCCTGTTTCCCCAGTTGTTTAGATGCGTCGTGGGATTTTTTTCTCTTTCTCCCCAAGTTTAATTTGAAGTGGTGGCATTTCGAGTTTGACTTTTCATAGCACCAATCTGCAACGTCTCCCAAGAAGTTCACCCAAGATCGTTCTCGTTGATTAAGTCATATTCTTTGCTTGCTAAAAATCTCAAGTGTTCAATCTTCTACTTATTAGACGACGATGCTCATAAGTTGATCATTAGAAAAAAACAATTAGTTTCCATGGGATGAGTTTTCCAAATATTTTAGATATTAGAAACAGACTGAGGAGTAGTTAAGGGGTTGTATTTGGATGATTCCATTAATTTACGACCGTCCTAAGTCCTACAAAAAACGAATGCTTATGCATCACTTGAAAGGTTTTGTTTTCGACTAACAGGAGCACTTTTGAATTCTTTAATGTTTCGAATGTGGACATATGATACTTTAATATTACATAAGTTAAGAATAAGCTAATGCGCATGCGCTGACGGATCATTTTTATTTTTTTATGTCGACATCCAAATTTGAAACCAGGCAGTCAAAAATGAATCGGAAGTCATATTTTCCAAGCTAAATATCATTATGATGTATTGTAAATGTGTACATAATGCAATAATGTTGCCTCATTTTTGTTAGATCACATAAAATTGAGTTATTTTTGCATTTTCAGCGACTTGCATGCTCAAAAAATGATTTGATTTCACAATCGACTGAAGTCCATCACAATTACGTACAATCCCCGCATTAATCAGTTTCGATGCTGAGAACGACCGTCTTCGTTTCTCAACAGCAATCTCAAGCGAGCTTTGAGAGCGTTAGCAGTCCCTCGACTGTGGAAATGTGTGTCAAGGTGCTAATCCCCCGCCAAAACATGCACTTGCAGGGATCTCGGTCTTTTTTCTGTGACTTCCACCTTCATTAACCCATAGGTATGTGCACCAGGAGCAGTGTCGAGTGAAACCCTTCTTGTACCCGTCGGTCATTTTGCCCTCGACCTGTTGCAAGGCTTCCGAATCGAATCCCATTCGGAATTTAAAAAAAAAGTTCTTCCATCAAAGTCCGCGAGCGGTGGGAGGGATATTGGGTGGAAGTGGGTGAGAGACCGCCGCAATTTGGTTTTGATGTGTTGGTCGGCGCGAGCTCATGGCTCATCACCTTGATTATTTTAGCTGGAGGGGAAAGGATAAAAAGGATCGGGTGGGAACGCCGCCTCCTCTTCGGAGAGTCGGGCCGCCCCTCCCGGTCCCTCCCAAGCGCTGCCCTCGTCCCCGGAGAAACCTCGTCGACGCGTTCGGTTATGGAGCGTGAAAGTGGACGCGTGGCCTCACTACGTGCGCGCGGCCAAGTTCACTATATCTTTTAATGTCACGCGTGCGTGCGATGCACAATTGGAAAAAGAGGGTGCTTGGTTTCTTCAAGCTTCATTTGAGCTTTTCTGTTTGCCTTTGTGAGTGGGACAATGGTGGTATACGCCGTCTTCAAAGGTCCGTGAAACGGGCACTTGTCCTTGTTTCCGTGGAGAAATCTCTTCCTCTGTCTGAATAGTGGCGATAGATTGTTTTTACTTATATCATCAAATTAGCCACTATTGGTATTTTTTCATGTCTTACCTTAATCATTTTTCCTAGGGTTGGCTTTTTGGAAATGTAATTAAATGGAAATTAAAATTATCGTAGGTGTACTTTATTTGTGAAAAGTTTCCTTATCTAGACGACCAAATGTCTCAACATGACAACTTTTAAAATTATCAATATATCATGAACAAACTAGCAAGGTGATCAAAATAGCCTTGTTTTATATATTTAATGCTCCTTTATCTTACTAAATGATCTTTCACTAAATTGGAGGCTCTCATTTAGGTAAAAAGCACCTTAAAGTTGAGTGTAAATTATGTACAATATTTGAGTGAATCGTCAATTATATTATATCACAGAAAAATGAAAATATATTTATCAGCTACGCGATAATTCGTCACACCATAGTGCTAAAATACACATACATGAGATTTTATTTCGGATGCACATCTAATTAGCGTGGAACGAAAATAAGAAAACATCGGCAGGAGATTTCAGAACCATTTCTCTTAAATAACTTCTGAGGGGTGGAAGATATTTTTTGTCTCTTTCTATTATAAATTCGCTATTTTATATTTTATTTATTTTGCTGTAATAAAAATGCATCGTAGGTTGTATTCCGACCAATTTTATTTATTCTGCTACCAATACCTCGAACCAAACTTTGTTAATTCCTCCAATCAAAAAAATGCGCTTGTCAGAATTTTTCCTTTATGAATATCTAATTTTTGCTTGATAATTATTAAAATATGTCCTCATTTTTTAAATCTATTTACGTGCATTCTATATTATTAATATTATTATGCCTTTCCGCCATTGCTCCAAAGCTAAATTAAGCGTTAGTCACGTTGGTCAGGTGGCATAGCTGAACTTCCTCAATGGTATTCATCAAAAGAAGTTTTTTCTCCATTAAATGGTTGAGAGGCAAATGTCAAAATAAGGAGTACACAGATAAACAGAATACGATATCCATTGGTGAAAAATAAATAGGGGAAAAATAAATAAAATGATGAGTAGACGATTTCATTTCCTTGTTGTTCTCTCGTAGCCATATTTCGTGAAAATCGTTCCTGCCGGACAGGGAGTACTAATCGATGCACTCAAAGCCGGGATTGAATTAAATGGCGTATTCGATATTGCCTCGAGCACCCATTGGCCATTGTTCGATGCCACTCTCATGCAATTTTGACGTTGATGATCTAGCGAAATTGACCATTATATATACATACACACACACACACACACACACATATATATATATATATATCCATCTCGGGACGGGAGGAGTCGAACTGGGTGTGTGGGAGGACGAGGATCGCTGGGGAGGGGGCGAAAAGGGGGGGATGGTGAATGTGATCCTTCCCACGGAACCCTCTCTCAACCCACTCTCTCCCAATCACATCACTCGGCCCCGAGTCGTCCTCCTTATTCGTCACGGCACCCCTAGCAGCTCTCCCCTCCCCCTTCCTCTGTGCACCCATCCTCTGCCCCCACCCCTTGTTACCCCGACTCATCCTGCCTTCGACTCCCCTCTCTTTCCCTCCTCCTTAGGAGTCCTCTTCCGTCGCATCCACACAATTCATTCCATCCCTCACGCAGGTCCCTCCCCCTCCTTCATGCTCTCTCTCTCGCTCTCCCACCCCTTACGCCCAGAATCAAAATCCCGGCCGCGGAAGGAGAAGAGGTTAATCAATCACCTTACGCTCCTCCGTCTTCTCACCTCTCTCTCTCTCTCTCTGTTTCTCTTCCCGCCCCCACCCTTCGCCTCCCACCTCTCCCCTACATCCATCTCCCTTCCACACACACTCCAGTGCTTCACCCTCCCTCGCCCTCTCATCTCCACTTTCTCGTGCCATCCCTCATCCCCACATGCCCTCTCCTCGCGGGCGTCAGTAACAGAAATTCCTCAACTTTTGCGTGGGCAAAGCCCTTGATCGTCTGCCAGAAATTCAGGCGATGATAACATTTCTTCCTGATAACGCAATTTAATTTTGGAAAAGGAAGGGAAGGGAGGAGAAGAAGAAATATAGGCAGTCAGCAGCGCTATTTTGCTCCGAAAGCTCCTTTTGTGTCAAGGAATCCCGCAAAGTGAGCGACAACTCATCCAAAAAGCGCATCGTTATTTGATAACTTTTTATGAGCGTTTGTATGGGGTCGCAATGTCTGCTATTGATGTTTTGATATCTCTATGCTCATGTTGCTTCTCGTTGTAAAAGGTTGAAACGGTTGCTATAAAAAGGGAGTAATGACATGTCTGCGCTCTTATATGCCTTGGTAAAAGATTCCTTTGTAGCAAGCGTAACCTCGAAATAGCTTATAAATCCGCAAGAATTACATACATATTCTATTGATATTCCATTTTATATTTTTTCAAAGGAGTTATAAAATTCTATTTTTAATTTTTAAAACATGAGAAAATGTTTTCTTTGAGTCTAGAGGCTCTAGAGTCTAGAAACTCAGAAATAGAAATAATCCTAAATTCTTGGACTTAAGATTGACGAATTTATTGGAGAAATCTCCCTTCCTGTTACTTTCGATAGGACATTGCTTCAAATAATACAATATTTAGTCCCTTTATATTTTGCAAATTGGTGCATATTTGATGTGCCAAGATAGTTATTTATGAAAAGTACGTAATTCAAATATATTCTAGAAGCATGTAAGGATCTAGCATCAATAGTTTTCCATTTCAATTGATGATTTTTGTTAATTTTGCAGGCATATTTATTCCCTATTTTCCATTGTAATGAGCTAAATATTCATGATACGTATTATGCTTCCTCTTCTTTTTTCTTCTTCCCTGCGGATATTTAACAGATAAATCAATTTGTTTGCATTCCGCATTCAAAGTATTTTCTCTTGTAATAGAACGATGAAATCTCAGACGTTCTTTTAGTTCCTTCCCAGAAATACCATAAATTGCATCTTGTCCCACTTTCTTATTTATTTTTCTTTAATGCAAATCCAAGAAAACTCATCTTTCACTAAAAACAATGAATCATAATGTATTTAGAAATAAAAATCTCCCCTCGCAGAGGCTCACTAAGTAGAGAATCATCATCAAGTATCACTATTTCTCCTTCGTGGACGCTTTAAAAAGCTGGTTCAATTTGTGAAGTTAGTCTGCATTAAATTTCTAGGATATTATTTATAATTTGTGTTGTTTTTGTGACAATTTTCAAAGATAATCGTGCAAAATTATCATGCGTCGTCATTTACCCTTCTAATCCACTATCTGAATAAGCGGTTTAGAACAATTACTGCTCAAACCAGTAATGCGAGATCCAAAAGTAGATAATCGGAAGATCTCATTCCGTGAAGTCAATAGGAACTATTGGAATATATAAGGAAAAAACTTATTTTTTAAAGCGATTTCTTCACGTAAAGTGCCGCTTGTAAAGGCTATGGAAAATACGCAAGGCTTTATTCGACAAAATGTGTTACAAGGCCTTAAGCTAACATTCATTCTGAAGTTTATTATTTTATTCATCGTTTTGGTTTAACGGCCGAGTATCGTGCACCATAGTTTCAAGCACTATTTCTCGACCTATTTCATTGCTTCCATGGAGTACTTTTTATGAGTACTACCATTGCTGCCCGATACCAGCGTCAAGGATACAAACTTGGCCATTGGAGTATTACCACGGTGATTTATTGTCGTAATTTCCGCTCTCACAATCTACAATAGTGCTCCGTAGATGTGGTAATAATCCACAGATGTTCAGAAGAGAACTGATTGGTAATAATGGATAATGAACAGATAATTGCCATCTCGGTCAATTTACGAGTTTTATGCCTGTACCACTACGCCAGGAAACTACGTCAGAAATATCTTTGGGGAATTAAAAACAAAACTAAAATAATGTATTTTGATTGTTGAAAACTTTTGTCGGGACGGGAAAAAAATATAGGGTTGCCAGGAAAAAAATGGAATGGTACCCATTGGATTGAGAATGGTCGAGTACAGAGTATCTGTTGTAGAAATACGTAACATAATGCGTTAACAAATGATAATTTTCATCTACTTCCAACTCAGAAATAGAAATAATCCTAAATTCTTGGACTTAAGATTGACGAATTTATTGGAGAAATCTCCCTTCCTGTTACTTTCGATAGGACATTGCTTCAAATAATACAATGTTTAGTCCCTTTATATTTTGCATAATATGTTACTCATATGATATCTTAACCAATTTAACCCAGAATAGTGAGAAATAATTGGTGACTTGAGGCACACTGATTTCTTTTTTGTTATTTTGCTTAGTGTTTAAAAGATAATTTGAAGCAAAGGAAGCAACCTACAATTCCCGTCCCAAAATTCGCCTCGTTTTATTTCTCCGCTTTTCGTCACATTTCTCCCGCTCTTCCGCTCGCAAATCTCTCCCTCTTGTTCCGCGAGTCGCCCCGCAACTCCTGTCACCGAGATTAGCCACAAAATAAAAAAATTAAATGAGAGAGGGACAGAGAGAGATGATATCACCTCTTTACTCGTGCCGAATAACAATACGAATTCGAAATATTTCCATGCGTTCCAACGCCGCGCCCATGACTAACGTTATTTGTTTTTTTATTTCCTGCCCCTCCTCATTCTCCGTAAAACAGACTTTTCCTCCACTGTGTTTATTTTCATTTCCTTTTCTTTATTTTTAATAGGGAGCACATTTCCATCGTGGTGCCAGTAGCCGTCATTACCATTAACGATCGTTTCCCATTTGGGCTTCCGCTTCCTCGGTCTTTCCGGGACTCCCCATTGATCACCTCTGCTGCGACCCCACCAACTTCTAAGCCGTCGACCAAAAGAGAACCAAAGGGAGTGGAGGGGGTGGGGGGTGGGATAATTTTGGTGCGTTGGGCGATGGGTTGACAGGGGATGGAAGGAGGGGTAATGAGCGAAAAGGAAGGTGAGGAGGGGGAGGGGATGGACGCAGTGCGAAGTGAGTTAAGTGCCAGTGGAGGGATAGCGTGTAGGATAAATAAATGAGGGGCTTGACCCGAGTGATATTAACACACCCGGGTTCTCCCTCGCCCACCTCCATATTGAATGTAAACAGATGGGAGAGAACTGTTACAAGGAATAAGACGCGGTATAGTCCACCAGACTCGATGAGAAATAGAGGGGTGAGAGATCGATAGGGAAGGTAACCATAGATATTAGGCGCGCAGGTATGTGAAACAGAAAACATCGTTGTTTGTACCTACATTACTTCTATTGCTTTGAGATTGCAATTTCACCCAACTCCTTCCGTGGTGTTACGGGATGACTTACGGCCACAATAAAACATTTGCACAAGTCCCACCTGGGGACTTCCTGGACTTCATGAGTTCAACGGAGATCATTTGATAAATATCCTCACAAATACTAGGTGAGAAAGGTACTTGCAATGGAAAATCAAATATAAAAAAGACTCCTAATAACTGTTATAGCAATAAAAAGAGTTCTAGATTAAATTAAAAATTGGATTCGTGATACAGGTAGTGAACGGAAGTTGAGACAATAACAAGGGAGCGCATGTAGATGAAGCAATTTGACTAGCGAATTCAATATTCCTATGACAAAACTCTTGCCTGAATCTCCATTAGCAATGTTCATATTGGATCTCACTATTATATGTAAATGTTCAAAGAATAAATATTTTAATAATTTGATCGGAATATGCTGAAGTAGATCAGTGTGTTGATGATTATTCTATGACTGACAATCATGAGAAAGAAATGAAGTAATGCGAAGGTACATTTTTTAATTTTTAGTGATCATAATATGAGCATAGGATAGCCCATTTATACGGTCTATATACATTACTAGATATGGAATGTGAATCAAGAGAGGAAGCATTAAGAATTCGGCAGTAAGATATTCAGCCATAATGACCAGGGGTCGATACAGCTATGCATGATAATGGACCGAGTAGTTATAAAACGAACTGATTTGGAAATACATATGATTCCTGTCAAAACAGATGTATACTTTAAAAACCAATATAATAATGATTTGTATCCCTGCATTGCCAAGAGGAGCATAAAATAACTTCTCATTGTTTAAAATTAAACCAGTCGAAAACGAAGAATCACCTCGCACTAACTCCACTTATTTTCTCCCCGGACTCTCTATATGGGAATGACAACTAATATAAATAAAGTTCTTTTCATCACAGATGATACGAGAGAGAGAGTGGTAGGCGAGAGAAAGCTGAGGGCAGAAAAGAGAAAGGGATTTAGGGAAGAGGAACGAGAGGGGGGTGAAAGGAACGGTGAGCGCGGGGAGACGGAGAAATTAATTCGAGAGCGAGGGAGAAATATAGGGGCGAGGTTGTGGGGGACGAAGAAGAGGACAGATGAAGGCGGTCCTGCGGATGAAGGTAGGGCCAAAGGGCGCGGAGTGGCAGGTGGATGTGGGCCCGGGCGCGGAACGGGGTAAAGAGAAAAACAGATATCATTAGCTGCAAATAGGTGTCCCAAATGATCGGGGTCAATTTACGGGGGCTCGTTTCCTGGCGATGACGGATCCTCCCCCCTTCCAGCACCCCTTGGCCAACATCCCCCGCGAGACGCCACGCGAGGAACCCCCTCCCATTTGTGTTCGAAAGCCTAACGCTGGTTTTTCCAGACATCGATCTGCTCCGTCAAGTCCTAATTAACAATTGTAGACAATGGCGTCTCGTAAACTATGCTAAGATGGAAGCACGATAATGATGATGAAAATTACATATATTTATTACACCTTAAATAATACCGGTATGCCACAGCAATTCATCACATTCAAAGGGCATTAGTAGAAAATTCGTACCCCGTAAGAATTCGTGTTTGGATATTATCATCTGTATTTTACATATTAAGAATTAGAGGTAGATAATGTTAAAGACACCGCACAAATACAAATTTTCAGTTCATAGAACTGAGGAAAAACTAATTTGGATGGTATTAAAATAGCGATCGTTTTTTCTGTGATTCCATCATGCGCCTTCAAAAGGCACATTATGTGATTTTGAAGACGTGTGAGCTATTGGCTGTGAATATGAAGTTAGGTTAATTCCAAAAGATTATTCATTTCCTACAGAATTAACCTGAATTGGCACTATGCAACTATTAACATAATAACGTAGTTTCATGATTCTATATGAAGAAAAATGAGTTTCGGATCCCTATGTATGACTGAATGTCAACTCATTCACTGTATTCACACAATTCCAGTGGTTAAAACAGGTAAACAATTTCAAAGCGTAAAAATCTCTCTCCTCGCAGGGATTCGAGCCCGGATTTCTCGATTTCTGTCTGGCAGAGTGTTTTGGCCACTTAAGCTACTCTTACATTTGTTATTATTATATTAATTTTATATTTAATTAATTAATTTTATATTAAAGTAATTAATTTTATATTAAATTTTGTTAAAATTACGTTCGTCAGATAATGTAACATTATTTTTAAATCACTCTTAAATACAATTCTTCAAACGGTATGCGCCTTTAAACCAAATTGTTTCTCCCATTCATCTTCAGAAGTCTACGATGGTAGAAATGTAATGATGATCCAATGGAAAATATGGTCAACTTGTTTGTAAAGCTCCTTTTTAAAGTTAGTTAAAGTTAGCTAAAGTTAGTTTTGAGTGTGTAAATTTGAGTGTATACTCTGTTTGACTTGCTACTTGACTACTACTTGGCTATTTCGAGACGCAGAACAATTGAATGATCCAATTCGTAAATGATCTTAATGGAAACCTTTTTATGTACTAGAGAAAATTCTAATAATGCAAATATAGCATTAACAGGCGCATTGAAAAAATAGCAGTCAGTACATTCAAGAACTTGATTTATCTTGACTCTTTCTTAAGTTCAAGGCGAACGGCTTATCTTTTAGATAGAACTTGGCGAGTAAATAACTCAAAATGAAGTATTTACGTTAGTAAAATAAGCAAATAATTCATTACCGTAGACACTGATCAGTTAACTCTTCACGCAACCACAGTGGAAACGTTAGATGAATATCGTTTTATATGGTAGGTGTGCCTCATCAATATCTAGCCAGGGAAATCATGTTACCTACATTTAGCTGGTGAGTTTTGAAGAATTGATTATTAAAAAATCAAATGTAGGTGTTGGGAAGGTGGTTTTCCTAGAGTTAAAAGCGATGGATTCAAGTTTTCTTGACACTCTTACGACGTTTATCAAGCTACCGTGTACGAGTATAAAAATATGAAGTAATACGAAGTAAGTTTAAATATTACGTATCCTTAAGTATGACGAAAACATATAGTGAAAATTCATCTATCTGTCCTTTTGGCGCACAGTTTTTTTGAAATTTCAGGAAAACTACAGCTCTGATCTTACAAATTTATGACCATTAATTGCGAACCACAAGAAAAAATATCCCAATGATTTACGTAATTTTTTATGACCTCGTACCACTTCAGAATAACAAAATCAGCATTTTTAGACATATAGTATCTGTAACAGAGTTCATGTCACATATCTATATCTGATTATATATTAGCAGAGTATCTTTCCAATCCTTGAGCGCAAGAAAGCTACAAATCTAAGTAAATGGTGCAATGCCATAGTGTACTCAAAGAGACTACAGTTCAGTGACCATTTCCTTAGGGTGAAGAGTTGCTTCAAGGATATTATTATTCATCAGGCCGCAAGGGCCAGCTGAATGATTTGGAGGGAATGTGAGACGTAGTTACATGAACTTTTCGTTGATAGTCCACTACTTGATCAGCAATATAACTTATTTTTAACCACTCGTTGTGTTCTATCGTATTTGTTGAATTGCCGCTCAATGGATATTTTCAAAGCCAACATTTAAAAGTTTCCTGTGATCACTGTTTGTTGTCGACGGTGAAATGCAAACAATGGTAAAATCGGTAAATTAACGCTGATCATTCATTGATTTTCATTTGTTGAATACGGATCAACACGATATATCTAACTACTTAAGCGCTTGAGTCCGAGCACCTCTGGTTACTCCCGTCGCATATGCCTTGGGTATTTCCGTCGACACTTAATTTAACAAAGAACGTGATGACTTCGGGGAAAATTAAGTGCATAATGCTACTATAAGCATTTTCCGGTATATTTTAGTTTTTTCTTCATTCGTATAATTCGTAAAACTACCCACAGTTTCAACCCCGAGTCCTATTGATACTTCATATATCCTCAAAATTGTATCCTCAAAATTTGAATGTCTTACAAATAATGTGAAAAACGTAATTTCAAGTTTACCCTTGATATTTCGGAATCTATGAATTCAATCAGAGACTTATCAATTTTCTAATCCAGTGCATAAAAACTCACTATCACCGATTTCTTGCCCTTTGGGGAACAACAATCCAATCTAATGCTCCGCCCATATTACATATTATTGAACCAATGCCCCACATGAATTTACTCGAACGTTCACTCTCGTCGGCTTTAATTGAGACATGATTACCCAACTGCATTAAGAATTGAGGCTTGTGACATCGGCGGAGAAGCTCATTTAATCGTAAATTTTCCTCTGCGTCATTTTGAATATTTCCTTAGAAAGTATCATTACTTTTTATGATACTACTGGTACTACGGCTGGGGTCAACTCTTCCCATTATTTCATACGGCCGTAGTTACCGTTCGCCTTATACACTTTTTATGATATTGTATTAAAAAAAATTATAGGATACATCGTAAAAATCTTCAAAATTATTCTTCTATCTTGGTTTTCATAAAATGTTTTCGTCTCTCAAATTTGAATTTATTCGTATTTTTTATTTACTTCATTCAAAACTAAACTCGAGGAAATCACTTGTATAGATCTTGCTTTAAATACTGTTAATTCTATTCATATTTTTCTTTTTTTTAATTTAAAATAAATTGGCGTTTACAATTTTTAAATAAAAAATTTATGCCTACTTATCTAAAAAACAATTTCCAATTGCATGCCAAGAAGATGGTTTTTGCGAAAAAAATCGATGTGTCACACATTGTTTTGCTACTACAACTATATTTTACGCCGTTTCACTCTTTGTGACATAGATAAACCGGCCAATAATTTTCCTATTTCCGTTTTTACTACATATTGAATACATACAGCATATTTACATTAATAATCAAAAGTATTTTTTGCGTTCACATAGATAGAAAGAAGTTTAAATTATGCCTTTTATCCTCCGTCCTGCTCTTTAATTTTTCCGAGTCACATCGGTGGCAACTCACATGTTTTTAATGGGTATATGTTTTTCAAAAACATCTCCATTAATCACCTGTTTGCTTATCCACGTTCCTTTCCCCATTTGTCAGATTTTGACTCACGAGAATAATTTATCTCACCATGAAATGTTTTTTTGACCTTTTTCATCAAAATTCCTCGAATATTTAATCCGTCCTCGTGCCTTTGCATTCTGGTAATTTTTTAAATGAATCGTCATATCCTATTTCTGAAAGATGACTTGGAAGCGTTGATTTTCCGTGTTCTCAATTGTTGAGTTTTGATAATGCGATAAATGGACCTAAATCTGTAATATTCTTTCAAATTATTTGAAGTACATGTGCTGCAAAATAGGCGAACTCGCAATGTATGAATAGAGCACTCGAACTCATCAATTAATGCCGATTTGACAAAAAACTACGGTTTTTTTTGACACCCCGTTTGGTTTTCCTTTCCTGTTGTGTTTTCATTTAAATTTAGGCGAAATCATGAAAATGAAAGCGATGGACTAAAAAAAAACTGATTCGAGGTGTTTTCAATAGGTCAGTTTGTTACTTTGAATAAAATGCGTCTGATATTTGTGTGATCATTAGTTTTCACTCTTTAATGTGTACCCACATACGAAATATAACTAGGGTTACTTAGACGTCCAGTACATTATTTTAAATTAACCTACAGTATCTGGTAACTTTAGATAAAATATTTTCATTATTTTATGTTGAAATTTTACGGTAATGGACTCGAATATTGGGTCTCATTAGATTTTGAATGTATATTATCCACTATTTTTTTAAATTTACGCATGGATGGTTATAAAGTATCAACGGAAAAATGAATAAAACTCATCAAAATTCGGCTTGTCTCCGCGAAATCAGAAGTACGAATAATCTGTAGTTCACGGAAATCTCATAAAGAGAAGGATTGTGAAATACTCCTTTTTTTCAAAATGTAAAATGAATTTCGGAGACCATCACGTAATTCAAGGATATATAAAAGAATAAATATGATTGAGAAAATCACTCCCTAGCAAAAATGCTTACAAATCTTCCATCAGTCATTCCGTCATCCAGAAAACTAACTAAATCTTGCTATATTATCAAACTACATTAGCAGTGCAGAATTTGAACATTTATTCAACTCTTTAGGTAATTAGTTTCGTTGAAATGTGAACACATGGCTCCCTAATAAAACGAATAACTGGCGTCATCTGAGTTACTGCTCTCCATTATATTCCCTGGAAAGGACCCGAGGTGGACATGGAACTGGGCCAACAGAGTGAAAATCCAATTTCGAACACATTTCGCTAAATATTTTTTGTCGTGAAATTCAGTTCAATTCCTGCGACCATACACAAATTACTTTCAGATAAAG
The DNA here is from genome assembly GCA_037158775.1 of Hetaerina titia. Classification (NCBI taxonomy): domain Eukaryota; kingdom Metazoa; phylum Arthropoda; class Insecta; order Odonata; family Calopterygidae; genus Hetaerina; species Hetaerina titia. Next base: position 130,832,303 of record CM073768.1, read on the forward strand.
TAATTTAAGCAATTAATGAACAAGGGAAGTAATGTTAACGTAATGAAATAGAGGTTTCTAGAAATTTGCCATTTCCCTTTTAACTAATGCAGTAAAAAGAGAAGAGGGATAACTATTATCTGCACTGCGTAAACCAGTGGATTGATTTTTTTCCAATATTTGAAGTCTCCGAGTCAAAACAATCTGTAAAACCTAAAAATAGAATAGCCATTACCATTTATAATATTCATGAATAGTTAGTCATATCATATAATTTTGTCAAATCATGAATATATATCTTCACTTCAAACAATCAACATTAAACACATGCTCATTCTAATAGGTATCATGTATTCGTTTTCCTAACGACGTTGTCCTCTGTTTCCAGACTTTTATGATTGAGCCCATTTGATTTCAGGAAGGAAAACCTGGCGTATATCGTTGGTGTAATAGTGGTAGTATTAAAGAACAATGAGACTTGAATACACTATCAATAGTCAATGCTTTATCGTCAATTATCCTGTGATTCAGCCATTGTTTGCCTTCCACCAACTAAATCCAACAGTGAATGACGGTTAAAATTGTTAATTTGATTGCCAAAACTATGCAAATTCCATCAAAGAGTGACGAATATGATAACTGTGATAATTAATTATCTTATAAATACAAATAAATATATACTTCTTCGTCAGTTTTTAAGCTATATCTCTAAGCGCAAGAAGTAAAAAAAACCCAGTAGGATGGTGTCTCTGGATTATTATATTTTATGCTTTACCTTTCATTTTCACTATCCTCTTTTTTCCATAATAAAATCAGTCGTACGTATTTACGTTCAATCGGCGCAGAAACTGAAATGATTACCCTTTTAAATTGTTTTAAATAAAGGTACGAAATCTAGGCTTGTCATAAGTGTGATATGCTTTAACATCAAAATGAATTCAATTCTGCGTTTTTGTTATGTATTATTTACGTAAACTCTGTATGAAACTGCTCAAAGAATTTTATGAAATAATCATGCTTCCATATCCATTTCGTGTTCATGCAATTATTGAAAATATTATAAATAATAATGAATAGATTAAAGTGAATCTCCTGTTACTTTTTGATCCTTGAGGATCCTGATGAGTTGTAGCGATACTATCAATTTTTGATCCGAGAAAGTGATTTCATTTTCGTTTATCATTGAAGAACGCGCATAAAAGTAGGATATTGGAAAACCTGTAAGAAAATTGTCACGTTCTGTTTCGTACATGTTGTGATATCCGCTGAGGAGTCTAGCCAAAGTTTTCAATTACCTTTCAAAAAAGGAGCGTTCTGTCAAAACTTATACTTTTGGTTACTGAGGATTTTGATTGTGAATTTAGTCAAATTAATTCTTTTTCAAATTTTCTCCCAATGACGCCAACAAAATAAAACTGATAATTCGCCTTCATTTGGGGGTTGATTCTCAATTCATCCTAAATTAATAATCAAGAAAAGATCTTGTCTTATTTTTAAATTCCTTGTAATTAAAAGAAACTGAATGTTTTATGGACGATAAATTGATCAGTAATCTCCTGTTTGACAAAAAAACTCACTCCGTCTATTACTAATAAATAATTAACTTTATTAAATTTTTCCGATCGGTGACTGTCTAGTATGTCTATTGTTAGGTAGATACTTCTGTTTCGACCTATATTTAGCTAATTAAATTCTAAAACGGGATGCAACATAATCGAATTATACATGTACTCGTACATGTGGTCTCAAACATTTGATGAGCTAACTTAGTCTCTTTGAGGGTACTGGGCAAATCGAGTAAACAATTAAGACAGTGCACTTTCAGCAAACAAATGGAAGCCAAATTTCGATTGGTCAAATATACTGAGAAGATGAGAAATAATAAAAAAACCCAAACAGCATTGCCTATCAAAAATAATATATTTCTTGATATGAGAAATGCCCACTCTAAATCGTAGAAAATGTATGTTTTCCTCCACAAAATGGGAGTTCTCAACATAAACAAATATTTCACCTTCGATTTTTACCGAACTTCAAAGCTGGCAAATTTATTCTAGCACCGTAGGCACACCTCAGTTGGAAGGGGTGGATTGTTTTTAAAAAGCTCTATATACATGTATATAAATATATTCAAAACGCTGTACTCTTGCACCGCGAGGCCTAGTCCCCCAAAAAAATTGGATGTGTCCATAGATATGTAGCGAATCCATGAAGTAATCCTGCGTTGGTTGGATGTGACGAGGGAAATCTTGCGGTCTCCTTATTTTTTTTAGAAAGATTTATTAAAGACGGTGAGTGAGTGAGGGGCTGTCAGGGAGTCGGAAGAAAAGGGTGAGTGGAGGGAGAGGGAGGGATTTTTTCTTTTTGCTCTCTGGAAACGAAGGAAATAATGGTCGACGGGGGGAGGCAGGGGCGTGAAGGACACGGGCGCAGAGGACAAAAAGTGAGATTTACGCGAGGGGAAAAGGAGGTGGGAATATTCTCACGGACGTTGAGGGGGAAATAAAGATTTATCGAGTACATTTATCACAATTTTAGTCATGTCGCATTTATCTGAGTCTCGCGGTGGGGAGGACGGAGGGAAACTCGGTGCCGCTGCAGTTTCCTTTAAAATAACTTACACATTCCCAACTTAATTTTCTACATTCAAGGAAAATACGTATCGAAGAGATGTGACATTTCCCATAAACCTGTTTTTTTTAGTAACTTTTGTGACCATGACCGAGAGATGTGGCCAAACTAGCCGGACCCAAGAATCGAATCGAAATATTTTAAATTACTCAGAAACATGAAGCTTAGATTTACAATGCCTCCACGTGCCGTATTATTCATTCGCGAGGCACACATGTTAGTCCCTGTTGTTTGCATTTGAGCCTCTGGCCGTGGTTTGACCACAGGTGCACACCACCACTGTGCAAGTCAAAATGGAAATAAATTCCTTGGACAATATATTGCGGAAATCTTGTAGGCTACGAGGCAGCTAGTGTTATTTTTATAGGATTAGCAAGTAGTCTTGAAAAAAGTGGCATATCACAATTCTTTTTAAAAATTAATTAATTCATAACATTTTCAAGAACGCAATAGATAAATTTAAACTTCAATAATAATTTCAGGGTTGAATTTTTTTCTTGTGATCTCCTGCACGTTCGAGGTAGAACATCGATTCCTAACGACGTGTTAAACGGCATATTTTTTATCCTTGGGTAAATTTATTTATCTGAAAATTTACAGTAAATAAATTTCTTCCTTACCTTAGATCAGAACAATGATTTTTATTTTTTTTAATTTCACTGAATTTTCAAGGAAAAAATCAAGGAAACCCCTAGCAATGTGAAACGTCTAACGTCAAGGTTAATACTCCAGATGTGTGCCAACAGTGGAAAGGGTAGTAATAGAAAATTGTTCTCAACTCCACCATCAAAAACAAAGAAATTAATAATTTTCAGGTGATTAGGAGTCTATTATTTTTTAAACAGCGCTCTTTTCAACGTTCGCTCCTTCGTGCGCGTGGTAATCGTTTCAGAAGCGAAGCCACGAAGGGGCCAAGCGAGTGTTGAATGCGGAGTGAAGGGGATGGTGAAGGGGGAGAGCCTCCCGCCCACCGCAACCTCCCATCCGCCACCCCTCCCTCTCCCCCCTCCTCGCTAATCACTTCGCCCCTCCACCGATGAGCCACCGCAACCATCTGCCGCCGTCCTCCCTCCGAAATGAGATACAACGCTATCCTCAAGAAAGGAGCGCCGACAACAAAACTTAATTATGATGCGGAGTGGCGGCTGGACGGGGTTTCGGGGGCGAGGCGGAGAGTGGAGCGGGGAAGAGTGTTTCATGTCGTCGTCGAGAGGGGCGCGGAAGAGGGTAGGGGCGGAGAGTGAGGGAGTGGGCGCGGGGAACGAAAAGCTCGGGACGGAACGGAAGAAGTTGAATGGATGAGAAATGAGGAGCAAAGGTTCTTAAAGGCGGCGCGAGGGGGCGGTGGAAGCGCGAGAGAAAAAACAAGGGCGTGCTCTGGAAGCGCGTGCAGCGCGGAATGGAGTGGTGTGGAGGGCGTGGCGGCGGAAGGGCGAGGCGGGGGGTACGAGGGAAAGGAGTTTGATGTGGAGACGGAACGCATGGATTAAGAGTGAATATGGAGCCACGTAGCATGATAGCACGCAGGATGATGGAACAGTTGCGGGTCATGTTGGGATGAGAGCGTACGAAATGAGGTTGCCTATTATAGTGATGATGAAAAAAAAGATTTGGAGCGCTGCAAGCACTTTTTTTTCTTTTAGACGCAGCGCATATATTCCGGAGTGAGGTGTTTGAGATGACATGGTGATATAAGCGGAAGGACATGTTCATTTCAATAAGGTTATATCCACATATAATTAATTCAGACGAAAATACTCATGTGTAAAATTTTGTCCCAACTTGGTGTATGGTAATAGTCAACTCGATTTACGTTCTGAACTTAGATAGAACTAAAATTAACGTTCACTCATTTGTCAACGTAAGAGTGGTCAAAATTTGTTGAAAGTCCAAAAATATAGGAAAATCTAGAACTTGGTCAGTGACGAAGGAGTCATTTCCTAGGGCTGGATATTTCATATATATGTACGAGAAAGTTTAAGGTTCTCCTTAGTAGGGCCTGTCGGCTCTAAAGTCTCTCTAATCTTATATCCATGAACGTTCTCTACCGGAAGTAAAATAGGACGCGGAAAATGATGATTGGAAAGATATTAAAGAGAATTCGCCTTCTCCAAACTCTGGTTCAATCCCCGCTCGGTCTCGTGTGCAGAGAGCACTTGCATCGCAGGAATTAATAATTATACACATACGACTGGTGCCCTAACAACCCCTGCCACACGCGCATGCTGTGGGTTGCGAGACATTGATGTAGATGTATACGCCCTCCATGGAGAAGGACGCTGAGCCGTGCTCTACACCCGTGGGATCGCTCTGTCGTAGATTGACGTTTTGTCCCCTCTCTTCCTTCACTCTTCTCCCCGATCCTCGCCCCAGCCGTTCTAAATAAACCAGGCCACCTCGTCGCACACCTCCCGCCGTACCGCCTTTGCTTATAACCGCCGGCAGCGACGCTCCCGTGGTCCTAATCACGCCGGCAAGGCCATGCGATTTCAACTGGGTCTCGGGGGCAGCCCCGTCCCTAAGAACCGAGCTTACACCAATCCCCCTCCATCCTCACTCGTTGTCCCGACGCGGGCCGAAAGTATCGTTCTGCCACCCTTAAATTAGCAACCTGCCTAAATCTTCTCCTCTCCCCATCCGGTGATGATGATGCCGACAGGCATTGACTGAGCGACGGTCTCTAGTGCTCTGGGCTCGCCATCTGCTAATAAGGAGGAAGCGCTCACGGTTTGCTCGAGTGAAAACACCTCCCCCCTCCTGTTTCCACCTTACAATTTCTCGTTCCCTCAAGCGATACTCGTGCGATGCAATAGAGGTATTGCGAATCACATCGAGACCTCTCCGATTTCTGTTTCTGTTTAGTATTGCCTCGCGGAATTGATTACTTTGCTTTTCGAGGTTTGAGCTCTTTTCCCAATTACTGATATAAAAAATTGTAATATTTTCTTGCTCGTAGAATCCCAAAACCCTGTTTTGATCTAATATTTCATTTCCCAGAAATGTAAGGGGTGTTTACGTTTTTTTTGTCGAAATTTATTTTTATATTTAAACTTTTTAAATGCTCTACTTTAGTTTTATAAGCCTTTCTGCAGGGTGTCTGTTTAGTCTGTAATTCGTGGATCTATTTCGCTATTGATATCTGGGTAATGGTAGTAGTAGTAATACACATGCCTCAAGAGATCTGGGATCGAAGGCACACGTTTAGGGTACTCATAGGGCTGTGCTTCATGGTCTCCCTCTTTTACAAGTTGTAATCGTAGTGGATGATAATTAATAATACATTTTGACGTACATACAATCAATTGACGAAATAATTCTATCCTGGGTGAAATTGATAAAATATTTTGGTAAACTGTGTGTAGAGTATTCAATCCCCTTCCTTAAATGTCGCTGAAGGCTCCACTCCGTAGCACAATTAACGTAATTGGTAAAACCATTATGTTTTCATGCACCTGTGCACTAACAAATATCACCGTTTTTTAGTGAATAGGATATACTCACCGTTAAGTGATTAGTATGCTCATTAAAAATATGAACATCTTTCCATTATTTGCCGATATTTTTGCCGGGCTATTATGAGTCATGGAGGAGGAAATGAAACGTTTCCTCCCACTTATCGTTACGAGCACGGAAGGGCGCGGAGGCCACACCTTCCCTTCCCTCCCCCCCACAAGCCCGAGAAAGCGCATTTACCTGCGACGCGACGTCACGTAAAACCATAGAGTCACTCCCGCTCCCCATTGGCCTAGGGAACGGCGGAACTCGATCGCGCATTCACGGAGCGAAATAACGACTTGCCGGAACGGAATGAAATAATGATTGAATCAATTCCGAATCAACGGCACGGATGTAATGGAACCTTCTCTCTTGTCTTCCATCGCTCCCTCACCCCCTCCCCCTTCTCTCTCTCTCTCTCCCTCCGGGCGTCGAGTTTCCCCAGAAGTTTGCCGGGATTAATCCCTCCTCCCCCATCTTGCGTTGGTATAACTGATCCCGCAAACACAAGAATACACCGTTATTTCGCATTGAGGAGGGACGGGAAGGGGTCCCCAAAACTCCTCCTCACTCCCACCTCGACGAAGGATTCATCGGATTCCGAATTTCCTGGCGTAGCCAGCCAGCCGCTCTTCTATCCCCTCCCCTTTCACTCCGCTATCATCCGTCTGCCTCCACCGCCTCCTCCTCCCCCCCTCAGGGCCGTTGGTATCCGATCCTCTCTCCTCTACCACCTCGGGGGGTGGGGAGGAGGACTCCAAGGCCGTCAAGGAAAGACACAATTGCAGCAGACAAGCACAAGGAAATCCCGCCTCTCCCCACCCTACCTCCTACCCTTCGAAATCTCCGCTGCCTCTCCCCCGAGGACCGCTCATTCCTCCCCCGCCTCATTCTAATGAGCCATCGGAGGTCTCGGTGGCCGAGGCTTCTTAATTAGTGAGCGACGGGACGGAGTTCGCGAGCGTCAACCCAGCGGCTAGGTAGCGGGATGAAGGGAGGAGGTGGGCGATGGGGTCTGTGAAGGCAGGTGGGAGGGAGGTGGAGGGTGGGGTAGGAACCAAGGACTGTGGGAGGGAGGGAATTGATGCAGAAGAAGACGCGGAGAATGTAGAGAGGATGCTGCATTTTAAGTCCTTCCTGCCGCCAAACCCTTACCATTATATTAAGGAAATTGCGTGTGTTATTAAAAAGAATTTAAGAGAAAAATTTTTGTTATTATATGCCATTATGCAGTATGGATTATATGCAAAAAAAAGTAGAAGAAGGAAATGGTCATGCAGAGTAATTAGCGTACTAGAAAATATACTCGCCTTGGGAACGACTAGAGATACAATGGATGCGTCAGAAACATGGAGAAGGGAAAATTGAAGTAAACTATCTGTTTGAACAAATTCGAGAACTAAATAAAGAGAGGAGGCAGGAAGATGAGCTAAGAGACCATAAGGGAATCTACAGCATTGAATAGGGAAGAATTGAGATCTGCAATCAACTAATGAAGATCAAATGAATTAGATAACTCATTAAAGCTATTGGGGAGGCTTTCTATACAATGAAAGAAAAATTAGAATTTTAAGAGGGAAATTTAGGGAACATTTCCATTCAAAGAGAGGGAGAGAAATGCATTTAATATTTGAACTGAACGAATTAGAAATTTATTGGAGAAATGAGAAAAATTATGTACGATAACTTTCATACCGTGTTGAACACGATTAATTTTTTCGAATTGTTGCAAATGCATACATTAGTAAATATTTGTATGAGAGCATTTTAATAAGTAGTCAACTAATTAGTTCTAAAAGTTGATGGGTTAACCGTTAACTAGAAATTTGATGACGCATGTGAATATGCCCTTTTTCAGTTGGTATATATATGCTGTAGGACATATTTCTAGGTTATACACGTGCGTGTGGTGAAAAAGTATAAAATCGTCCTCTACGAACGTAGCTCACAGTTCTATGCTCGAGAAACTAATTATTACTGCTTATATATGAAATTTAACGATGAACAATACTTAGTATCCTCATAATAACCTATAAAGCGTGTGTATTTGTTAAATTTCAGGGAATATCTAATGATGGATTAATTATGTGGGTGATAAATTATTAGCAAAACATAAAATGACGGTCAACATTTTATTCCAAATTTCCAATGAGCACACATTTCATTCACCCTCCAATGTACATAGGACGCTTTCATACGCTCTAATGAGTAGCCATGGAGGACTTTCAAATAGAGTACGTAACCGAATTCCATCGAAATCAGGAGGAATACGGAATTAATTATGGCAAATCGGATGATATCATGATGTCGGCTCTCGGAAAAACACGGACAAACATTGCACTGCGACAATCACATAAAAATCATTGTCTCTGCGAATTTTCTAAAAAAACCTGACCAAAGAGCTAAAAATGGTGGTGAAAAATTAAGAGAGTGAAATGAAATAGTTGAAGAGGAAAACGGAATGGGAGGGTAGATGTCCGCCTTTCCTCCGGGCGAGTGCAAAACTAAATGCGGCTCCCTCTTCCTGATATCCCACTGCGGAATAATAAACTCACACACATGTGAAATCACAAAAATTCAAATGTAAAGACGTATAATAAAGCCATTGCGTTACAACAGAGATCAGGAAGAACTCCAAAATGGAAAATTTAATAATGTGGTACAGTATTGGTAGTTTGAATATGTTAACCCAAAATTACACTGAATGTGGTTAGTACCCATCCGTAGAAGAAGAAAGCGCGGTATAGCTGTAAAATCATATTGAAAGCTGGATAATGTTACTGCCATGATTCTTAACGATAAACTTACGATAAATCGAGAATATAATGCGTCGTTATTTCACAGTTTAAGCGATGAAATCAAGAAAAAACGTCCTCATTTGAGAAAGAAGGAATTGTCTTACTTTCTCGTACATTGAGACAATGGACGGGTGCACACCTATGCGGTTTTTATGGCAAAATTTTATGTAATTGAAGTTTTAATTATTAGAATATTCCCTGCATTCACAGATTTGGACCCAGTGGCTTTTTTTTATTTTTCCAAACTTGAACAAAGGGCTCGAAGGAAAACGTTTCACATAGAACGAGGAGGCCATCGCCAACACAGGTAGAAATTTTGAAGACCTCCCGAAATCCTACTTTTTTGACGGCTAAAAAAGTTAGATGAAGCACTAAGAAAAGTGTGTTTAGCTAAATGGAGATTCTTTTGAAAAATGAAAAAAAATCAGCCCAAAATAATTTGTTATTATATATTTTTGTCCTATGGACTGATTGAACGACCCAGGTACCAAGAATCCAAAAAGATTACCAAGTCCATTTTACTTACATCTACAAAATCGAGTAGCGAGAGAAATTTCACATTTTCAAAATCATTCGCCTAGACCGGAATTTGATCCCGGATCCTTCGTTTTCCGGCCGGGTGATTTAGCCAGAGGAGGGAGTAAAATAGGCAGAGATGGGTTTGGGTGGGAAGAGGGGGAGAAGAATGCGGAGACGGGCCCTCGAAAACGGGAGTCGGGCGGGAGGGACTAGAAATGGGTGAGGGGCTGGTAACTCTCAAAAGCGAAAGGGTAAAGGGGGTGAAAGTGTGCGAGCATGAGGAGGGGGAGGCATGGGAAGGGGTGGGCCCGTGAGGAGGTGGTGTCGGCGATAGGGGTTTCGGGAGAACGGGGTGTCTGAGACGGTGGAGGAATTCCCGGAGATGGCTAATGTCGTGTAGCGGCAGCAGATTGGAGACATACGGCGGTCTCTTGGGAGCGGGGGAGTCGGACGTGGGCGTGGATGGGACCAGGCGGCAGGAGGGTGGGGGACGAGAGGAGGGAAGGGACCGGGTGCGACGCCCACGGCTCGGGCGCGCCCGTCCCGCGGCTGAAAGCACTGGAGAGTCTGGGGCGACGCAGTGGCGGACAATGGAGTGGGATAGTCCGATGGTTCGGGCGGGGAGAATGGGAAAGAAGACCTAATAGAGGCAAAAGAGCTCGACGTCTCCTGTAATCTCCTGGGAGGAATTATATTGATCGCCGTCTCTCCCCGTCCCCTTTCCCCTGCGGCATGTTTTAATTCGCAGGTGCAGCGGAGGAGGGATGGAGCGTGGGAAAGCGCGACTCATTGGAATGCTGCCGCCACTCCGAAATTCTGCATTTGCGGGAACGAATGAGGGTCTCACTCTCTGGCACAAGGTGTTGACGATCCGCCGATGACGGTCGAAATTCAATCACCACCTCAGAACATGCGAACATCTAGATACGGGCATTATTCATACACCAATTCCATTACGGATAATGTAAAAGTCAAATTCCAAGAAACTGCGGGAGATGCCGCAACGGTAACTTTTAACGAAGTCATCCGGTAATATGCATTTCAATGCAACAACTTCAGAGTTTAAAAATCATTCACCTCGACCGAATAATTTTTACCCTCTGAAATTGTTACATTGAAATGAAAAAGTCATTTAGCATCCTTTGCTCATATTTGAGTGCTATCTGTAGTTTCAATTTAAAGTTTTTTTCGGATTTTTTAAATCTAGTAATCAATAGCAGGACTTGGTTCACTACTCCGAACCAGCATATCTTAGTATTGATGTTTTTTTACATAATAATATCCACCACACACTAGGCATAATAAGGCAGAGAGCACGGTTAAATTTTCTATTATCATCATTTTCGAAATAATGCAATGTTTTACCGATGAATGAACATTCATTCTAAACCGGTTTTCCATTACAATTATACGTTGTTTATATCTTGGATTTGCACGTACCCCTGAATAACATTAACTATTGTAAAAAAAATCTCATCTCGCACAAGAATTGCGTAGCGGTCGGAAAGGTTTTTATCCAAAGGGGAACATGAGAGTCACGATTGGCCGGGTAGGACGGCGTTATTCTCTGTCCAATCCAATGGTTCCAGGGACCCTAGGGAGTGGGGGGCCCCTATCGTTCGTCCCAACATTACATGCATTATACTGATTGGAATTCAAAGCTCGGAGCAGACGCCGCCGTACAGAGAGCCCGAAAACGCATCAAAACATCGCAAGCAAGAGAGTAAGAGAGTCTCCTCCGCGCGGCGGCACACGTCGAATCAGTTTCGCCGAATGCGGAACCGACTGGGTGATGGACGAGGGCGGATTCCGACTACGCCGCGGACGTAGCGCGCGGGACGGGATCTCACACACGGTCACATCCGCGCAGAATGCACTCCACGCTCACATGTGGCGACTGCGACGGGGAAGGAATACGCTCAGGGTTAGTGTGTGCATGAGTTCGTCGGAAGGAGAGCGGGGGGGAGAGAGAGGGCGAGGGGGCGAGAGAGGGCGGAGCGGAGAGAAGGTTTTTCGGGTCTGGGGATCCTCATCCCAGCGTCCCTGCGTGCTATGTGAGAGTGGCGACGCGGAGTAGAAGGGGAAAAGGGAGAAGGATCGTGAGAACGGGGCGGTGGTGTGGCAGGATATAGGGTGCAAGGGTTTGGGCTGGGGGGGAAGGAGGGGGGTTCGGCGAACGAGCGTAGGGGAAGGAGGCCGGTCGTGAGCGGAGGAGGGGAGTCGGATGCGGCACTTGTTCCGAGGGAGGGGAATAGTCGGAGGGGACGGAAGGAGCAGGGGGAACGCCTCGCGAAAGTAGGGCACGAGTACGATGCGGGCAGGGAGGCAAGAGAGGGGGGCGGGGCGGGAACGGGGGGCCGGGCGGCCGGAGATAGGGAAGCGGGGGAGGTCCGGGGGCGGTGGTATGGAGTACAAGGGCTCTGGCAGAATGAAGGGTTGGTTGGACGCAGCTGCGAAATGGAGTAAGGTCTTTGGGTGGGGGGTTGCGGAAGGAGAATGAGGGAAAGAGAATGCCGGAGGAGGAGGAGATGAGGGTTGAGAAGTGTCTTGGAGGGTGAACTAGGGTATAGAGGTCCGAGAGCTGAAGGGATTGGGAAGGGCGTGAAATTGGGAATGGCCGTGGGTGGAGAGTTTAGTATCGCGTAAAGGGTTTTTTTGAATCGGTTAGAGAAGGAAGATCGGTTCGGAGGATGGCTCGGAAATGAACTGGGGTGGGTCGGGGAGGGTCGAGACAGGACGGGGAAGAGCGGGGGAGTGGTGGTCTCTAAGGACAGGGACTGAAGAATAGATCGGTGATTTTCAAGTATACGTGGTGGAGGATGAAAGTCAAAAAGCGTTAGAGGAAGGAACGTTGTTTTACCTTCCCGTGTATTAAACAAACCCGGGACATTCTCCGCTATCCAAAGCGAGCATTAAGTTTGCATCCGTGCGGAGATTATTTCACGACCCTGGCGGAACGTTTATCATATTTTTTCACTCCCGCCCCCCACAACTTCCTCAAAAAAAAATCTTCCTCCTTATCCTTGTCCGCTCTCTCGCACTTGGCCTCCGAAAGTTTTTACCTCGCCTACGCACATCGAGATGGCATTAAATATAGCGTAAAACGCCCGGGGAAGGTCATAGAATCCGCGGACGAATGAAGGAGGGTCAGATTTTTTGGTGTTGGACAAGCTGAGGTGGGGTAGGAGGAAGGGATGTATCCTCGTACATAACATAGGTAGAGAGAGCGAGGAGGTGTGTTTTAAACAGTCTGAATAAGGTTTTTGGAGTGAAAGGATCGGAGATGCGCAGAGCAGAGGGTCGTCGGAGTGATGCCGTCGGGGATATTATTTTTTCGCGTGTGTGGGAAAGATGGGGGGAGGGGACCTGGGGGGAGCTTGAAGACATCCGAGGGACTGGAAGAGTTGTCTGTGCTTGTAAGAGGCGCGGAAGTGGATTTAGCACACAACTTGAGGGGGATGACGGGAGGTGGAAACAAAAAGCATCCTTACGGTTAGCGCCATTCCATCCTCCCATCCCCCCCTCCCGTTTGTTTTTTTACGGACACTGTAAGTTCAAGCTCGCCAAGAGCTGTCGTAAAATGCGGCGAGCTGCCGGGTTTCCAGGGGACGGTAGGCACACACAGTGGGTCCAGTGAGTCGAAAGACTTCGCCGCTCCTTCTTCCTCCCCCCCTCAACTCCATCCTTCTTCTTCCTCCGGAGAGTTGGGGAGACGATAAGGGGGAGGATAGGGTGGGTTTCCACTACTATTGCCTGGTCATTTTTAATTTAAAATATTTTGCCCCATTTCGTTTCCCTTCCCTTTTCACCCTGGGAGGGAGAACACGCTTTGCCGAGGTCAATTGTGAGGGTGTGGTAGGGTGAGGCAAGGAGGATGGGAAGCATTTTTAAATTGTTACTCCATGGAGAGAGGAAGCAAAACCGTGCACCGAAGGCCACGTAACTTCCTTCTACGTGGTTTGCGGGAGGGCTGTACGCCACGGAGGAGGGCACGGATCCAATGGGTCCCCCACACTCGCATTGATCGCACTCATCTGGGAGAATATTTTGGGGTTTTGGGAGGGAAGCATTTTGCCTAAGAAGTGGTGGCAGCGGGAGTGACCGGAAAAGTGTTTTGGGGCGAGATGGGGTGGAGAGGGGTTGATGGTGGCGCGGGTGGGTTGGTGGTGCATGAGTGTGGTCGCAGGGGGAGGGAGGGGTCGAGATCGGTGACGGGCGACCCCGTCTGTGCATCAGATGGGTGGAGATCAGGAAAGTGATTCACCGAGACCACCTCCATAAATCCTCAAGTAAACTCCCCATCGAGGCACTACATGCATGAATCCACTACCACACCATGCGGCGCCAACGCTCACGTCGGGGTGAATGGAAGGAGAGTTGGAACAAGAGCCGTTCATTATGTCGCTGTTGTAAACTATGAAACGTCAAAGACGGTGCGCGGCCAGATTACACGGTCTTTTTTTGTCAAAACTGATCGATTTATTTGAGGGTTTTGTGGTGGATTTTTTTAGGACATTATTCTTTATTGTGATCCTGAGGGTCAAGGTGGAGGTTTCTTTAAAGGAATGGCAGATAGCATTGAGGGTGTTCGATTACTATGTCGGGCGTTTCTGTGATCGTAAATCTTGCAAGGAAAGAAGGAGTTTGTACGTTCTGAAGTTCATTTTTTATTTTACTCGGGTTGCAAGTTTTTTGATATAGTAATGTGGTCCCAATCACGAGTGCGGAGGTAGTAGTAACCAACATTAGTAGTTTTACAATAGTCAATTAGTACTTTTCTGAAATCCTTAGCATTATTTCTCTCTTCGTGACTATGGTTTCAAAAACCCAGTCTGTGTTATTCAAAAATATAACCCTTTCCTGTTGTCAATAATTTTGTCAAATTAAGGATGCCTTCTTTTTAATATTAAATGAATACTTAATGAACACGATTGGTCCGAATTATTGGCATTTCTTAACGTGACCTGACGAATGTGAACCCCATACTTACTTTACATGCCAATTGCCTACAACCAGTCAAAGGTAGGTGGTGTTTGGTCATTCTACTTCTACTCCACTACTTCCTCATGCGTATGGCACCCCGTGATACATCGAAAGAGCGCGTGGAAGGAGGGCACCATTGACTATTCGTGCAACACCAGTGCAAATTATGATTATCATACTATTAGTAATTACTCCACTGACTACATTAAGAAGATAAATAAGGAAACCCATTAAAGGAAAAGAAGGGGCCTAAAATGCAGTGCGTTCACTAAATATCAGTTAGAATTACGAGTATACTCATGCAGGATGGACAATTCAAAAATATATTAGCTCTCAATCTTTACCTACACGACATCCTACCACCTGGCATCGAGGCGCGTGATGTGGAGCGTTTGGACTCTATTCGTGAAGTTGGCTAAGGGGGATGTTAATTGCTCCTTACTATTTTCACCTGTGGTTACTGATCACTATCTCCCACCATGTTTCCCACCTGTGTTACTGTCGCGAATATTGTTTTAGGTCACCAGCTAGTAGCAGCAAAGTAAATAATTGGTGGTTAATGTTATTACGTCCAGTTTATTTTTCGGGAAGTTCGAATGGTCGAACATGATATTTCAAATTCCTCCCGGGAATTTTGCGAGGGAAAAGAATTCCATATATATTTCTTTTCGACACCCAATACCCAATGTCCCTTAACTACTCGCTGTGGTCATTGAAAGGTAAAATTATGCCCTCAGCGCTAAACTCGAACGATTTCTATTTATCTCATAGTTATTTCTACAAGTCTTTCATGTAATCCTCAGGTATGTAATGGATATATGAAGCTAACTCATGCTACCAAATAATAAATTATGTAAAGATTTCCATTAACGATACATGTAGTCTTTTTCCGTGCACTCACAAAACTTCGGTGCTTAAAATCTTTGAGAAGGTTAACATTGAATTTCCTTCGTGTTCCCTCTCTTTCTTTTTCATTGGAGTAAAAGCGTTGTTTCAACATTTAAATCCTTTACGTGATTCTCAGTTAAAAAACGAACAGAGAGTACGATTATCCTTGCCAGTTGAGAGCACCCTCATCGCTGCTGCACTTGCTGCACTAAGACTGCAATTAGGGCGTGTGGTAGGGGGTATTCTACATCTATATATTCTTCCGCAATTCGTTTTGAAGACGTGTGGCAGGGGGTGTTAGTCCACCACTCCCGTCGAGTGAGGAAAAGTTGAGTTTCGGGTCTGGGACGGCGTTTGAATCGCCGGGTGCCCTCTCAGGTGCACGGAAGCAGGAAAGGGGAGAGGAGCGGTTCCCAGTCCCCTTCTTCTCACTCAGTCGCCCTCCAGAGTCACGGCAATCCCTAAATTGAATATAACCCCCCGAGCGTCAATCTCCTTCCGACAGAACGCCCTAAGAAATAATAATGTCCCGAATCTGGCGTGCTCCCAAAACATGCATGCTCGCTTAAGTGCCAAAATTCATGACTAAATATGGCCTGTTGCCCTGATAATGGATGTGCAGGGCATTAAACTCTCGAATTGAAACAAGGAAGAAGGCAAAGAAACATCTGCGAGAGAAAGAGAGAGAATTATCGTACACGCATGTATTCCGGTTGACAGGGAAGTGATATGGGAACCTAAATGCTCTGCATCAAAGAAGTGATAGAAGTCTCATCTCCCTAAAAGCTATGAAAATCCGATCACTGATTGCTATTGTCACAACATTGACCTGAGGTTTAGTTTTATCCCTGAGCTAATGAAATGTAACGCTTTTATTGAAGAGTTTACAATTCACTCACTTGATCATTTTCCTCATAAACATTGTGCATTACCGTTTGCTTCTTGTTGCACTCATTCACCTTTTAAAAAAATCTAAATAGGAATTATTTTAACATTTTAATGGGAGTGGAAGATAGGGCAGGAAGTATCAATCGCGGTTTTTGATCTGATGAAAGCCGTAATACTAGACGAAAGAGGGCTAAAAACAAGGAAGGCTCATTGATGTTCGCTAAGGAATTCTCTCGTACCACTATGAAAGCTACGGATTAATCTACCTTCTCACGCATATGGGTGAACATATAAGTACTAAGATGATCTCATTGCATCATTAATGGTAGGTTAATTGAATCCTCTCTCCATGTTGAATCAAATCGAAAGTTGAAATCAGTTGAAATGAAATTGAAAGAAATCAATCCATGTTGATCGAAAGATTTTCGCATTGCTCCCCTCTTGTATTGACATATGTACATACAATGGCTCAAAAGCTACCGCAAGTGAGTGTGGCGGGGGATGATAGTCCCCAGCCATACATGCAAAACGATTAGGTCACCCATGCATTGGAATATATATTGGCTGAACCAAAAGTATAAGTACGCGCATCCATGCATAAATATAAGCATGTACATATTTTGCTCATATACACAAATAAAATGAGAGTATAGACGAGTTAAAAGAAAAACTCACGATTTAGTAAACTTGGAACTAGTTCAAAGAAAAACATTTATCAAATAAATGTGCTTGTTTAAAATCATATATGAGAACAGCTAGACAAGTGAATATAATAACAACAATAACATCTATGGCATTATAAACCTTTCGACTTCAATTTAACGATAGTAAAACAAATGAGAGACAGCTAGAGTAAATATTAAATTCATTTTAAATCCCATTTTTTCCTATTGAAGTTCACCTGGTTTGTTCGTTTATAACTAATGTAAGATATGACGTAATATCTATTAGCTCAATTTGACGTCTCCTCATATCTTCCCTTCTTAGAATAAGATCACTAATGTGATTAGAAGTTTTCCCTAAGTCTTTTGCAAATTCTGCGAGTGTGTTCATCTCGCATTTCGTCAGGAGATTTGACGGATGTCGCATTTAATCATCGTTCCCTTGACGATTCCCAACTTTACGTGCGTACGAGTCTGCCCCAAGAGCTTAAAATTACCGGAAAGATTTATTACTAACATTCGGCAAGCGAGTGGTTTCATGCCGCCAAGTTCACCATGGCGTCTTTTTAGGGTTCGGGATCCCGTACCATTTTCCCATCCTGTGACTTGGAGGAGTTATAAGTGAGGAATGATATTTGTTCTATTTCACGAAAATGTATCGTTCTCCATTATTCCATCCAAATTGTATTGTGGCTAAAAGTTTTCGAAATCTTTTGTATCGGTTGTTCGGCAGTAATAAATTCAATCTTTTATTTCCAAACGATAATGATAATGCAAAATATGACAGTTTCAATACCACTATGCATGCACACTGCAGTGCTAATACATAGAATCCGTATAAGTATTCGTATTGGAATGACTTAGGAATGAAACAGGAGTTCTAGAAAATCTTACTGATTCCTTGAGACAACATTACAAACGAGGAGAGAGTGATACTAAAAAATATTAGCCTAGGATGGAAAGGACAAATTTTATCTAGCTATTAGGTATTAACAACATAAACTAAGATTTAGATTCTGGTCTTTCGTGTTTAAGCTGACTGAAAGGCCATCATTTGGGACCAGTATAGCATTGGTAGAGGTTAAATTCATAGTATAAGTAGAGTAAATGATCTTCTATGCGAATGGTATAGAAGTCATTGTAATCCGGAGGCACCATACGGGTAGCGCATAAGGGATGTTGGGTGCTCGGGTGCCGCGGTGCCTGTAGTGCGACCGGCGAAGCCGACGACCGCAAAGAATGTGCAGCAGAGTCGGTTCACGGTGGAAGGGCAGCTTGGAGGGAGGCTGAAGAGGGAAGAGGAGAGTTTAGAGGTGGGAAGAGGGAAATGGGGGAGGAAGGGAGGGTGGGAGTGATAGTGAGAGTGAGGGGAGTGGGTGGCAGGGCGGAGGGGAGGCGGAAGAGGAGGGGTGTGTGCGGTGGCCGACGGAGAAAGTAGGATCCCTCACCTGGCGGCAGGGAGAAGGGAGGGAGGAAGAGGGAGTTTGACATGTGGGTGGGGAGTCGGAAGAGGTTTTGGCGGAGTGGCGGGTGGAGAGAGGGGGGCGCGGAGGGGATGCGGCCGGCGAGGAGGGAGGGCGTGCCGGGGATGAGATTAGCGCGAGGACAATGAGTGGCGGGACTTTGTGTCCCAAGAGTGGGGAGAGGGCATTTAGAGGGGAGGGAGGTGGCTTAAGATTTTTCGCGAGTGCTCGGGCAAGATTTTCCGCGAGTGCTCGGGCAAGATTTTCCGCACACCGTCCTCTCGCAATAGTCTTGTGGTATTCAAACTTACACTATATAGCGAGGGGGAGACGGAAACAGCAGTAATTATTAGAAGTGCTCAAGGTGATTGATGTAATTTCGTATGGTAGGTTACTAAACTAACCACTTATCAGCCGTATTAAGGATCGAAGATCGAATTTTTTTTAATATCAAATCAATTCCATAAATTGAATTTTTCGCTAAAATCGATTTTGATTTCAAATCGATTTCTTCTTTTCACGAAAATCGAACTTGGCCGATCGCTAATTTTTAATGAAGTTCATTAATTTGTTTACAGGTGCTACTATCGTTGCTCATCTATGAAACTATGTGTAGTAATATGATTATTGATTGAGAAATTATTTCAAATATAAAAATTATTCAACTAATTGACCTTACATGTACTCGTACGCGTATTTGTCAAATGATTTACCTAATCACAATATTCATACGTAAGACGTAAGAATAATTCGTGTATTAGACTGAAATAAGTCAAATAAAAGGTTATTTCCTTGCGTAAGATAGCCGTTAATGGCCTTTTTGCAACCCAAAATTAATTTTTCAATCTTGAAAATTATCAGCATCTACACAGAGTAGTTTGGTGTATTACCGCAAACAAATTAATATGGCCAGAAGACAGGTATGGTTTAAAAGTAGAACAGAATATTTTTTCTTGTTTTTAATATCGTTAAAAGCTGTTGCGGAATTTTTTCGATGCCATTTATTTTTTATTAACGTTAACTAGTCATTCACTTTTGAATTTTTGAACATTTTTTGAGCAGGGGTTTCACGTATGTTGTCCTTGGTTCAAACTGTAACGAACTAGTTAAGGGAAAGGGGTGGGACAGAAGTAGTGGTGTCGCTCACCACGGGTATGTAGTGACGACTTTGAAAGAAGCACTGTGGATTTATCTCGACCAGATGGTTGAGATATCGCCCCACCTAAGGCATTGTTTGATCGGGTAGAGTAAACAATGCCTTATGAACGTCAAATGTTTTCCCATTGAGAATTTAGTATGACGACTGCCCAATTTGTTGATTCTTCCACCGAATACATGGAGCGAAGCCATTGAAAACATTTGTGATATTAGAGAAAGCGGCGAGGTCAAATCACGTTGCTGTGGTTGGAGCTGTCAAAAAATGCTACGTCCTTCTGCAACACTTTCTGGCCAAGTTATTCACCGTGTATTTTTAAGTGGGTGTCATGACGTTCTGTGGTAGGCATTTTTCTTAATTTTCTCGACACAAAAATGTATTGCATCAATTGGAGCCAGAATAACGAGTACATCCCCGTTTTCGTGTACTTTTTTCTTTCTTATTTTACTACTGAATAAATTCCTTTTTTTCGAAGCCTTTCGAGTGTAAAAATATCGAGAAAAAAGATAGGGAATGAAAAAGAGTGTGTTAAAAATTGCGGATTTTATAGCGTGGTCCGTATTGATTCAATGGTGTCCCATGTTGTCCCATTTCCACCATAAAAGCTGAAGTGCTCCTTGAGTGAAAACCCACGAGGTGCGAAATGTCATATCAATGAACGTCTTGCTCGCAAAACTCGTAGATAAAAAAATTTCACAATAAATATGGGAAAAGCGATTCGCATACATCTTCTTGATAAGCACATACTCTTTGCTGTGTGATTATTATAGGCCAGTAAATGTTTGTAAACAAACCTTAAGATTAGGGATTGTAAAAATCCAATGGAAATCGTGTTTTTTATATGCATTTGTTAAAAGGCGACATTACGTTGAACGACAAAGCAACTGAAGGCAATGAATGAACTAAGTAAGAGGGCACTGAACCGATTTTGTGCCAAGATTTATCATAGTTATTAAATGGCTTTTGGGATATTTATAATCTTACTGGCCAATTTTAATATTCCGCTTCGCAAGCATTCAACGATTGTTCAGGCAGCTCTGGGAAAGAAATCGTATTTCCATTCCTGAACCTGCCTTAAATTGACACAATATAGATCTTACCGCAAAGTGAGCTTGATTGTTTCAATATTCCCATGTGCTGAATTTATTTTGAAGACGTCTTTTCTAATTTTTCTATATTCGCAACCATTTGAGTATTTTTGGAATAACGATATTAGTTTTCCATTTCTATTTGTTAGAGACGTATGCCCATTTCTTCCCGTTCCATTTGATGCATGCCTCTTCTCTGACCTTTCTACTGGTAACTCACACGTATTTCTGGCAACACCGTGGAACCAAGGCAGAACTAAAGGCTGGGTATTGAAACGATTATTCGGAGTCGAACGTGGATTCGGAGCCTTAACATAAACGAAGGGAACCAACGTCGTGCCTTGGGACGAAAGAAGGAGAGAGGAGTTCGAATCCGGATCTCTTGGACAAGATCAACCAACAAACCAATCGAGCTTTCCAAAACGGAAGGAGTACACCCGGAGGTCAATGTGAGCAAAGTTGAGGGGGTGAAGGTGGAGGAGGAGCCGAGCGAGAATTTGTGGAGAGCTCTGTGGAAAAAAAATGTGGTGTAGGGGTGGAATGGTGGGGTGAGGGGCCGAAAAATGAAAGGAGGACGGAGATGCGGTGAATGCTTGCGGTGGGAAGTGAAGGTTTTGAAGGTCATGGTGGAGTAAAAGGGCAATGGGTTGCAGGGGAAGCCGAGGAGGGGGACAGGGGAGTGCTCGGGGGCAAGAGGACCGAGGTGAGTGGGGAGTGGACGAGGATACAGGGTGGAAGGCGATTGAATTGTTGGCTTTCTGGTCGCCGTCCCAATCGAGTTACTCGCTCTGCTGGTCGATTACTTGCTGACGATGCGCCCGGCGAAGAGGGAATCGCCGACGGGGATCGAGGGATCGCCACGCATCTAAATGAACTATACTGACGCCAACTTATGAAGTTTTAATTCGCTTACGATGAGGATCCATTCACTTTCGATTATTTTCCCGAAAGCATTCCCTTTGGAAGGCTTATTTTCGCGTATTAATATACGTCTCTCAGCTCTCTAGCTCCTTAGGTCCCTATGTCAATGAAATCGATGGCGAATTTCACATGATGGATTTATTATTAATTATTGATGTTTTTACTGCATCGAATTCTGAGAAAATTTAACTGCAAACAAGATATTAAATGTGAATTACACAAGATTCCATGCAGTGATTTTAAAATTCACGAACTTAAAACTTACCTACTCCCTATCTTACGGGGAATAAACCTGCTAGATGGATAAGGGCCAACCTAAAGAAACTTGACTTCTTTAGACAGTTTGTCTTACCAATAATATTAGTTGGTGTGATAAACCAACGTTTTTTCAAACAGGCACTCAAGTTCTTCATTACCACATTGCTCCTTGAATCTTCCATTATTTTCTTAACTCAACCTTGGCCTTCCTGTGAATATTTTCACTTCCATATTTTCTTCCGTTAAGATCTTCATGGAATTATTTCGTTCAGACAAGTTGTGGGTCAAGGCTACTAAAAGTAAAGAAGAGCGTTTATTTCAAATCATATGGGGAAATTTATAATTTTCGGAACCTCTTCAGGCTCCATTGGGTGAAGTAAGTTCATTGATAATTAGATAGATGATATGCAGATCCAATTGAAAAGTAAAAAGCTGTTACTATAGAAGATTAATACAGGTAACCTCGGTAGAGGAATGAACTTGGCTGTCCATCCAATCACGAAGGGAACAATTAGGCTAGAGAAGTACATAAAGTTCTAATTTGCATCTGACAGCGTAGAGAAATCATTAAGACTCCCCACTCTATCAAAAGATTAGGTCATTCAGTAGAAATCAGGTAATTAGACACCAGTACTGTCAGATTCAAATAATCATACTTTCCCCAAACAAACCACGATCATAACAAGAAAAATTTTATGAAGTCCCTAACGAAATTGTTTCAAATCATATTTGTTTTTATTTGAATTTTTTTAAATAGTTACTCACAGTGGTATCATAAATAGCCAAATTGTTAACACCCCCCTGTCTCACCAGTGGGATGGTGTTTCCTCTGGCTCTAGATGTCAGTAACAGTTGATGAAATTGAAGCGGCAATATTAGGGGGCATGCTTGAGGGGGCCAAGTGTGTAGAGTAAGTAGTGCCCTGTTTTTTTTATGAAGCATTCTCCGACACTATGATCCATAGATTTCGTGACATTATGCTGAATGGTGCTAGTTTTGCTGAAATGTTTTGCGAAGGGGTAGCGTTCATTTTCGAGAAAGATATATGTATTAGCGATTCTCGGTCCTGTTTCCCACGTTTACATATTAATAAATTCGACTTTAGTGACGCGCAAAACTAGCTAGAAAGAATAAAACATGGCTTCACTTGCTCAGTCAACGTGGACCCAATATTTATTTTCTCGATATTGGTTATCAATGCAGCTCGTTCGAGTGAGAGTAAGAAGGGAATATGTCAAACCACCATGTGCACGGGCACGCCTACGTGCCGTAAGGGAACTTGCGTTGGCCAATGGCGACGACGTCAGGAGCCCTCAAACCCACTCACCCTGCTGCAAACTGAATATTCAGGTGATGTGTTTTCCTGCAATAGCCACGTGTCGATTGGAAAAGAGGCTCTTGTGCTGCGGTCCTAAAAAAATATTTTTTAAAACTTGACGACTTGGAAAGCATTTGCCTAAGGAGGAAAATATTTCCATTTCACTCCGCAGAAAAAAAATCAACTCGCATTCAAATACTAATGCATATAAAATAAAGCAGAACTCTAAAGCCTTTTAACTACGTACTTGGAAATGATGAGTTGACAATTTTCCTTTGTTAATTCTTCAGATTAAATTGTTGAATTACGTTCTCACGGAAGTGTAATATCAATGTGGGCGTGCATTAATTACATCCATCAATTTCAATTCATTCAATTTTCATTAAATTTAAATAATCATTCTTTAATTGTTGGAAATTAAAGCATGATTATTTGGGCGAGTATTTTCCTATGACTGCAAGAAGAGCCACGCAGTTAATGGTTTAAAGGGTGGAAATACGTTTTTTAGTTTTTTTTGGGAGGCGGCCGATAGTCCAAGTCATTTGCGCCATTAGGGATGGAATGGATGGAAAAGGAAGAGTGGAGAGAAACATGGCGTCGACATTAACCTACTCTTGTCGAAAAGCGCCAATGGGTCCGCAGTTTAAAATCCTATCCGACAGACGTCGTACCCACTCAAAGTGCTCTCCACATTGTACCTCAAGTAGGGATCGGGATACCACTGAAAAATAGTTGTTGTCTCCAGAATTTGAACCTGGGCCCTCACGGTTGGAAGCCTGTAAGTTAGCCACAGCACCACTTCCCGTGGAAATGCGCTCAAATTTGGAGAACGGAGAATAAAAGCAGCGAAATGGTGACGGCTTAAAACAGGGATCGTGTCATTGAAATATATATGGCTGCGGCGCTGCATTCAGAGTAGTAACTGCAGAGACTGCTATAAGATATGGCTACGGGCACTCCTTAAAAGGATTTCCCAGAGTTTTAGATCTGTGTATTCACCCTGGGAGGGAAGTGAAAAGGAATGGACAAGTATGGTAAGACACCATACCTAAAATCTCAGTTTTTTTATTTGGTACATCGCTTAGGAACAAAAAACGCAGCGAGAGCTGAACATCCTGGTGGTGGATCGTATGGAGGCGTAAATGGTGTGCACCGCAATTAATGCAAAATGCATGAATCAGCCATGTGTAGAGAGAAGAGAGTGAAACAGGGAGAGAGAAGGGACAAAGGAGGCGTGGGTTGGCGGGACGAAAGGAGGGAAACTAAAAAGAGGAAAGTGCGACGGGTTGATGCCAGTACCACAGTGTACCTTACCGCTCGTATACGTATGTGGCTTCTGGATCCATATAGTGGTAGGAGAACTGCTAGTTCATGGCAATGTTCCAATATGATAATGGTAATGCTCTTCTGTAATTTAGAGAAATTGCACATGGAGATTTTGAAGACTAATCAAGATTGTATAAGTGAGATTTGTAAATAGAATCGACTGGGAGCATTCGTATCTACCTCGTTTTCACAAAATGAAATTGTAGGGAATGCAGGAAAAAAATGTGATCCTTTTTGATAACCTCAAAAATTAAATGATTGTCACCCCAGAAGTCACTTAGGTTTTAGACAAATTCACTTCCCAAAGATTAAGCTAGCGTATTGCGAAGTAAAGTTATGAATTAGGCGGATAATTGTTATTTTATGAATACCATTCGAACTTGCGTTATGAAAAATTAAGGTTATATTCCATGAAGCTAATTATATTATTATTGGGTAATCTACCGGTTAAGGTAGGTTTTTGGATGGACACAACTATCAAATAAACATTTTGTAACTCCAAACAAAACCCAATCGAGCAACCTAATCTACATCAGGTCCCTTTTGATCTCGGTGTACTTCTTTCCTCCCTTCATCCCGTCCAACATCCCTATCCTGTTCCTACCCTTACATCGCTTGCCCAACATTCTCCCCTCTATTACCTTCTTCAACATTCCACTACCGCTCAATACGCCTTTCATCCATTTTTCCTGCCTCCATAGGATTTCTCTCAACAAACCCCTCTCCTCACCCACCAAGCTAATACTATATGAAAATAAGACTTAACACAGGCAAAGCAATCATTGAAGATGTAACGATTTAACTGAAAAATGGAGAAAAAATATTCCGATGGGTTTTGTTATGGTAAAGTGTTAAACAGTTGGTTTGAATAATCATGTTATCGTGACGTTCGCACCAAGTGTCCCAGAAGTTACTCGCTGTAATAACGAAGGGCTTATACTAAGTAGTCCCTCGCGATTCGGGGAGTCGTCAAGGAGGGCTCTGGGGTGGGGAAGGAGGGGAGGAGGGGGGTTTGAGGGAGGGAAGACGAAGAAGCTCGGGAAGACGCGTGCTCTGCCTCTCGGGTGAGGCTGACTGAAATGATTCGAGCGCCAGCGACGGTCCCGATTCGAAAAATCCTCGATGGGTGGGTGAGAACCCCCCCCGCCAACACATCTAACTCTCCTCTCCACTTTCTCTCCCTTTCCCTCCCTTTCCCTCCCTTTCCCTCCCTCCTTTGCCTCCCTTTACCTTCCTCCTCTACCTCCACCCCCGAATCCCTGTGCACGCGTCGATTCGAATTTTCCTCCAGGGTATCATTGACACCCACACGTTTATTCGTCTATTTTGATGCTTCGCCTTTAGTCTGGCTGGATACAAAGAAGTGCAGGCAACTCTGGGTACATGAGACAACTACATTTGGGTCATTGTTAACCCTGACCAACGCCCTCTCCTACTTGTATTGTTATTTCACCTTATTCACCTCACTATTTCTTTTATGAAGAGGTAACACCGGAATTTGCGGGCTAGGCATTTCTCATCCCTTTGATTATATAAATTGGTACGGCCGAGATGTATGACTTCTTCAATCAAATATGTATTTTAACAAAAGCATTCAAGTCAGTAAATGAATCTGGAAAAGAATATTCAAACAACCAACTTATTCGTTTATATTTATCTGTAAATGTATAAATATGAGGAGTGATTTCAAGGCTACCGAATGGAAAAATATTCGAAAGTTATTTTTACTAGAAAAACGTCAAATAACTTTTGTTCCTCATTATTTTAGTTGTCACCCAAAAGTTTCCGAAATTTAATTTTTTCTCGAAAACAATGGAAAACTGTGAAAAAATTTTTAAAAACTACATAGCGCCACTAGCTTCATTTTTTAACCAAACCTTCAAGTGACACTGAACTGTGTGAATTGGAAATTAGTTTTAATGTTAGCTTACGTCATTGTGTGTGCGTCACTTGGGGGAATAGTTACTCTTTGTAAAATGGGGAACGATGAATATTCTCTAAATTTGTCTTAAACTTGCGATTCCTGGGAGAGAAAACCCACGAAACGTTTGAAACCCACGTCTGATAAAAAATACCTGGTTTGGCATGCGAATATAAAGTGTCATTATTTTGTTCGCAGTGAATGACGAACGCCATTAACGATGGAAAATATTCATCTCTCCCTCCATCGTGGGCAATGGGAGAGTACTCCATGACGTTTGCGACATTTCGTAGCATATTTTATCAGGTGTACTCAACTCTGAGTAATTCAAAACTACCCAGTCCGAAATGATCATAAACTCCGTCCCAGAGTCATTTCGAACGACGAGAGTTGCGTTTTTATGGATAAGACCTGGAAGCAAATAAGAAAACAATCGTCCCAGTTGAAGAACTCAGCTTTATAAAGGTGAAAGAAGTCAAAAGAAGCGTGATTTAATTACTCTTGGTTATCTTGGTACTAAGAAGATTAAATATGAACAACGTTTTACTCCAGAGGCAGATCGCCAGTACGGCATTCCACTGAGCTATTCTAAGCTAAGCTTTGCAGCAAAGCTAAACTTTGAAGCGGAAACGGCACACGAGCGACTTGGGTCTCCAATACGACAGCACACCGCCTTTAGCATATCATTTTTTGACCTCGATAGTCGTTTTATTCCCCTGTAATTTATCCTATTTATCCCCAGTGACTTCTTTCACTTCGCATTAATGAAAATTAAGTCGAAGGGGCTATGATTTGTGACATTGGAGGAGGTCCGATTGATTTCGCTGGCGGTGTTGATTGAATTCGATGAACAAGAAGGAAATTTGATCATGGCGAAATGGCTGAAATCAATGAGTACGTTCCAAAGTAAACCATTTTGAAGAGAAAAATGGTGACTAGGGCATGGAAAATATCTCTCCTTTACTTTGACAAATTTCTTGAAATTTTTATTAGAAGCTCGCACATATGAACTCATCTCAACTATATCCCGCCTTCAGATATCATAGTAGCGACAAAATTATGCTCGAATAAATAAAATGTAAAGTTTCCATTCTCATTTTCGTCAACGATATATTAATCACTCAACTTTATCAATTTTTCATAGCTTTATCCTTGAACTCACTCGAATGAATTCAAAAATTCACTATGGAGAGTATAACCCACGTTTATACGCAAGTACACGTATGTTATTCCAGAGCATCTTTTAACGTTAAGCAAACCAGTAAAACTATAGCTGTGTGGACTAAGTAACGCACAAGTATTTCATCGTAAATTCAGTGCGCCTAATTGTAAGGTTCTACTTATAACGGACCAGTTGTTAAATAGGCACTCTCTGATAATTCCAAGATTAAGTCTTCACTATTCTTTTTGAATGTTCTCTTTCCCGTATTTTAGCTCTCCGCAAAAATTTTAATTAATATATTAACTTACCATTTAACCATTGACCGAACGTTGGCCTTATAACAAGTACCCAGAGCTTAGAGAACCATAAATATTTAAACGAGCTCTGTGACCCTTCCGTTTTTTTCGCATGCGAGTCTTCACCGCGTAAAAATGTTGCAGCCACCGTGAAAATGCTAGCTTAATTAGTTAGATACTCTTAAGTAGTTTGAAGTGGATATTTGTCAAAAATGCCTTGTGGAAGGCATTTTCGGTTTAAGGTTTGTGTATAAAACTTTTCTTCTTATATATCTAAATAGATTATGTAGAAGCACTGACGGGAACAATATGGCATATGGACGGCATAATAGAACACAAAAATACACAAACAAAATACGTAAAAGGACACTCACATTTAAGATAGTTTGAGCCTTCGGCCTTATGTTAGGCCTTCTTCTACTTCCCTTTTTCTACTTTTCTTTTCCCTTTTATGTAAGGCCTTCTTCTACTTCCCTTCCCTTAAATATATAAATATTTATTTTTTATTCGTGTTTGAATGTGTGTCTAAATATATATATATATATATATATATATATATACACACACATGTACATAACACTTGTAAAGAGAGAGAGAACATATATACGAGTATAAATATATATATAGAGAGAGAAGATAGAAGATAGATAGGAAGTCATTCTCTACTTGAATGCCGCCTTCCCATCTTCAATGTAAGAGCCATTCAATTAGCCTTGAGGGACCATTTCCTGAGGAGCGAGCAACCCAGGGGAGGTAGGCAGGGGATTGATGCCACCGTACTTCGTCCCATTTCCATTCTCCTCCCCCTGCTCAGCCATTTCTCTCTTTCTCTCCCCTTGCCAACATCCCTCCCCCTTTCCCCCCCCACCCTCGGGGAACACCACTATGTCCCTTAAGAATGCACCACGGAGGACTAATAGATTGAGATGAGAGTGAAAGGAAAGGGATGTGTGTGTGTGTAGGGTGGGGGGGCGCTGGGGGAGGGGGAGGGGTGGAAGTCATCGGCCGGGGGTGGAGCGCGCCGCACAGCACGACCCTCTTTCCCCCTTCGGCGTGTCGCCGGGAAACAAATGGCTCCGAAATATCAGTCGTCGGCGTGTGCTGGGATGGGGGAGTGTCCTCGGGCATTCTTTCCCATCTTCCCGTCGCCCGCTCCGCCGAAGGGAATCACGGCCACGCGCGGGAACGTCGCGTTCAATGCGGGGAGAGAGAGTGGGAGGGGGCATGAGACGAGGGAGAATGAGGTGGCTTCTCGAGAAGGAGTTCTTTCAGGAGAAGAAAAGCTAAGATTGCATCATTGATCACGTACACGTCATGGAATGCCGGCTACTATGGCTGCAATCATATCTTTCCAATTGTCTTGTGGAGACAAAAGGTTTCAATGATGATGCTAATTAAGGGGATTTCCTTTTTCCGTGCTGGAGCTCTTTCTTTTCCCTTTCCGCACACCTACATGAAATGAGCCTTCAAGCACTCGAATTGAACGGCTTGTTGACGACAGTAAAAATAGTAATTTCGCTAGTGTGCAAAAGTAAGGGTCAGGAAAATGGTTTTAGAAGTAGGTTATGGAAAAGAAGAGGGTACCGTCCTTGCTCGTTATTTGTCTAGCGCTGATAAAATCAAAATGCTGAAAATTAGTCGAACATGAATGCTTAACAAAGAAAAATGTTATTAATTTCCTAGATATTCAGGTCCTCTCAATAAAACTGCCAAGATGTAAAAAAACGATTGAAGGCTCTTGTTATCATCATATGTAAGCTGTGGTCCCACGTAGTGAAAGTGACGACTTCATCTGTTTCAGAAAGCGTTTTGTATAATGCGGGATTGAAAGAGTTTGAATGATGAATCTGAAGTGATTTGGTTGGCTTTAAGTTAAGTTGACCTGAAGGGGGTGGGGGGCATATTAATTATTTGCAATTTTTTTCCTGACGGTGGAAGAAATTTTAGTAGGTTGGGGACTTCATATTTTACTTTTATTTACAAATCTATCTACGCTGACACATTTGAGTTTGAATAGAAATTTGCTAAAATGTGAAAGTATCTAATCAGTGATTCAGAATAAAAATATTCCGTCTTGAGAAACGCGTGAAGGAGCAAGCTGATCCACCAACCCGAGTATTTCTCGAATAACATTTTAATAGGTGCTTTAAAGCTGACAACGAGGAAGAATGAATGGCTCCGCCAAAGTAGATAAGCATCATCCAAATTTCCCTGCTAAAAAAATAACTAAGACATTAAGCCAAGAGGGGTAGTCAAGTTATATTATCAAATAATCAACTAAATTATCAGTTCATTACACGGCCTATGCTAACAATACTTCTCCAAAAGTACCGAAGGTGAAGAATGAACTACCCGAGGGCTGTCCTGATTTTGTGAGTGCCTCTTTATGAACTACATTGCATCATCTGTAATATATTTTCTTATTGCCCTGTATCACGCATTAGGAACGATAATGCCAATATTATTATATTTATAATACGTTTTCTCGTTAATCTCTCGTTAGAAAATTGTTTTGTGTATGCATGCATATTCACGCTGATTTTTAGTTCATATGAATTCAATATCAGTATCCTTGATTATTCATAACACCTAGATAAAAGAGAATCAAGGGAGTTTGGGTCATATTTACAAATGAAATGAACATTATATAGTTCCCCTTTTTTCAATTCTTTGTGATTTATGATACAACCGTTCCCTTCGTATGAACAAGATGATGGATTTCCTTTTGTCAATGATTCGGTGTTTTGAGACCTCTTACAGTTAATGGTAAATTTGTTTGATACCTCCTTGACTGTATGATTAAAAAATTAGTCCTTTTCAGTCAATGATCCTTACTCTAACCAAAATTGAGAGAAATTTTATAGCTGTGTGGGTATAATTTGCTACATTCTTTAGGAACGTTAATATTAGCACATCATAGATACACCATTAGCTTCGGTTTACTTCATCGAAGTATGTTGAGAGGAGAAAGGGTGGATAACCAGACGATGAGGAGAGAAACTTTCGTGAAGGGGAAGTGTGCTGTCGGAGTGACGAGGCATAATAGACGAGTTTAAATGACTCCGTGCCGGCGGAATTGAAAACATGTCAGCCGCTCTTATTGTCAACCAAAAGTCAAGCAGGACGAAATGTTCGAGGGAAGGTAGGGGTGCGAGATGAAGGGAGTGGTCCACAAAGTGACGCCTCAAACCGCTCCCATAGGCGTGCATCAGAGGGGGAAAACATGGTTTATTATGAGAGAAGGGAGAGTGAAATCAGAACACGTCTACGATGTATGAAATATTAAATATTTCCGGAGTCAGGCGTCTGAAATGAGAGCCCCGGCACTAAATTATAGTAAATGTTTTAATATGGCTTGTGATTCCTTTCGTCTAACGTATCCCATCTCACAGGATATATATATATATATATCGATGTGATATATTGTTATATTATCTATATATATATATATATATATATATATATATGTGATGTGTGTTATATATGTGATGTATTGTTATAGTTGTCGTGATTATGATACAACAAATTCTACATCTTATACTTATTATATATCGGGCAAACTAAACCTTTGTCTAGGAGATCTCATAGATTACGTGTTAATACAACGTACAAAGCAAATTAATATCATATTTCTTTTAGAATGCCGCACTTTCAAACATTATTACGGTTAATAATTTGATTATTAGGCTCTCATCGAAGGAGATTTTATCATAAAGTGTGAACATTAAGCAGTGACTACAGAAGTTTTTCATAACCTAACGCCACAGTAGTAAAAATAAATAGCACTCACCACCAACCCTAAGGTCCTACTATGTGGGTTCTGGTCTTTCTCTCCTGCTATTCAGCTGGTTGGTTCCGCCTTCGGTCGAATGGGCATCAAAATTAGCATGTGATGTTAGTAGAGCTTAATATATTTTAATTACTTTCCAATATTTTTATGAAACACTGAGTAAACTAGAATCATAACACCTTCCCGAATCCTTACCTCAAGCGTCATTGACCCATCCTCTTAGAAGACCACTGAAATAAGCGAAAGGAATGTGGACATGGGGAGGGATGTGGAAAAGAAAGAAAGAATGATGGCCCTAAGGCTAGGATAGAAGAGAAGAAAGAGGGTTTGCGTGAGTGTGTATTTGTGCTTCCGCGTGCGTGTTCCTACGGCACCTCCCCCCCTCTCCTCATCCCGCTTCGTGAGAGGCTGCTCCGTGGAAGAGTGGCGGTGTGGGAGGGGACGGAACAGGAGAGTGGAGGTAGGGGAGGAGAGGAGGGAATTGGGCGATGGGCCCCACGAGTAAGAGTTGGGTGGAGCGGCGGAGTGGTGTGTGCGGTGAGGAGGGAAGTAGGGCATTAAGTCACGTAAGAGGGGAAAAGGGTTTTCTGGGGCTGGGGAGGGCGAGAGGGGGATGGAACGCACCCTACGGCCCCTCCCCCAATCCCCCCATGCCTCCACTCCACCCACGCACACAAAGATGCGTGAATCATATTCTCGAGAGAGAGAGAGAGAGAGGAAGACTAACAGGGAGGGAGAGAGGGAGGAGGAGGGGAAGTTGGCGCGGAGGAGAATGGATGAGAGGGGGGAGAAGAAGGGGTCCGGGAAGAGAGAGAAGGGGAAGGCGCTGGGGATTGGCTTTGCTTAAAGGGTTGAGGGAGTTGGAACGGCGTGTGTTGGGAGAGGACGTTACGGTCGCATAGGGGTATCGCAACGGCGGGGAATGGTAGGGTATGGAAGGGGCGTGTAGGGGGGGGCCTCTTTCGATCCTCCCCGCCCTTCTCCTCATCCCTCCCTCCCTCTTTTTCGTTCTAGTCCTTGCCCTACCCCCTTGCCTTTACCCTTTCCCGTGCCTAATCCCCCTCTCGTCCTTACCTCCCCTCCCTGCCCCCTTACAAACACACACACAGTCCCCGTCACAAAACACTCTCTCCCCTTCCGCGGCGGCCGGGTCTGCGCTCAACCCGGGACGCCCCGTGCCTGCCAGCCCTGCCTGCTCTCGCCGCCTCGCTATTGATCCAGGCCGCAGAGAGAGCCGAGTCGAGCCGGGGCCCCCCTCTCTCTCCCATTCCCGACCTCCGCGCCCCCTCGAAGCCCCTCACCGTACGTTTCCCCCCTCCTTTCACTCTCCCTCCCACACTCAAGGAGCTCCCCTCCCTCCAGCGCCCTACTTTTCTCCTCTCTCACCCACTCCCCGCCTGCCCCTTCCCGCCTGAACCAACCCCAACGTGTACACTACACCCCCGTTCGGCCCAGGAGCAACCTCCACCACTACCCCCCTCTCGGCGGCTCATTATAATACGTGTGGCCAATTTAAAGGGGAGCGGGTGCTCGAGGGGGCGGAGGTGCCGGGGGTTTGCGTACGCGCGGTGAACGGATTGCCGGGGAAAATGACGAGCTCCTCCGAAATGCACGCGGGGGCGTCGCTCGGGTGGTGCGGGGCTCGTCGGGCCGACTGCACGCAACTCCCGCTCCGAGGGTTGCCTCCGAGGGAGCGCGGGCCGCCCGGGCGACCAGCCCCCCGCCACCCTTGTCGGTACGCCCCGCCGGACGGCCTCCGCCGGCTTTACCTTCCCCGTCCCAGTCCCCGCTTCGGTCACCGTGCTCTCCGTTGCCTCCCCCGCGTGACTCACGAGCGAAAGAGAGGGAATGGGGTGGGAGGGGCACAAGAGGAGAGAGGGGGCAGCAGGGGTGGAGGTTGGCCCTACCTGCACGCGAGGGCCGCGTACGTGGGTGTGGGGGTGGTTAAAAAATCGGCACCGACTGAACTACACGGAGGCACAAAAAAAATTCACTACCGTATTCAGCCCTAAGTTTGATTTGGGAGGCATAGCTCACCTAATTCCGAGTGTGGGAGCCGTTTCTATCGCTGTTCCGAGTGTATCTTCCCAGAAAGACCTTCTACCCGGAAACTCAAACGGGTTGGGTGCCCAGAGAAGTTATCCGGAATCGAGCCCGGACCCTTACACCGATGGAAGCCGTCGTTCCCAGCTCTAAGCGCTGCCCCCTGTTCAACTGCCTTTGCCTCGGGCATCGTCTTTCGAAAACGATTCAGGGTAA
The DNA here is from genome assembly GCA_037158775.1 of Hetaerina titia. Classification (NCBI taxonomy): domain Eukaryota; kingdom Metazoa; phylum Arthropoda; class Insecta; order Odonata; family Calopterygidae; genus Hetaerina; species Hetaerina titia. Next base: position 130,866,104 of record CM073768.1, read on the forward strand.
ACCCGATACAGTTATTTCATTTTCCCCCATGAAATATAATCACGAGGGAATTTAAGATTTTGACCGAAAAATGTTTAAATCTCATTAGTCCCAGGACAGTTGACTCAAAGACTACATTACTCATTTATTACTCACTTATTTTCTCAAGCAATTATTGAACAGCATCAAGGAATATACCGCGAAGAATAGCATATGCATTCACGCTCACTAGTGTAACATAGTACCCAAATGATCAAGACTATTCCGTGAAAATACGAGATATTTGACGAAAACATTTTATAATTAAATTTTAAAATATTTGATAATATCATTTCAGAAACCTATCTGTGATTCGAACACAGTTCGTCCATTAGCATTTAGGTGCGTTAGCCAGTCATATCATTCAAACAAACTGTCAAAATTTCACCATAAAGGGTCTTAGGCTATTTACCTGGATAGCCCATGTGACCAGCAATTGGGAGACCCAGGTTCCAATCCTGATCAGAAGTCTTCTCATGTCGGATTTCCATGCAATAATCAACAGAAATTTGACTAATGGGAACAATTCGACTCAGTAGAGAGCAATATGACCGAATTGCATTTATAAAGGAGTATTGTAGTATTTATGCCAACCGTAGTTATACTATATGTGGTCGTCCGAAAATACTGGAATTCCGATGCACTCAGGAAATGCCATAAAACCGTATGATAATCGACAAAATACTGTGTGGTACTGTGTGTACTTACTGTATGTGTGTAATACTGTGCTGTGTGTAATACTGTGCTGTGTGTAATACTGTATGTCAAACTTAGTAGATTTCTACTTTGAAAAGGGAAGTAGGTTGTATAGGGCAATTCCGTCCGATTCATTACTTGGTGGACACAACGGGCACTATTACGGGAAGATGAAGTTTCTGCCACATCTGGCGATATTTCGCACCCATGGATTCCCATCATCGTCGGCATATCACATGACGGAGCAACATCTACGCCCGTGGAAACACTGGCATCTGAGGGGTGAGGGAGCCGCAGTCCCACGTCACGAGGGTTAAAAGGCAAAACATCCGGCTGCATGGTAAAGTGCGGAAGGAAATTGCGTAAGGAGAAGGTAAGGGAAGGTGGACCAGACGTAAAACCCCTGCCAAGCAGAAAAAGAAACCACAATTGGAGGGATGTAGAGGAATGGGGAGGGGCGCGGGTGAGAATCCGAGGGATTGAGGAGGATGCGGGGAAAGGGAAGGTGGCGCCTGGGCCGTGCGCACGGCGCCAACGCCACAACACGCCCCACCCGCGCCTGGCCGGTGACTGCGTGCGCTCGTGGCTTTGCGAAGTTTCTGCGGGGATCGAGGGGGCGGGAGAGGGGGGACGGGAGTTCTCCTGTGTTGGAAGGTGATTGGGTGCCGGGTTGGAGGTTGTGTAGGTTTAATGTGGTTATGAGCGTAAAACGAACAAATTCTACGTTCACTTAATTGAATGCAACTTCGTTAAAACAGGAAATAATGATTAAATTAAATCACCTGACACAAGATTTAGCTTGAGATATAAATTCGATTCTTTAAGCATAGTAGTAGATTTTACTTAGAGACTCTTCGGCTAGTAAGGCATTATCCCACTCTCCAACTCACGGATATCCAGAACAAATGCAATATTCTTCCCGAAGTTAAATTCAAAGTCACGATTGGTGGGTTTTTAACATGCCCACCGTGGACATTACGCTTTTTTCATTAATATACTATGAATTGACAGTCATAATTATTGGCCTCCAATAGTGCGAATGGTAGGTGAAATGGAAAATATTTATATGTAATAATGTAGCATAATAACACTTTCCTTTCTTGTCCGGCACAAATATCTCATTCACATTTTAGAAATTTTACATTTCTACCATTATCTCACGACTGTGAACTTTTCATTTGTTAAACACGCCTGTATAAATATAAACTCGTTCACATCTAAATACTCTGCAAATATTATGAACAGGTTAAAGTATAGTTGAAAGAATATACATGGAAGAGTATTTTATTTTAATCGTGTATGTTTTAGTTTCAATATTCTCTAATCCTTGATCTCAATTTAATTTTCACTTTTAAAGTGGTATGTACCACAAGTTAATTTCACGTACAAATTTGCATATACGGTCAAAACATAAGTGTTGCCACAGTAATCATTCCAAAGCACGTGTCCGAAGAGGAAGATGGTAAAGAAATTTGCTTCCCTCGTATTCCTTCATTCCTTGTTATACGACCCTTAATTCCCCCCTTTGCCTCACAAAGAGTGTAACGGATCGTGGAGGGATAACAAACGCCCACAAACAAGGAGAGCCAAGCTTACTTCAATATTTGCTCTCGTGGCTTCAACGAGAAAGAGAGAAGTCAAACACATATAGGTACGCAATTTTGAATTTCCATTCCGTAGTTGAAGTTCGCGCGCACGAAATGCTTCCGCAGTGTCGTGTCGGGAAAAAGGATATTGGATACGTAGTAGAAATAACCGAGTGAGTGGAAATGGAGGACCCGAGTTCGATACTCAGTGTCAACTCACTTTCTCCCCCCCCCTCGCTCGCACCCTTTTCACCGAGAGCGGCCGTCATTAATTTTCCTTCACGTTCTCTTTCGAAACCCCTTTCCCTTTTTGCCACGCGAGATGGACGCCCCTCCACAGCATCCTACTCCTCCGCGTGATTTAACAAGTAATTAAGTATTTTAGGGCCCAGTCCACGCATTCCCCCCCTTCCTGCGACCTCATCACGTTTCATTCCTCAACGCACGAAATGCACAAACGATCGCACACGCACACGTTTAATGACCGCGCGTTTGTGTATGAGTATGAATACATGTGTATGTGCGTAGGGGAGGATTCGGGGTGGGGTGGGGGAGGAGGGAGGAGAAAGGGAGGGAAGAGATCGGTGTGTGGAGGGAGGATGAAGGGAGAGAGAGAGAGGTGCTGGGGGAGGAGGGGATGGGGGACGGTTTGGTGGTGGTGGAGAGGGCTTTCCTATATCGACCCACCCCCGCCAGCCGCTGCAACGGGCGCCGTGTCAAGGCCGAGGGCCGAATCCCTCCCCTTGATTGATCCGTCGAGTGGAAACACCTCGAAACCCTCTCCCCCTCCCTCACCCCACCTTTCCCATCCGTCTCTCCAGAAACCCCACCCTCCCACGCCCTCCCGTTTCGGAGCGAAAAGCTCTACACAAACCTCCTCCACTGCAATTCTCCCCCGCCCCCCCACCCACCCACTCACACATACACTGTCTTAATTCCCTCCCTCGCTCCCCGTACAATTTTTACTGCCACGTTCTTTTCTCTTTCTCTCTCTCTCTACCGGTTTTTCTTCCATCTCCCCTCCCCCCGCGAGCCTCGCCTCTCTCCCTTATCCTTCATCCCCCTTTGTTTCTCTCCACCATTCCCAGGCAGTCTATAGTCCTTCCCTTGTCACTCGCGCTCGCGCGCCCATTGCTCTGATTCTCGTCTTCTCATCCCTCAACCTCCGATTCTTCCTCCACCCCTCCAATACCACAGCCTCTTCTTCTCCCCCGCACGAATTATGCAATTATGCACCGTGGACCACCTCTGTAAAATTAATATCGATCATTATTTATGTCATCTCGTCACATCACGTTGTGTTGCTTACTTAGCGAATTTAGCCCGCTCAATCGGAGGAAATTAAGACTAAGCGAGAGATTTATTGTTATACGAACGTATCTGCGGCGTAGATGTTCAAAAGGACATCATACAGGGTTATTATAATTTAGATAAGACCCAATGGTAAATCATTGTGCAAGTCAAAATCAGAAAAAAATAATCATTTGCATGAGTGTACGTTTATAACGGAAATATCATTTGAATGCATGAGTAAGGGATGTTATATCTGCCTTTACCCTCCCTGGTTTCCTCCTCTAATTCGCGTCCAACAGCATCATCCACCCTCCCCTTCCTACTCCCCCCAACCGACCCCCTTTCCTGCCAGCTGAAACTTTTCTCCCGCGCCATCTCTCCGCCCCCCTCCCCTGCTCGTTCGCACCCCCTCCCTCCACCTCACCCTCTTTTCCAACCCTCTTTGCTCCCCGTGGCGCGAGAGGTCGTGTGCCCGACAACGAGAATCAGTAAACGTTTGCGCAATCGCGGTCATTGTAAGGAAGGCGCTGACATCGTCCCTACCCCATTTTTTAAAGGAAAAGAAAGAAAGGGGTTGGTGGGTTATTGGGCCAACTCACCACGGACGGAAGGGAAATTGAGAGAGGGAGTTAAATGCAGTATGAACTTCCACCTACTCAGTGGGTATTCGAATGGGTCTGCGAACAGAACTTCTAAGCGTCTAATTCGACGGACAATGCAACGCAGGTGCCCCAATCATCACCTCTGCCAGCACTAGTGCATTTCGTTTAACCGAATAATATATCGTCCGTCTGCAAAGCTTTGGTATCGGTGAACGGAGGAGAAAGCAGGTTAACCGATTGAAGCGGCTTCGATTAACTGATTGATCGCTCGGGGCGGATGACCGTTCTCCCCGATTCGCCACTACTATTGGTGACTGCATCGGCCCCCATCCTGAAGGCACTCGGCGCCCCGGTCCCCCGACATCATGAGTCATTCATTAGTCTGCGAGTCGCGAGCGATAAGAGACCTGACGGGTTCACCGCCTCGTAGCCAACGCACGTGTTTGAGCGGACTAACAGTGTACCGTAATGAGATTTGAACTGGTCTAGCGAGAGTGAATGGTATACTTGCTGTAGAGTTGGTCAAGGTGTGGGCAAGGCCTTTTGGTTAGCCGTTAGCACTAGATCACCAGTGGTCTTTATGGCAACTCCGCCCCACTTGTATTGAAAATTCTTTTTCAATTTCTCATCTCTTTGAAAGAAATGTTATAAAAAATCCCGCCATACGGCGAACAAATAATACTTCACGCATATAAATAGATATAAGGAAAGGGGATAGGAAAACACATAAAAGACGAACATAGGAAAGGTGGAGAAGGCGGATGTGAGCAGATCACAATCGTAAAAATATTTCCTTATCCGGGATTTGAACACCGGACCTTCCACTTGCCGGGTGGATGCTCTACCACTTAATCTAATAAGGAAACCTAATTTACAATGAGATCTGCGATGTTTTAAAGCGACCAGGTGCTCCGATTGCTTGGCCCAGAGATGGCGTTAGGGAGCTGTTTCAACCACCAAAGGAGAAATAGACAATACACTCAAGAAGAAAGAACAAATATTTTTACGTTTGTGATCTACTCAAATCCGCCTTCCCCACTTTTCCTGTGTTCGTCTTTTATGTGTTTTCCTATTCCCTTTCCTTGTATGAATTTCTATGTATATATATATATATATATAATATCCATTGTAAGTGTCCTTCTTTTATGTTTCTGTGTGTGTAATATTTATTATCTTAGTGTTTGCGTGTATATACATACATACATATACGAGTATATAGATACATACGATCTATATCATACGATGTATATAGTATATCTCTCGTAGATACGAGAGATATACTATATACATCCATAAACACAGTAATCAACCTGAAGATCGGTTTGGTAAGTGATGGTAGAGTTCATCCAGTACTAAGCCCGACGAGCGGCGTGTGAAATTCACACATCAGGGTAGTGGGGTCAGTTCCTTTCCCTGTGCCGATTATGGTTGCCCAGGAAGATCTGGCACCCGAAAAATCATATAACTTGAGTGCAGGTGCCCAGAGAGGCTTGCCCGGGAATCGAACCCGGGCCATCCGGGAAGTAGTCCAACGCTCTATCCTTGGACTACCGCGACCAATATGTATACATATATTTATATAAAAAAATATGTGTATGTATATTTATATTTGCATATGTTAATATACGATATATATATAATACTTGTGTTCGTCTTTTATGTGTTTTCCTATCCCCTTTCCTTATATCTACTTCTATGTGTGAAGTAATATTTGTTCGTCGTATGGCGGGATTTCGTGTTTGAATGTGAATATATATATATATATATATATATATTTATTTATTTATTTATTTATTTATTTATACCTAAAAGCTTAAACTTTCTAATATGTGCGTGTCCTATTACGTGTTCTCTATTTATATTTTTGTATATTTTGTACCATGCAAATATTATATATATATATACACACACACACAAATATATGCATGTGTGTGTATATCCATATATACATACGCACAAACAAGTACACACATGACCACTTCTATCAATCAATTCATTCTATTAGAATATCTTTGCATTAGATTTTACTAATTAAAAAAATTCATTCTGCTTTCGTATTACTGGGTCACTTTTCCATTTCCTCAAATTATTATTTAATGAATGTTTTTCGTGAAGTTTAATGCCTTTTATAATATTTATCTACTTATTTCATCATAGTATTTATTGCCGTATTACTTCGATGATGCCTTTTAATCTACTTGTCTTTATCATCTTAAACAAAATAAATTATATTGTTTAAGTAATTTTTCTGAACATATTCTGTTCACATTCTGTGTTTGGTCTACTGTGTAAACTTGGAACCCACTGTCCGTCACATTTTATTAAAACCAACTATTAATTTTCAACAAATGTTAGTAATTTTAATACAAATTGGATATTTATTTAAAAATGCTGCCATAGGTTTCTCTTTTTCAATTAAATAGATGAAATCTTCAAATTGGGCACAAAAACGGAAAATTCTTGGTGAATCATTCGATGCCAGTGAAACAAAAAGATCTCCGTAAACTTGGGAGGATAATTCAATTGGCTCGGGTTCGATTCAAGCTCCGGATGTGGATATTTTATTGTCGTCTAATGAATGTTTCATTTGTGAGATCACGGTGTGATAGAACTTTAGCCGAAAGGGATATAGTATTATTAAATCAATGCCTAGTTCCACTACGGAGCTGGCTTTGGTTATCACAGTATTTCCAAGTAATCAACAGCTAATCCCAAAGTAAAGAGGATTGAATTTCTACACTTGACATCTTTTAAAAAACATTAATTCGTGTTTTTTTCTGATTCTGATTAGAAGCTCCTTTATTCCTTAAAGATTATCATCATAAAGAAAGAGAGAAAGAACTAAAACGGTATGATAGTTCAATCAAATCGAAAATGTCAACTTTAGAGCGTCGATTATCCGTATAATCAACCCCTGTAGTCAATTTGATAGGTTGGTCTGATAGGTGAGGATAGAGTCCACCTAATACCAAGCTCAAAGGCGTGTGTAACTCATACATTAAAGTAGAGGGGGTATTTCCTTCTCCTGTGCCGCCGATCGTTTCCCAGGAAGCTCTTATTCCCGAAAGATCACACAGCTTGGGTGTGGCTGAAGATGCCCAGAGGCGTCACTAGGAGTCAAACCAGATCCTCCGGACAGAGCCCAGCGCTCTATCTACTGGACTACCATGTTTCCTTATTATTCGAATGCGAACAATATTTTCCAATCGGACCAATAATGTAAAGTGAAAGCATTGTATTCCGAAACTAAGAGATTTTGGAACCTAGTATTTCTTGAAAACATAAAGGTTTATAAAATTTTATATTAGCTCATATGTGTTTAACAGGCAATTGAGTCATTGACACTAAAATTCAGTGTTTCAAGTGAAAAAAATATGGACTAAAATATAAATTACCGGTAGTGAAATATGGATAATCGGGAATAATTGTGCAGGAATTGCTAAATATGAAAATTGAGGCATTTCCGATAAAATTTACTTGTCAGTGTAAAAATAAACGCCAATTAAAAATCATACATTCCCACTACTGAACTGAATTTGAATAACTGGGAATTACCTGAGCATTAATTGCTTAAAAATGCTTTTTTTAATACGGAGTCGACGCTCCCGCGTGGAAAGCTTTTCCTTTCAATATTTGACGACCTCCACCCTTCTGCGCGGTTCGCCAACTGTCACACCTGACCTCTTGCCCAACCCCTCCCTCCCTCCAGATTTCTCCCTCCCCTACCTCCCTGGCGCATCGTTTTCCTCCCCATCCCACCTCTCCCCCATCATGCTTCACTTATCTTCTCCTCTTTCCCCTTAAATTATTTACCCTCGTTCCTTTCCGCCAACCTTCGCATCCCTCCCCTCTCCCCCAAATCCCCCGGCCGATACCCCCGCGCCCCCCAGGGGAGGCCTCAGACCCGTTCGCTTCCTCCTCCCGCTCCCTCGCCCTACTTTTCTCCACCATTCCCCTTCCTATCCGCACCATCTATTTACAAATCCCCCCCTCCGCACCCTCTCCACGCCCCGCACACACTCTTCAACCTTCTTACCTTTCCCTTTTCCCTCCTCGCCGCTGTCCGTCCATTTTCTCTTCCCTCGGCTTCCCTCCTGTGCGTCTCCCACGGTCTCTGTCTCAAGATCCCCTTCTCATCTCCCTTCCCTCCCTCCCCGCTCCGCCCCGCTCTCTAGGGGGACCGACGAGTGAGTTTCGTATTCCGAGGTCCCTTCGTTCACTATTCAGCAGTAACGAAAAAAATGAATCCCCCTGGCAAATAATACCATAAGATGAATGAAACCTAAGATAATGCAATTTTTACTTAGGTTTTACAAAACACTTTCAAATATCAAAATGATCTTCAAATGACGTTAATCGCAGAATCCGCCACGTGAACAACGTTTGAGTTTGAAATTTGCAAACTTGTTTGCGAGTACAATTCTTCCATATGAGCGCTGGGAGTTGTTCGGAAATGTGACATCGGATTCAAGTTTACACTAAAAGAAGGATGCAAAAATTAATATTGTTGTTCATTTCATAGAATTTCCATCAGGATTCTATTTTCTTGGATATTTACTGAATGTTTAATATGGCTATTTTCAATTTTTATCATACTGACTCTTTAAACAAAGTAGACCTTCAACAGAGTTTTGTTATTGTTTGAACTTTTGTTGGTTGTTTTTGTGTTGTGGGTATTGATTTTCTTTAGTATGTGCAATACCTATTATTTACCTACCTTATAAATAAAAGCTGGCAGTTCATGAATTGCAATTGCTAATATAGTCAATAATTTATTCCCCAAAAGGGACATCTTTATGATGTAAGTAGACGTAATAAAGTCTAAAATGTAATAGAAGTCTACAATCGTTTTGTTTGTTCATGTATACAGTTATTTGACGGATCATGTTACCTCATGTATAGTAAAGTTTCTGCGAGGTAGTAATATGAGTAGTGATTGGTTTTAGATTCTCTGAAATTTCAATAATTACTGTCCATAAACTTTGATAAATTATGTCATTATTTGTTCTAAGTTCTTAGGCTAAAATTAGAACGAACAAAATATGGCTGTCTTACTTAACTACAGTGACCACAAACATTTTTCGACTACATATAGGCTTGCGTGTAGACCGTTGCCTCAGTTACGGCACTGTCTATGTTCTCTACTTCCTCCTCTTATTAATATGTCCTCCCCTTGATGACTTCCCGCAATTTGTACATTATCAGATCATCATCTACGATCACAAACCCTAGGTTAATACTTGAGTATCTCTCAACTTGATTATTCTCTCTCCTAACCTCTTCATTTCTCCGTCTTGCATCGACTTGACTTGAGCTATAATTGATTCGATATCTAATCCAGGATTTTTTAATTAGATTTTCGGCATACATATACCATAAGCTCGAATATCATAAATAGGTGAAGTTACTGGATAATATTGAAAAAAATATGAAAAGGCTGAGCAGCTTAGGACGCGGTTGTTTCTAAAACATGGTAAAGGGACGGAATGGCAAATAGAAGGAGTAAAGTGATTGTGTACGTTCAGAGACACAATGTTCTACTGAAGTCCATAGTGGAAAGAAAAAGATAAAGATATAAATGCAGTGTATAGATCATTAATGAATAACGAGAAGCAAGGGAAAGAATATATCAAAAGGGAGTAGGTATGATTATAAGTGTCTTCAGAAAGTTTTCATGCCTCAAAATATGACAAATCCCCTTTACATTTTTCCATTTGCTTCCTTTTTCGCTTCCTCATCCTTGCAAGTAAATCTGCGCTGGTTACTCGAGCCATCCATTTAATCAGCCAGATTGTAGGATCATACTTCCATCGCTTCAGGGCTTCTTTTCTCTGCTCCTGCCACAACCCATCGAGTGATATCCGAAAAGAAGTAGGAGCCGTATGCATGTTCAGCCATGTTGAAACGCAACATCAAATCACCTTAACAGGTATGACAGACCGCGAGGCTTGCCACCTCCTTGCACGGTTTATACATTGCCTTCGGTGCTCAAGAGTCGATTGAAATGCACGCCGCCGCCTCCAGCAGTGTGCACACTAAAATCATCAAAGCGGTGGCAAAACGCAAACGCCGAACCTCTACTACAAAAAAATATATATATATATATATATATATATATATATATATATATATATGATATGATAAGAATCCGGTGAAAAGGTGAGACTTTCACACTTGGATAAAGGCGAAATTTTTGTGATTTATTCAAAGGAAAAACGCGTCTCTGTTTTGAGAAAGGGTTGCAAGAGAGCGAATTTGACGAGCCACCCGGTCCCTCCCAATCATTTTTCCTCTCTCCACCTCCTCTTCTCTTTCGCAGCGCTCTCGGGGAAAAAACCCAGGGAAATGGAACGATATACGTACTTCCCTTGGATGGTTTTTGGGTCAAGCAAATGGGCTCATGGGTCAGGCCGTCATGCCGTTGACCAAATATTTAACACGGTATTATCAAACATTTTACGATCAACTCCTTATCAAATAGTAAAATTTATGATATTAAATAGCAGTTCGCTCTATTATTAAAATATTAGAAAGATTATCCGTTGCACGTGGGAATTGTAAGTTTGTCAATACCTTTTAAAATTATGCAAAGCAGAACGGTCTTGATTATTTTCTGCTACAATTGTAACGGCAAACATGAATCATTAATGATTAAGTTTTCAATTTGAATAATGGTGAATAGATATTAACATTTGATATTTTTTAGTATCCTACGTTTTAAATGAAAATGGAACTAATAAATGAATACACAACATGTGACAACAATATATTTTCCAGTGTCCAAATTTTAGAAAATAAAACCAAGTATCATAGATATCAAGTGCAATAATTTTGGTGCTGAAAGGTTTACTAGTCTCTTTCTCACTTTCAACTAAGTATGAATAATATATTTGATGTGCGATCCTACTTCTTCGATGCCGACGACAACTTCACTCAGAGTCGTTTGGAGAAAAATGGTATTGCGGATGATAGAGCCAAAATTTTAGGTTCTGCTCTAGTTGTAAAGGTACTCCATTCCTATGGTTAAATGGTCATTAATCTCCCCTCGACCTTGTCCCCTCGGGAAGTCTTTCTCGATCCACCACCGCACCCTCCACGTTCACCGCGCGGCACTCCTTTGTCGCTCCGGGGAAGGGGATTGTTGGAAGGGGTCGGCGGAGGACACACGAGTGGCGGTGCATCGCCCTCTCTCTCTCTCCCCACCCCCGTTTCACTAATTTCCATTCTGCAGTGCGTGCATGTTTGCCTCCGCCCTCCGCCTTCTCCACACCCGCTCGACCCCCCTTCATTCGCATTCTTCGCGTTCCTCTCCCTCGGCCCGCATTACTGACGTCATTGATCCCTTCTTCGGTTCCTTGTTCCTCCAACCCTCGGATCCCTCTCCCAACCCCCCTCCCCTCTCTTTCCCTCCCCGCAAACCCTTGTCCCCATTTCCCACCCTCCCTCCCCCCTACCTCACCCCTCACTCTACCCCGGAATACATCCCCACCCACGTTATCTCTCGAATCCTTTCGCTTCCCTCACCTCACTCTGATGTCTCGCATATTTTATTTCGCATCCTCTTACCCTTCCCCAACCCCTGCTACTCCTCCCTTTATATCCCATCTTTGTCCTTTATCCTTTTTTATTCTTCCCGAAACCTACCATCTCCCTCAAACCTATCCTTCCTTCATTTCCTTAATTTGTTTTTGCAGATTCGCCCCGATGTGAGGTACCAAGCACTCTTTGTTTTTCAGTCACAGAGAATGTATAGGGGCACCTAGAGACAAAATACAATTGGTAGTGTTATAGTGGCTCCATGTAGCGATTTCTCGTCATATCAGTGTTTAAGGCGCAATTTATTAAAATCCGTCGGCTTCTCACAACAACAATCACGTTTGTGTGGCTTCCGAATAAGGCAGCAATTTGTTCCTTGTGCCAACGGGAGAAAATCGTCGCCAAAAGACGCATTAATATTCAAATAATCGTTAAAAAAGCTAACACGAAAAATCAAGCTTCAATGAGAGGGAAAAAATACTTACCTCCCAGCCAAACCCTTTTAAAAAGTCATATTTTATCATCAAATGTCTGAAGAACCTTAAGAAGAGAGTCATCAATCGCGCCTCCTTTATGGTTAATAGCCAAAATCTCTTTTTAATAAGTATTCCTGCACAAATTGTGTTGAAAGATATGTGTTAACGCGCGACACTGGAAAGTGAAGGAACAGTGAGGAAAAGACTATGTAATTAAAAATTATTTCGGATTGATCGGTTTTTCTTAGCCGGCAACCAAATAGCCGGAAGGTTCCTCCCTCTCTCGGAAGCTCTTACATATTTTTTTCTGGATTCTTCCCCTCCCAAGCCCCGCTTCTCTTCTCTCACCTCTCGGTTCTCTTCTCCCATCTCCCGCTCCCCTCTCTCCCCAGTCCCCAAATTCACATCCACCCCTCGTGTCCCTCACGGAAGCTCCTGCATGTCAAGCTTTAATTGCCGCCGAATCCGCCAGAGGGTTCTGACGCCACCTCCTTAATCCCGGGTGAACATTAAGCGGGTGCTTTCAGAATGATGCTTGTTCTGTAGCGGACTGTGCCAGCGACCTCAAAAAAATATTTTTTGGGCAAAATTGTAGAAACTTGGTAAAAATTCCAAATCCTGTAGACTTAGGCTGAAGCGACAGAGTATTCAGAGAAAATTATAAGAAGCAAAAACATTCGGTGCTTGAATAAATTCTATCTTCAATATTTTGAACGATTTTCATGCACGAGTCAAGTAACACGATTTTCTTCACGTCCGAAATCGCCAAATTTTGCAAACTAATGTTTATCCTCATCCGCTACCCTAATCCGCATCTTATCTACCTCAGTATCGATGTTTGTAACGCTGATTTGCACTTAAATTTAGCTTATAATAGAAGAAAAATTATATTTTAAGAGTTTAAATTGATATACGAGAATATATATATATATATATATATATGTGTGTGTGTGTGTGTGTGTGTGTATCTCGCAGTACTCGATTTTGTGAATAGGGCAGTTTGGACAACCCGCATTAAAAGTCACCTCTATGCAAAGAATTTTCTTTGATAATGTAGATTTTGTTCAGATCGAACAGCTTTTCGTGGCAAAATTCATATGTGAGAAATAAATTTTTTAGAAATCAATTACTCTTCATTTTTCTGCATCTCGTACATTGGACTTAATCCATTTTCTTATTTTGCACTTTCGCCAGCTGATCTTAAATACCTGCCGTATTTTCAAAAGTAGACTCGTACTATCTATATGCTATCTAATACTACTACTACTATCTACTATCTATCCTATCTAATATGCACCGTCTAATGCACATTATGCATATGAAATAAGTTAAGGGGATGGGAACAATTTATTCTAGTATAATATATGTTAGTTTATTGTATAACGTGCAAGTAACACCTAAGGAAATCTTCTCCTAAAACCCTTATATTTGCAAAATATTTTGAGAGACAAAAATCTTGCAACGTACGAGTCAATTATTTTTTGTTATTTCTTTAAGGTTTAGCGTCTTTCCTCAAAATACAGTTAATTAATCACCGTTCTGTTTCCGTGGTTCCGCGTGCATTTTCATCCATTACCCTCAGAGAAAAGAAGAGTGATGAACACTTTGACTGAATTTCCTTCGCTGAAAAAAACTATACAGCTTTTCGTGGAATCACTTTATTGTTTAAGCAATAACTTTGAGTGGATGTAAATAATATATGTTCCTATTTGTTGAGAATTTTTCTTCGGTTGAATGTTTTCTCCCCTTCCGTTGCATGACTTTGAGGCTTACTGTACAGCACTCCACCACACCGACCTCATTTCGGCATACCGCTATCCCGGCTCACACGATGAAAATATAGATTCTTGCTGCATATTTACGCCATGCTAAATTTTTGTAGCTATAAATTATAGGCACAACATTGCATGGTTCATTCCAGAGCTCTCTCTCTCTCTCTCTCTCTCTGATTATTCTCGATGCTCATTATGGAACTCAAAGTGGTTATAAAATTTTTATCGATATGGCTTACTCTAACTCGGTAATTTAGTTCCGATTTCTCAAAAATATCATTAACTTCATTCATGAATTAATGTTAATCAAATTCATATTAGTAAATTTCAACAAAAAGAGGGTCTCTTTTTATGGAATTTTTTCTCTTGATGTAGACTCCGAAAATCTGAGTTTCATATGGTGCTGGGTTAAAATCGACAGCTTTGACGGCAAATATGGTAGCCATTACATTCCGAGAATGCCGCGTACACCGCTGTATGTTTCTCGAGAAATGGGTTAAGAAAAATGCGTTGATTTAATCTCGAAAATCGGAATTTTGTTCTCTGGCCGCTTGAATCTCAGAAGCATGGGTCACCATCAACTTCGTGGCTATCAAAGGAGTCTTGATTTGAATGATACAGTGCCTAACAGAATAAGAATTCTTCAAATATTTCATCTTTAATTTCGGTGGGTCAGGCGGTTGTACCTATAGAATGAGCCTCCCATTACGGATACGTTCCCCTGACGGAGAACCATTCGCCAACTTCCACGCTATTTTTGGCTAGCTCTCGCCATATTTTTCGACTTCGTCCCATTCCGTCGCTAACACTCCCATACCACGAGAAATATATCAACTGGATCATTCATTTGATTATAATACTCTGCAAAGAAAAGATAAGTCGAAGGTATATTCGGTTCGGATAACAAATTTAGTGCTTTGAAAGCAGTTTTATGCACGTATACATAGGTTACGCGGAAGGGTGTGGAGGATTGGTTTATGGGTTATGTTGCGACAGGCAGAGTGCATTTGGGAATGTGCAGCACGGCGAGAGTTGACCTCTACGTCCGTAGCCGCAGCACGCAGGACTCTTCCGACTCGAATAATTGGGATACCTCGCCGCGGATGTCCTTAACGACTTACAGCCATGGAGGTGACCGCGGCGGCCGACGCGGCACCGAGGCCAGTCCCGACGTCTCACTCCCTCACAGGTGACACGAATCTCAATGGGCGGCGTACATAAATATCAATAAAATGTTTTCTTATTACTTTTAATTGAGATTAACCTTATAACACGCTCGCGGTGAAAGCTTTGACACGCTGTATGAAATAATAAACACGTAAAGTTTAGCCCAATACACAAAATTAAAGTGATAACTTGAAGCTTGATAGTTCAATTTAATAATGCATGCATTTTTTTGTGTATTTTAGTCTATATTTGATAAAAAAAAAAAAAAAATAATTTCTTTGTCCAAATGGACTGTGAATGTGGTTCATAATAGTATTGCATTTATTATTCCTTGTCATTCTGCTACGATTTCCGTTTAAATTTAATTGGTGAGTTATGCTCAAGTAACTTCACTAGTGAGCCATCCATCGCTAAAATGAGTACAAAAGGACATCATAAACGAATTACATGCTGTGCAAACTAGGTCAAATACCGTGTTATTTTTTTCTTTGGCTTAACCTGATTTTTTTTAAGCTTTCCCATGAACATGAAGACTTGAGTGAAATGTGAAATAACCATTTAATGGGAGCCATAAATTCAAAGTAAAACGATTTATTTCCTTCACTAAACTCGGATTTATTACCATTACCATAAATTTATTGGAAACGTGTTGAAATATCACGTTGTATTCCACGTTCATAAAATTTCACATTTTTTCAAATCATCCTATTCAACGACTCCAGTCTTTCCAACTCTGAAAATTTCATAGTTTGCCGGATGGTGTCTGTAGAGTGGGCAACTAAGAGTCTGGCCAAGTACGGTTTCTACTTTTCATTGGATCCACCATAGCGGAAAAGTGCCTACCACGTTGTTCAAACGGATTTCTGTGAGCGATTTACTTTCATATACAGAATTGAAAATTAGAACAAGCCTCAAAAAAGATAAACAAGTATTCCTCAGCAAATGATCACCACTAAACTTTATTTCGTCTGTCGTAACATTGTGGAAGTCTCCGATTATTTAAAAATCTGTCCAACTCGGCGTTCGTTTCCTCACATTGTATGACGGCTTTTTGGACCCACTAATTTACTCTTTCATTGTATGATGATCATTACAATTAATTATGATTCCGAACACACGTTAATGAGTTAGCAACTCATTACTTACTCAGATCATAGCAGAGAAATGTATGGATTAGAAACCGATGTTTTTACTTCCTCACTTGATCCTCAAGGGTAGTTGGCGCCAGAGTAATAGTATCCAGTTTCGCCGGAAAATGGCGATTTTTACTTCGTTCGTCCTAGAGAGTGTGTGATGTGGGTGTATCGAGGTGCGTGCAGAATAGTGAGCACGTGAGTGGGTGGGTGGGGGAGGACGAAGAGAATTCTGGATGGGGTTGGGGGGATGGAAGTATTGGTGAACGGTCGCGTGGGAGCTATCAGGGGGGTGGGTGTGGAGCGATCGATTGGCACGTGGGGCGGAGGAAGAGAGAGAGAAAGAGTGAATCCGGAGGTGCTTCCCCCCCCCCAAGTGTGTGCAGCGTAGGGACGTCGTGGTGCTCAGTGGTTATGAAACCACTGTTTGCGAGTGGAGGGGAGAGATCCGGCATCTTTTCAGCGCTCCGCAAGTGACAAAACTCTCTAAAAACAATTTCCTTTCTCACTCTCTCCCTCTTCCCATTCTTTGCTCTCTCTCTCTTTGATTCCCACTTTCGTCGCTTGGCTTCCGTCATTCCGTCATTTGTGAAAATAAAATGATCGCGGGGAGGAAGCATGCATGTGTCGGGGTTAATGGAGGAAACTCTAGTTGGATTTTCTTGCCAGGCACGGAAAGAAAGAGTGAGGCTCTTTTAGAAAAGTGCGGAAAACTCAATTTTACGTGTGAAACCGATGGAATTCTGGGGTACCACGCTGTCGGGGATTGACGCAAACCTAATTAAATAAGAAAAATACACTCTTTCCCTAAATGATTCAAATACCTTTTATCCCCACGATCCCTCCAAGGTGTCTTACAGAGTTTGATGTAGGTTAAAATTGCTCTGTTTAGCACATCTCTCGCTCCATAATTGCCTTAAAGAATTAACGCCAAATTGAGATAAGATTCTTCGCGGAATTAGTATAATTCAATTCTCTTGGCCTTTGTTTGGTGAATGAGGACGGTAGACCAAAGCTGGTTGGCAGAATAAGTTGAGAGAAACTCGACTTCTAGGGAGAAAATGTCAACGAGATTTGTGAAAGTGTCGCGGTTTTAATATTAATTTTTGACGGTGTATACAACGAATGTGTGCGGCGTATTTTTTATGAATGACTGTTTACAACTACGAAACATCCGATGCTACGATTTTTATTCCCTTTTGCGCCTGGTCGAATCTGTCGCTGAGGATTTCAGCTTGGTGATTTGGAATTCCTCTTGCGTGGGTTTTGGAGAAAAAGGTTTTGGCAAATACTCGGTCGTGAAATTGGTTTTTCGGATTAAACGGGCCAAAATGGTGCTCATCTGCTTTTTGGTTTCAGTGCATGCGATTCCCCGGCTGGAAAATGCACAGACCCCTTCGTGTCGATGCTCAGCGTTTGAGGTTTTGTACATCAGCTGAATTTTGATTACCCCAAAGGGAATTCTCCCAACGTACGTGTCAAGTAAAATGCAACGCATGATAATCGTTGTGCGATTGTGATATGCTAATACATACCACTTGATGTTCCTCTTAGATAGATTAAATATTAGGTCCGTAGTTCCTAGAAGCGTTATCCTATTCTTTTAAATATAAAGGCAGACCAAATTATAACCGGTAAGACATTTTCTTGCATAGGAGAATGGATAATTTTCAGCAAAAGCAGCGAAATATCATATGCCGTAAAATCTTTATTCGTCATATCTTTCCACGGTTTATAAATTCAAATTTTCAGATGACAATAAAATTCAAGTAGACGTAACAAACCAAGTTAAAGTGTGAATTTAAAAAGATGTGTAATAGTTAGATTTTTTTGATCGAATCCTATGTATAAATTTTAAATCACTTAACATCCTCGTAGGCTACAACATTATAAATCAGTTCATATACTCAAATTAATAATATTTCCATATTATCATTCTAATATGCTCCTTACGTATTCATTTATATTTCCAATACCTTCTATCCAAAACATCTGAAGGCTTAATTTTTCATTCACATTTAAAAAAAATTACTTTAACTCCAACTTCTGTGATGCAAAGAATAGCTCATTTGTCGTTTACATACACTCGCGAATTTTCATACTCACCATAATTCAGTGATGTATTCAAGGAGGAAACGACAGAGGAAGTACTTTTATTCCTACTGTAGTGAAACGAGAGAAAATTAAAATTACTTTTAGTTCTCTAAGTTTACATCCACCTAGTGTTTATTAATGGGGAACTCTAACATCCTATATCATTTATATATGTTGAAAAAAATGAAAAACAGATATTAGCGTTATTTTAAATCAGTTAAAACTCTCCTGTAGTCTTGAAGAAATTTATTCCATTGAAATAAATTGAAAAATTAAAGTAACCCTACGTTCAATAAATATCTAACACTTCATAAAACGCAAATTCGACGATCACGCCGGCCAAGTGATCAACAGAAAAAATTTTCTGAGCTAAATAATCAATAGTTGGTTCAATAATTTTTTAAAGTAGTGCATTGGCCGTAGTATGTTTAATGATAGTGCCTTTATAATGGCGTCTTTAAATGTATTTATTTCTAATATGTAATCATAAACTAAAAACATATCCTCTCCCAGAACCCTCAACGGCCTGGTTAACGCGCATCCTAATGTCGATGGTGGCTGCCAGAGTGTCTTGTATTTCTTCTGGATAGAAATAATTTTTTTCTGCCATCCATTCCACTTGGGTGTCCATGTATTTTTAAGTTTGCTAGAATGAATTTTACAATATTTTTATTCTAGTTTCCTTTCTTTTTTGGTCGCTTTCTTGTTTGGTGATTATATATTCTCATATTTTTTCGTAATATAAGTCCTATATGATTTCCAGGCACCCATGTAAATATTACGTATTAATGTTGTACTTTTCTGAAAATAATTCAAAATATCCATCTGGCAATTGCCAAAAATAATATAAGAAGGGGTTCTACTTTAATATTTGTTTGACGGTTTCTTTGGTCTTGTTTTTTAAACGAAAATAAGCACCGAGAAATGAATTCTTTTTACTATACCACACTTTTTATAATTACGCATTTTATTGGAACTCATTTCATTGTGAGTTAAAAAGAGTTTAGAGTATCATTGGAAATGGAGGTCAGAAAGAAAGTTACATTACACCCGTATACACCCTGAAGTGTCAAGCTTTAGGCCTAAGTTTAGCTACATGCCATCGTTCCAATTTTTTAATAAGGAATAGCCGGTGATTTTGGCTCTAATTTAAGCTTTGAACAAATAGTTGAACATTTATTAACCAAAACTTTAGTGATATTTTTACATAGATAACCATATACAGAATTTCATAGCATGAAAATATCTGTGATTACATACAGGTATGCACAGACTTTGGGGCAGAGAAAAGAATACCAAAAACATGCATAGTATTACACGTGTAAAACGATATTTGTTGCCCATTTTCACTCGGCAGGATATTTTTGGAAGACTCTGAAAATCTAAGTCTAGAGAGCATCCATACGTCATTCTTATTTTCAATTCTATCCCACGATATCGAGAGCTGTTACTCGTTTGACGAAATGTCTTAAAGAGATGCTTTTCCTCTTAAAGAGAATTCCAAACCCATTTTTTCCCCTTCAAATGCAACGACCTTTGGATGTCCAATGATTTCTTTATCCCTTTTATGCCGTAAGCATTTTAGACATCATAGTTTTGAGTTTCCAAAAAAATTTTGTTGCTGTACAAAAAACATAAAAAAAGTTTAGTGCAACGACTTCATCTTACGGTTGCGTTACTGGATAAGCGTTTTTCCCTTTTGTCCCACACTTGAACTTCCTATTACATAAACTTACTCCTCTCCTCCCTCCATCCTGTCTCTCTTCTTTCCTTCAGGGCGCCCATCTCCCACACGCCCTTACGTGCTCAGCGCCACTCCCCCCCTCCCCTCCGTCTCCTTTTCCCCTCCTCAAACACCGCTCCCTAATCCAATGCCTCTCTCCTCGTCCATGCCGCCGCTCCCACCCAGCCGCCGTACTCTCCACAAAGGCACTCCATATCCCCCACCGTCTGCCCCCTTCCCCGCGGCCCTTAAGGGTCTCTCTCATTCCCCCTCTTTACCCATCTCGCATCATTCTTTCCCATTTTCTCCCTTTATCATTCATTCCTTCGCCGACCCAGGCCCTCGGCCGCCGCATTCCCTTACGCACGCCCCACATCCCTCGCCACCGTCAGCCTTACCCTGCCGAGTTCCTCCTCCCTCCACTCCCACGTCCTCGCTCTCTCGCCTCCTGTTCCATCGGACCCTAACCCTCCTCCCTCGCCACCATTTTTTCCCTCCTCTCCCCACTCCTCTCCCCTTCGTACCGCCCTCTGCATCTCCCCGTCCTTCTCCCGAGGAACACTCTTGACCCAATTCTCAATTCCGCTCCTCTCCACACGCTGCCCCGCCCCCCATTCCTCCTCCCACCCCCGCGGCGACCTCCTTCCACCCCCACTCTCATCGTACTCCTTTTGTTTCCCTCTCCACCCCAATTCGAATTCTCTACCGTCGTCCCCTCTGCCCCAAATCCACTTTCGACCGCTCCGCGTGGCCTTCCTGCCCCTCGGACAAACCCCGTCCGCATGTGCAGGGTCTTGGAGCCGCCATTCGGTTCTTTCTTCGGTCCCCATCCAAAAACCTGACCCTCATTCACATTTGAAGGTAGTATTCGATTTGCGTGAGATTTTAACAACGCTGGTGTTAGTTGATTTTCAAATGTTATCTAAAGAAAACAAAAATGTTTCTTTCGAAGTCGAAATTACGGATTTTTAAGCTACTGGATCATTTTTGCCTACTTCGAGTTTAGAGTAATACTGTTGATCTGTTATCTCAGAGTTGTAGTGCTGTGGTGTGTCGAATGGGAGGTATTTTTTGTGTTCACAGTGAAACACAATATCTTTGTGACAAGTGTTCCAAAGCATGTAAAGTAGATTAATTGAAAATAAGGCTGTTTTACTAATGTTTCGTGTGGGTTGCGGCGTGTGTTAAAAATTGTAATATGAACTTAGGATTCTCAATAAGACAAAAATTCCTGAATGAAAGTAAGAAAATACTTTCTTGTTCCAAGGCGTAAATCTATATTTAAATAACATAATTTGTTTTTGGTTGTATGAATTACTATATACCCGTCGTCAAATTGAATTTCTATCCGGAATAAAAACTTTCGGGTTTAATGTTGGGGGTTTTGACATATTTGATTTATACGAAGGTTGAATGTTTTCTTTTCGAGTGTTCCGTTTTACTATGAGTTTCTTCATTTCATAAAATTTACAATCAATTACGATCTCTTTAATAACCCATTGCAATGGCGGTAAAACTATTCCTTGTAAATGAAAGTACACTTCAATTTTTTTAACAATCGCCATTAATCTCAACGGTTTATTCTGGGATATTTTCATAGATATGTAGATGTAACTATAATATTATAATAGTTATATAGAACTAACTATAGGAATTAGAGTTAGAATCTTTTTATCGTCAAAGTTTATTCACAATTTACCTTGAATTAGATTCTTAACGTAACTTCTTGAAGAAGCCTGAAAACTTCGCGTGATTCATGAGAAACCACATTTTCAATCATCATTGACCGCTCATACTTAAGGATATTTCGGACATTTTTCTTCATACACGTATGCTTTTTTGTATGCAAAATAAGCTTAGCATAACTTATTTTTCATTCATGCTCTCGAAAACCTGACCCTTACCTAATTAGACCTTATAATTCTTTCACTCCCATGAGTATATTCTCATTCATTTCAATTCACTCGATTAGTCAAGGCAGTTCTCACAGTAAATACATGTATAACTAAAAATATAAAAAATAAAAAAGAATAATTAATAATTTTTTATAAATGTTAAAAAAATTATAAAACTTGCAGTCAAGAACTTTACACTTGAAAGATATGGTAATTGATAAAGCGTCGTTTTTCTCAATCCTCATTCATTTGAGTTGAGCCTAATCTACTTCCATTTTTTTGTTTGAAACTCATTTTAATTTGATTGGCGTAACATCGGATGTCGTCTATTGAGGTTAACGTAATCCCAACATCGTGTTGTGGTATCAGTCACCTCTACAGTACATCACAGCTGGACGCTCCTAACTAGTACGCAAGATACCGCCACCAATTCACTCCATTAAAATGGGCACTTTGAATGCAGAGCGCCGTAATAGTTACCGTCCCTTTTGTTAATGCCCGTGCAGGTAAGTGCCCGCTGTCATTCATAGGTCGGGCGTACGGGATCGTTCACTCCTATTCAACGTTCTCACGAGAGTCTCTTCGGGATAATGCCGCGTGTGGGCAGGACACGGATACGGCCGTCGCCGTCGGTACGCGGGATCGCAGCATTTCATTCATTCGTCCTCTTTTCCCATTACCCCCTCTATTCCCTCCTTTCCCACCCCCTCTATTTCCTCCTCTCCCTCCCTACCCACTAATTCCCTTTCTAACTCCCTCCCGCTCCTCCCCGACCGACTCCCCGGCCGCCCTCCCCTCCCCTGACTCCGGCCATCCCACGCCACGCTGCGTAGCGGAGCATGTGCATTTCGCCGTCGCCCTTGAGGGACGCCACTTTCCTCACCTTTGTGCCGGGGAAAAGAGGTACAGCTTCCTTTCCCCTTTTGAACCCGCCTTCGGTTTTTTTTCCCTGAGACGACGGCGCGACTCGCGGGGCAAACTCTGGAAGTCCCTCGCTCAGCGTAGACTTTCGCTTTGTGTCGGCGGAGGTGAGGGGTTAAGGGAGAGGGGAAATGAAAAGAACAATGCTTCTAGCAGTTTAAACGGACGACCTGACGGGATAGTTTTAGACGCTCCTGTCTTCGCTCATTGATTCACGGGTTGTGTTAAACTCAATTCAAAATTTCACTCTTATTCTTCCTCAATTGAAGTTTGAGGTGGCCAGTCTATGGCGGGGTTATTGATTAAAAGCACATTGATCGTAGAAGTGAACGTATTTGACAGTGACCATAAAAGAATAAAATATTTTGTCGATAAATAATTGACCGAATGAATTTCATTTCGTGACATTTTGTCATCAGCATTAAATCAAGTTTAGAAATTTCAGATATGATGTGGATGAACGATTTCTTAATGAGAAATTAAAACTATTACACATTTCCACAAAATATTTATTGCGGCGAACGTTGTGGCTCACTCTGAAGTTGTACTTTTCCGCTAAATAAAGTTTAAACAAGCTTGCATTTTTTGTATAAATGCAATATTTTAATTTTTCATTATTCAAATATATCTACCGGCATTACGAGTTAATTTGAATTGAATTGCGTTTGAAAAACATGTAGAGCCCTGGACCCTGCATGAAGAATAGTGATCACCCACTCTTCTCCAGCGTTATTTCTTCTCTCTGACCATTGTGAATGATTCCTTTGTTGAGTCTAGGATCTGCATTAATATTGTAACAATATTTACTCGGCTTCTTGAAGTATTTACATACGATATATCTGCATAGAAAATATAAAAATAATGAATAAAATTATGAAGTATCATGCCGTCAAAATCACTCAGAATAGTGCATCAGATATCAAATTGAAGGAAATCTTAGTTTCCAAAAAGACTGGATTATAATTGATGGTATAAAAAAACTTTATCTAAAATTATTTACTTCGGATTAATTTTTGGGAGAAAAATAGGTACTTTTCTGCATAGCAACGATTAATAATAATAATAATAATAATAATAGCCCTAATCTCAAGCCACGGATTTAAATCAAATTTTTTATCTTCATCTAAATATGAATTGTCAGTTATTTTGGAAAATATTAGCATAAGGTCATTAAACCATGAACACAGTAATCAGCGCGAAGGTCAGTTTGGTAGGAGAAGGTCGAGTTCACCCTTTACTAAGCGCAACGGCGTGTGAAATTCACACATCAAGGGAGGGGGGCCAGATTTTTTACCTGTGCTCCTCATGGTTACCCAGGAAGTTCTGCTATCCGAAAAATCACAGATCTTGGGTAAATCTGAGGGTGTACAGAGGCGTGCCTGGGAATCGAACCCGGGTCCTCTGATTAGTAGTCCAACAATCTATCCCTGGACTATTACGTCCCCTAATGAGGTAATTACGATAATTAATTAAAAATATTAATATTTTCCCTTAATCTCTTAAAGTGCGAAAACCTCTCAATTAAATATAATTCGAATAGAATTGCTCGCAAAAAAATCCTCACTATTAACATTTTCCGGCAAGTTGAAAAGTGGCCCTCTGAGGTGCGTTAAACAATTCACGCAAGTCTTGCGGGACCAGGAAAAAATACTGCCCAACCATCACAGCAGCGTAATATCATCTCCCGAGAGACGTTTAGAGAAACTCATTCCCACCCCTGCACGCCGATAAAAATGAACGCGTAGTTAAACCAATGGCGTGTCACCAACTCACTCCGCCAATGCTGCCCCCTCTCATTCGTGCCCCGTCTTTGAACCCCGCCCCGACATCATCTTATCTTTTTTCCTATTCACTCCAAGTCCTTCCTCCTCACTCCCTCCATTAGCCCCCACCTCCGACCTTCCTCCGTGTCTACCACCATCGTGAATTTCACGAAGCACCGCCGGGCCGATTTGGCGAAGTTGGCCTTACTATTTCGTGCGGTGCAAAATTCATCCACTGGAGAGCTTCATCCAGGGTTTTGTAGGACCTCCATCCGTTAGGCTCCCGTCCTCCAAAGGAAGGCAGGCTGTTTGGCGACGGACGGATGAGCGAGACGGTTAAACACGATTAACTCGATATTTGCCAGCCCAAATTTTAAGACTAAATGTTTCCTTCCCTCAATGTAGTCAGAATTCTTGTCTCCGGAAACCGATTTGATCAAACGTGGAATTTCAGTACTACAATAAGTTAATTGCGTTTAAAGCTTAACTGAGGGCATCTTATTTCAAAAAATTATTGTAAAACAGATCTGTGTTAGATGAAATATCGTATTTATTCTTTATTTAGTACATTTTGCGACTGATCTAATTTGTCTATATTGTATTTTACCGTGATTTCATGTTCATAAAATCTTCTAATTTTTTAATTTACCACAAATAGGTTTTTAAACGTTATTGGTTCACATTTCCCTAAAAATATTTTTATATATTTTTTACCATGATTGACATAAAAATCAATAGCTCACGTATGAGTAAAATCGATTTAAATATCTATTGTTTCTCTCAGTGTAATTTAGAATACTCTTGCATTTTTTCACTCACAATTATCTCTACATATATGTGAAATTATGTTAGTTTTAAATCTAATAAGCCAAGATTGAAAATGTGCTCATTCAGTTTCGTGCCATTAAACTACCCTCAGATTAAATCATACTCGTATGTGTATAATTGCAAAACCATTATGTCAGAAATATCTGATTATAAAAGTTCTAGTTGATAACCCTAGCAAATATTGGAGCATAATTCAACAAATCACGTAAAATAATATTGCAACAACTCGATTGCGTAATTTTCAACGTAAACATCCGAGTTGACACTGCAACTCTACCAACTACAAAGCATCACAATACAGGAGGATTTGCTTGCATATAAGATTATTACCGTTTGGAAGTTTTGTTTTTCAAATAGAGAAATGAAATATTTGTACTCATTGTGGATCTTTGTTAATGAATTATTATAATTATTTTTTGTTTTTCGATAATTTAAACAGCAAACCATATATTTAACATGTTGTCAATTTTTGCGAAAAGAATACACAGGACATGGGGAAGTACAGATGTGTACATAAATATGACGATATTTATAAGATCATTTTTGAAATCAGTAAACTTATTCGATATTGAGTGATGCTAGGTTACCTACATATGGATATAGGTTTTGGTAGACGTTTTCAGCTATACGAAAACCACATTGATCCATGAAATTAATAAAGTTAAATGCTCTAAAACGCTTGCCATTCCAAAATATAAATAATGCTCTTAATTTACATATGCAAATAACACAATTATTTTCGCGATTATTATTATTATTAGTCTCTTGATGTAAAATGAATAATTCAAAATAATTCATCTTACACGATAGCACATTTAACTTTACCATGTTTTGTTGGAGCCATCTCATCTTTTTTCAATATGATTTTTCTTGTAATTAAGTAATCCCAGTTGCAGGATATTTTTCATGTTATTTTTTTATTTTCATGATTCGAAATAAAATTCTAAATGATTAGAATAATCAAATTATATATTTTGAATTCACTTGCATTCGTAGAAAAATTTCCATTAATTTGTCACTCGATTTTTTATTATTGTTAATGCACACAAAATGCTTCTTGTTGTGATCATTCGTGTGCTTTTATTTGTATTTCCTCTATTTTTAATCACTAATCACCACCATATTCATTTAATTTTCATTTTATCAACCAAATCCCGCAAAGTCTATATTAACTGGAAAATAAAAACTTGCGTGACCTCAAATAGCTGTGATTACGTTATATACCTTTGTTTACTCAACTTATTGCATTTCAGTGCTAAATATTTTTCCAATGGAAATAAAATTGTAATTCAAACAATCATTGCTTCCGTGATTTTACCTTGGTCAGCTTCTTGAATGATATCATATTTACTCAATTTTTTATTCAACAGAATATTTTTGTGTCATTTTAAATGCTTTAAAATACTCAAACCTTGTAAATATTTCATGGAAGCGAAAGTAAACCTATTGGTCTAATATTTAGAATTTTACTATAGTAACTCCCAAAATATTTTTTTACATATATGTAATACCAAATAAACACAGGTAACAGGAAAGGTGAATGCTGAGATTAGTCAAAGGGACTGGGTTGTTAAATGTTGTTATAGAGGGTAGAAAGCTGGGTAAGGGAGTAGGAGAAATGGAATTAGTCATCTGTAATTTAGTATGAAAGAAATTCTAAAGCCTGTGAAGCTGAAAACGGTTTATTATAATTTAGGATGTTAGTTTATTTTCTGTTGTTTTAGGTGGGGCATCAAAGTATAGAAATTCTTAGTTACTGGGTCCACCAAAACTCCACCTTGATCGTTTCACCTTCTGATGACAATAATTGAGTCAATGGGAATTGGATTATTTTCGTGATTATTATAAGTGCTACCAAACATTTTATGTTTTCGAATTAACTAAAGCGCAAAACGAAATGTTTCCATAAAATCTGAGAGCATAATACATTATCTATATTATATCGTATTTATTTTACAGCACCATATCAAATTAGATATGTATATACATTGAAATATTCGAGAAAACCAGACGGGTTGATCATTACATCAACTAGAAATGCCCTTTTAATTTAATATCAATTTCAATCTGATTCCCTCACCTTCAATTTATTAATATTTTTTGCTACAATTAAATGTTCAAATTTAATTATGTTATGAGTTTAGTAGAGCCTTCGTGTGAAAAACTCGTCATTTCTTATTTAAGCATTTTTCCTTTACTCACCCGCTACAAATGCCCCTCTAATCAAAATAAGCGTTACATATAATGCCTTTGTGTCTTTAAAATGCTGGCATAAATATTTTTCCACCTAAAATGGAATAAAAACCTTATTAACGCCCGAGTTGATTCTCACAAATTGTCCCTCTTTCCTTCTTTCATGAAAATCATTTTGTATTGCTGTTGTTGACTCCGCTGTTGTAATTTTCTTCTAAATCCATTAAAATATGATAAATTAAAAATACTGCGTGCCCTACTTTTAGCACGCAATGGCGTGGGTATTCTTCGCACTAAAAGACCGGATTTCATGTTCACATTGTGCATAATCCCTTGAAAATTGCCATACTTCACTAATTATATTAAAGTTTATCATGGGTATGTATGCAAAACAGCCGCAATCTACCCTTTTTTTATTTCTGAGAATTGCCAACCCAGCGTGGGACACTTATGTTGGAGCAGTTCATGCTCTTTGTTATACTTTGGTCTATATTGTTGTTAAAAATTCACTATAAATTATAGGTATTTTGTCAAAAAGTTCAAATTTAAACATTTTTCTTTCACTGTTGAATGATAAATAAACATTTTTAATAAAAAAATCAAGAAAGTCATGCATTAGTCTAAATTAAATTAGCCATATGATTGAGATCCTCGGTTCAACATGCTCTGGCCACCCGTACTTCGGTAAAATCCCATTGTAGGCTACGGTAAACATTTCATTTTAAATAAATCCAATAAGTAAAAGTTTCTGAGCAATTCACATCTTTATTATTTTTTAAAGACAAAAAAAATTGAAGTAAGTCTATGAATTTTTATTTTTAAAATATTGGAACTGTTATTTGCAACTTTTTACCAATAGTTGGCTGAAAGGAAGAAACTCATAGCCAAATGTTTCTGCGAATAAAAATCTATAAAAAATTATTATTTGTTCACATAAGGTAGGACAAATTTAATACTAGTTAAAATGTAAAAAATTAAAATAAATTAACATGTCAAGAGTTGAAGCTGCCACGCGCATTTCGTATTGTTTCACTTGCCTAAGTGTCTTTTTATTAATTATGTGCCTAATGCATATTTCAAATACCTCCGACGAAAACACGTTACCTCATTCCAAAATAAAAGAAATCGCAAGTACAAACAAATAGAGATGCAATAATTTCATTCTATTTCTAGGCAACATGTTCTAGGATATGCTAGGCAATGTGTACGTATATAGTATTTCTATTACTCACGACTTGTCTCTCTAATTTTACTAATTATCGCTCCTGGTTCATTTAGGAATATTAACAACATAAATACTGAATATTTTTCGGTTATTAGTCATTTCTACTAAAATACAGTGAATATGAATCCCATGCTTCTAGCAATTCTATTTCTGTGGGACATTGATTACATAAATATATAATATTTACGTCATCCGTGTATGTAGGCAACCCACTGTACGTTTATCCTGCTCTCTATGCAATCCACTGGGCAAAGCTATTTAAGCATGAAGTTCGTAGGCAAAATGCAATTATTGGCCGGCATGCATCGCAATTCCTAGTTATACCAAACGGACTTTAAACTTTCTCATTGAAATACCCATCAGGTTACTGCACCAATCGGCAGAAGTTTCTCTTGCTCCAGATTAGTTTCCTGTCCGTTCCACATTCATCTCAAGTTCTTGAGATGATAGCTTGCTCCATTTCCACGAGTATAATCTGGTTCGTTCGATCTAGAACCAAAATAAATTCAAAACTGACGTTTCTCTATATTGATTCCGAGTACACTTAATTTTTCCACTAGCTTGGCCGCATAATAATTTGATTCTTTCATTTTGTGATATTTTCCAATGTCAGTGCAAGACACACTTAGTTCATTTCAACCTTAAGAATCGATAAAGATTTTAAGTTTGGTAAACTTGATGGGCTTCAGGCTTCATTTTTTTTTGTGAAATAAGAACTAAAAGTGTATTTGGGAAGAGCCTCCCGGATGCCATTTGTCGCACTTCAGGGGAAGGAGGAGGTCATGGCAAGAATTACGGAAAGTTACTTGGAAAGCAGATTGAAGTAAGAAGGAGCTCAAAGCATCCGTCACCTATCACTTTCTGTTAGGTAAAGCCTGGAGGCGACAAATCTCTTAATAATCCTTTTGCTGTTTGTTTTCGGCGAAGCAAAGTTCGCAGTCAACCAGCTCTTAACTTCGTAGTCAAAAGTTAGTTTAAAACCGAGTTGGGCAATCGGCCTCGCGTACTCTGGAGCTCTCTAAGGCCTGGTTTTTTGTAGAAAATGGCACACCCTTGTAGCGTCATGATAGACGGTACTTTCTCATTATACGTTATACTTTGCGTTTTATTTTTTTTCTTCCGCTTTTTATCTGCCTCCACTTCACCGATTTGGTCGGGCTGCTCCCGTATCTATATTAACTGAGTAAGGTTTTGAAAGTTTCAGAGAAGGTCAGCCTGACGATAGTATAAATATATACGTTCGTATCCAGATACAGGAATAAAATTTGTGATGTAGTACCCTGGCTGTTGATGAATTAACTGGAAGTTTCCGGTGCTCGGATTTTTACTCCTTCAGAGAACAGTTCCTGGCCATACAATTTTCACATTACATTTGATCTTTTCACCAAAGTTGAATAGAAATAAATAAAATGTCTCACAAAAGTGATTGTCGAAATAATGAGAGAAATTAGACGTAAGAACAAAAGTTCCCTAGAAAATAATAATGAGTATTCGCTTGGATTCTTGATCGCTAGCCTTAAAAATGACCAAAAAATGCAAACCGTTTGGGAGAACATGTAAAAGAATGTGGAAAATGGGCGGAGTAGGAACCAGCTTCCTTAGAAATCACATGGGGTGGTGAGCTAACAGAAATGGCCGATATTTTTTCCACTTGAATGGCACAGATTGAATATTTCTTTGACACGTAACTACGTCTCTTCTCTGACTCTAAAGCTTCTCATCTGGCTCACCAAGGCCACTGTTTTAGTTTTCTGCGATATTTGAACGCCCAACTGAGGGAAATTATTTCCATAAAAACGCTTAATTGACGTAATTTACAGTTTGAGCTCAGGTTTGATATTGCGTCGATAAAAATGTGCACCTTAAGTAACTTTTAATTAAAACTGACAATTATTTTTTATTCATTAATTAGTTAGGTGTCATATACATGATGATATCTGCGCTCAAATTTATTTTCAAAACCATACCTTGCAACTTAGCATATTTATGTCTCTTGAAGATTTTTGATTGCCTATCTGATGTTTTCAAAAAGATACACGTACTTGAAACTCCCATTTTATGGCCATTTGAAATAAATTGCTCAACCTATATTGAGGTGATTTTAGTCCTTATCTGTACATCATTATGTATTCATATCATATTTTTATCATTATCAGTTATCAGAGGAGAGGAATAAATTTTCAATTTATCTCTGATCATGAGGTAGTGATTCCTTTTCCCTTTCAGTGCATTTTGTGCCTTTGGCATTATTTGAGATCCAAATATTTCAAAGTTAATAGGCTCCGATGATATATCTGAACCAAGGGGAATTGGGAACCGAAACTCCATTTCAAAATAACCTAGAGTCCAGCGATATAATGTGTGTTCATGGTTTGGAATTATTCGGTGCGCCAAGGTGAAGTTCAGTCCGAGAGGAAGGGAATTTTCTAATATGTACACGCTGCGATCGTTAGGGTAGATTGGAAGAGGGAGATATTGTCTCCTTATCGCGGCTCGACGATTGGGAACCTTGAAGGAGGTTTTCCTCGCCTTGGAAGGTTAGCAATCCTCCCACCCTGCGGCCTTGAATCTTAAGTAACGGATTATCATACCGCTGGGTGGCGTTTTCGCCATTTCTTCGGATGCGTGAATTTTTGCCTGTCCCCCTCCTATCCCGCACCCGTTTCTCCACACTTCCCTCCGACCCCCGACCCTCTCCCACCCTCTCGAAATCCCCATCCTCCATCTCTCCCATGCCTCCGTGACCTCCGTCTTGGAGGGGGCACGGTAGAGAAGTCATGACAGCGGGGCAAAGGAGGATTCGGCACGCGACAGGGTCAGTGCACTTGTTTTGGCAGGGGGAATTGTGGACGGAGAGCGGGAGATAAGAGAAGCGGAGGTAGGGGAGTGGAGAAAATAAATAGAGGGGTTGGGCTGAGAAGGGGAAAGGTGTGACAGGCGGATGGACTAATGGCACTGCTTTCAGTTTAATTTTAAATCACCGGTGACCGTGCAGTGCGGACGGGAGTACAGCTCGAAATTTTCAATTTGGTTTACTATTACGTCCGACAATGACGACCGTAAAATACTCGTAGCATTCAGCTTTCTTACCTTTGTTGTGTTTTTTTTATAAATTTTGGTCAGAAATTTGCCAATTCGGTCGGTTATATCAAATTTAAGAAGGATGAAGTGGTAGTAATAAAATTCTAACGCTTTCGCTAAAATATTTCGTTTGACTTGATAACTACCATTCTTAATAAAAATGTATGATAAATATAATAAAACTAGATGAAATTACATCGTCTTGACTAGTTTTCCAATTTAATATATAGTATAGCGAAATGACATTGGGAAATGTTCAATGATTCAATTCGTGACTTATTATGGGATTTTTTTCCTGTTTTTGCGGAAAACTATATCAAATTTTGTCCTCTGTACCAGCCCTTACGTATAATTTACTTTCGCACTCTACGAGGAGGGAGTTACTGAAAATATCAATTTCATATCAAAATCTTTTTATCTTCTTTTTGGTTTACAAAAATGTGCAACTCTTTTGCCCCAGTCATTCACATCGTTTGGTTTAAGAAGTTCCGAGATATTGGTATACCCATATTACGCTCGATAAATATTGTAGTTAGTAAGGGACAAGAAAATGTATAATAAAGGTATTATTTTATGTGAAATGGATCATTTAGAATATGATAAAAGTGTACGGAAATAATTTTTAAGTAAGAAAATGCATATGTTTACTCTTAAAGATTGATTTGATCTGCCGAAACTAGCTTTACAGAATTTTTAGAGGAATCGCTGAGAGTGAACATTTTTAATCACGGACAGAGCAAGTCAGACTGACTTGTAGAGTGGTACAAGAGACTCGAGTATATTTTTGACATTGAGAGACTTTCAAAAACTCACCACGCCGAATATTAATGATAGTAATAATTTAACTATTTATAGTATTATATTTAAGTTGACCATTGCTTCTTCTTACTTTAATTTACTTAATTGCTTCTAATATACCTCAGGATGATATAGACTCTCATTTTAATGGATACTTGTTTATCTCTCATAATTCGGACACAATTAACTAACAGATCTCGTTTTCGGTTAATAATTTCTATATTAGGGGATTTGTTTCCTATTTTGAGAAATATATACGCACTTTTATAATTTACTGCAGGATATTTATAAATTGATTCCATAATTATGCCATATTTCCCTAAAATGATTCCATACTTCCCCTCCAATTAAGAACTAAATGGTGGTATCCCGTAACTCTTCCATTTGACGGCTGATATTTCATAAGATGAAGGTGTAGTTGCATGTACTCAAAAACGCAATGGTTGATTTAATCAGGGAGAGGATAAATAACATCTCCTCTCTGGTCTCCATGGCATGTGCACCCACACGTGCCGAGCAATTTGGACCAGTTTCTCTCCATCTATGGATTCCCAGGCAAACTCTGTACCCTGAAATGTACACACAGGTTTTGCTGCATATTCTCGAAACCCACCTCCTGGATTCCTATTCGGTATACAACGGTCATCAGATCAGTGCTCTTTTTAAAACAAGGACCACCGTGACACGACATAGAGCATTTCTATGGACTGGAGAATTGATCATATTTCTTTCGAGAGCAATTAAATTTCGAATTAGATAGGCAGCATTAAATCTCGGCGGGAGTGGACAGGTATACAATCTAGCAAACCACTGGTAAATGCCTGGAAAGGGAATGATCGCAAAGGGATAACGTGACCTCTAAAGGTGGAAGAGGGCGAGAAAAGAGAATGTGATGGAGGGGAGGGGTTGAGAGAGGAAAGGGGGAGTAGGACGAGGGGTGAAGAGGGAAGGGGAGGGCTTCTCATCGCGTGATAGAAGAGGGAAGTGATAAAGCATGGCTGTTAGCAGTAATGAGAAGGTGTATCCAACAATGAAAGAGTGCCAGACTTGAGTCGAAGAGCAGGTTTTCACGCCCAGTGCTGCCATCTCATCGCTTAAGAGAAAACAGGACCTACGCTTGTTTTAAATATCCCCTGAATAAATATAAAGGATCTTTTAAATAAGTAAATATGACGGCGGGGATAATTTACCTCTCTTTCATGCAGTGTCTGAAGTAATTTTGGGTGACTTTTTTCTTCTCCGTGGCGTTTAAGGCAGGTTAACTCGTTCATTAAACTATGCTCTTTTACTCCACCATAACTTATATCGTTGACGCGATAATTTTTGGTCGTAAAACTTCTGTTTACCTGAGTCCATAGTAATCCATCCGAAAATCTTTACTTAGAATTAATAGAATTTTATCGACCATGAAAGACGTCAATATAAATATCATTTCCAACCGGCCACTAATTTAGACAGTGAATGTTATTGTTTTTTCTTGTACCAACTTATCTTTGAGCCCGCCAAGTTCCCTAATCATATTGATAGTTTTATTAATACATAATATATTGATCAAAACGTTCCCGGAATTTATTCAGAAAATTAAAAATACAAGTTTATTCATCTAAATCTATATTGTCCCCTTCAAAGTAATCCCCATCGACTGCAACACACTTATGCCAGCGCTTGATCCAATCCTCGAAACATTTTTTATATTCGGTTTTCGGTATGTCCATCAGTGCTTCCTGCGATTTTTCCATTACTTCCTCTCGGCTGCTAAAACGCGTTCCCCGTAATGGTTTTTTAACTCGATTGAACAGAAAGAAGTCACAGGGAGCCAAATCAGGTGAATTTGGTGGCTGTTGGATGGTATTTGTTGCATTTTTCGTCAAAAAATTACGAATAATGATAGCACTGTGCGACGATTTCTGGTCTCTTTCGGCGAATTGCTTCACGCAAACGTCTCATAACGCCCAAATAATACTCTTTGTTTACTGTCTGGCCTTCTGGCAAAAATTCATGATGCACTACACCGTTGTAATTCATGAAAACCGTCAGTATTGCCTTCTTTTTTGACTGAAAACGACGTGGTTTTTTTGGTCTCGGCTCATTTGGTGAACGCCATTCACTTGCCTGATGTCTGGATTGCGTGTCGTACTCATAAACCCACGTCTCGTCTCCAGTAATGATCCTTTTGATGAATGTGGGATCGGATTCAGCCTCGCAAATCATGTCTTTTGCGACGTCAACACGGTCTCTTTTTTGCATGAAATTGAGGTCTTTTGGCACCAACTTTGCTGCTACACGACGGAAACCCAAATCATTAACCACAATGTCTTGGGCGGATCCATAGGCAATGTTCAAGTCCTCCGCTATTTCTCTGATGGTTAATTTGCGGTTATTGACCAACATTTCTTTTACTTTATCAATTTTTTCACCGACTTTCGATGTCGATGGTCTGCCACTGCGTTCATCATCTTCGATTGACTCACGACCACTTCTGAACCGCTCGTGCCACTGGTAAACGACCGTTTTTTTAGAGAATCGTTGCCGAAACACTTTTCCAGCATTTCCAATTTCCGTGCGCCACTAAATCCGTTTTTTACGCAAAATTTAATACAAGTTCGTTGTTGCAAATTTAAATCCATTTCTGCAATTGCAAAAAATCGCCAACACACACAGAGATAGATGTACTCTTGGCTACGTAACATTTGCAAATGTCAAGTTATGACACTAAGATTTAAAGGGAATATCAACAACAGATGTACCAATTTAACAAAAAAAAACAGAACTCATATCGGAACGATGGGAGCGCCACACAGTGGTTATTCCGGAAACTTTTTGATCAAGGTATTATTAATTACAAAGTCTATTGCTTAAGGAAGGTGGAAATATGAACACACGCCGAACACCAATACATTTCTTACTCTATTCTAGAGCAACAAAATCCCATGACCGATGTTACAGAAAACCCTTATCCAATGCCGCATACTTTGTTCCTCCCATCATTTCATCCAACATGCTTATCCTTTTCCTCCACCTTTCTCGTTTGCCTAACGTTTTCTCCTCTATTACAGTCTTCAGCTTCTCATCTCCAATCGAAATTCTTTGCATCCTCCATGTCTCCTTTGGAATTTTAATTTGAATTTTATCAGCATGATTAGAAAGTATACATGATAAAACATTCATCATTTGATATTCTCGATTCATGAAATGGTCACGAATCATTTCGGCATTTCAAAAGCATATTCATGCGCAGTATTTATGCGTCGCGACTTCTAAGGTATGCTCTAAAAATGGGTTCAATATTTATCAATTACGACGCAGCCTTATAAAATGTTTTTAGCAGTAATCTACCGAGTATGTTTTGATGGATCTTGACATTACTTCATGTTAGCGTTAACTAGCATGGCACATCACATCCTAATATCCCATAGTACATTGTACACTAACTCATTCTTTATGTCTGAATGTTTTCTGCCTCCCTTAATTTCTACCGAATGCTCAATCTTTTCAACCTCACTTTCCCCGAATGTTGCCCTCTGTTATCATTTTCAGAATTCCATTACCTGTCAGTGTCTCTTACATCCACTTGTTCTGGCTTTTTTTTATTTCTCCTATGTCTCTTCTCCTACCGTGCCGTGAACTTCAATTGTTTTTCCGTACGCTTTGTTTTATCTATTCCTCACACCCTTGAATCTAAAGCTTCTAAACCAAGCTAATCCTAAAAGACCAAATTTTTGAACCATACAAAACTAAGTTCCATAATTTAGTTTTTACTAGTATTTTCTTTGCGCCTTTACTGAACACTTCTGCCAACAATTTCCATCTCTTAGTAAACTCTTTTTTTTACTGACGAAATTTTACTTTCAACGTGCCCATTTATTTAGTACTAATTTTCCATATTCTCCATTTAGTAATTTCCATCTTCTCCATAAAACATTTTGGCCATTAAAACATTCCGAATTTCTCACCATAGAAGAAGGCTGCCCAGGTTGTCGCAAAGCCAGCCTACGGGCTCACCCCATTCACCCCATAATTAGGTGAGATGCTTGGCCGTAATAATTGTTTACATATAATTATGATCTGGTGAGGGTAAAAAAAAAGAAAATTTGCACTTTCATAATAAAGATTTAATATTTCACGACCATGGTTTCGATTCTGCGCATCATCATCAGGTGATGATGATGATGTACAGCATCGAAACCATGGTCGTGAAATGTTAAATCTTTATTATGAATGTGCAAATTTTCTTTTTTTACCCTCATCATGAAGGAATTTCACAAATTTAAACCTGAAACTGTTATTTTCATTATGATCTGTTCACTTCTGCCATTAAAATTACATTATTCGTGTATAGATAATGTTTCGCACTGAGTATGTTTGATATTTCTGAACAAACTCTCGTGAGATAGTTTCGACACAATGGCATAGTGTGGGAATATATTGACGTCTAATATTTGAATGCGGACTTCTTTAATGAAAACCTGTACTAGGATCTGGGTAATTAGTTTTGGCAGAAACAGGAAAAGCTCAGTTCTCCTTAGGGATCACTTAGCATTCATTGGAAGCGTCGCCAAAGTTGGCATTTTTATGCCAACAACAGCTTTATGGCGCTATCCAAAGGAGGTTATTCGAAATAATAACCCCAGACGCGGAATAGCATTAGAAATTCTATGAGAATAAAATGTGGATCACCCCATTGACGCCTGGTACAAATTCGCATAAAATACCGTAATCGCGCTTTTATAAATGGCCTACCCTGCACTTTGGCCTTACCATCTCCTTCTCCCTCCTGCTCCCTCTCACCTCATTGCACCCCCTTACCTCTCCCACCCCCCACTGACTCTTCGAAACATCTGACGCCTTCCCTTCTCCTTGCCGCCTCCCAAGATAGCGTGGCGGGCATCCGAATCTCCTTCCGTCGGCGGCGGATCCTATGCCAGGGGCGCGCCTCCCCCCCACGCCAAGGAGAGGGCGTTCAACCCCTCGGGAAAGGACGAGTGGGTGGCCGATCGAGGGGTTGTGTGGGTGAGGGCGTGGGTAGTCATTTCCCCAACAACAATCGATCACTCGGATGTACAGGGTAAGGTCGAAGCGGGCAGCGGTGTTTTAGGTCCCCTCGCGCTAGAGCTGTAACTAACCAACCAAACAAGCAAACCTTCGGGAGGGGAGAGATTCGGGGCGGATTACTATCGCTCATCGAGGGGGCTTTTTATAGACGTTGTTTCGCCCTCTTCCGTTAGTGGACCTTGGGATACGCGAATATTTTAAATAAATCTTGGGTCGGATCGATCATTCTCTCAAACTTTCTGAATCCAATTCCTTGCCTAACTTCATGAATTATTCATATTTTTTAAGTTTCCGATGAAATCGTGAAGAATTAAGAGGGATTTTTAGACTTTTCCATGCACCGATCAATTTGTCGAAATGAATTCCTACTTTTTATAATCCTAGTTGGTTGATTCTGTCAATTCAAAAATTATTCTACGATCATTGGCTTTCAGGGTGCGATTTTGATGGTATTTTAAAACGGTATCACTTGATCGTACGTTCAGAAGTTATATTTATGTATGAATGCGATTGTGCCTAAATAGAACTGAATGAGTATTTGGATATCATTACGTTTTTTTATTTATGGATCTATTGGTTAAACAGCCTGTATAAAAGTTTACATGTGTTTTTAAGAAAGACGCCTACAATAACCAATATCGTATACCTATTCTCACTTTCACTGAATCCAACAACAAACTTGCATGCAATTAAACGTAATACTAATATTGCAGTGAAAGAGGTGGCATTTTCCAGGTTTATTTAGCCCGCACGGCGACCGGTGTTATTTTTATAAAGACACTCTTGGGACCTTTATTTATACATGTGAGGGGAAACCGGTTGACCTTCGAGAAATATAAAATTCTGGAAAATTGCAAGACATCTATTATTTATACTGATATGCCATAAATGCATTACACATGTGCACTATTTACATTATTTTCCATTATCAACACATTTCCTTTCTATAAACGTAATTTGCGTACTGTTGATATCATCTCGATTTAGCATCATGGAATTCCTTGAAATAACCCCCCATGTGCATGGTGAAGTAGCATTTCGAAACGGTATATTCATTATTTTTTGGGATTGTTAATTTTGGAAATATTTTGGAAAATGTAACGCCCGCTTCCCCGAAGCCATCAAATGATGAAGTTTTCAGAAATCGCTGAACCAGTGCACTCACTCCCGGTGCCGGGTGTTTCCGTATCGTTTCCCAACCTTATTCCGGAAATTTGGAAAGGTACATTTCCAATGGCGACCACCTTTCCAAAGGGGGAGTACGTCTCTTAAGTTCTAAAAAAAAATGTAAAGATTTTCTAATGACGTGCGGATTAACTGCCATTTTTTTTCTTGTTTTTACTATTTCAAACTCTCAATCTGATGTAAATGTTGGGTTCAAAACTGTATATCCTTACTAGATATTAACACATGCAGAGTTACATTCATTGGTAGAACATGTTGATCTGTGTATAAGATATGCGTACTAAATGTTAAGAGACTGATGATATGGTTAAATAACGTAATATCTGCAAAATTAATTGCAGTCCATTAAGCAAAATACCACTTCTAATGCGAAGTTCG
Organism: Hetaerina titia; assembly: GCA_037158775.1. NCBI lineage: Eukaryota > Metazoa > Arthropoda > Insecta > Odonata > Calopterygidae > Hetaerina > Hetaerina titia. Next base: position 130,905,519 of record CM073768.1, read on the forward strand.
AAGAAAGAATATGTTAATATTTTATGGCATCCTAATACCCGTCTGAATCATATCTAGATCACACACTGCACGACTCTTTCTTTTTATTCAGAGTCTGTAAAGTGAAAATTGAGCAACTATTGCCAAAAAATACATGCGTGCCCTTTTAAAGTTAAAAAGTGGAGGATCCGTAGAGGCTGATGCGTTACTTTTTTTATCCCAAGTCACAGTCTTCCAAGATTATTTTTAAGTTTAATTTTTCTTTTAACATTTCCCAATAATAAACATCAAAATAAAAACAAATTTTTCCAGTGGGCTTACGGGTATATCCATGTTTCGAAATCTCATCTAAAAATGTATCTTTCTTAAGGTGTTGCATGTTGTTGAGCTTCTCTCACTTGTGTTTTCGGAGAAGTCCTTAGGAATTGAAGTAAAATAAATTAATTTAATTATAAATATTGATCACATTTTATTAATTGAGTTCTTAAAAGAATAGTAGTCATAAGTTGTATCAAAATATTTTCTGTATTCCTCAATTCGAAAAGAATTTAGGGAACCATGAGTTTTATGGGTTTGGAAAATTTCGCTGCATTCGTTTCGAAAAAAAATATATTAATTTGTCAAATGTTGGAACTCATTTTCTTCGGTACGATGAGCAGAACGTTTAGCAAAATAATGGAATAATTGACGCTATTTCACACCCGATATCTATGGTCTACTATGTTCCGTGATAGACGCCCAGTCAGCGGAGTTTGGGTTAATTGAACTGAAAAAAGGTGACGAGGTGAGATTCGGATACATACGGAGATACAATGAGAGATTCGGAGAATACAGAGGGAAATGACACAATCTACTCCAAAATTATCGCAGTACGTTGTTGAAAGCTGCCTGCTTACGGGAAAAGGTTAATCCGCCGATATCTTCATATTACCTTGTGCGCCATCCCATGATGTAAGTACATCCGATCTCGTAAGGAATGCCTGCGACCTAACAGTTAATTAACTGACTGGCTGCGCAATGACTACTCAATATGCCAACTACGCTGTCAAAAAGTTTCGGTGGGAAAGGAAAGAAACCTCTGACCTTTAAGTTGTGACCGTCAGTTATAAAATATGAATGTAAAAGAGAAAATCTGGCCCAAAACATGATGTTGTTCGGTGTTATTAAAATTTCATTGGTAGATATTTATTTAACTATCAATCGATAACCAACTTTTTCCGAAGACTTCTATAACTTAAGCTTAGCTGCGCAAGATAAGGCCACGGAAAGTGGAATCACAACTGAGTTATGCCACCCGCAACGAGGAAAATAGCTCTGGAAGCCAATATAAGTTATTTTTTCTCTAATGAACGGTGAAATTGTATTAATTGATAATGATTATTTTGGAAAACTTAATATTTGTATATCTATGATTTGAATGTGACGAAATTGTAATGATGTTTTTACCCTACTCCATCGTAGTTTAAATGTTTCGTCTAACATTAAATGTTCTTAATTCTTACAAATACCAAAAAATTCAACGTTCATACTCAAACAGGTTATTGCAAAATAGATTGAAAACCTGAAGAAATAATGTAAATAGATGAAAACATGTATTCAATGCGAATATTACGGGGGGATTCGTGAAATTCGTTTGCCACAGCGTCGAGCTTTTCCCATTTTGAGGCAATGGTGTACCAAGGGAGGGGTTAAATATCATCACAAGTCATCCCGGTATCAAAAGGGACAAAATTTCCCGCGAGCCTTCTCTCAGCTCCATGAACCCTCCTCGCGTTTCTTGCCTAACTCGGCGGCACCTCTTCCCTCTCTCGCAGGGCGGCGTCGACCCGGAGGCCGGAGACGGCGACGGCGACGGGGACGGCGACGGGGAGGAGGAGCCCGAGGCGCTGGACATGTCTTGGCCGGACTCCACCCGGAAGAGGGTCACCTACGTCCTCGTAGCCCCAATCGTGTTCCCCCTGTGGCTTACCCTTCCGGATACGCGGACTCCGAGAGGTACGAATGTTTTCTCTCCAGGGCCACGGCAGCAAACGGGTGCATGAAGACATGCCTTGGAAGCATGGATTTGGCAGCCAAGAAGACGGAGAGGAGTGAATGTCACTGAACTGACATTCAACCAGCTTTTTTTTTGCACTCATAGAAACTCTTATTTGAAGGAGTGAAAAAGGTTACTCTTAAATGATATCCACAAGTTGTCATTTATTTCCGCCACAGTTCCAGCATTATTATGAACTTAATGAATTTTATGAAGGTTGTAGAAGATATTTTCAACTTCAAATGAAATGTTGTATACAGTAGAGCCTGAATACTTTAAGTATTATTGAATATGTTGCGGTTGGAAATTAAACAAAATATTTTGTAAAGTAATCTTAGTCAGTTTTATCTCTACTTGCATATGGAAATTATTTCTATAAAAATATGGATAGAAATCATTAAAATATACATATATGGGAATTTGAAGATTAATGATACAAAACCATTTAATTATTTCACATAGCGAGTAAAATTTGGTTTTATGCAACCTAAATAAAAACTAAACAGGGCAACCAAACAGTGGCACCAGGTTCATTAAAAATTTATTTTCTTTCCCACAGGCAAAAAATTTTTTCCAGTGACCTTTATTGGGAGCATAGTCTGGATTGCCGCCTATTCATACCTGATGGTCTGGTGGGCGGACGTAGCCGGCGACTCTGTATCTATACCGCCGGAGGTAAGATTGAGTAACCAATGTTTTTCTAAATAGGTCAAGCATTAACAGGCTTAAAATTGATTCAGAGTATAATAATAACAATTCAGAAGAAAATTAAGTCCATTAAAATTTCTGAATACTATATTATACTTGAAATAGTTCTTTGCATTCAATGTTTATTTTAGTGCAAGGAAAAATTCCTAAGAATCACAGTTCATAAACACTTTATTTTAAAGTTGATATGAGCATCAAAGATCTTTACCTTAAAAAATAGATAAAAGACAATCTTATGTGATCTTAGTAGATGTCACATGAACAATCTTTATTAATTTACTACAAACAGTAATTCTGTAAAATTTTCAACATAATGTAGCATATGACAAAATGTAGCATATTTTAGATACACATGTGATAATATATTTGAATTTAACACCTTCATAAAGCTCACTTAGTGTGAGGTGTGAAGAAAATATTCTGGCTGGGATAAATTTGGTATGCTATCAGAAAAGGAAAAGTAATATCTCAAACTTAATTACAAACGGAATCTTCCAGGAGACAATCAATTAGTAATATAATAATTCTCTTATCAAATATGGACTGCAAATTCGGGGATTTCTTTTAAAATATCCCTAATCCAAAAAATAGATCCATTACTAAATGTAAATTACTAGATGTATTACCAAATTATTATTCAAAACTACTTGCACTCAAGCCATTTTAAATGTGTCAATCAGGAGCCAGAATAAATTGCAGTTTTTGAAAATTGATGATCCATGTATAATATTGCAAAAAGTCAAGTCAGAATGCATTATATGTTACATTTGAAAAGTACGCTTTTAAATCATTCAGTTTTTTAGATTTAATGAATGTATCACTGATTTAACAAGAATTTTTTGTTAAATTTTTTAATTCGACTTTTCAAGATTTTCCCATTCTTCTTCATCATTCTTTTCATTTCGAAATCTAAGGTGCTAAGTTAAAAAATTCCAATTTTCTTCTCAGGTAATGGGCCTTACCTTCTTGGCAGCTGGTACTTCCATCCCTGACCTTATTACAAGTGTTATAGTTGCACGCAAAGGTTTTGGGGATATGGCTGTCTCATCTTCAGTTGGGAGCAACATCTTCGACGTCACTGTTGGGTAAATTGCAAAATCACTACCATTCCCATTGCCATATATATTTTTCCTCCTTGACCACAAAACTTGATTACATTAGAATCTCAATCAACTGGGAGCGGGTTGATCTGGATATGGATTAATCGGGATACCTCAAATAACATTTATTTTACAAAACTGTTTTGTTTCACAAAGCTATTTTCCATGACTAATTCTGGATTGGAGAATAATATCCAAAATCCAATCGCATCTTTGTTTTCATTTTCTGATTCGTAAATTTATTCATCGCATATATGCAGACATAGGTATTTCCCTACATAAGCACCTTATTAGGACGAAGAGCTGTTTTGTAAATTTAAGTTCCTGTGTTCAAAGTCAATAATCCCCCAAACCGAATAGTTGTGGATAATCCGTTTCCTGCAGAATAGGCAACCCATAGATCATGCAAAATTTATTGCGTACATGATGCATGATAAAAATTCTTGTCTCCGAAGTTTCGGCAGATGTAATTTTCATCAAGCGGATATCACCTTCAAGTGTGTTAGGAGGCTTGGCCTAAAATTATAACGAAAAAATCATATTCTAAAGGCCGCAAAAAATCAACAAAACATAATATGCATTGCCTACATATGTCATGAGGTGAGTTGGTTAACCAGAATTATTATTTGGGATATATTTTTTCCCTTGGATCCCTAATAATCGGGAGTTTATTGTCCTTTGAAAGATAAATTAGCTTCTATGTTTTATATTCTCAATCCAACATTGTCATTCTTTCGCTCTGACCTAGATTCACCTCTATTATTCGTAAAATTTCATTTTCAGCAACCTATGCAATTCCTTCATCAATCATCTTAAGATATCATCTATCTCAATATGGTTCTCATACATATTATAATTTTGACCTTTTAAAGCTTAAAACAGCTTCCTGAACCCCATATTTCACTATCATAAGCATTCATGTATGGATTCTACCTGTCCTCCATAACCATTTAAACTACTTAATGCATTAATTATAACATTGCCATGAAAGCTAGGTACAACTGTGAATATTTAAAGCAGCAACCACCCATCAGTTTTGCTCATTAAAGAAATTCATTTATGTGTCAGTAATGCAGGCAATCAGTAATTGGGCCTATTAAGTTCCCCAAAGGCTGAAATCACATCTTCTCATAATCTGATAGAAAGTCCATCATAAGAACTTGATTAATTAGTCATGCCAAGGGTTTACCGTGTAATATGAGTAAAATCCATGAGAAATCACCAATAGGCAAAATAACCACTTATATACAAGTCCCAATCACTAAGCTAATCACCTAGTAGGCCTTTTCTACTTTTGTTGAGGCAAAGTTGACATGGAAAACTACCCCTTTTTAAAAGATCGATGTTCCGTTAAGATAATTATTAGTTGGTGAGTATATTTATCATTCAACTTCTAGTCAATCATAATTGCACAATGGTTAATTGAAGTGCCATTGACTGATAATCATTTAATAAATGTTCTGATTGATCTATAGTCTGTTTATGGACCAGTGTATAAATGAATCCAAGGAATCATTTAGCTATCTTAAAAAGAATAACATTCAATATTCATCACCAGGATTTTAATTATGTATAATTCAATATGTAGAATGAAAATATTAACAAACAATATTGGCATTAAATTTTAGTTATTCTTGTCATTATTTGAGTATATACCACAATGCAGTAAAATTATCACAAAAGAGGAGAAAAAATGACATATAAAAGGTTTATCTTTAATATCTGCACATATTTAAAATATGTCCTGCTAATGACTAGTAGACTGGCAGTTGGTATTGACCTTATATTTGTAACTAATTTGGTCACTCAGACAGTTTTTCTTTAGATCCTCCCTGAACATTTTAATGAGCTCATGTTCAATAATATATCAACCTTTGATGGTAATATAATAAAGTATTTTTACATGCTATTACAGCAGAGCACTGATCAGCAGGTGTCTGGAAACTAATGGGTGGTCAATGCAAGAGGAAGAAGCTCCTTCTTCCTCATCCATTCCTGTCCTCTCCCCTTCCTCCCAAACACTGGCTATTAATGACATTTAATCTACTACAATGGTTTTCCTGAATTGTCCCTTTATTCAACCTCCTTGATCAGAATTCCATCTGGGAACAACAAGAGGGAAAAATGTAAAGAATATTGTCACCAACTTTTCATCAATCTTATTTTTATTACCTTCAGAATGATTTAACAATAGACGAGATGATTAAGGGTGTAAAAATTATTTAGAAAGCTTTGATTAAATATTCATTATGAAAGCAGGGTATATTTAACATTATGGAGCCTATTTGCACAGAATTTTTTTGTGTAGGGGAGGTTGGTGACCTTGATTTGTTAGTTCTGTGGGAGGTGAAAAGGTATTGATAGAAAATTAGGGGCCAGGAATTCTTGGATCTTCGAATGGGTCTTTTATTCTGAACTGTATGATCCTGTTTGTCAAACCTATATTCTGCAATCATTTTCAACTTAATGATCTGCATCTTGGAGGGAGAATGTTAGTGGATATCATCAATGAAACTAGTGTGGGCCAAATGTATAACTAGTTTAACTTAGTCTGGAATGGAAGCCTCAATCATTACCACTACTTCTTAAAATTTGATCCATTAAATGCTGTATATTAAGTCCAGTAACTTACCATAAACAGTATGAAATACTTAATACTAGACCTCATTCTCATAGACTATGACCTTGTCTTGATAGAAGTTCTTCTACATATCAATAACTATTAGATCTCTATTGGAAGGGATAATTACAATTATTCGTGTTGGACACATATCAGCAAGGGAATGAGTTAGATTGATACGAATAGTCCAGATTTCCAAGGGTAATCCATAAATTCTGTTCCTCAGGAAAGTAGCTGCAAAAGTATCTGATACTAATGGGGTGGTCATTAAGTGATGGTATCACATTAAAACATTATTGAGGACGGCAACAGAAAGCTACCAAGTTATCTTTTCCAAGACAGTATGCACAATATTAACTGGATAATGAATCCTGCACCTGTGTGACTTGTACACAAAACTGGGCTGAGAATTATTCTGGAATTGAGGAGAGGTAAAACTTACTGAGGTTGTCAAGAAATGAAATCCCTACAAAGCCAAGATAAAATCAGTAGAAAACAAGAGCTCGGAAGATTATCACAATTATCAGAATAGGAGTCTGGAATGTTGTGATGATTTTAAAGACAGGGAGGATTGAAAATATCAAATAAGAAATGGAGAAAGGTTTGTAGATATATTAGATATGTGTGAGGTGACATGCAAATAGGTTGAAAATTCCTTAAATAATAGTTACAAGGGTTTTATATTGGGAGTTAAGAAAATATTGTAGAAGACCCCAAGTACTGAATAAAAAACAATAGAAAAGGGTAGTGAATATATGTAATTGATAGAGATGAAAGTGAACCCAATCAGACGAGTGCATAATCCAGGTGTACATTCTGAAAAGCAGTCACTTAAAGTTTTATTACAAGCCTTATTCCCATTTTTTTCACAGACCCTAATCACTTCAATTGAGAGGTGACTCCAAAGATTGTACCTTATCAAAAGTTTTGGTTACTGCCGGTTTTTTGAAAAATGCCCTCCATATTGTTGTGAACCAGTCTTTAAAGGTTACAATGTCAAGCCATCTGCTGATGTTCCTGCAAAATCTTGCGCCCTAGATGCCACCTTCTTGTTAGAGTACAAGTACAGAGCTTTTTACAGCAAGTATGGTGGAAGCAATCCCTTGTTTGCTGACGCCTGAAATTATCACAGAGACAATCATTTTGCTGGTGCCAACTACCATTGGATGTTCCTCTCCCCTCTTTACAATTGCTCAAGATTTTCCTGGATCTTCACATCACAATTTTCTACATTTTCTGGAGGAACACCATCCAAAACCATTTCTAAAGTTTCAAAACATGTTTTCAGAACTTCCTTAGCCACTTCTGCACAGATCCTTTTAGCATTTTCTCACCAATGTACAGTGAGTTCATGTCATATTGACATGAAACACTGCATCCATTCAATTCCCAGGCATGTTCTTTGAATGTTTTTCTTGTCATCTCATCCCATTTAATAACCCCTGGCCACTAACTGGAATTCAAATGCTTGTTAGGGAATCTCCCAATCTTCACATTTAGGAATGTCTTTCATTAGCTGGTCTTCTTTGGTAGAATCTTTTGTCCTAAGGATTTCATCGGATGCTATTTCAGCAGTTTACGGTGGACTGTTGACTTTGATACTCCAAACTGCATGCATGTTACATGAAGTGCCATGTTTCTACATTTTACAGCCTTAAAAATCTTTTGACTAAATCTCTCATTATGTACATGTGACCACTGGCCTCCAATGACCACCACATACCTCCTCACAATCCTACTCGCAGAGTTACATAAAATTGAATAATGAGTTATAATAAATAGAACACCCTTAGGATACAAATTAATATTTTAACTTGTAATGAGAAATAATGAAGAAAAGTAATGTATGAAATTCAGAAACACTTACCAAGAGTATAGAATTGCTTTACGTCAATTCAAAATTTCACCCGACTGATTTTCTGCAACTAATTGAATCAACTACAATGGGAAGAAACAGATCCACTGCTTTTATATTGAATATAAAACCAAACATTTTATCTTTCTTTGTCTAGAAGATATTATGAGGCATACTGATAGAGGTGAATGGAGGGCTGCAATACACTAATCCTAGGATTGAAATACTGATGATGACTCATAAAGTAAGGGCTGTTTACTTATATTTAAATATTGGTGCTTCAGAACACAGTTTTACTCCTGCAGCACCATCTACTGTATATAATGGTAAAGCTATACCATTGAGAAGCAATAGCAGCATTTGTTCTGTTTCAGAAGTTGTTTGCTTGTCCACTGTCATTTGCTTGCAAACAACAATGTCCGCGACAATCATTGACCCTGCCAGCTGTGAAGTGTGTTCTGTTCTCGTATGCAAAAGGATTGTTGGCTGCTGAAATTCATTGGTAGTTATGCCTAGTTATGGACCTACAGTTATGAGTGAAGGAAAGGTTAGACAATGGTGCGGTGATTTTAAAAATGGACAAATAAATGTCCATGACGATAAGCGAAATGGCAGGCCCAGTATTCTGACCGATGAAATTGTTTTGCAAGTGAAACAAAAACCGTGATGTGATCATCGATTGACAATTAATGGTATGGCTGAACAATCTCCTCAACTTGGAGGCACTATTGTTTACAATATTGTCACAGAAAACCTTGGATACCACAAATAGTGTGCAAGGTGGGTACCAAAAATGCTCACCGACCACCACAAAGAGCAAAGAATATCCAGTGGACGAGTGTTTGACCTTTTTGACCACCCACCATATAGTACTGAACTTGCACCAAATGACTACTCCATCTTCTTGCACTTGAAACAGTGGCTCGGTGGACAACGTTTTGAAACCGAAGAGGAACTCAAAGAATGGCGTGGTTCAACTCTCAGGTGATGAACTTCTATGCAGAGGGGTTAAAGAAGCTGGTGCAGCAGTACGAAAAATGCTTAGAAGTGAATAGTGATTATGCAGAGAAGTGAAGTAGGCTTGTAGCTAACCAAAAGTGCCAATAAAATGTGTTTCATATGAGTATATTTTTTCCTATGATCAAACGGCTCTTACTTTATGAACATGTCTCCCGTTATTGTATAAAAAAGTGGAATTCAGGAGAAACGTAACAGCTGGTGACACATGATCAACAATGACAACATGTGACAGTGACAACTGGTGACAACATGATCGCCCAAACTTGGCCATTTTTGAGGAGAATAGGACTGATCATAAGTTCAATATCACAAGGAGCAAAGATATTATGTACCAAGGATCACCATTAGAAGCTTATACACAATGCAAACAACTATCTTGACAAAGATTAGTTTGGATTTATAAAGTTGTGGGAAACACGCAACACCGATGCAGTAATGACAAAATTAATAGGAAGAAATTGGACACATCTTAATGATGTGTGAATGTGCTTTATTGGATTATGAGAAGGTATTTGCCAGAGTAGGAGAAATAATTTTAAATTCTCTGCTCAAGAAAACGAAGTTAAATTTTTACATATTAATCCTGGATGCAAACCTATAGCAAATTATGCATGAATCTTATTGATGAAACTTCTGGTTTAATGAAGCTTCTAGTTTAATATAAGCCACAAGGAGACTGATGGGCTGAGAATAATTTTATCTTTTCCTTGCAAGAGTACAAATGCAACTCACATGTGCACCTGTGTAAATATGGTCCTGCTTCCCATTGTCCACATGATATGTACTTATGTCTTAAATCTCAGCAGGTACATTCAATGTGTATTATGGATTTGATGTAGCTATTAGATAAATATACAGCTGAGGTGTGTTCATAGATTATACATATCACATTGGAGAAATAACCATTTGATTTCAAGTCATCTTGTTATATTATTCTAATTACATTATTCAGAAAACTCTCCAGAGTAACACACATGCTCCAAAGAGAAATTCCATTTTTTGGGAAAGTGATTACTATGTTTCACTAGATGGCAAAAGTAGGTAGGCACCTCCCTGGGTGAAAAAAGTGAACTCAGAGAAAATACTCTGAACTCTTCCTAAATTTTCTAGTTGGTACTTCATTCTACTTTTGGGAAGTTTCTACCACATAACTTTTTTTGTTTTAGAGCATTTTTAGGCTAATTTTTACTCTTGAATTTCAGCAAGTATCCTGAAAACCCTCACTATAACATAAGAAAAACATTGCACCTAAAAATATTCCACATGTAACCAAGCTTGGAAGCCACCATGTTGTGGAGTCCTGAATTTTATTTGAGATTCTTAAAAAACTCGAACACATGCAACTCAACAATTGATATTGCTTTCATTGTGAATTACTGATGAATAATAATTTCACACATGTACACCATCATTCTCCTGTCTTCATCTGGTGCCCTCTCAAGGGTTAAAACATACTACCAAATGCCAGCCACAGTTGTGTAAACTTTTGTGATTTACGGTAATTTGAAAAATTCTTGGAATGGAATAGAAATAAATGACTTAACTCAGTGAAACTTTCTTATTTTTCAATATAGTCTCCCTGTACGCTTATTCACTTCATCCAGTGATGTTCCAATGTCTTGATTTCATCTCGAAAATTGGATTCCTTCAGGCCTGCAAAATGTCCATCTACTTCGGATGTTAATTTTGTTTGAAGAGAATCTCCATCCACCAGAAATATTTTGTGCTTGGGGAAGAGATAAAAATCTGATAGAGCCAAATCAGGCAAATATGGCAGATGTTGCATCAATTTTTATTGTAGTTCATGTATGTTTGCCATGGTATTGACACTTGAGTGAGGGTGTGCGTTGTATTGATCAAAGATGACTTTCTTCCTTACCAAACATGATATTTTTGCATGTATCTTTTGCTTTAGTTAGTCCAGGAGGTTAGCATAGTATTGTCCAGAAATTGTTTGACCAGTGGGAAGATAATCTATCACTAGAATCCCTTTCGCATCCCAGAAAACTGAAACCATCACCATTCCAGCCGAACATATTCCCTTTGCTTTCTTTGGTGGTGGTGAATCAACATGTTTCCACTCCTTAGACTACTGTTTTATCTATGGGGTATAGTAGTCTCCCAAAGTTTCATGTGTGGTCACAAACTGGCTCAGAAAACCTTGTTGGCTGCTCTTAAAATGGTCAAATATTGTTTGGAAATTTTCATTCAGATGTGTTTGTGATCCTGCATAAAGAGTTGTGACACCCATCTAGCAGATAATTTTCTCATATCCAATTCCATAGTTCATATGAGATATGTCTGTTCAGATGACATCCCTACAGCTTCAGTGATTTCTCGCACTTTCAGTGGGCTACCCTCTATGGCTATTTTATGCATTTTTGCAATAAATTCAGTGGTAGTGGTGCATTGTGGCAGACTACAATGTGGGTCATCATCTAAAATGTCCTGACAAAACTTAAACTCGTTTGTCCACTTAGCAAAAGTTGAATATGAAGGAACAGGGTCCCCCGGTGTTTTCTGAAAGCTGGGATGAATTTCCTTTGCTTTCATACCTTTCTTTATGAAGTATTTCATCACTGCTCGAATCTCAATTTCTACCATCTTCACAAATCACTACTCAGGAACAACAACAGAGAGGCGTCCACACCACATATCTCTTCCCAGAGCACTGATGCATTACTTGTTTTCTCATAAGAGATTACCTATTGCTATGTGGGAAACTCAATATGCTAGCACTGACATCTAGCAATGTATCAGAGAACCTTTCAAACTACCCTTATACTTACCAATCTTTGGAGCAATTAGATATTTAATAGGTAATACCTTTACACTCCTCCTACCACTCACCTGAGACAAGTTTTATGGTATAATAAATATGAAAAAATTTCTAAGATTTTGTCACTCACATTTTTAGTCCATTCAGTCATTCTGAGTAACCTTCTTTCTGAATGTTTATGTTTCTGCTTTTTGGTGTCAGAGACAAATGCATTATGCTTGCAATTAATGGCTTTATTAAAAAAAGGTTGGACAAATTTCAGAACTAAGCTTCTTAGATATCAATTGGGTATTTATTTGATTGTGTGCTAAAAACCTCCACCTGGGTTAAATGCATACATTTAGATAAAAGAATTTTGCAATAAAGACCCAAGGTTATAATCATGTATTTTGAAAATCATTCAATTAGGTCTCCATAGAAAATTCATCAACATGCATAGTCATACAAAACATTGAAAAAATGTAAGCTTAAATGTTTAACCTAAAGTAGACACAGTAACTGGCTTTGTCCATTATGATTAGAAGTTTGAAAAAGAACATCAAACAATATCATGTTTACTTGCATAGAATCCTTTGTTCTAACCTTTATGTACCCATTCAACAGTGCCTAAATCTAACTGATAGTAGAAAAGATGTCCACATTACACATACAATAAGTAATAATAAAATATTTTCTTGCCAAAAATATTATTTGCTAATGATCACTATGTGATGTCATTCAGGTTACCTGTGCCTTGGCTGTTGTACGGCATCATTTATGGTCAGCCTGTAGCAGTGAACAGCGTGGGGATGGTGTGCTCCATTGTCATCCTATTCATGATGCTCCTATTCGTCATCCTTTCCATTGCCTGTTTTCGATGGAAGATGAATAAGGGGCTAGGGCTCACCATGTTTCTCCTTTACTTTGTCTTTGTCGCAGTTTCCCTCATGTTTGAGTATGAAGTTATTACATGCCCGGTGTAGTCTGCTTATACACTCTACATAAGCATTTAAGGGTTACCCAAGTTTGCCAACGGAGATGGCTGAAGTTATTCTGTAAGAAGTATATGTATATGTGTGTATATATGCGATAGAATCAAGGACACTTGCTGTGCAAGCATTGTTTCCAGTATTGGTGCTGTGAAATGGGAAACACAAATTAGTTCTAAAGTGAATCAATGAAATGTTTATGTGCAACCACTGAATAATCATTGGGATTGGCACACACTGCAGTATGGAGGAGGGAAAATGATCCATACTTCTTTCCCTTGTCAAAATTTGGTGGTTGGACTCATATTTTCTATATACAACTGTTGGCTTATGTAAGATGGTTTGGTTGAATGACAATGGAGAAGGTGCAATGCTTCCAAACAATCCTCATACAATTAGATATGAGGAAGCATAGCTCAAATAATCACAACCTTTATCATGTTAATAGCTTCATGATGTCAAAATGAAGTCAGATTTGTTGAAGTTATTTCCAGTTTCTTGAATATATTACAGTATGTTTATACTTGTTGACAGAATTCCCAGGCCTGAAGTATGAAACCATAGTTTCTTCAACTATTTGGATGCGAAAATAATGAAAAAACAGGATGGTCACAAACTTTTGGCTTGTGGTATTGGAATAAATTTGCATTCATAAATTGTATAAAATTAAAATAAAATATAAAACTTACAAAATAAAGCTACTATGTAGGAAAGTGCAAATGTGTACATAAAATTCATAAGGGTATAGTCGCTATTTTACTAGATATTTAAAATATATAAAGGAGATCATATGTATGACTTATTTACCCCACAAATTATGTATACACATTAATATATACTTAAACACATATATTTTATTTAAAAACATTCGTTGTTATTGAGAGATACAATTTAGAGTTGCGTTTTTAATTCTTGTTCTCTCTAATGTGTGTGTGCATATTAAAACATTTGAAGTGTATTTGAAATTTCTCTTCAAAGAGCAATATTAACTTCAATTAGGAGCATCTATGTTAGAATGAACTTTTATGATGAAGAATGCTTTAAAAACTTTAATCCATTCACCAAATTTGAACTTCTTTCAGGTTCGATTTGGAATAATGTAATTCCACATATTCTATTTCCAACTTTTGCATATGGGATCTTTAAATAGCTTGAGTAAAGAGGTACGCACAAAGCTGTCTATTGAATTATGTCTGGCAAAATTAGATTGCAAGGCCTGTTATGGAAGATGGATTAATACTTTAACTTGACTCTTTTTGTCTCTTTTGTCCATTGCACCTATCTTAGTCATACATTCACACAAACACACACACACACGTCTTTCTCTTTTTAAAAAAAATTGCTTCCATATCATATATGCATATCGTTGTTCTCTCATTCAGTGTTTTGAGTTTAAAGGTGAAGTTGATGCTTCTGTATTTAAACCAAAAGAAATTTTAAAAGCAATAATCCAGTGTTTTTAAGCAGGTAAAAAAGTCACACTTTGTTGTTGTAGGCAGTTGTTGCATGCCTGTAGTGGCTGGTACGCTGAGGAATCTGCCAATGTGATGATAAAGGCACAAATGAGGTAGAGCTAAGCATTTGGGCCGCGATTGTTTAATGGATTGTTCAACAATAAGTGAAATTCATCTCTGAAAGTGATATAGATTCACTCTGTAATAGAGAATAAACAGTTTTCAGTTTTGGTTATTATTACTTATAAAAAGAGCAAAAAAATTAATGGAAGGATGTATGGAAGAAAGCTTACCATGTTATCTAAGTGCCTAGAATGTATGTACATTTTATTGATCTTGTTTTTCATTATCTGTGAAGTATAATGTGGCAGTGTTGTTTTAGGGCTATTAGTGACTAAACCTGGGCTGCAAATTAGAAGAATGAAGTGAAGTACATCAAGATTGGACATAAGGTATAATGTGCCAGAAGATCTTTAAGGTTCAAACTAATAGACCCTCCTCTATTCTTTGTCCATGGGGAAGGAAGCATGAGCCTTGTTGTTGGAGGACTAGGCATAGGTGATGAAGAGAACGTTGTGATAGTTGGTCCAGTCATGTGATTTTTCAACACATGCTGATGTAAAGGATTCAGTGAGTTACAAGAACAATGGAACGACAGCTAAGAAAAGTGAGATTCAGACAGAGGAGTTGTGGCAATTTGTTTTCCCTATTATATATTTTGGATACTTAGATGATGCATCCATTTTTTTCTTAACCATTAAGAATAAACTCATATATACACATATATGCATATTAAAAACATTAAATAAATTACACTCACTTATTAATTTAGACCATCCTGGTGGTACAATACATTTGTTCTTCTAGAATAGATGGAAATGATAATAGAGAGTGTTAGAGGTAAATTTGTGACTCAGGCTTTTAAAGCATTTGAACATTCTTTTGTGTAACAACTTGAAGCAATGGTTATGATACCAATTAGCCTAGGACATGAATATTAGCCCATATTGCTCCTGTTGAGGTATAAAAATGTGCTAACTTTGCAAATTGCACTATTTCACTTGTTCAAGTACAGGCAGACAGTAGGCACATGTGGGAGTAGTATTACAACAGTCATGTTCCATTTCAAGTGTCTAATACAGAATTACCTTTTGTGTGAACGTTTGTTACAAATTTACGAAGGGAGCATCAGGAGTTTGTTTGTTATCCTGGTACTTGAAAATTATGTAGATTGTTACTATGAGACCATGTTGTGCATGGTTTGTTATATTTTTTCAGACAATACACTGACATTGACACAGTTACACAGATACACACACACATTCAAGCACACATGAACTCACACAACAAATATATACTTACATGAAGATATGTTGCTCTAGATAAATAGTTGAAACCTGCCTGAATTAAAAAAACCTTATTTATGTTTTTATGTCTCCTATTGACTGGTTAAATCAAGTTATTGTATTATATGTATAATCTTGTAACATATACCTTAAAAATTGTTTCATTGGTCACTACTCACTCATTCAAATTAATACTTCCAACATTTAATGATATAATTATTCACTGCAAATTCACAAATAACCCTCATCTTGCTAAGTTAAACCTGGCAAAAAGGATAGTATAGTAACAGTTCGCATAACTGTAACTTGTGAAAGTACAGCCTTTCACATACATTTCATGTTTTTCTTTAAATTAATAATCATTTTTTTGTTTTGAAAATTTTTGGTTTTCAATCAGTGGGTATTGAGTCAGTATTAAGTTGGAGGTTCCATATCCCCTGAGCTGCTTAAAAAACAGATTGGGATGCAAAGTATGCAAGTGTTGTGTGAGTCTTCCTAGGTGTGTGTGCTTTAGTGTGATCGAGATGGTTGTGATGGCAGCCCATTCATCCCTCCCCCGGCCACAGTTCAAATTCACGCACACTTTGTTGAGGTGACACTTCAACCTCTTAAGACAAAGATGTTCAGCGGAAATGAATTCAATTCAGTGAAAATGTTGTCTTCATGATGAAATGTAAGAATTAGTTGGAAAACCAGCATTGCTCATGTAATCCTGTATTCACTCAAATAATTCAGCATCAGAGATATGGAAGTTCTAACTGGATAGTTAAAAAAAAGCCAGGATGCCAGGATAGCATATATTTGCCTTACATTGATCTAATGAAGAATGAGTACCGGGTTGTTTAATTTGAGTTTTTGTGTGACAATCTAAAAATAAAGTTTGGTTGTACATTTTGTCATTATTTTCTTGATCAATACACTGAACATTTCCTGTGCCCTCGGGATTCTTTATTTCATGTGCATCATTATTTTAGACAAATATTTTATGCTTATAATATAAATACATACAATTTGTTTTTTTAAGTAATTAATAATAAATTATTGTTTTATTACCATTCATTTAACCAATACATGTTTAAGTCCTTATGTTGATTTTCCATCAGTTATAATCCACACAATTTATGGAACTTTTAGAGGAATTTATGTAATTAAATGGATTCCGAAATAAGTTTTAAAATTTATTATACAAGCTAATGTTACAAAAATCAACAAAAGATTCTAAAAAATAAAAAAATCAAAATTCAAATGACTGTCTTAGCAAAATTTAATAAGTTCTTTCCAATTGACCTGAATTAAACATTACCCTAAAGACCTCAAGTTTCAATAACTTCTTTAGGAAACTATATAGGATTACCTACTGAATAAAAATTTTCTGTAAAATACATTTGGTAACATTTTCTAGACAGATGTTGTGGGATACTCTTATAATTAAAAACTTCTACCTGACATTAATACCTAAAATGGTATCTACTTTGCAATAATTCAGCACAAACTTTCCACATTAATAGTTATCATAGGTTGTCACTGCAAACCACTGAAAAACTTTAATGCCATGCAATACACATTCCTCAAAACGTTAGTGATCTTGTAGGTTGCCACAGCAATTTCTTGCATAACTCTAAGCCATGCAATACATACCTATTCAATACAAATATAGTATTCCTTAAAAATTAACATGGATAAAAATATATTATATATGAAGACCGGGTCCCAAAACATTATAAATGATAGGGTAGTAGAAACAATGCATACAAAGCTGGACTGAATATATATGGGAGTACTTGGGAAATCTGAAAGATATTATGCAACATAGTATGTACCTATAAAATATATGCATAAATGTGTTTAGCATTTGTAATTTACATATATATATATTTGAAAACAATTTATGCATAGAGGTTAATTGCATACATCTCATTTTCTAATTTAAAATAATTCATATACAGCACACATGATTATGAAGACTAAAGCCTAAGGTGAGACAAGCAGAGAAGAAGCATTAAAACTTTACAACCCTCTGAACTTGAAAATCACTGCCCAAAGGTATAAACCTGCACTGATATAAATTCAGGAAGGTAACTGTGTTGGAATATCCTTGCAAGTGAAGAGAATCAAGCATGAACATTTCTAAGGGAGTTATGAATGCGAGTGAGATTGAATAAAACAATGTTATGTAGTATCCATCCATTTATTAATCAAAATTAGAATATTTATCAAGGTTATTATAAATTAACAATCAGCAGCCATGTGTGATTGAAATTTGCCTGTGGATGTTGGGAAACAATTGTGAAACTTTGTATAATCATATTATTTCTATTTTAAAACACATGTGCATTTTTATTTCCATCTATTTTAAATAGAAATGACAATGAGGTATGTATAAGAAATAACAAGTCCCCGGAGTAGGTATAATGTGAAAACCAATTTAATCATTAAAAACTATAAAAAATGAAGAAATTAAACTGAGAGAATCAGCTTTTACATCTTTTGAAAAAAAAAGATGGCCATCTTCGATATAAAATTGTTTTTGTGGTTTAAAAAGGGAAAATAGAAAACAGTTTGATATCTTAATCATAATTGGTGACTCATTAAAGCACTATCGATAGAGATTTTGATATCATATCATACCAAATGGGTCACTTCCTTACAACAAAAAATTAGAATAGAGTCAGTATTAAACATCAAAAATCTGTTTATTGTCTTATCCGAAGACATAACAGTGGAAACTGATTGTGCTTGAAAACATATTTTCAGCTACCTAGGCAACTTGCTGGGGTATTAGGCCGTTTGGTGCGATAGTTACCCATTTCTATAGTTTAGAACTCAAATTACCACCATGAATAGCTGTAGATGTTGTAATATTTCTTAATTTCTTCAAGTTAAGAACCGAAGTTTAATGACTTTTAAGACTAATGAATTTTGATCAAAAGAACACTGCACATAAATCAATATAAGTTCCTATCCAAACAAAATGTATAGGAAGAAATATATTAAGTTCCTAATAATTTTATTTTTATAATGTCAATTGACATATTAAATGTAAAAGGTAATACAATATGGATAAAAAATAAGATGAGTGCAGATTTACATTTGAATATTAAACAACTTGGCTTTTCCACTTAAATTTTTTTATTCTCACGACTTAGGTTTCGTTATGGTATAACATCATAACAAAACCTAGGTCATGAGAATAAAAAATATTAAGTGGAAAAGCCAAGTTGTTTAATTTTCAAATGTCAATATGAAGATTTTCCACCAAGTTATGCCAGAAACTGTTTTATTTATGAGTACTGATATTTTATCAAAATGCAAACAGGATGAAAACATTAGACAAAGCCATCAGGGCTACAGCTAGTATCACCCAAAGCAGACATAGTTTCCACCGTCCATGTCACTATTCCCCCTTACTTTCCTCCATACCAGTTGTGCATACAGTTATCTATGGGAATTATCGTAAATACAAAGAAAAATTCAGTATAGAAGGAACTATTTTACCATTCTATTGCCCCCATAGCATTGTGCCTGGCCATATTCCCCACATTTCATTGTCCCCCATGCCATTAGTGTTTCATGGAACTGATGCATTCATGCACACATGATTGCCAACAAATATTTCATATACATAAGTACAACTTTCTTGAAATATGTAACTACCACTGAGGAAATCTCAAAAGGGAAAAAACTAAATGCATACATATATTATCTCCAAGAAAATTGGCTTTCTGGCTTCTTGATATCTTTTCAAATCTGGACCAACTCTTTTGAGGTAAGTACCTATTTATTTTCTGGTATGTTATGAATACTTTCTTAGTGTTAAATTATGGGAGATAATAAGCTTTCAACAGTGCCTCGTTGATGGTACTTTAGGATGGATACAGATTGATCATCACTACCTTAGAATTATCCAACAAGATGACCCTACATTAACTTGTTCTTTAATTCCACATATTTCCTCTCTCCTTTCATTTCATTCAATATGCCTATCCCATTCTTATCCCTTCCTTACTTTCATTATACTCTCCCCTCTATCTATCTTCAACATTCTATCACCAAACAAAAGATTTTTTGACCACTTTTCTTGGGATAGAAGGGGCAGCAAAGAAAAAAATAGGAATGATGAAAAATAAGAGAATGAAGAGCCATGGATCACTGGATAGATGTTAAAGTAGATGAAAGAAATAAGGAATAGAATAATATTAATTTAGGTATGAGGAAAAAAATGTTACCTACACAGACCTAAATAATAAACTAAGGTAGCTGAGAAACTATATGGGGCCAAGGAAATGTGATGGAAAGATCAGCATGAGGATATGAAGAAATTTTAAAGACAGTGAAGAGTGACAATGCTCTATAAGAATGAAAGACAATTGCCATGATGTAAAAAAGGAAAATTTACCATAACAAAGACAAGGAAGCTATTAATAGAGCCAGAAGAGATTCAGAGTGGGTATAGTAAATATGGAGAATAGCTTTAGGGCAGACAAACATTTATAAGACATTTTAAGTTAGCCATCCAGTTTAGAAATAAAGAGGAATTTTGATGGAAAGAAGAATAGCTTGTTCCAGGTATGCTAGATAATGGCATAGAAAAAGCATTGAGGTAAATGAAGTTGAACAAAGCAGTGGGAAAAGATAATCTTCCCACAGAATTACATAATATTGATCCCTATCCCAAGGAAGAGCAAAGTATCCATATGCAAAAACTCTTGGATGATTAGTTTAATGTGACATGCAGCAAATTTGAGGGTTTACAGGTTCATTGCTAATACTACCAAGTGTTGGATACCCAAGGGATTGCAACTATTCTAGGCATATATGAAGGACGACTAACTTTGCTACGTCCTTTAGAATTTTTATTTTTGACAACCATTTCAAAGAAACTGCGGGAGATGCCGCAACAGTAACTTTAACGGAGTCATCCGCTACGTGTGCATTACAATGCAACCGGTCAAGGCGAATGATTTTTGCTCTCTGAAATTGTCGCATTTGACAACCATGGTTTTGTCGCAAGGCAACATTATCAGGTGACATTATGGGAAGTACAGAGTACATCACATTTATATATATATATATATATATATATATATATATATATATATATATATATATTCAAGCACGAAATCCCACCATACGACAAACAAATGTTACTTCACACATAGAAATAAATATAAGGAAAGGCAATAGAAAAACACATAAAAGATGAAGATAGAAAAGGTGAGAAAGGTGGGTTTGAGCACATCACAAACGTAAAAATATTTCCTTAACCGGGATTTGAATATTCCTCTCTTGGATTTTGAAGATCATGCCCACATGGGAAGAGGACCCCAAAAGAGGACACAAAAAGTAACACAAGAATAAAACTCACCATAATAAATGGACGGACCTCTACATATACAGAATGTCTATTTCTTATGAGGAAGCTTAGTGAACTTAATTTTCTACATAATTATAAAATGTGTTCCTCCCAAGGCATGTTTTAATCCAGGATAACTTCCATGAATTGGGTGCTGAATTTTGGAGAATGCTTACACCTGCTACATCTACTGATAAAACAGTGGAAACTTTGTTTTTATTTGTGAAATAAATCAGGCTGGACTTATTTAAATTGGGTTTTATGAAGTTAAGAAGATAACATTCATTGAAAAGATATGTTACTTCAGCTACTCCTTTCGTCAAATTGTCCACTGAGGATGCTGACACAATAATAATTGTATATTACAGCATACACACATATATTATTATATATACAGCATACAATAATGGGCATATTCCCTTAATCGACTTAGACTTATCTGGTAGATCATTAATATAAATTTAAAATAAAACAGGGACAAGTACAGAGCCCTGGGGAACACCCAGTGTTACTTCTCTATTAACTTGGGAGCTATTGATTGAGAGCTTCACATTCTGATGTCATTCACTTAGGCATGATTCAATCCATTTGTACGATGTGCCTTTTATGCCATTAAGTTTCAATTTATGCAAGTACAAGAGTAGCTGATGATTCAAGCAGTCAGTTAACAAGTGGTACCACTTTCCCCTGCTCTCTTCAGCTGCACATATAAAATTGAGTCCTTGATCTCAATCATTTCC
Source organism: Hetaerina titia (assembly GCA_037158775.1). Classification (NCBI taxonomy): domain Eukaryota; kingdom Metazoa; phylum Arthropoda; class Insecta; order Odonata; family Calopterygidae; genus Hetaerina; species Hetaerina titia. The sequence continues at coordinate 130,927,476 of CM073768.1, forward strand.
TATGCCCTGTTCAAAGTCTGCAGACCCAGTCTTTCTTTCTTCCCTAGCAACTTCCCTATCATATCATTTACAATAAAATTGACTGAATATGTAACCCTGATTTGTTATTTTACTTGTTTCCACTGTTTTACTTAAGTTCCTCATCTCAACTATTTCCTTTCGAACATCCCCATTTGTTTTCCTTTCTATCAGCATTATCTTTATCGTCCACCTTGATAAATGAAATAAAGTGTAGTGTAAGAGCTTTTCTTCACCCCTTCTAAATTTTCCAATTGATACTTTTGATTTAAAGTTGAAGGAAAATGGTTTATGACTATGAAAACTGTTTTCAAAGGAAGGTGCACCCCCAAGCAGTCACTGAGAGATTTTTTGCAAAGCGTAACTTGAAAAATTTCTCAGCACAATTAGCCATTATGAAGTTAACAGAAGTTTTCTATGGCCGTAATATCAACGCTTGAGATGAGAGAACTAAGATATTTCTCCCATGTTCCGAACAATTGGCCGATAGTTTCACAACGATTTTACCGCCATATTCCCCTGATACAAACAGTAATTAGCACCGGTCGCCCAGCCCCGTGTTAAAACCTCTAACTTTGTTTTCTTAGGGAAACCCGCTCGAAGAGGGGGTTATTTTACAATGAAACTACGATGTAGTTGCATTCTTGGTTGATAGATAGCGTTGGTGTTACTACTGTGGCTCGACTTACACTAGTCTTAACGTTACTTTTTTATTTTCAATATTGTCGTCCATATGTAGTAATTTTGCAATTATTTATTATATTTTATTATCAAATCTTAGCTCCGACATTACAGGCCTTTGCAGAGCCAGTTAATAGAAAATTAGGGAGCATTTTTGTAAGATTTTAGTGCAAGCTACAAAAAAATGGCATTCATTTTTTATGATTTGTTGTAAAAAATAAGCATTTACATGTGATGTTCATTTCTTCATCAATACATCGTGAATTTAGAATTGAACTTGCTTGTTCAACTCAAAAATCACAATATTGTTGACATTTGGAAAAGACAGTGTGAAAAAGATACACCCACGAGGCATATACCATTAAGTAGTGGCGGTACATTGTGCACTGCATTAGTAATGCGAAAGACTCGGTACAAGATAAAAAATAAATCGATTGAAAAAATATATGCCAATATTATTCATGTCCGGTCTTATAAATGTGAAATAATAACTGAAGACGATCGGAAGAATTATAAACAAATAGTGAATTGATTTACAGGTTTGTTGAAGACAGGCAATGTAAAAATAATTAATTAGTTCATTTTATTCTCTCAATTAACCTCAGAATGTTTGCCTACTCTTGAGTCACAGCCGAGCTCGCAACATCTTCTAGGTGCCATTGTCGATTTATGAAATATTCAACGGGGAATTATCACAAAAACTCAACTTCTTTCGAAGCTAGCGATATTCAGCTTCTAACGAAATTGAATCATCTCCCAGAAGACGCTACCCTCCCGCTCCTCATTATGGAAGGTCTGTCGGCTTCTCTTGCAGGTGGCTCGGAATACGGACGAGCAATAGGTGGACCACTGACACCGGATTTATCGAGTGTTTTGTTTTGAAAGTTGGAGGCCATGTGAGATTTGGCGCAAATTGAGACCGGTTCACTGTAAACCTTGCAACAGTTATGTTTATATTGTTGTTTTAGTGTGTGTATTGGTGCCCTTGAATATTTTATTTTAATAACAGTGTGCAAAATGGATATATAACGCAGAAAATGGAAGGCAGCATCGTTAAACTTCACGTCACAAATTTTGTGTGAGTTGGTCTTTATCTGATTGCCAAGAACAGCAGATTCATTATTCCCATCCTCCTTCAGTATTCCTATGATCCGCGTTATATATGAGATCAGAGGACTTATGGTTAAATAATAGTTTACATAAAGAAATTTTAAGCAGTCTATTAAAATGGAGAAAGAACTAGGCATTTCAGTGTCAAGCACCTATGCTTTTTTTAAGCTCTGCCGTACATCTCTACTGCTCTTCAACCACTCAAGTGATCCCAAAGTTCCTTCGTTTATACATGAACTCCGGGAGATTGGTGCCTGAGAATTGGATAAAACCAAAATGCATTTAAAGAATTATTTGGTGAAATTAAAAAATAGAGATTTAAGTAGCAAATTTTGTTCACGATTTTTTATAAGATGGTTAATAAATAAAAATTGCAACATTTTAGGTGCCAAATTAAGTGATGCAGGCATTTATTGATTAATAATTGTTATGTTGGTTATCAATTAAATCCCATTGATGTATTATATGTACTAAATATGATTTATTGTTCCGTGTCGTGGAACAAGGTAATATTTTACTTAGGTTCAGAAAATCTTCATAATTTGTAGTTTCATATCCCAGTAGTGGAAAATAAAAATTTCGTACATTGAAAAACTATTATTAAAGTTATTTTCAAGGTGTAGTTTTGCTTTCAATTTGTAGGTAAGGCTACTAGTGTAAGAGCTACGAAATGCATGCTTTATTTAAAATAACTTTGTAAACCCTGAATAGTTAAGTGTACGTGCGGCACTGGATATATTTTCCCGATATCTGTATTATTTCTCATATTTGGCCCGAGACTCAGTGTATCTTCGTCATTTGAAGAAATAAATCATTTCCTTACCAACTTGCAAAAAGTTTATTGTCTTGCATAGCTTGTAACTAAGAGATATTTTTAATTAGAGCCTTACCAAACAAATGTGATGAATGAAAGTTGTAACAAATCCGTATATATCACGATTTGAAACTTGCATTTACCTTTAAAACTATTCTTAGTATTTTCTTGTTTAATCCGGTCCAACCTCTTTAAATTAGATATCCCTGATTTTTGTTCTTATAATTTCCTTAAGGCATAGATTTAAGTCCTTTAAGTGAGTTGAGGCATTTCAAGTTTACTAATGAGTAAACAATGACCTACTGTACCAAAACCTTTTGTCAATTTGATAAATAAACCGTAAAAGATTTATAAAATCTTAACCAGGTGGTGTAGGTGTATGTTAATTCACCCCAATGGATGTGATAATCCCAAAGGAGGGGGGACCTTTGCCATTTTTTCATTTAACCTTGGGAAATCTTTCTAAGGGTCAGTAAGAACTTAAAGACTTAGGGGATTACTTTTCTTTCTAGTGTGCTAATAAGTTTTTTATTGTAAACATTGTGCTTAGCTATTCATTTTTCTTCATTGTAGATGAAATATGAGTGGACTTTTGACTAGTAATGAAGCTTTGTGTGTAAAATATATAGTTTTAGGCTGTGGTCATGAATGTAGACAATATAACTGGTGATTGGGATAATATGTCATCATGATAGGTAGAAGTAATGTTTATCTTCTTATTTTGGTTCATCTTGGTAGTAATGAAGAGAGTATCTCGTCCATCAGATGAGATATTTAGCTGCAGACCGCTTGGCACATTTCGTTAAGAGTAGGCTAATGCTGATGCCGGATTTCTGTCCACCTTTCATCCTTTCCTGTCCATACCTATTGGCCGCCCTAAACTGTCCCCTAAAACTACACTTACTGTATTTGACTTTGCAAAAAATTCAATGACTTTCATTGTTGTTCAATTGGAATACAGTAGGTGAATCATTGAAAGGCCTTTTAGTAGAATAATGGTTTTTTAATATTTTCCTAACTCTGCTGCTTTCATCATTCAGTGAACTGACGTAACTGGGCCACATAATTTGTTCTTCTCAAGTTTTATGTGGAAAAACTTATGAGATAAATTCTTTCACTTCCAGGACTTTCCATGAAACTACTCTTGTGCCGAACCTAAAGCTAAATTTAATCACAGGACCAAATGGATCAGGAAAATCATCCTTGATGTGTGCCCTCTGCTTAGGGCTTGGAGGGAAAACAAAAGTTGTTGGGAGAGCATCTAGTGTAACTATTTATGCCGTTCTTTACTCGCATTTATTAGTTGTGTGAGTATCACTTTATCCTTTGTTTCTCTCTAAAGGTTAGTGAGTTCATCCGCTTCAATGCTGAGATGGCAACAATTAAAATTGAGCTTCGTAATCCTGCAGGGCGAAATTATATAGTTTCACGTACAATAAATCGTGACAATAAGTCATCTTGGAGCATTGGAGGATTTTCCTGTACTCAAAAAGAAGTAAGTATGGTTATATTAATCAGGTTATATCTAGTGTTTAAGTTAAATGTCAAATGATAGCCTTTCCACATTTTACTGCCCTAATTTTATTACTTTTAGCTGGTTTACTTAAAGCTGTGCCTGATATTATGATGGTCTTTCCATGTGGTGGGCTTCCTGAAATATTTCCATTGTACCTGATTGGATAAGTTTAGTTCATTGTTCCCTTCCTGCCATGTCATTCTATTTTTTCTTTACTTTATATTTTTATAGAAAAAAATCTTACTTTTTTATTATAAAATCTGATATTGCATAGTATTTTAAATACATCCGTTTTAATTATCTTCTCCATTTTCACCAAAGCCCGCTAATGTGATATTTTTAGCTCATAACTGTCATCATCAGGAATGCAATTTTTTACAAACGCATGTTAGCCTATACCACCGCAGTTATCAACCTGAAGGTTGGTTTGATTGGTAAGGGTAGAGCTCACCCAATGCTAAGCCCAACAGTGTGTGAAATTCATCTATGGGCTTAGAGGGCCAGGTTTCTTTCCTTGTGCCACCTGTAGTTTTGTATTAAGATGTTGTACTGAAAAAATCACACAGCTTGGGTGCAAGGAATCGAACCCGGTCCCTCTGGTCAGTAGCCCAGTGCTTTGGATTACCTCTATGTTATCCTATAAAAAACTGGATTTCTCATTCACGTTACCGTTTGGCTTTGGATGATATTCTTTTTCATATTTTCAGGTGGAGAATCTGGTATCCAAACTAAATATTCAAGTTGATAATTTGTGTCAGTTTTTGCCTCAGGACAGAGTGCAAGATTTTGCCAAAATGAATTCTATAACTTTAATGGAAAATACTGAGAGATGCATTGGTAATGTATACACCATTTATATTCTACATTTTCATTCATTGAATGACGATGCTGAAAGTTGCTTGGGATAATGGTTACTTGTAACTCAAAAGTCCCTCAGAATAAAGTCTGAGAATCGGCACTTCAAGCCTTGTAAAAAAGTTGCAAATTCAGGATGTGTAAATTTGAGGCTTCATTGAATTTGGAATTATCCATACTAAAACTTGACAAGTTATATGACCTTGATTGTAAACTGTTTGGCCTTTTGAACCATTTAAAATTCAGTTTAAGTGATGCATAAAATTTCACTCTACACAGTCATTTTATATGTAAACAATAAGTTTAATTTTGCATATTGATTACCAGTTTCTTGCAAATTTTTATTGTAATGTGATCACTGTTGAGTGGTTTTTCATTTTCTTTTGAAAATTATTTGCAAAAAAATGACGGACCTTTGCGTAATGTTCATTAATGAAGTCTATTTTGTTGTAAATCTGTCGCAGGTGGTCTGGAAATGTGGGAAAATCATATGAAATTAAAAAATTTGGGGGCTGCCTACATGGAAAGTGAAAAAGTTTTAAACTCCAAACTGGAGCATTTAGCTAATGAGGAGCAGATTTTTTCGAGGTAATTCAATAGCTCAATAAATCATTGCAGGTACTGTAGTATATTGTTTATCCAGGCCTGAAACCAGTTATGAACCAATTATATACAATCCAGCTTAATGATGTTGGTTTTTTCACTTGAAATTTGTTAAATATTAAAATAAAAAACCAAATTTAGTCAGATATTCAATTGTTTTGTCAATAATGCACAACAATTAAGTTACTGAATACAGAAATGAGTTTGTTAAATAAAGACACTCACTGTAGTATAAACCTTTTGACTGTCCCATGCACAGTGAAGGTTATCATCTGAATGAACTTGTCAATGCAGATTGTTCTTGGACTAGAGCTTCAAGTAAGATTATAAGTACCAGCTTTCTCTAGGAGTGGAGTTTTATCTTTCCATATCCTCACAAGATTGTGGTGTGTTGTGATTGAATGTCGTGGTAAAGTTTATCTTGTTAAATTTTAAACACTCAGAAAGCCTAAAAACAGTTGATTATGAATTAGATAAACAACTTGCACACCCATTACATTTAATCTTGTACTTTGTGTGGAGAATAGATAATGGTGCCCAGAATACATGTTCTTCTGTGAGTGCCCAGTCTTGGCTGTTGTAGCATTAAAGATAATTAAAATGTTAAAGTAGTAGCGACATAAGAATTAATTAGGGTTAAGAATCTTTCCCAAAGAGGAAGGAATAGACAACAGGGAAAGACTCATTAAGACTGACATGGAGTGTGGTGTTATATCATGTGGAAACATGGTTGTTGAACCAAGATGACAGGCATACAGGTAGATTGAAGGATTTTGGAATGTAAGTATGAATCAGGTGGATGGGAAAGGTGAAATGGATGGAAAGGAAAACGAAAGGGGTATTGCATGGTGGGGAAGAAGAGGGGGTTGTTAGGGAAAGTTAAACTGAGGCAAGAAAGATGGATACCAAGCATTTTGGTTGGAGATGGGATGTTGGACTGTAGTAGTGGGGAAAATGCTAGGCAAATGAGGAATGGTTAGTAATATGATAGACATGTTGGATTGAATGAAGGAAGGAAAGATATATGTGGAATTGAAGGTTTATTTAACTATTGCATTAGGCTGTCTTATTATTTATTTTATTTAATGACTTGATTTAGGTGAGATTGAGACTTTGTAGTCCCTTTCTCCACCTAACCCCTACATACGTATTACATTAAAGACAATTACAAACACCCATGTCTTAGGTGGAGGAAAACCCACCAAGGTGGGAGTCAAAGCTGCAACCTCTTGAGTTGGCAGGAAAAGACGCTATCCTACTGCCACCAAGACTGGCATTATGTGAGATTTGGAAATATAGAGCTCTTAAGTCCATTCCCATCCAAATTCTACTCAAATGGTATAGTCCAAATATTTCAATAGTTTCACTGGTAATCCAGCCGTTTCCCCAAGGTCAGGAGACATTAACTCCCAACCTCTCTCCTCCACCAACGTGCCCAATACTCCTTTGTTTTCTTTTCTCTCCATTTCACCTTCTGTGTCCTTCTCCACACCCACATTTCAAAACCATCCAATCCAACTGTCATCATGCTTCAATGACCTTGTTTCCATGCCGTGCAAATCCATGCTTTATATCACAGTTCTATCTAGTATTTTCTTAATATCCTTTCTTTTCTAAGTATTCTCAATTGTCCCTGCCATTAGCTTCCTCCTTGTGAAAGCATGTTTGTCTTATATAATTTTTCTTATGTCCCTACTACTTTGACCATTGGTGTCCAAAACACTTCCAAATTAGGTAAAATGTTCTACCTACTCCAGGTTTTGCCCTACTGAAATTTCCTTTAATCTCAATTACTCTGTATGAGATATTATTATTAATTAATATGAGATTTAAGGGTTTGAAACCATAACTTATTTTATATACATATCAGTTCTGGAACTGATTTTTTCATTTCAGTTTGAGTTTTGATCTCAAGACCTGCTGTTACTAGAAATATAAGAATGAAGCTGACCCATTGTTTACATTTTAAGACAGTTGTCTGTAAAGTAAATATGTATTTTCCTGTGAGGACTGGTGAGAAGTAAGCTTAAGCTTACAATAAATTTTATGTGGTGTATAGTATATAAAATTTTTCTCTAATTTTGTATATGTACATATAATTAGGAATGTTTGAAAAGCAATAACAAAAGAAAAAGGTATTTGTTTCTTCATTATAAAATCTCACAAGTTTTGTACTCCCATAGAATCCTAAAATATTAAGGAGGATTCATTATGGTTTTACTGTACTTTGTATTATATTTGTATTAACCAAATAGGAAATATTTAAAGTTAAATCGATTTTAATTATGATATTGTTTACTAATTATTTTTTTTAATATTCAGTTTGCAGGTCATGGTGGACAAAATGACATCTAAAAAAGCTCTCATTGCAAAAGTTGAATTACTGAAACAAAAGCAAGCCTTACTTGTTTATGAAAATTCAAATCAGGAACTAAAGATGGTAAAAATTATGATTAAATTACACTTTATAATAATATTAGTGAAAATTGTTGATTAAATGACTAGAATGCAAATTGAACTTTAAGACTTATGTTGGCTGCTGAGGTTTATTGAAAACATGTGAAATACAGCAATTTTTCCTTGAGTCTTGAGAGATGTTGTTTTAGGAATGAAACTAAGGAGTTATTAACCCCGTGATGTTTTTGAAGTCTGAGGCCTTCCCTACACTCAGTATCAAATATTCCATTTATTAACGTCATTATTGATTAAAATTATTATTTAGTTGTGGGAGTCCAATGGGTGGAGCACTGGGCTTCAAATCCGAGGGCCCAAGTTCAGTTCCGAGTGATGCCTCTGGATACCCTCAGCTTCACCCAAGCTGTGTGATTTTTCAGGTACCAGAAATTCCTGGGAAACCACAGGCAGCACAGAGAAAGGAACTGGCCCCAAACCCTGATGTGAATTTCACATGCTTAGGATCAGGTGAGCTTTACCCTCACCTGGCTAACCAAATCTTCATGTTGGGTACAGTAGTTGGTTTTATATCCCATATATTTCAGGAAAAGAGCACGAAAGGCCCAGAAGCTACAAGTTTTAAACCACAAATGAACAAATATAAAAAAGTTATTAAAAAATATCCTTTCAACTTTGAGATTGGATTTTTGTGTCCTCCACATCCATAGAATCTCAGGCAAGGGCACAGCCACAGTAGCCCTTCAGTACATGTATTCAGTATCTGTATCAAAATTTTTTCCAAGTGAGTTGAACTTAAGTGGCACCAATGCTGGGATTAGTGAAAACTTAATCATTTCTAAAGAAAACAATATGTTAGAATATTTTGAGGCTTTCTTTGACTATGAGTTGGTGGCTAGCAATGTGAGGGCAACGAGTCACTATGCAGTTAAATACATTCGGTTTGCTTCTCATTTTGGAGGGTATGTGATGAACAGTTTAAAGAATAAGATAAGTTAGCGCTGTAACATGCACGGCTAGATACCTTATGTAGTTATCTGTGCCAATTCATGTAAACATCATCTTTTTTTCTGTTGAAAAATCAAAATATCTGATCAGGCAAAGCCTGGTCCCTTTGTTAGACCCTTTGTTGCTATTTAGGTAGAAAAGCAACAGTATTATCAAAATAACGTGTATTTCTATCATGGATAATGTTTGTATATTACCTGGAGAATATTTTAAACTGTATGAATAATGGTGAGAAATTTAAAAAAGGATCTGGAAATTTACTGTACATGCCTGGAAAATCCTAAAAAAGTCTTGAGATTTTTTCTCAAACTCAGCAGCCATTCTGTTTATGCTTGTAGCAAGTTCTAACGAGACCACTACACATTTAAAGTGGTGCTCGGTACGCTCAACCTTTGTACACAATTCCGACGAGGCACGACCACAATCAGTAATCAATCAAGAAGTGATTCTTAGCATGTACTTTTCTACAAGATGTAAGTTATAAAATATAGCATGCAATAAGCAATATGCTCTAGTGTGAAGTCAGAGGTTTAGATAACTGGCTTCAATTACCTTCACCTTAAGACCTTTGGGCATCCATAAGGTATGCCCTTTCCTACTCTTTATTTGAAAATTAATTTACAGAATCATTTTGTTCATACCCATGGAGCATGGTCAGTCAGTCAAAGTTTTATTGTGATTTTAGATTTTACCCAAGAAATTAAGCAGCTATTAATATGCCTGGAGTGAAATTAAATGATTTATGAAATTGTTAATATTTATGTCACTGAAATAATTATAATATTATTTACTTTATCTTGCATAATGTTCTTAATAATTTAATTTGACTATTTTGTGTTTTTTACAGTGTGAGGAAATACTGAAAGGAAAATCATTGGCTTTGAAGGCTGTAGTGAAGCTAAGTAAACCAATAGAAAGCAACTTAGCCAAAGCCAAATTGAAGCTGAAAGCTTGTGAAGATAAACTAATAACTGTTGTAAGTAGTCTATGGATTGTAACTCATCGTAACAACAGAACTAAGAGGATATGTTTCAGCTGTTTTTTAATCTCAAGTTGTTGTTTGATCCCATTGCTCAAAATTTCTCATTCAAAGCTTTCTATTAACAAATAGCTGCTTCATTCTAAAATAAATGAGCTTGGACTCTCTACACAACATATTTCAAAGATGTTTCAATTAGAAGTTTTTAAAATTGCATAATGATCTCACTTTGGTTAGTAAGTAAACATGGTATTTTTTCATAGATGAGTCTGCATCTTTACTCGCCTTTTTGTGGTCATTGTTTTTGAAGCATTTAGATCTAATGAAAGGAGCTACCTCATCTGTCAAAAATAAAGAAAATGTTCATTCTTCTTGTAGCTGTATTATGTATGGATTATTGTATTTGTGCTATTCATGAAAAGTGGTCTCTGTTATCTTTCAGAGTTCATTATATACGAAATGCCACACATCTACTGAGACTGACTTTGAACTCCCTGAGACAATCAATGACCGATGCAAAGAAAACATCAGTGACTATGAAAGGATGCTTGCAAATGAAAAGAAGCGACTCGAGAAATTACGAAATATGAAAGTGCAAGATGAGTATCTGAAAAATTTGCTCCAGGACATGGATGAAAAAGGTGATTTCCTCTTACATAAATTCGGTGAAGATTTTTTTCAGACATTAAGGTTATGTCACCCAAAATCATCAATTGAAAGAAGGTGCATTATTTTTTATTTTCTAGAGGAAAACAAAGAAAACCATGTCTAAAAGAATTTAGCCATAAGAATGAATACATATGATAGTAGAAATAGGCTTAATACCTGAAGTTGATTGAAAATATTATTTTTGGTATTCTATCATTTAATTCGGGTTTTTCATGGACACAGACTATACTATGGCACAATGATGTATTATTTGCCTATCCAAAAAAAACATGATCTGCATCCCACATTAAAATAAGCCCTTCTTTAATTCCATCTCCTCTCTTCCTCCCTTCATTCCATCCAATATATCTATCCTTTACTCCTCCATCACTTGTGCTCCCAGTTTTCAGCATCCCATCACCAATCAGAACGCTCTAAATCCATTTCTCCAGCCAAATTTGGATTTGTCCCAATTATTCCCTCTCCTCCCCCACCTTGCATAGCACTGGTCAAAGTCAAAGCTTGATCATCCACAAACGTATTTTATGAATTGTTTCTTTAGTCCTCCTCATATATGATTGCCTTTCACTTTTTTAGGATGGGGACTAACACTGATATAATGATATCTTCTGGCCAAATTCCTATCTCATACCAATGTTAAGAATTAGTGCAAAAAAACTCTTTTAACCTCGTTTTTGTAAACTCTAAAAGTTGTTGTGCCAGAAAATTATCCACTTCCGTGGTCTTATTTGATCAGGATTCCCTTCATACTCTCTATTTCACCATCAAGAATTTATGGACCTAAGCTATATCATATTCTCTTTAAAAGGTCAAAATTTTCTGGTTTAATGCCTTTTCCATATAGATCCTCTATGTATTCATTCCATTTCTGTTGAATCTTTCGTGGTTCAGTTAATAGTTTTCCTAATTTATATTTGATAGTTTGCATGCATTTTCTGTGCTTACTTTCTGGCATTTCTTTCACCTTCCTCTACAGTGGGCTATTTTCACCCATTGTAAACTTTCCATGTGTTCCAGTTCATCACTGCCTCAGGAAACTAATAGAGCGAAAGAAGCATATTGATTCTTTTGCTCAGTTTCCTGCCTCAGTTTATTTTTCAAATTTTTTATTTTCTTCTACCTGTGTTTACATTCGTCCATTTCATTTTCTCATCTATCTTCCAAATCATTTTATCTGTAATTCATGCTTTCCTTACCCTTTCCTATCTACTGTTCCTGTAGTTTAGTTTGAGGCTTTTGATATTCTTTTTTTTTATGATCCCATTTTATGTATTGTACCCATAAGATAAGAATCATTAGAAAGATAAAATAAATATACGTTGAGGATATGCTAATTAATGGAGAAAGGTTTCAAGAACACAAGCAAAGATAAACAGGATTGGTAAGAAGGGTGGAAATGGCCGATTACAAGCAGAAAAAGGTCTCTAAAAGAGAATTGTACCACCGACTTGTTTCCAGTATGCACATGCTTATCGTTACACCCTGACATATATTGTGTTTTTGTATGTTATTGCCACTGAAAAATATCTGTCGCCGCCGGGATTCGAACCCGGGCCCTCTCGGTGGGAAGCCCGTACGTTAGCCACCGCACAATCCCGATCCCCCATTTTTCTATTTTAATTAATTTATTCTAAATTAGGACGTTATAATTACAAAATGAGTTTATATTGTAATTAAAGTATACAACTATTGTACTAAGTATAAACTTATAAAATCCTGACAACAATTTTTTTTCTTTTGAAAACAGTAGATTTTTGTTTTCAGTCCAATTCAAGTTTTTCCTCAAATAAGAATGATGTGAAGTTATTCCTTGCAAAAATAAATGTAATTTAATAGGGAAACGGCCCATAGTAAGATTGCATGTTTCTATAGAATGAAATTTAGTTTAAGTTTTGGAATAACTATGTTTTAGTGTTTGGGAATACTAATTTCATTTTTCTTTTTGAAAGTATATTTTCATCCGTGTAACTCTGAACAAGTAGACATCTATGTAATAGGCATCAATAAAATTGTGCGCATTATAGCAAATATGACTTGAGTTATTATGGTAAAGGTGCATATAAATAAGCTTGAGAAAGTACAGAGAAAGGCAGCTAGGTACGCTCTAGGAAGACATAACAGGACAGATAGTGTGACAGAAATGTTAGAGACACTAGGATGGACACCGCTCCGACTCAGAAGGAAGCTGAACAGGCTATGTGGGATGTTCAAGATAGTAAATAAAGAGAAGGGGTGGGAGGAGCTCTCAGAAAGAATAGACAAACCAAATTACATTGGGCGGAAGGACCATCAGTTCAAAATAAAACATAGAGGGCACAAAACAAACATAAAAAAAACTCCTTCCTCAATCGTGGAATAAAAGAATGGAATGAGTTACCTGAGGATATCTTTAAGTCCTTACCTTATTCATTAAATAAATTTAAAACGAGGTGTATGCTCTCCTCAAAATAATTATCTGTAACGTGTGAGTGAGAAATGTACGTGATAAAGCCGTATGTACTTGTGTTATGAATGGTTTAAGTGGTTTATGACTCGTAATCAAGAACATTACCACCAGGCTATCGCCTACTTGTAATGCTGGTTGTTAAATAAATAAAACAAAAAAAAATAATAAGTGACCTGTCATTGGTATCATATGATTTAGTTGTTAACAGCAATCCTTCTATTTTTACTAAGCATCACTTTATCCATCCACAATATTGTTTAGTATGTCCTCAAATTTGTTTCATCAATATCATAGCCAACATGGGTGAATACCAATTTTTTATCCCTAAAATCTAAATATTGCTTCAATTGAGTAAAATATGTAATTGTGCAGGTTTTTTTTAGTTTGACACCCTGTGGTGCGTGTTTTTATTACTTTTCAGGTTCAGAAGAAAAAGAAATGAAACTTATAACTGAAGAGAAGGAGGTAATGAAGCAAATGTATTCCATTCAAAGAGACAGGCAGTCAATAGAAATGAAAATACTGAATGTGGAAAGCCAGATTAAAGGTAAGTTGAGCTTTTAAAAGGATTGATTCCTGGTTATGTATCAGTTAGATAAGTAGAGGTCTATGTAATAACATCTTTATTTTGATGAATATTCTTTCTTCCAAATAATGGTAACTTGTTGTGACATAATAATTTTCTTTAAAATTATAGTGGTTGAACAAGAAATTGCCAAGGCCAATGATGTCAACTCATTAAAGTTCCAGCTCTTAAAAAGTAGAGGTTTATATGAACCTATGATGTGGTTTAGAAACAATAAGGACAAGTTCCGTGGTAAAGCATATGAGCCAATGATCATGGTGGTAAGAGAAATATTTTGAATTTAAAAATAAATTAAATTTCATTTTTTTATGAAATGTAAACTTTATATTCTTATTTGTAATGGTACTCATTCTTTCTATTAGCAAACTTAGTTTTTAAGGCAATACTGCCATTTTTTATTTTGTTAAATAATCATTGACACTATTCCATTGGTTTCAATTAATAGAAATGTTTCTCGAGAGTCAACTTTCATGATATTTGCAGTTGATATGCAGTCTTATTATAATCTTAGAGTTAACATTATTCATTCTATGCATTGCAAAGTTCATTTTTGTTTGACTTATAGAATACAAAAAGTTCATTTAACTGTATGTTAACTTTATTGACACCAAAAACTCGGCTACCAAATTATATTGGGCTTTTACATTTTGCCATGTGCACAGAAATATATTTAAATTCTTTACATTTTTCAATTTATACATTTTATTAGCAGCATATTATAAGCCCATAATGACACATTCTCACCTTTGGTGCTTAAATATGATGGTAATGAACTTTGTAACCTACTGAAAAGGACCAGCTTTTGTGGCTGGAAATTAATCAAGCATTACAACTCTTCTTTTTAGCAGCTTTTACCTGCATATTTAATGGATGCATTATGGTGCACACAAAAATGTTATACATGTATCAGGCATCTAGGTTATCAAATTATTTTTTTCTCTTCCAAGTGGTAGAAAATGTCCCTTTTTCTTTTATTTGCCTGACTTGTAAGCATTGTGCCCTCTATTGTAAGTTGTTTGCACTTCTACGTGCCACTTCACTTTTGTCCTCTAAGCCAATGATCTTTAGATTCATAGCTCGCTTGTTAGGTGGAAATGACTCAACATAACTACAGCTAATGCTTCTACCAGTGTGACACCAAAGTAATATTTATCTGGAAATCGAATTCAGTTAACTGAACTAATCTAATTTTATTTTGGTAAAACTTCAGAAATAAGCTTAAGCGTATTTTTTTTCACAGTGCTAAGAAAAGTGGTTCACCCAGAAATGGCTTTGCCATTAGATAACTTTAATTACAACCAATTTATCAGCCAATTAAAAAGCCTTTGTGCCGTTCTTGGCTCCTTTGTTAAATAAATAAATAAATAGCAATAATGAGTGGTAGGATTGTACTTACGTAGCTCTCAAGAATGGTTAGCTAGCCTATCATCTATTGCCGCTAGGATCTTGGTACCTCGAAATATGGACCATCAGGCTGTCCCAAAATACAGGATGCGTTATCATAACTTCCTTTTTTTAAAGGGGTTTTGCTTTATGGAAAAGGAAGTTAAATTGCTGCACCCTGTATTCCATCAAATTTGAAATGTAGTATGTCCATGCAAAGTGAAGAGCTAATATTTTAAGAACATATTTCGTGGTTGTTTTTGGAATGTACTGAACAAGAGCCCATCTACCTCTTAATACCTCATCCATAGTTTCAATCCTTAGTAAAGAATTCATTTGTGGCATTAATATCTCTACAAATACATAAAAAAATATTCATATTGGTGCTAGTTTATTGTTCACCTTACATCTAGCTTGATTCCCTTTTTAATCAAATTGAATGCTTTCAAGTACAAATAAAAATCTTTGATAGCTGAGAATGGCAAGAAATATTTCTACACCAGTGCTATCAATGGCTCTTTAAAAGTTAGTGTTGTCAGCTCACTTTAAACTAACAACATATTAAAATCCATTTAATGCCAAAATTTCAGATTTACTTGTGTCCCTAACATCACTTCATGTAAAATTACAGAATGCATATTTTTGATGAAATCTATGTCCTTGAAATGAGAGAATCCTAGGTTGGAGCTCAATAGTACCATTTACAGATATTGTAACTGTACATCTCTCCAGGGATATTCGGTGGATAGGTTGGAAACTGATCAATAACAGCACAGTTTTCCTATTCTGTGGCCCCATTTTAGCATCCAGAGAATAAAGCTGATCCTCAGATATTTCCAAGGTCATCCATGCTTTGGAATTTACTGTATAATCTAGTGGTCAATGTTTTTACATGTTTGAAGCACCTTTTTTTGCAAAGACTGATGTACATGAGTAACTGTTTTAGAATTGGAAATTTTTTTACTCTAGCTACATAAATAGCAGGAACACTGAAAATGAAATTGTGTAAATGTGGGGTTTTACATACATTGGAATATTAGGAAATTTAATGGGACCTGATAAAAATGTGGTAAAATGAAATTTTGATAATTCAAATATGAAGTTTAACTGTGTACAATTTTTTTTCTGTTAGTGTATTTGTTGTTTTTCTATCTTATTTGAACTAATTACTGCAATGGAAATTATAACTTCTGAACTTTTTTTCAGATCAATATGAAATCCAGAAATATGGCCAAGTATCTAGAGAGTGTTGTTTCTTACCGTGATTTAATAGCATTTGTTTGTGAAAATCCTGAAGATTCCAACTTCATGATGACAGAGTTAAGGGACAAGTTAAAGTACAAAATTAATGTGATAACATCAAAACCTAATGTGGACATGTCATCATTTACTCGCCCCTTTGAATTACAATCTCTTGCGTGAGTATTAACATTTTTATTTAATATTTTAAAAGATGTGTATATGCATCATAAGTTCAGTTACATGCATAGTTCTTCAAAATTTAGGGGAAGGAGACTATGATGAAAATGCCACAATTTTAAAATGTAAAATCATTAGTCCTAACCAGGATTCGAACCGTGGTCCCTCAAATTCTGGCTGACTGCTTTCACCAATGAAGCTACTAAGTTGTCCTATTAAATTCAGGAAAAAAAATGTTGGAGTGTATTAGGATGCCTCGGTTGCTCTATTGGATTAAGGACTTGGCTGGAACAATCCGGGTTTGAAGTTTGGTCAAGGCAAATGGTTTTCTGACTTAAAAGTTTTACATTGTAAGGCACATCAGCAGATGACTACTTTTAAGTTACTGTTGTGGCTCTCCTGCAATTTTTTTTAAATTTAAGATTTTTATGTGAATTACACATATCAAAAACCATATCAGTGTGTCTTGTAGTTTTCAGTGTAGTTTTTAAGGAATGAATTAATCATTTTATTATACGGTATAAAAGGGTAAATCTTCAAATACAGAAACATAATGGGAAGGTTATTGATGAAACTTTTTTTAAATTTTAACTCTGCATTAATTGGGAAAATATTAAAATGTCTTCCTTTAAGAAAATTTCTGTGAAGGTGGTTTTTTTCCTAGTATTCATTGAGATATGTTTATTAGGATAAAGTACACAGTGTCTTTTTTATTCCCCAAAACCTGCAACCTTGTAGGCTGGATAGTAGTAGACCTGGAAAAAATGAGGAAACATTCACTGCTGGTAATTCCAAGAAATTATTTTTAAAACATGGCAAAATCCTTTGAAAAGCAATTTAAGAAGCAGTAAAATGGTGAAATTAGGACCATGCAACATCCTATCCTCACACTATGTCACTCTATATGGCCTTCAACTTTGTTGGCTTAAGAGTATAATGTGAAATTCATGATGAGACACTTCTTTGGTATATTACACAAGTTTTCAGAAATCTATGAAAACTAAGAATGTCACTGGCCCCAAGTCCAAAAATATGGCCAAATTTCTTGGGTAGGAATGACCAACAACACACCGATAGTCAGAAAGAAATGCAACAATTTCAGAGTGTAAAATTCATTCGCCTTGACCGGGATCCCGGTCAATGCAAATGATTTTTACACTCTGAAATTGTTGCATTGAAATGCATGTTAGCGGATGACTCCGTTAAAAGTTACTGCTGTGGCATCTCTCACAATTTCTTGAAATTAGTCGGAAAGAACTAACATCAAAAATGTAGTACCTCAGTAAACCTAAAATAGGAAGTGTACCTGCAGAGCTTTTTGAGCCCTTTCCAATCTGTGTAAATATTTTTAAGAATGGATGTAAAAGCTTGTAAGATAATTAATATTTTAACAGTTACAACTTAGATTGTTGGTTTTTGTTTTCTTTATATCCATTTTGACTTATTAGTGTGAGATGTACAAATGATTTTTGTGTGTAAATCATCTATGTATATTACGACCTGGTATAAAGCTAATTTGTAATAATAATAAAGGTACATTATAGAATTGTGTTCAGACAAATACTGGAAATGGTTCATGTATTTTTATTATTCAGAATAGTGGAATGTCTACATCGATCGCGTGGTGTTTCCTTCACATTGATAAATTTCAGTTGAAAGGAGTCTAGTGGTCACCCTGATAGTGTGAAATTTGTAGTTTCTTCGTATGAACAAGGAATACTCACTTTGAATTGAAAATTTTTTCAGGAAATATGGATTTCACGCTTATGTGTCAGACATCTTTACTGCTCCTGAAAGTATAATGAGGTACTTATTTAAAAATTACAACCTTCACCGTATTCCAATTGGAGATCACTCAACTTTTTTAAAAGCACATGAAGTTCCTAAGGAAATTAAGGTCTTTATGTCAGGTAAGAATTTCTCTTTTAATGTCTAATTCCCTTCAATTAATCCTGGGTTAGATTATTCCTCTGACCTATTTGTTAAAATCAGTTATAATTTTTAAAATCTCCCTAGTGACCATGTGTGTTGGTGTAATTCCAATGTACAATTGGTTGAGATTTCTGTTTAGTCACGAGTTAGTAATGCCTATGTAGTTTTTCTTGTTTTGTTATGCTGTGAGTAAATCAATTTTTTTATAAATTAGCCAACCAATGCAAGTACGATGAAAGGTATTATTGCCATGCAAAAAGCATCAGCTAAGATCAAGAAGCATCTTGATGTTCTTTTCTATACATTTGGGATTCTTGAAAATATAAGTTTTCATCAACTTGTCTATAAATTAGTCAGCAAACACCAGTATATGAGGGGAATTGGAAAAGTTCTCAGAATGGAGTAGAAATAAAAGACATAACTCTGTGAAACTTTTACATTTTGTATCAAGTCTCCCTGTACTCTAATGCACTTGGTCCAGCATTGTTCCAATATCTTGATCCTATCTTGAAAATTAGATTCCTTTAGGCCTGCAAAATACCCTTCCACTGTTAGTTCTTTGTTTGAAGAGAAACTGTCCACCAAGAAAAATTTTGAGCTTAAGAAAGAGATGAAATTCTGATCAGACAGGTGTGGCAACCATTCATATCTTTGTTCACATATTTCTGGCATGATAACAAAATGTGTAGAAAGAAAATCTTGTTGGTTGCCCTTAAATTGGGTCAAACATTTTACGGAAATTTCCATTCTGATGTGTTTGTGACCCTGCATCAAGAGTCTTTTGACCTTGGTCATCACCCATCTAGCAGATAATTTTGTCATCCGATTCCATTGTTCAAATGCCTGTTCAGATGATATCCCCACAGCTTCAGCGATTTCTAGCACCATCAGTGGGCGACCCTCCATGACCATTTTATGCACTTTTGCAATAAATTCTGGGATAGTGGTGCATTTAGTCGACCACTACATGAATTATCATCTATGCTGTCCCGACCAAACTTAAACACGTTTGTCCAATTGACAACCCTTGAATATGAAGGAGTAGAGTCCCCTAGAGTGTTCTGAAAGTCGCCATGAATTTCCTTTGCTTTTATACCTTTCTTTATGTAGTACTGTTTAATCACTGCTCAAATCTCAATTTTTTCCATCTTCACAAATCACTACATAGGAACAACAAAGGAGATGAGACCGCACCACATATCTCGTCCTAGAGCACTGATACCTTGTTTGTACTCATAAAGGATTACCTATTACTACCCAGGAAACTCATTGCGCTAGTGCTGACATGAGAACCTTTGAGTACCTTTCAAAGTACTCTTGTATATGCTTCTCATGTCCTCCTTCATTATTTGTCAATGATGGGTACTCCATGGATGCGTGGATGTGCGTAGTACCCACACTCTTAGAGAAAGGGGTGAGAGGAATAGAGAAGGGAGTTGAAGTGGTGGTATTTTGGAGAATGAAACATTGTACTTATCTATTCTCAGTAATGTAACACCAGTATGAACTGAAACTCTTTACTACCCCTCTCAATCAATGGAGGGAAGTTAAGCTGTTTTGTTCCAATGCCACAAATAGTGTGTGTACCATTACTTTCTTTTACAGTATAATATGAATAAACAAAGAACATGTGATCATAGATTCCTTTTTGTGCTTTTCAACCTATCTCCATTTTGTGACTTTCACTCTGTGATATGTTGCAAAATTGCTTTTATATTATTTCGGGTGTAATTCTAATTAAAGATAAGCCCCTCCTACTCCATTGCATTAGAAGTAATACTGTAAACATTTTCCACTCAATTCATGCTTATTTAAATCTTCAAATGGCTCTGGATGCAATTATTATGAATATGTCTATTTTTTTTACAGATGATAAAAAATTTATCATTAGAACTTCAAAATATAATCATGAAATAATATCTACTTCAATGCAAATAAAAGAATCAACTTTATTGACAAATTCAGTCAATGAAGCAAATGTAAAGGAATACACTGGAAGGTAAGGAAATGCTTTATCACTCTGAAGTATTCATTTTAAAGGTAGTATATTGATTCCACAGTTTTTTTTGCTGATACATAGGTTTAAGGAAACAATTAGGTGGATCTTATTTCATATTCCTAAAAAGACGAAAATGGCCTAATTAAATTGTAATTTAAATACATTCCCATAGTTCAATGGAAATAGTTCATAGTGAAGAGTTTAGGTTTGTTCCTCTTATTTTATTCCACTGCTAGAAGGTCCACTTTTAGTTTGTTAGGGATAATTCACCTAAAGCAAATACTTGTGCAATAATTTATCTGTAAATAATATCTGGTATTCACTGACAGTTTGAAGAATAATATCAAACAATATTGTTAGTCAATAATTACATAGATACTTGCTTGGTGCTCACAATAGTGATAGATATATGGAATTGGGTAAGTATAATCTGCTGCAAAAATGGGAATACTAACTATATTTTTCATACTTATTTCAATGTAATGAATACATTTTGTAACAATAAGTTTTATAATCCAACTTTCCCTCCTTTCTGCTTGTTGGGTATTTTATTTTTTCTCTGATAATTTTATGATGCAAGTGCTTGAGCATAAATTACAATAAAGCATAGTTCCTATGGTTTCCATCTTACTGAAAATAAACCGCACTTTATCTTTTAAGATATGGTGTAGTGATTTTCGTATCTTGTTTTACATGAATGTAACATACACATTAAAAGTGAATAATTCAGTCTAAAAATCCAATCAAATGCATTAGGGATCAATACTATTCCCAAAATTGAAGACTTATTGTCATATTCATACAAGTGTATGGCCCAAAGAGGAGAAAACTTAAAAAGTCATTAGAGAAGGGGGCGATGGCAAATATTTGAAAACTTGCTTGATCACAGTGTTGCAGTGACTTATGGTTACCCCAACCGTAGTAATAAGCCTAATGGATGGTTTGAGAAGTGAGGGTAGTTTACTCTGCTTAATACAAAGCTGAATGGAGTGTGGAATTGCATATTTCCCCATTATGTCTCAGGAATTTCTCATACCAGAAAATCACAAAGCTTGGGTAAAGCTGAGGTTGCCCAAAGGCATCCACAGAATTGAACCTTGATCCTCAGTCAGTTGCCCTCCACTCTAACCCTCTGACTTACCATTCATACTCCTCTTTCTGATTGCTAGGTTACCATTTATTGAATTGGTCATTCATTGGGATGTAAATGACTTACCGACTTTATATCTCCATTAAAAATGTAATCATCATGCTAAACACGAAGCATAATTTCAATTTACTCTATCATTCATGAATTAAAACAGCTTCAAAAATATTTCAAAATATCTTTTTGATCCAAAAACAATATTTGTGCATTTGAGGTATTCATTCATGTGCATGTATTTTTTTTTATTTTATATGAAATAGTGGCATGCTCTAAGCAATAATAGAGATGCCTCAGAAAACTCGGGCATATTAATCTGACTTTTGGTCATACAAGTGATAACTACCATGATGGCTAAAGTGGCACTATGGTTTTTACTATAATGCCACCTTAACCATTGTGGTATAGCACTTAATACAAAGGCACAGGTTAATTTTAGATTCATTACTAAATTCAAATTCTTTATCCAAAATTTTAACGATCCCAATCATTTCAGATCATCATTGTTCAGACATGCCAACTCTCCCGATTTAAGCGGGAGACTCCCGATTTTTCCTTCTTACGTTCTTGATGAACTGTTCAAATTGTGTACTTAGCTTAACATGTTAATAAAGTGTGACATTCATTAAAAATTGGCAAAGTGTCATAAAGGGATTAAGGTGCCATGCAAATATTGTGGTAATTAAAAGTGATTACTTCGTGATACACTTCTAAAAATCTCCCGATTTTTCATTTTTGAAAGTTGGCATGTCCTCCCGATTTTTCATTTTTGAAAGTTGGCATGTCTGATTGTTCTTCATTATGTGCATGAGTTCTCATTACTGTTATATTGGTGATGAATATTGAATATTTTATTGCTTTTTTTTTTCAATTTTTACATCCTCAAACCAAACATCAGAGCTGGGTGATCAGATCCATGATTACCCGCTGATCTTAGTGGGAAAATCACATTAATGAGTGAGACGATGATGATGATGTACACAAGAAGATCCATTGTTAGAATATCCTATGACATCTTTCACTGTCAGAAATAAATAAATGAAAACACTTTTTTACAATAAAAATATTAGTTGAAATCATCATGTTTGTTCCTTAAGAGTGTATTTATTCAACCATGTATATTGCTTTATAGGTTATCAAAATTGAAGGAGGACCTTCTTAGCTTGAAAAATATTCTCAGTCGTTTAGAATCTCAAGAGGGAAATTATGATGAAAATGTCCAAAAAATTGTGAAAGATAGATCAGAACTTAAAGCAACTCAAAGTAAAGTGAAGTCAATCAAATCTCGAATGGTAGCATTAAAGAGAGACATAGAAGAGACCAAGGGAAAGGAATGTAAAGAAGAGGACATGAAGAAAAAATTGGAAATTGAAAATCAGGTAAATTCTTTTTCTAGTAGTTTCAGTGGTCAACTCAAAACTTAGGCAATATGTGCTTGGATTCTTATCATATTCCTTTCTCTTGTTAGCATTTTTTACAATTCATTCATGCCCATGGCAACCACTGTATGAGTTTTGCTACATGGACTTTGGTATTCAACATACATGGTCTTTGGTATTCAACATACATGGTCTTTGGTATTCAACTCTAAGTAGTTTATGAGGCTTCTTCAAGTACAACTTTTATAGCTTCATTAGTAGGGAGCCTAAATTTTGGAGTTTAAATAAAAGTCATGATTGGCAGAAAATAAAATTACCCTAGTTAATTTTAGTCACTATATCTGCTTTATACTATACTTGCGCAAAGTACAGTATTATGCCTATTCACTGCATCATTTCAGTATGCAGTAAATAGGATTACAATCTGGTGAAAGTGGTAAATAAGTTAAATAAATATGATTACTTACAATCACTCATAATATTCTGAGCATTATATATTTTCATAATTGGTGATTTACTTTAAAAATTGTTTCGTTAAGAGTAATAAGTGATTTAAAATAGTTATTCTAATCTTGAAAGCCCTTGCTATTGGAAGAGATACTTGCAATAGTAATGCCTTTTTCATACTAACAATTAAATTTGCAAGGCACCAACATGAGCAGTAGGCATGCAATTCAAAAAGTTGACAAAATAGAGGAATATCTTATTTAGTTTTTAAATATAGAAAAGAATGTATAAATACAAGGATATAACTAAGATGGTTAAAACAAGTTAAATAAATAACCCCAAGACTACTCTTTGGGGGTATTAAGCTGCAAAGAAAGGGAAATAAAAATTATTAGCAAATGTAAAATGAGTTTAAAATGGTTAGTTAAATCATTAATTCAAGGCATGAGGTACTTATGTCATTACTATTAGGAAGACCTTTACTCTCCTAATTAAAAAATATTAATAAGGACTGATAAATTTTCAAGTAAGCTCTAAATGGAAATGTGATGCCACTCCATGCATGAAGCCACCATTATTTCAATATTTTCTGGCTTTACGGTTTCCTCAAACTTTTGAAATGTTTATTCAAATAATGGGAACATGCCCGTTCTGAATCAGCATTGGATGCAGAGTGCTTGGATTTTTCTTTTCTCAATTTCAGGATGATCTACTTCCAGCCGTACAAAATCTTTAAAACATCAACGCTTGTCTGACTATCCTATAGGTACCTTTGCATTTGCTCCTGAAAACCAGGATACTCCTTGACAAAATACTTATTCAAAAGTGTTGGCATGATGGGAATGTTGGATATTAAATTACCTATATAGAAATATCTCCCTTGTTAGATGCAGTGTTACATCTAACTTATATTTAAAATAAAATTTCCCCTATCTTATTTGATCAACCTAGTAAGTTTTATGTGACACCGGTTGGCTAAATTTTTAATTTAGTCTTTAATATTTTATCCCTGTACCATAGAATTATATCAGAAAACAGAAATTAATTTTTTGTTTTAAATTTTGTTTTAAAAAAAAAGAAGAAAAATATTTTGTTGACCCACAAATCAGAATGAAAAAGTAATGGATTCTACGCACCCTTTCTGATGGAAAGTCAACAATACACACTCTTTGTATTTCTGGGGTCAAGTGTCATTTTCATAATTCAATTTTTAATGTGTATTTTGTGTGTTTTTTCTCTTTTCAGAAATGCACCTCTCAGTTGATTTCAGCCCTAAGTAAGAATGTTGACAACCTGAAAAAATTTGGGGACATCATTATCATGATGAAATTATCTCAAAGTGAAATTCATAAGGCGAGACATAATATGTCCTTAATTGAAACTGAATTAAGAGCTGTTTCTAAGAAACTGAAAGATGCTGAGGTATGTTATGTCATGTGTGTGTGTGTATATGTATATACACACACGTTCAAACACAAAATCCTGCCATGCGGCGAACAAATATTATTTCACACATAGAAATAGATTTTAGGAAAGGGGATAGGAAAACAAATAAGACGATCACAGGAAAGGTGGGGAAGGCGGATTGGAGCAGATCACAAACTCCTAATTCAAACTCCAAACCCCAAACTCCAAACGTAAAATCACCTCTTTAGTCATTATTTCACTGTCTGTGCAATAAGCAGTTCTTCTTAGAGAATACAATGCTCTCTGGTTTTCTTATCCCTCTTTCTCCAAAGCCAAATTGGAAGGGATGTTCTGATCAAACTATTTTTTTGCAAGCCTTTGAGATACTTACCTGTAGTGATGTTCCTCTGTATTCCTGAGTGCTTGGTACGATCATGAGAACAACATCTGCTGCAACAACTGCTACAGTAAAACCCCTTATTTGATCTTTTCTTGGGACTGTAGGAAAAAATTTAAAATGTGGGAGATTACAAATAGTGGGAAAAGGATAATTTTTTGCTTTTACGTGCTTAATTACTGGATTTCCACAAAGTATCGGCCACAACTATCTCTCAAAAAAGTCAACCATTTTCTGTGCTTGATGTGGGTAAAAAGTACTTAATTGTAAGTTTTCCATGGAAATCCACTGGTGTCTTAAGAGGTTGAAGTTAATACCCGCTTACCCTCAGCCCATAAGCTGAATGTTGATTTTAGAGCACATTTTGGAGGATAAAAAGTCCGTCTTTTGGGTCAGGGAATATAACTCTGTATGATAAAAACTAATTGGTAATAGAGGCTCTTTAAATTGACTCATTGGCAAGGAGGATGTGTAGCTGACAGTTATGAAATTCTCACACTTCTAGTTACCACCTATGAGTTTCACTGAGTTGCTGACAAGAACCGAGTCACCCAGCAGATCAGGAATTGCTGGAGGTGACTCAAAGAGGATGAGAAATATCTTCCCAAGTTACAGATTAGCCTCCCAAGTCTTTATAAATGTTATCAATTAAAGATATGGCATACATCAAAGGCCAGTTTTGATGGCTAATGTCAATTTTTGTGTAGTTCATTCTGCGAGAGCATCCTGGTTAAGCTGATACTTGTTATCCTTTGTAATTGCTGTTATTAGGATATTTTGCAGCTGTTTTATTGACTCACTAAAGTCCTAAATGCTGCATAGTTGATTCATGGAAATATTTATTTAACCTGATTCTTCATTTTATCTGCATCGAGAATAGAAGTTGACAACCCTGGTTACAGGACTAATAATTTTTTTGTTGACTTGAATTCATTTTTGTAAAAAGTGCATTTTTAGTATTAAGTTTTATCTAAAAGTATTCATCTTTGTCTTCCTCGCAGAAAGAAGAAAAAAATTCTCGTGACATCTTTGCAGAAGCTAATCGGCGCACAAATAAGTATTTAAAACAATTTGAGGAACTTGCAAGTGTCAAATATAATAGCAAAGACTTCCAACAAGTGAAGAAAAAGTATGCAGATTTTCCTGAAACTCTTGAAGACATAGAGAAGGAGATTCATATAACTCAAACTAAGGCAGAATGCTTAGGGCATTCAGACAGCGACGTAAGTATTTTCCCTAAAATTTGGGGGAATATCTTTCAGTAGAGAAGGCCCATGAACCAACCTTAAGTTAAAAAGGTCTGTCAGTCTGTCTATGGCAGTCAATCCTAACTTCTTTTCATTGTGAACAGAATGTGATCTTCCTCTACACCCTTTTTGCAGTGTCACACCTTTAATTTCTTGGGACCATAGTATTTAGCCATGAAACATTCCTTACCTAACTCACCTCAGGTTTCTGATATATGGTAATGTAATGTCATATTATTACTAGGTAATCTACCGGTTAATGTAGGTTTTTGGATGGACACAACTATCAAATAAACATTTTGTGACTCCCCACCTAGCAAACTAATCTATATCAGGTCCCTCTTCATCTCGGTGTACTTCTTTCCTCCCTTCATCCCGTCCAACATCCTATCCTGTTCCTGCCCTTTCCTTGTTTGCCCAAGAACTTGCCCCCTCTATTACCATCTTCAACATCCCACTGCCGATCAATATGCCCTTCATCCATCTTTTCTGCCCCCATAGGATTTCTTCCAACAAACCCCTCTCCTCACCCACCATCTCCAGTACTTCCTCATTTGTTTTCCTTTCGGTCCATTTCACCTCCATTCTTCTCCACACCCACATTTCAAAAGCCTCCAATCTATGTCTATCCTCCTGCTTCAGTGACCACATTTCCGCGCCGTACATAGCTACGCTCCATATCAGAGTTTTTACGAGTCTTGTCTTAACATCCCTACTCAACGTCCCCGTCATCAACTCCCTCCTCCTTGAGAAAGCCTCCTTGCGTATAGGTTTCTGATACATGGTAATGTAAAACAGAGCACATACAAATACTATTTAAATGGATCAATATTTTATCTGGTTTTTGGTTGCAATGGGGTTCTCTGCTCATTTTTCCCTAGTGCCATTGTAAAGTGTCCAAGGAGTAATTACCACATTAAAAATGTATTCTTTGAAACTGTAAACATATTTGCAATTATAAGCTTTTCTGTTGTATAAGGGGCAGTCAAATGAAAACCAAATGCCCACCATAAAACACAGTCCACGCAAAAGGTGGCAACACTTGTTATGTATCGATACTACCATTCTGTGGTAGAAGAACTGCGTAGTGACAACTCACGGGTACAAGCAGTTGTTGGGCTGTGCTTGTTAGTGCATAGACTGGTCTAGTGTATTTGTCCAGCTGCAGAAATGGAGGCAAGCAAAGAAGAACAGAGAGGTGTGGTTCATTTCGTGATGGCTGAGGGTGCTGGAGTATGCATAATTCATGTCTAATGTCTTCTGTGTATGGTGAACACTGCATGTCCCTGATGAGTGGTATAGGAGATTCTAAGAAGGGCACATTTTCAAGGGCAGGAGATTCTAACAAGGGCAAGGCAATCAGTGCCCAGGACCATCAAGCCATTACTTCTGATGTGATAGGAGGGATTGATGGCCTTGTCCAGGAGCACTTTAATATCCTCCATATCTTTCACCATATGATTTTCAAATCTTTGGCGACCTAAAGAAAGACATTTATTTGGTTTCATATGGATGAGAAAGTGCAAGAGTGGGTGTGGTTATGGATCCATCAGTGGCCTACCTCTTTCTACAAAACTGGAATTGATCATATCATCTTCCAGGGGGATAAATGTATCAATGCTTTTGGTCATTACTTTTGAATTTAAGTATTCCACGGTCACGTTGTAGTGGGTGTTCAATTTTCCTTTGATTCCCCTCCATATGATAGATTCTTGATGTAACTAGAGCTTATAATCACTCATTAGCCTAGTTCTTACAGGTTTCAAAATTTTATGGCTGTTACAGTGGTTTTTTTATGTTTTGAGTGTAATGATATGAACTGGGAAACTATTAATAATGATATATTGTTCATTTTAAACAGTGACTACTTTAGTTTGATGTCACAAATAGGGAATGTCATTTGCTGAGAAGTGGTCAAATTGTCAGTGGCCTAATCTATTGATGGAAGACGAAAATTTAACGTTTTTCTTTTTCAACTTTGTAAATATACCCTGTGGCATGTCTAGATTCATGATGAATTTTATTGAGTTGTTTTTTAATCATAACTTGGGTTCAAGATGATCTGCATGTACGCATTTGGTGATGCAATACTAATAAATAAGGAATGTATGCACTAATGATCGAACAGACTGTGGTGCTAATAAGGAAATGTGCAAGGTAATGACAAACGTGACCTCTAGTATTTCAATCAGTTTCTCAATACTGTCATCTTGCACTAAACCTTCATTTCAAGTACCTAGTGGTTGGCAATGGCAGTTGAGGAGGATGTAAAATATTTGTGATCAAATTGCTTCACATGTGAATTCTATGGTTTCAGGCTCAACTTTGTGGAGGTTCATTTTCGTTTAAAATGAATACACTTTGCTTCACATGTGTTGATAGTAATTCCATTGAAATAATTTATGGAAAAATTTCAAGCCCTAATGACAGATTAGTATGAAAAATCAAAAAAGAAAGTGTATGATAGTGACCACAACTTGAGGAGTATTGTCATGACATACTATATGTGGGTCCTTCAATAAGTCCTTTGAAAATCCCAAGAGTTGGTGCTTGTAGTATTGGAAAAGTGTTGCTTTTAGTAAGCTTCATCTCTCACTAGATTGCTGTTAAAGTTTTAGCACCATTCATTTCATGATTTAATTTTCATAGCCAATTGAAGCAACAAACTTTTGTTTATTTAGAATAATTGAACAAGGTTTGATGCATGCGGTGATTAAATACTCCTATTTAAAAGGATTGACATTGAAAGAGATCAAAGCCATTAGATGAAGTTCATGGCACATTGGAAATGGAAATAGAGTAAATAAATGATATAGTACAAATGAGTATGCATTGCAATTGTTTGTTCAAAAGTACTTGTGAACTGTTACTGACCCAATGTTTGGAGAAAATTGGTATTTTTTTGCAATAGGATCATTTCATATTATAAATAGGACCTCCTTACCCCTGTGGGCTCTAGTGGATCATATGGAGTATTTAGAAGTGATTGGGATAGTATGTTTTAAAACCCCTGATAATCATGATTTCTCCTAACATCCTCTCCTTGGCCCCATATAATCCAGATTATTAAGGGTTTATTGTGTTTCACTTTTCTTTACTGGGAATACTGAAATGCATATTAAATGCCTACACTAGGTTTTGATGATTTAGTTATTTTGATTAGTGTTACTAAAACCATGATTTATTTATTAGGTGATAAAGGAATATGAGAGGAGGCAGACAGCAATAATTGCCATTAAAAATGTTATTAATCATCATTCAGCTAATTTGAAAAATTCCAAAGAAGAAATTGAAGTATTAAAAAGTAAGTGGATGCCACTGGTGAAAGATCTTATTAAGAGGTTGGATAAAAAATTTGGTGAGCTCCTTTCAAGAATAAATTATGTTGGAGAAGTCATCCTAGTTCAAGGCCTGACTGAAGTAAGTATCCAGGTTGATCACATAATTTAATGCTTTTTGCATGAATAAATTATTTTAAATTGAGATAGCTAATGAATAATTTTCCTGAATTCAAAATGCATATGATTAAGATAAGTCATAAATACTTAACACTAGTAACTATATACCTTAACCTCAGGCTTACTGGCCAAAACAATATGAGGTGGGTCTGTGCATTATCATGAGTTCCCATTACAATAGATTCATTGCTTGATGTGTTCAGTGAAGCTCAATGCTTATTATTCTATTGAATAGAGCATTATTATTATTATTAATTATGATTGCAAACATCCTTAGAAAGTTCATATCTCATGTGGTATGTGTTATTTCACTGTCATTTTTTATGAACTTGGATGCATATAATTGTAGTATCTCTCATTCAATGGTAAATCCTGTTGATGGTTTGCCCTCCTGCCTCTCAGATTCAGCAAAATGATTCGGAATATTGCATCTATTTGATAACTCCTTACTGATAACTGTTTAATCTGATAAATGACATGACATATCAATCTTCCACTCTCTACCGGAAGTACTGTTGCTCAAACTCAATAAAGCAGTTTAATTAGTGAGACATGGAATGCTTGAGAGTTAAATATAAATGCCTAAAATTAACAAATAGTTCGTTTTTCCATTAGCATTCCACCACTTAAAAAAATTCAGTCAGTTAACTTCTGGAAAGAGGATTTGGCAAGAAAGGTGGAAAAGAAGAGGATTATTTGTTCAGCTGTCATTTATATTCTGCTAAGGGTTGGTGTTGAGGGCTGTTACCCATTATCTGTTAGGGCCTTGTATACAATCAAACAGCCAGTTTAATTAGATGCACGTTGAAGCCTCTAATAAGGGTTTTACCAAAAGTTAATCAAACAAAAGGGATGTTAAATATGTAGTAATAAATGTCAAACAATTGACCTGTTTAATGTGAGTCTTCACAGGTATGAGGACTTGCACATGTGTTGCAAAATTATCTAATCCCCTCAGCATATCGGAAAAATTCAGCCTTATTAATTTTGCTGTATACATAACTTTTGTTAATAAGGTTAAATATTATATATATTTGCATTTGCACACTTAGAAAGTGCATTCTGTGCCTGTCAATCTCTTGAAATCCTGTACTGTTTTCTGTTAGTGGGAAATTATACAACGTCACAATGCTTTTTCTTTTGACAGTATGATTTTGCAAACTATGGGTTTAAAATTCAAGTGAAGTTCAGACAGGAAGGTGGATTACAAGAATTAAACCAATTTCGCCAAAGTGGTGGTGAAAGAGCAGTTGCTATTGCTGTGTACCTAATGGCGCTACAGGAACTAACATCTGTCCCATTCAGATGTGTTGATGAAATAAATCAGGTACTTCTCATATTTTATGATGGAATGAATATTGATGTTGGGAAAATGTGGCAAAAGTACTTTATATTTTCCATTGTTATTCTAGGGAATGGATGAGTTCCATGAATCAGCAGTTTTTCAGTTGCTTTCTGACATAGTCTCCAAAGAAGGAGGTGCTCAATATTTTCTATTTACTCCCAAAGTGAGTGAAAACCACAATTTTATATTTCTAATTGTTTCTCAAAGGTGTTGATGTAGGTTTAATATACTGTGTTGCATTACTAATCTTACTGATAGGATGAGGAAAAGTAAGATTTGGTTGGCATTGTACAAATTATTCAAACAAGTCAAAAATTAAAAATTTCAAAGCATTGTTATCAGTTTTTATGCTATAAAAATAATTTTTTAGCTCCGATTTTGAAACTACACTTAAATGCTCAATCCCTTCCCTCAAGAGTGCCATCACCTTTGTTTAGGTAAATTTTAATATGAGTATGAGTTTATTGCTGAGGTCCTTAATATTTGTTAAATAATTAAAAAGGGGGGTCGCGGTGGTCTAGTGGGTAGAGCATTGGACTACTGACCGGATGGTCCCGGGTTCGATTCCCGGGCAAGGCACTTTGGGCACCTGCAGCTCCACCCAAGCTAGTTGATTTTTCGGGTACCAGATCTTCCTGGGAAACCATAACCGGCACAGGGAAAGGAACTGGCCCCCCTACCCTGATGTGTGAATATTCACACGCCGTCAGGCTTGGTACACGGGTGAGCTCTACCATCACCTACTAAACCGACCTTCGGGTTGATTACTGTGTTTATGGTTTAATTAAAAAAGCTTTACTTATTATTTAACAATCTTTTTATTGAATCCTTAATAAATTAAAAGTGGATTTATAAAAATCTATTCTGTAATAGATATTTTTTAAAATTGGTTTGGGATTGAAGTTATTGGCTTGATTGCTGGAGTACAGTACACTTTGTAAATGTGCCTCTCCCTCAATGCACAGTACCATTATGCATGGTTATTTGATTTACTTTAATCAATTGAAAGATGTTGGTTAGATCATTTCACTGTTTAAAATAGGACATTTTAGAATCTCATATACTTGTTTTGGGATAAGAGAAATATTTAGCACCCATGAAGCAGTATTATAAGGCATCCTGTAAGTATGATGTATTCCTAAGATTCTGCTCTGAGATATCAAAGTGTTGCTCCATGTAAACTGCTTATTAATTTATTATGTGACCCATAAAGTGGAATATATTATATGGTGATTTAAAATTATGTTTGAAATCAAACTACCTAAATGCACAAATTGAGTAGCTTCAGGTGTGATGTGGTGGAAGTCGAACATAATGAATGATAGATGGTGGCACTTTTCCACTTGATAGAATTTATTTGACCACTGGGTTTCAATGTATTACATCATCATCATGATGATGTAATACATCAAAACCCGAAAATAAATTTTATCAAGTGGAAAAGTGCTACCACCCATT
The DNA here is from genome assembly GCA_037158775.1 of Hetaerina titia. Taxonomy (NCBI): domain Eukaryota; kingdom Metazoa; phylum Arthropoda; class Insecta; order Odonata; family Calopterygidae; genus Hetaerina; species Hetaerina titia. The sequence goes on from CM073768.1 coordinate 130,960,188, forward strand.
ATTCATTACTGCAATGCATTTATAATTTATTGTCTACTTTCAGGTTCTTCGCACTCTGAAGTTTTCTGATGCACTACTGTTCACTTGTGTCATCAATGGGGATGTTGAAAATATTCATATTGATTGTAAAGAGGTTGTTGAACGTAGAAAGAAAAGAGAGTCAAAAATGTTGACTTATAAATGAGTATTTGTCTAGTTTTGTCATTTTATTTATTCAGCAGGCAGTGTTTAAGGAAACACCTGATATTTTTATATTTTTGTAATAATAAAATTTTTTAAATTTTCATTACTCATGGAGCATTTGGATGAATTATTTCCCCTTATCACCGGTTAATAATTGTATTTATTAGCTTTTCCTACTGTACCTCAATGCTGTGGATTCTGCGTCTTCTGTTAAACTTCTTAAATCACTTAACTGTATCGATCCGTTATGAGACCGCTGCCAATCGCCTTCCCAGCTGCCAAGGCTACTAAGGCAAAGAGGAATTCAAGGCTAATAAGATGAAAGAGGATGTCACCCTCCCAGTCGAAATCAGCCTGCAACTGCTGCAGCAGTTGCTCAACCATCTTGCCAAAACCATCTTGCCGAAACCATCAAGAAGGGAAATGGGCCAGAATTCTCCAGGACCCACTTTTGATCTCTGCGCCTTTGACAGATGCACGATTCTCACTCTCTCCCAAGAAGTGGGATATCCTGACGCAGCCATTGATGATATTGGTCAGGTACACCACCGGAAACTCCCAGAATTGGGAATGTTGTCAGAGCCAGGGACTTTCCTTGGGCAGAGGCAACATATTGCCCCAATGAAATCCTTTTTCCAGAACTTGGAAACATCCACGGTGTCTTTAGATACAGCATCCCTAAAAGTGTCTTAGTAGCTTTTCCAGCTGCCAAGGCTACAAAGGCATTCTCTTCCTCAATCCCAGCTGAGTCCTCATTCCCAGGGTTGAGCTAGAAACTACTCATGAGGTAGTTCATGTGCATTTCCACCTTCTCCCTGGAAGATCTTGCCACCACCAGTGATGAATTTCTGCTTACTGTCATATGCCATGAAATGAAACTATCTTGTTTACGGAGCAGCAGTATCCATCGACTCAAGAACTGCCATAATGTGACCCTCAACATTGCGCACAATGCCCAACATGTGCCCTTGGGCCCATGGGATAGAGTCCTTGAGATCTATCCTGAAAAACCTCTATCATATCCTCAAGAACCAAAACTCCACTGCCAACCTTTTTCCAAACTGTCGCTCCATTACTTTCAAATGCCCAGCCAACTTATCAGATGTCCCCAAATCAGCCAATCCACACAAGACACAAGGTTATATAAAAGCAGGGTACTGAGTCCCGATGGGAAAGTCCAAAATCATAATTTCTAGTAATATAAACATTTTTTTTTACTGTTGGAACAATGCATCCTAGCTATAATCATGCAGGAAACAAAAATGAAAAAAATTATAGTTAAGTAAACAAAGGGCTTAGGTAGCAATTATTTTGAGTGGCAGTAGTTTATTGACTTAGGGTAAGTTTTGTTGGACATTGGCACTACTGTATTCCTAAGCTGTAATTGATGTGACAGAAAATTCTGTAAACGATATACATACTTAATGTAACAATAACTCGTTATAAAGCCCGGCATAAGTTTTCTTTCCTTATTTAAATCCAAATTGCCCATTATTTTTCTCCTTCTAACTCATTGTCCTAGCATTCTCCCCTCTATTACCATCTTAAGCCTCTCGTTTCCTTTCAGTATCTCCTAGATCCACTTGTCGTTCTTACTTCAAATTCCTCCCAATGGCCATTTCCCTTCCCCTTCCATGCCTAGAACTTCATTTTTGGTTTGCTTGTCTAATTATTTCTTATCTCCATCCACCTTCACACCCAAATCTTGAAAGCATCCGATTTATACTTATCCTCCTACCCAAATGACCAATTATCTGAGACCCAAAACAACACTATTAATGATGGAAAGGAGACAAACTATGCAAATTTCACTTGAATAGAGATTTATTCATGGCCCGGGTTTCATTAGGTTTCATTTCATTTTCATAAGATGACATTAAGTGTTTGAAACCCGGGTCGTGAATAAATCTCTATTCAAGTAAAATTTGCATAGTTTGTCTCCTTTCCATCATGGATAAATTTCACAAGGTTAACCCTAATACCGTTCGGTTTGTTAACACTATTAATATTTTCAGTAGTCTTTTCTTTACATCTTTACTGAAGATGCCTGTATTCAGCTCCTACCTCCTAGTTTGTAATCTCTCTGGAAGCATTCTGTTCATGGCTGCGGAGGGGGGACAAGGAGTGAATGTCGGAGTGAGGGAAGATTGAGCCGTTCCAGTGGGTCAATGGAATTACTGGATGCTGTTCCGTGTTTTCCAGGTGGGCTTAAATGAGTTTCACCAACTCTTGCTGGCAATTTATATCTTAGTAATCAATCTGAAGGGATTTTTTGAAAGATGACGATGATTGCACAGCTCTCTTAGCCTGCGTGCAACTTTAGAATCCAGTGAATGGGAGCATTCAACTCATTTCTCTCTCCTATAATATTGTTTTCCTCAAATTATGAATACCACATAATATTCCTATTTTAATTTCAGATTTCTTTAGATATATCGACCAGGATTTCATTCAGGGGACCACTTAACAGGATGTAAAGTTTTGTTTTTTTAGACCACCACGTTACATCATTCTATTAGGAATTATTATTATTATTAGGTAATCTACTGGTTAAGGTAGGTTTTTGGATGGACACAAATATCAAATAAACATTTTGTAACTCCAAACAAAACTCAATCCAGCAACCTAATCTACATCAGGTCCCTCTTCATCTCTGTGTACTTCTTTCCTCCCTTCATCCCGTCCAACATCCCTATCCTGTTCCTGCCCTTTCCTCGCTTGCCCAACATTCTCCCCTCTATTACCTTCTTCAACATTCCACTACCGCTCAATACGCCTTTCATCCATTTTTCCTGCCTCCATAGGATTTCTCTCAACAAACCCCTCTCCTCACCCACCGTCTCCAGTACTTCCTCATTTGTTTTCCTTTCGGTCCATTTCACCTCCATTCTTCTCCACACCCACATTTCAAAAGCCTCCAATCTATGTCTATCCTCCTACTTCAGTGACCACGTTTCCACGCCATACATAGCTACGCTCCATATCAGCGTTTTTACGAGTCTTGTCTCAACATTCCTACTCAACGTCCCTGTCATCAACTCCCTCCTCCTTGAGAAAGCCTCCTTGCCTAGTGCAATTCTTCTCCTTACATCCCTACTACTTTGACCATATTGGTCCAAAATACTTACGAGATATGTAAACTGTTCTACCTGCTCTATTTTTCCCCCGCCTATTTTAATATTTAGCTTAGACTTTTTCTTTCTGGAAAATCGCATAACCATTGTTTTATTAATATTGATTCTCATCACATATTTTTCGCACTGAATTTTCTACTCACTCAGCAATACTTGCAACCTCTTGGCTGACTGACAAACTAGAGCTTGGTCATCAGCAAACCTAACTAATTTTATGTATTGCCCTCTGACTTTCATTTCTACCTCCAGTTCTTCCCATGCCTCTTTAATCATTTCCTCCATATGTAAGTTGAACAGCACTGGTGGTAATAGACAACCCTGCCTTACACCTCTTCCTAACACTGCCCATCCGGACTCTCCGTTCCCCACTCGCACCTGAGCAGTCGGAGACATGTACATGTTGTGGATCAGTCTCCTGTCCCTCCAATCCATTTCTATTTTCTGCAATACATGCATTAATTTTTCCCAGTTCACTCTATCGAACGCTTTTTCAAAATCTACAAAACAGGCAAAAACGTCCTGATTTTATTCTATATTCCTCTCGATTAGTGATCTCATTACTGCAATGGCATCACGCGTACCTCTTCCTTTCCCATAGACCCATGTGAAGATGGTGTGTCTGTTTTTCCTTGGTGTTGGCCGTTTGAATTTTCACTTCCTTGAATTGTTGGGCATCCTCTGAAACTCTTAGCTCATTTGTATGATTTATGTGGCTTCTATGATGAGTTCAAGTTAGAATCACTTCTCAATAGGTATTAATTTTGCCTCTTCAAATTACATGTTGAGCAAAGGCCACTATGCACATATTATGCAATCACCAACAAGGAGACTTGCTAGTTTTTTCAGTCTCTATTGTGTTATTGCAAGTGACAGAGTTCTGCATGAATGGACAATATAAGACTTGCCACATTAACATTTCATCTTGCAAATGCCTCCTAGGATGTTTATAATTATAAAATTCTTTGGATCAATTGTAAAACTGCTTTCAGACCAGATAGACCAAAGTAGTGGGAAACCCAGGACAACTATTTCATCATTTCTTTCATTGCCTAGCCCTCTGTTACTGCAAGTAACACCTTAAGTCCCTCTTATTACCTATGTTCTTACCTATTTATCAGCCCCAGCCCTCTCTCTCCACATCTTTCTTTCGAATATTTGCTTTTTTTCTCTGTACTTGCCTATTTTTCATTACCTTGTTTTGCTCAGTCATATTGTCCAAGAAAGTCAGTTCACCTGATGCAGAATCTCACTGAAAGGTAATCTCTAATGAACAAGATGTTTTGTCTTTCAAGTAATGTTTCCTGGAACTTTCATATCTGCATTGAAATCATAATTAATTAATAGCTTACTTCTTTTTAAATTTCGCTGTTATTAACAAACTCTTCTCTTACTGACATTTATGCAGACTTTCCTGGAGTGAAAATTATTACTTTATCTGAGTTGAGAGAATTATTCGATTTTACTTACCCAAAGGGATCATTGAGTTACAAATCAGTTATGTCTATAGACCTTAATACTGAGGTTTTCATAGACCCGTGGATTGTGGCCCGAAATTGGGCTTTGAAGGGTTTTATGTGGGATTGCCAACTGAAATACACAAAAAATGATAATAGTTTTTGCAATTTCGATTACAGTCAGCATCATGGTTTGAATAATATCAAAATTTAAAATATTCGATAAAACCTATTAAGACAATTCCAATTGCAAATTTTCTGTCACTTCTAATGGGGGAAAAATAGTTCTTTGTTACTACCAAGAATACTCACCTTTCCTCCAAAAGTGTTCTTAATTGTTTTACCACTGAAGTGTTGTTTTATTTGAATAGCTTAGGGACTGAGGGGCATGACCCAAGTTATTTTGGTCCAAGGCTGAATGAAAGAGGCAGAGGAAGGTGGGAGACTTGTCACAGGAATTTGGATAAACCAATTCGTATGCAGTTGGCGGGGCACCTATCACCGGTTGCATCTCGATCACTCCGCCGCATGTTGCATTCGGACGAATCCGTGCGGCCCCATTGGCGAGTTTCTTCGTAACTCCACCCAGTGTCAGGTAGATTCAAATCATTTTGTGTGAAGGTAATACTAACAGGAATATTTTAGGGTTTCATTAGATTGTTTTAACCTCATTCACACCTATCGGAATAGAAGTGACCCTTTTTTGCTAGGGTAAACTGGGATATAACAACTGATATTGGTGTACAATTGGCACACTCTCTTAGGTGACGGGAAGAAGATGAGTTAGGCAAGAGTTTAGAATTGAAAATAAAATTTAAAATCGACGAAAATGCAACCCGATCAACGAAATGAAAATCATAGTAAAAAAATTGGAAATAAAATGCGAAACAAGAATTGGGAAAATACTTTACCCCGTTCGATATTTCCGTCGGGAGAGGTTTTGAGTACGGTGTCCAGGGCATGACGCAAGGAAAGAAGTACCTTTTGGCTGTGTTCTGAGTGTACTATTTCGACATGGACTAGATGACCATTGAAATTTAATCTCCTTATTTAATCTAAGCCAACAACATCATCCCCAAGGCCACCATCTGCATCACCCTCTTCTATGTATTCCTCCCCCTCGTCATCATCATCATCATCCCAAAAATCAAAATTCTAATACACCAGCTCTAAAACATCCCTAACCCCAGATTCTCCTAGCAAACCACCTCCAAACTATTCTGCCACCTCTTCCTCAAACCCACCCTCTAACCCATCCCTCAACTCACCCAAATCCCCTCCCCTGCAACCCCCCAACCACATTCCCTCTTCTCCGAGCCAGTGGAACATTACCCCCGGCCAACCCCTCCCCCACTCCCAGAGGGGTGGGCCCGAGACATATGACCTGTTTGTGGAGTCCGTGATTTTCCCTTAGGGACAGAGGTAGTAAGTGCAAAGGCAAACCTAGTCGTTGGAACGGCAAGCTGACCCACGGAAGAAAATAACTAACAGTGAGCTTTTTCCTGAAGGTTTCACGTTTTTCGGGGAGGACAGGCCTAATGGACTTTGTGGAAAAATATTAATCTCAGCAAATTCACATCTGGGTAGTCAACGATATGAATGCTATGATAATGATATGGAGTTTGGTGCAGCTTAAAGGACTTCAACGACAGATGCCTATTCGTGTGCTCATTTTACAGACCCCCAGATTCCAATATAGATGTTTTGCATAAGCTCGACGTACAAATGTCCACATATCCACACCTGGCAACAAACATATCAAAATTATATTTATAATCGCTGGTGATATTAGTCTACCGTCAATTAATTGGGACTCGTACTGCCTAGGAACTTTGCAAAAGAAATGAGATTCAAGAATTTCCCATGCATTCGCAAAATACCCTTTAGAACAAGTAGTTACATCAGCAACAAGGGATCTGAGCATACTTCATATCTTTGCGACGTCTATGCCCGAGATAACCACGAAATTTGAAATAATGGACGGCGTCAGCGACCATTAAGCTATTCCTGTAGAGATAATAATTTTATTCGCTAAAGTAAAGAAGGAAATGTGTAAAGTATACTTTTCGACTAGGTAAAATTTAACGGGCGAATTCAAGATAGAAACCCAGACCGCTGGTACGGTGACTCCCGCAGTTTCTTGGAATTCTATATTACAATTTGACTTTTTAGTTAATGGATAGTTAACACCTATTAAAGACCCCCTTGCCATGGTCTTCAACCTTCACGTGGTGGAAGGGCTTCCGAAAACCGCAAGAGGCAGGAGCAATTCATTGCTCGTGCCAGCATAGTTGCTAAGACTTCTGACCTCAGTTGTGCAGCCAGTGATGCAGGTTGAGTGATAGTAGAACATCAAGAACACTATTGGGGAAGGTAGCGGGGAAACCACCTCAATTATTAATCCAATGGATTTCATGACGGGCAGCATAGAGAAAATGAGTCCTGGCAACTACGGGACTCGGTCCAATCGGCCGTGTGTCGTGCCTGGTGGCGGGAGAAGCAAGGTTTCGGCGGTCGTCAACTCACGAAACCCTTGGAAAGTAAAACTGACCACAGCAGCACAGAATAATAGTGGATCAGTTAGAATTTGAACTAGCAACGTTAGGACAATGTTGAGGACTGGAAAATTAGAGAATATTAAGACAGAGATGGAAAAAGAAATATACAAGGTCGCACCCAAAACTGGTAGGACTGATTTTTTCTGCAAGAATTTTATTAACGATATACTTACATCGACTTAATAATCTTCAAAGTATGCTCCTTGAGCTGCTACACACTTAGTATAACGTTGCTCCCATTCCCCGTACGCCCGCTGGAAATTTTCTTTGGGGATACCGTTGATGACCCTCATCGAAGCCTCTTGAACGGCCGTTATCGAGTCAAAACGTCGTCCCTTGAGCTGTCTTTTCATCAGGGGGAAGAAGAAGAACCGGTGGTGCCAGATCGGGAGAATAGGGCGGGTGCGGCAACGTGGCAACGCCGTATTTGGCCAGGAGCTGTCTGACGACGAGCGCGCCATGGCACGAATTTTCGACACCATCTTGGCGCACACCTTGCGCATGGCCAAATCCTGTGAAATAATGCGTTGGACGTTGGATACAGACAGGCCCAACTGGTCTACAATTTCTTCACTGGTTAAGCGTCGGTCTGTGTTCAGCGGTGTCCTCACTCTGTCCCCATTCGTGTCGGTTCTTGCCATCGACGGCCGTCCGGAGCGATGGTCGTCTTCAACGAGCTCCCTACCCTCTTTAAACAACTTGTGCCACTGTGGAACGGCTTAAGGTAGTGTCCCCATAAGCCTGCTTGATCATATCGAGGGTCTCGGGTGCCGTCTTCCCGAGTTTCGCACAAAACTTCACGGAATAACGTTGCTCTAAATTCAGATTCATTTTGTTTTTCGACGCGGACAAAAAACTTGCTTCACTAAAAACGGTGTCCTCACTCAACGACAGCCCGCAGGCGACTGAAATTGGTGTCGGTCTGTTGCTAAGAGCCTTCTCCACCTTACCCTGCCAGGCAAACCCCCCTCCACCGCTCCGTTCGCGCCAGAGAAAATCAGTTTTACCACTTTAGGGTGCGACCCTGTATGTAGATTTCAGGTTTCAGGTATTCGCAAGGTGTGATTGAAGGATAGCGGGGATTACTGGAGTGATAGTTATAGAGTAATTTACAGCGGAGGGGATGAAACAATGCACGCCTTCCACCTATAAGAGAGGGGTTACTTATTGTACTCTGGAAAAATATTTCCGCTGTTTAAAACGCTTGAAAATCGTGAGAGAAAGCGAAAAGGGAGGTTCTGGAAACTTCTCGACAAAAAGTAAAATTGCAGCGAGAGGTCACCGACGAACAAAGCCAAGAGTTGTCTGCTCGCGAATACCTGGCCAACACTCTTGCACCTTAAGGTCGTCCAGTCAATGTGGGATAGCGCGAAAGGTGATGTTCACGAGTTCTCGTACTCCGGGAGGGTAATGCTGAAATTGGACCGGGAAAGGGAGAGTGGTGGCGAGGGAAGGCCAGTTTTCACTCTTACACCTGAGTAGGGGAGCTTGTTCCCATCTGTTTAATTGCACCAGAAATTGAGCCATTTTAAAATTATTTAAGGTTATACATGTATTCGACTCTTTTTTCCCATCCCCTTCACTGCAAGGGTCTGTGATACATTTATCTCCCTTTTCCTCACCCTCGCATATTTAGCGGCGCAATCATCACTGTATCGAATTAGTACCTTCGCCCGAAGAAAAATAAAAGAGCACACTTAAGTTTGATGGAAGCGATTTTCACTGCTATCATCTACGTGCAGCTGACTTCAATTAATTTTTTTCTGGGATTAAATTTTAGTTTTATTTAGTACCCTGCATCACTAGGGTGTGTGGCGGTGGGTGATTACACATCAGACTACCCTTGACCCACAACACCTTTCCCTCCTACAGCGGTCCGGTAAACATTTTATTCTGATTCCTTATCGTTGGTGGTAAATCACATTGATTCTGCACTTAATCTCTCCAATTTTATTGACATGATCTACCGTGAAACGATCTCCAATTTTATTAACATGATCTACCGTGAAACGATGCACAAGTACGCCACATAGAATCATATTTTTTAAAAAATTAAATGAAACAAAGTTTCTAAACTCTTTTGGAAGGTTTACAGTTCTTGGGCAATTCTGGGCGATATTTTCGTACGTGAACATTGGGCCAAAGTCGTTCTTTTGTGATAAAGGCTCACAAAGATATTCACCATTAAAAGTATTGAAACAATGCAGTAATAAATCTGTGGTAGGTTTTTAGGCCCGTACCGAGAGTCTCCTTAAGTCTTCGCTCTCATTCGCCGTGATGGCTTGTACTTCGTACTAAGGGTGGAAAAAAAAGCCTCATTCTAATTCGAAACTTCCTTTGTTTGAGCGGCCAAAACACAGGGAACCTTCGCCTTCTTCGCGTAGGCTAACTTCGAAAAGGAGATAGAAATCCTTCTTGATTTCTCACCTGTGTCTGTAAAGGCTCGCTTCGTAGGAAATACTCTCGGCACGGGCCATCCCACCCTTGTCCAAAATAGAGAGACTTGATTAAATGGCCCACACCACCGTCCCTCAAAAGCCTAGAGTCAAATTTAAGCAGCCCCAACACACTCCGTTGGGAAGGGCAGAATACTAACTTGGGACTCGTCTCGAACCACACTCAGTCGCTGCGTTTGCCATTGTCGAATGCACCCGCGAATGTTGAAAGCACTCCCACCCCGCCACTTGTTTCCCCTCCCACGTGCGGAGCCATCGGATAGGTCAACGTGAAAGGACCTCCACCCCAACAAACTCACTCACTCATTTCACCAATCCAACGCACTTATCGGCCAGGTCATCTGGAGTGGACGAATTTTTCCCCTCTTTCATTCTTGTCCCTCCTCTCCCGTGCTAGCCCTCCTCGCCCACATCCCCTCCCTGTGCCAGGCGGGCGTCATTGCACTTGCTTGATTTTGCCACTTCCCGCGTCCGCATCTACCAGCTCGTTACTCCCTGCATTCCTCCATCTCGCATATTTGCCTACATTGCTTTCATCTGTTCCCGGTAGTCTTCCCTTCTCCAGTGTGAGTGGAGCTCTCCGGAAGCATTTTGTTTGTGGCCGCGGAGGGGGGACGAGGAGTGAATGTCGGAGTGAGGGAAGTTTGAGCCGCTCCGATGGGTCGATGGAATTACTGGACGCTGCTCCCCGTATTCCAGGTGGGCTTGACTGAGTTTCACCAACTCTCCGTCGTCCTCGCCGTCGATTTATATCTAAGTAATCGATCCGAAGGAATTTTTAAAAGATGACGATGATTGTACAGATCGCGATGCTCTTAGCCCGCGTGAAACTCTAGAATCCAGTAAATGGCATTCAAATCATATCTCTGTCCTGTTATATCATTTTATTCAATTTATGAATACTGCATAATATTCCTATTTTAATTTCAGAGTTCTCCAAATATAACGACCAGGATTTCATAAAGGGGACCACTAAACAGTCTGCAAAATTTCGGTTTTCTAGACTACCACGTCCACGTCGAATATTAATGTACTACATACATCCAATGTTTGGAGCAGTTACTTGGCAGGGAAAGATCCAAGCAGATAAGTTGCTCATTCTTATCTCTTTTCATGTACTTGGTTAAAATTCGTTCTCAGTGAAGGTAATTGCTCACAGTTGAGTTATATATGTCATTTAAAACTGATGCCACGTAGTTTTGACTTGGTTAAAAATTTTTGTAACCGAAAACAATCGTTACATAATATCACATTTTTTTCTAATGTTTTTGCATTCTTAGTTATTAGCCAAATAACAGGACTTCAACAAAGGAGATCAGGTTGGTGTGGCAGCTAGTGTATTGGCTTCCCATGCTGAAGGCCTGGATTTGAATCACAGTGGTGGCATAACTCTTCTAAGATATCCTGATCCGTACTTGGATGCCATATGCTATAATGGATCCATCCATAAGTACATCCATCAAATGGAGCTTAGTAGTAGTGATGCAAGCTATTTTAAATCTTTATACATTTTATCCTTTCTGTGAAAATTTGGAGATATTTGGTTTCAAGATCTTTGCAGTGCTTCTACAAGAAGTAGTGAGTGTTGTATGTAGTTAGTGGCATGTCTCAAGCCCAATATGACTATTTGTTCTTCAATAAATTGAAAGCATTTCATTTTATTATTCAAATTTTGATGCAGTTTTCTTTTTTCTTTCTTAAAGGAATCTTTCAATTGAATAACTTTTCCAAATCAATCTCATATTTCCCTTTAACTTTTTGGATGCGAGTCATCTAATGTGCTCTGAAAAATAGTTTCCTTTGAGCCTTGGCAAACATTTAAGTTGGAACAGAGGTGTGGCACTGTATTTGTCTTTTAATTTATTTTAAAAAGCACAACGAACCTTATGTTGACTGAGGGATTTTGGTTAGGGTGTTTTCTCTCCAATGAGTTCAAGGATGGTAGGGGCACTTGTTCCAAGGTTGTTTTGTTGGGGAGGTGGCCGACAGCCAAGGTCATTTGTGCCATTAGGGATGGGTGGGAAACTTTAGGGTGAAGAGAAACCCGGCATCGGCATTAACCTACTCTTGTTGAAAGGTGTCAAGGGGTCCGCAGTTTAACGTCCCATCGGATGGATGTCGTACTCACTCAAAGTGCTCTCCACAAAGCACCTCAAGTAGGGATCAGGATACCACTGAAAAATATTTGTTATTTCCAGGAATTGAACCCGGGCCTTTGTGTTGGGAAGCCTGTACATTAGCCGCTTAACCATCCTGATCCCACTTGTTGTCAGGAATAAAGGAGCTGGTTAGGGTGAGTTATTTTCAGAGAAAGGTTAAAATAATCAAGAGTACATATTAAATTCAATGGCCTCCGTGGACCCATAGAGATGATGTGAAGATGGTGTCTGGTTTTCCTTAGTTTTGGCAATTTGAATTTTCACTTCAAGTTGGTGCGCATCCTCTGTTGAAACTCTTAGCTTATTTGTATGATTTCTGTGGCTTCTATGATGGGTTCAAGTTTGAATCGGCTGTCGATTTTGCCTCTCCAAATAACATGTTGAGCAAAGGCCACTCTACACATATTATGAAATCGCCAACAAAGAGAAGTGCTTGTTTTTTCGCTGTCTGTGTTATTGCAAGTGACATTAGAGTTCTGTATGGATGGACAATATAACACTTGCTGCATTAACCTTTCACCTTGCAAATGCCTCCTGGGATGTTTTTAATTATAAAATCCTTTGGATTAATTGCAAAACTGCTTTCAGATCAGATAGATCAAAGCAGTGGGAAACCCAGGATGACTAATTCATAATTTCCCAGTCATTGCCTAACCCTCTGATGCTGCAATTAGCACCTTAAACCGTTCTATTACAAATTTTATTACCTCTGTATCAGCCCCAGCATCATCTCTTCACATTCAAGTCTTTGCTTTTTTCTCTGTACTTGCCTATTTTTCATTACCTTGTTTTGCTTGGTCATATTCTTCAAGAAAGTCAGTTCACCTGCTGCAGAATCTCACTGACAGTTAATTATAATGAACAAGATATTTTGTGTGATGTTTCCTGGAACTTTCATATCTACATTGAAAGCGATGATTGCTTACTTCTTTTGAAATTTCACTCTTATTTAACAAACCTTACTCTAACTGACATTAATGCGGACTTGCCTGGAGTGAAAATTATTATACGTTATCTGAGTTGAGAGAATCAGTGATGCCTATAGACCTAAATACTCGGGTTCTCATGGACCCATGGATTGTGACCCCATGTAGGGCTTTGAAGGGTTTTATGTGGGATTGCCAGCTGAAATACACTAAAATAATGGTTTTTAAGAAATTTGGATTTCAATCAGCATCATGGTTTGAATAATATCATAATTTAAAATATTCAATAAAACCCATTAAGACAATCCCAATTGCAAATATTGTCACTTCTAATAGGGAAAAAAGTTCTTTGTTACTCTCAACATTACTCGCATTGGATATATCCTCTAAAAGTGTTCTTAAAGGTTGTAGCAATGAAGTATTGTTTTATTTTAACAGCTTCGGGACCGAGGGTCATGACCCAATTTATTTTGGTACAAGGCTGAATGGAGAAGGTAGAAGGGAATGTGAAAGACTTGTCACGGGACTGCGGTGGGACCAAATGGGATGCAGTTGGTAGGGCACCTTCTCTATCACCGGTTATTTTTCTCCATTCCTTCCATTTCTCCCTTCTATTGCATTTTCTGTTTTTTTCCAAGCCCTTCATCACCACATTTAATATAGAGAACATTGGTGGTAGACAGTGGATTGGTGCTATTTGGGATCACATCAATTGGGTTACTGTAAAGGTAATGATCATGATAGATATTCATAGTGACTCTTTGACAAAGAAAAGTTTTGACTATAGATTTCTAATATCCTTGTTGGGAATCATGAAGATAATTTCTCTAGACAACCTTGTTCCCCTGAATACTTATAAATTTCCACCAGGTAGGCCATTAACTTAAAAATTCAATGAAAAAATAAATGGTTGACCTATATGGGCATGAGGGTATTTGTAGTAATTAAAAAAATTATTTGCGATCAGATTTGACCTTCAACAAGGTCTGATTTTGAAATTCATTGCCATTGCGGCTATGTAATAGTGATGTCATGGTTATGACTTGTCCTTCTGAATCCTGATTGTTGCAGTATAACAGTGGTAAAAGCAAGAAATTGTAGCTGTTGCATGTGGGCACTTTTCGTATTATTGGAATGTTTGGAAGAAGTGGGTCTCACTATTGATTAAATTAATTCAAATATATAATGATAGTTTATAACTTGATACTCACTTATAAAAGTGCTCAATTAATTTTTTTTCATCCTTGTTGAGAACATGTATTTCATGAAAGTTCATAAGTTATAATTAAAATGACTTCACTGGAATGAACTCTTAAACATTCAGTAAATACAAAACACTACTTACACTAGAGTTATATAAAAAGTGGAAATTTTGATAAAAATTCAGGGGCCGACTAGAACATGAGATTATCCAAATTTCAGGCATATATGATGCGACCCCTATTGTTCAGTTGCGAGAGCTTCAGCCAAGGGATATTACAGATTATTTCATGTGAACCTAGGGTTGCTTCCTCCTGTGTTACCTCCAGAAGGATATAATTGTCATTTCGTAGATTTTTGCCTCATTTATCTTAAATGAAAACGGTTAAATGCTACTAGAAGGCTGGTTTGATAAGAGAGATCTCCTTTAGTTAATAAATATTATTTGTACCATGTGTGAAATTCTCACAACAGGAGGGTTAGTTCCATTCCCTGAGCCAGCTCTGGTTTCCCAGGGAGATCTGGTTAACTGACGAATCACACGTGCTATCAATCAATGTGTTATGGTCTATGAAGAATTTGGAACAAAATAGTGTTTTCAAATATGCACATTTGTTATGCTAAATTTGGTTTTTAATCATCATAAAAGTCATTGTGTACAGAAACTGAGTTTGTGTCAACTCATAAACTAATTGTTTCCAACATATGTGGTGTCAAAAATTCACCCTGGTATGATGGTAAAGGAAGAAGTCAAATGAAGATACCAGTGGGAGACCTGGTAGTCCAGGAGTAGTGCTGGACTGCTGACTGGAGTGCCCAGGTTTGATTCAGTCATGCCTTCTAAGACACCCTATGCTCCACACAAGCTGTTGTTTTTTGGTACCAGATCTTCCTGGGAAACTCTAACCAGCACAGGGAAAGGCACTGACCCTCTTACCCTGATGTGAGTTTAACACCCTATGGGGCTCAGTATTGAGAGAAATCCACCATCACTAACCAAACAGACCTTTGGGTTGATTACTGTGATTTTTTTTGTGGTTTGTATCACAGTGGTGCCTAGCGTCCAATTATTTAGTGGTTTTTCATGATGTAGCTTGATTATTCTTTTGTTTTATAATTATTCGATTTATCACTATTTGATGTAATCCAATTTCTAATATGAAACATTTAAATAAAGACTTCCTATTTATGGAGAAATGAAATTATAACAAAATTTAACAGGCAGCCATTCATTTTTTAACTGCCAGCTGCAACTGATAGACCAAATGAACAGAAAGGTAGGTAGGTGCCTGTGGTTGAAAATATGAATTTCAGCTGATGAAATTGAAGTGTGATTTAATGTGTTAAATTATTCAAGCTGGAAAATGAATAAACAAATATCAATGAGTTTATTTCAATAAAGTAACCACAGTGAAGAATCTGTTATTGAGTGGCCCTTTGAAATGGTCCTTTAATGCCCATTAAACCCAAAGAAACTTATTCACTCACTCATGTGTAGATGGCTTACTTTCATTTGGTCTTTATTTCAAATATTTCTTCCAATTAACAGTTGCCAGGAATCCTTCCAAAGGCTTTTTCTCTCCTCTTTGTTCCACTTTAGTAACTCAAGGTCCAAATTCTTAATCTTAAAACTGGATAAATGTATCTGAATGGAGAGCTGCAATAAAATATGAAGAGCTTTGATTACATTTTGAAGTAATCTAGCATTATCCACTCCTACTTGAGTCACATTTTTTGTTTTGACAAAGAAGTTCCCAAAAGAATTCCCATTAAATTAAGATTGAAATCCTTTTGTTGGTATAAGGATATTATCTGGTTCTATAATTGATTATAATCTTTTTACTTTAAATTCCTGTTATCTTCTTTTCATTTGACTGCTACATTTTCCTGTTTTTAACATAGGTCTATTAACAATAATTGTTGATAAAAGCCAACTACTAAACACTACAGCGCCAACTTCCTTGCCTCACCTAACTAATAACCCAACACTGAAATAGGCCCCTCTTCAGTTATGCATACCCAGACCTTCCTCGCCCAACATTCTCTCTTCTATTACAATTTTCAGCACACCATTGATCATCAAAACTGTCTGCATTCACCTTTCCTGCCTGATTATTCCCAGCAATCCCCGCTCATCCCATGATTCATAGTGCCTCCTAGTTAGTGGGCTAATAATATGCAGTTGGGAAATTCATTACAATCTAAATTCCTCATGCCTGTGCAACTAAGTAAATTAATTTTTATTGGGTTTTAATATGAATCCCATTGATATGTAAACATAAATAATTTAAGAATATGACGTACTAAAATAAATTTGCTGATTCTCATGCATGCATGCGTAATATTTTTTCTCAGTCATTTTAAGAGTAAATTATTCCTTCCTTGTAAAGACAAAATATTCTGCGAATATTTTTAAATGTACTTAATTTGAGTTTGGGTGAAAGCCAAAGAATATTAATTGTAGGTGCTGTAATACTACCCCTGAAATATCAGGGACGGGGGTTTTGACAATTCAAGGAGTTTTCAGAAACGGTTTTGTTTGCAGCATTGTTTAAGAAGAAATTAATTTGGTTGACACTTTTGTATTCTGTAATTTCGAAATTAATAAAAGTTTTGAATATATTCCTGCATTAATTATTCCTATGACTTCAGTAATACAGAGCCTGTGAAAGTGGCAACCAGAGTAGTGGATAGAATTGCATGCATTGACTGTACCATTTAAACCGTGTTGAGATCAAGTTCTTGAAGAATTTTTGAAAAGGCTATTATTAACTTATATTTAAATTTTTTGGATCAAACATAGCTCTTTACACTAAACAACTTGCCGGTTTCATTGAAATAAACAATTATATGACTTACTGAATAGGAGTTATTGCAACCAATTAGGGTTCCCACCCCATTTCTAATTTGAGCATTATATATATATATATATTATTTAACTCGCTGTTTAAATATTACTTCGCTAACATTTAAATTCATTTTGAAGTTCCAGCATATTCTATAGGTGTGTGCTGGAAGTAATCGGCAGGGAGCGTCACATTTCATATTAATCGTGCCCCAGGTTCGTAAAATCCCATGAAGCCAATACGAAATAAACAATGCATTTTGTATTGCCATGAAAAAATTGAATTTCGAAATTACAGGTTGGTGTCTCCGGTGGGAAAAGTATGTATTAGGATGTGCTGGTATTTTAGGTGGTGTCAGCTAGTGAAGGCATGCGCCATCTGTTGGCTGGAATCTCAACCAATCCGTTAATTAATTTTTTGTCCATTAATTTTCAGGAAAGTGTCACCAGAGATTTTCGCGGTTGGCTCAGGATGCCACGGGAGACCAGGAAAACAATTAAATATTGAATATTTTTGTGAACAGGGCTGCCATTTTTTCCGGCGCCCCGCCGCCCGGCCGGGAAAAATGGCACGCCTCTTCACAAAAATATTCAATATTTAATTGTTTTCCTGGTCTCCCGTGGCATCCTGAGCCAACCGTGAAAATCTCTGATGATGGTTTTGTGCATATTAGCGAATCGAAAATATTTTGCAAAAAAAAAAATTAGTGGCAGAAAAAGAGATTCGAAGCAACATTCGCTATGGCCTCGCCTCCTCAATCCTCCTCTTAACCCCCGGGCTACCGGGTTAGTTGTGATTTGAAGGTTCAAAACGATTATTTGTCCTGCAAAACTACGGACTTAGCCGATTTTTTCTCAAAATTGACTCGAACTCAGCAAGGTTCTCTCGCCTGACGAATCCAAGGCATCTGCCTGCCTCGACGCTTCTCTCGCCTGGCGAGGGGCTCTGGACTTAGAATATTTTTCGCGAGGTGGACTCGGGACTTAGATATATTTTCTCGGGGAGGCTTAGCACCTCACCTTGGGCCTCACAGTACACCGAGACGGCTCGTGAGCGGTTGGCCGTCGATAGAGCTACTCTTTTTTGAACCGTGAGCCGATTCTTGGAAAACATTCGATACCATTCTTTTTTTAATCTAATTATTGGACTTTGTTCATTTCGATACATGACGTATTTTTTCACCCGGTGCGAGCAAATGTAGCTCATATGTTTATTGTTATCATGATTTACACCTTTAAAACAAAAGAACGCTACTAAACTATTTCATGCTGATAAACAATTGAAATAATTCCTCTTTCATGGTTTTTACGATTTTATACAATCAATTCGGTAACAATTTGTTTTGAGTAGGTATTTGCAGGAAATACCGACATTCCATTAAACTGTCTACAATTCTGTTTTGTTTCACAACGAATTAATTAAAACCCATCGCCGAGTGTATGGCAGAGGGTGTCGGAAATATTCCTACTCATTTTTCCCAGGTTAAGATTATAAAAATGCTGATTTGAATTGTCACCTAAATTGGTGCAATTCAAGATGAGGCCAAGATTTAAGAATTTACCTTGAATATCTCTATTTTTTGATAAATGCCTGCATTTCTTTTTAATTCTGAAGCAACATATTAAGACAAAATTAATCATTCACAAGTTACACAAAGAGAAAGACAAAAATTAGACAACATTCATTGTTTCTTTCACCTTTATTACTCAAATACACTTTTTCAGATACATTTGCATTAGAAATTGCATCAGTAATCCAAATATCCCTTTTTAACCAAAACATTTTACTGAAATACTCTCGTAGCCACTATCCACAAAGTTTGCAGTGAAGGAGTTGCAGTCTATTCAGAGGCCTCATTTAAGGCTCATAGCCACATGAAGTGCAATTCTCTAGATGCTGACAGCACTATCCAACTTGGCACCAGCAAGGAAATTTACACCTTCGTTCCGAAATTTCCTTCAGTGAGAAGGTTTGCTGATCAACCTTGATTCCCATGGATGCTCCTCTTCTCACCTAGCATAAGCATCGGAAGACCTGAGGAGAAACTATTGAAATATGATTATGAATTTCAAGTTAATGTGGTTTTTTTAACTACTTGATGTTTTAAGCAAAAATATAAATACTTGGGTGTTCAAAAGGGCTAAAGAAATATTTACTGGTTTAAGATTAAAAGATTGGTTCCCCTTAAAAAAATTTGAAAAAATGGAAACACTAAATCTATATATTGAAATGAAATTTCAGTTATATTTAACTTTAATGGAAATGAATTTCTTACCAATAATATTTTAGTGAAACTGATACAATTCATCCATGAAAATTAATTGGAAATTATTTGATTTACAACTACTACTACTTCACTCTTTCAATATTTTGTTCATTTTTCTAAAACTAATGGGTAGAACACCTTTAAATGAATACATCTGTGATTAACAATGGTTAAGAATGGCTTGTTGAAATGATTAACTTCAGATAATCACTCCTAAATACGATGTAAGAAGTTTGAATCTAAAATCCATTAATATATTTGTGCATGTTGATCAAATGATTTTTTTAAAAGCATTCTCATTTTAAGCATAAGAAAATATATTTAAACATTGTCATATGAATGTGGACGTTATAAGATAAACTTAAAATAACAATGGGATCTCTTTCCTTTCAAGAAAAGGGAGATGAGGTACAATGGAACATGGAACAACTTACATTTTATTGTATCAAATATGTTTATTTAATGGAAAATCACCTGGGCTAGTAAGTTCACAATTGATGGATTCATAATTTTTTCTGAAGTAGCTCTAACCAGTACTTTAGCCTCCCCTTCCACCCTCATCACCTTCCCATGCGAGCTATATATCCCAAAGAGGTGACCAAACATGAACCAAGGAATGGAGAAGATTGGGATGTGAAAATAAGGACAAAATGAAAGTAGAGGAGTGTGATGGGTGAATCCAAGGCAGGAGAGTTTGGAAAAGATTGAGGATAAACAAGGAAATGTCTTGCCAGTTATCATCATTGCATCTGCCTTGCTTAATATCCTTTAACAGAGAAAATAGGACTTATTTAAAAAAATTGTATTGTTATATCATCACTTAAAACAGCTGCTAATGCCAGTGAATAAGCATATAGCAGAAGCTTATGAAATGGTATGTAGATGGGAAAAAATAATAGGAATGAAATTAAAGCAAGTTTGCAGCATGATAGGGGAGGGGGGGGGCGAGATTTATGAGAATAATT
Organism: Hetaerina titia; assembly: GCA_037158775.1. Classification (NCBI taxonomy): domain Eukaryota; kingdom Metazoa; phylum Arthropoda; class Insecta; order Odonata; family Calopterygidae; genus Hetaerina; species Hetaerina titia. The sequence continues at coordinate 130,980,335 of CM073768.1, forward strand.
TGAAGAAAGTAGGAATTATTGCAGGGCATATTGACTGGAAATAAAAATTCAATGTGTGTGATAGAAGGGAAAACGCTGGGCATGTTAGGTAGATGGAAGTAAGTAAGTTAGTTTTGTTTTAATGGCGCATCAACAGCTAATGTCATTTTGTACCATTGTCAATTTAAGAAAATAATCCTTATAAGTAATTTGAAAGGCATTTTAAATTAAAAGGCAGAATGACTGGTAAGTGCTTAATACTTTGGATGAAATTGTAAGTAGATGTTAAACTCTTGTGGTGGAATACCTTACATCCAGTTAGCATCACAACTTTTACAGAAGTGACCTAATGGACGTCACAGGAGGAAAACCACTTGTAAACACCAAGACCAGAATGTCTCCATCACCAAAGAACATCATTCATGGGAAAAATTGTTTAACCATCTGGTGAGATTTCAAATTACCTCAAAAACAGAAAAGAATGAAACAAAAAATTACATACTATGTAAGAAAAACTATGCATTACAATTACTCCATGCAAAGGTTTTCACGGCATACAATTGCTTGTCTTTGCATTTCCGGGTTCTCCATCAGCATTGGTTGTCTTTTGGTGATGACAGTTTTTATAAAGGGCTGGCAGTCAAGTACTGTGCTCCGATTGGATGTATGTTTTCCACGCACTGTTTAATGGATATCCATCATCCACGTTGACATCCCTTAGTCTGGGACAAGAAGGCTTGTTAAATTAAGTTGAGGAATTAAAGCTAATTCTGATTTTACTGAAATTATTTTAATTTGGTTTAACACTACTCATTTAAAAATATATTACACACAAACTAAGCAGGGGGTGTGGTAGTCCAATGGGTAGTGTGTTGGTTTATTGCCCTGGGGGCCCACATTTGATTAAGAATGAGGCCTCTTTGAGACTATATCCTTCATCCATGTTGTGGGATTTTTCGGGTATTAGATCTTCCTGTGAAATCACAAAGTGACAAAAGAAAAGGTACTGGCTTATTACTCTGTTGATTAGTGAATGTCACAAAATTTAGCTAATTACTAGGTGAGGTATACCAATGCACACCACCAAGTTAATTAATTTTGTTGGATAACCTATATGAAAATAACATCCCAGTCAGCATAAGCTTAGTATGTGCTATGGTTTCACCCAAATCTATGATACTGAAGTCAAATTTGAAAAAACTAACAAAATAATTTAACAAAAGTAACCACAGTGATAAGCACAAAGATTGATTTCTATAAATGTAAGAGTGCAACTCACCTCACAAAGGCCTCAGGCATGTGGGATTAATAAGTGACAATACCTTACACCTGGCTGCAAAGGTGTTTGTCAAATTAGGGCATCATGCCAAAATTACGACTTAAATGACAAAATTGTACGCTTTCTCCTACTTTGTTCTGTACTTTGTTCAACTTGTACATACCAAAGGGTCTAGACGAAGTTCTAGAAAGGCTAGATGAAGGTGTTGGTGGAGTGAATGTACATTGAGTATATTTCCTCAGTTTCTTCTGCAGATGATGTAGCAGTCCTTGCAGAGACTGAAAACAAACTAATGAAACGTATGACCTTGATGGAATCTACTCTTCGTACAGATACGGAATGAACATAAACAATGAAAAAACTAAAGATCCTGGTGGCCAGTAGACATGAGACTCTTGCTATGTGAGGTTAAATGGATGAAGATTAGGATATGTAAAAGAATTCCCTTACCTAGGAAGCAAGATAACTGTAGATGGACGAAGCGTTAGCGATATTATTAGCAGGATTAACCAGGCTAAGTCAGCCTTTAATAGGAAGTTGAGCTTTTAACAACTAGAAATATAAACAAAATAAGGAAGCAGCTCATTACAATATTTGTTTGGAGTGTGTTTCTTTATGGAAGTGAGACTTGGACACTTGGAGTCAACTGCAGGAGGAAAGTAGATGCTTTTCAACTATGGTGCTATCACCGTATGCTCAAAATTAGCTCGAAAGACAAGGTGTCTAACGTGGAGGTATTGAAAAGAGCGGAAGTACCAAGTCTCTGGAAGACATTAACCAAAAGAAGAAATTCATGGATAGGTCACACCCTGAGACATGATAGTCTCCTGCTCACCATAATAGAGGGTGTTGTAGAGCGTAAGAACGCCAGAGGCAGACCTACATTTGGAATACATTACTCGGGTAATAAAAGATCTCGATTGGCATTCATACACGGAACTGAAGAGATTGGCAGGAGATCACCAGGCTTTGAGAACTGCTGCAAACCAACCAACAGGTTGACTACTGTAGAAGAAGCCAAAATTAAGGAGATGAGGCAGTTGGGCTGCCTGTGGTTTGCATGTTGAGCACCCTGAAAACAATAGAATTATGGTGAAGTTAGAAATTTTCCAAAGTCACCAGGAATCAGACCTGGCCCTTCACAGAGTTAAACTGGATTATCTAATCCCTCGGTTACCACACCTTCCAGTAGAAATAACTGCATGCTAAATTTCCATCATAAGATTATGTTAATTTAATGATGAAATTTGAAAAATGATTTTTTTTTAATAAAAAAGATATCGTCAATCCAGCATCATAGGGATGATTACAAATTGGGCTCCATTGGTTACTTTTTGGATTGTTTTTCCAAAGATATAACGTTTTCAACATGGGCTACTCTACTCTCAAAAAAAAAAGTTAATTTGAATCTGTAATTGCACCCTAGGTGTCAAAACTGATAAATTTCCGGGTCATATTTATACAAAAAGATCTGCATAAACTCACTTTATTTGGTAGATACTATATATTCTCTCAAAATCTTTTGCCACCATCAGAAATTTTTACCACCAGTAATTTTATTCGTAAGTTTTCATAGTGGAATCATTAATTTGATCAAATATTTAACAATTAAATGAAAAACATACTTTTCACTAATATTACTAATTAATAAAACAAACTTTTACAGAATATGTTAGTTCACCGGTACATAGAAGTTTAAAGTTGGTATTGGAAAGACACTAAAATACAACCACTTCACTTCTCAACCTTGACAAAAGAGAATACCTGACACCACATACACGATAAATCCTTTCGTTCCACATTCATTCTACCTCCCTTTATTCCACCCAACATCCCTAGTATATTCCTACAGTCACCTGTCTTGACTAAAGTTCTCCTCTTTAGTACACAATTTCAGGCTTAATTGGATGGAAATTAATTTTTTAATGAAAGGAGAATGCGATATATTTCCCATAGTACGTTATTTGCTACATGTAATTTCAACACAGGCATCATCTTAAGGTACCCAAGGATTATAACTTTGCATTGAAAGTAGTCAAATTAATTTTTGCGGAAAATACATCTTTCATATAGGCTCTATTACAGTGTCAACGTTTACACAATTTCTACTTGCTAAGACAAAATAAAATAGTTCATCGTACTTACAATACTTGGAAAGTGGGTGAAAATATTTGGAAAATTTTCTCAGTAGAGCCAGAGTAATCTTAAGTTATCGGACTTTACACAAGTTATAAGATTTTACCCGTCTTTTCTCCTCTCGGCAACAGGTGGACATTTTTGCCGATGATTTTCCTGCGAGAGGCCTAAGATGAAATGACGAGGGAAGCATGACATGTTTCCGTCTCGGAGGGACCTCATCTGAAGCATATCTGGAGAGAAAGCAATTTCAAAATAGTATTTTTTTAAGACTGACAAAATTAACGAATCGGTGGCTCATTTCACCAAGCTCCAACGCGCTGGGACGGTTGCTTTGTTTTCCTTTTAAGGATTCCTGGGAAATCCAGTCGTTTGCAAAGCCGACACAAGATTTGAGCGCACAGCCTTTGAGTTTGAATAGCCTGCGCGAAACTAATTAGGGAGCAACCGTCGCGTACGACGGAATGCACTAAAAAATTCGGGTTGAATTTTTATCCACTTAACACGCGATCGAATCTGCAGTCCCATTTTGAATCGCATGCCAAGAGAGTGGTAGTCCGGAAGGTAATCGGATTATAAATTGTGGAGCATCTATAATGACGAAGAATTGGAGGTCGAAAATTGAAATTTCAATGAGTGTGCACACAAGAATTGGAAGCTACCGCGACCGTAATTACAACCTCACTAGTGCCGAGGATCGACAATATTTGTAAATTTAGGCGAGGTGGCGCTAATGACCTCTGACGCAGAGGTCATTAGCACCATTAGGGGTGGATGAGAAAGATGGGAAGAAACCTGACAATTAGAAAGTTGATACACTGAACACGTTTATGAAGAAACTTAATCTACCACTATATACTTGCATGTGGGCTTGTACGAAATCTCAACTCACCAATAATATAGAGCTGGCCGTGATTGCCACCTCTTAGTCTCCTCCAAAGTAGCTCGACGACATGCTTTTACAAGTTCCGCGAACTCCGGGATGAGACCATCCGCTGCGATCGGCTGGCTCATCCCGGCTCTCAAAGCGAACTGCCCGTCAGTAAGTAAGGGGGATGGACTTTGGGGGGGGGGAGGCGGGGGAGGTTTATTGAGTGGGGGACTTCGCAGAAGAGAGAGTTAAATTGAATTGGGACGATGGAAAAGGAGGCGGAGGAATTGTTAGCCCATTTCAATTCCGAAAGTGCGCATTTCGCGTATCTTCGCAGGGCTTTGCACTGGAGCGAACTGGAGTCCTGCAGTTAACCGCTCCCTTCCTCGCCAAAAGCTTGCGTGCCGAGTGTACGTACAGCTGCCTCCAAGATCACCAGCCAACAATGCAATTGCGTGCCCCTCAGAGAATGCGTACGCGTCATTAAACGAGCCATCGTTTGGCCATTCAGTGAATCCAGACTTGGGTATCATTGTTAGTCCATGACTATACAAATACATGCCGTAACACATATGTGATTAAATGAGCCCAATGATGATGATACATTGCGACCCGGAAAATAATTTGCAAGTTCCAATTAATTGGCAATAAATTTCTGTAAGGAAAATTTCATCAGGAACTCGGTAAAATAAATGTGTTGGCAACTATTATTCCTCAGTAGGCAGTATGAACCTGAATATTTCCTTAGTTTTCTTTGAGTTTATTACGTAAGGGCATGGCACCTTGCACATAACGGGGAGGGTGGGTTGAATGGAGAGTTACAGGAGAGGAGGGAGGGTTGAGGCACAGGTGAAGCAGCATTTCCAATCCCGCCTCAGAAGTTCGGTGAGTCAACTCCGTCCCATCCGATGGACTGTGCAGTGCACCGGGACATCCTTGGATAGCATTCAATTCCTCTTTTGCGGTGACTCCATCATCTCTTTGGTTGGTCTCAATCCCCCTACCATCACGTGGGTGGGGGGATGGAAAATTCTCCCGCAGTATCCCGCCTGTCTTATGAGACGACTAAAAAGGCGGGGAGACATACCCGAAAACTAACCCCTAGTAAGAAAGGGCTACTTCCAAGCAGTCTAATGGATACACTGTCCGCGCACAGCCATACCATCCGGCCTTCGATCCACATGGGAGTTTACCGCACCTGGAGTCCCGCGAGTGAGAGAAGGCGATCCCGGGGGGGTGAGCGCTCTGGTTCCCAACCCGGTTTTGGAAATCCGGCATGGACCAGGGAGTAATATGTTTTCCTCTTCGGATTTCGTGAAAGCGGGTGTCCGGGGCCTATCTGCTCCCAGTCAATTGGCATTCGTCACACTAATATGATTTGAAAGAAGAATGGAAGGGGACCTCTCTCTTCCGAAATTCTTTCACATGGTCCTCTAAAGTCATCGCTTCAAAAACCGAGCATTACGTTTCTGAACATTCCAATGCATGATGCGAAGAACGAAATGAAAAAAATCGTGCTTTGCCCATTACAATGCAATCAGAATTCACAGTGAGTTATACAAGTACAAATGAGAGCATACTGGTCTGTATGTGAGAGCATAGAGACCATTATGCTCTCACATGCCCTTTGTCCACCGACAAGAATATATTATTATTATTAGGTAATCTACCGGTTAAGGTAGGTTTTTGGATGGACACAACTATCAAATAAACATTTTGTGACTCCCCACCTAGCAAACTAATCTATATCAGGTCCCTCTTCATCTCGGTGTACTTCTTTCCTCCCTTCATCCCGTCCAACATCCCTATCCTGTTCCTACCCTTACCTCGCTTGCCCAACATTCTCCCCTCTATTACCCTCTTCAACATTCCACTACCGCTCAATACGCCTTTCATCCATTTTTCCTGCCTCCATAGGATTTCTCTCAACAAACCCCTCTCCTCCCCCACCATTTCTAGTACTTCCTCATTTGTTTTCCTTTCGGTCCATTTCACCTTCTCCATTCTTCTCCACACCCACATTTCAAAAGCCTCCAATCTACGTCTATCCTCCTGCTTCAGTGACCACGTTTCCGCGCCGTACATAGCTACGCTCCATATCAAAGTTTTTACGAGTCTTGTCTTAACATCCCTACTCAACGTCCCCGTCATCAACTCCCTCCTCCTTGAGAAAGCCTCCTTGCCTAGCGCAATTCTTCTCCTTACGTCCCTACCACTTTGACCGTGTTGGTCCAACACACTTCCGAGATATGTAAACTGTTCTACCTGCTCTATTTTTTCCCCGCCTATTTTAATATTTAGCTTAGCCTTTTTCTTTCTGGAAAATCGCATAATCTTTGTTTTATTAATATTTATTCTCATCCCATATTTATCGCACTGAACCTCCAATTCACTCAACAATGCTTGCAACCCCTTGGCTGACTGAGCAACTAATGCTTGATCATCAGCAAACCTAACCGATTTTACGCATTCCCCTCCGACTTTCATTCCTACCTCCAGTTCTTCCCATGCCTCTTTAATCATTTCCTCTACATATACGTTGAACAGTACCGGTGACAATGGGCAACCCTGCCTTACACCTCTTCCTAACACTGCCCATCCGGACTCTCCGTTCCCCACTCGCACCTGAGCAGTCTGAGACATGTACAGGTTGCGGATCAGTCTCCTGTCCCTCCAATCCATTCCTATTTTCTGCAATACACGCATTAATTTTTCCCAATTCACTCTATCAAACGCTTTTTCGAAATCTACAAAACAGGCAAAAACGTCCTGATTGTATTCTATATTCCTCTCGACTAGTGATCTCATTACTGCAATGGCATCACGCGTACCTCTTCCTTTCCTGAACCCAAACTGATCATCCCCTAAGTAATCATTTGCCTTACTCTCTATCCTTTTGTTGATGATCCTGAGAATAACTTTAGCTGCGTGGGATATCAAACTTATTGTTCTGTAATCCTCACATGACGAAGCCTTTGCCTTTTTTGGATAGGAACTAACACCGATCTCACAAAATCTTCTGGCCAGATTCCTTCCTCATAGATACTACGAACTAGTCCATATATGGCCTTCTTCCCACCTTTCCCTAACCATTTCAACATTTCTACAGGAATGTTGTCCACCCCCACGGCCTTATTTGCTGTTATCTCCTTTATTGCCCTTTCTATTTCATCGTCGAGTATGCCTGGACCTAAGCTATCTTCTTCTACGTCATGTTCCTTTTCTATGTCTAACCTTGTCGGCCTAAGTTCTTTACCATACAGTGTTTCTATATATTCCTTCCATCTCTCTTGGATTTTTCCTGGTTCAACTATTATCTTACCCCGTTTATCTTTAACTGTTAGCACAGATCTTGCCTTCTTACTTCCCGATAATAAATTAACCTTGCTGTATAGAGCACCAATTTCACCCTTCTTCTGTAAACTTTCCATATCCTCGCATTGCGTTTTCCACCATTCTTCTTTTGCTTTATTTGTGGCCCTTCTCAATTTATTGTTTAACTCTTTGTACTTTATTTTGCCTAACTCTGTGTTTACATTTTTCCATCTTCTTCTCTCATCCATCTTTGCAATCATCTCATCCGTTACCCATGGTTTCCTTATCCTTTTCCCGTTAACGGTTCCTATAGTGTCTTTAGCGGCTTCCAATATCCCTTTCTTGATACATTCCCATTTTTCTTCGATAGCACTCAGTTCTTTACCGTCATCCATCATTTTCTCTACAGCCTCCTGATACTCCTTCCTCGTTAATTCCTTTACTGCTTCTAAATTCCATTTTTTAACCCGTCGCCCTTGCCTTATCTTCTTGAAACGAACATTACATTTCATAACAACTAAATTGTGGTCAGAGTCCGCATCCGCTCCTGGGAAACTGTGCGAATTTATCACACTGTTCCTAAACCTGTGCCTAACCATAATATAATCTAACTGATACCTTTCTGAGTCACCTGGCATTTTCCATGTATACCTACGCCTTTTGTGGTGTCTAAACCATGTGTTAGTGATGACTAACTCCTGTCTCCTGCAGAATTCAATTGCTTTCTCCCCGCGTTCATTCCTCGTGCCTAACCCATAGTCCCCCACCTGACCACCATCTCTTCCTTCGCCTACCGTCGCATTCCAATCCCCCATCACTATCAAATGTTTCCCTGCAGGAACACTCGCGATGATATCCTCTAACTCATCGTACATCCTATCGACTTCTTCCTCCTCGTGGTTGCTCGGTGGCATGTATACCTGAACAATGACCAAGTTCGTCGGCTCTGCTTTAATCTCTACGAGTAAAATTCTATCTGTCGCTTGCTCTATGTTGACTACGCTTCTTCCTACCCCTTTATTTAAAATTACGGCAACCCCTCGTTGGCTCTCGTCCCCGCTGCTGTATATTACTCTATAATTGTCTCTCCAGTAATCCCCGCTATCCTTCCATCTCACCTCGCAGAGGCCTAAAACATCTATGTTACCTCTTTCCATCTCTCGCTTAATATTTTCTAATTTGCCTCTCCTCAACATTGTCCTGACGTTCCAGGTTCCTATGCTAACTACTTTCGCCTTCTTCTGAGTCTTCTGTCCTGCTGAAGTTATTTCTTCCCTGCAAGGGTTTCGTGGGATGACGACCGCGGAAGCCTTGCCTCTCCCGCTGCCGGGCACGACACACGGCCTCTTGGGCCGAGTCCCGTAGTTGCCAGGACTCATATTATCTATAGTGCCCATCATAATATTCTTGGGAATCATAATTGAGGTGGTTTCCCGTTGCCTTCCTCAATAGTGTTTTTAACGTGACACCATCACTTAATGGCCGCCCCACTGGGGTCAGACGCCATTGCAGCCGCCTCACTGAGGAACAGACGCTGCGTGGACTACCTTTCGTCTGGCTCCTAACCTTCGACCTATCTGGCATGGGTGACCCTCCCAGGAGTAATTATTATTACTCCCGCCAGCACAGCTCTAGGGGTCATCGGAACACACAAGCCCTTCCACCACGACAAGGTTGTAGTCCATGGGAGGGATATATATATATATATATATATATAATGTAAATTCACTAAATAGTCATAGCAAACACAGAAACTAAAACATATAAAAGAGGGACTCACACCACAAACATTCGGGATAATTGTAAGAAATAAATGTTCTAGTTTATAAGATATTGTTAAGTACTTCCTGATTTTTTTTGTGAAAGGACGACTGGTGACGATAGTGGACCCTGGTTCTTAAGCTAGAACTAGGGAATGAGCATGGGGTATGCGAATGCTGCAGAGAGAGTTAGTTGTGACTGGTTTTTTGTGCCAAATTGTAAGACAAAACATATTCTAGTAAAGGATATATCGTCTCAAAAGGTTTTCCTTTCGCAATAAAAGACGAATTACCGCTTGGGCTAACTTAAGTTTAGTTATATTTCTAGGGCCGTATAACATATACTACGTAATTAATATCGGTGTTGCAAATGGTAGTCATTACAGAGAGTATTACTAAGTATATTATGTCCAATGTAGTGAGATAAATGGTTTAGGAGATTTACTAAGTTACCTCGTGCAAATTATGTGTATGTTGGTATGATTGAAAAATCCATAGCATCACCGGGCGCTAAGTAGTCGTGGGCTAGTTTCAGTTAAGTTAAATTTTCACCTTACCTAATTTATGCAAGCGTTCCAATTATTCATTTAACATCCTGTAACCTCAGTATTGACAATATTTACGCATTCGCATTTATTACTGCACGACTGAATAAATTCTAGAAGGAGCCGTCATTGTTTAAAACAGCAGGATGGCTGAGAAAATAGAATGTCCCGTGTGTACCCAAAATTTCCTTCCTAAGGAAATAGATGTTCACGTCAACAAATGCATATTTTTAAACTCAGAGGTTGACCATTCTCAGCCCATTAAAAGGACATCAGATTTAGTTAGAAGCCCTCAGTCAGTCAAAAAAGTAAAACACGAAAGCTCTGTTCCAGAGCATTTGGCGGGAATAACGAACATCGTAGGTATTTTTGTATATTTACGAACTTCGCTAAATACACTTACGGCAAGGCACTTTTACTACTACAGTGAACCTATTCATATTTCTTCAGGTTGCTGTAGAAGAGTCATCAGCAATCAAAAAGAGACCCACTCAACCATTGTCTGAAGTGATGAGACCCTCAGACTTATCGCAGTTTGTTGGTCAGAAGCATGTTTTGGGTCCCAATAAAGTTCTTTTGAAAATATTCCAGTCTGAAGATATTCCAAGTATGATTTTATGGGGCCCTCCTGGTTGCGGAAAAGTGAGTTGAACCATAGTTAATGCTCTTTCTTTTTATCTGCAGAATAAAGGTGTCAAGAATTTTGTTGCTCCTTGCCCCCTCTCCTATTTCATAAAAAGTAATTTAAAAATGCTCCCTTTCCTTGGGTTTGAAATTTCTTTTTTTGTCAAACTGGAAAAGATCGTCCAGGATATTCCATCAGAAAAAACCCGAGGGACTTTAAACCAAAGACATCCTATACTCAAATTGAAATATTCTAAAGGAAATGCTTCTTATAATTCCTGCCCAGAGTCTACGACATGGTGACATTATTTTATTTTCTCTCCAACAGACAAGCTTTGCACATATTATTGCCGAAAAATGTAGAAAAAATAAAAGTCAGTGGAAGTTCGTCAAGTTGTCTGCCACTATGGATGGTGTGAAAGACGTGAAGGAAATAGTGAAGATTGCTGAAAGTGAGGCATCTATATTTAAGAGGAGAACAGTCTTGTTCATGGATGAAATTCATCGGTTCAATAAGCTGCAGCAGGTAAACAAAAAAATTTTAATCTGTCCCTGGGAAGTAATTTTGTAATATACCTGTACATATAACGTCAATACACCTATATTATTTGTCATGCATTAAGTTTCACAATATACACTCACTAGTTAGAATGTTTACGTGCATTTTGAACATTAATCATGACTTCTCATACAATCTCCTATATTTTGCTTAAATGTGCAATGATTGAGGAAATACAAGTTTTTGTATTCAAGAGTTAAAGGTGAAAAGTAATAATTATGCTCTGTAAAACTTAGGATTTTTCATGGGGATGTCTAATGCATAAATCAATTGCATTCAATTTTCTACTACAGGATATATTCTTACCGCATGTTGAAAGTGGTTTAATAACATTGATTGGTGCAACAACAGAGAATCCATCGTTTAGTCTAAACTCCGCATTGCTGAGTCGTTGTGCTGTCATTGTGCTGGAAAAGTTGATTCCTGATGACTTGAAAATTGTGCTTTGGAGGGCAGTCCGAGAGCTAGGAGGCCAAGTCATGGACGAATGTGGTATCACACCACCTAGTACAGCTTTTGGAGATGCAAGGTCTAGTTATAATTGTCTACAAAGAAGTTTTGACTTAAGAATTTGTCAGGGTATATTTTTTACTTGAATATTCATATTCAGTTACTCATTAAGAATTTCAATGTGAAGTGCATTATGCCCCAGAAAAATGATGGCATGATTGGTGAAGTCTCAGACAATCTTTCAATGGAATCTGTGGGACCAAAGTTGTGATTCATACAATGACATTAATAATACAAGAGATTTTACTCCACACCTATCTATTTAAAACAACCTACATAATAGTATTAGGCTTGGTGTCTAAATATCATCTGCTGTGTGTGAGGTAATCTCAAATTTTCCAACAGGTCAGATATTTTGATGCTGAACATTTTGAAAGCTAACCTATCATTCCCTGGGCATGGAGTTAACTCTTCCTCACTCAGTGCCAGTAAAGTGATGGCTATGTTGAAATGTGAGCAGAGAAATACCTGATGTGGTGGAAAACCTGAGGAGGCTTTTGTATGGATCATAAACTGGGAAAATGCCAGAGTCTTCAATTTTACTGCTGTTCATAATGATGGCTGCTAGGGATTGAAAAATGTTTTTTAATAAATATGGGACATGTGTCATCTGTATATCTTGTTCATTTTATAATATGTTTGTCCTTGAGTTCCTGACAGTTGTAACTGTGCAGAAAGTGAAACGCTCCAAATGAATTGTAGAGTTAAATGAAATTTCCACTGTGGAATTTGAAAGGGACCAGTGTATAAGATGTGAATATGCATTACTACATATACTTAACTCTTCATGATGGATAAACAATAAATAATGAAGGGATGAATAATCTCATCCCAGAGATAGACACCACAATATTCTCACAGCTTACTCATGGTTGTTAATAGAAAATAAGGTTCATTCCAACCAAATAAGCATCATTTAAGAAAATGCTTCAGGTGTAAATTTTTTAAAGCATTTATATATCATATTATTTCTGTGTTTTGAAACAATTTTTTGCAGTAGTTATTAATGTGAGTGACCATGGTTTCTGCACTAATTATCACTTGCTAACCTTGAAAATGACCAAGTCAAAACAATGTGCATTAAAAATTAACATTATTTTTAATGGCATTATGATTTTCACACTTCAAGGTGGCTTATATATTAGAAAGTGTTACTTGAAGAATCTGTTCGCAAGAAATTCCTTGGGGATAACAATTTAAATGATTCATATACACATGATCTCACTATGACCCTACTTGTGAGTCTTCAGATGAATTCCTAGGAGTAAATGTTTGCTCAATAATTTTTGTATCCATGCATTTCCTTTCCCCAAAATCAGAATGAGCAATGGTTGAGGAGGATATGTCAAAGAATAGTGTGTTTGTGGCACACATTGACTGCTAATCCTATCTGTGATTTTCATCTAACTTGCCAAGGGATGTAATGAATTTTTTTTCTTTATGGATATCTTTTTGAGTTGGCATGACATGAAATTGAGTCTTCTTTTAATCCACATGGTTGTATCCGTGCTTGGTTTTTTTTCCTTGTGTGATTAGATTTATTTCCATGTAAATTTTCACCATAGTTTATTGAATACATTCATTTGGGGGTTCCTTTCATGGTTTTAATGAACAGTTTTGTGTGCATTTTAACTAGCTTCTCCAGGTGAAGACTGAAATGCTGGAGAAACTGTTTAGTTCAAATCATTATATGCAGATGAAATCATGAACAAAATATCAACACCATTCTACAGATGGCATTAAAAAAAAACAAGTTGTGTTGGTTTAGGAAACCTCTCCTGAAATGTTTTATGTCCTATCCAACAGTCAATACAGAAGTTGCATTATGCTAATGAATATATTTCACCTATGCTCTTCAGAACCTTAGAGCAGAAGTCTCATATGCATAATGGGTCATATTGGGGAAAGTGTTCAATAACTTTTGTTTATGTGAAATTTCATAATGAAGTGCTCTTTTTAATAAAGATGTAAAACATAACTTGTTATCCCACCATTACAACAAAATGTTAAGAGCAACCAATAACACCCTACCTACATGTAATGCATTACTACTTAGCACTAACTGTGATACCTGGGTGGATGGAGGGTGTGTGATGATAATGTTAACTCTGAATATAAATACTAGTCTTTAATAGTAGCACTTAGGAGGCTTCTTCAGCTTAATGCTACCCCCATTGCCTGACATTTTATTCAATGAGAAATGTTATTATTATCATCATTATCTAGGTTCATTATTGATGAAGCTTCTCTGAAATGGCTTGCTGAAATGTGTGATGGTGATGCCCGGATTGCTCTGAATAGCCTGCAAATAACTTCCCAAGGAATTTTAAATTCCACCAGTTCAAACAGTGAAAAGTCTCCTGTAATAAGTTTGGAGGACATTAAAGATGGAGTCAAGGTAAGCTGCGAAAGCTTGACACTAAAAATTTGTTTTCCTCTAATATCCAGTGCGGCATGCTCTATTTGTTTTATTACACTAGAAAGTAGTCCTAATGAAGTACATTTTGTATTGCACACAGCGATCCCATGTGCTCTATGATAAAAAAGGTGATGAACATTATAACATAATTTCTGCCTTGCACAAATCCATTAGAGCAGGTGATGCCAATGCTGCCCTTTACTGGTTAGCAAGAATGCTTGAGGGTGGTGAAGATCCGCTCTTTGTGGCAAGGCGATTGGTTAGAGCAGCTTCAGAGGACATAGGTTAGTGTGGAAATAGAGAAAAATGTTTCAAAGCTAGATTCCCACCCAATATTTTTACCCCTACCGAAATATTTCTGGCCCCTTTATTTTCTAATAAATTTTACCCTAATACATGACTGTATTTTATGAATTTCACACAAAGGATCATAGAAGGGACACTCATGTAAGATGTGGATTTGTGCTTTGATGAGCTAAAATGAAAGTGGAATTTCACTGCTGGTACATTTCTAATGATGCCAAAAAATTGTTCAATTTTATGTTAGACTTACAAGATGAGGATTTGGGCTGACTGAATGAAATTCTCAAAATTAGAGATCAAATGCAACATTTTTAAATGTATCAGTAATTGATGTATTCCACTTAGTTTACTAGGTAATAATTTTCATGCCTATCAGAAGTGGTATCTAATGTGATTAGTTAAAAATATGGTACCCCTTTGCGATTTTGTGTTTGAAACTGATTAAGCATTTGGCTCCGTTATCTTTAATTACATTCATCCTTAGCTGATTCCTGTTTTTGAAATTTTAAATTCCAGCTAAACACCCAATATAATTAGAACATACGTACTAGGTTGAAGGTTAAAATCTCCCTGCATGCTAAAATTTATATTTGTGTATGCTGTAACAGCTCTTAGCATCTTAAGGCATACTTCCAGTTGCAAGTGTCCTTTACATATTTCCTTATGTATATCACAGTGTTTTTATATCTTATTATATGAAATTGATCCAAAGACTGTTACTCACTTTTATATTTTTGTCTCTTAATAGGTCTAGCCGATCCAAATGCTTTGGCACTTGCTGTTTCTGCAATGCAGGGTTGCCAATTAATTGGAATGCCTGAATGTGATGTCATTCTTGCTCAGTGTGTTGTTTATTTGTCTCGTGCACCAAAATCCAGGGAAATGGACACTGCCATAAACAAGGCAAGAGAGTGTGTTAGATCTCATCAAGGTCCCTTACCTTCTGTGCCTCTACATTTACGGAATGCTCCTACCCGCTTAATGAAGGATCTAAGTAAGTTTATTTGAATGAAGCTTTACATTCTCAATTACCCCTTGTACAAATTTAAGTTATGAGTTAGTTTTGTTGGGAAGGCGACCAACAGCCAAGGTCATTAAAGTTATGAATATTACCTGTTTTCATGGGTATTCTTATTATTCTTAACAAACATAAATTTTCTGTTTC
Organism: Hetaerina titia; assembly: GCA_037158775.1. Classification (NCBI taxonomy): domain Eukaryota; kingdom Metazoa; phylum Arthropoda; class Insecta; order Odonata; family Calopterygidae; genus Hetaerina; species Hetaerina titia. Next base: position 130,995,800 of record CM073768.1, read on the forward strand.
AGATTATGGGAAAGGATACAACATGGCACCAAAGGAGGAATCAGGTTTATCATATATGCCAGATGGAATGGAGGGTGTAACTTTTGTTGATTTTGAATGAAGAAATATTGTGTAATTGTGACCTCTTATATTAATGCATATTACTTGTACAATTAAAAAACAAAATAAGAATTATTTAAGGGACTGTTTTTTTTCTGCCATCAATCCTTTACAAATGTGACTTTGTAACATCTACTTTTCAACTAACTTGGCCATATGAGAAATCAAATAATTTATTTTTAAGGTGCGTCATGACCATTTTAGCCAATTATTCGCTTGGATTTCTGCATTCAAAATTGCATTTTAATTTCATTGCAGTTGAATGAATAGCCCACATGGAAAAAAATTACCCCATTGATAAACATTGTCCCCATTGATAAACATTGTCCCCATTGATGAAGTGTAGTGATAGACAATTGCATAAATGTGTTTAAAACATTACTTTCACGAAATTTTAATAACATGGTATTTTCGTAAAAATTGCCTTTCACTCTTAAGCTGTCCTGCTGTACATACCATTTGGCACAAGGAATAAACATTGCATATCTCCGATTATCCATGCTTGGATAGGCATTGTGTATGCACAGTAGATGAACTTGTGCTGTGGATGGAGGAAAATTAATCATTTCCTCTTAAAACTAACTAACCAATTATTGTTACAGGGCCCTGTTTAATGCGACCTAGGTAACTAAAACTACTGAACTAATATCATATGAATCTAACACAAATATAATTCACAGAATGTTCAATAAGTTGACAGATATAGGCACATAGTTTTCATATTAGGTGCATTTGTGTAAAATTAATTATTACTGCACAATATGCATGCAAGAGTGCAAATTAATAGTTCTAAATCAGACCAGAGAATTATGCTATTTCATAAAAATACTCCAATTCTTATACTTAACAACATTAGTGTGCATATATGTCATATGCGCTAATTCTTCTACATGACGAGGAATGAGAATTAAAATGGTGTTTTCCCATCGTCATCTGAATAAAAATAAGAGAAAAGGTGCAGATAAATAACAGGAGGAAAGATATTTTAGGTTCTTAAAGAGTTCCTTGCCCATAAAATACTCTTCCAGGGGGCTTGGATTCTTAAGATTAGAAAATTTCCCCAGATCAAACACAGCATAGTGATATGGGTATCCTTGGATACATAAACTACTCAATGAAATCTCTGGAAAATAAAAATTGGAGGAAGAAAGAAATTGAATGTGTTGCAGTAGAAGAGATGGCAAATATATAGAGGAAGTGGCATGAGAAACTATAAATCTTGGAAGAGAAAGATGCTATGGTTGATGATGATGGATGGGTTGAAGAATAAACTTCATAACATGTGTACTACCTTTACCTCAAATAGCCTATCCAAATTTTAATCGCACATGACTCATCTCCTTAAGTCCAACAGAGGAATTCACAGCCAATTCAAATCGCTATCTTTCATTATGTACATATATTAATTATCTCCATTAAATTTCATTCAGTTTTGTGAAAATTTAGATTCTGTCCCTGAACTCTTTTGAGTGAATTATCCACACATTCAATTTTTCACAGAGTAAAAATATTTTTCTGACTAACATTTTACAACATTTTCCATTTAGGAGTAATCTCTGGAGAAAAAACTCTCCAAAGGAAAATTATGCTTGCAGATCCTTTGTTATTTTCCAATCCCAACATATGATACTTAGCATTTCTTAATCTTAGCAATTTTTTACAGATAAATACAAATTTTATTACAAATATTGTGCTGAGATATTCTTGAAAGGTTCTTTTGTTAAACAAAAATTGCCTAAAAGTCGTGGGAATCAATATTATAAACAATATCCTACTTATAAATAAATCAATGACAACATTTAAGAGAAATTAGCGGGGATTTTTGATTCTTTAGGAAATAAGGACCATCAATCAAATTTCTCGACAGCCAACAACAAGCCTACCTACAACTTTTAAGTTCTGTGCTACACATTTAAATAAGCAGAGTTATGGTTTATACAGTCCGTCATTCCTCCAGAAGGGAAGTACACAGAAAGAATCATGACAAGAGCCTTATATGAAAGTTGTTCATGAAAAAAGTGCTATGTTATAGGAAATCACTAAACATCCCAGATAAAATTGATGTGGCCGATCCTAGAACTTAGTGGGAAACTAATGGCAGCAACAGGAAAAGGAGTTGGTCCATCTTTTGTGTGAATTTAGTATAGTTAGTATAAGAGCCACACTGTTATTAAATACAATCTTCAGGTTGTTTATTGTTGTGCAAAGTGTGTTTAACACCATTTTATTGATAATACTGTATCGAGTTGCAATCCAACCAAAGTAACAACAAAAAAGTTGCCCACTTCAAAACTATTTAGTATGACTATCTGTTGCGAATTTAATGCTGTAGTAAACAATAGTTGGTAATAGAAAATTCAATTGAATTCATATGAGTTCTACAGGCTAAGGATCAAAGGAAACAATTTTTTGAAACTTTTGTCCGTCACATTTTAAAGTGTTAGAAAAAATAAATTTGGAAAAGTCATAGAATTGGCAATTATTCCAAAGATTATCCATGAGAAGTTCCATTAGTTCACATGACTCACCAACAAGCTATGCATGTAATAAATGTATTCTATTAAAATTAGTGGGAATGGCAATTGTTTATTCTGATATTAAGGACACTAAAAATAGATATACATTAGTCCCCCCATATTCATGGATAATGCATTCTAAGACCTACAGGAAGCACCTAAAAGTTATCATTTTTCATTCACATACACATCAATGATGCACTTTAACTGATGAGTATTTTTGACTATTCATAAACGTATGAGGTAGAAATTAATAAGATGCAGTTACATCAATACAGTATGTAATAACAAACATAACAAGGTGAATAAGACGCAACTATAATTGTATACAGGGGCAGTCTTCAAATACCTTAAACTATGAATAGGGAATCCATGGATATCAGGGTCCTAACATACTACTTAGGTACAACAGATCACACTTAACCATAACTGAGTCGGAATTGAGATGAGTAGTTTCATGTATCAGCCACATTAAAGCAATATTGCATCATCAGTTATTCCATTTCATAACATTCCATACAAGGGCTGTCTGTGAATAATGATATTTAATGTTTTATTCACATCACATAATCAAAAAATTCATTTTATACTAGATTTTTTCCTTAATATGTACGCAGTTGTGAGAGAAGATTGTTAAATAATATTAAGAGCATTGTCAGAAATAAGAAAAATTTCATTGAGTGCCACTAACCTCCTGGTAACAAAATATGCAAATGAGACGTGTTTTCAGTGTGCAGAGACATGTGCACAGTCAATTCTGCAAAACCCACTGCGAAAATCGACATTAGATGAGTTTCTCATTCTTCCTATAATCCAGACTTCATTCTACTTTACTTGCTCCTGTTCACAAATATGAATAAACTTTTGTGGACTGTTTTTCGACATCAGAGGCAGGTGTAGGTGCACTGAATATGCTTCAACTTGCAATTGCTGCCACTGTAGCAATACTAAATTCAAATTAATGAAACTTGTATTACATATATTTTTAAATTAAGCTAAAAATATAGTATAATGTTAAATTTTTTCACCATATGACATATGAATGAAGTATTCATAACCATTATACGAGTACAATGGACAACCCATAGATAAACTGACATGAAACTAAATAGACTAGTTCAGATGGTGGATGTTTGGATAGCATCTGCAAGAGGTTTCTGGACTCATATTTGTGCTACAATCTTCACGCAAAAGTAAAGTGGTGGCCCATTGATTCCTCTGTATCAACTGTACCACCTTTTGAGCGAGGTAGCTCTGAATTGAAAAAATATCATGCTGATTTAAATAAAAGCCAATTGGACTTGGCACACAATTCTTGTAGTCTAACATGCAAATCTAAATGTCTTCTAGTGCATCAACATGAAATATGCACCAAAAATCTTACAACCAATGTAATATAAATTCATCTCAATACATTTACAGGGTATAATAAATTATTACAGTGAAATCACACTGCATTTTATGAAATGAAATATCACATTTTACAGATAGCAAGAGTTAGATTAATTGAAGAAACCCATGATTTTTATACAAAAAAGGCACAGCCAAAACTTATAGCAAAACTGACAAAACACACTCAATAATGGTTACACAAGAATTTACAAAAAGTCAAACAAAATGATTTACAAATATATATTATATATTTCTATACAGCATGTACAAATACAAATTGCATTTGTTGTCCATAAATAAGCAATTCAAGATAAAGCTGTTCCATAATAAATATCTCTCTTTACAGATATAAAACGGGCAGAGCCTTATTTAATACTTCCAAATTTTATACAAAAAGTCACCCATCAAACCTTTGGTGAGGTTCCATTTGGCAGATATGATTTAAACAGTCAGAAGTTGTCCAGAGCACCAAGGGCAAGGGTGAAAGGTAGACGGTATAGATGTTTCTGTAAGACTACTGTTAGAACCAATTTCTGTCAGAAGTTCCATTATTTGTGCTGCAGTTTTACCCTTCAGGATATTTGCATCTGGTGATAAAATCTCAGACAAACTTGGTTCAACTACTTTTTCTTTAGCTTCCATTGCAACCTCAGCGACTGTAATGAGAGAAAACATGTTAGGGACAGCACAAAAAGTTTCAATCAAGTAATATAGACTGAACAATATATTTCACATAATATGTTCATGTGCATCATTTCCTGGTTAAAATAGCCAAGGCTCTCATACCCATTGGTTCAAATTGTGGTTTTGGATTTTTTCCTCTCACACCAATGCTCTAAGAGATGGCAAGAAGAATATTAATGCTCCTCAGCGATCCTACATGTGTGACTTCACCACCAAAATAACCCAACTTTACAAGGGAGATACGATTGATTGTTCTATTAAAAAACACTCCAGTTAAATTCTAAAGCAAATAAGATTCTGTGATGAACAAAGAGTTTTTGTTTAGAGGGATATGATATTTCAGTGGGCAGAGTGCTAGACTACTGACCAGGGAGTCCAGGTTCGATTCTGGGTGTCAGACCAGTGCCAGTCCACCAATGTGACCAGTCCACACTGGTGCCAATTCCACCCCCATAAAAATAGGTAAAAATGAAAAAATATTGTACTTTCCATTACCAAAAAATGCAAATTCCCATGATTCATCATGCATTCATTAGTGCTTGGGACAATATCGAGAGTTGACTGTGTGATCTAATAGATTGTCCAAAATGAATTATCACAAATTGTTACCTCGGTTCATACTTGATACCTCCACAACAATTGTCTTGGTGGAAGAGCATTAATAACATCAAGCAGAAACTCATTTCACTTACTTTAATTGTTCACAATCATTCATTAGTTTGCTTTGGTCAAACCAACCTATGGGTTCATTACTGCGGTGGGATTACTTACATTTTCTAATGTTAAAAAATAATTGCCAAGAAGTATACATCTTTCATCTATGGATCACTGCCATTACTTTAGCACTTTTGTTGGATTGAAGCTCATAAAATGGAGCCTTTCTTCGGTGAACTTTGTACACAGAACTTTCAAGCAATTTGGAAAAATGCTTGAGATAAGGCCTTTGTACATGGGGCCTTCAAATCTCAATTTTTTTTCACTGAACCTTTACCTTTCTGGTCAAACAAAATCACAAACCAATCTTAACATCCACTTAAAGCAAGAAAAAGTCTTGTCTCACCACTGCACTCACCTTCTTTTGGGTTATCCTTCAACTCATCTTCATTCACAAGTTTACGAACTAAACTTTCCAATTTTGTAAGCTTAGAGCGGAGTTCCTCACGATCTTTGGAAATTTTTACCAGTTGTTCATCCTTCTCACGAGCTCTTTGCCGAAGAAGACCTCGCTGAGTTTGGTATAGGGCCACATATTCTCCTGTTTTAAATTACCAAGCATGATTTAATCGAGCCATAAGATTAAAATATACATCATAGTGCATCACATTACTGAAACATTTCTTTATTCAATCAAAAAGTAAAAAAGTCTAGTGATAGGAAAGGTAATAAAAACCTATCGGTTTTAAGAACACACAAAATCATTGCCAGTAAAACACCATGCAATTAAGAAAGCATGGATAATCACTACTTTTTTTATAGTGGTCTTGCAAAATGCCTCTATGGGATTACAATGCCATCAAATGTTATCATAGTTGTGCTGTTCCCGCTTAATTGCATCATTTTTAAGAATAAGGAGGTGCTGTTTAATTATTCTAATTCTACCAATGTATCACAGTTAATGGATACAGTAAATTTCCTTCAAGTATATTCTCAAAGACAACTGGTCAGAAAAGTAGTTTACATATGAATATGGACAAAATTATGAACAAAATTGGGATGAGGCTAGTGGTCTTTCAATCCATGCATCACCTTTATGCAAAGTGAAGCATTGATAATGAAGAATTCTTTTACAAAATTTTAATATGGTGATCTCACTGCATTATCACCTCTTATCAATACCATAGAAGTGGGCAACAAACAATTTCAATGTCAACTGGGATCAATTGAATTGCTCAGGGATTGACTTTGAACCATATGATGGTGTTGACCTGAGCATTCCAGTAGAATTGGCAATATTGATGATTTTTCTGACAAGAGGGATGAATGTTGAGTGGATGAATGGATATAAGAAAGAAGAGTAGTCTTACAATAACCTAACCCCACATGTATTTTCAGGCAACAAAACATGTTTTTACATTCACCTAATAGTAGATTTCATAAATACAACATTTTTAATCTAGAAAATCAATTGTTGAAAATAAATATCACATCTCTAAAAAACAAATCTCACCTGAAGACTTCTTTGGAAACAAAAATTAAGGTTTTTCCTAAGTATAACCATTCATTTTTATTTCTCTGCTTTACTAACCTTTTCGCATCATTATTGTAAATTGAAAAATATACACCTTTTTGTTATTTATCATTACCTCCCAATAAATTGCCCTAACCAACCCACATACAACATATTTTCCCCCAGTTCCTTCAGAAACAAGAAGATCTAAGTTCCACTGCCTATGAATGGGCATCTTCCATGTGCATTACAATGACATCTTCTTGGTAAATGTTTTGCAGCATTTTCTAACATTATATGGCTTTAAATGAGAAATTTTGGAAATGAAAGCTGTTTCAAAGTGTTATTTTTAGCTATACATTGGAATATCACTGAACAAGCACCCTGCATAACAAGCAAAAATATTTTGAAAAAAGGGGGGATTAGGGTTGGTACCGAGGCCAGTGTACTGGCTTCCCACCCTAAGGACCTGGGTCCAAATCCTGGATGTGACAAGATCTTTTTCAGAGGTATCCTGATCCCTATTTGAGCTGCTTTGCCAAGAGCACTTAAAGTGAGTGCATCGTACATTGGATGGAACGTTAAGCTGCAGACCCCTTGGCACCTTTCATTAGGCTAATGCCGACTCTGGATTTCTCTCCACCCTTCTTCTTTTCCCATCCACCCTTAATGGCACAAATTACCTAAGATGTTGGTCGCCTCCCCTATAACTACTACTACTACTACTACTACATGCTATTCTAAAAAAATTACTCTCTTAACAAGCAACTTTTTCCATAATGAGTGATGAGGTGAGAGGGATTCCCAGCATGATTGTGTGCCTGCTACTTGTGTTTAGCACTTGTTCAACTAGTATCTTAGAGTTGCTTGTGATCACACATTTTTCCCAACATGTGTTCACGCACATTATGTGTGTTTTTTGTGAAAAATTTAATAATATTTTGAGCAAAGTTTTTAAAAAGGCTATAAAGAAAAAGCTGCAAGAAGACGGCAATAAAAGAATAAAAATAACCTAGAAAAGCAAGAACAAAATGTGAGTGTGGCTGACCTAGCATGCTCATAAAGCCATTCGACATCAACAATTTCCATTATCCTCAGGAACTTGGGACTATATTAACAAAATAGATGCTTCAAAGAGATTGACAAGAATATCTATGCAATGTTTATGCATATTCAACAATGTTGAAAGGTTAATTCACATATGGATAAATGAAAAGCAATTGCAAGGGAACACTAATATTGAGAATGTCATAAGTGAAAAGGTGAAGTTGATTTTCGATGACCTCAACAAGAAGATGCCAGGATCATCGATGGCTGAAGAAGAAGTATTTAAGGGAGACCATGGGCAGTTTGAGGAGTTTAAGAGCAGAACCAGCATCCACAGTGTTTTGAGGTATGGGGAAGCAGCAAGTTCTGACTAAAAGGCAGCAGAGAACTCCATCAGTGACTTCAAGAAGCTCGTAGACTCTGAGAGTTACCTGTCACAACAGGTTTTCAATTGTGACAAGATGGGTCTCTTCTGGTGAAAGATGCCAAAGCAAACCTATATACAGTTGGCATTTCCTGGCAAGAGAGTAATGAAAGGCCACCTCATTCAGCTATTTTGTGCCAATGCAAGTGGGAATTAGGACAAGTAAACCTCTGCTTGTTTACAAGAGCCTTCAAGAAGTGCCACATCTAGAAGAGTGGGCTAAATGTGATGTGAAGATCATGATAAAGCATGAGAAATGTGCATCGTGCATTGAGAAGCAATGCCCGAATATAGCAGTAGCTATGTACAACACAAATTTATTTTATGATGATTCACAACATTTTGAAGTGCTAACAAAAAAAATGTCTATAAACAGCTTTCTAGCTAAGAGGAATTAGGAATGTATCATTAATGATTAACTAATTATTTAAATTCTTGTTTGTTTCTACAAATTGAATTTGTATTCCACATTTGATCATTCCACAATAGAAGAAAAGATGAAGATGACTCATGAACCTAAACAATGTACACATAACTTTCTTAGGATAAACCTGGTACATAAATCTATTTTTTTAACATGGGATACATTATTATGTTGAAGATTAATTTATATAAGAAAAATTGTTTCGCTTAACAAGTAAGATTCTGTGACAAATTATGCACGTTATTTGAGGTTTCACTCAGCACATACACTACTATAAGAGCTGATTGATACCTTGGTGGTAAGATTATGAAATCCCCTGCAGGGGTTATTTCACACAATCGGACATCTAGCATCCACATTTCCACAAAAACTCCCCAGAACAGAGAACTTCATACACTTTTTATTAAGTAGCTGTAGTGCTATGGGTACTATAACTAACCAGTAAAACATTGGTTCTGGGGTAACAGGGTTTGGTGGCCTCATTAGTTATACCAACAAACAAGGTTAGGTACTGGATGACACACTTTCAAACAGCCTAACTATTATAAATAACTACTCTTTGTTTTCATATCATTACTGAAACATAAGGCCTAAAGGTATTGATCACACACCAAATCGAATAAGGATTTTCCAAATCCACTTTAGGTATACTTACCTATCATGGATGGAAAGGAGACAAACTACGCAAATTTCACTTGAATAGAGATTTATTCACGACCCGGGTTTCAAACACTTAATGTCATCTTCAGGTGTGTTAATTAAGTGTTTGAAACCCGGGTCGTGAATAAACCTCTATTCAAGTGAAATTTGCATAGTTTGTCTCCTTTCCATCATGGATAAATTTCACAAGGTTAACCCTAATACCGTTCGGCTTGTTACTTACCTATCGTTTCAGTTTCACCTTGCAACTGTAATACTAGATGCTCAAGCCTTTGCTTTTCTTCAGTAAGGGTAGCCAATTCTTCCATTGTACAGCGGAAGCGTTCCTGGAGCTTTTGGACAGCTTCTGATTCAGTCAGGGATTGACCACTTCCTTTGTTCATATCTCCTTCTGACTCTTGACTTGACAGATGCAAGTCTATGGTTAAATGCAAGTAAAAAAAAACATTTCATTGACCTTTGATAACCATCGTTATGCAGTTATATTATCATCAACTCCACTCAATTTTATGCACTATTTCAATTGGTCATCATTTAATAATTGCAAACATCTTTGGCCCACAAATATATAATTTATTTTGAAATATTTTACAAAGATATTGTTCTAAGAAAAATCAGAATTTTGTGAAGCTTTCAGATGCATGTACATAACATTGCATTTTTGCTCAACATGCCTTAATAAAGAAACTACACAGCCACCCAAAAAAGTGACTTCATTTTCTTAGATTGCTAGTGGGGGAAGGGTCCTTGTCTCAAGCCTTAGGAACTTTAGGTCCCAGGCACAGTGAACTCTTGGTCCAATGTGCAAATTTCAATTTTACTTGTACCAAACTAGAAAGCCTATTCATTCCCTCCATTATGCAATAATTAATAAAGAGCAAAGATCATCCTACCAGACCATAAAAATACACAGGTAGTGGTGAGTCAGGAATATGAAACAGATTGTTGATAATCTCTTGATCTCATTCTATGAGGGTGGTCCCTTAAGTTCCCGGCCTGGCCTAGAGATGGTGGCATTTGTTTGAAAAATCACTGTATTAGAAAGGACGCAATCTATAAAGCAAATTTGTTTCAAGTATGAAGATGCCATGTTGTTTAGTATTTGTTTGGCAGCCATCAATAGTGAACATTTTCAGTGAATTTGTGAAAATGGAGAAAATTGATCATTGTTATGTAAGGCAATACTTTAATTTAAAAGGCCTCAGCCCAAACAATATAAAAGCTGAACTGGATTCTACTCTGGGTGAGTCTGTTCCTTTGTTTAAAACAGTAAAACATTGGGTAGCAGAGTTTAAATGAGCCTGTACGATCTGTCAAGACAAACTTCGCATTGGTCGACCAAATGAGGTGATGACTCCAGAAATGGCGAAGAAAATCTACAAAATGATACTGGATGATCATTGAGTCAAAGTGCATGACCTAGCAGATATAGTAGGCATTTCAAAAAGTGCAGTACATCATATATTAACTGAAAAATTGGACGTGAGAAAGCTTTGTGCAAGAAGGGTGCTGTGTTTGCTCACACTCGAGCAAAACCAGTATCGTAAAGATGCTTCAATTGAGTGTTTACCAAAGTTTCACAGCAACAAAGCAGAATTTTTGCACTGTTTCATAATCATGGATGAAACATGGGTCCATTACTTCACACCCAAGACAAAAGAACAATCAAAACAATGGATTCAAAAGGGAGAACCGGAACCAAAGAAGGTGAAGATCATTTCATCTGCAGGCAAGGTCATGGCATTGGTTTTTTGGGATACGCGTGGGATAATCTCCATTGACTATCTTGATAAAGGAAAAAGTATCAACGGTGAGTATTATGCGAACTTACTGCAACATTTGAGCAAAGAAATCAAGCAAAAGCAGCTGCATTAGGCTAAGAAGAAAGTGTTGTTTCATCAATACAATGCACCAGCTCACAAATCCATTACTGCAATGGCCAAAATTCATGAATAAAGGTTTGAATTGCTACCTCATGCACCCTATTCACCAGATTTAGTGCCCTTGAGTTATTTTCTGTTCGCAAACTTGAAAAATGGCTCGGTGGTCAAAGATTTTCCAACCATGAAGAAGTGATGTCAGCAGTTGATGGCTGTTTTGAGGAGCAAGCATTTTTCTTTTAAAAAATGGGTAACAAATTCATTGAAAATCGCTGGGAAAAGTGAATAGAGCTGAAAGGAGATTAAGTTAAAAAAAAAATCCAAAATTTTTGTTTTCTTCATTGGGTCGGGTACTTCTGCGACCTCCCTTGTATTGGAGTGAAAACCTTGGGGAATTCAAATCATTCCCAGCCATATGCAGGACAAGGGCATCTATACTACAAATTCAGTCTTTGAGGTTAACTTCTTTCCCTGTATACTTGCAACATTCATTTAGATTTAACCTCCCTTAAAGCCTGTTACCTTGTTCCTTAGAATGATCCAGGTGCACAGAAGTTATTTCAACACACTTTTGTTTTCCCTCTTGCTCACCGAGTCCTTTTGCCGGACTTTGATTCTGCTCCATTGAATTAACCTTACTTTTTAGCTCTTCTATTATGCGCTTTTGGTCGTTCTCTGTATCTTGTTTTGTTCTTCATATGAAAATAAAAATTTAAAAATGGTGTGTCATTACATAGGCTCAACTTGCACAGCAAGCCAAATTTTATAATTAACTGTAGACTTCAATGAGAATGTTAGGCTTAAATGTGATATCTGGTAGTACTAGATTAAAGTTTTGAACATCTTTAGAGTATAATGACAGAGGAAAACTTTTAATCACACTATCTTCAATTTATTCACCGTGATTTGAATTATGCTTTATTGACCAACTCTAGAGGGACTGAGTACAGCTATTTTGAAACTCAGTAATTACTAGCATGATTTTTTTTATTATATGAAATTAAAGATTACTTTAACTGCATACCATTGCAATTACCTATGTTTTATTTGAGACATGAGACAAATTGTAAAAGGCCAGCTATTGTCATATTTTTTATGCTCACACATGTATGCTCAGAATTTTGGGTAAATTGTCACAAAGTTTACTGCAGTATTAAAATCACAACTAGTACCAATGCATGGCATTTAATGATATAAGAGATCTATCACTTTAATTCATTTGAGAATCTTTAACTTTATACCATAAAACAAAAGCACACTGAAATATATACCAATATTATGTAAAATTCCATGCTTTCAATGCCCCTGATTGCAGGAAAAACATTAAAATTCATTTCTTCAAAGGCAAAGTCTGAGTTTTAGAAGTTTTTCTTCTTTTGTAAGTATTCTTGTTTGAGTAAGAACACACTTAACCAACTATCGTCTGAACATCAAAAATGTGCCTCTTTCAGCACTTGAACTACTTCTTAAATTTCTCCACCTCTACTACATGCACTAAGAGCTAAGCAATTATCATACATTGCTGACCTCAGCTGATGAAGTTGCTGCTCCAACTTTGATAATTTCTCTGCCTGATCCTTACTCAAATATTCTGCATTATTTAGTTTCTCAGTTAATACCAACTTGTCGTTACTCTGCAAATAATAAAAAATAAAGGAAAATGGAATGAATTCAGTTTTTTTACATAATAGTTACACCGAGTACGAAAGGCACTGACAACAAGTTTACTTTATTTATTTTGCATTAGTCCAAAAATAGCACTTAGACCTTTACATCAGACTTTAAACATTGACATAACAATTTATATTGAAGATGCAAGGGAATATTTAGTATAATCACAAATATTTGAATTTTTTGCTGATCAAAAAAAGCCTAATCAAATAATTAAAATAATATTTTTTTAAATTCATGTGCTATATGGAACATATGCATTTTATTTACAATATTGCATACATATTTACAGCAGAGTGAAAGGATGTGGATGCACCCTTGGATTATTTGATGCAGGTTATTTTGCAATTAATGCCACTGATACAAATACGAAAAAAATGAGCCCTCTCATGCATTTTAGAGCTTTAGTTGAGAAAGTCTTACCACCAATCCTCTCATTGCACTGTAAGCACAGGAGCCAAAAGAAAACTGCATGCTATTAGGGAAAGTAGTTCATTAATTACCAGTTTCACAAAAGCATCCTGAAGTTCAGTTAACTGTGCTTTCAATTTCAGATTCTGATCGACAGCACGGGATGCTGCCACTTTGTCACTCTCCATTGCAGCTAACAGCATTTGCATTTGCAATCCCTCTTGCTTTGTTTCATCTTCTTCCGCTGTTTCCTTTTCAGTTTTACTGCTTCCCTTCTCTACATCTTCCTGTGACTGCTGCAGTTTATAATCCATGGATTTAAGTTTATTTTCAAGTACCTCTAATTCTGAAACCTATGTAAATAAAATATTTGAATCAGTTTTGACCAATCATTCACTAATGCATGTAAACAGTAAAATACTACTAGGTCAACAAAATAATCTCAAGAAATAGTAGAAGGCAAATTTTCAAAACAGCATACAGATTTTCAAACTCCCTAATTCTTCTGACATGGTGCAACTCACAAATATGACAAAGGGGTATTACATCCTTGATGATGCCTCAAGGAAGGAAGTATTTCACATTAGCTTCAATTGCTGACATGGCAAGTTAAAAGTCATTGCCTTCCCACCCAAAAAATAGAAGGTTCAACTAAAATTTTACAAAAGAAAAAAGCACGGCAAACTACATTTTTGTCAAAATTCAGACCTTAACAGAGGTGACAATGACACAGCCACGAAGCTAAAACAATTTTATACAGCTGCAAGGTTAGATACCAATATCACTGAACTTGTATCCAGTTTATAGGACTGTTAGGGTCACCAGTACTCAAGAGAGAGAGAGAGAGAGAGAGAGAGAGAGAGAGAGAGAAGTGAATGAAAAGAACTATTTCCTCTAACTGCAAGTCTTAGAAATACCTGGTAACTATTGATATAACAATACATGTAGGAAATAGTATTTTCTCACTGTCAAGTATCTTTTTGGCAAAAATAATTCACTTTTCATTCATATCAAATCTTTAAATTATCTTCTAAAAAAAAACATATTGAGGTAGAACTTCAAAATATTCAATATAGTTTAATGCAATTAGATTGGGTAATAATACAATTACATACACATAAAAATAAAAACCACAAATAGCAATAACACATTTTTAAAAACTCTATATTCATCAATCAAAAATATATCTCACCTTGTCATCAAGCTGCTCCTGCAAAGTTATACATTTCTTTTCTAATGATAACCTGTAATTTTCATCTTCCTCCTCCTTAGAATTGGACTTGTTTGTGCATTTCTGTAATTGTTTTTCTAGCTCAGACAGATGGCTCACAAGGGATTTCTCTCTTTCACATAGGATTTTGTTTTCAGATGTCAGTGCCTCAACCTAAGGAGTAACAAAAGGAACTGAAATAAGATAGGGTTATCATTACAATAATAACGTTACATTTATTGGTCCAAAGATTTTAGCTACAAGGTCTATTCCAGAAGCAGTAGGAAAGAGAAAAAAAAATGTATTGTCAGAATTGATACATTCAATCAAAAGTCTTCTAAGTAGCAACCTTGTGCATCCACACACCACTGCCAGCAGAACTTCCATTGAACCATGGTGACATCCTTTCAGCACGAATTTGAGGAGGGGGAAGAGGAAGAAGTTTAGTGGGGTATTGTCTAAAAAAATTGGTTCCTCAATCACATGGTTGAGAAGGTCTTGGCAGATCCACATGCAAGTTTCCTTTTGCTTCTCCAAGAGTACTCGTGGCACAAACTTCCTGTACACCTTTCTCATGCCCATGTTTTTGGTCACAAGTCAATGCATATAACTTTTAGGGATATCAAGTCCATCAGAAACCATGTGAACACTTAATCTGCAATCTCTGTCAAAAAAATTTCACTCTTGCAAGACTTTCATCACTTTTTGAAGTCAAAGGGTATCCTGAACATTCGATATCTTCAACATATACCTTCCCCAAACAACTTAACCATTTGCTGCTTTGAGCATGTCATGAGTCTCTTTACCGGTTTTGGCCAGCTTCATGCAAAATTTGATGGCATAGTGCTGCTATTAAATAAAGGTCAAAAACTCGACACTTTGGAGTATTTGGAAATTTTTAAATGCATCCGTTGCAAGGATGAACTTGCCAAAGAAATTCTGTACCCCTTCCACTCCTCATTCCTAGACCTACCACTCTTCCAAGTCAATGATTGACACAGAAAGATGTAATTCTCTTTCCCTCCCAGCTACATTTTAATCGTTTTACCCCTCCACCCTCCCTCTCTAACCAACCCCCTTCCTCGATCAGAAGGTATACATACAAAGTTTGCTTCTATGATGATGTTCAAAGTCAAAACCTGAATCATGTTTTTTATATAAACTGTGTGAAATTACAAAGTCAATAATTTCATTTCAAGGCTGACAGGTTCATTTGAATTTTTGTGGCTAGGGTGAAGAGGAATACCATCACTCACATGACTGTTGTTCTCTCAAGTGTGATCGCTCTGGTCTCAAGTGTAAAGTGAAACACCCAGGTTTTGCCACCCACAAGAAGCTACGATGAAGAGGCAAAAGATGAGGTTCAATGCATTTTGACTAGCTGTCGACGTTGTCAAAAATTGTAAACTGGGCTCACTCCCCTCACTGTGGCATCACTCACTAGCCAGATCTGAGTCGTTCACAACTTGGGTACGCTATTGCAGCAAAAGTGAAATTTTATCAGAAGATCAGAATTGGAGGATTCTGGTATTGCTGTAAAAAACTAATTTTTTACCCATGCTAACTTAAATTTTCTTCCCACATTATCCTTCTTCAACCTGGACATTACTTGTAATCCACACTGACATTCAATTATTAATAGGGACAGGTGATTTGTCAGTCACTGAAAGAATAAAATATGCATTTGGAAGAAGTTAGTTGCTCTGGTTTGACATAATATAGTGTTCTTAGTGGTAGATAAAATCTACAAATCACAATAAACTTGGTGTATTACAATCATTCATATATGTAATCTAGTCTAAATCCCTAAAAATATTAACTCCTCATACACTTAATGCATAAACTATTTTAGTCACCCTAAGTACAGACATTTATATTCAAATAATAAGTACACAAATTATGTCTTGCTTCATTCAGTACGTGTACCAATTATGGGGGAATATCTTAATCAAGGGGGACTGGGGTGAACCAGTGGTAGTGCGTTCAACTCTCATACCAAGGGGTGCAGGTTCAAGACCATCGTACGAAGAATATTTTTCTGGCTATTTCTTCGGAAAATATTTACCAGCAGTTGACAACTTTTACACACAACATAAAAAGATCCCAGTACTGAGAGGAAGCAGCTATCAGGAGAAGGCATTGATGGCGCAGATCAAGGAGATCAGTCCAGCATCAACAGCCACAGCATCGGGTGAGAGTGAAGTTTACGGAATTGGCCAAAGTACTGAGATGCGGAAGGCAATGGGAACCCACCGCATTAGTCTCCTGAGGAGATGCAGCCCTGGACTCCACCTATTTATGACATGATGGTATCCTTCCCAGTAAAATATTCCGATGGTAAAACAGTTCCCAAAGGGAAAATTGAAGATAACTTATCGGAAAACCAATTTGGCTTTAGGAAGAACAGAGGAACCAGGGAAGACATACTGTCTGAGAATCATGATAGAGAAAACAATACGTGTGAACAACCAGCTGTATGTGGCATTCATGGCCTTGGAGAAAACCTTTGACAATGTGGAATGGAACAAGATGTTTGTACTGCTGGAAAAACTCAGATTAGATTACAATGACAGAAGAATAATCTATAATCTATACAAGAAGCAAGTAGCCACAATGTGAATGAGAGATGGAAGCCATATAGAGGTTAAAATTAACAAAGGAGTTAGACAAGTATACAACCTCTCACCTGCATTGTTCAACATGTACCTGGAGGAGGCAATAAGAGAAGCACATGGCATTGGATTAAACAGAATTAGAATCAATGGAGATAAACATGCTATGATTGGCCAACAATTTTGCAAAGAAAATCAGGAGGATCTTCAAAAGTCACTAAATGTAATGGATCAAGTTCTAGAAGGATACATCATGAACATAAACTAGACAAAGACTAAAATCCTAGCATGTGGAAGAGAGAAGTGAAATACAGTAGTCACACTGAAAAAACAAAAATTAGAGCAAGTTGATTCCTTCACCTATCCTGGAAGGGAAGAAGTACTACAGACATCAATTAAAGAATAGCTCAAGCTAAGAGAGCAATTGCAATGAAAAGACAACTGCTGCGTTCAAAGAAGATAGAACTACAGACAAGGAGACAATACATGAAAACATTGGTATGGAGCATGGCACTCTATGGATCGGAAGGATGGACCATCGGAAAAGTAGACCAGAAAAGACTAGCAACCTTCAAAACCTGGTGCTGGAGGAGGATGCTTAAGATCAAATGGAAGGATAAAATAAGAAATGAAGAATGGACAGAACACCATAGAGAAAAGAAGAACCAGATGGATTGGACCCTGAGCCACAATGGATTCGTGAAGAATATAATAGAAGGAAAAATAGAGGGAAAAGAAAAAAGAAGAAGGCAAAGGGATAAATACATGGGACAAATAAAAAAGAAAGCACATTGCAAAAAATACCAGGAAGTAAGCCAATTAGCATCAGATAGGGTAGGATGGACGGCTGAAGTCAACCAATCTTAGGACTGAACGACCAATAATGATCTTTATCAACTCTGAAACTAAAGTCTGCATAACTGTCTCTCTCTCACTTCAATAGTCAAAGTCAGAGATAAAATCTTCTTCAACCTCACAGAAGTGTTTATCACTTTCCACATATTTGCACCTACAGCTTAGAAGAGCTCTATGCAAAGATGAGACCCCACAAGTTAATTTGGCTTCCATTTTGCTACAATAAATTGAACAGAATATCACTAGAATCGAGTATCTGTTTCAAAAATAACTACATGTGGGAAAAAATGTATTGCCCATCAAAGTACAAATAACTCAATTCTTCAAAATAGCACCCTTGTGTATTGACACACCAAATCCAACACATATGCCATGCTTTGTGGAAGGCATCAATGCACCTCATTCAGGTACCATGGCATGGCCTCTTGGACATTATCTGGCATTCCAAAAGGGTTGTCTTCCAAGCTCCTTTTCATTCCTTAGAACAAAAAGCAGTCTGGCAATGCCACATTTGTGCTGTAGGGTGGCTGGGGCAAGATCTTCCGAGAGCACCTTGGGGATCTTCTTGGCACACACTTTTGTGTGGATTTCTGTAAGAATGCGATACACTGTGGCTTTCGGAATATTTCACTCTTCTGTTGATATTCTGACCCTCAGGCACCGATTGAAATAGAGCATGCCTCTCACTTTTTGAACATTTTCATTGCACTGTGTTGTTGATGGATGTCCAGGGAG
This sequence comes from Hetaerina titia, assembly GCA_037158775.1. Taxonomy (NCBI): domain Eukaryota; kingdom Metazoa; phylum Arthropoda; class Insecta; order Odonata; family Calopterygidae; genus Hetaerina; species Hetaerina titia. The sequence continues at coordinate 131,014,587 of CM073768.1, forward strand.
TTCCTCTTCGTCAACTTTCTCGAGAACAGAGACACTAATTGCATGCTAACTCTTTGGCCAGTGTGATTCCTATCTCCATTAATTCCTTAAATACTAGGTATTACAGGAAATCAGCTATCCAATGCATATAATATCTACTGACACCATATCACCACAATTTTAAATTCATTTGACACCAATGAATTTATCAAAAAACACAAATACATGTATATCACAAAAACTAACCCACTGTCAATCAGTCAGAGCAATCTACAAAATCAGTCCACTACCTTTTAAAGAACTAAAATAGTTACCTCACCTTTATATAGATTACAATGAACTTATGTCTGTCCTACAAAAATGAACACACATTCTGACAAATAACCACTGCGATATACGTATGTGAAAAATGGACCAATGAAAAGTAAGTGTAGAAAGGGAAAATAAAAGTGAGCACACACTTCAAAATTGGTTAATAGATTAAAAGTACCTTTTTTGCAAGCACTTCCATTTGACCATTAAGGGTATGTATATAAGTCTGGAACCGCCGACTTGCTTCTTCCCTCTCTTCAATGGCATCCTGTGCAGCCTTTTTCAAATCCTCATTCTGACGCTCAAGGTGCACACGATGGTGATGCCAAGATTCATCAGCCTCATCCTTTCCACTGCTCTCCAAATATTCATCTTCTGCACCTTCAGAGGAGCCAGTAAGCTATGGAAAATCAAGTCTTAACTTAAAACTCACATAGAAAGAGTTGTAAAAACAAATGTGCACTTAAGTTTTACTTGATAAGCCATGCAAATAAATACTGAGAGCTTCATCACAGGTGGACATATGTGCCAATATACACTAAAAACATAAATACCAGAAGTCTAAAAACAGCTAACATATTATAGTTTAAGCACTTTACATTTAGATGAAAAAATAATTATTGCAAAATGAGGAAAATATGAAAGTTTCAAACCACCAAGGTTTCAGGTGACCTTAAAGCTGACCTTATGCACATTCATACATTTGGCATGAGGCCCTTTATATTAAGTTTTTCTTGATGATGAGTGCAAATATACACTACTCTGGACACTTGGTGAATAATAATATTATTCCAATACATAAACCCTCCTAGAAGTCACCCTGTAATTATACCTTCCTCCCCCTCTCCATTCCCATCCTACCCCATCTTATCTTCCCCACCTCTCCTACAACCCAACCCTTGTGTGACTGGAGGGGACCCAATGTTCTGCATACATTTACCGTAAGATGATGACTATTCATTGAAACCAGCTGTGGGAAATAAAATCCTGTGAACTCTACTAGGTATTTCTCATCTCATATTTATCATGAGGTTCCACAAAATAGAGATTGAAACCACTCAAATGTATTTATACTCTTGCTCTTGTCACTCCCTCTTAAATAGAAATCACCTGAATTTATGTTGATGCATACCTGACGGAGTCTAAGACGGGAAAGCAACAATTTGGACTTCACATCCTCAAGTTCCTTTTGTAAAGAAACAGCTTCATTGGATCGGACGTTTAATTTCTGACGAACCTCAGAAACTTCTTGGTCTTTCTCTTCTAGCTGCAAACTGAAAACAAAATAGAACTATCAATATACTGGAGTCTATAAAAGTTGCACACAAACTTAATTTGCATACCTAATCTCACTCAATTTTGCTGCACATTTCTTAGCCTCATCTTCATGTTTTTGAACTTGCTGTTTCAGCATTCCACGATCTTCATTTGCTGTAGATAACTCCCTCGCCAACTCAGTGAGACGAACTTGAGAGTCTCTTAATTTTGTTTGCAATTCTTCTACAAGCTCTGTAGAATGATAAAATGAAATTTTCAAGCTTTTGATCAGATTAATAGAATAGCAATCATGCCCTAAAACAATTGATGTGTAACCACAGTAGACAAAATTCAAATACTGCTCCAAAGGGACTGATTGGTATTTGAGAAGAGGTTTGACTCAAATGAAGATTTGATATGAACAGCAGAAACACGATTCAGCATACCAAACATATAAATTTTACATCTTCCACCAGCATATTACATTTTACATGTTTGTGGACTTCCTATTAAAAACTGAAATTGTATTTCTTTAAAAGTTATCATTCACTTACAATGAATAGTGAAAAGACTAATAATAGGGATAAGGGGCAAGATTTAAGGACTTAGTCAAATCCATGAATTCAAGACTGGATTCAATTAATGATATCATACAATCTCTAATTCTGATTGTTTATATTATCTTAGCCATGCACCTTGGGCAGGGAAATTACCAAAAAAATCTCAATGTTAAGAGAGTTTTGCTGTGCCATGCTTGTTAAAATCAATTCTGAAACAAATGAGTCAGAATTGGAGAGAGTAACTTAGATAACTGCATTAATGTTTTCACACAATACATATGGAGAGGTGCAGCTCAGAACTACAAATTAATGTCTGAAAGAGAATTAGTAGATCGTAGGCTTTCGCAGCTGTTGAGAGATGCAGAAGTGGTTCTCGGGCTGGACTGCGTGAGAGACATTTTTGGCTCAACGTTTCTCTCCCGTTGCAGGGAGCGTCTTCAGGAGCATCTTCACTTTGCTCCTGAAGACGCTCCCTGCAACGGGAGAGAAACGTTGAGCCAAAAATGTCTCTCACGCAGTCCAGCCCGAGAACCACTTCTGCAGAGAATTAGTAATTAATGCCAGAGGAAAAAATTAGTATTCCAAGATATGATTTTAAAATATCATACATCTTAGTAGATATTACATGAACTTCAATCGTTACATACAAATACAGATCATAGACATTTCACCATCATAACATTAGATAGGCTTTGTAACTGTAGTAAAATCGCTTATGATATATTTCTTGTCACAGTGACAACTGATGAAGAATAAAACGCTCGAGTAATTTTGAATGCTTGGAGGATGCAGTAACAATGTGATGTGTGACTTTGCAACTGATTTCAAAATATAGCTATCTGGTTTTAATAAATTAATATTCTTTTGGAGCATTTATCATAATATATGACCTGAGGCTACCATTTCTTGCATATACATTGTATAAACTGTAAAAACACTGCAGGACTTAATTGGGAATTGTTTCTAAACAAGGAATGACAAACACGATGCATTCTTTGCAAATTTTTATAATGCATATTTTTAAGGAGACATAATCCAAGGGGGTGAATTTAAAGTGAAGTGGCAAGAATCATGAGTGCAGCATTATACCAAACTGCATCTTACTTGGACTTTGAGACTTAAATTACAAAAATTTATGAATAAAGTTCTTAAATTACTGGATTCAACACTTAGCTGACAGTACGTTCACTGATAGATATTTCCTTCCTGCATTAATTTAAAAAAAGAAGGCTGGTGTAGTGTCAACAATGACAAAAAGATATTTTAATATGTAATATTTAAAAAAAACATTTTCTAGAGGAAAACCAAAAGCTTAATCAGGTGTTAATATTTCATCTTCTATGTTGGTTAAACAAAAATTTAGGAAAAATATTTTCCCTTCATTTCTGAAAAAATGCAGCTCTTCCAAGATTATCTTTGAAGAGCCACATCTTGTCATGTCAGAAAATTAATCCTTATTTATCTCAAAAAATTGTAATGTTCCTCATACATTGCTCCTTACAATAAAACATTTTAATTTGTTTTATAATTATTTTTACCTCAGTTTTAAGTTTTATAGTAACTTCAGAACCTGAAAATAGAGACTGCACAAGATAAAAGTGGTCTGCTAAATTCCAAATTTAAAACGATAGACAGAATACAAAAAAAAAGAGATACAGCATATGAAAATTTGAGAAAACTTTTAAGTGATTTTTATTTGATTTGGCCAAAGATCTTCAAGTTGTCCACCTTCGGCCTGAGCACACAAGTTGGAATGCTATGAAACTGTCATCTAATCAAGCCAACAAGCATGGTAAAAAACCCAAAAAGCATGCAGATACCATGGAATCAGTGGCTTGCAAACCTCTGAATGAAATAAAATACATTTTCTTTCAGCCAAAGTCCAAGAAAGTGGATTTCATTCTGCTGCAGCAATTGTGGCAGGGGAATCCAATCCAATGAGATCCAATATTAAACTTTGGCTTATCAACTAAACAAAAAGAAGAATTATGCTTTCAGGGTAATGAAGATTTTCTGATAAATAGATAAAAGCATGACACCTCCATAATTTATACATGAACTTTTGTAATGTGTGAATTCTTAAAGATTCTACATTTTGGGTAATGATAATTACAATCACAAGACCAGATGAGAGTTTCAAATTACAGAAGAAAAATATTTCAGTTCATCAACAAAAAAGCATGTAAAGTTCTACACTTTGGCCAGGGAGTGCTCTTAGCAGTTCATTAAATGATATTTTTAAGGATGCAGGATTGAAATACAGTCAGTTTAGAGAAAGCAGTGTAAAACGAAAAACAATGGGCATACTTTAAGGCATTCCTGAAATACGAGAAATACATAACATTTGCATGACACCCTTCAAGATAATCAACTTGAACAGTGTTTGGCACACCAACTATTCAAAAAATGGTTCTTTGGGGTCATTAAAAAGCCTTCTTAAACAGTATATTAGAAATTATACTTGTAAACAACCATGTTAAAGGCACGAAAATCATCCTTTAAAATATCAAATGTGAAATGTATGTACCTTGAGGAAAGAACATATTATGATTGATCCATCCCCATAGCAAGAACATGTGCATGAGCACAATCAATTTACAGAGGTCTTCTGAACACACCATCAAGAATGGCCTTCATGGGAATGCCACACCTGCCACTGCACATATCTTGATTCTTCTGTTCACTAAACAACTCATTGGAAGAATTTCAAGGAAAATGTATAGCAGTTTGCCGTTGCGGGATAAACTTCCTTAATTAAAAGCTTCCTTCTGGCATGGATACCAGGACATTAATAAATAAATTAAAGTGATTTTACTCATAAGGAGCTATTGACTAAACATGTAAATACGCTTTGAGAAAAAGTGATCGGCAGGACAGGTCAGAGGTGGAAAAAGTGACAAAGTAACATCCTATTTTGCATAAAAATCGCTAACAGCACATTTTGCACAAAAATAAACCTCTCATATTAAGATTAAATTTGCAAAGTAAATAAAACGAGGGGTTACCAGTTTTTTGGCGAGCGACAACTTGGGATCTTGACAGCGCAGCAGAAAGTTCAGTTTTCTCCCCAACAAGAACTCCAACTGTTTGCACATGCAACTGCAACTGTTCACGAAGCGGCCGCATTTCTCTGTCTAGTTTCACATTTCCTTCGGACACCCAAGATTCCTTCTCAGATTCCAATTGAGAGATTCTCGATTTCTATAGAGAAGTAAAAAAATGAGCAACATTTAAAAGGGTATGGATGGCATCTAAATGAATGCAATAAGCATAGATATAAATATACATATGCTTATTGCAAACTATATACATATTTATAATTAAATATATATATATATATAAATATTTAATTAATTAAGGAATTATATCGTCAAGGTTGGAAAGTCAAACAAGGCGCACTGTTAAAGATCAGACTAAAAGCAATACCTTAAAAAAAATTAAGATGGTGCATTCAATAGAAATATTAGAGAGTATTTAACCTTCCAGTACTTACACTCAGCCCTGAAGGTAGGTGGAAGGCCACATAGAGCATGTCATTCTTTTGGCCTATCCTCTCATTCATAAACACAACATTTGATACACTCAATTGGCCTAAATGGCATTTTTTGGGAGTGCAAGTTGCAAGCCTTAAAAGCTTGAATTGATTCCCCACATCATACTTTCTTTGCTTACATAAATTGCTTTGCTTTTTTCTTGGACTTTTGACGCAAGCGAAGTTATTCTTGCAAGTTTGTGCAGCAAATGTTAATTCATTTCTCTGCCAAAATACAGCCCTCAGTATTTAAACTAAATGTACAGGCATTATTTTGCTTTATTTGTGTTATCCGTGTACCTTTTAATGCCATCAGATTTTCAGTCCTACTAGAGCTTATGAATAATTGGGCATTCTTCAGGACGAAAAAAATATATTTCCGACACTATCTGAAACTACATTAATACTAATATCGGACTTTTACGCAGTCCTTTTTCAAGTTTTACTACCACCGAGCATTTCATTTAATTTAAATTACAGACCGTAAAAATGTTCTACAGGCTTTTGTTTACTTGTTGGCCCACCAACATCATGACGTGTCATTCACTCCATGACTCTGCCAATTTGACAACGGGAAAAATATACATCTAAATTACAATTATTGCAATTAAGTTTGTCCAATGTAGCTTGGAGCTCAAACTTACACATTCTTTAATCTGTACTTTTAAAGAATCAGCCTGTCTTTTTTCTTCTTCCAGCAGACCAGCAAGCTCCTGGTTTCTATTTAATAACTCCACATCCATTTCAACTCTATGACTACGTGGAAGTTGGGTCGTGCCATTATCTGCATCTAGGAGTAAAGAATCTGCTACTAGACCATCCATCTGCATGGAAAGCTGTCGAAGAGCTTCTGTACTCGACTTCTCTGGAGACGACGAAGGAGCATGAGAGCCATTTCTGTTTAATTCTTCGGAACTTCCACTTTCATTGTTTTCCTGTTGACAAGGATAATGACTGTCATAGGTACACGTAGAAAAAATTTCCGTAACACAGCGTTAATATTTTCCAGCAGTTACTACAGAAAAATGTCGAGTTTTGTTGACAAACGTATTGGTACGTGATGGTATATTATAGAGCATTACTTACATTATCTAATGTTGGCTGGAATTCACCCTTTAGTATTTGTTCAGGTTTGTTTTCAATTAGGATAAGTATGTCTTTGTTTCCATTTACCCCTAGAACAGGATCCGATTTTGCAAAGTTCTGTTTCCCGTGAAAATTATCGCTAGAAGTCACTTTGTCATCAAGACAACTACTAGAGATTATAGTTGGGCGTTCTTCTAGTTCATCTTTTCCATCTATCTCACGGGACTTTTTATTTTGAACAGGGGATCTTTCTTTGCACTTCTGCTGGAATTCCTTGAGCTGTAAAGTACATTTAATCCTTTAAATTTCATCAAAATAAAGACAACACACATTACGTTAACAATACGACAGACGAAGACCCTAAATTAACAAATCATACTAAGATTCGACAGTAATTATCTTTTCCAAATCAACTTACTTTCCTTCTTCCTGCAGCTAGTTTTTCCGCATTTGTTTTTTCTGCCATAATGGACGTATTAATTGTTAAATATTCGGATCCGACAGATCAATGCAGATGCTCATATGTCGATACGAGCAACGGTGTTCATTTTTTAATTTTCTTTGTTGACGTTTAATTTAACAAGATAAAAACGATAAATCCATGAAACTAATGGCGCCAAACGAATGGCGTTTTCCGAAAGCAAAATGCAGGCTGTGGAAAGCAGTATGACTTAGATAGTGACAGGTTAGAAATACGATATCCTTCGGTTTTTAGCGTATTTGTTCAACGTTTCTAGTCATGGAAGCGGAATCGAAAGATTTGAATGAAAAATTATGTGGCCAAGATAACCATGAAAGTACCTTTTACTCGAAAGCTGCTCAGTATTGGGCACAAATACCACCTACTATTGACGGAATGCTGGGAGGTTTTGGAATGATATCACAAACAGATATTGCGGGCTCGGAAAAGTTTTTAAAATTGATTTATAAAGTGAGTTTTTCTTGTGCTAGTATCCTATGGTCTAGACACAGAGTGAAGGCAAATTATTAACAACCAATATAAATTATTTCAGTGGCCTGATCCACCAGGAAAGCAAACTGCATTAGATTGTGGGGCAGGAATAGGGAGGATAACAAGGTGTCTTCTGCAAAAACATTTCGAAGTGGTTGATCTGGTGGAGCAAAATCCTCTCTTTTTAGATGAAGCAAGGAAGTCATTGGAGAGTTGTCCAAGAATTGGGTCATATTATCCTGTTGGTAATTTCAAGAATCATTTTACTCAGTCAAATTGAATTGCGTTGTTGTAAGTGATTAAAATTAAAGATTCATTGCAGGTTTACAGAGCTTTGAACCAGAAAGTAATAAATATGATGTTATATGGTGTCAATGGGTCTTGGGTCATCTCACCGATGATGACTTTGTCAAATTCTTCAAATCATGCAAGTAAGATCCCTGTCTTTATCATAAACCTCAATGTAATGGACAATACATTCTTTGAGTATCTAAATTATTTTTACGATATTCAATAAATGCAATTAAATGTTTAACTGTGTCCTATCAAACGTGAATAATGTAATCTACTGCTTCCAAGAAACTGCGGGAGATGCCGAAACAGTAACTTTTAACAGAGTCATCCGCTAATATGCATTTCAGTGCAACAATCCCGGTCAAGGCGAGTGATTTTTACACTCTGGAATGGTTGCATTAATCTATTGCTCCTTGTGTACGCCCAGAAATAGTTTCAGGGAATTACTAATGATTTATGTCAAGATTAGTTGCTCATCATGATGATGACGATTTTAATATAACCGGAACCGAATGAAATACTACTTTCGGCATTTTCTATGTATAAATTGACCTTCAGATAAAATGAACTGGACTAGGTAAGCAGCACTGATCGTTTCCGTGATATTCATGTAAATTTGAACGAAAACTCATTGAATGTAACCAATTAACTCGTTATCCAAATTTTACCTCCAAGTAAGCCGTCCGAATGAGGTATTCATTAACTTTTACGAAAATGGTTGCATGAATTTTGGGAAAAATGAAGTAAATTCCGGTATTTGTAGCTCAGTCATGTACATATTTTAACCAGTTATTTCGAAAGCCAAAACAAATAGATAAGAATTTTAATACCAAACGTTTCTATTAGTATTCTATTCTAGTAAACTTTTAGTATTAATCCTTTTCATAGAAACTTACATGCTAATTCTTGACAAATAGCTAAAGTGTGAAGCCAAGCTATGAAGGGTCGTAGGTAAAATAATGTGATTATCAACATTTCCTATGAATGACTGTAGGGAATCCAGACATGGCCACTCCCTGTCACAGGTAAAACCCATATATATTTCCCGCGAGTATGTAATTATAGTATAGGCACAATATACAAGTACCTGCCGAGTACCCCAAGTAGTGGAAAATTACTCTTCCTATAAAGGAAATGTCATAGCCTTATCCATGTCATGCTAGAGTCACTCCCATAACATTACTACTTGTTGTAGTTCAGTAAATGGTAGGGATACTCAATTTTGGTATGAAGAATTAGAGAGCATTCAAGTATAAAACTTCTAATTGCCTTAAGTATTTAGTAGGTCATGTTTATAGAAAATGTGAAATGTTTTAAATTTGGCTCATTCAAAACACTAAAGAATGGATTAAGTTAAGGATAACTGAAAATTGTATTAAGTATGTCCAGGATCATTTGGAATTGGGAGGGTATTTTTTGGGAATGTGGCAGTCTAGAGGGTAGTGTGCCGTGCAATTGACTGCAGGCCCCGAATTTGATTCCTTGGCATGCATCTCTGGGAACCCTCAGCCTCACTCAAACTAGATTTTTTGGATGCCAGATCTTTCTAGGAAACCAAAGGCGCCCCAGGGAAAGGAGCTCCCCCCCCCTTCCCTGATATGTGAATTTCATACACGGGCTTGGTATTGGGTAAATCTATTCTCACCTATGAAAGCAATAATTGGGTTGGCAATTATGCTGGTGGTTTGTATTTTTTACACTGCAGGGTCATGGATATGGTTAAGTTGCAAAGGAATATTTTTATTTCAATGTTGATTTAATACAAATAAATAAATGAAAAATAGTTCTTGGCCATTATGTGATCCTTCTCCATCTCTGATGTATTTGGTTTATATTCAGAGAGTTGTTTTGCTCATGAGTAAGGCATTGTCCATTCATGAAAATGCAGTTAGTCATTATAAATTACTAATTTTGCTAGTGAAATTGCAAACATCTCTTTACTTCAGGAAAGGGTTGCGTTCAAATGGTATCATAATTGTAAAAGAAAATATGTCTGGGGGAGATGTCGAGAAGGATGATCAGGATTCGTCAGTCACGAGGCCTATGCAGGTAATTATTAAATATAAATTCCAATTCTCAGTAATTTTAAAATCTCCTTTTAATGTTATTTGCTTCACTTATACATGAGAAGTGGGTAGTCATCTATATAAATATCACTGTATAAGAATGTTCAACATGGAAGCATGCTGCTCATTGATCAATTATGTCTCCAAAACCTCCCTTCTACAATTACTGAATAAGTGTGATAAGGGTCAGATGAATTTATTCCATCATTTCATAAAGAAAAGGCAGCGATAGACTGACTTAAATTTGAGTGCTCCAAATGTCGTAAAGGGCAAGCAACCAGAGTAGGAAGAACTTTAAAACTATTGGTGAACAGATTATTGAAATTCTTGAATTGGGTGAGTTTTTTCAGTACTTTTCACTAGGAAAATATTTTTAATTTTTCTTGAAAATTTAAGATGTAATTCTATGAAATTTCTTGAAATATTATGGCAGACAGAAAGGAAGTAAATTCTATTAACGGTTTCAAAATGAAACTGTGCAAGAAATAAGTTATCCATCCCAACTGATTTTCATTAGATGATAATGTGGTATTTTATTACTCTATGATATCATCTTCCTTAGATTAACTGTACATAAAAGTTAATGGCATATGATGAGATTCACAAAATTTCCCAATCCTGATCAAGGTCAAGTATATTTAATGTTGAATGTGCATGTCATGAGTTATGGTAGTATTGTTAAGTGTGTTATTAAATGATAAAAACCCCGTTCATGACTAAATCATTTTTTTCCTGCCAATAGATCGAATGATATTTGATTTTATTTAAAATTTTGTAAAAGAAAAATCAAGTAAGCTTAGCTTTAATCGACTGAAAACTTTTTCAATTTCAGGTATTTAAGGAACTATTACATAAAGCTGGGTTGAAGCTACTATTAAATCACAGACAAAGGAAATTTCCACAATGTTTATATGAGGTGCGAATGCTTGCATTGCGACCAACATCTTGTCTTGAAGCAAAAGATGCATCTGGTTCTCTGCATGAGAAAGCATTAAGGGAGCAATCGGAAGCATGCAGTGAAAGTAAATTAAATGAAGATTGAATGCCTTGTACTATTTTTAAATGTTTTGAGCTCAATCTTGAGTAATACCTCAGGAAATAAATATACCTTTTGAAAATTAGTTTTTTTAATCATTAAATTAATAAAAAAGTGGTAAACTATTAAAATTATCTTCTAATTACTAGTGTCCAAGATTAAAAAATAAAGCAACTAAATCCACAATGTGTCCATGACCAGCAGTTATTTTGCATGGTGACCTCAGTAAGGCACTCAAATGGGCCACCATGGTTTTTGTAAAACCCTGGGCCTCCAGTTTTTTTGTATTTCTAATCATGACATTCTATCGCAGGCATACCTTCTAATCATTCACTTTCAAGGATTGGAAACCTACCATTAGGTTACTGAAAGTCAACTTTCTTTTCAAATTCTTCCATGCTGCCCTATCCTGCTGTACATCTTTCATCTATCAGTCAAGAATTGCTTCCTGTTCATTCCTGAAACTTAGCCGTGTGTTGCATTTAACAGACTCCATTTCACCTCTCCCCCAATTTAACTTTTATGCTGTGGACATACCTAGTACATCACATGGTAGGCTTCTGTGAAAGTGCCTTTACACCCTCTGTGGTGGTGTCATACTTGGAAATTTTATAAAAATTATGCTTATCAAAATAAATAAGAATTTTGTTTAATATAATATATTCTAGATTTATATGTTTTCATTGTTTTTATTATTTGGATTATTTTCGGAGTATTAAGGTTATGGAGACAATATTCCTTCAGTTTTCACAGCATGTGAGAAATAGGATTCCAGAGAGTGAACCACAGCATAAGGGTTAACCATAGACACGCGAGTGGAGAACCCATTCCAATTTGACTTAAAATTTAAACATTCGCAAGTTCCACTTCTGTTAATGTACTACTTTCCAGGTCACATCTATTACACACACTTCCAGATCATAGCAATCACTCCTCCCCAACTCGCAAAGAATTTCTCTCATTGCTGCTTTAAATTGCTTTCATTGTGTCATTTCCCCAGATTTGATTTCAGATTACTCAAGCAATCATCCGCAAGTTTTACAGCATGACAGCCTACTGATACAACTATACATAATGACCTTTTGTGAATTAATTTGGAAAAATTAATGAATTAGTTTGGGACCACATCATCAAGTTATTTGGATAATTGTAAAACTTAGAATGTCATTAATATACATTAACTAGGAATAGTAGCAGTGTTAAGCCTTTCATAAGGCCATCAAGATGTATCTGCTTTAGATATCCATATTCTTGTTTCCAAACTTCCATTTACATGATTTTCCCTTCTGCTCTTATCCTGTATACCATTCCACCTATGTCCTCAGATTTCTCATTTCTTCATCTAAAAATATTTCCTCCTTATTCCTCCCCGTTACTGCAACTACATTATTATATAACTAGGGTTATAGAGCTGATTAAGGATCTTTGAACAATATTCTAAAAGGCAACATGAATGACAGCAGTTTTAAGAACCATTTGGTTTCAAATCAGCCAGGTAATACTAAAATTGATTACAGAATTGTTTATAATCAATCTTTGTCACACTTAATCAAGGCAGATACACACATGTAAAATCCTTTACTTTGTCATGTTAATTACTAATACAAGACTGATAAAAAGAAAAACCTACCCTCCCTGTTGCTTCAGCTTTAGTGGTGGGCCACAGAATCGTACCATGAAAATAAATTAGTAGTGCTATCAAAATGTACATCTGAGGTGAGTACTTGGCAACATGGAAGTTGGAGCTATCATAAGTGTACCCACGCCTTCTAGCAGCTCATGAGTGGCCATCCAATGTTTGTGTAGACGAACTGGCAATTAATAAATTATTATTGCTGCATTTATTACCTGCACCTACTATCGTTTCATTTCTACGTTCTTCCTAAATGTGGAAGGTGGCAGTCCAGGGGTGGAGCAAGAGGTCTTTTGGTTTGATTCCCAGGCATACCTCTCAGGGCACCACTCGAGCTGTGATTTTTTGGGTGCCAGAACTTACTGGGAAACCATAGGCTGCAACACAAGGGAAGGATCTGAACCCCTCTACGCGGAGGTGTGAATTTCACATGGCATTGGTCTTAATAATAGATGAACTCTACCATTGCCTAAGAAACCAACATTTTGATTCCTCTCAAGTAACCTTACCTTCATTATACATATAATAGACTTAAGAGATAATAGATTTAAGTGCGTGGGTCCCCCAAGGAACTAATGTTCGAATCAAAGAAAGTAATGAGAAAAACTGGCGACTTCGTGAAGAATCAATTTAAATGAGCAGAAAGCATTACAGTAGTTTGAGAAATCCTGGGTTGGAAGACAAGCTTAAGTTTCGAAGTACAAATCATTCTAGTTCAACTATGACAGGAATATTCGTATCCCCATGTAGTAGGTAGGTGAAACTACAGTGAAAAGTTAAATAAACCCAACTGAGAAAGGATTCCATTGCACAGCTAATGGTACAAGTTAGGAAACAAAACAATATGCCATAATCACCAAGTCCTTTAACGCTCTGGTAACATAACATACCCTCATGATGACTTGCTAGCTAAAGCAAACATATTATGCATTTTTTGCAATACCTAACAAGCAAGTCTTAAGTTTCTCATTTTCTAAAATTTAACTATCTATACTCCATTTCTCATTTGGAACTATCCAATTTTCCTGTACACAACAGTCCTAGTCTCCCAATAACCCCTCCTCCCACTCCCTTTCCATTGCTATAGACTCTGCCATAGTTTTTATCAGTTAAAAAACCAGAGACCTTGAATAACCCACTACCTCGTGAGATTCAATGGCCCTGGCAAGCTGTGTTCCACAATTTCCAGGGTTCATTATTCTATCATTTCCCTTCTACATGCATTGCTTTCACACTCCTGGATCTAGTGTACATATGAATAAGATCAACCATCATTACTACTTAAACAATTGGTGATGAAACTTTTAGTGCCACAATAAAGTGTATCGATCATAACAGATTCTGTTAAACAAGACTTATGGCTGAAAATAAAGGCAAGATTGATTGCACTAGCACAAAAAACAAAACAAATGATCAACTCATCCTGCCAGAATGTGAGAAAGATAGACAGGAGGTTAATGTTCAATTAAAATTAATATGAGATTGAGTGCATTGTGAAAAGCATAGATTGGTTCACCAGAAGTAGACTACATGTAACACGAGAGTGTTTGTGTGCCAATGCAAATGAGAACAGAATTACCCAACAGACAGACAAGTAAATATACGCATCAGAAGAAGGAAAGGATCACAAATCTTAGAAGTGAATATAGGGGTAAGACAAGAAATAATATGAATCGCAGGAAGAAAATCAATCGTAAAACAATACATGATGAAATACATTAGTATTCTTAGTGAAACTTAGTAAGTTTCATTTTATGACCTACTCTGTTTTGTCTTCTAAGTTTCTCTTACCACATGAGTTAATAGTGTAAATCAAAGCATATCTAAAACTGCCTGAATGTAAAACAAGATAAAAAACATTGGAAAACTGTCTTATGAATTATTTATTATAAACAATTGATCAAGCTTTGACAGCAAATTTTCTAGGAGGATAAATCATTTTTTTACGGATCTGCTTCCTTGTTTTTATTTTGGACTCACTACGAGACAGAGCACGTCTCATAGCACGGGTCTTCTTTCTCCTCAAATCCAGGGGCTTGTACTTCTTGCCCTGAAAACAAAGAACAAATGTCACCAAAAATAAAAGACAGTTTAAACCTTTTCTGAAATACTGGCTCACTCCCACCTTGTACATACCAGTGCAAGATAAGGTTAGAACTGTGCCAAATAATTAATAAATGCAAGGAAAATGCCCATTCTCCTGCTTACATTCTAATGATTCATGGATTGGGATTTATTACCACACAAGTATGGCCAATATTTGATAGGAATATGGATACATACCACACAAAATGAAAGAAGCTGTGGGATGACGAAACTCCAATTGAAACAGCAATGATGCCTACAATTGGATCACCTCATGGTACAAGGATTCATGGTTATTGGGCTTATAGCACCATTGAAGATAATTTGAGGCGAAACTCAAATATTTTTATCTTATTGGGTAAGGAAAAGACAGGGATTCCAAGAATTTCAAAACACATGTTAAGGTCACTACTAATTATGGTGTTTTTACAATCATCTTTTCACCCTAGTGTTGAAAATACTGGTGAACATCTGGGGCAGTTGATGCGTTTTTCATTAGTTAAGAAATGATTTAAACTCCAAAGTGAAAGTGATTTAAATATCTTGTATTTACAGTTATCTTGGAATGTTTTAACCAATGATCCCCACACCCAGAATATTAAAAACAATATTTTTCAAACCATAATCACCATAATTTATTTATCATCATGTTTTCATTGCTTTTTCAATGGTCATCGGAGCTTGCTATCATTGTTTTCACTAACTGTCTCAACACATGATAGCAACTTACTATTTTACTGATAATGGTGACATCTGAGAAGTCACTTTGGAGACCAATGTTTACAATAATAAATTGACTCATGATATAATTAGCTACATGGAAGATCTGCCTTCTCCCACAAATTGTGCTCTTTCACAATCGGCAGCAAAATGAACAATTTAGGCTAAAATATTTTGATAAATTTCTTTCTCATTTCAGAGAAATGAAAACATCAAACTAAAAATTTGATAGGTGAAATGGATCAAAACGGAGCACACATTTCAAAACGGCAAATTTGACGGGAAAGGAAAAAAAATAAAAACATGCTCAATAGAGGGATGAGGGTCTATCACGATCAAAGTGGTCCCCAAAGCACAACACTTCCTTTCAAACCACTACATAATACTCATCAATTAGCAATGGTTCGCAAAACAAATAATTTTAAATTCTGCCAACATTTACAGGAGAGTTTGAAGCCCAATCCTGATAAATTAAGCCAATAATAGTTTTTTCAAAAAACACACTGACATGCACTGAAAATTCTTCCTCCACCCGAACCACCCACTCGTTTTATTCGTTCGTACTTGTGCAAAACATTTAGATACATTGAACTTATACTTTTCCTGTAACATTCTGGTATCGGCAGGAATGCGATTGATACTAAAGCCTACACGACTGAAAAAATGCGTGATCAATAGGCCATGCATGCCTAAGTATACGTTCAAATTAGTACTTTGAGCTCAACGCTAATGTACAACTCCACCATTTCAATGAACAACTCAGGCGCATTTTTAATTACAACACTGCATAACGTACCAGCTGCCCTACTGAAGTATGAAATAAATACATTTAATAATTTCCTAAGTTGGACCTACACATTACCGCCCAGGTCGCCAATATAAATGACTGCCCTAGTCGATAAACAGGTCGTTTTGAAAACATCTTTAACAAAGAGCTTTATACAGTGAATTCGCACATTATCTATTCGTAAATGGAGACCCTTCTGAATTGAAAATTGGGGGACGGCTTTCCACTAGCCACACCGGAACTCGTTTAACTTGAAAAATGATTAAATTTTCCCGAGAGTAGCACGCTTGGCCAAATGCACCATACTATGGTGATCCATTTGGTTCGCCGGCCACAACGTTTTAAAGATTCAGTACTATTAAGGTAAACGCGCATTGGTGGAGAAATTCGAATTACTGGATGGAAGCATAACATATACAGAAGACAAAAGATTTAAACACCTTGACTAATTAAAAACATTCAACGGCTTCAAATTTGTTAATCGGTAACACTAAAAATAACCATGCCGCTAGTAATTTCAATTCAACAACCAACGGCGAGCTCTTTGAAACACCTGAAGAACAAATTAAATATGTATGACAACCATTTACTTGAGTAACTGAAAGGCCATGTAATTGAACTGCATACCTTGAAAAATTTCCTCAGGTTCTCCTTCTGCTTCTGGTGCATAACAATATACACTCGAGCGATTGCTTTCCTCACCACACGACTGAAAGGGATAAATCGGTATTCCTTAGGTATGAACAAATTAGTGTCGAGATACTAAAATAGCGAACAGATTAAAATTAGGATAGGGTAATATTTTGGTTTCCTACAGGGCTGTAAGCTGGCCCAGAGGGTCCTTACATTTTCGAAAGTTTAGAGGCAGCTCCACCGGTGACTTTAGCAACTCTTAATGTGGTTAATTCTGTCTTCAGTTCCTCCAGTTGCTTCGTCAACTCCTTTTTGTCTTTCGTTCGCAGCTCGGAACATTTTACTTTCCCCTAAAATAATTCACAAGAATGCAAAATTTACACTTTGATTAATACAACAAAACACACTCAGATAATAAACATGACTTAATTTTCGGGCTTATCAAAATGATAAAACATTGTATAATATATTATAAAAACTGATGGAGATAGAATAGTCGGATAAAAATATTAAGGCACATGCTCACCATTTTGCCTAACGTGTGCCAACGGAACCCCTTCCCGCGGAAGTGAAAGAGGTCAATGCCGCAACTGTATAGTTGCAAATCAAAAACTAAATGTTGACCATAATTAGTATTATGAAATCCACAAAAATTACTAAAAAATAAATAATTTAAAAATTTTCAGTGTGAATATATTCAAAAGTGAAGTTAGTTTTTATGGTTGATTATTTTACGGAAGTAAATGATGGTACTTTTCCGGTCTTCCGTTTACATTTAGTTGGGAGCAGTGTCATTTAATCCGTGACGAAACCACACTTTTCCTCCAATGAGAGACGACGATGTCGAACTTAGTCGAGTACCACTCAGTTCGACCAAGAGGGATATATAGAGATCAAGTACATTTGGCAACACAGAAAAGAACCCGGGTTGACGTCATTGTCTTTGGAAGCGGTAACCCCGCCTACTCCAGATCTTGTTGTCAGCAACAGCAAAATATTGTTATTAACGACCATTTGTAAAGAAAAAGTCGCAATGGCAAAAAATACTTCGAGTTCAGCTTTTAGAAAAATTGATGTTGATCAGTATAACGAGGACAATTATCTGGAAGAAGACCAAGGTGAATTGCAATCTCCTTCGGTAGGGCCTGATGAAGCGGAGGTTACAGCGATGCTGAATCAATATCCTTTTCTTGAAAGACCTATTTCGTTTATTTTTATGATGTCATTATCTGCTTCAGTTTACCAAATTTGATACTCTGCATAATTTCCTTAATGTTTATTTACGGGCCGCAACATTGACGCATTGAAAACGGTACTGAAAAATGCCCCACTAGGATCAAAACAACAGGCCGTTAAGGTTGGTTGGTTTTAGTGATCAATGTGTGTTCGTATTATATTTTTAAAAATATACCTTGAGATAAAATCATATATACTTCATTGAATGAGCACGATTCTTGATTACATTATGGTATCCGTGTGCTAAATCTGCAGTTCTGCTGATATTTAGCGGAAATGCGAACACTTAGCATGCCAGTTGGGAGCACAAGCGTCCCTGTATCCACCCTAGCATCTTTGTACGCACTTTCTTTAGAGTTAGTCATTGAAATGTTAAATCTTTGTTCATATGTCAATTAATCCAGTGTGACATGATGGATCACTATTGGTCCAATAAGAGTTTCCTAGGTGCCTTAGGATTCCTGGCATGAAGTGAATTTTTAGTAATTCAAGAAATTTTACAATAACAATACTCATACGGCGCTCTTTTTCCAATTATTTTTCGTGACATGGGAAGGATGCAGCCCTTAATCTCACTCTGAAGGTGCTTTTGTCTATCAAGTCGTCGCAGATTGAAGAAGCAGTGAATTCCCTAGACAGAGACTTCGTGGATGTTCTAATGAAGTACGTCTATCGTGGCTTTGAGTTCCCATCAGAGGGTAGTAGTGGTCATCTCCTTCTGTGGCATGAGAAGGCATATGCTGTAGGTGGAGTTGGTAGTATTGTTCGGGTTTTAACCGACAGTAAGCGAGTGTGAGTCAGTTTGTTACAAATATTTGTATTGGAAAACATTTGTTATTGACTCTGAAGCCTATCCTTCCTGTGATTTAGTATACTTCCGTGGAGGGGATTACTCCATTAATTGTGTAAGTCTTAAGCATTTGGCATAGTTAACTTTATGTACAAATGCATAAAGCATTAACTTTTGTATTATTTTTTGTATCGCTATGTTGCCAATTAAGGCAATGTAATGTATCGAAAATGTTATCTAATATGAACTATAAACATCTGTAAATAAGTGGAAAAAATATTACTTTCAATTAATAATTTGAAGCATTTCATATGGTATTCATTTACCTAATTTGAAGGAAGAAAAGACAACCCGTTTCCTTCCACCGCGCATTTTTAAATTCTATTGTGCATGTTCAACTTAAAAATATGTGGCCTCCCATTAATACACTTGCGCTGAAACTTGAGATTGTGGTGAAGGGCATGTTAAAAAATGAATTGTGAAATAGATTTTCAAATATTGAGCTTTCAATGGAAAGAGCCCTTTCTAATATGTGTTTTAAATCCTTGACTGCACTCTGCTAATTTTTTAGGGTTGCTGACAAGATAAACAATTGAAAACCTAGCCACCCTAAAATGAAAAAACAAAACATTCATTTCCTAACAAAATGTATCGTTGCCAGCTTGAGCAGCTTAACTATTGGGAACCAGTAGAAATTTGAGATTAGTATGACTGACCCTGTCTGGAGGTTGTAAAATTATATTATTCACTAATTACACGTTTATTACTTAGTGGGAAAGCTAATCACCGTTTTAGACCATATGCCAAACATTTTTCTTTGTATATTACACCTTAATATGTGTCATTTTCAACAAAACTCCTCTCCCTAATTGGCCAGTGGGTAAGGTTATTCTGAAGGTCAGGGGTTTTCACAGCTACATGGCACCCAGTAAATACACATCAGCCATACAACATCAAAATGTTTGTGACAAAATATATTAAGGAAATTATTTTTAAGGGAACTACGATAATCAAGTTTAAAATTATTCTTTATGTATTACGGGGAACAATTAAATGAAGAGGTATGCAAGGTGATGACTATGGAAATCTTGGAAACATCAATCTGAAGAGTATTTATCTTCTTTGATTTCAAAATATTGTTGAGGAACATCTGAATTGCACCATCTCCTTTTCTCATTTAAGTTGAATGTCAATAATACCGAACCTCTGCAACAGCCATTGACAATATTATAACATTTAAATATTTTTGAAACATATAATTGTCATGTCTTTAATCATGCACATTACTTCTCAAAACTAGTTAAATTCAACCCAAAATTGTGAAATGGTTAAAACAGTTAAGGTTTCTCAGCTGTACCCAGTTGTTCAAATTGTGGTTTCAGATGATTTTCCCCCTCTTATCATTGTTCACAGAGATGTCAAGAAGAACATCAATGCTCCTCAGCAATCCTGCATGCGTCCCTTCACCACCCAACTTCACAAAGGAGAAGGTTGATTGTTCTATTAAAAACGCTAGTGTTGACTTCTAAAGCAAATAAGATGCTTTGTAAATAGAGTTTTTGCTTAGAGGGATGTAATATTTCCGTGAAGAGAGTGCTGGACTACTGATCAGAGAGGTTTGATTCTAGTTGTCACATCTGGACACCACCCTGTTTTGTCTAAGTTATGAGATTATTGGGGACCTTAAGCAGACTACTGAAGTACTCTGTAAAATTTTAGAAGAAAGATGAGGGTTAATACTGAAAAGTTATTATTGAATAACATTATATTGAAAAACTTAATCAGTTTTAATATATTTGGCTAAGAGACAAAAGAAGTTTCAATAGAATATATTTACGAGTGGCTGTAACTTTACTTTAAAAAATTCCCTTGAACCCCAGGGACTAGGGTGACCAGTAAAATAATGAGTGCCCAAAATTAAACATTAATCACCAGGGAAAGTCAAAGAAATAAGATTATTTACATTACCACATCTGATTATAAGGAATACTACATATTTTGCAAAATATTATGTAATTAGGCCTGATTCTTTTTGTCTACTTTTACTTGACAATCATTTTTTACTTCCACCGACCTTAAACTACTCATTTTCTTGCCTTATCCAGCATTATTTCTTGAGCTGCCTCCACTAACCCAAAGGCCTTCCTTGTTGCAGCAGTTCCCAGTTGATTCTCAATCTCATCCAAAAGTTTACCAGATGATAGAAGGTCTTTCACTGACCTTCTATCATCATAAAATTCCTTTCCCTGGAGCTATTTTTCCTATGATGCAGTTTTTGTTGCCTCTTCTCTTTTACTTTATTGATGCTCCTTGTATTTTTTCGGTGTGAATCTTACCGATGTTGAGAAGACTAGCATTTATACGGTCACCCTTGATTTTTCACCAAGGTTTCAGCATTCAGTTTGACATTCATAATGTATGCAATAATTAATGTAGGTTATGGAGTTAGTATATACCCAGATATTGAGCATGCTCTTCTTACATCCACACTTCCATAGGCCAGAACTGTGGCAACCTTAACTATTTGCAATTAAGAAATAACCTCTAAAAATGTTCATTTTCCATATTCACTTCTCACTAGCAGCCGGTGGTCTGTTCTGAATGGCTAGCCACACCAGGGATTTCATGGAGTGTACAACCCCTCTCTTGACTAGTTGAAGTTCCCATGCCTTCTCCAATTCTAATAATTGAGGGAGCAGGGATTGCTTTAAGAAATCCATGTTTATTGTGCAGCTCTAATGGGGGCAGGTGGTGAGCAGTAGCCTGCCCTATAAAAAGAAAGTTTTGCATAAGCTTAACTTATGTTGACTGACTCCTTAAGATGTAACATGTTCATGAATTGCAGAAGTTTCAAATGAAATCAAGTTTTAAAAATGAGTGTTTTTAAGAAGGAGAAAGAATGAGAATAATTAAGGATTTTAAAGATTTCAATAAAAATAAAACAACAGCCAGCCTGCACAGCTTAAGTGAAGATGGAGTCCAGAGGCATCTCCAGATTTGAACCGATGTCCCTCAGATCGGAAGCCAAATTCTTCCACCACTAGATCATACATCCATTAACAAATGGGTTGACTTTATAATGCAACAATTTCAGAGAGTAAAAATCATTCGCCTTGACCGGGATTCGAACCCGGATCCCTCGATATCCGGCCGAGTGCTTTAACCATTTAAGCTACCGAGACGTCCTCTTACACTCCGAAATTTGACTTTAGTTGTTGACTTTAGTTTACGGGGGACATCAAAAAGTCAAGAAAATATGACGATAACTACTAATTTACTAATGATACATATGCAACATCGTCACTAATTTGTGATGCTTTACATGGGCATAATTTTTGTCAGGTCAGGTACCTTTGTCATCTGGGCTGCTACTCTAAATGAAATAGCATTCTTGCTTGTTGCAACCAATTTTAAAGTGTTGAAATAAGAAATTTGTTTGGATTTCATTGACGGAGTCTTCACAAGAAAATGTTAGGTTCCATTTCATTTAGTTTTAGATACACGAGTTATTGTGGGAATACATCTAATGAATTCTGGATGCAGGATAATGAACGTGGAGAATATACTAAGACTTCATGCACTATGTTTCTGTGACCCACATTTTGAAATACCAAATAATTGGTGGAACTCAATTAATGATGCTAAATTACAGCTTCTGTAAATCTAAAACACATAGTTTGTTTTATTTGAATGATAACTTTTAATAAAAACTACTTATAAAAGAAGCATTTTACACTTAAGTACAAGTAAACATTTTCACTTAAATGAAAAAATGAACTTTGAATATATTATCTATACACATGAGTTATAATGATAAAAATCATGAAAACAATGAAAATTGTCCAAAACTAATTCGATAAAAGAAAATTTTGCATACATACCTTCAACACACATGTCTGCACAAATGTGCACATGTATTATATACAAATAACAATATATGGCAAGATCAATACATGCCACCATTCATGTTTGAAAATAACACCACTGATATCTTAAATATTTGTGAAATAAAATTCATAACAATAAAAACTTTCTGCCATATTTTAACAAAGTTATTTTGAATGTCATAAATTACACTTTTTTATTTGTGCCCTGATTCAGAAACATATTAACACTTTAGGCGATAATGTGTATATGTGATTAAAATAGAAGCATTTTATTACACATCAGTCTTATAATAAGATCACAGTAAATCCGTTTGACACAAAAACAAAGTTTAATATTTAAGTACCTAAAGTTTAGACTTTTGGACACTCAAGAGAACATCATGCATTTCTATGAATGATTTTTCCAATGCTTGCCGAAATTTTTCTGCATTCGTATCATGACATGATTTAAAGGCTGATGTTCCAAAATTAATCTCCTTTGGGCGTGGATTGTAGCAGCAAGCATAGCCATCAGCAACAAGGGGTCCATAACACATGAAAGAATCACATTTTCCGGCAACCTTTAAGCAAAAATAAAAAATATCCCTGAAGATAAAAATCACTCATGATGAACTAAGTTTGCTTAGACAATTAATAATAATTGCAACAGGTCAGTAGGAAAAGAGCCCACTTCATGTGCTCACTGACTATGTGGTGGACATAGTAAACCCTCATATTATTCCAAATTTTCAGGTTGATTAATGAGAGATTCCTGACCCTTGATATCTATAGAGCTATAACCACATTTGGGGCCTAACATGCAACAATGTGTATCAAAAAAGAAGATAAATAGGACAACCTGGCATGTATGATTGTATAGTAATTTCAACCATGCATAGAATCATGATTGCTAACCACAACATTGGCAAAACATTTTAAGAAAGAAATATGTAAAAACTATAGTAACTGAACTGGAAATAGGCAAGAAAAACAAAAGTAATACTTATGCTACCAGAAGTCCAATTTGCTGGGATGACAGCAGTTCTAAACTGAGCAGATAAATGGATCTAAGTATTACAAAAGAATGATTTCCTGATAATTTGTTTATTGCCAATTTAAAGTCAATTTCAGTAATTTTAAATGCTATTCTTTCTCACTAGGAGCCAAAGGCATAGGTTACTGAAAAGAAATTATTGACTTTGGAATTCCATACACTTTATTTAAAAACACGACCCAGGTTTCAACGTTGAATGTTCAACGTCAAAACCTGGGCCATGCTTTTAAATAAAATGTGCGGAATTACAAAGTTGATAATTTCATTTCCATAAAGTTACACCGGAGACATTTTTTTCAAAGCATAGGTATTGTTCTAATTGCTGGACTAAAAGCAATCTTTGCATCAGAATATGGAAAAAGTACACAAATCATTTCCATATCTACACTCATACCATAAAGCATTGCTAACATTCTCAATGAATTTTAAATGTAAAAAATAGTCACACTTACTGTCAAAACTAGGCATTTTGTCAGCATCTGAAGGAAAATTTGAAACTATGCAAAATATGGAAGCATATGTGTAAACTGCACCTCTGTGGCTGTAGCAGATAACATATTTATTTGCCCAATGTAGAATACCTTACTCTGTAAATAGTCTCTGAGTTTAGACTTAAATGTAGCCATTCATTCAAAACTTTAACTACAAAAGGAAGCTTGTTTTCCAAGTAAGACCATATGTTGAGGTCCATAGGCGAAGTTTTTAATTTTTAAAAACATGTGATGGAGATCAGTAACACATCTTGTAACGTGAAAATGATAACTGCATGATTTTCACATTGGGCAAGCAGCCCCAGAAGAGAATACTGAAAATGACATGATGATAGAACCCAACATAAAATATTGACAGTAATGCATCATTATCGACTGTATGCTAAATAGATCTATGGAAAGAAAACAAAGAACTTAGCTTACACCAGGGTTTTTGAATATGGTCATCCCTATGTATAACTGTCTTTAGTAACACTCAGGAAACAAGTGCCTACTT
Source organism: Hetaerina titia (assembly GCA_037158775.1). Taxonomy (NCBI): domain Eukaryota; kingdom Metazoa; phylum Arthropoda; class Insecta; order Odonata; family Calopterygidae; genus Hetaerina; species Hetaerina titia. The sequence continues at coordinate 131,039,452 of CM073768.1, forward strand.
GTCTTTTATGGGATAAGTTTACCAATGATATGAACTTAGATGTTGATGTGAGATATAGTTTATTTGACAGAGTAGAGACTTTTAATAATCAAACCACTTTACTTTTCTACATAAACTTTTTAATTTTTACAACCCAGGTTTCGTTATAGCATAACATCATCAGGTTTATGTGGAAAAGTGGTTTGATTATTAAAAGTCAGTATGAAGATTTTCCACCAAGTTACGCCAGAAACTGTTTTACTTGGCAGAGGAGATTAAATTAGAATTCTCAGCACTGGGAAGGAAAGAATTCTGATTACACCTTTCATGTGGGAGGACCACACTAGGTGATCTAAAAATTAGGTCGTCAATTGAAGATGCAGGTGCTAAAGCATTTGCATTATGAGCAAAAAATACTGGAAGTACTCCAGGTACAGAATTTAGCTCACTTGGGATGTCATTGATAAACAAGTGGATTATGAGTTTAAAATCATACACTAACATTATGGGTTAAATGGAAGCAGAGACCATTTGGTCTCAATTTCACCCAAATAAATACCTCTATCTATCTAACAGAAAACCAGAGAAACTTTTGCTCTTTTTTTGACCTTAGAAGAACCCTTTCCCATTGCCAACACACTAGCTAAACTCATACCCAGAGAAATGCTCACACATCGTACAACACATGAATGCATTCTGGTCTTGGGGGGATCACTCCTCCACCCAAGCTACTTAAGGTGAGAGAAGAGTCTGGAGGGAAAGGAAAAAGGCAATGGACTGGGAAGAAAGTTTTTGAACTCTCACATTACATCAAAATAATACCTAATCTAAGTTATGGTTTAACCATATTAGCTATTTTAGTCTTCCAATACAAAATAAATTCTTGATAACTGATTCAATACAGAGATAAAGATTGATGTCAATGGTGCAAATGGGACTTTTCCATATTAGCCTTTGTACCATCACAACAGGCATCAAAATAGTGTGAGTTTTCACGAAGTTTACTTAGAATTATCTTATTGAATTATGCACAATTCCCATTTGTGACCACTATATAAACTTTTAGTCTCCATTAGTATGAAAACTGAAAGTATTTATTTTCTATGATAAGGTAGCAATCAGGTAACACGTTGGAACTCACAGCAATTTTGTCAGGCAAGCTAAGTGGCCACTTCAAACAAAGATCACTAGTTGGTTAAAAGAGGCGTAAACCAAAGACAGATCCAACCATACTTATGATATGAGAACCAAGTCACTTTCATCATTTGTGATGGAATACAAGTATGAGTTGAGTACATTAGATACTCTGTATATATCAAAACACATTATTGTCATGTGTCACCTTGCTTACCCTAATCATCAGTACATTAAGACCAAATGGGCAGCCCTATGACTACATGTTGTTTCTATAGCTAAAATTTGTAAACATTAAGGTGAACATGAGTCAGTGCAATATATGCCTTTATAATTATTTACCAGAATGGAACAACTTAGAATAGTTGAAAAAGAGCAGACAAACTTCAGAAAATTTAGAAATTAAAAAGGACAAATGAAAATTTTTCTTGTGTTTTTCAATTTAAAATTAACTCATAATAATAAAATAACAATCTAAAATCATCACCAAAAATCCTTAAGTAGGTAACTTGGTCCTGCTGAACTCGGAAACCAAATTTCCCTGAAACTGGTTTCTAAATATGCACCAATGTTATATATGATTTTGTATAACAATGACAAGCTCTTCTAAAGATTCCATATCTTTTAATGGCACCTTTAAAATTGGTCAAGTAAATGCGGTGACTTTTCAGAAAATATCATCAAATGCCCCTAAGTCTTTTGAATTTTTGAGACATGCTGTTCACAGGCAAACAAACCGATGTTCTACGATTTTACTACACATGAAACTTATGCTATAATGCTTTAAAATTCTTTAATTACATATATGAATCTACTTACCTGACTAGTGGAAATTCTCATGTGAGTGCTTCTGCTATATCCTTTATCTGTAAACAGTTGAGGAATTTCTATTCCACTGTCAATAGCAATTAGTTTGAGGCCTAACAAGTGCCTGTCTACTCCAAATCCATGGATTGCCTTAAATTGAAAAATGGAGTTTATTAATGCAGTACGGTACTAAACACATACAAGTGAAAGTGATTGTCAAAAAAAACAACTATGACTACTACATTATTTTTTAAACCACTATTTACTGCAATACACCTAATTTTATAATAACAAGAGAAAGTGATATTTTATTCATTTCCAGGAATCCTTTGACAATTATGATTTTTTTGAGGGGTTACCAGAATTTACAAGAGAGACGGATACTCAAATTGGGCATATTGCATAAATTCCCCTAATCACAAGATTTTCACGTGTTAAACATGAAGAACAGGAAAATGAAATAATACGTGAAATTACATGCAGCAGTCAATAATACCTCATAAAATAAATTGACACAAAGAGACACAAATTCTCTTTAGAAATTAATGCCATAATGCTTTTGATGAAGTCATATGACTTTCTGAAGAACCAACATGCTAAGATTGCACTTGGTTTCAAAGCATGAATATAGTGAGGCAAATCATAAGAAGGCTTTTGAGAGGAATGTAGCACTAGGAACAGTAATATGTTCACCCTAGTGGCACTTTTGGCTATACTAATGAACACTTTGTTTGGTTGAAAATGAAACACTGACCTCATTTGTGTACTGCTTGTGGCTATTGACAGCTTCCTGAAGAGCCTTCACCTTCTCTTCATTTGATTTGTTCCCTAGCATTGCCCGAGCAAAAGCTACAGATTCTAAAGAACAAGAACGAATTGTTTCTGTTCGTCCATCCTCATATTTGCGTGTTGATGCAGTTTCATAATGGGCACCAGGCTCTTTGTGAATCCTTTATGTAAAAATTGGTAAACCTTAATTCACAATTAGAAGTTATTCATTCCTATAACAGTAAGCATCTTGATATTCCAATTCATAGAAATTCTATGCAAAATACTAGGCAAAATTTTCAGTAGTTTGAAAAAATATTTGAAAAATAGGAGAATTCTCAAAGGATCAATAACCATGATTAACTTTCATGTGGTAATTAGCACCAAATTTTCTTTTTCAGATAGATGTATCAGTAAGAATCATGAACTATTTCTCATACTAAATTGACCTCTAAAATCAGTGTATTTACCTGTAAAATGCAAACTGGATAGCCATTTGTATGTAGCTATCCGGACTTAGACGCTGTGACTTGATGAAATCCTTTCCATATGGTTTAAAGGTAAAGCATGACATCTCTAAGTCATCAACTAGCCTGTTGAAGTCATACATAATAGAAAAGGCTATCAAAAAGACTTCCCAACAAAAACCATACATACTAAAATTTTTTAGCAATAAACTAGGCAATACGAGCAATACTTGATGCCATTAATAAAAGATTAATGGCATCAAGTATTGTTACACTTGACACTAGAACAAGAGCATTCCACATTAAAGTTGAATAAAATTAGTATTATTCAAATGAAAATTAGAAAAATAAATTAAAATATATCAATATTTTAATAATATATAATGTATTCCACTCAAAGAATCTCCACTTTTATACTGAACTACAATTTTTATATACCTATATAAAGACCTAAAAACTACCAAGCAAAAGTGGTATTAACAAGTACATTGTAATTGCAAGTGATAACTGTATGTGTTTGATAACTTCTACCGTTCGGCCTTCAGGAAAATCTAGAAAGACAGTGAATCTCTCAATCAAGAAGATACCAAATGCTCTATTACACTTTCACGGATTATTCATGCCTGGGATTAATTGTGCTGTTGCGAAGTATAAATACCATACTGAAAGCTCCGAACCAAATGAACCAACTCAATTTAAAAAGGAAGAAGCGAACAATATTACTGTCATTACTTGACTATGAGTGAAATATTTTCTTTCTACTCTGAGACCACAAAAGAGATCAGTAATTTTTCTGGAAAAAACCTTAGTCTCTATGATTCAATAATATTTCCACTTACTTGCCCAGATTTTCCTTGGCTGTTCCCAAAACTCCTTGCATTGAACCCGAAATGTTGAAACGTAATCTCTCTGGTTTGGGGCAACTTCCATCTGCCACGTCAGATGGAGTTTTCTCACTAAAACAGGATTTTATAAAACAATGTTATGTATTCAAATAAGACTAACCATGAGAACTATGTAAGGGATATTCACAAAAAGCTATTAAAAGAGCCATTTGAAACATCCAAGCAAAGATTAAAACTATTTAATTTTTTGGAATGAACTATTTTTCAACATAGTATCATTTTAAGCTTTTACAATTAATTCAATGCTGCTCCAGTTTGCTGATCCCTTTCAAATAATAAGATGGTTTCAACTCTTCAAAATGAGCAGAAACAGAGACATTTGTTTTTGCCGATGCTTCAAAATTTGTTAAAAATGCTACTCAGAATAATTGTCAAAAAAATTCATGGCATCCATTGCCACTGCTTTATTAAGGCAATGCCTCATACCCATGGTACAATGTAAAAGTTTCCTGTGACTTCCACATCCCATTTAGCCTGCTGTTTTGGACTAAACACTTTTTGAAGGCTCGTTGACTTTCTGAATGGTAAACAAGCAGGGATTTGATTTTCAAATTGCCGCTCACATTTATGCAAAGTACCAGCGTGAGATGCATTTTAATGCCTTGTGTTCAAGCAATGCTTTCTCTTCTACTGTTATGGGCACAGATATAGGCTCACTTTGGCATTGTCTTCCTTAAGAGAACAGTCTAGTCACAATTAAAAACATGTTATGTTGCAGCTCAGAATATAAACCTCAGAGTATATGATGTTTTTAAAGTCACCAATGAAGTTCTCTGCTGCTTTGACGCAGAGCTTGCTGTTTCACTATGCCTCACAACACTGTGATTGACGACTCTTTCCATTAACTTCTCGAACCACGCACTGCTCTCTTTAAATACTGGTTAGACCGCTGATGATCCTGACATCTTATTAACAAGGTTGGTGAAAACAATTTCCCCTACTCATAAATAGTATTCTTGTTAATGGAGTCGCATTACCATTGCTTTTCATGGATGGGTATTAAAAAGCAACCTTTCAACTTCTTTGAGATAACCGTTGCATAGATACTCTTGTCTCTCCATTTGAAGCATCTTTCCCCTTAGTCTTGTCTGCATTCTTGAAGAAATAGTCAATCGTTGATGTTGACCAATTGTTGATATGCAAACTAGATCAACCATACTCACACCTTGTTGCCGATTTACCTTTTCATTCCTACTGCATTGTTTATTTTTATTCTCTTAAAGGTTTCTTCTCACGGATTTTTCTTCAGGGTCATTTTTAAAACAATGCACAGAATATATTAAAGTTTGCACAAAAAAAATACTAATAATATGTTTGAACACATGTTTAGAAAAATGTGTGATCACCAGTGATGCTAAGATGCTAGAAAAACAAGTTCTACAGACAAACTGCAGTAGTAAGTGCACAATGAATCTGGGGATTTCCCTCTCCTTGCCACTTGTTATGGAAAAAGTCCCTCATTAAGTGATTCATTTTTGGGACCAATATTGCTCACTACTCGAATTAGTTGCTGTGCGACATAAAGTGAGTGAGTAAGTGAGGTTCCACTGTACTAAACATTTAACCAGCACAAAACAAAGAATATCTATTATTCTAAAATACTCACATGTAATCTACAATGTGGTCCATAAGATTTGCAATAGGTGGACCTTCTGCAGGGCTATGCTCATATGTTAGGCCAACTTCACCCTGGTGTCCTACAACAAACTGAATTGAATAAACATAATATCTATTATTAAAAATAACTATAAATACAACATAGAGCAAAATTGTTGCAGGTATTTTGCATATTTTCAATTAAAATAATTAACTACAAAATTCAAAATAAATTCATTGATTACACAGGCCTACAAAAAAAAATTTTTTTTTGGTGCCGGAAATCTTTGTGATGATTTTAACTATATTTGTAGAGCTGAATCCAAATATGAAATCCGTTTTTATTTAACAGCTCTACTTTTTTAGATATGGCACATCTTATGATTAGTTGTTTTAATATTTGATATATTCCGGAAAATAATTTTCAAAGTTAAATAAATCTATAAGTATACTAATTTATAATCACTCTGTGGTGTTCCTTTTATTTTCAATAAACTGTCAATAAGTTGTATGTATATTTCTATATTGTAGGCCAATGAGATTAAAAAACAAAAATCGACACAAAAAAATTCAAAAATAACAACTTATCTATATCTTGAAAACTATAGCTGATAGGAAAAAACTAGTGCCATAATTGGATTCAGCACCCCAATTGTTCTTTAAATCAGCATTAAAAGCTCCGGTACCAAAACCACTGTTGGCCTGTATTATTAATATAATATTCCCATATCATCATGTAGAAGATTTTTTTACGTAAGTAACAACATATCTATATCTTGAAAACTATAGCTGATAGGAAAAAACTAGTGTCATAATTGGATTCAGCACCCCAATTGTTCTTTAAATCAGCATTAAATGCTCCGGCACCAAAACCACTGTTGGCCTGTGTTATTAATATAATATTCCCATATCATCAAGTAGAAGATTTTTTTACATAAGTAACAACATATCTATATCTTGAAAACTATAGCTGATAGGAAAAAACTAGTGTCATAATTGGATTCAGCACCCCAATTGTTCATTATATCAACATTAAAAGCTCCGGCACCAAAAACACTGTTGGCCTGTATTATAATGGAGCTGAGGACAACATTATTTAATTTCAGCTAAACACAGGTGTAATGAAAAATGTAAAAGTTTCTTCATGTAATATTTATTTTTCAAGATCCTAGTTTCACTAAAGAGCAACATCACCAGGTATTTTTAGGTATTGGTATTGTCAATTATCAATGAAGCATAAGTCACAAAAAATACTCTGTGAAAAAATTACATTCTTATTCAAGATGAATTAATACCCCAAAGTTTTACAGGATATTTACAATATATCGTATCATATACATAGATATCTAATTTAAAGACACAAGTTTAATAATAGTGGGTGGATTGCACAGCTGAACAGAACTGATGCCAACATTTTGTCTTTTAAGTTTACTTAAGCTACATCCAGACTCGTGAGACATTAGGGAGCATGCTTTTAGATGCCTAATGAAAAGGCAGCTATGAGTTTGAACACCTTATGCAGCAGTACTGCCATCAATTACCAAAGAATAAGGATTAAACAAATGATGTCTGAACATAAATATTTTGATATTTGAGATAGCTTCTGCAAACATTTGTGTTGTTGCAAAACTGCACAATGGTTTTTGTGTAATTTTGAGTTCACTTTACAATTCACTTGCTTATTAAAGTTTTCCATTTCTTTCTATTTTAGTAACTAGGGCAATTTTGATACTAGTTTCGTACTAATTTTCTCTTATCAGACTATATTTAACTCTATAGATTATTTGTTTTTCATATGTTGCTTTAATTATTAGGTCAGATTGTATAACATTTCAATAATTTAAAACATTATGGTATTTTATTCCAGGGTAATTTTTTGGTGATTAATCCTCATCAGTAATTAATATAAGATACATTTTGTGTTGTGCCTAGTTCATTTACATTTAAACATACTTTCTTGCTAAATGTTTCTTATTTTTAAGTTAACCTTAATATATTCATCCTACAATTAGTCTTTGTCGGTGCTTTTTTCATTTTTGTTGGTTTTACTACTTTATGGGCTTACATAGTGAAATGGTGACTCCTTTTGCAAAGTTTTGGCGAACAACTTATGATTACCCTGTAGGATTATTTAGTATATTTGTATTCTTTTGACACAAAATGCATAAATTATGCTTAAAATCTTTTCAGCAAGAACATCACTAATCTTTTTAGCTTCCATCATGAAGAGATTTAGAGAGATGAAGAAAGTACCCCTAAGGAAATATTTATGTATATGTTAAGAAATCACTTAAACACTTGCAATTAGGTAATCCCTTTACATGTATTATGGCCTAGAAGTACCAATCTTTCATTGATACCCAAATAAGCTATAGCTATATAAACCACTGGAAAGGAATAAGAAGATGACTAGAATATAGATGCCCTTTAAGCTTGTCATGCAACATCTACATATACAATTATTCTGAACTTCAATCTTTTCCAATAATGGCAAGTATTGAACCACTAATTTCAAGTGAGGTATATAGGTGAACACTAAGACTTTCTATGCCACAAGAGAAAGTTTTGTGTGATGACTTACTTGTACAGTTTTGTCAAACCATCGATTTCCCGCATTTCCCTGACTTCCGTTACCATGGACCATTTGCAAGGCTGCCTTAGTTTGGAAATTCAAGTTACCAAGGTCAGGATTAGGGCCATCCAGACACAAAAGAAATAAGGAGTTCTTAATTTCATCAAGGGATTCCTTGTTCTCTTTATCTGTAATAAAAGTGAATAAAACTGATTCATACAAATGACAACACTCATTCATTAAAAAACTTTTGTTTGATTTCTACCAATATATTTACATACATGAGCTCCACCATTAAATGATTGTGTACAAAATTAATAGCCAGATGATATTATAGTAGAAGTCAATTAGCCTTTTAAATGATATGTAATATTCAAGCAGATGCATATTATGTACCATTATATTAGTTATGTTTAAATTATTTCTGATCAGAAGAGTGAGGTAAGCATCAGTGCAAATAAAAATATGCTTAAAGTTACCCTTAAAGTTTTAAAATATTAATTGTAACAAAGGTATCCAAACCTGCTCTCTCTATCCAAAGACAACATGACACCTTGAGCTGATCAAGCACTTATTTCTATACCACTATTCATCATGGCCCTATTTTAATTCCTTCAACATCACAATATGACCACATTATACAATATGGGCGGGTCATAGTGGTCTAGTGGGTAGTGTGTTGGACTACTGACCGGAGGGTCCCGGGTTCGATTTCCGGGAAAGGCACTTTGGGCACCTGCAGCTCCACCCAAGCTAGTTGATTTTTCGGGTACCAGGTCTTCCTGGGAAACCATAAGCGGCAGAGGAAAAGGAACTGGCCCCCCTACCCTGATGTGTGAATATTGACACGCCGTCGGGCTTGGTACATGGGTGAGCTCTACCATCACCTACTAAACCGACCTTCGGGTTGATTACTGTGTTTATGGTTTTTTTATACAATATGGCCACAAGTACTTTCCAAGATTAAGTTGAAAAATAAAATCTTTCTTTTTGGGGCTGATAAAAATTTACCGATGCCATTTGGGTCACAAGGTAATTTGTTCTAGGTCAAAAATGAACCAAATGAGTAAAAATTGTTGAACGTTCCCTATTTCTGATCAGGATACCATAAATACTTAGCAAGTACACATAAATAAAACAGTTTCTGGCGTAACTTGGTGGAAAATCTTCATACTGACTTTTAATAATCAAACCACTTTACTTTTCCACATAAAAAGTTTATGTGGAAAAGTAAAGTGGTTTGATTATTAAAAGTACACATAAAGTCATACAATAAAACCTGTCAAAGCTGGAACTGCTTAGACCACTCAGTTACCAAAGGATCAGTATTTCCTTCTACAAGTACAGGAGAGATTCCTTTGTTTCTTCAAAGTTGTTGAGAGATTGCTTTGACCTTCAGTTTAATTGAATTACCAATTTAAGGATATTTGCCAAATAGGGTAGAACCAGTAAATCACAAAACAGTATATTCCAATATATCACAAATAAAAGGTCAATAATGAAATCAATACAAATAAACAATATCATGCATTTGCATTAAGCACAAAATTAAATATAAGATAATCAAAAGTACGGAAAATTATTGAAAATAAAATGCAATATATAAATTCAGTTACTCCACCAGCAGCCCTGTTATTACATATCGTATTATTATTATTATTGGTATGCCAGTATTTAGCAGCATCACCCTTTAAAATGTAGTCACAGAAGAAGTCAATATTTTCCAAAGTGTAAGAGAACACCTCAGTTACTTTACTGGCTAAAGCACTCAACTGGACATCATGGGATACAGGTTCAAACCCCAGTCAAGACGAATGATTTTTACACTGAGAAATTGTTGCACTGTTATTTTCCAAGAGTTTGGTGATCATTTAATTCTATATATTGGACAATGATAAATATAATTATCACATAGGAAAAGAATACTCAACTTGTCATATTTTTTGACAATTGGAATAGGTGAAAATTAATTTGGTCAAAAAGACCAAAAGAAATTTTCAAGAAAAAAGAAATTTTAATTTGTATGCAACATATCTAAAAAAAACTCAATTTTGGGCTCCTCCAATGTGTTATTGCAAGTGAGTAAATATGAGTTATGAGAGTAAGTTCAGAGGCCATGACAATATTAAAGACTGTAATTAGGACCAAGGACTTTCCAGGCCAAATATGAGTTCATTAAGTAGTCACTGCGAATAATTCCTTCTTTCTAGTAAAAAGAATTTGGGGCATTTAATTTCTAGTAATTATTTTCAAGCCAACTGACAAGGGTGTTGATTTTACCATGAAGAATACTTGAATTGTGACTAGATTTTAAAGGGGAAAGATTTTTACATCAATGTTATAAATAACAAAAAAAATATATTTAAAGGTAATGTTACATTGTTGATGGGAAGAAAAATATTGAGGTCACAAATGAGACCCTTGGGGTATCTCAGAAGGATCAGAAAATACAGCACAAAGAACAGACTGTACTTTTACAATTTGGGATCTATCTATGAGAGCTCTGAATAAAATTCAAAATGGAGGAATTTATTTTAATTCCTTCTTAAGTTTTGTGATAAGTGGAGAGCGATGACTTCAGCTTCAGCTTTTCATATGCCTGCGGAGGTACTATCATGCCCATGTAACTAAAAAAATACATCTGATATGTAATTGATAAGTAGATAAGTAGCAGTGTTCCAGAGCTACTACATTGTTGAAAAGTGATGTTTTTATTAAATGAAGTAATTCAGTTATCAATTGTTATTATATTGTATTCCATTAGCCACATTTAATATGGACAGCACATGCACTTCTATCAATAAGACTGGTTAAAAGTTGTAAAACTTAATTTTTAACACAGAAAGGACTATAAAAGTCAAGCAAAAATTGAATTACTTAACTTACCCTCTAATAATTCTTTGTAAGCTTTTCCCCACGTGTTTCTATTTTCAGCAGTCAGAACACCAATGGGTAGGCCAGGATCTCCTTTGTTTTGAATTATTTCATTAAGTTGTTGTAGTATTTTTTTCCATGGTAAAGCATTATTATTTCCATCATAGACTAATACTTTGTAGTACTGTAAGAAAAACAAAAGATATTTTGCATTCAATATTTAATTACATTAAGTTCTATCGTTTGAACTTACAAGTACCATCATGGAAATGCTTTGCTGTGTCTGGTATTGTATGAAACTGTGCATATAGAGGGCAGTAATATAACTTTTAACTTTCCATATTATTTTATTTTAATGATCATTTAACTTTGCCTTTTCTAAAATAATATCAGAGGTACAATCAAATTTGATGGCCAAAAAAAGTGACTTATTAGTGACAAGTTAAAGAAAAAGGTGACCAAATAGTGACATTTTTCAGGTTAATATGAAAGCAACAAATATGTGTGGTCAAGGTGTGTAGCCATGTACATTTCCGAGGGATATTCCTATAACTTTCATTCTAATAATTTCATCACCAGTATTTTGCACAGTTTGTTGGGGGAACGGGCAGCTTAAAATGGAATAGGATTCTCATTCATTACAGCTACTGATTCCACAATAGAGTCATTTCTAAAGAGCAGTTTAAGAGGTAGGACTGGTAGGGAAAATCCATTTGTGGTGGTGTGGGAGGGACAAAAGGACTGGGATGATTCTCAACTTAATGAAATTGTATGTAACACTACGCCCAACTCACAATTGCAATATACCATAAACAGAAAAGAGGGAGAGAGGCTAGTAAATGCTGTAATCAAGTGTATGAACCACTGAAGAGGGAACAACATTTTGCTGGACTGATGATCAATTCATATAATTCAGGATGTTGACTATCATGATTCAAACTTTGGAATACATGAAGCATACCAGCACTTATTTCCATTAATTGACATGGTTTTTTCTTGACTATGTACATGTTTCTCATGTTCAATAATGAAATATGTATCTTTTCCATTGTATATTCTGTACTAACACAGTCAAAGTAGTAGGGACGTAAGGAGAAGAATTGCGCTAGGCAAGGAGGCTTTCTCAAGGAGGAGGGAGTTGATGAAGGGGACGTTGAGTAGGGATGTTAAGACAAGACTCGTAAAAACTCTGATATGGAGCGTAGCTATGTACGGCACGGAAACGTGGTCACTGAAGCAGGAGGATAGACGTAGATTGGAGGCTTTTGAAATGTGGGTGTGGAGAAGAATTTAGAAGGTGAAATGGACCGAAAGGAAAACAAATGAGGAAGTACTAGAGATGGTGGGTGAGGAGAGGGGTTTGTTGAGAGAAATCCTATGGAGGCAGGAAAAATGGATGAAAGGCGTATTGAGCGGTAGTGGAATGTTGAAGAGGGTAATAGAGGGGAGAATGTTGGGCAAGCGAGGTAAGGGTAGGAACAGGATAGGGATGTTGGACAGGATGAAGGGAGGAAAGAAGTACACCGAGATGAAGAGGGACCTGGTATAGAATAGTTTGCTAGGTGGGGAGTCACAAAATGTTTATTTGATAGTTGTGTCCATCCAAAAAAACCTACCTTAAACGGTAGGTTACCTAATAATAATTGTAGGGAGGGAGTTCCTTCCCCTGGGCTGCTTAATGTTTCCCAAGAGGACCTGGCCCCAAAAAAAATCACGCAGCTTCAGTAACACTGAAGCTGATATCCATAGTTTCCAGGAATCAAAACTTGGATCCTCTAATCAGCAGCACTAGGCTACTGTGGCCACCTACTCTTGTGGCATGCTCAGTGCTGTGCGAAAAAAAGCATGTTGCAGATTCTCCTTCGCCCACCATCCATATGAAGGGTTGTGGGCACTGGTGCACATTTTGGCAATAGCTGTCTTTAACCCATGTGAACCTTACACACAGCAACTAATTAAAAGTTAATCAAATCTCAATCTTTGAAGAATTTTAACTATGGCCAGTAATCATTAAACATTCACTTGTGTTAGAGAACATAGGAAGTATAAATCACTAAATTCATAGGTTTTAAAAACTAACTGACAGTATATGCCATGGATTCAACTTAACCCATATCCATTTGCTTCTGAGTTGATTAATTTGAGGGAATATCATTGAGGCATAATATAATGTTTAAGTTTCTTATTTTGCTCTTTGGTTGACCAGATGCATGACTTACACCAGCCATACAATAAGTTGCAAAAAAATCAATACTAGTAGTCATCATCATGTCCTGACCACGTGTTATGCACTAATACATTCAAAATAGAAGAAAAATTTGCAAAAGTAAATAAAAATGAAAACTGTAATAAATCCTGAAAAGCTATCAATAAAGGAATCACATGAGGAAGCGGAATAATTTGAGCAACTCAATTTCCAAATCCACATCATCTTCACAGTTTTCACTCTCCCTTAATGGAGTAAATTCCTAATAATCACCCACCCTCTGCCTCAGTTTTCAGCTAATACCTTCATCTGATTCTAAAGAAGATTCATACAATATATCAGCTGGTACCATGCGGTGATGGTGTGCATTATTTGGATCTGAAATTCCACTTCAAGTCTCTCCCAGTCAAGTCTTTACTAAGCTCTTTGGATATCTTCTCTCAGGCTATACAAACAAAGTGTTAGTCCACTGGTGAGGGATCTTGATAATGTCTCAAATCTCACTTCTCACACAGGTGCATATATCAATGAAGGAAAAAGTTTCTGAGATTGGAAGATGAAGCAAATGACAATTGCTTCAGTTACTCAATAATCAGCGACAATCTACAGATTTGGTCTGAAGCTACTAAAAGCAACAAGGTACAAACGGACAGAGGGCAAAAAGAAGTGGATTCCAATTAGACTTGCTTCACAACCAGAGGAGGCAGTGGAATCACAGCGAGTGGAGATTTAAAGTTAAATTGGGAAGGAAAGAATAGTGATGACAATCATGGTATAGACAGTGATCAAACAGGCATTAATGATCATGTTTGCTTCTTTGCATTATGTCTTGGATCTTTCCTTGGGAGCTAACAAGTACCCAGTAACATTAATACCCCAATTTTGGTTGCCCAGCTGGTAGAATACTGCCCTACCAACAAGAGGACCCACATTTTCTTAGGGGCAATCACTCCAGAGTGATGACTCTGGGCAACCTCAGCTTCACCCAACCCTTATGACTATTTTGTGCACCAGATCTTCTTGGAAAACTGGGTAGCATGGGGAAAGTCACTGCCTCCTCCCTCTATAATGTGTCAGCTTGCACACTGTATTGGCCTTTATAGATGGTGAGCTCTACTGGCACTGATCAAACAAATAAAATAAAATTTATGGGAAGCAGGGTAACATTATGGAATTGCATATCATAAGAAATAAAAAGCACTTTGCAATATTCCACACAATTAAATAAAAGAACCTGATTAGTTTTTATGCTTTACTACCACCAGATTGTACCACTGCCACATTTGACACAACTTTCATGCAAAAGGTGAATTACTCCAAGAATATGACAAAAATTACTTAAAAACAATTAAACATAATGGAATTAAGCATAAACTAAATTGACCATGAAAACTTTACCTGATAAACTTTAGCATAACACATTTGTTTTTAGTTAGGATTGTTAAAATAAAAAAATAACTAAAACTTATTATATATTAAATTACAGCAAAATTAACTTTTCAGGTGACAAAATATCAGTCCAATGACTCACATGATTTTTGTGCGAAACAATTATATGCTTAGGAGGATTTCTGGAGTCTGCAAAGTGAAGAGCATCCCTAGTTAATCCAGGTACTCTGCAAGTTCCAAATATTTTATAGTATTGAGACATGTCCAATGGATCTTTTCCCAACTTCTCTACAGGAATGGAATGCCTATGCATCATGAAATAAATGGAACAATTGACTGAGAAGGATATGATTTAGCTAGCACACAAATTATTAAAGGGTACTGTTGTTGCACACAGTCTTGTCACTTCACCCATAAATAAAATTTTCTTAAACCTGAACATTCAGGACATTCATTTCCAAAGCTGGGTAAGATATCTTAATCAAAATATTCAGATACTCAAAAGTCAAATATTCATTGTATCCATCTTTTTCTTTCTGTCATTGTCTCAAAAAGTACAACAGATTAAACCACAATTATTTTTAAAAATTGAAATTAGATCAAAATTATGCAAGAGACAAAAATATATTCAAGCCTTTTTATGAAAAACTGCTGTTGGAAAATAATTTTTGGGCAAATGACTGCATACAACAACATACCAAATTAAGTTTGACAAACAAAACATAAAATAAAAATGTAAATTAATTAAGCACCCAGTGGAGATTTGAACATGGTGCACGGCAACCAAGAGCTCGCCATAATTGTGACAGCTATCTAGTCCCAGCACATGCAGGGTAATCTGCCTAGCAGTGGTAGTCACAACTGGTAATGCAATAAAAGTTTGCACCTCTACACTTTCAAATAAAAACAGTGAAATCAATACCAAATTGGCAGTAAAAATACATGTGTAGTTCTTAGGTCAATTAGCTTCATTCCTATGTTTGTAATTTAATGAAGACAGATTCAGAAACACTGAACATAACAAAATAATTATTTTGTGGAAAATTGACAATTTTAATTAATCATGATATTCCACCATATCACGCCTGAAACGTCTCTTTTTATTTGAACACAACAAAGTTACTGCTATGCCATCAAATTCATAACAACAAAAGAATGTTCTAAACCTACAGGCTTTTCTCACAGTAGCAATCAGAATCAGCCATAAATAGTGATGAATTTGTTGAACATTACTGATTTAGACTTTCAGACGAACAAGATATAATTACGCTGCTGCTTTATTTGTATCAATGTGTAATATTACATGTACCAAGTCCTTGATTAACTGCCCTCTAGTATTTTGCCTCTTTTGAAAAAAAACTAATAATCACAGGTCCATATCTTACTTCAAAGTGTATGTGGATGATAGCAGAACAAAAATCAACTACTGACAAAAGGAATCATTCTGATAAAGAAGATTGAGAGAGGAGTCTTGTAAGATATTTTGTTATTTGCTGTAAAAAAAGTCTATTTGCTATTTTGCTAAAAATGTCTTTTGTCTATTTGCTGAAAAATATCAGCTTCAGGCCAAAGAATGGGCGGACAAAGTGATTCTACAGGAAAGTAAGTGAGAAGAGGTTTTGCTTCTCTCATGAAAATACATGAGCAACTTATTGATTCTTTTTAATTGTTAATTACAGGATTTTGTAAATAACATTAATTTAAATAGAGGTTATTATGTGCAGCATAGTTTATCCTTATTACACCAAACAATTAATGTATAAAATCACAGAGAATGATTGAGAAATTTTTGTGATAACAACTAGTATATTGATCACGCAAAGCACTTCATGATCATGGGGTCTAACAATTCACTGATTACATTGTGAAGAGCATGCAATGAGATTATGATAAGTGAGTTAGCTAGGCATTTATATAGCAGATATATAGATTAATAACTTAATGTTTTCAGTTGTTTTTATAGCTTTGGAAAATGTGGCTTTAAACTGCTATAAAAACTTTTGAAAATTATACCAAATACAACCCAATTCCTTCTTCCAATGCAATAAACTTCAATTTTAGGAAGTAAATACATATGTACTTCAACTCAAAATAAAAACTTGACCATGTATGTACATCAGGAATAAGATTCTCATATTTCCAGTATCCTACCAAATTTCAAGCAGCCTATGATAATGGGAATGTGGTGGGTAGCCAAGCTCAAAATGCTAGAGACACCTGAAATTTCTCTAATTATTTATGGGGAACATGACAGATGAAAACAAAATTCTAATATTATCTACCAAAAATACAATGGGAGAGGATAAATGATCCCATGGAATGTATTATACGTACAAAAATACGTTTAAACAAAAGAAACTGTAACTTGAGTACTTGACTCTAGTACCTGAGGGTGCTAGAAATGGTTTTTCATACAGCCTAGCCAAATGATCTCAACACACATTCCAAATAAGTGCATTCTTCTTTTCCAACAAGAGCAACATATTTCACTATATGGCTAAACAACATTACAAAGTAACTGTATTTATTGAAATTACTAACCCATCTAAACATCTTTTGTAATCCAAGGCACCAGCTATCATTTTAGCAGCATAACACAGCCTCTCATCAACAGATTTGAAATTCTGCAGAGGAAAGACCAAACCTGGGCTGGAGTAGACAGTTACAGGCCAACGATAGTCCAAGTATGCGACATTCAGCCACCAATCTGATAACTGGGAAGGAAAGTTCACAAAAATACAAAAAAGTAATTGAAAATGGTCTTCTATATGTTATTATCTGGGCCATAACAAGAAATGCATCAATTTTAGCCCTACTTCAATATTTACTCTACATTGGCAGCCGTTATAAAAAAATAAATATTGCATTCCTTAGTTTTTAATATAATATGAGAATACTTATAACAAATTTATATTTCATTAGCAATACATTTTTCAACCAAAATACCATTTTCAAAACATTTGAGGAGAGAATAGTTGTGCATATCTTCATTGAAATAATTTTACTGATTTGCAAAATAAATAAGAAATATTTTCAACATTTAAAACAAAAAATGGAACTCGCCTAATATTTCAAGCTATGCATACTTCTATGCAATTATGACAAAACGACTGGTCAAGTGGCCAAACGACTGCAGGTGGTGCTACAGGTTATGAGGAAAATCTAGTGTTTTTAGTGCAACAATTTCAGAGTGTAAATATCATTCGCCTTGACTGGGATTAGAACCTGGATCCCTTGATGTCCGGCCGAGTCCTTTAGCCAATTAAGCTATCACGGCGTCCTCTTAAACTCTGAAATTTTTGGGCTTTTAAAGGAACAAGATGTTGTGACGAAATGCCGTACATACAATGTCACAGGCATTTGTAGTCATGCGCGATGCACCACAGTCCATGAGGTTAAAGCCATTAATTAATAAAAAAATTGGCAATTTTCTATAAAATAAAATGGACTATGGCCTTTCTCCACAGCCCTAGGACTACGGCACCGTTCCGAGGGAACAACGAGACACCCACTCCATCCAGCCACGAGGTTTTCTCCGGACTTGTTTGTGTTCCCCACCCCTTTCTCCTCCCCTGCACCTCGTCACTCACGCGTCCTTCCTCCTCTCCTCCCTCAATCCTCCATTTTCCACTACACACCAACCCCCCCCCTTACTAGCTTTTTAGCATATATACTAGACACCGAGTTTATGAGTTACCAGAAGATGATGTAGTTACATTGAAACCGGTCGTATTAAAATTTTATTTTGCAGAAAATTGCTAATTTTTTTATTAATCATGATATTCCACCATATCACGCCTGAAACATCTCTTTTTATAGGTTAAAGCCAATTTGAAACACTTAGGCTGTTTATACCTTAGACAAATTTCAGGAAACTGCGGGAGGTGCCGCAACAGTAACTTTTAACGAAGTCATCCGCTAACATGCATTTCAATGCAACAATTTCAGAGTGTAAAAATATTTCAAATGCAGGTTAGCCGATGACTTCGTTAAAAGTTTCTGTTGCAGCATCTCCGGCTGTTTCTTGAAATTAGTGTTTTTAGTCTTTAAACTTTTCTTGAAGCTCTTTATATTGCTTTCCACCATCTGATATGATAATGAATCGCAGTGGTTTTGATTTAGAATACAAACCAGGAGTAGCCTTTGAAAAAAACTTGAACACTTGGAAATTTCATCTAGAACTTTACATTAAAATACAAAGTCAAAGTCAACATACTTGACGAACCAACTACCTAAGAATTAAATATCCAAAATTAATACATAAACAAAAACCCCAGCAATGGATAAAGTGCTAATACTGATACAAATACATAACATGGTAGGTAAATTTAAGGGTAGATTCTCACCCAGTTATTTGTACTTTGAGCTTTCTTTTCCAGTAAGGACTGCAACTTTTCCCCAACACCTCCAGGAGCTCCAAACTTGGACACAACAGATGTGGTGATTTTAAATTCTTCATCTGATATTAATGGTCTGACAGACCTTAATAAAGCAAGATAAACCAAAGGCACATTGAACACTCCTTAAATAACAAAAAATTATGTTTTAATTGTGCATTTAATAAAGGATAATTATTCATTATATCAGCAAAATTTTCCGATATAGATTGACCAGAACTAAAATTCTAAGTTATAACCGCTAATTCATGAAAAATGAACGAGTGAATGATTTTGTAAAAATTGGTAAATAGTTCACAAGGATGGAAAGTTACATGACAATTTAAAAGTCATGAAAATTTCAACAGAAATTTTGGTAGGAATATATGTAGTGAATCAAACAATTAATATCAGTCTACAGCGGCCAAAATGACAGTGAACAAAAGTGTCTAGTACTTCTCCCCATTTCATTGTATGGAAGTGAAAATTTGGAATGCCAAGATAAGCATAAATGTTAGCTGAATTGGGTTGGTATGGGGAAATTCTTTGTGGTAAAAATATGTGAGACAGAATGAGGGTTAGGTGGGTTATAAAAGAATACAGATTGGATGAACTGGTACAGTTAAAGTAACAAGTATAAAAAAGGTTTCTATGCTGGTTTGATTAAGTTGAGAAAATGACTGAGAGCTGAATTGCCACGCAGAGAGAAAACTAAAAAGTTTAAGAGGAAGGGACATACTGAGAAGGCTGTGCGTGTTTGGCGAGACTCTCATGACAAGGAATTTTAGCAGTTACAGGAATAACAAGAGCATTTATGAATATGATAGACCTGATAAAAGTACTCATGAATAGGGCACCATGAAAGAAACCAGTAAAAAAAAAGGCCTGCTATGGCAAAAAGTCAGGCTTTTTGACTTGGCCTAATGGAAAAGAGAATAGTGTGAAGCATAAAAAGATGTACTTTAAGTTAAAGAAGTTACTTAGAATAATGTGCAAGTTAAAAAGTCCTCCATGACATTTTTAATTTCTTTCTCAATGAAGTCTACTTTCCTTCCTATGTAAAAACTGTAATAGTATCACCAATTCAACCAAATGGCCATAGTCATGATTGAGAAATTTATAAGTGAATTTTAGAAGTCTGTTTTCTCCAAAATATTTTTTAAAAATTATGGTACAATCAATTGGTAAACTACCTCCAAAATTTTGATTTTATACATTAATTCAGTATGGTTTTAGAGTATATAGCTCTTCAGCTGCCTTCAATTTCATTAAAAATGCAAGCCAATTACTAAATAATTATCAGCAGACCATTTCCACATTCTATGATCATAGCAAGGCTACATAATGATACACAAATGCAACTGATCACTCAGTGCTATCCGAAAAATTGATAAGCATGGGAATTTCAGACACAATCCATTTCTGGTTTATGTCATAGCATGCAAACCATCAACAAATTGTTCAGTTAGGATGCAACTCCCACATGGGAACATGTACCTTTAGATGATAGACACTTGATAGTGGCCTCACATGGATCATTTGTTGGGCCCCTCCCATATATTTTTTTCTAACAATATCCTACCTCTTTCCAAGAAAAATGGCACTGTAGTTTTGTATTCTAACAATATTTCCACCCTGAATTCTGATGCTGTTTCTCTATTGATAAGCACAAAAAATACTATTAAGAGCATGTAATTTTGGCATCAAGAAAACAATCCCACATTCAATAATAATGAAACTTGTTCTGAGATATTTCATTGTAAAATATCATCCCCTCAAGCAGCCTATTTTTGAAAATTAACAACTATACAATCCAGTATTCCTCAACAGACAAAGCCTTCAGCCTTCATTTACATTAGGATCTTAATTTGACCAAACACATCAATCATCTTTCTAACATACTCTCTAGAAGTTTTTTTTAAATATTACTTACCATATGGCAGAGAGAATATCCATATAAATGGTCAAAATCTGAGATGCTCTACAATGCAGTAATTTCATCAGAGTGTAAAAATCATTCGCCTTGACTGGGATTAGAGCTTGGATCTCTTGATGCTCGGCCAAGTGATTTGGCCAGTTTAGCTATCAAGGTGTCCTCTTACACTCCAAAATTTTTTTGGGGCTTTTAAGGCACAAGAAGTGATGAAATACCATATCTACAATGTCACAGGCTACATTTGTTTTTCTTAATGTAAATGTAAATAGCCTCATACTGACTAGTTCTATGTCTTTTGATCATTTGAACAAAAAAAGTCAGATTTCTGTTCACCTCACTATTCAACTATTGATAGGTTATATCTTCATCCATTGATCCCTTGGCCGACCAGCCAATCACAACAATATCATCCAATTTATTTTTTATACTCAGTCCCTCTAAGTATAGTATCACAATATAGAATGGGTCATTATGGTGGCCAAGGAAAGATGTCAATTTTACACTGTAGCTAATGCACTGTGATCGCTCATATCCCATCCCATTTCAAACAAACTTTCTCCCATTCTGAAATAATTTCACAGTGCTGCCAATTCCACTCTGCCTTGTTAAAATTTGAGATAACCCAATGCATCCTGTTTTATATTTCTTCCTGTTATTGATGGGTCAGTTCCACTTTTTATGCTTCCAGTGATGGTTCAGCTCTGAGCTTCCAAATTATTTGTGACTTTAATTATTAAAGCTACCATGGGCTCCACAGTTCAACATCCCATCTAAAGCAGGGCATACTTGTCAAGTATGCCCTGCCGAAATATTGCCTCCAGGGCTGATGTTATTCATTTTAATTCTGATTCTATGCAAGAACTAAAGTATATAGGCTCAATAGACCCAAAACAAGATTACATCAACGTTCTCGTTATTAACTATATCGCCTACCTTTTCTCCAACTTTTTCTTGGCGATTTAGCTCTTGAGAAGTCCATTTCAAAATATTCACTTAAAGAATACAAGGGGTTTGAAATCAACCAATATTCAAATACGTTTTTGAACCTATTATATCTAGTCTGTCTTGCAGCATGGGGAAGATTATGATAGAATTTTGGCGCAAAGTTACCCGTTTACATTGACTATATCCGACTAAATTGGTTATATCCGACTTAATTGACTATATCCGACAACATAGACCAACTCAAGCCAGTAGGACGTTCCGTAAACCATAGTCCACTGCACCCATTAATAAGCATTTCAGAAGAGTTGGAATACGACAGGGTACTGAAACCACATGTTTTTTATCCTATTACATATCCCATTAAAATATTTTCATTGACTTTAACAATTGAAATTAGTGTATAGCACAAAGAAATTTGTTTACCGGAAGGAAAGTAAATTAAGGGGTATAAAGAAGGGTGTTAGTAATAAAGGTACAACAAGTTACTCATACCTGAGATATTTGTCGAGAGTTTTCTGAAGAGGTGGGACAGGAAGCTTTGGAAGATTTTGCTGTGTCATTAAGTTCCTCATCGCCTCTGCAATCTTGGAATCGCGGTTTGAAAATGTTTTTAAATACGACGGACGAGCCTAAAACCGCAATAATTAACAAACATGTTACTCAATGTTTTCACAATAAATAAATAATGTACATTTAAACCAGGGGATCTACTCTATATGGTATCACCACTTGATTCCACTAACCACGGCTCGGAAAAATCCTACGAAACTCATCATCTTGAAATTTGCCGTACTACCGGTTTAAACCTTTGAATGCGATGGAGTTGCAACTTGTGTAACGTTACCAATTTAAAGCTATTCTTTAAGTTACTCTTCAGACGTTGGTATTTTGAAGCTGTAACTAATTGTCAACCCAATTTGGACTTAATCGAGGGTCAATAATTCAAACAAGTTTAAAACTGGTAAGTCTAATTAGAAACGATATGAAGAGAAGTGGATTTAAGCAGAATACTAATACCTTTATTAATTCCTCATCACTTCAATCCTTTCTCACGATGACCCAAACATCTGCCTATCGTTTTTACAGCTGCTCTCTCGCTTTTGCGCTGAAACCTATTCAATTGTCGAGCGCACATGGATTATCTGGACAAAATGCGTTAACTCAGCTGGTGCCGAAATGTGTTACGATTGCGCTGCATAAATGAGTGAAGTCACGAAGTTTATGACTATAACTAAAATCTCTGTTGAGTGATGTGAAAGTGAGGAGGAAGAAAATAGTTGGCTGAAGTAAAAGCTAACTGATCACCCACAAGACATTGATATTAAGACCGAGTCCCATAATACAGTACAGCCTTCTTGATTAAGACAATTAAAATCCTCGAGAATATGTTCAAAAAACCATTCGTGAGCAAACCTGGATTTTGCCCTAAATGTGGCACTATTCTCCCCGCTATGGAGAGCACTGGGAATATAATATGTTACTCGTGCAAGCAGGAATATAGTGCGATTGAAGGTTTGAACACCATAAATTCTTACAATTTAACCACTTGCCATCAACGTAATTCCTATAACTTTGTAGCCGTATGGAAAACAAAAAAGGGGTAGCTCCAATAGTAATTAGACTTAGTAGACTGGTTTCCTTGTACTGTTCTGAGATTCAATTTTTAAGGAGGTGGAGGAACAGGGCAATCTCACTGAAATTATTTATAGCATGTGCTTCCTATACTGCCTTCAGCTAATATCATGGATCTTGCATTTCCTTAGTGCCTCTATTCTTAAATATATATTTAAAACTTTTGGTTACTTGATCGCTCTTCCGTTCACCGGCCGTGATAAAATATTTAATATCGGCGCTTATTAAAGTTTATCTCACTTTTATTATATCCTCTTAGCCAAGTGGATCGCGGCGAGTGGATTATACTTTTTCTAGAGCCAAGGGAATTACATCCTAAGTTTCTGTTCCATTAACGTGATTGAATTCTCACTCAACGGGACGCTAATTTTGCCCTCCCTGCAATTTTTTAGTTGCATGGTAACCAAAGTGCAATAATGTACGTTCTCTCCAAGTAATTCAAGAATAACACAATTTCCTGGGTATTCTTTCAGTTTATTCAGCCATGGAAAAAGAGTACACAATACATTTCAACTCAATAACTGGTAAAAAGTATGAAAAGGAGGACACCAGTGGTGGTGAAGGGCCAATAGTAGAAAGACAATGTCCAGTGTGTGGCAATGATAAAATGGCCTACGCAACACTTCAACTAAGATCTGCTGATGAAGGGCAAACAGTATTTTACACGTGCATAAAGTGCCAGTAAGTATTGGATTGCTTTAAGTTCCTGGCAGTAAAATGTCAATAAAAACATAATATAATCTCTTCTCTTTACAGTTACAAAGAATCAGAAAATTCATGAGAACAACAACATCATACTGACAGCATACAATCTGAGAAATGGTGAGACTGATGTACACTCCTCTAAGTCCTTAATAAATATATCAAAACACCATTCATATGCTGAACATGTAATCATCAATGTCAAAGTTTCACCTTGGACATAAACCACAAATTAATTTACATAAAAATTCTCTTATTGTGAATCACCTCCTGTTATAAGCTCTATTATATGGTCTTGTGTCATGATGATGTTTCAGGCTGCCCCGAGATCTTGTATTGGCAGTACTGAGGGCAGGATTCAATGGTAATCCCCGTGATGGTCCAGCATTCAACTCAAAATCTTCTGATGACCCTCGTTCCATCATTTTCAATTTTGCTTCAATTGCCTGTATAACACTTAAGCGACTAAGATGAAATTATCATGTTAGAATGTACGAGTGCAAAGATTTCATCTTTCATTGTAAATAAAATGTTGGTAAACTGGATTACCTGACTTTCTTCTCGTTTTTGGTTCCAGCAAGCGCCGGTATTTCCAACTGTGGCTTGGGTCTTTCCAAATCTTCCTGTAATGCAGTAAATTTATATTACTAAGAATATGTTATGAAACACTTCTGTACATCAAATTTTGAGTAACAAAAATGGCAAAAAAATAAACTGAAAGGATGCCATTTTCATTTTTCACTGAATTTTTGTTAGTAATGACATGCATGTAACTTGCATGTCATAGGGCTCATATAGAGCCAGAGTTTGAGACAGTTTTAATCAGGTACATAAGGGAGTGGGATTATGACTGTGAACTTGGTAGATTTTACTGCAAGCATTCTCGAGCGGATTAGTTGTTTTGTTGTAATCAGGATTTAGGTTATGGAGGAACAAGGAAGAATTTAAATTTTTCAGTGATGAATTCCATTTCTTCAATATTATCAGGGTGATGTAATATACTGAATGTGGGGCATTCTTATCATTTCCCTGAACATCGCTAACTTCCTTAATCCTTATCAAAAGCCTTGGCTTCATTTTCCTCAATGAATGTCTTGGCACCAAAAACCATCCAACAATTTTTGATTCGTGGATTTCAGTTTCTACAGCCATTTAACAAATACAAAGCTAAATCTACCAGAGATCAATGGTTCACACTCATGCTAAATTGCCCCAAAGTGATCTACAAGGAGTATAAGCCACTCACTAACAACAGGTTACCCAAACAACAGAAAAATCAGCATGCATTTACACAGCCAATCGCATGGATTTCTTAGAAGTGATTTTTTGAGGTAGTGAATCGCTGGGGCTTGAGAAGATCAACAATAGGCAATGCTCAAGGAATATAGTATGGTCACTTTCTCACAGGCAGAGGAGAGAGTCTTGTTGGTTTTGTGGACTGAATTACCCATTAACCATAAGGTAACGGTGAAGATTCAGGTAAGGATGAAGAGGCTGAAATTATTATGAATGCTTTGGCTTTTTATCAATCGGTTTGTAAAGTTGTGTCTCTGAATGACAAGTTTTAGATTAAAAAAAAACAGTTTCTGGCGTAACTTGGTGGAAAATTTTCAAACTGACTTTTAATAATCAAATCACTTTACTTTTCCACATAAACTTTTTAATTTTTACAACCCAGGTTTCGTTATAGCATAACATCAAATACTGACTGACTGATGCTTAAGTACTGCGCCGTTTGGTGCATTTTATACCGATACCCAGGTATGCTGATAAACGGTTGGGTGATATACTACCTTGATCAAAAAGTTCCCGGAATTTATTCAGAAAATTAAAAATACGAGCTTATTCATCTAAATCTATATTGTCCCCTTCAAAGTAATCCCCATAGACTGCAACACACTTATGCCAGCGCTTGATCCAATCCTCGAAACATTTTTTATACTCGGTTTTCGGTATGTCCATCAGTGCTTCCTGCGATTTTTCCATTACTTCCTCTCGGCTGCTAAAACGCGTTCCCCGTAATGGTTTTTTAACTCGATTGAACAGAAAGAAGTCACAGGGAGCCAAATGAGGTGAATTCGGTGGCTGTTGGATGGTATTTGTTGCATTTTTCGTCAAAAAATTACGAATAATGATAGCACTGTGCGACGATTTCTGGTCTCTTTCGGCGAATTGCTTCACGCAAACGTCTCATAACGCCCAAATAATACTCTTTGTTTACTGTCTGGCCTTCTGGCAAAAATTCATGATGCACTACACCGTTGTAATCCATGAAAACCGTCAGCATTGCCTTCTTTTTTGACTGAAAACGACGTGGTTTTTTTGGTCTCGGCTCATTTGGTGAACGCCATTCACTTGCCTGATGTCTGGATTGCGTGTCGTACTCATAAACCCACGTCTCGTCTCCAGTAATGATCCTTTTGATGAATGTGGGATCGGATTCAGCCTCGCAAATCATGTCTTTTGCGACGTCAACACGGTCTCTTTTTTGCATGAAATTGAGGTCTTTTGGCACCAACTTTGCTGCTACACGACGGAAACCCAAATCATTAACCACAATGTCTTGGGCGGATCCATAGGCAATGTTCAAGTCCTCCGCTATTTCTCTGATGGTTAATTTGCGGTTATTGACCAACATTTCTTTTACTTTATCAATTTTTTCACCGACTTTCGATGTCGATGGTCTGCCACTGCGTTCATCATCTTCGATTGACTCACGACCACTTCTGAACCGCTCGTGCCACTGGTAAACGACCGTTTTTTTAGAGAATCGTTGCCGAAACACTTTTCCAACATTTCCAATTTCCGTGCGCCACTAAATCCGTTTTTTACGCAAAATTTAATACAAGTTCGTTGTTGCAAATTTAAATCCATTTCTGCAATTGCAAAAAATCGCCAACAAACACAGAGATAGATGTACTCTTGGCTACGTAACATTTGCAAATGTCAAGTTATGACACTAAGATTTAAAGGGAATATCAACAACAGATGTACCAATTTAACAAAAAAAAACAGAACTCAAATCGGAACGATGGGAGCGCCACACGGTGGTTATTCCGGGAACTTTTTGTTCAAGGTAGTAGGTGGCTTAAGGGCGAAATTAAGCTAACGAGTATACTATTTGGTGATTATTAGGATTCATTTAGACTTGTTTTGGTACGTTTGTATTTAAAATGGGGATTATCAGAATAGTCCCGTAAAGGTTCTATGAGAGGGTTACCAGTATTTCCTATTGCTTGCTGAAATGACAGGGCTAGGTCTCTTAGATAGGTTGGCAGGTTTGGTATTTTGAGGCCCTTGTGAATGTCTGAGTTTCAGACGAACCAAGGGGCGTTAGTAAGAGTTCGCAAGATTTTATTTTGAAAGCGTGTCAGCTTGTTTAGGTTTTTTGCAGCTACTGATCCCCAGGCTGGATAACCGTAGGTTAAGATAGGTCGTATCATGGATTTGAACAGAAGTACCTTAGTAAGAAGCCGGAGGGGACTCGTGCGCTTTATGAGGGGATGGATTGAGAAAAAGGCCGCGTTGGCCTTGTTAAGTGCATATTGGGTGTGTGCTTGCCAAGTGAGTTTCTTGTCCAGTTGTACACCGAGAAACTTGGCAGATGATGCCTGGGGGATCTTTTCCTTGCCGTAGTAAATGGGGGTGTTGTTAGGTTTCTTCCATTTTCTGGCGTAATTGACATTGATGCATTTTGTTGGGTTTAAGGTGAGTTTCCACTCGCTCATCCAGTTTTCTATGCTGTCTAAGTGTTCTTGGATATTTTCTGCAGCATGATTTGGGTCGAAGGAAGTTGATGCTACAGCGGTGTCATCTGCATAGAGGTAGCTTTCAGTTTTTGGGTGTGAGGGGAGATCGTTAATGAAAAAGTTAAAAAGAACGGGTGATAGAATGGCTCCTTGAGGGACGCCTGCTGTGATGGATCGGGTAGTTGATCTGGCATTGTTAACAGCTACAAAGAAAGTGCGGTTAGTAAGAAAAGAGTGGATGATCTTAGTTAGATATAATGATATATCAGTTTTGAGCAGTTTATGTATCAGGCCAGCGTGCCAGACCTTGTCAAAGGCTCTTTGGAGATCAAGGAAGGCTACTTGGGTGTGCTTGTGAATGTTGAAGCCGAAAGTGATCTGTTCAACCAATCTTGTAATTTGCTGGGTTGTGGAATGGTGATTACGGAAACCAGTTTGCTCAGGTCTGATCAGGTCTAAGGCCGAGATTTCTTCTTGCAGCCTGTTTAAAATACATTTTTCTAGGAGTTTTCCCATGCAGGGGAGCAGGCTAATGGGTCTGTAGTTAAGGATATCAGAAGGGTTTTTATCAGGTTTTGGAAAGAGGATAATTTTGGCCGTTTTCCACGCCTTTGGGAAGTATGATTGGGTAAGGCAGGCATTAAGGATGGAAAGTAGGTGTTGGATGAAAGATTTAGGAAGCTTTTTGAGGTGATTGTAGGAGATTTGATCGGGGCCCGACAAGTCAAGCACCATATATATACATATCTCTGGGCGGAGGGGAAGAGGAGGTAGGAAAGAAAGGATTGGTTGAGCTAGGAAGAGGGGGCTAAAAGTCTATGGTTTGAGGCGGAGAAGGAGGATTGGTAATATTGACAAATTGGCAAAAATTGGATAATTAGATTAGATAAAAACCTGTCTTTAAAAACTAGAAATTTAAAAATTAGAAAAAAACTGTCAGATATGATTTCCTAGAAGCTCTCAATATCAATAGTGAAAAGAATGTTTAGTATTCCACATATTCTATGGTTGTGGGACAATACTTGTCACTTCATCATAACATTCTCATGTTTTAGGTGAAAAAAATGTGAATAGGTTTTTCATAATTAAAGAAGGAAAGTGGCATCAATTTTGAAAAAATGTGAAATGAAAAAAGAGGGAGTGAAAAAAGTGAGTACAAGAGGAATTTCTAATACAAAGATCATAAATCACACTTTCCTAAACACCTAATGGACAAACAACTATTTTAATTTCATCCAAATACTACATTAAGGTGACAGAAGCTTGAATATCGCATAAGCATGGCATACTTTAAAGATAGTGGCCATATCAACAGACTTCATTGCCAAAACATATTCATGATTGAAAATGGAGGCTGTGCACATGGAGGAGATGGGAACACAATGGCTGAGAAAAGACATGCAGTGAGTGTTAATTTTTGTACATCAAATAATATATGGTGCATTCAAGAGTTCCAGTCATATTTAAAAACTATAAAAATATACACAATTAATAGGCATAATTAAGAAAAGTGGCATTCATATTACATTTGTATACCTTGACAAATGAAGTAAAAAATCAGTATTGAAAAATATTTTTGAAAAAGAATTAAGTGAAACAATGTGAGAAAAGATACATTTAATTTAGGAGTAAAGAAAATACAGACATAGACATCAATAGTACCAGCACACACATCAATAGTACCTCATAACTATGAATACAAAATTGAAATACAAAAAGTTGAAGAGGGCAAAACATACATTACGATGCAACAAACAAATTTGGATGAGAAACACGATTCACCCCACTTAAAGGACATATGGAAGACATCAGAAGGATAATTAAATAACGCAAACAATATGCCCTACCTTCTTTTGAATTTCACACCTTCCCCCCATGCTTACAACGTAGGCATTTGTTTTTCTTTCAGCCCAATACGCTTTGTCAATACTGCACACCTATTTAACAAAAGCTTCCAATGTATGTGCAACCTCTTTCCTCAATAGCCGTGTTTTTGAACCATAGAAGACCACAGTCAAATTGAAAGTTGCCAACAGTCTTTTCTTTAAATGTTTACTCATGGTCCCTGTGGACTCCATACTCTTTTTAAAGCTTCTCTTATTGCGCAAATCTTTTTTTTAATAGCTTTACTAGTTTTTCTACAATCTAAAAACTTGCCGTAAGAAATTTGAAGAAAAAATACTCGCCTTTGAAATGAAAAATTAAGATGCAATAAGGAAGCAACCAGTTGGACTAATAGAGGCATTATGACATTGTAATGATTGTAATTCCACTGGAGGAAGATCTATTAGAGAGAAGAAATCGGATTGAAATGCTGATATTTGTATTTTGACACTCCATGTGGTATTGTATTTCTAGTCGATGAAACAGTATAGTTGACCATCAGCAAAATAAAACAAACATTCCCTTGCCTTCACAAAATAGAGGGGAGATGATTAATATGGGGAATTGGTGATGACTTAGGGCTTGAATTTCAACGGGCACTAAACATGAATTAATTTAAACTGGCTTACCCTGCTAATACTGTGCGCCCATCTCAGGACAATCCTCTTGCAACCAACAAGTTTGCCATCCAAGGCAACCTTGGCTCTGGTGGCGTTTTCATTACTTTCAAATGTGACGAAAGCATAACCTCTCGGCAAGCCAACTAACGGCCCAGAACGATGGAATAGTAGGTCGAACTTCTCAATAGGGCCGTATTTTTGCAGCAGTTTGAGGAGTTGATACCGTTAGTAAGTAAAGAAAATAAATTATTTGCTGATGCTGTTTTCTGAATATTCAAGGACCACAAATGCTCCCTTGGGATATTTAACTTTGTACAACTTACTCAGTAATTCTAGAGTCTAGATTTCCAATCCACAGCCGCCTCTCTTCGAGTGCCTTCTCTGGCAAGGGCTCCAATGGTAATGGCTTCTGCAATGGCTAGCGAAATAATTTGACGAGGTTATTTCAACCAAAGCCATGCAAAATCATGAATACAAGAATTCCCATATTACCTCTACTCCACTCATTCTGCTCCAGGAAAGATATAATCGATCATTTTCATAAAATAAGCAGACAACAAAACATTCAATTAACCATATCGACCATTCGCTACCTAAAACAATAGAATGAGCAAAATCAGACAGACTCCATTCCAACGTTGCCATATTGGACATTTCAGCACTAGACCACAGCACAATTTCGGATAGCTTAGGATGCCTAAAAATACAAACATACTTAAAGGATGAATATATTTAAATAGACGCAACAAATATTTGTATAACTTTATAGACATGGAATGGGCAAATTCGGGTTTATTATCACAGCATTTAGCTCCATCAAGTATAAGACAATGGTTAAAGAATTCAACAGAAAGCATTCTGCCAAAGCATATTATGAAAACATATTACTGACTTCATACATTGGATCATAGGCCGTAGGATCGCAGCACCTTCCCCCCCTAGCGAGTCTTTTTATGCCCCTTGCTTTGGAGAAAACCTCTTTGATCACGACTCTTTCAAATGAACCCACCTCCGTAAAAATGGGTTCAACCATGGAAAAGACGATAATGGCACAGAAAAATGATTCATTTAGTTCGGACGGGCTAGTGCTCAACAGATTGAAATTAGATTTTCACAAAATACATTTAAAGTGGGGGTGAAGTCCTAATTATTTTTTGTGAAAACTGCACATTTATTTAATTTGATTGGGACATCTGTTTTGTCGTTTAGTCTTGAATAACCTCAGAGTAAGACAAAGCGAAGGTAGGTAGAGCCAAATCCTAACTTTCTGTTAGTGCGTGTTTAACGAAAGTCAGAGGCATCCGAAACTCTATCTAAAAGATCCGCACCAATCCATAAACATGAATAGTGTAAGAGTTCCAGTCTAGAGGACTCCAGGCGATAAATAGCGTGAGCTGGCAACGATGCCTCATAATATTTATTCATTTGTTTCTGCTGTTTGTATAAGCTTTGGCCGGTGCCGTAGAATAAGTTGAAATTGAATTGGTAACAACATGGTAAGGAAATTTCCCCTGACATAGTTTTGCGTGTGTTATTTTGATTAATGTTTTCCTATTACTTTCCAGTTGCCATTAACACTTCTGAAAACAGCTCAAAATCATCCTATGGTATGCTATGGCATTGATATATTAGCATAGTTGTGGTTGTGTTGTTGAAATGCATTTAGGTAACAATGTTTCGTTTACAGCTTGTCGAGCTGAAAAGTGGCGAGACGTACAACGGGCATCTGGTCACATGTGATAATTGGATGAATATAATGCTCCGAGAAGTCATTTGTACCTCGCGGGTAAGTAAATAATCGTGTTGTGTGAATGACGTTTTACCGTAGTAGTAATTTTTATGTCTTTAGGAAGGAGATAAGTTTTGGAGGATGCCCGAATGTTACGTTCGTGGTAGCACGATCAAGTATTTGAGAATCCCTGATGAAGTGATTGACATGGTTAAAGAGGAAGTCGCTTCAAAAGCAAGGGGAGGTGGTCGTGGTGATGGAAGAGGTGGAGGCAATCAAAGGGGAGGACAAAGAGGGCGGGGAGGTGGTGGCGGACGAGGTAATATATTTGAATTACTTTTCTCGTTTATCATTGTTTCTTTTTTTCACTCTTCTTATTTATTATTATTGTATCTCTGAAATGGAACCGTATTTTTTCAGGTGGATTTGGAGGAAGGGGACGTTCTGGGCCAATGGGAAGAGGAATGGGTGGGCGTAATATGGGCAACAAAGACAAAATTAAGTAGAAAAAATTGTTGAAGGAATTCATATCTGCAGTCACTGTAATTATGAATTTTGATGAACTTATTTACTATGTAAATATTTATAATTACTCTTCTATTTGATGTAATAAAATTACGTTTAACCTGTAATAATAACAATAAAAGTCTTTATTCAAACTAGGTATAAATGTGTGTATGTTCTAATATGAAGGAGTCGCTCATTTGAATAGGAATGATTTATAGGACGATAGTATTGCGTATCATTGTCCAAATGCTCTTGAATCACAAATGGATTTGATGGGTAGAATTTGCTCTTCATATGACACAATGCCACTAGGAAGTTTTAGATGGGTCTTAATATTACCAGGTTTGACAGGTATTTGGTGGCAACATTGCCAAATCCGTAATAGCGAGCAATTGTTTTGAATTCACAAATTATATGCTATAGGGATTTAAAAAATTGTAGGGATGAAAACTTTAACGGTGCTTTAAGTGAGCCTGAACAATGACCTTTTAAGTCATTGCTCAGGTTTTTTACTCATTGCACCGACTTTTGAACAGAAAAATACTTCAAGGTTTGCTGCATGTGTATTATTTATAGCATATGCTTTCTTTGTCAATGAAACATGAGGTTAAGGCCTAAAAGATTCCACATTCAGCCGATATTGAAAGCCAGGTCAGAACCTGTATCACTGTGAGTCAGTGGCCATTGATATTTCAAGGCATGATGACAATTGCTTTTTTTGTCTGTGATTAACCCCTCCCCTACATCCTTTAATCCCATAGTCTGTTTTTACAAGTATGTTAATTGACCTTTTCTGTTATTATGTCACAAGACACATTCAGGGAATAACTTCCTCCTAATCAAATAATGCAGCAAACCCCACTACTATATAAGCTAATGGAATGTATCACCCAAACTTAATGATAATCATGGACACCTCTTCATACACAGCAACACCTTTTTCACAGCATTAAACCACTTGAAAAGCAGTGAACTAACTGGTGACAGAATGACTGTTAAGTCGAACTTACACTTGCAATCATCAAATCAGTCACAATAGACAAATGGCTGTTACTACATATCCTCTGGAGTTGTATTCTGTCTAGAAGTCTGGTTGAGCACTGACCCTTGGTTTCAAAGGACTCACTAAGGAAAACTAGATTGCCTTCTCTTCATGCTAATAAATATTACAGAATGTGTCTATTGTACGCTATGCATAAATTTCATCTTATCTACTGGAGTGAAGATTTTTTTTTATTAATCCACTATATATAGTAAAAAATAACATGTAGTAGAAGTCCAGGTGATCTCTCTTGTCACCATACATCTCCTCAGACTGAGTGGGATGTTCTGGGCAGAACTTCCTGAGAAACTACAGGTGGCACATGGTAAGGAACTGCACCCCTTCCCTGAATGTGTGAATTTTACTTTCCACAGATTTAGAATGGCATGAGCCCTATGGTCACAGATCAAAATTAACTCTAGGAAAGATTTTTGCGGTTAGGGGACCAAATTTTCAGAAAAAATCAATGAGCAAAAGTTTTCCTCTATTTCAGCTTCAAAACAAAATTAGTATTAGTACCTACTCAGCATGCTGGGCACATGGGAGAATATTTCTGTATCTTGACCTGCAATAACATTCACGAGTGATCAGCAAAAATCTACACGCCTTTCAAACAGGGTACTTTTCATTATTTCGATTTTACCACACCTTCACCGGGTAGCAACGGTGCCCTTTCACCACGAGTTTCTCTACTCTCTCCATGGCCAAAACTGTTCTGAAAATTAAGTAATTCAAAACTTTAAACGGATATATTAATATCGTGCATTGTAAGACCTCCGTTTAAGTATTTCCTAGTTTGAAATATTTCACGATGTCGCAGCAGAATTAGTATATTGTATCCTGCTCACTTTCTGGCGAAGACGGTAACTGTGGTTTCCTCTTCAGAGGACAACATGTCAAAAGCTACTTGTGTTTTTAATTTCTTACTAAGTATGCTGTAGTTAGCGGTCCACTAATCACCTAGAGCCACGGTTACAGCCAGCATAAAGATTAATATGGGAAGTAAATAACACAATTTTTAGTTCTATCTCCCGATTCTGAGTCAGACAAACGAAAACTTAAAAGACGGTCGCAATTTCTCGACGGCTATAGTTGTAGTTTCCAAAGTATTCTGCCCACAGAAGTAATAACCATGGAGAAAACTTAGCTGAAGAATAGAAGCATTAAAGTATAGAATATGATATACTTCTATGGTATCTCCTCTTATACTTGAAACCCGGGTTATCACAAGGAATAGTGACCTTGGTCACGAGGTTACCAGTATCTAAGTACGGCCAACCGCACCATTTACTGAAGATTGATAATGGGGTATCTTACGAAGGTGACCCTGGTTGAAAATATCTCCAGAAACCCGACCCTAGACATAAACACAGCATTCTAAGCCTCGGAGGAAAACAAAATGTTCATAAAGTCCTTTGTTTTCCATTGAGATATAGGAATTCGTGAATTTCCACATGTTGGTACTGTGATTCGTAACTACGCCTCGAGCTCAGGTTTTGAGAGACTTCATTATACAACGAACTTCACGAATTAATTGGTTTACAATGAGTACTGTATGCAAAAGAATCGTGAATTCCAGAGAAGATTCTGTGGATGAAATGATGGAGGGCTTGGCAATAGCCTACAGAGAATTACTCCACCTTCATGAAAAATTTCCGAAAATTGTTTTTTCTAATTTTGTAAGAATTCTTGAACATACCTATCTATATCAGTGAATGAATTCATCATTAAATGTTTGTTTCAAAAAGGACTAAATTTCGTATTACCCCACAATATGTAACTTTCTTAGATACGTCAAGGTAAAATATCCCTGCTCTCTGGCGGAGGCGCGGGCCATGAACCCTTCTGCGCTGGTTTTGTTGGAGAAGGGATGCTCTCGGCAGCAGTAAGTGGTTCTGTTTTTGCCGCCCCTCCATCTTCACAAGTTTTTGAGGCAATACAGCAGTTGTCCGCATTTAATAAGGGTCGGTACATTTCTAATACTCTGAGTAGTATCTGCTAAAATATCGGTTACTTTTTATTTCCTAGTTCCAGTACTGATTCAGCAATAAAATTTAGTGTTATCAGTGGTGGTGAGCAAAGTAACTTTATAATAACACTTAAACAATTTTTGTAGGTGCTGGAATATTAGTTGTCATACCAAATTACACAGGCGATCGTCTGAACTTTGGGTTAGCAGTCGAAAAAGCACGTAAGATTGGCATTAAGGTAATTGAATAGCTACAAAATTAGGTAAATTAGGGGAGATAGATTAAAAAACTACCCCGAAATTTTTCTTATATTTTCATCGTTAACATTCCAAATTCAGTTTTTCATGAATCATATATGGTAGAAAATGATCATTATTTTAATCACCTATTAATAAAATTTAATAGTCTCAATAATGCGAATTTTACTCCCTCTGTACCTAAAGGTGGATTCTGTAATTGTTGGCGAAGACTGTGCGCACCAGAATTCAAAATTAGAATATGCTGGAAGGAGAGGTCTCACTGGATTAGTTCTCATTTTTAAGGTACTTTGTGTATAATAGTAAACACCATGTGTTTTGTTTTCGAAAAGTAGTATACTGTCAAGGCTCATTACCAGTGGGTATTGAACTGTATAAATCATTATTTGAGTTCTATTATAATTCAATGTATGTTGGATGAGAGAATCTTCTTCATTTATGACCCTAAATCCTATAGAAACAATGTAGTAATTGTTGATTTCCTATGACCACACCACAGGTGTTTCACCCCAGATGAAGGGACTTCAACTTACTTCTTTTAAGGGTAAATTTTGGACTTTCCCAAACCAAGATTGAACAGTGTTGCAGCCATTGTTGGAAGAAGTGCTGCCTCCTACTTTAAACTGTTTATTTTTTAAACTATTTTTTATTAGTTGTTAGTGCTTTCTGTCAAATTTTTTAAGGTCGAGTTAATTTTCACCATCCAAGAAGCTTATGCTCTACCTTTCTATTCTTCACTTAGGTCCTAAAAGTGCCCCATCTTTTATATGGCCTTCACTAAGCAAGTGGAACTCAGTATATCCTCCATTTACTTTTCCTGTCTTCCAGTTTCCCCTAACTTCTTTTATTAGGCCCCAAATCAACACTTATGCTTAACATTAAAGTCTTAACTAATCTTTATTTATTTAGAGTGTCTGTCGTCCATTCATGCTCTAACTCAATATTTGATATCTTTGGATCCAGTTTCTCCTTGTTCATATTTCATTCCTTTTCTATACCTAAGCCTCTTAAGTACTAAATAGAAAGGAACATATTACATTGAATGGCACTAATCATACTACTTACAGTTGATTGCCTGTAGGCTGTAAGTTTACCATGTGACATACAAAGTTTTTTTTTTTTTTTTTTTTTTTTTTATTTTTTTTTTTATTGCACAACACAACATACATACATACACGTATTGCACATACACGGGCAAATTACCCATTAAAATTGAGAATATATATATATAAAAAAAGAAAAAGAAATTTCTTCACAATTACAAATTGTGTCTCAGACATCGCTTAAACTGAAAAGCATTCATAGCAAAGAAATCAATTTCAGGGGGAAGTTCATTTCCTTCCCTCAGAATTCTAGCTATTGGGCTGTGGTAGATATAGTTGTGTCTATAGAATTCTCTGTGAAATAATAACTTGCTTCTGGTAGCATAAGAAGGCGTTTGCAAAGAGACTAATTCCAAAATTTCTGGACTGGACACGCTGTTATTCAACAATTTGTGTAGGAACATCATATCTGCCATGATGCGCCGGGAAGATAAAACTGAGATCCCCAGGTCCTTGTATGCATCCGGGTACGAAATATTGTATGTGTCAACGCCAAGTTTGCGCATGCATAGCCTAATAAAGCGTCTTTGAACCTTTTCAAGCCTATTAATATGACACTCATAAAATGGTGACCACACAATGCAGCCATATTCCAAAATTGGTAAAACAAGCATGATGAATAGTGATTTGATGCAAGTTACATCAAAAATATCTCTGGTGAATCTGGTGATGAACCCCAACATTTTATTAGCTCTTTTAACACTAGTATCAATATGATTGTCAAAAGTCATTGAGTGAGTAAAGATTATGCCCAGATCCTTGATCTCAATAGTTCGGGCGAGAGGTGTATTCATGATGCAATACTTGAATAAAACAGGAGTATTATTTCTATAAAATGACATACAGCTACACTTTTTGATATTGAGTTCCAAGACATTGTAAGAACACCAGTTTGTTAATTGAATTATGCTATTTTGCAATACATGGCAATCAGTTAAGGATTTAATTTTTAAGTATAGTTTTAAATCATCCGCAAATAGGAGAAACTGTACATGATGGATTGCACTTGCAATGTCATTTATGAATACATTAAACAGAAATGGACCCAAATGTGATCCCTGAGGAACTCCAGAAGTGACATTAAATGTGTTTGAAAGGTGTGATTTTATTTTTACAACCTGCTTCCTCTCATGAAGGTAGCAATCAAACCATTTTAACAATCTACCAGAGATACCATAAGCAAAGAGTTTACTAATAAGATGATTAATACTAACTGTATCAAAGGCCTTGCTAAAATCCATGTATATGGCATCGACTTGCAAACCAACATTAAATGCCTTTAAAACATAATTCTGAAAGGAAATCAAATTAGTGGTGGTGGATCGACCAGCATAAAAACCATGTTGCTCATTCAGAATAACAGATTTAAAGATAGGACTAACATGGTTCAGAACAAGACGCTCAAATACTTTAGCAATGCATGATTGTATAGAAATAGGTCTATAGTTCATTACATCTTCTTTGACACCTGATTTAAAAATAGGAACTACATGACTGAATTTTAGTATACCAGGAAAGATACCCTGACACAAGGAAAAATTGAATAAAAAGGTAAGGGGTTCGACAAGGATATCACAACAATATCGTAGAACAGACGGTGGAATACCATCTGGTCCAGGGCCCTTGTTCACATCGAGTGCATTAAGCATATCAAACACCTCTTGTGACGTCAGAGTAATTGAGGGTAAGATTGAGGAAGGGCAGTCAAAAGAGTATGTAGGTGTAGTGTGAGACAAGGGTTTATAAACTCCAGCAAAATAGTTGGCAAATAAATTAACAATTTCCTTGGTGCTGTTTCCCTCAGTTGTCAAAAAATGCATATTAGCTGGAAGGTTGTTAGACTTTCTTACAGAGTTTACATAGTTCCAAAAAAACTTAATATTGTGTGGAATAGATTCTTGCACCTTCATTATATAATTATAATGGCACTTTTTGATCTCTCTCTTGCAAACGCTTCTGACATTGCTAAATTCCAGGTAAGCACTGCGAGATTTAGATATCTTATATTGTTTATGTAATTTCCTTTTGGTATCCACCATTCTAATGATCTCTATGGTAAACCAAGCTGGATAATTACGATGATTCAACTTCTTCATTGGAGTCCATCGTGAAATGAGTTCGTTTAATTGTTCAATAAACCGGCGAAAACTCTCATCCACATCACAACCCATCCACAATAAATCCCAGCTTACCTCACATAAATCATTGTGTAAACTCACAATATCACAGTTCCTAAGGTCT
Organism: Hetaerina titia; assembly: GCA_037158775.1. Classification (NCBI taxonomy): domain Eukaryota; kingdom Metazoa; phylum Arthropoda; class Insecta; order Odonata; family Calopterygidae; genus Hetaerina; species Hetaerina titia. The sequence continues at coordinate 131,078,842 of CM073768.1, forward strand.
AACATTTCAGGCGAAGGTGCCAGACATTCATAATCACTAGAAACATTCAAAGTATAACATAAAGCTGGATGATAACACTCGATTGGGAATAAAACATCTACAGGCTCGCAAACTTCGTGTTCATCAGTCGATGAGAAAACGAGATCGAGAAGGTCATTATTGGAGTTGAATATTTTGTTTATCTGCTTCAGCTGTAGGAACATACAAAGGTCACTTAAAACCTGAGCAGCAGGTTGCACCACACTATTAGCGGAGAAAGAATTATCCTCCCAATTCGCGCCCGGCAGGTTAAAATCACCAAATATGACCATTAAAGATGAATTAGAATGTACACTCGCGATCTCTTCCACTGACTCACTGAAGGCTAAGTACAGATCACAAGATGATTTTGGGGGAAAGTATGCTGCACCAACCAAAACAAACGATTTACCAATGCTGATTTTCACAAAAACATGTTCCACATTATTAACATAAGACGAAACTCGAGATGACGGAAATATTTTCCTCACTGCTATTAACACTCCCCCGCCACATTTCTTATTGCTGGTGTTCGCATCACGATCCATCCTAAAAATAAGTTTGAGCCCCTTGTTAGCCCAATTAAATTGCATTGATAGCCCAGAAAAGGCAGAGATAAAAATGATTTTATGTGGAAATTTTCAACACAAGTAATGTGGGTTCTATTCCTGAGCAATTCAAAAGAGCAAAATTCCTCTCTGGACACCCTCAACTTCACCCAAACTAATTGATTGTTTGGATATCAGAACTTCCTGGGAAACCATAGGGGACACAGGAAAAGGATCTGCCTCCCCCTACTCTAATGTGTGACTTTCACATGCAATTGGGCTTAGTATTAGGTGAAGCCGACTGACACCTCCCAAACTGACCTTCAGTTTGATTACTCTCTTTGTGGTTTTTTTTTGACTAAAGAATATGTAATTCAAACTTTTCACACACATAATACTTTTCTCAATATAATTGTAGTATATAGTGAATATCGTTGTGTGTTTGTCGTACACAGCAGTTGGTATTGGAGGACAAATCCCAAGAGCTTCTTCTTGGGATTTGTCCTCCAATACCAACCGCTGTGTACAACAAACACACAACGATATTCACTATATACTACAATAATGAAAAGAGAAACTTTATAATTCCACAAAGATTCTATGTGGAATCTATGTGGAATTATAAAGTTTCTCTTTTCATTATGTTAAGTCGATTCCATGAAGTCACGCCCGAGACAACGAATTACTTTTCTCAATATTTTTGGAAATTTTCATTTATTATTCCATAGTTGAATTATAAAAACTAATTTCTCTGGCAAATTGAAGTTAAGTTATCTACTTCTAATTATTTTTATGTTGTAATGTATTCTTGATTCAAAGTTTTGAATATTTTGGCACTGAAAAAAGCATATACATTCATATACTTGGGAGTTGTGCTCAATGAGCCAATCATAACCCACCCAATAGCTAAGACTTAATCTTATAATTAAAAAAAAAATGTTATAGAAGTAAACCAATGTGTTTGAGATATAAATTTATATGGAATATTTTCTGAAAATAAAATAGATCTTAGAATTAATGGGTTAAAATTAGGTACATGAAAATAGAACACCCTCATTGTGTGAACAAATTTAATAGTGCTTATTTGACCCCATGTCAGAGTGCATCTGCACATTCAGCCACAAGGGTAATAATGACATGAGGTGAAAAATTTTGTACACGGATAGGAACTTTCCCGAAAATGCTGGTTATGAGATGGTGAGGCAGAGGGGGACTGAATTTTAAATATGCAAACTATTTCACCCACCAAAGAAGAGCCTAGATAGAGTGAAGTTGAGGAACTTCCTCTAAGGAAAGCAAGTATACAGTCTATCTTTATACACAGTCTGTGTATAAAGGTAGACTATAATACATACAAGGTTCTATAGAACCCATTTCCTATTTGTTTGCATGGCCCTAAGAACAATTTTTAATTTGTAACTCAAGGGTAGCTTCAAAGGAAATAGGTGTAAATGATGATGCTACTAGCATTCATAGTGTGTGTTTAACATGTGTCACATAATCTATTCTTCTTTGAGCCATCCTGGCCCCTCTATTGTTCTGACATGAAACTAATCCATATTTTGAAAAGTTCATGGAAATGGTTAAAAGTTTGTATGTGTACACATATAATTAAACTGGGTAAAGCTGAATTATATATGTGAAGGACCAATTGCACCAATATACTTAGTGATTCCATTCATTATTCATTTGTGAATTATTTACATTTTTATTGCTGCTGGATTTTAGATTGCTGGTGCTATGTCAGCTGAAGGGAAATCACTTGAAGAAATCACTTGGGTGGCAAAAAAAGCTGTGAATTTAATGTCTACAATTGGAATCTGTTTAAAACCTTGCATATTACCAGGTAAAATTCTGTTGTAAAAATTTCATGAAACTTAAATTGAGTGAATCTATAAATGGGTAATCATTTAGACTTAGGTCTTTGATGACATCCTAAAATATGGATACTTAACATTATGCTAACCCCACAAGCTTACAAAAATATATTACCAGGCAGAGATTCTTTCTTCATTAGAATATGTAATAGTTTCAATATAATATGAAAACTTATTGAATTCTTCAAATGTTTGTACCAACCTGGTATTCAAATTACCATTCTCTTGTAGAGTAAGATGAGATTTTGAACTCATTATTTTTAACTATGCTAAAAAAACCTTTTGGTCGTAGTTTGGAATTGCCTTTGCAGATGGAACTCCTTCGTTTACTCTAGCAGAGACCGAAATAGCATTGGGAGTAGGAGTCCATGGGGAAACTGGAATTGGCAAAATTGAGGTAAAGTCATTGTATTTGGAGATCATTTGAGTATCCTTGAAAATGAATATGCCTGAGCTCAAATGCTTCTTCATTTCTTTACTATATTTGTCCTTGAACCCTGTCAATATGGTAATTCTCATTTCACTTCTATAAAATTCCTTGACTTACAACTCCTTTTATGAGAAAATACTTAATACATACTTTCCTCTTCTCTGTCTTTTTGCTTTAAATCCAATGGAAGGCAATGGAGGCAGTCGTGGGGGCAGGTAGGGAAATGAGGATGGAGGGGCCCTTCTGGGCAAGAGGTTAGATAAGGAGGAACAGGGGATGAGAAGAAGACTGGAAGCATGCATGGTCTGCATAAGAGTTGGATAGGAGATGGGACCCCTACTAATAATTGTGAATGATCACTACTTACCCTTCTCCCTTATTTGATCCACTTCCTTACCAATGAAAAAGGAGAACTCTTCCCTTTGTACATCAACTTACACTCTTTAAATACCTCTGCCAGTCCATGAAAACCATATTATAAACACCCACAAATAAAATTAACTGCAGTAAAGTAACACCTTGGAGATATACCAGGATGTATATGCCTGGTTTTCAATATTTTCATATAACACTGAGCTCACATTGGTTAAAGTACACATCTCAGGTGTAAAGGTGTAATTACATTATTAGAAAAATGCAATATTTTACTTTAAATAAGTAAACAAGAAAACTGAATTTTTTTCAAATGATGTGTTATTATTATGTTAAACAAATAAATACAGGAAAACATATTTCAGCTATATTTAAATCTCAGCAATATTCATGTGGGATGTAAAAAAATATTGTTTGTAATGTTGAACTGCTATGTAGTATTGTCATGAAATACAAAATTCAGCAGAAGGCCATCAAAGTGGTCTTTTCAACAGTTTATAGATTTTGAAGCAAAATATTTCACAATATTTACTTGTAGTAGTTCACCTCTTTAAGTTTTGCAAGCCAAATAAAATCAGCGCCCAGTAACTTCATCCAATGGCTTTTCTGCTACTGTTACTACTCTAACGTGTGTTTTTGCTAATGTCCTTATAGTTGAAATCAGAGTTAGTGGACAGTGCTGCTTATTACAGATTGATTATCATGCATTAATCAACTGATGGCTGTTGACTTTTAGTGCTGTTTAATATTTAAGTAAAATCTGCGTTTAAGTTAGTGAAACAGCACTTCCCGTGCTTCACACTACTGCTGTTGATGTATGTAACTTTGTGCATGCATATCCAGTATTTTAATAAAAAAAGTTTTTCCACTGTCAAACAAAATTGCTAAATTTGTCTTTATTCAAAATATTCACAAGACCAGGTGTACCTGATAGTTTGTTTCTCCTCTTTTTCACTAGTTGTGCTCAGCAAACAAAATTGTATCTTTAATGTTGGAGAAAATAAAGGAAAGTCTCACACTTAAAAATGGAAATGAAGTAATTTTGCTTGTTAATAATCTTGGCTCAACTACTCAAATGGAGCAATGGATTGTAGTTAGAGAAGTGAACATTCAGTTAAGTAAGTTTTTGTGTCTCTGTTGTTCAGATCCCATTGTACAAATGAGCTTATTTGATTTATGTGCATTTGACATTTCAGGTAAAGACGGCATTAAAATTTTGCGTATATTTGCTGGCCACTTCATGACCTCTTTAGGCATGTCTGGGGTGCAAATATGTGTCCTCAAATGCAAAACAGAGGATGAAGTATTTGATAATATCTTAAATTGGGTGGATGCTGAGACAAATGCACCAGCTTGGCCTGGCAGATCTCCTTTGGCACATACTCATGTGGCTCTTTGCATGGAAAATCTGAGCATACATACTCTGCCCTACATTGATTTAGAGGTAACGGTGATTTCCTTTTGTCTCTATAGCATAAATATAGAGAAATATATGGTTTTAAACATTGAATGAGCTAGAAAAGAGTTACTGCTATCACTTGATTTCAGGAAGAGATGGGAAAAAGATGGAAGCTGCCCAAAATTGGAAATGATAATGCAAAATTGATTCATACCTGCATACAAGAAGCCATGTGTGCCCTAATCAATGAAGAAAATAAAATTAATTTTCTGGATACTGAATGTGGAGATGGAGACTGTGGCACAACATTGCGGCGTGGAGCTGAAGGTCAGTATCTTTTATCTGGAATTCAGGTGCCATGATTACTCCAGTAATAACTTCAGTAATAAACTATTCAGTGGTGTAAATGTCATCATGAATTTTTTTTAATACATCTGTACCTATGAATGTCTCATTTGGAAGTGTATGACTTTCCTATTGGATTATATTTTGTGGAGATGCATGTTAGTCTATATTTGTTTACACCTACCTACCTTTTTGCATGATCAGACATACCTCTAGTCTCCCTTTCACATAAGGGTATGAACTGTCAACAAAACCTAATTTTGTTCATAGTTTATGGCTTAGGAAGCTAACTCCACTTAACTACTACTACTGAAGTACTTTTTATCAAATTGCCAGATTCCTTTATATCTGTTTCCATTGTACCCAAAGCATTCACACATATGTCATATGTTATTCTGATTCTATATGTTCTTTGTCTCCTTAGGCCTCTAATATTTTTCATTTTCCGATTCTCCTCCTCCCAATTTTCAAGTGACTTTCTCCTTTTCTCTTTACCCTCTATTCCTCTCTTGAAAAAAAAAGTGTGGGGATCCAATTCTCATCCATTCTCGTAATATGACCCAATAAACAGTGGACCCTTTCCTTTTTTACCTATTACTTGAGCATTAGGTCCAAATAATTCAACAATTTCACAAAATGGCATCCAGCATGACTGCTCTTTGCTATGGCTATTATAAAATAAGTCTCAAAATGGCAAGTACCTACAATGCAACAATTTCAGAGAGTAAAAATCATTTGCCTTGACCGAGATCCCGGTCAAAGAGAATGATTTTTACATTCTGAAATTGTTGCATTATAATGTACACTTAGTGGATGACTCCGTTAAAAGTTACTGTTGCCGCATCTCCTGCAGTTTCTTGGAATTTGGCAAGTACGTAGTTATTTGTGACAGTTGTTCATTTGGAGTCATCATCACCATATTATATTCTTAAGTAATCCCTCCTTAAAAGCTCTCCCTGATAACTGATATATGTATAGAAATATATATTTTGGAAGTGCTTTTTATGCTCTGTCAATAAGCTCAGTTTGACATGGCAGCCAGTATAGAAACTTAGAAAATGGAATTAAGGGCTCTTTAAGTTAACACCAGTCCTGGTTTGTAGCCTATCATTAAGAATGACTGTTACTTTTGGCAATTTAGTGGAAACATTCAGGACCCATAAGTGGAAATTTAGAATTCCTAGCACTGAGATCAAATATGTACTTTGTAGCGCCGGTTATAGTTACAAAATCTTACATTTTCATCTCAATTAAAGATTAATAAAATTTCTACTGATTATGCAATTGAAAGAACAACCTATATTAACTTCTTAAGAAGTTATTGCTACTGACAAGAAGGCCTCCAGGAGGTGCATCTAAGACAATTGGACAAAAATAGAATATTGTGTTTTGGAATGTGTACTAGAACCTTGAATATGATTTTGTGATAACTGAAAATGAACATTTTAAGCAAACAATAACTGAATGTTGTACATTCAAAATATTTTTATCTAAAATAGCTAAATAATTAAAACACTGAATTTCTAAATATATAGTGAATACACATAAAGAATAATTTGGTGTGATTCCATGATATCAGTGAAAACAAACACAGTCAAAATAATCTCTCTGGCACTTTTAGGTATTTCTAAAAGTTTATTTTGAAGTTAGAAAAGTCTTTTTTGAAAAGTCAATTTCTAAATGTCTATTTTGACTAATGAACTGAGAAGAAATAGTGTAAATATGATTGTAAGCCCATCATTCATTAATAATCTTGAAATGTCCTAGATTTCTCTGCATTGGTAAGGCAGAAAAGGTGAATTGAATTTTAAAAATGGTCACAATGACTACTTGAAGATTTCTCACATCAGGAGTTAACTGAAGTCTTTCAAAGACTCTATTATTCAATGTGATAAGAGTGAGTAAAGGAGGAGCAAAAATGCAGTTTCCCAGATTTTCACATTCAATAAATAATTTTATTGCTATCAATGCAAATTTTCAAGGAAGATGAAATAAAAAGATTAAAATTACAGAGTTCAATCTTCAATGAATGTTATATTCCAGCATCGAAAACTCATTCCTATGATACATAATTTGACGTGTAAAACACCACGGCACAGATATTATTTTCTGTGTATCTATTCCATCACATATGTACTTTCTTATGAAATAAGAAACTTGCCTCTGGAGTTGAACGCAGGCCTCTGCCTTGGAATTCATTGGTCTTTTACCAAACTTTCAAGAGGCCCTTACCAAAGCCTCCAGGAATATGCCATTGTGTAAAGTAAAAACATGTGTTGCATTTTGAAAACATCTCTAATAATCAAGTTATAACCTTATTCCCCCCTATTGCCCAATGAATTATACCAGAGCACAATTTTGACCAACTTCTTTGGTGTTCTTGGATTCTTGTTTATTTCAACTTCGGTCCTCTGTGATGCTATTTCATTGGAGTCATTAACCTTGGTAATCTTACTTGAGCTTTCCTCGCCTCAAATAGTATAATTTTCACTTTTTTCAATTAATTTTTTCAGTATAAATAATCTTTCTTTCAATTTGATATATTTTCCTTATTATACTGCAATGTATATCCTATGTACATCTCAAAATTAATGAAACACTACTTGCCTGCTGCCTGTTTTTCATGCAACCTTTTTCAGTTTAGTGCCAATATTTTGATATTTGCCACCCTTTGACTAATTTGAAATTATTTTAGTCGCAAGATGTTCATATTATGGACAACTGGCTATGGTTATTTCTTTAATTTTTTCGAAATCAAAAGTGTAAATAACTATGGTTCTCTATGCAATATCTCTATGTACCATTATCAATAGATAAGTTTTGAAAAAATTTGTTTGTAAATTTAAAAACCGAGGGCAACTGGAGGTACAGGGTGAGTTCCAAAAGTAATGCAATTAAATTTCCTACACCGCTCCTATTGGTCGGAGTGGGATCAAACCACTTTATTAAGTGGAGCTGACACTAAGCTTTTCCACAAAACCGGTCTTAGTGCTCTCCAAGCTGTGGAAGTGGCAGGACGTCAGTTATTGTAAACCTCTGTGTGCCAACCATGTCACAAAAAATGGAATCGACGATCAAGCAATGTTATACGATTACTAAGCTTTGTGCTAAACTGAAAAAATCCCTAGAAGAGACTAACAAAATGGTTTGTGAGGCTTAGGGAGACTCTGATGTGTCCAATATGATAGGGGGACTCTGATGTGACAATAATGTGGCTTATCTTCAACAATTCTTGAACTCTGACCATCGACTGAGTATCCAAATGGTTGCCAATGAACTGAACTTGTTGTCTACTGTTATGTTTTGCAATGTTACTGAATATTTAGCAATGAGGAAAGTGTGCCAAGCTCATACCCACGGTGTTTGCCACAACACACCACGAGTCTGCGAGTTCCTGGTCAAACCCCAGGTGCCAATGCTGCCCCACCCCCACTAAAGTCCTGACATTGTCCCAGCAGACTTCTGTTTGATCCCTTTGATTAAGGCAGCCCTGAAAGGAACTTGTTTTTTGTCCATAGAAGAGATATAATCAGCCGAGACAAAGACCTTGCAAGAGGTCACCAAAGATGCCTTCAAGAGTATGTACCAGTCATGACAGATTCGCAGGAAAAAATGTGTAGAGGCCCAAGTACAGTACTTTGAAGAATTTTAAGTGTTTGTGCAAATCTGTTCAATAAATTACTTTTTAAAAATATTGCATTACTTTTGGAACCCACCCTGTCTTTTATTTATTGTCTTATTTATTGCAATACTTGGAAGGTATCCTGGCTGCATTGACTATCCTGCCACTGGATTGTCCTGGAGCATTAATGCCTTGTCTTGCTGCTGTCTGTGAACCTCATATGGCTGGTACTGCTGGTAGTATTTATTGTTTGCTACTTACCACCTGCTCCCCACCTTTGGCTGACGTAGAGACTCATGGAATAACCGGGGAAAGTTTTTCCTGGGCAGATGCATGGGCAAAGGCATGGAGATGTGGCTTGGATGGGATGCTGAAATACTCTGGAGCGAAAATTGGAGATAGAACGATGGTAAGTAATATTCTGGATTATTTGGCTTATGATGATTTCAGATAGTTCTAATTTATATTTTGGCTTTCTTTATTTTACTGTCCCAATTAATTAAAATTCAATTCTAAAGGGCTACTCTTTATTCCATCTGCCAGTACCTGACAGACAAGTGTAAAAATATCTGCTGTCTAAGTACTAAGTAGACATCTCACAAAATTAGAATTTGCAGGTTTTCACTAGTGTCAGAAACACAGCAACAGATAGAATATTATGAATAACAAATGGTACCTTTCATTCAGCTGAAGGTTTAAAAAATCCAACAACTCCAAATTAAAATACCAATGGAATATTCCATCAGATCCCCCTTCACTACTCTCCTGTGCACCACTACCTTCCCTTCAGACTCCCTTGGTTCACTAACTCACACTCAACTACATACAGTGTTCCTGCAGTGATCTCTTCCTGAGCTTACATGCCTCTCCTTATTGATGTTCATATGTTGATCTATCTAATAATATAAGAATTTGGTTTAGAAATATGCAACTATGTATTTCACAGTCAATAGTAGACTCATCATTAAAAAAAATAGGAATTAAGAATATTTTGGAATTTGAGATAATATTTTGATTCTGATCTTCTACTATACACCATTAACTTCATTCCTTTCTATCAAATGTGATCTGTAAAGGGTCTTGGTATTCTAACCAATGAAAAAATTAAATAATTTCTCTGAACCTATCCAAGCACTTCATTGTAAAACTATGTCTCTCTTAAACCTCGTCTATTGCTTCATGGAAATCTCCGATATCTGAGCCTTACAGTTTTAGTTATTTTCCTTTCACTCGTTATATAATTTGCTGCTCCAACTGATCTCAGCTTCAACAATAGCTGATGAACTGAATTTAGGAGAATCAACAGTGCACACTATTTTAACTGAACATGATGGATGGATCCGTCACCATGACAAAGCATCTGCACATTCAGCATTGATTATTCACCAGTTTCTAGCAAAAAATTCAATCACCATCCTTGATCATCTCTATTCACAAGAACTTTCCCCTATGGCATTTTCTTATTCCCAAAGTGCAAAAATGTGATGAGGGGACATCACTGTGAAGATGTGTACACAATAAAGCAAGAGACAGTGAGAAAAATAAAAAGCCTAACTGCCGAGGACTTCCAAGGGTGCTTTAAACAGTGGAAAACAAAATGGAATAAAGTTTGCTATTATGCTATTGTTACAGGAGACTTATGAAGAATCTCTTCTTCCCTATTGCATAGCTAGAAGGTGGCTTAAAGAGAAGGGACAACTTCAAAGCAAGGTGGACCTGGAGCTTCAGTCACTGCTCTTAAATAAGTAAATATTCGCAATGCTGTAGCCATTGTGAGAGAAGATAGTCCAATAATATTAAGAGCACTATCAGAAATATCATTCCTTTTCACTGGTTCCCATCTACATGCTGAAAACAGGAAAATTACTCATGAGACATGTCCATGTGTGATAGATTCCAAGAATGTTGATATCCGAAAAATAGTTTTTTTTGTGCAGCTTTGTTGGCAATTAAAGTTGATGTCACAGGAAGAAGAGGAGTTTCTTTTGAAGGTTAACATGGCCAATGAAACTTGGCTACATCATTTTAATCCTGAGAGCAAACAGCAAAGCTCTGTGTTAAAATCTTCAACGCAAAAGAAAACCGTGGTAGCTCTTTCTGTGAAAGTTATGGTCATTTCATTTTTTAATGTTCAGGATCATTGTATCACAATGCATGCTAGGACACGCCCTGTTAATGGAGTAGATTATGGGAATGTGCTGAAAATTCTCCAATACAATGTTAATCTCAAAAGGCCACATTTCAAAGCAACAGTAGGGGGAACACATCCCAACACTCTGTGGTTCCTGGACCACAACAACAAATGGCCTCACATTGCAAATACTTTTGCTGAATATCTCATAAAAATTAATATAAAGTGTATTCTTCAGACTAAAATACCTCTTTTGCTTTTCTTCTGAAGAGTAAATAATACTGTTAAAAAATAATCTGAAGCATATGGGGAATTTTTTCTCTAAATTTGCCAAAAAAACCATCCCTGAATCAAAAATTGATTTTTACTGTTTTGTCTGAAAGTATATTTTTGACAGAAAATACTTCACTGCAAGGAAATGCCTTAGTTTTTTGCGTACCTAAAGTTTTAATAAATGTGTAGGATATTTTTGCCTATGACTGCACTTTGGATATAAATGATTGTTTATTATAATAATAAATTATCTTATTCAAAGAAGAAATCAGGTAAGTACCATAGAGTAAAGGTTCTAATCTGCAACATGTATATATCTCACATTGCTCATGTGTATGTGGCAGATAGAGTGTCAGGATGGGTAGTTTTAGGAAGGAAGGTGAGCCAGGAATCACCCATAGAACTCAACATATACACAGTGGAAAGAGTAAAAGAGGCAAAGGGAGAGCTGGAAGTAGGAATTTACACAATCATTATAAATGTTATGAGGTTTTAATGAAAGACAAAGACTACAACGTTTACGATTTGAGGGTATAAGGTAGAACAAGTGGAACAACTCTTGAAGGTGTTTTGGACTGAGGTGGCCCAAGTAGTAGGGACCTAAGAAGTTTTTGATGCAAAGAAGCTCAACAGGAAGAGAGTTGATGACAAGGACATTAAGGAAAATATGCAAAGACTTTGATTTGGAGCATAGTTTTAGATGTAATGGAACATAGTCAATAAGGAAAGTGAATATCCGTAGATTAGATGCTAATGAGGTAATGGGGGCTTGGAGAAGAACAAAAAAATGAAATGTATAAAAAATAAGTCAAATTAAGATATATTATGCATGGTAGGGGAGAAGATAGGGCTGTTATAGAAATCCAAATGAGAGAGGAAGATGCAGACTATTTTGATTGATGCTGAAATATTGAAGACTGTGATACAGGGGATATATAATGTAAGTAAGTAGGTGGAGGAATAGAACTGGCATGTTTGATGTAAGAAAGGGATGTAGAAAGCACACAGAATTGATAAAAGGCTTATTGTAATGTAAGATGTTTGTTTGATTATTTTTGGCAGATGAGTCTTAGAAGTGTATTGGTAATTTAGTCAGTGTCCATTAAAATGGTAGACCTTACAAAAGAAATAGATAAATAATGATATTTTTATGGAAAAATCTAGATATTGTGGCATTTTAAGATGCATAATTACAAATTAAATTCATTAATTTTATAATCTATGTACATGTAAATATAAATTCATGGGAAGAACTGGAGGTAGGAATGAAAGTCGGAGGAAAATTTGTAAAATCAGTTAGGTTTGCTGATGACCAAGCTCTAGTTTTTCAGTCAGCCAAGGGGTTGCAAATATTGCCGAGTGAATTGGAAATTTAATGCAATAGATATGGGATGGGAATCAATATAAATAAAACAAAGCTTATGTGGTTTTCCAGAAAGAGAAAGGCTAGTGTTAACATTTAAATAGGAGGGCAAAAACTAGAACAGGTGGAACAGTTTAAATATCTCAGAAGTGTTTTGGACCAAAATGGTCAAAGTAATAGGGAATTAAGGAGAAGAATTGTGTTAGGCAAGGAGGGTTAGATGAGGAAGAGGGAATTGATGACAGGGACATTGAGTAGAGATGTTAAGAAAAGGCTCATCAAAACTTTGATATGGAGCGTGGTTATGTAAAGTGTGGAAACATGGTCATTGAAGCAGGATGATAAGTGTGGATTCGAGGCTTCTGAAATGTGGGTGTGGAGAAAGTGAAGTGGACAGAAAAAAAACAAATGAGGAGGTGCTGGGTATGGTGTGGGAGAAGAGAGGATTGTCAGGAGAAATCATAAGGAGACAGTTAAGTTGTGTTTTGCTAGAAGAGACAAGATATTTATTTGGTAATTGTATCCATCAAAAACCTACCTTAACCAGTAGATTACCTTAAAATATGAAAATCACATGAAAATAAAACTTTAAGTATATTTTTACATTATCACTGTTATTTAGATGGTAGTAATTAAACATTATTAATAACTTTGGAGAACAATGTTAATCTAGTGGACTAATTTGTTATTCTTCCAATATTTAAAAATTTCTGACATAATCAACGCCTATTGCAACATTTAGATTCATCTTACAAGTTGTGTCTACTCTTGAATATTTAGGTGGACGTAATGGAGCCAGCTTGCACAAAGTATCAGCTAGCATCAAAGAAAAGCAAAAATGATATAATAATGGCTCTAGGTGCAACATTGGAAGCAGCAGAGAAGGGATGTATTGCAACAGGAAAAATGACTGCTAGGCAAGTTACCCTAATGCTAAATCTGTGATGTGGTATATCTCTGTCAAGACACTGTATATTTCAACTATAATCTGGTATCATATTGTATTTTCAAGAAACATTGGAAACTTGTCAGGTAAACAGTTTTCAAGACGCACAGTCATAAACCTCAAGGCACATTCAAATGAACCTATTATCTCTGTCCTGAATTTCTGCATTTCTTTTAAAAGCATATGGTTAAATACCTGAGAAACATATTGATGAATTTAACCAACTGAAAATGCAAGCTAGAAAAATGCACACTAACAATTTGATGGTGAATGTATGTAAAATTTACCACCCAGAGGAAAATTTTTGCAGATACTAACTTAATAACGGAATTCTTTGTAAATTCAGTTTGGGTCAATTAAATTACCCTCAGAAATGGGAAATGCCCTGATACAAGAGATAGTTTGCAACAAGAATACGTATAAGTTGTGATACTGTAGCTTCATGATTTTCTTTTTCAATTTATTATTTCAGAGTTGGCCGGGCAAGTTATGTAAATGCAATGAATCTCCATGAATATGACGCAGGGGCTTATGGAGCATATGTGTGGCTGAAAGCAGTCATCATGGTGCTAAAGAGACATTTATCTTAGCTTGAGATGAAGAACAGTTTAAGATGTTTTATATATATAAATATATATTTTGCTGACTTTTATAAATATTCTCATAATACTGATAATAAACTCTAAAATCCAAATCATTTTATTGCCATTTATTATGGTGAGTCAATAATTATTTGAAATCTTTCTTGCATATGAATATCAGAAAACTGGCAAAGATATGATGAATGTATTATTTTTTACCCCTTCATTTTCACTGCTCTAAGCAATGCACAAGTGTTATTATGCCCTCATGTAAAATGATTTTGATTAAGATACCAACTATGAGCGAACTACCATTTACTTCTTGATTGATGGTATGTCAATGGCCTCATCAGGCATATTCAAACCAATCAAGCTGGTTATAGCCTGAAAAAATGTGTTCATGACTAATGTGTACATGGAGGATATTGAAATACTTTGGGGCTTCAATTACTAGGGAGTTTTAACAGATTGCATGGCCATTTTTAATTCAGTATTGTCATAAAAAAAACATCTTTTTTTACTATTGATTCATGCAGCATCTCTTTGTAGGGAACCCTGGTCATTAATGAGTCATTTTCTCATAAATTCTCCAGTATTCTTCCCTTGGAATAAAAAAAATACTTGATATATTTCATTCTGTTGTTTGAGTTCAAACTTTTTTATTGGTTGCCATAATGCTTCCATCACAATGTCTGACAATTATGTACTCTATAGTTTTGTGGTAGATACCCTTATTTGCATGGCGTTTTTACTTGGACTCTTTTTTATTCCTAAAATACCTATTTTTCAATGATTTCCATCTCATGATACACTTCTGTTTGCGCTTTTCAACACTGAGATCAATTGAAAAACCATCCCACCATGACAGAATTGGTCCTTTAAAGTAAGAGTGTGAGTTGCAGGAATCTGTACAATAAGCATGTCTAATCAACAACATACATCATCCTGAGGATGCACACCCCTGAAACAACTTGGATAGCAGTTTGATCCACTGCATTGTCACTTCAGGGTCAACAACAGCACCTTTTCCTACAAGCTTTTTATATGCCAGGCTACTTATTATCTTTAAATCATGTAAGTCAACCATTTGATGCAATTTAAGTCGCCAGTGTCGATTCTCTCTGCTTATCTTTTTCCCTAATTATGTTGCCATTGATTGGAAAGTTTGAAATCTGTTAAGACTGCTGATACAAGGTGAAGAGAATTGCTTCAAGCTTGCTATGTATGAACCCTTTCCCATCTTCCCCTTCTTTGACACTTTTCCACTCAGCTATTTATTCTCATTCTGAAATCTTTCCCACCATTAAAGAATTAAGTGTATTATTTCAAGGCATTTTATCACATTAATTTCTCTCTTGTAAAATTTCCTTTTACTTCCTCAGTAATATATAGTCTCTCATGAAGAATCTGCACCTGGTGACTTGTTGCTAATGGTGGGATATGGGGGGCACAACATACATGTAATGGGACATCATTTATTTATTTATTTAACAAAGCAGCCAAAAACGGCTGACATATAATATACACTAAGAAAAAGAATGAGTAAAAGCAATAAACAATATTGAAAAGTTAACAAATAGTGTCAAGAACAGATATAAGATGGCAGGAGAGCACATATGCAACCAGAGAGAGTTTAAGGTTTAAGTTTGCCATCTGGTGTTTAAGGAAGGAAGTAAAAGCGTTGAGGGAAGAAGAGAGGTCCAGGGAAGGATACTTGATACTCAGGGAATTAAATGTAGTGGGAAGTTGTTGGATTGGGAACATTGAGAGATCGAGAGATGGAAATTTGGAATCTGCAACAGACTCAAGTTACGTGTTGGCCGAGGGGGAACACGAGTTGAGAATAGAGGAAGAAGGTCATTGGTACAGAGAGTTCTGTTAAAGATGTAAGAATTTCATAGCACATAGTAATCAATGGTGGTGGAGAGGGGAAATACCAAGGGATGAGAGAATAAAGTCCCGGGATGTATTTTTGAGGGAAGGAATGCAATAATGGGAAATGGCAATAAAGAAATTAAGAGGTCTGTTGAGTAACTCTAAAGTAGTTGGGGAGGCAGTCGACCAGATTGGTGAACAGTATTCTAAAATTGGGAGGACACAACCAAAAAGCACCATCCTAAGGGCAAGAGGATCACAAACATCAGTGTGGTGGTAAAGTAGGCCGACCATTGCCATCGCTCTCCCAACAATCCTGAAATTTACAATGTCCAAAACTAAATAAACTAGGATAAATGAAGAAAATGCTATCAACCTCTCAGTGTGAAGCTCGTAAAATTACGAGTAAAGGATGGATCAGCTGCTCACTTAATAATGAGGTAAGGGATACACTCATATAGATAAGTGCCTTTCCCTGGATTGACTATGGAAATAGCATCCCAAGTAAAACTATGATATAACTCATGCAGTTTTTGTTTATCCAAATAGATGATTTGTGGAGTGTTAGTATGAAGGTGCATCAGATGGAAATGCAATTCATCCTAAAAGCAATGAATTGGAAAAAATTGTCAAGTTGGAACTGGAAATTCTTAACAATGAATATGGGAAAATGATTGCAGTGAAGAATGATGAATATTATATGATTTAACCTTGTTTGTATGTTTACTTTGGGGCTTGAATCAATGAATGATGCAGTGGGAAAATATAAATGGACAAGTAATAGATCAAAGTTTCACTGTAAATAAATTTTAGAATTATAGTTTACATGCTAGACAGCTTTTTATGAAAAAATAGGTTTTCCTGTAACAGCAATACTATACCTTAAGATAAATTCAACCTGAGCAAATAATCCTGATAATTATGTAATTTTGTACTAGTAATGTGCATATCTGATCTAATGGCATTCCTTCGGTAGCCTGCTATGTTGCTAATCTCAATGGTCTCTAAACTTCAACAAAAGATCCGCTATGAGACCCAGCTATTTTTGTTATGGAACTTGAAGTGTTTATTTTATTAAGAAATTCATTTACTGATGGGCAATACATTTGATTACAGTCTGACATAAGTTAGGTCATATTAGATTTAAACCCATCAGTGATCTCATATCTTTTATATATATAATTGGATATGGCAACTAACATCAACCAACAATCAGTATTGAATAAGCCAACTGAAGACCACCAATGAAACTAACTGCCCCAACCTCTAATAGCCCCCAGTGAGGACTGAGGGAAGTGAATATGACATACGCCAAATTTGTATTGAATGACAACTAAAATAATCAATCCAAATGGTGCCATAGAGCATCAGGCCTGTGAAACCACAATGGTGAAATCCATAATGAGGCAGCAGCAAGATGGTTGTGAGAGGTACATTGCATTCATGGAAATTACTGCATAACTTCCATAAAAACGAATAAGACACAAGGATTCTAATTCTTGATCCTTCAACTGGTAACATAGTTAACTTTTTTTGTCAATTCCTAAATCTTAAATTAGTAATTAAATACATGCGTCAAGTTGAAGTCCGTTTATTCTTTAGACTGAGGTTCACAAAAGTTATCAAAAATCAATTTATTTTATAAAATCACATTTTCAGATATTCTGCACATTGCAGTGACTAGAGTTTAAGTTTTAAATATAATTATCATTGCCACAATGCTGGAGGAAACTAGTATGATAACCTCTACAACAAGGAAAATGAAGACAACACTTGGGCTTGTTTTTTCAATGGGGAGACAGGTTGACATACATAGTGTTACCAGAAGTAAAGAGTTAAGGTTAAGTTCAGATTTCCAATGAGCAAATAATATTGTTGAAGGTTTGAAAATATCCATCGGCATGCATATTTCACATTCATTATGACAAAATATCTAAAACCTGAAGTGAAAAAATAGTATTTGTTTCAAGGTGGATTTATATCAACAAAGGTATTACTGGACACTCTACAGAAATAGAACATATCTAATCATGTACTGTTTATAACTAATTTGAATTAAAGTAGGCAAATTATAATTCAGAAATATGAAGGTGAGCACACAAATAGTTTGTCGATTATGATGAGAGAAAAATGGCTTGATGCATAATGGCCTAATCTCAAATTAGATCATTTATTTTCTGCAAAAATCCCACTGAGTGCATTCTTAAATATGTCATTAAGGTTTAATTTTCCCAATAATTAGCTGAAAATATTATGATTAAAAGGTCATTTGGTCGGCTTTTAACAGTGTAGGTGATTCAATAATCTATTTTCCTTCATTAAAAGTAACAAATAGTATACCCATTTTTTATTGGTATAAAATGAATTTTTTCTTATCTTCTATTTCTCTTCTATTGTTGTGCCATTTTAGCTCAATAAACTTTGAGTCCAAATTTATCTCAGTTAAATAAAAAGTAACATATAATGAAAAGACTGTTACAAAATTTAAATTAGTAATCACATAAGTCTAATAGAAACTGAAAAAAATGTGCAGATCATAGAGCCATTAAAAATTATAGAATAAAAAGCTTCATCTTAAAAATAAGATGACTATAGCTAAAGTATGTATTTAAAATTGGCATCCTCGTCCTCATTTTATGGCCACATGAAGTATTTTCTATTCATATCACAGAATGTACATATGTACAGAGAATTGAACTGAATATTAATTTCAGTTATCTATCATACAGTTACATTTAACTGGGCTAGGCAACCTGTATGAGATTTTGAGATTCCTTGTGGATGGACTTCACTATTACAAACTCACTTTACCCGAGTCCCAAATATATTTTTACTGTGAAATCAGCGGGCCAAATAAAAAATCTTCTTGATTTTGCTTAGGAATGCTTATGTTTAATTCTGGATGGAGGCATTGATGTGAATGTTCCCTACCAAAGTAGAAGCTATCAAAGAATCACCATGAGAATATTTTTCTGCTCAATGTCAACCACAAGTGAAACACAAACAAGTGTAACACTAGATGGGTTAATCAAGAAGCAGTGACAAAGATGAAGCATATAGAAGAATGAGCAGTAGTGGAATTTGTTGTGAGTGATCATTTTCATAAATTTCATGATTTGAGATCATATTTTTATGTAACTTATCATCATTGCTTTAAATCTTTTACAATAGTATTTCATTGATTCAGAACCCATCCAGCATTTTTAAAACTAGTTTGCCCTTTTCATGCTGTTATGAACTTTCTCTGATAAAATGCAGATGGAGAAAATGTTTTACGTGAAAATATTTAATCCTGATAACCATTGTAAAGGTTTTCATTGATGTAAAGTTACTCGACTGAAATGCAGTGAAAGTATATTTTAATGATATTTTTTCTATCTGTGCTTCAAAGCACATTTCAGGGGAGAATAACCACTTGTGTAAATAACTTTTCTGCCAATGATTAAAAAGAAACAATTAGAGTTGTGCCACCCACATTCTTCAGTTACCTACAATCTTTTCTCAGGGATAACTTTTCTTTTCTTTCTTAACTAACTCTTTCCACCATAAAATTATTTTAGGATCACAAGAATCTATGAACTCTTTGATTTGATCATCCACATCAAGGTGACACGGTTAATTACCCTAAATAATCATTAATGCTTGTTGGAGTGTCTTGTACACGCATGCTTGCACACACCCACACATTTCTATATTCACTTAGAAATGTAGTTATCACTCAGCAGCCACAATTTATCAGGATAAACATGCACCACAAATGGATCCTAATGTTTTTAAAGAAAATACATTGAAAATATGAAGTAAAAAGCATTCGGAGAAGACATAAATGAGCAGCACGTGAACCACTATCAATCAAGAGACAACTTCCTGAAGAGTGCCAATCTCAATAATGAAGGAGTCATTTTTGAAGTGTGCTACAAAAAGGATGAAGCAGCAGCTCCGATTCAATGTGCTAGAGAGGTATTGGTATTACAGCCAAGATGCTGAAACATCACAGCATAGTATGTAACTCGGTATATTTTTGGCACTTGACCTCTTTTCCCTATGAAGTCTTAACCCACCCAAGAAAGGATTCTCAATCAACCATATTTCCAGTCAATGCTTCCTCCATCTGAAAATACATGACAAAGAGTTAAGTTATGCCACATAATTAGTCATAAATATCTATAAATGTATGGGGTATTATTCAAAAAGGAAAAACCACCAATGCCATAAATTATTTTTGATGGCTACATCATCAATATAAAAAAGTTAATTTAAAAAAAATATATTTTACATGTATCTTCAAACTATTATAATACGTATGCGATTTAGATCTGCTCATTCAGATGCTTGACTTTAATGCAGTGGAGAGCACTACAGATGAGGTTAAGGAGGATAAATTCCCTTTTATTCCTGTCATTGTTTTAAAATTATGTGCAATGTATAAACTTAAAGATGAAATTGTTTTCAGAATTTCTACTTTTTAGCATGGGGCATTTTTTATCAACTCTAGGCTAAAAGTAAAACACATGGAAAGTTGTACAGAAGTGAAACTTTCTGGTACCTACCCATTAAGGTAGATAGAAATGAAAACATTTTGATCATACTATTTGGTGAATAATAGTCTCATAAAATGGACAGATTCAAAAAATGAATCGTCAATAAGAAAAGTTTCATGTGATTTGACAATTTATTCATCCTTTACCTCTATCGTACTTATAAAATTTTGTCAGTGGTACCAATCCATTAAATTTCATTTCAGCAGAATGAATTCAGTATATACTGGAACATACATGTATGTACTTGCCCTACAACTGCGATTTTTTTAGAATATGGCATTTCTGTTCGGTGGACAAGACAAAAAGGGAGAGTGAGATTAGTTGTAGCCTCAGTAGGCTACTGTGTGTACACTTGGCCACGTCAACAAGAATGAAGAGTACTACAACAATGATGAGTGAACTGCTGAAAGATGTTTGTTACTAGAGCCAATTGAGGTTGTAGAGGAACAAGTGTTCCCTCATGTCATTACTTTGTCAACTGGGAGACCATTAGTCAGCAGAGATAAATGTATGGAGGGCTTCATACATGAAGAGGTCAGTGCTTATGTAGACATTTGAGGGTCAGCACTTGTACAAAGGGCAAATAAAAGGAAACCATACCATTAGATTCAAATCACAATGCACTTAAGGAAGAGTTTCTTTGGTCCAACAATTGGTCACATTCTTTAAACACAATCACAGATTTCAAAATTAAAACTTAAAAAGGAGAAGAGGGAGGAGATTAGTTAGGATTGATGTCTCAGATATGGGTGTTCAGGAGGTTGTAGATTACAAAATGGATGGAAATACTAAGGAAGTAATTGTGCTAAACTAACTAGTTGTGGCTAAACTACCAGACAGAAATAAAAGTGGTCTGAGATATGTTAAGAAGAATTTTAATGAGGGCTAGTGGGGCTAGTAGAGGGGAAAAGAGAGGAAGAGGATGTGAGGAGATCAAGGAACAGGAGTAGATGGTGATTTGTGGGACCTGTCACTTGCCACATCTCCTCATGACTTCCCCACAAAACCCTCTCCTCTCAATTCCCTCACCATCTCCTTCACCCCAACCCACTCCTCACTTACCCAGAGACAGTGTTTCTGCA
Source organism: Hetaerina titia (assembly GCA_037158775.1). Taxonomy (NCBI): domain Eukaryota; kingdom Metazoa; phylum Arthropoda; class Insecta; order Odonata; family Calopterygidae; genus Hetaerina; species Hetaerina titia. The sequence continues at coordinate 131,100,245 of CM073768.1, forward strand.
ATAGTCTTCCCATAGGACACATCCCTTCACAAATTTTTCTTTACCCAATGGTGGTCACTTAGTTGGCCAAAAGATCAATATCTGAGGGTTCGTTTCTCTCTAGATTATCTTAATTGGATTTAGAAACACATCACAAGGGGCATAAATCATAGTGGCCATCTTTATAACCTGATTCAGATATCATTGAAGGTACAAGACAGTGAGATCAAATGTGCAGAAATACTGTAATAATTGTAAAAGAAAATGGCATATCTGAATCATACCCTCCAATTTGATAGACATGTAATGTTTTAAACTCATGGAATGTAGTACAACCCATTCACAATTATTATTTGCTGACATTGTATGCATGGTAATTTGTCAAAACATCATATTCCTTTTCACTCATTAAAAATTCAATGCAAGAGGATGCCTCAGTAGCTTAACTGGCACTCTGGTTAAAATCAAGTGATCAAGTTCAAATCTTGGCTAATTAAATGATTTTAAAACTATGAAATCCTCACATCTGTAGATAAAGGTTGGTCTGGTTGATAAGTACAATTGATGATAATGCATTCACTTTTATGAGCTACTTAACCAGTTGTGGAACCTTGATAATAAGTGGAAGTAGTAAGGTGATCATTGAAGGCCCTTCAGACTTTAAGGCCAATATTTTATTTTGCTCTTTAAAATTACCATGACAAATGCTTGAACATTCTTAATATACTTACTGGTTCAAAAAATACCCATTCTTACCTCAGATTTGTTCCTGTATGACTTGAGTTCTTCTTTCTTCTCTCTTTTAAAGAATCCCATCTGAAACCAATTTTAGTCATTAGTAAATATTGAGCAATATTAGCAAATATTTTAAGGGGTTTATTTGCATCTCATGAGAATCAATATTGAAGCAAGTCTAAAGTTTCACACTTAACACAAAATGTTGAAAGCTAAATACAATGCATTTTCCAATCATCTTTCAAGAAGGTTTTATTAATGCTGGCATGTGAATATTATCATAAAAAGCATTTTATGTCAGGGCATATAGTTTTGAACAGAACTGTAACAGAAGGTGTCATAGAATTCATATGGAAAGGGTACACTAAAATTTCACAATTTATGTCAGAAATACACACTGAAATGTGTGATGTAAATTGGAATGAGATTTTCACAACTACTACGCAGAGTATGTCCCCAAAATATATATTTTAATAATAATGAGTTTTTTGACTCAAAGCCATTATCCACATAGAGTTTGTGTCTCATGGTCAGACTGTGAACAGTTAGTTTTACATGGAAGTCCTCAAAAGGCAATATTAAAGAGACCAATGGATCAGGAAGGAGATCTTTGCTAATTGGAGGCTACACTACGACAATGCGCCATCTCACACCTCATATCCTCATGACTGATACTGAGGACCTGGCCAAGCACAAGGTGGCAATACTGCCCCGGCCAATCTACAGCCCTGATGTGGCACCAAAAGATTTCTTTTTTGTTTTAAATAATAAAAAGGAGCTTGAAAGACAACCATTTTGGAATGCTGTGTAATGTCAAAGAGGCTGTGGGGAGGTACTGAACAAGATTCCTGCTGATGTCTGCCAGGAAGCATACCATGACAAGAGGTATTGGCATTGGTGTGTCAATCCACAAGGGTGTTATTTTGAAGAATCATAGCAATTTCCACTTTGATCTCCAAAAAATTTTAATTCTAGTTTTTTTTTGTGTTTTCACCTGAATGCAAAAAAGTGGAATGAATGTTTGTTTTATGCACTGAACACTGTGCCACAGTGTAGTATTTTATGCAACATATATTTTCCTAATATTTATTAAATTTTTTTTGCAGAATTTATCTATTTTTAACAGAATCCTCCACCAACTAAAACACACCCATGACTGTTTGTCTTCTCGCCATCTATGTCACTTAAATCCAATCACAGTATTGGAAAGGAACAGCACAATGTGACAATTAGGTGCATATGATTTAAGCTATAATACTGCATGTTGGTATACTAGCAAAAGATGTAAATACTGAAGACCTGAGAGACTTATCCTCCAAATTACCCTATTAGTGCCAGTATTTGGTGAAAGGAATAGTCATGAGAATCCAAGCACTGGAGAAGGGAGGAGGAAATGCATTATCATAGATACTGTCAGTGAGAGACCCGGATGCAACAATTGTGCATAATCTTTGGTGCTGACTTTCCTCTTCAGTCTTCCCCTACTTAACCAACTTGTAAAATGACTAATATGTAACCAATAATAATGACTAATATGTAACAAATCATATAATAGGACTAGACTGCATTTACTCATTAAGTATGAGAATAGTTGCAATAAAAAAATGAAGGGAAAGAATTTCAAATATGCTAATTAGAAAATTACAGGCCCATATAAAGGTATTATTTGCAAGTTTTGAAAAATGAATTCAAAACTGGATACTATGAAAAAACTATTTATGATGTCATCACATGCCAGCATGGCTGTTATGTACACCAAAATCACATAAAATGGTGTAACTGTAATTGAGAAAATTTTAAACAAACAGGAGTTTAATATTATTTGAACAAACTTTAATGAAATTTTAGAACTGACATTTGTTAGATTATGTTAATGTTATTATACTCACCTATTTTAAAGTACATAGAAAAGTAATATTTTTATCACCTTGCTGATATATAAATTAAAAGAAATGCTTTATCAATCAAATTATTGGAGTTCCAAAAATAGTGTATATGAGTATGGCATGATTATACTATTTTTAATCACTGAATATATGTTAGAAGCTCTCAATAAATCTCTAGGATGACAGAGTTTAACTAAATCATGATGCAGACAATTTTGAGATACTTTTAAAAATATGAGTAATGCAAAAAAATTCACTTTGCACCATCAGCAATCTGTGCTCAGCTATGGAAAATAAATGGCTAGATATCCACATATTAGTCTCCCTATGGCACAGGTATCATAAAAAAGCTCATCAGAATTTATTAATGGGAAGCCAACTAAAGTATTTACCAATTGCATTTGTACATGCATAAATATTTCTGATAAAAAAACAGTAGATACTATTAGTTCTGGACAATACAGGAATAGAACAATAAATCTGGCTTAAGTGTTTACAATCTAGAGGAGAAGGATTTTCAAGCATGTGAAAAATTTTACTCAACCTTGACAAGTGCCCATATTAGAAGTGCCAATATCAGAAGTCCTATAATAACACCTAGGGCAATGAACCATGGTGATATCTTTGACTCAGGAAGTTTTCCAAAAAATATAGAACTCGAATCAGCAAAATCTGGCCTGGGAATAGAATAAAACTCAATATGAAATATAAGCTATTAATAAAAACATGTTGATTCAATTATACAGCCTATTAAGTCATTCAGTGATTGGCATACATACAACCAGGTATGCGAAAATGGTTTTCTGACTGAGATGTTAAGTGGTATGGTACAGAGTGCACATTATTTCATGGATATAACAATGATAACAATTATTTCCCAAAGGATCTCATGAAAAATACATAAGATTAGGCAAATATGTAGAAACCAAAATAAACATAGAAAGTAGCACTTATTCATTTTACTCTCTAAACTTGGAGAAATAAGATAAAACTACGATAGGCTCTTTACAAACATATATTAGAAGTCAAGAAAATCATGAGCAGAATAGGGGGGGGGTCAGTCAAAATGACTGGGGCGGAAGATTAGCAGCTGATGTTACTCCCTTAGCACCAACGGAAAGTCATTACTGAAGCACCTCTTTCAGACTTTCCAAGTTGTGTCTCAACAAGATTGGATTTTAGTATGCCATCCTCTTCTCACAAATATTTATTTTTTGCAGTGTGTGTATTTATGAATGCATTAAAAGTACAAATTTCATATTTCAGTCCTTCAAAGATGGGATCAAGCTTATATTGCCTTCAGATAAGCAATTTTAGAAGTTTATTTCCACCCTGAAGCCTCGGATATTTACTGTTTATGAAGTTAAAACTTTTTATAGGGTGCCTCACAGAGCTGTTTTCTAAAGAGAAATAGTTTAAGTTGAACGTTACAACATGCTTGGAACCTGCAACCGTGGTTCATGCACCCAGTTCACTCAGCTCCACTAAGATGGGAGATCCAGACAGTACTCATAATAACTGCAATTACTTTCAGTGCAATGGTTGAAGTATTTTCACATCAATGAAGGCAATAAAGGCAGCAAAACTTTAGAGAAAAATGAAACAATTTGAACAATCTCCCCCACTTCTATATTTTTCACACCAAATATCTCTGCAGTTGATATCATAATCTGCCACTGGATGCAATACTGGTGGCAGTGTATGTGATCTCTTCCAACTCATAAACTTTTGAAAGTTTCAATTTACTCGCAAATTTATACCAAAATGTTGAAGCTTTGGGTTTCTTACAGAACCAAAAATTGTAAATTCAAATAGTTTAGTATCCAGATATAGCATAAGCACCTAAATAGTAATTTTTGAGGAGGTAGAATTTTGAGCAAAAATAAATTTATACACAATTTGTCACTAGTTGGAATAAAATTTTGAATGTACAAACTACATACCTATGACCATCCGGCTGCAGCAAATCAAGTTGATCTATAACATCAGCATAACCAAAAGAGGATAATACTACAATATCCTTGCTTTCCAATATGATCTCTGCCAATGAGAAAATGTACAATATAGCTAATTAATCTCCCAAAGTTGAGACAAATACCTGAAACTCAAAAATAATTAAAAAAAAGCAATATTTATCAATTAGCACAGTGACCAACTAGAGTATGTTTAGATCAATTTTAAAAAAAATTTGGATTATCAATGCTTTTTAATTGATTTCCATCATGTATCTCCTCCTAGGATATTCGGTTCAGTGAACATGTGTAGTTGGAATGGTTTGTTTTTCGGTTTGTATAATTATCAGGAAAGAACTGTGAAATGTAGAAGGATAAGTAATAAAAATTAGCCATAATAATCAACTTGAAGGTTCTCAGGGTATAATTTTTAGGAATAGTTCATGTTATAATGCCAAGGGTTTTAGGGTAACCAGCCATATTAAATTTCTTGAAATCCAGGATTAGGATAATCCCCTGGAAAAAGCCTAGAATTATACCATAAAATATGGAATTTTTGGGAATTACCAAATGTTATTTTCCCAGAAAATGGACAGAAACAGTAGAAGGGAAATTATTTAAATATATAATCCTTTTCAATTTGATATGAATGGCTAATCAAGATATTTTTTGAAGTAGCATCTTTTAATTTTTGTTAATTCTGCAATAACCAAGTGTCACCCTACAAAACAACAGTCTACCTACCACTGCCCTACAACTGAGTAGTAATTGTTAGGTACTTACTTCTCTAAGTGTGAGAACACTGCATTAGATAAATACTCCATAATAGGAACTACTTCGTCATTAAAATTAAGTGCCTATGGATATTCTCCTGTGTGATCAAGTAGGTACAGTGTAATTTCCAATTAGTAAAAAGTATTTCAAACTCTTGTATCAATCAGTTTTTTAAAAGATAATTCTCAAGGAAATCTCAATTCCTGGCAAGGTCATAATCATAATCTTTATTCATCCATGCTATGGAGATATCACTGTGGATGTTATCAAACATTGCCATGATATAACAAGATGGCGAGCAAGTAAAGACTGAACAACGATGTATATAAAATAAAATGGTTTCTAAGTCCAGCTCAAAACACTCATTGATAGAGTACAGTGGGTTGGTGCACAACCATTTTTCAATGACATTTTTGAATCTCATGCAACTTACTGAGGAGGCCTTGCATGGCATCTACTTGAAAAATTTTATTGCCAAATTGACCAATTGACAGTAGGTCTTAGACAGCCTATGATCGCATTGGCAATAGATTGAGATTTTGCTTAATGAGCATGAGGCTGCATAGCACAAACAGGCTGTAGATAGTTAACATTTTCAGGTTTTTGGATATAGGTCCACAATGTTCAACCAGAATCGCTTAAAATCCCAATTACCTTCTTCTGTAGCATAAGCATTTCCACAGTTTTATCAGCATGCAAGTATAACCCCTTTGAGTACCATTTGGAACCACCGGATTATGCCTAAGAGGTCATGATGAGGTACCTGAATGAGATAACTGTCAACACCTTCCCAGAAGCATACCAGAAGTGTGGCCAAGTCACTGACATCAAAGTGTTGACATATAAGGGTGCTGTTTCGAAGAGTTTTAGTAATATGTACTTTGATCTGCAATTAAGTTTTCCCCCAATTTATTCTACTTTTTTTGAGACAGATCATGTATTCCAAGTCTGAAAAGCTGAGGAAAAGTTAACACAAACTGTAATGTAACTTTATTCCAACAGTCATAGTAACGACTGAGTGAACACACATTATCAGTATTTCAATAATGGTGTTGATGTCTTTTTTTGACATTTCTCTCGGCTTTTAAACGCAAAATCACTAACAAAAATGGGGAGGAAACGTTTCTTCTTTACTTAACATGTATATTCCTGTAAAGGTCAATTTAGGCAGCTTGTTCCATAGTGACATGGACATGAAACCTATGATTTCAGTATATTTAAGGGTTTAACAACCCTCAGTTTTTTAAATGCAAGTTTTTCAGGAATATTACTCCTGTGTTTGTTGAGGGACGCCTGCATATATAACTAGTTCTCAACCACTTGACTGATCAAATATCTATCACTAATCTGGGAAGTAGTCCCTGCATGTGTTCTGTCCCTGTAATGTACCTTTGATTTTGGCATTCTAATGGCTGTAACCTATTGTATGAAAACTTTCTACAGGCATAGAAAACATCAAATAAGAGTTGTGACATCTACTCAATCAGTCCATCAACAACATTCAAATTTCGGGTGCCTACTTAACTTGCCATTCTATACAAGGTCTGTCCCGAAGGTAGTAGGACTTATTTTTGTCCGGATAGATGGACAAATGGGCAGTGGTTTTTCTGGCTGGATTCAAGGGAGGGGAGTCTCAGGAAAGGCTGGAGGCCAGTGGCAGTTGGGTCCCAGCCTTTGCGCAGTACGGATTGTTCATTTGTGAAACCTCTATAACATGACCTCGTTACACTCCATCATGAACTGGTTATTGATACAGCACTATGCCATCAAATTTTGCATGAAACTGGGAAAATTGGGAAAGAGAATTATCAAATGCTCAAGGCAGCTTATGGTGATATGGTAAATTGGGCGTTTTTGAGAGGCCCAAGTTGTCTTGGGAGGGTAGAGAAGATGTTGAAGATGCTGAATGTTCAGGACACCCTATGACCTCAAAGATTGACAAAAATCTTGAAAGATTGAAGACTTTGTTGGACAGAAATCGTAGATTAAGTGTTCCCATGGTTTTCAATGAACTTAGCATCCCCAAAAGTGATTTTCATCAATTTGTGACCGAAAAAATGAGCAGGAGAAAGGTGCCGTATCGTGGGTGCTCTCGGACAAACAAATGGAAACTTGCATGCAGATCTGTCAAGAGCTTCTCGAACATGCCTCAGCCACCCTACAGCCCTGAAATTGCCCAAACAGACTTCTTCCTCTTCCCCTGCCTCATATCCATGCTTTAAGGATGTCACCACCGGCATGGTGGAAGCATTACAACAGGACATGATGAGGGAGCTTAGCAACATTCCAGGCACTGCCTTCCAGAAAGTGTACAACGCATGGAAAACCCGCTGGCAGCAACGTGTGGACACACAAGGGTTTGAAGTCTTGAAAAAATGTATTAATTTTAGCGATATTTTTTTAAAATGGACTCAAGTCCTACTGCTTTTGGTCAGACATTGTAGTATTATAGTTTAGCAACTGTTGCTAGCACACCTAATACCTGAATGAGCAGTTTTATCTATAGTTATTGATATACTATAATATGTTTTTTTACTAACCTAATGGCTTAGGATTGATCTTCAGAGGAAAAGTAACTACTGATCCAGTATGCGATGACTTAAAAGGACCAGCAATACATTCAATTATTCCACATTCCAAGTCAGGAGATGAGCAATTGATATAGTGAGTCCTGGTTTCTGGAAGGCTCAAAGTTGAAATAACACCATGGTGTTCAGATTCTGCACCTTTTCTTTTATGTTTCTTTATTTCTTCCCAATCTCCTTGGGCAGAACTAATCACAACTGATTTACTGTATGTACTATTTTGAAAAGTGGCAGCATCAGCATTATGTTGATATTCAAATGCAACTGGATTGCAGAATATACTAGTTGAGTCAATGTTCATCTGAAAAAGTACCCAATACTTTTAAATCATTTTATTTAATATGAAAGAATTCTTAATGATCATCATCTTTTGGACAAGTATTTCAAACAATAAGTAAAATAATAATATTCAATTAAATAAGCTGTAAAATTAGATATCTTTATTCTCCAAATTTAAAAATAATACAGATAAAAGAATATGATGAAATATTCTCATTCCTCCTGCAGTCTAACTATTGCAAACTTGATAAGATTAGGTATGCATATGAAAGTGAATAGTGGTAATAAGAAAGTGATGAGTTTAACAGCTAGACTAAAGAGATTCATGGGTTTAGAACAGTTATCTGGGAAAAATTATACAGAGAAAACATTAATCACTGTGAAAACCTTGAATCAAAAATTATTTACCTTTGGTGGAAATATTTCAACAAACTGCACCAATCCTGATGGAGTTTTAATTTTCATTGGAATGATAAAAGTCAATTTAGTTTCCATTACTGGGCTCACTCCATAGTTGGTTATCTGAAAATATTAATAAAACTATTCAGTAAAATCATAATAAATTAACAACATCATCTTTAATAAGTTACTACCCTCACCTCATACACATGAGAACAGGAAATTTTCTTGTCTGAGTAAGATTCATTTCGTTTGACCAAATAAAATTGATCTGGGCTGGACTTCCTACAAAAAGCATTACAAGCAAAAAATAAGGGAAAATTGTCAACCATAACATGCCAATGGTATTATATCATGTAATATTCCACAGTGAAATGAGAATGCAGATTTGATTACAGTAAGATTAGGTATACAGAATAGAATAGTAGATATGAATGAATAATGCTTTAAGAAAGAAAAAACATCACACATTCTTATTCTTCTTCATAAGTAGTTCTAGGAATTAACTTATTGTTATCATAATTGAAAATATAATTGGAACCCAGGTGGACTTGACTCACAGCATAACATAAATAATCCAAGATATTAACCAAGTCCTACCAAAGATGGCAGGGGAATTAATCTCTTCCTGAATTATCATGTTACAGAAATTAGTTATCTATCCTGAATACATTGATTTCAAGAAACAAAGGTCTATGTAAAATGTGAGGCAGGTATCTTATTATGCCTTACACCAGAAAAAAATGTCTTCATTCAAAGCCATCTAATAATGTACATCGCTCCTAGAAAAATGCATTTCTGAAATCTATTACATATGTCTATAAAGCTTTCATTTGAGAACAATTGTTGAAACTGTTTGATCCAAATAACCCAAAAATGTTGGCGTTCCTATTAAAGATACTCTGATTTAAAACATTCATAATATCATAGTATAAATTCCTAAAAGGGTATTTCTATAGGATGCAGTTTCTTGTTCCCTCTAAAGGATGCACCTTATTTTATGGAATTGAATTGTAGGGCAAGTAATTCTAATTAAGTGCCTGATTATTTAAATATTTTTTCATTATATGATGCTACATTGTGCATTTTCATGTTCTCACATTTTTTTACAGTTATGATCTACAGATATATAATGCACACCACAACTATAAAAAATCATTCGTGAAATTTTGCATTATCACAGTTCTATCAACTAGTGAGAAATGATTTTTGCCATACATACCCTGTAATTGACAAATCTGGAATTGTCTGTAAAGGCAATTTTATTTCCTGGATGTTATCAATCCCATCTAATTCTTCACCTACACTCCCAGAGCTGATATTAAAAGAAATAATTTTAGTTCCAGGTGGGATATTTTTCATATCAAAATCTAACAGAAGCTCTTTCTGAAAGTAAAACATAATTTGGTGCATAAATAATGAAGCTAATGACATTAAGAATCATAAACAGATCTATGACATCAATGCTAATTGAATGTTGAGACTTACTTTTTCATTTGAGGGCAGTGGGTTGCCCATTTCACATTGTAATGTTATTATTTCAAAAGTACCATTATGAAATGGTAGCTCTTTGCAATTCTTTGGAATACGAATAAGAGGTGCTAAACTCGGAAATGTAATGTTGGTTTGAGAAAGAAATGCAGGATCTCCAGTATTTCTGACGACTACTTTCATTTTCATGGTGTCAATACTGCCAATAACAACAGGTGAGCTAAAATGGAAAAGACCATATTATAATTTTTTTTCATTTTTATTAAAAATTATAAATTTATTATAAAATTATAAAAGATCAATGATTATGATTATCAACGATTATGAATTGTGATGATAAGATGAAAAAATGATAAATAAATAAAACATTTTGAATTGAATTTCATAACTATTAATTAACCACTCTCTCATTATCTCAGATAAGAAACACTTGGAACAATACAAGTAACACAATTGTATAATACAATTTGTATAGCATGCTGAAAAAGACTTTTCAGGCCAACTGAAGTTGAGAGCGGTAATAATGTTTTATAAGCTTTTTCCTAGAAGTTTATTTAATGAGGAGAGGACATGATTTTTTGGGGTTAACTTCAAAGATAAAAATCACCCAAGCATATAACCTGAAGATCATCTTCATAAGTGAGGGCAGAGCTAATCCAATACTAAACCTACAGGCATATGTAATCACACCTCAACAAGGTAGGAGAAATAGTACCTTCCCCTGTATCACCTGTCAGCTCCCAAAAAAATTTGGTACCTGAATAATCACTAGGGAGGAACTGTTAAAGTTACCTAGATTCAAACTCTGGCCCACTAATAAGAGACCAAATGCCTATGAGACCTATTATAAAATACCATGCCCCTCACTAAAAATAAGTATCTAAAATATTCTCTATTGTGGTAACACCATCTGGTGCTATGGAATAATGGAGATCTCATTCTTAATGATGTCATGAGGCTTTAAAAGTGAAATTTACTTCCATAGGTTTTCATGGGGGCATTCTTCCATGTTATATTCCACCAAACACCATAAAATTATTACAATAATGGTCAGCTACCACCTACCAAGAGGAAACTTTAATTATGTTTAACATTTCATAGTTTTTAATTGGTCTTTTAAAGTGCCCAAGGATTGTGAAAAAATTTAATTGAATAATAGCATGTAAATAACCCTATGTATTCAAAAGGGACAGTAGTAATGGGGATGCATGCATGAATAGCTTTTATAAGTCCAGGACCAGACCAAAATTTTTATTATGATTCTATGATCTAATTATTTTTATGTGGTGTTAATTTAATAACGGCTCATTTTAGAAAATATTGTACTTGTTCCTTCCATGCATGACCTAAATGACTTTCCTTATACACCATAATTTTGTAATGATTATCTTTTGGAAAATAAATATTTATTATTATTTTAGCACACTGCATATAATTGGAGATTCTTACCTAATGTCTACCAATGATCCCTTTGTCTTCATATCTGTTCTACATCTGTCATCAAGTCCACAACCAGTAACATATGGTACTTTGTGAATAATAAATGTTGGTTTTGATGGGTCTACCACTGCACACGTATTACAAAATTCTCCTGAAATACAGAAATGCATAACACATATTTATAACTTAACAATAACATTTATCAACTTAGGCAGCCTGTCTCTCAAAATCATTCCCTTACTGGTTGAATCACCATGGTCAACTTGTTGTTCATTCAGGATATATTTCATTTTTATTTCAATTGGTTTTGAAAAATCTTGAGATTCAGCCTGTTAATGTAAACAAAGTATACTTATTAATAAAAGTATATTTTATAGAACCAAAAAACCATGCAATCATGTTAATGCTATAAAATAGTACCTAAACTAAACCCTTATACCAGACAATTACATGCCCTTCACATACTTCCCAAGCACTCATTTCTGATGTACTTCATTGCATCCCAAATATCAAAAAGGAAGAACATGAAATTTCTGAGCTATTGCTTTACCAATAGAAAAATTACATGAAGTTTAATGTTCCAAATGGAGAATATTTATTGGTCTACTTTGTTTGAGTGAATTAAAATACACAGGGTATACAGTTTGTAAATAAAACACTTACCAGTATTTTCACATCAAATGTTTCACAATACTCAACTCTATGCTTAAGAGTGACATTAATATAATATACAGATGTATTAAGAGAATCAAATATTAGCTGAGTTCTTCCATATGTTTCATCAGCTGTAAGTGTGACGGCAGTATCTACAAAGAAAATTGATGTGAATAAAAAAATCCAGCTTTTAATTGAAGTTAAACAACTACATGAAAGTTGAAAAATAGGATTTAAGAAAGAAGAATGTTAACCACATAAAACAATTTATATGTGTTTCTTGTGTATACATGTAGAAGGAATATGTTCAACCACACAAGCCATGGCATCAATAAATTTGTATCTTTTAGCCTTTTATTTAAGATCAGGACCTGCCATCAACGTTGGAAAGGTTCAAACTGTATGACAATAGCCCTGTCATACAGAGCACTATTTGAAAGCACATTAGGGCTGCTGTCAGTGAAAAAATTGTGTCTCATTCAGGCATGGGAATGCCATACAATTTGCAAATTACAATTGGTAACTGCTTAAAATATTTACTTGAAAAACTCTGCCACAAAAATTGACAAATTTCATTTTGTTCTTATGTAAAACTCATCAAATAAATTTTGTAATGGGGATAAAAACAAGTTTGGATTCAAATAAGAGAGTGAATAATTAATACAAAAGAACTTGCTGATTGAATTTGGGGCATGCTCTCCAGTGTAGTGAATACATGCTTTTGCTTTGAATCCTTTAGCAGTAAAGTTTATCCTGTACACATCTGTGGCCATTTTAGCATGGAAGTAAATGACTGGATGTGATCTTAGAAGCACAGCCTGCCCAGAGTCATATGCACCAATAGCAATATCTGAAATATAGAGCAAAGAAAGGTTCATATCAGCCAGGATGGATGTACTCTGTTCATACAATAATAGAGTGACAAAAGAATGTGTACATTCCTACATTAGAATTTTTATATTAACTGCAATGGAAAATGGTGGAGACGAAACACAGAGAACCAATCCAAGTATGTCATGATAACCAAATTTTGTGCGAAACAAATTTCAATTAAAAATCCTCTGCTGTTAGAATTATTTACAAAGGAATCAGTATATTTTTATACTGATTTCTATGGTTTTTCTCCAATCTAAAAGGTAGAAAACAAATTCTAGAACAAAATCAAGTTATCCAGATCCCCTTCATTTAAATTTGATGTACTCCAAGGCCCAATTCTTGATTCTGTTTTCTTTAGCCTTTATAAACGATCTATCTGATTACCTTCCATTAGCTGAAACTGCCACATTTGCAGATAACACAGTCACGTTAAATAAAATTAAAAACACCCATACCCTAGGTGGAGGAAAACCCACCTAGGCAGAAATTGAACCCACGACCTTTAGGTTGACAGGCAAGAACATAACCCTGCCACCACCAGAGCCAGTGAATTAATATATTATAAATACATATTATGCATAAGTAAGAAGAAATATTTATGCTGCAAGATAAAAATAAACGAAAATAAATGGAATATAGATAAATAGGTTAACTATTTGTGTGACAGCAATGCTTAAAATATTTCCATAAATTGAGGGGGTAACTGTGCTAGATTTAACAACCATTAAGGACTCAATGAGGGTAGTGAGAATACAATGGAATTGGAAAGATTAATAGGGATGATGGGCAAGGGGATGTGTTTAAGTGGTACACTCTGAAGTCATAATGATTTTTGTGATTGTCAACAAATCCTCAAACTCCAGAATGTTGCTTTGTAAGAAACTTTCAAACTTAGACACTAAATATGCACAATGTTTTGTGCAAAACAGCAAACCTGCATTACCATATATTTTAATATGTATGGTATCCCAGCAATCCTCAAAGTTTTTCTTGAGTAACCTACAAATTTAAATTAGAATCTGCATTTTACATTGCCACACAGAGTTTGTAATATTCCAGGTGATCAATTTCTTACTGTAACTTATACACATTTGTTGATGACAGGTCAGAACTAATAAACACTTCGAATTGACGTAATAGCAGTTTCAATTTAAAATCAGTTTGAGTTTAAAAAGCAGTATGAATAAATCCTGAGGCCAAAGAAACCTAAGAACTTTGCTAAATTGCTCACTAACCATTATAGTGGTTGCCATCAATGTCTGCTCCTTTGCTGATACTGAGTCCAAATCCCATTAAAGTATGGTCAATTTTAATGGCAGCAATTCTTTGCACAAATTTAGGATTGATACCCTTTGGAGAACCTTGGTAGATATACACTGCACCATGTCCAAAAGTGTCATATGGTGCTCCAACGGCAATATCTGAAGCAAAATGGTAATTTGTTCATTAATTAATTCTAAGAAGTCTTTCCAGACAAAAACAAAAGATACATGCCTGGATATCCATCTTTATTCAAATCTCCAATATTTGATATAGCTGTTCCAAATCTAGCTCCTTGCTGCTGAGAACCCATTATGTTAGTTTGATCCTCAAGTTCCACCATTTTTCCCTAGAAGGTACAAAATATTTTATAAATTTTAAGACTCAAAATAACTTAAATAGGATTTCTTCATGAATGTTTATAAATAAATTAACTAATAAAGAAGACACAATAGATCTCCCTATATCAGAAAGATATGTACTTTTTCTGAAAGTTGGATCCTAGAAAGTAGGCTTTTATAACTGGCAAGCATTTAAAAATATATACAAACCCAATGGTCAAAGCGAATATTATTACTGCATAATGTTCAATTGCTAATTAAAAATTATAATTTGAAATCAGTAATAGTTGAAAAAACTCATAAACTACATATTTTTTTTCCAAATGAAGTTTGAAAAGCCACAGTTGCCACTCAATGGCTTAGTCATGATTGCCATGGCTAGCTAAGTCACCCTCACAATACACTTTCCAGAGCATGAGAAGAGGATGGGAATGCTCCAGATACTATTATTTCACAAATTTAATCATGTATTTCCATATGGAACTGCATTATATTCAAAGCCCAAGAATCATAAAATACAATTTGCAGATTATAGTTGTCTTTGGCTTGTTTATTCACTATTTTTCCCTTTTCATGGCAGCAAGCACAATTTATAGTTATGAATATTCAAACCCAAGTTTATTAAATTTAACTTTTTTAGACTATGTAAATGTGGGATATTCTGTATCATGGGTAACAGGAATATAGAAAAGGAAGGAGGTAAAATGACCATAGTTAATTTCTAGTGTAGAAATGCTGGGCTTACTAACCTTATCGAAATTGATGAAAACATAAATTTTACCCTCATCTCCTGTATTTTGGATAATGCTAGATGACTCCAGAGAGTACTGTGGCGCTCCCACCACTAAGTCATCTAACCCATCAGAATTTAGGTCTACCACACACACTGATGAACCAAAATACTCTCCTAACTGAGACCCTTCCAACATAATTCTGATAGCAATTGAATCACCATCAAAGGAAAAAATGAAAACCTGAAAAATAACATAGTTAATAAAAATAATTAGCATGGCATATAAATTACTCATGACTTTAGTAGAAAATCTACATGAAATTACAATTGGAATGCTCAGCAAGGTAATAAGGTTAGTCCATTCTAAAAATTAAACACCATAAGAATGAAAAAAAATCAATGCTGCCTTTTTTAAAATTAATATTATATTTGTGATGAAAATAGTTATTGCAGATTAAATAGAAGACAATAGAAAACTTTATTAATGCATCTTAGACACAAGTCAAGTCCAATAGTATCCCAAAGTGAGGACAAAAAATAGCTTTGTAGTGTTTTTTTGGTGTCATGTAAATGTTCTGTATTTCTACTGTATTGTTTTCTCTAAGTGACATCAGTTGAAAATTGGACACCAGGCAAAAGTAGTGTGAGCTCTGGTGTGGAGGCAGATGTATATTGTTGTTTGAAGGTGCTATTTCAAGTAAGTATATCATTTTCCTCCAATATTAGGGATTGGTTTTTAGCTATTTCCACTTGGAACAATTGGTGATGAAGGGCTAAGTGATGAGCTCTCTAAATACTTTTTCAATTTACCACATGCAAAAATGTTAATATTGGAAGGCTCTGAAACAGCAATTTTCATTGGAACTTGCAAGATTTTTTAATGAACTCCAGACTTTGCTACCACTGTGGCTAATGACACAACCCAGCAATCTGCAGGAGTACTTGCTGACTTCCGTATTAAAGGAGTTTATAATATTCCACAGACTTTTAAAGATACAACCTGTTTCACTGACTTGTGGCATAAAAATGGCACTTAATCAAAATTATTTCAGTTTCAACCATAATTTTTACATCCAAGCTGATGGTCTAACTATGGGTTCCCCATTTTCACCCCTCTTAGCCAAAATCTTCCTTAATTAGTCAAGAACATCTGTTCAATACTGTAAATAAACATGGAAAATGTGGTATATCGGTTCCACAACATTGATGATACTCTTTGCCTGTGGACAGGGTCAAACCACCAGTTTAGACTCCTTCCACAATTACCTCAACGCGATCCATCCAAATATTTCCTTCTCCATGGAAAAAAGTCAACATCATAATTAACTTCCTAGATCTGTCAAATACCATAAATAGTCACAAACTCTCAATTTAAAGAAAAACCACATATATGGATCACATTATTCCTAATGATTTTACCCACAACTTTTGTCTCAAATACTCAGTTCCCCACTCAATGATCTACCAGCTCCTATACACCCCTCTTTCCCCCACAAAGTTCGAAATACAGGTAGAACTTAGGACAATAATGAATATAGCCACCATCAATAAGCACAACTCTAGTTGAAAAAATATTTCAGAAAAAGCAAAAAGGAATGGTCATGAGTAGAATTTCCTTCTCTCAGTCCTCAACATCTAAGACTTCAAGGGGCATTCAATTCCATTCCTAGGAGATTATCTCCCATAAAATCTCCAGTCATCTTCCTACTTCACTCAAAGTGGCCTTTTACTCACCCCTTAAGCTATCCAAACTCATAGCTAATGGCAAAGACAAATAGGAAATACTTTTAAATCAGGCAACAAAAATGCGATAATTGCAACCCCTCATATATTGTTGGTCAAACTGGGAGGAATTTCAAGACAAGAGTCAAAGAACACGCCAGGTATCACAAAAATCAAAACTCCAATCCTCTCTTCACAAAACACCTCACAGATTTTAAACACAATAGCAATTTTGTCCCTGAAATACTGCATGTCCTCCCTTAAGGATTAAAAATGAAGGCTTTTGAGCAAATCAAGATTAAAAGGCAGTTGGCAGACCCTAAAACGATTCTTTGTAATGACCAATTATACTCTCATCCCTCCTCTCTCCATGCCAAGAAACTGACCTTGAGGGAAAACAAATCCAACTGTTCAATGTACCCATCATCCCTACCCTTCCCATGGTCCTGACCTAACCCAATGCCACGTCATAAGGCACCACTGCCTTTTCTCTTCCCTTACCCGAATATCCCAAACCCCAACCCCTACCTTCAACTTCCCACCTCCCCTCTCCCTCCTACACAGCCACCCTCTCTCCTCTGTCCTAAGTTTACATATATATATTCAACTGCTGTATGTGAACCAAATTTGTACCTGATGATGCCTCAAGTCGGTGAAACATGCGGTATCTTAAAACAATGTTTGTGGAAATTAAAAACACCTTTAATATAGACATCATGCAATTCCACAAATTGAAGCCTCACAGTGTAAAGTATAGTACCACCACACGGTACTGTCAGAAACTAGAACACATTGTGTGAGGCTGATTTGAAAAGAAGAATCAAGTCTCAGCAAGGAAACAAGGAAAGAAAAGGGTTGCAGTTAATAGAGGCATGTAGAACCAGTGCTCAACACTCTGTGGAGGATGATAGCCTAAAATATGGGTATTTTTCCCATAAATAAATTATTATAAATGATTATTATTATAGCACAGAGGTCATTGATTCTTGATTGATAGATGTATATCATTCAAATTTCCCAGTAAGTAACCTTGCATCAGGGTGAAACTCCTTATTTTCCTTCCTGCAGCCTCTGATGATAATCACAGTTTTAGAAAAAGGCATACAACTGGTCATGGAAGTGGAGTTAAGGGATAGTTTTTCTATTACTGGCTACAGGACTAACAAAGAAGAATTGCCGTAAAAATGACACAATATTTTTTCCACAGATTTATAGACCACAATGGTCTATAAATAACAGAATAACCCTGATATAAACTGATGGTAAGACATCTATATCATGCTGAAATTTGGTTGCTCTGCTATGTTTACCAGGGATTTGTATTATTTTTGTGTGATAAAAAAAGATGTTTGTGTAAAAGCTTACAGCAAGAAACAATAAAATATACTAAAAATATGAATGTGGAAAAGGATAACTACATTTCATCTTTTGCAACATTTCTTGAAAGCAAATATGTTCTTTACCTTTCCTTTAAGATTGCCATCCCTTGGTGCTCCAGCCACTATAAATGTCTTATCTGTATTCAAAAAATGACCAGATGAAATAGAATAACCTATAAGAGAAAAGAGTAATTCACAAACACTATCAACTAGTTAGGTATACACTTATAAATGTGAGACGTTTATCAATTTTAAAAATAATTTATTCACTTACCAAAATAAGTACTAATGGTGACATCACCCCTGTGTTCAGGGTTAGGGATTAAAAAATCATCATCACCTGTCTCCTCTACAACATTTCCTTTGGACTTGATAACGGTTCCTATAAAACAGAAAATATATAAAGTTAATAAATCTATGTGAACAAAATGGAAATAAAATAATAAAAATCAGTATATCTAAGGCAATTTTTCACTATCATCATTATCATAATAATATTTACTTAACCCATCCACTCTAAAACTCCTGGGGCACCAATTATTATTTCAGATGAATTCTGCAAAGATAATTAATTGACATAATTAAAAATTATATCAAGCTCAAATTATGGCCATGGAAAATGAATCATGCCACTTACTTTGACAAAATCAACCGACAGTCCAGCCTCACCATACACAAAGTAAAATGTGTGATTTCTGTCTGGACCTGGAGTCAGCCTTTGTTCTTTTAAATAACTTTTATATCCCTGGTAACCTAAATGAAAATGTCTAATAAGTTCTTACATGAAGTCATTAAGATTCTCATTACTGAAGATGAAATAAATTATCATACCATATATTTCTGAGAACTAGTTAAGAAATTTCTCACTCTTGGAGTGTGACATAAGTTTATCATCAAGTTTATCAATTTACAAAATAAGGCTACATATTCTGGCCTGAAAGTTTGATCTATAGCAAATGAAAAATGTTAAATGGTGAAATTCAAATTTTAATTCATGCACTTACTGGTTTTTAAGCTTTCCATGTTTATTGATGTTTATATGCATTTTCATTTATTCAACTGCCTATTTATTCTTGTAAGCATCTTCTTTGCTCAATCTTGATTGTGAATCATGAAATTAACTTTGATTGTTTTCCTGTCTCTAACTTTTATTTGATCTAAGGTTTTAAGTTAATAGTTTGGGATGAGCAGTGCTCTAGGACTTTTACTTACACATGAAACAAATGATATTTTTTATTTATGTGGCTTGATAATAATAAACACTGTCAAAATTTTAAATCCTCCCTAAAAGCAATAATTCTTGTTATAATCTCATAAATGTTTTCACTTGTGATCGCTTTGGAACAACCAAACAACATTGCTCAAAGAACCTAGCTAAAATTTCAATTTCTTATGAGTAATGTAACTTATTCTCCTACTTTTACATGATGGCGCTCAAACATTCCCTGCCACATGACCCTATGGTGGCTTGTTGAATATAATGTAAATAAATAGTGTGACAACACATAAATTTACAGTATGGATCGTCATTTTATGCCTTAATGTTTGTTGAGGCATTGCACTCCAGAAGTTTTGAAATTCCAAGTTCCGGAAATCAATTTCATCAGTATCCGATTTTGCATTGACTGTTTGTCCACTAAAATTATGAATAAAGGAAGGCATTCCTCTGAAGAGCTACAATATGAGTGAAATGAATTAGCCTGACTTCAAAGTATGAGAACTGGGGTTAATTCTATTCACCCCACACTTATTGTCTGACCATTTCATTTAAGTGAAAGTATTTATGAATTCCCTTGGTAGACTACTAAGAAGGTATTTCCATCACTCTCTGGGTTATCTTTAGTCACCTTTCCCATGCTCTCCAATTCTCTTGGGGCAAGTTTTTGAAAATATTTTTATTTTATATGATTTTTTTGAAAATATATTCTCATTTTATTTAATAATATTATTGCAAAATTAATTGGACATCTAAATTCACTTTCTTTGTAATGGGTTCTCTGAGCTTAGAGTAATAATGACGAGACAACACCTGCCATTACTTCCCTACATCAGGAGGGTCAAGCTTAACAGAGGTAGCTGCCAGAAAAGGGTGATCCCTCACCACCATCAGTGAATGTTTTAGGAACAAAACATTTTCCAGTAGTACACAATATCCTCCATTAGTTAAATGCACAACTTTCATGAAGCTTGTTATGGTTCTTAGTGACATTGACTGCTACAAAAAATTTTATGTTTCAATCTTTAATATCAGTCGACTCTCCTTCCATATCACCATAGTAATCATGTTATTACTATTAGTATGACTTGCAGAAGTAAATTGCTTAGATTCACCTGAAAGTTGATCTTCAAAAAGATTTAATACCCAAGCTATTTGGGGTGCTTCCAAAAGTGCATATGAAATCTATATTGAACATGTAATGTCATTTCATCATTCACAAGTTATTAATTTAGCTTAGCTATAGAAGAGCTTATTCCTGCTAGTGTCTGCATAAGTATCAGTCATTAACAATTTTTCAGTAATATCTAAGATGTTGAGGTTGTTGTCTTTTGTACAGCTAGTCATCCCACTATCATAGCTCTAACCCCCTCCTCATACTCTCCTCAACCCCCCCCCCCCCACAATAGTGTTCATTAGCATCAAGAGCCCCTCCATACGCAATTTTGCCATGAACCTGAGTTTTGTGGTGTTTTCTAAAGATGCACTTAAAGATTTCTCAGTCTTTTTAAAACTTCCAAATGATAGATCAGAACTATTATTTTTGCTATTGTAAAGGGTTTAACAAATATTTTTTAAAATATCAACTTGTACTGATGAAATGGACAACTTCAGCAAGTAACATAACACTTGCAAATGAGTTATAATTTTTTTCTAATCAATAAACAGCACTTTACAGTCCAACTTAACCAAGGAGGGATTGTTTAGATCACCTTTCTTATTTTATACGACCATTGTCACTCAAAGCAAAGTATGTATACCAGAGCAAATGAAAGAGACATGAAGTGAAGCTCAAACAATGAGTGTTAGGGAGAGACTGAAAATCTATTTAATGGTCCAATACTACATTAGAATGTGCATACACACATTTCATTTGGATAGATTAAGTGTATTGCTCACAAATAGTAAATTCAAATTTTGAAACCCTGGATTTTTAAAGGATATTTTTCATTTGCAGTTAGTTTAATCCATGAATTCAGAAAACAACAGAACTGTGTAGTAAGAATTATCAAGAGCTCTACGGCCTCTAGGTTAAATTATAAGGGGGGAAAACTTTACGGCCAGTGGAGTTTTCCCCCCTTATAATTTAACAGAACTGTGGCTGAAGGATCAATTATAAATGCCAGATAAGAAGTTTGTTAAAAGTTTGAACATTTTTAAATTTTGCTATGGAGCAATTTAATTTGCTTGGAGCAAAAAAGTTTTGGAGCATTTTAGAAACTAATAAAAAATAAATGAATTACAGAAATGTACAAAACACTATGATAGAAATTACCAGTAGAAAGACTATACATGCAATGTATACCTAACTGGTGTGTATACATTGGGGGCATAGTACCTATTAATATATTCACTTTGTTTGGATTTTTTAAATATATATTTAAACCCAAAGCACAGGTACCTACAAAAACATCATCCCTTTCATTACAAGCCACTAAACATGTACTAAATTTTGAGTTAGCTAGTTAGAAGGTATCATTAGATGTTTTATGTCACATAGCATTTCAATGCTTGTCACTACTCTCAATTATGGTCAGACACCTACATAAGGCACATTTGGTGGGTTAATGATTTTCTCCCAGTCAGTCTAACACCACATTGAAATCAAAGTGCATGGTTACCATAATCTTTCAACTTACCTACTTTGCTGAGAGGAATTAGTTGAGTTACTTCTTCATCAAAATCTTTGGAACCATTCAGCCAATAGCATATACCATTCATAGCATAAAACTCCTTCAGGTCATTTTTCCAGCGTGGTCCACAAAGCTAGTTTGTAAAGTTAAAAATGGAGAAACATAATTACACTGTTATATGTACAAATTTGAACAGAACCATCCTCAATAGACTCAAGTTTTAAGACTCATATTTAAAAGAAAACCAAATTTTTGTAAATAGTACTAAGGCTAAGGGGCCACATTTCACTACTGGTATCTTTCAATCTTTTTCACCCAATATTAATGGAAAGTGACCAGAAATTTTATTGAATACCAAATATTGTTTCTAAAAATAAAATTTTCTTTTTGATCCACCCTGCAAAATCCACAGGGTGATTGGCAGGAATTCATTTAACATGCCATTTCATGCAGAACGTCAGGATAGCTAGAGAAGAGCTGGCTGCCATTTATCATGGCTATCTGCTAACAGTTCAATTTCATGCATTCACTGGATTTCCAATTCATATCCTAGTCATTCATAGGTATTATATACACATGTACAGAATATGTAATTTGAGTTCAAAAGTGATCATCAGAAATCTCAAGAGTTTTATACAATCCACAATGGTATATAAATTTAGACATTATCACTGCAAATCCTAAGCTTCAAATTTCTATTCCCAAATGAAAAAGGGCATAAAAAATATTGCTTAATGACTCGCTGAAAATTAGTGCATTGTTTCTTAAACTCATTTGGTGCAATTTTTGATTTGATATGTTCAATTAAATTTTTAATTACTTTCAATTTGTTTCATATTTAGTGTTAGCTTCATTCTCATATACATCTCCCCTTCTTTTAGAAACTTCAATTCTAACCTCCAAGTGATCAAAAATATTGCTATTATTAGTGGCAGAAAAACAGCCTTTACTGACAAAATAATCAATAGAAAAACTACAAAACACATGAAAATTCAATTTTCTTCACCCCACAGCCTTTAATGACACACATGGAGCAAAAGACCACTGAGTCTCATGAAAAGCATTTCATGGAAACTGGCGACCTTTTAATTCCTCCCTTCTCTCAATCAAGATATTGCATTGCTTCCCTTGGAATCTCTGTAAATTAATGTATAATGATGAGAATGGGAAGGGTTGGGCTGCAATATCCTTCTTAATGGGTGTAAACTACTTTGACATACATAAATGATTTATTTCATGTGATGTAAAACATAGAAGGTACCTTCTGCATACCACAATATTTCCATTTTCATCTCCTTGCACGCTTAGGGATCCTCCAATCCAGGCATGGTCCTTTTTATGGTGCATAGGTCGTTGATTTGGAATATGTACATGAATATTACCTATGAATATATACAGGATGAAAATCATTAAAACAGTAATGATGGAGTTTATGAATAATATAAAAACTTATTGATTTACTTTAATCCTAATAACCATAAACACAGTAATCAACCCGAAGGTCGGTTTACCATGTACCAAGCCCGACGGCATGTGAATATTCACACATCAGGGTAGGGGGGCCAGTTCCTTTCCCTGTGCCGGTTATGGTTTCCCAGGAAGATCTGATACCCAAAAAATCAACTAGCTTGGGTGAAGCTGCAAGTGCCCAAAGTGCCTTGCCGGGGAATCGAACCCGGGACCCTCCGGTCAGTAGTCCAACGCTCTACCCACTAGACCACCGCGACCCCCTTTATGTAGAATTAATTTTTTTTAATTCTCTTTAATTTTAATTTAATCATAATAATGCTGCACAATTGATTATTCTTATACTAACAAACCATTACATTTTTTTTAAAGAATCTCATCATTTTCAGTTTCTTGAATGAAATACTTAGAACTAAAAACATTTTCCTGATGACAAATTTATTAGCAATACGTTTATATGTACTGTGTTTCCCTATGAAAAGAGTCAATGTATGTAATATTACATATTTAGTAGTAAATAATAATTACCTTCTGGATCTAAGAGAATTGGCTTACAAGTCTCTCTACTTCCCCCAAGTGCACATTGATAAACCACACCAGGTTCAATAATATCACTATGGCTGAAATAGGTGGAGTTTCCTCGAGGTGCCCCAACCAATAACCTGGAAAAAATATTTAAATTTTATTAGTAATGGCAACATTAGTTCAAAATAATTTATTAATTATTATACATGATTTTTTTTCAACATTATATTTGATTGAGAAAATGGTTTGTTTAGTGATGTTTTTCAATACAAGAATAAAAATAAAATATCATAACTCAATTTTATATCATAGTGAGTTACAGCATCTTCAAAGGCAAAGATAAAAAATAGACTTTAATGCTGGTAACATATCTTTTCTACAAATAGGTATGATTCCTTAAATAATAAAGCGTATAAATAGTGATGATGGCCATTAGGTAGAAATTGTGCATATTTTCTAGTTTAAGTGTACTGTGAAGCTCAAAAGCATAAGCAGGGATACTATGAGAACACATAATGCAGGGTGGGGATTTAGAGTGATTGGTACCAATTGCATTTGATTCTTTTTTTGTAAGTTGAATTTCAGTTTTTCAATTTCAGTCAGTGGAGTTTATGATTAAACTTGGGTGCATTGGGACTACTGATCCCGAGAAAACCCTAGAAAATCAGTACATGCCACAGCAAAATGGTGTCTCAGGCAGGGCACAGGACAAAGGGTAGTGGAAGCTTTTATGGGAAGCGATTGGCAGCTGAGATAATTTCCACCACTAGGGATGGATGGGAAAGGAGGAAGGGTGGAGCGAAACCCAGTGTCGGCATTAGCCTACTCTTAATGAAAGGCACCAAGGTGCTCGGCATCCAACGGACGGTGTACTCAAAGTGCTCTCCACAAAGCATATCAAGTAGGGATTAGGATACCACTGAAAAATATCAGCTATCTCCAGGATTCTAACCCAGGCCCCTCTGAGTGGGAAACCATTGAACAAGCCACTGCACCATCTTGACCCCATGACAAAGGCTAATGTTTGCATGGTTGTTGCTAGGGGGGGTTGATGCCCAATCCACCACTCTTTCCTCCAAAAGCTTGAGGGTAATATCTATCTGCATTATATTAAGAGAGAGGGTGGGGGGAGGGAGGTGGAGTGGCAATGCCATCAGGGGAAAGAAGGAAGTCCCCACATACCAAGATTCCATGTGAGGATGGTGCGATGCCATTTTTAGAGATGGATTAATAACTGCCAAGTTATTTCAGGAGAATTACCAGCAAAAATTATAATACATTTCCAAAGTTACTGATATTTCCTGATAATTTTAGCATTTTATAATTTATGAAGGTGATATGCAACTCTGCATTGGTAAAGAAACACAGGTAGGTACAGTGACACCTTATTTTGCATTATTCACCCATAATGCGACTATTCAAAATTATTTAAAATAATTTATTGAAGAGAATCATTCATACAGGTTCTGCTACATCCAGCTGGATTTTGCAAGATGCAGGAAGGTCTTGCCAGAATCTATTAGGATACTAGTAGAAACCTGGAGTTTCCCGTTAGAATCTAACCAAAAGCTTTTTGCAGTATTCACTGGGGCATAAAAATTTCCTTTAAATCTAGTTGAATCCAAATTACCTATTGCAGGCTCCTATATTAATATTCCTAATTCACCAATATATTTTATTTGACTAACCATTATTTCTCAATATATCAATTTGAAGCTATGTAGAGTCTAACAGTCCAGCAGGAAGTACCCAATTTCTAGTTAGAACCTTAACTAGGGGGATTACTCTTGACTCCTTTTAAATTTTCACCCAGCATCTTCTCACATTCTCTCTTCCTCTACCAATTTTAAAAGTTCGTAATTTGTTTTCCATTCCATGCTACACACTTTATCCACATCCTTATTTTAAAAGCCTCTTATCAATAAATTCAACTTTTTCAGTTTGTGGATGTTTTGAATATTCATATTAAAACACAAATCAAGTATGCATGTTTGACTATAAAACTCCCATTAATGCCTATCCTCTTACTTTGAAGATCAATGCTCGAGCCATTCAGTACAGGTTTCCCATTTAACTTTTGACCAATTTTTTCTTTACATCTTTACTTGGCATATGTATTGTCTAGACGAATGGAAAAGGTGAAGTGGACAGAAAATAAAACAAACGAAGAAGGGCTAGGTATGGTAGAGGAGGATGGGATTATTGGGAAAATCATAAGGAGACAGGAAAAATTAAATCAAAACATATTGATTGGCAGTGGGGTGTTAAAGACTGTGATAGAGGGGAGAATGTTAGGCAAGCGAAGAAGGGGCAGTTATAGGAAATGGCTGTCGAACAGAACAGAGATAAAGAGGGACTTATTGTAGAGTAGGATGTTGGGTAGTGATTTGTTGGTAGAGACAAGAAAATTATTTCTTAGTTTGTTCCCATCCAAAACCTACCTTGACCGATATATTACCTATAATAATAATAATTGATTTTCTGCTTCTCCCGCTTTGCAGATAGTTATTTCTTTCGCATTCACATTGCTTTTCCGGGACTTCTCCAAAATATAACGACCATTTTTCTCTCAATATACTCTCCGAATACTTGAAATGTTGCACCTTCTCTAGTCTACTCCTTCAGACCTAAATATTGAACTTAACCTTCTAACGTCTTCTTATGTCAAGGCATTGGTTTTATTGTTGTTAACATTCATCCTTTACTATTCGCAATTGTCCTGTACTACACTCAATAATGACTGTAATCCTTTGACTTCTAATACTAGGCATTGCATTCAATTTTAATCACGATTTCATGCGTCGTCTATTATACGATGTTCTTCCAACGTCGCGGTCCAACGTTCAAATCCGAATTTCATGTGGGCCAAGCCAAAGACCAACCGCCTATTAGATCGTGGAATAAACTGCCGATTGAGCTTGCAAAATGCGACAAAATTTCAGTGTTCTACCTGTTTCGAAGTTTGGGTAATCATACGTTAGAATTTTGGGTGATCCTTCGAGTCACTTACAATTTAGAGCAATCGAGCCCACGTGAGATCCTGGAGGGGCTAGTCGGGTGTGGGCGC